>OX375874.1:54863882-57263882 GCA_947359465.1 Metellina segmentata
ACAGCTTTAAAATGGATGGCGAGGCACCCTGATTGCGACCAAACTCACCGCAATTTCATGCGAGACTTGGCTACACGAAAACGAGTAAAGACAATGAAACAACTAGCTTTGACCGATATGTTCAAGCAATGATACATTGGAACACAGTATGTAAGTACAATATGTAAGCAAATTGTTTTCATAGTCATAAATTCCATGATACTAAAGCAAAACTCGTTTTTTTACTAAGAAACAAACTTTTTTTCTTGAATTATCCAATCATCCGGATGGGGTCTGGACTCAATTGATTTGGATAATTGGAGTTCTACTGTACTTTTTTTGGAATAAGTTCAATAAATTGAACTCTCGAATTAGCATTCTTTGTTCGACATTTGAACTTCAGATACTTGTAAATAAAACTGTAACTAATGGAAATTAAACAATAAGAAATGTACAACAAAGAAAATGTAATCATTTAATTATATGATGTCGGTTACGAAACACAGACAATCCTTGAACCATCCATCCTTCAAAAGAGAAAAAAGCATAAGAAAAAGTGAGTAATGTTTTATAAATGAGGATTAGACCTCTACTTGGTGTTTGGAAAACGTTGACAAGTCATGCATGTACTACACTCCTCAATAGTTACAATTTGTTTTCTCTGTGTTCTTGACCTAAAAACTCTATCAACCATTCTACACCAACACTACTCTTCAGTTTCAAATTATTAATACATAAAACACTGATTTGAAGCGAGAATCTTGGAGAACGCCTCAAAATTCAGTTAGCATTAAATTTCTACTTATAGAACTTATCACTCCTTTTCATTTGTTGTAATTTATTCATTTTACAATGTAAACGAAATCATATAGATAAAAAACATTGAGAAAATTATAAAACAAAGGATTAAAATAAACACTCGTCGCTGAAAAAATTGAGGCTATTATTTTTTTAAAGTTTTATTTCTAAACTTTATTGCCGAAAGTAATTGATGTAGAAATATCATTGAGATAGTTTTTAGTTCTTAATTTTAGTATTAACTAGCATAATTAACCCTTGTTACTCGGGTTGAATTGGTTGACTGAAAAATTGACAATAATCACTTTTCTCTTTCATTGAAAAAATGCAAACATCATTAAATGTCCAGAAAACAGTTGTTTAACATCGTTTCCACATTTTTTAAATTTTCTACAATTTTACTTTGGATGTGTCATATATAGCTGCATCCATCCGTATAATCCATTTCACACATCGCACCACTGTTGTAAGGCAAAACTACAAAATATAATTAGTAAAGTAACTACTATTACAAAACTCGATTTTGAGTTTTCGAATGATTATAAATGCTTTCCTAAGCTTCTTTTTCCCTGTAAAATGAGGTGTGTAGGTATTTTAATTAACGTTGCCCCAGAGCAGGGGTCGGCAACCTGCGGCTCTTTTGATGTAAAGTTGCGGCTCTCCAGTTCCATACGAAAACATTAATAATTTATCATCAAAACCCTTAAAAAATAAGAAAATATATTTTTAAGTACCTAATTTCTCAATAGCTTCTATTTTCATAATCGTTAATTACAAATCTCTACGCTTAACATGATCGTAATTAGATAAATTTGAATTATTGTTTTGTTCTTAGAGATGAGACTCCGTGAACATGTTTAACTTTCAGCCAATTGCATTCCATTTCCGTCTCACCCAAACAGCCACCGTCTAGAGTCTAGACAACACATCTAGTTGATGAGATGGTGAGATCTCAAATGGTGAGTACGTCAAAGATTGTTTTATACGTGCATCTGAAGAACTGTTTCGTGATTTTGAAAACAAAGCAGAAATCATGAAAAAAATCAAGGATTTACCATTATCTGCTAAAACAGTACAAGATAGAACTGCTAAAATGTCTTCAAATGTAACAAATATGCAAGTGAAAGACATTAAACTTGCTTCTGTCTCATCACTTGCTGTAGATGAGTCTTGCGACATAAAAGACACGGCACACGTTACCCTTTTCGTCAGGTATATGTCGTCCCAAGGTCCAAAAGAAGAACTGATAGGCTTGCTACCGCTCTCAGTGCAAACTCGTGGAGAAGATATAGCAAATGCTGTGCAAAAATGCCTGGAAGACAATGGAATCGATATAAATAAAATCGTTTCTATAGCAACTGATGAAGCCAGAAGTATGACAGGAATACATAGAGATGTAACATCAATTCTTCAGAAAAAAATAAACCACGAAATTCTAACGTTCCACTGCATAATTCATCAAGAAGCGCTTTGTGCCCAAACATTTCCGGCCGAAATAGTTGAGGTCATGAACTTGGTAATTAAGATTATTAACAGCATCTTGGCAAAATCACTCTCCCATCGCCAGTTTAAAGATTTCCTTGAAGAAATAGATAGCCAGTTTTCTGACCTACTTCTGCACAATAAAGTGCGATGGCTTTCCAGAGGTAACGTATTCCAACGTTTTGCTTTGTGCTTGAGTGAAATAAACACACTCTTCAATGAAAAAAGCATTGACCAAATTTTTAGTGAAAATTTTTAGTGGCTCTTTAAAAACTGGGAAATTTTGTAAATTGTAACTTTTGGCTCTTCCGTTTCAATAGGTTGCCGACCCCTGCCCTAGAGCAATGCAATTAGCGGCGGTCAGGGATCAAACCAGAAGAGAAAGTGAAATAGGGAATCCTAGTTGAGGTCTATTTGCAGAGTACGCAAAGAAAGAATACGTATTTAAAGTATATAATTTATTTAATGATTTAAAACCTTTAGCTACTTGCTAAGATAACATAATATAAATTATACACCGTGAGCATTAGAGCTTAACAACATAGCTCACTCACACACTAAGCCCTCAGAAGACTAAATAAGAACATGATCTTATATATTGTCTGCTATTTGCATACTATGACGTCACACACTTAGCCAATCCTCTCATTCCCGAAGTCCGACAGAAAGATGCGAGGACACCACGTAATTTTGAACCAAGGTCAGATGACGATGTCGCCACCTGAGTTGGCAACCCACTCTCCAAACTTCAACACTATGCCAACGTGAGGGCATTTGAGGCCACGACAGATTTAACATGCACCATTCCCTATGAACACGTTGCTCTTCCAATTCGACCCTCTCAAATTTGAGAATTAATTTATGTACAAGTGTATGTGACTCATTTAAACTTGTGAAACGGGAAATACATATACCGAATGTTGCATTCCATCCATTACCGATAGGTGTATAGGTAAACTAATAAGATCAATATCTTCCAAGAACTTCCACAGATCAATGTTTTTTCTCGTTTCCTTGACGACCGCATTATTCCACATTGAAAGTAAAATGAATTACAGCCAAAATGCCAATTATAAAAGCATAGTTTGTCATCTCTCGCCTGTTTGCTTAATGACAAAGATTTCAAAACGAAGGTTTCAGTAATTTGAAAAATGTTCTGTGACTTCGAACGACAAACTTGAATTCTAGAAGAAAAGCAATAAAATAATTTCCAAGACTGCATTACTTCGCAAATTGTATGCATCTATTAATTTTAAAAACTGACTTGCTAATAAACACTGCAAATTTACATTCCCCCACATATAACTCGCATTTGACTGAGGAAAACTCCGCGAGTATTTACCAATCTTCAAATCCAGTATCCTGCGTGAAATGTATTTCGATATGGAAAAGAATATATTGGAGGCGATTAGTCAATGCTATGCACTGTCTCAGAAATGAATGTATTTCAGTTGAGTTAGTGTTGCAATTAGTTGGAAATGGTAATTTTTAGTTAACGTCGTACTAGAGCAGCACAACGGGCTGCAAATAGCAATTAGTTGCAAAAGCTTTATATCACTGACCAGGAAATTGGGTATCGAATATTTTTTAAAGAATAAAGCATGTGTTATAGTAGAACTTAAACTCAAACTAAATGTCGATTGAAATTTCTTGTCATGAATTTAGCTAAAACCTTTGTACAGTTGATATTGGGTTGGTGTGGAAGTTTGGAGAGTGGAGTGCCAGCTCAGGTGTTGCTTCGTCATCTGACCGTGGTTCAAAATTACGACGTGTTGTCTTCGGATCTCTCCCTTAAGGGACTGATCCCAGACCGTCGTCAATAGCCCGTTGTGTTGCTCTAGTACGAAGTTAACTAAAATTACCATTACCAATTAAAATTATAATTACCAATTACCAATTGTACAATTGATAATTTTTTTAGGTAATTATTAGTTAACGTCGTACTAGAGCAACACAACGGGCTATTGACGACGGTCCGGGATCAATCACTTAAGGGAAAGATCCGAGGACAACACCTCGTAATTTTGAACTACGGTCAGATGACGAAACAACACCTGAGCTGGCACCTCACTCTCCAAACTTTCACACCAACCCAGCGTGGGGACTTTCAGCCACTACAGATTTAAGGTGCATCAGCTGCCTCTACACCATACGCTTACAAACATCCATGCCCGGACCCGGATTCAAACCAGGAACCTGCCGATCTAGAGGCTAACACCTTAACCACTATACCGCAGTCAGATGGTGAGGCAACACCCGATTTGGCACCCCACTCTCCAAACTTCCAAACCAACCCAACGTGATTTGTACAGGTGGAGAAAAAAAATCTAATGCTAGTTACATTAAAAAAATCAATGTTGCCAACTTTTGGAAATTAGTGGAGTGGCCCGAACCGTTTCCAAAGGCCCGTTGTGTTGCAATAGTGCGACGTTAATTAAAACACCTACCAGACTTATAACCTGTAGGTAATGGTAAATTTAGTTAACGTCGTACTAGAGCAACACAACGGGCTATTGACGACGGTCCGGGATCAATCGCTTAAGGGAAAGATCCGAGAACAACACCTCGTAATTTTGAACCACGGTCAGATGACGAATCGACACCTGAGCTGGCATCCCACACTCCAATCTTCCACACCAACAAAACGTGAGCGAGCGGGCAGATAGCATTGTCTGAATCTGCTGCTGTGGGTAGTAAATCCCATTAGATATTGAGAAACATGGATCATGTCTTACCAGTGACGCACCCAGAGGGGTTCTTAGGGTTAATACCCCCCCCCCCCTTCTTAAAGGTAATTTAGAGAAAAAGTGCTGTGGAAGCATAAACAAATAGAGCTTGGGGTCAGTGCGTCATCGTCCTTTTCTTGTGAAGTGATGAAGTCAAATCCTGGCACACCCATGGGGCCCCAGGAAACTTCGTTTTGGATCATTGTCGATCTAGGCGGCTGCGCTGAAGAAGTATCAAGAAAATACTTAATGTCCACCATATGTTTAGTTTTTCTGCGCCTTTTGTTATGTCTATCTTTAACTTTCAGCGTTTGTCCACCACCTGTACACAGCGATTGCTTTTGGGAACCCATTTAGCCAGATATCGCGAATCATACTCAGAGTGACAATTCCATCGGGACTTGGGATGATAACTCCGAAAAATATAAAGTTTGCAAATTTCTGCTGCACGAGAGAAAAATCCTGTTTTCTTCCATCTGCACATTGGCTCATTTACTGAAACGCAACATCAGGTATGTGAATCAAATCAACTTTTGTTTATATATGAGGCGATGAGTTCACAAGTAGCCTAACCCATAACATACTGAAATAATCAAGTCTGAAGCATGGAGGAGATATAATTATATTACAAGTCTATGGTTTGAAGTCTTTACAAACAGTAGAATATTTTTTGTACCTTCGCGTATTGTTACATTGTGCTCAAATTTTCAATAATTATCTATAAATAAGCTATCATTCCAATGTATTTCATGAGTTTTTGAAAAATATGATTAAAAGAAAAATTGTGGGTATAGCTATTTGAAAATTGAACGCTTTACTTATTTTCTTGTAAACCGTTGTGGTTTAGACTAGAGTTAGTGTTATACATAATATGACGATTTTTTAACAGTGGGAACCTTCTACAGGATATATTGTCAATAATGTAATATGATTTCGGCAATTAAATAGATATACAGTTCAATAGATATACAGTTAAATAGATATACAGTTCAATAGATATACAGTTAAACAGATAGTTTATAAATAAAAAATATTTTTGTGTGAATATAAATACGATTTAAAGTAGTACTACAGAATTTTAATACGCATCGCGACCATTTCAAGCATTGTTATACCCAAAGGGTGAAAATAACTAAAGGCGAACATAAGTGAATTAACTTTTTTTTTACAACCTTTCATAAAATATTTATGGTAAGGGTCACTTTATGGTTTCAAACCTTAAAATCGTTAGATAAAGCACAGAAATGTACAGTTGAAGCTATTACTCTATTCAACAAACATCTATTTTCTGTTGTGTATAAGCCGACCAACCGGTATAGTGGTTAAGGTGTTAGCCTCTAGATCGGAAGGTTCCTGGTTCGGGTCCAGGCATGGATGTTTGTAAGCGTATGGTGTAGAGGCGGCTGGTGCACCTTAAATCTGTCGTGGCCGAAAGTCCTCACGTTGGGTTGGTGTGGAAGTTTGGAGAGTGGGGTGCCAGCTCAGGTGTTGCTTCGTCATCTGACCATGGTTCAAAATTACGAGGTATTCTCCTCGGATCTTTCCCTTAAGGGATTGATCCCGGACCGTCATCAATAGCCCGTTGTGTTGCTCCAATACGACGTTAACTAAAATTACCATTACCATTACTGTTGTGTATGAATTATTGCACATTATAGAGACTCTTCCTGTTACAATTTCCACTCACGAAAGGTAATTTTCGACTTTAAAATTGCTGAAAATACACTACTGTTTGTAAAAAAATGCAACACCATGAAGGAATCAACCGAATGAAATGAAATTTGCAGCAAATGTCAATTATAAGATGTTATGCAAAGTAGTAAAGTTTCAGAGCCACCACGCATGCGTGGTGTGAGCAGCGCCCTCTGAACTGTTGCTAAAAGCGTATAAATAGAGGGCTGTAGCGGGACGTTGAAAATATATTTTTTAACGGTGAACGTTTAGAGAGACCCAAGTATGCCTCCATTACGAAATCGGATGAAATTTGAACAACTTACGGAGTTTGAACGGGAGAGAATCATCGGCCTTCGTGAAGGAGGATTTTCCTATCGCGCAATAGCAGCTCGTGTGCAGCGGAACCGTTCCATAGTGATGCGAGTTTGGAAGCAGTGAACCGACGAGCACCGGACAGCTCGAAAAACTTGGAGTGGACGACGGAAGTTGACGTCAGCTCGCGATGATAGACACCTGGTCCTGGTTCACATGCACCTGGTCCACATGGCAGTGAATGACCGTACAGCTTCCTCCACGCAGTTGGCAGCACTTTGGTCCACTGCTACAGGTGTACTAATGTCGCTCCGTGGACTGCGTGCAAGGATTCCTTTATACAGGATTACCCCTCACGCCAAACCATCGACGGCTGCGTCTGCAATGGGCTCATGAGCACAGAGCCTGGCTGGCTAATTGGCAACAAGTTGTCTTTTCTGACGAATCCCGCTTTAATTTGTGGAACTATGATTGCCGCATTCGTGTTAGACGCTATGCTGGTGAACGTTGCTTTCCAGAGTGCGTTATCGAACGTCATAGTGGCCGAACGCCCGGAGTTATGGTCT
Source organism: Metellina segmentata (assembly GCA_947359465.1). Lineage (NCBI taxonomy): Eukaryota > Metazoa > Arthropoda > Arachnida > Araneae > Tetragnathidae > Metellina > Metellina segmentata. The sequence goes on from OX375874.1 coordinate 54,871,420, forward strand.
GGGATGCGATTTCGTATCATGGACGATCTCAGCTGCAACCAATTGAGGGTAATCTGAATAGCAACAAGTACGTCCGTGAAGTGCTAGATCCCGAAGTCGTTCCCTTCCTTCAAGGCATTCCTGGAGCTATCTTTCAACAGGGTAATGCACGCCACATGTTGCAAGGAATGTTCGAGACTTCTTTTCAGCCCAACACATGCCACTTCTTCCTTGGCATGCTTATTCGCCGGATATGTCGCCTATTGAGCACGTGTGCGATTTGGTTGGTCGGCGTCTCGCTCGTGATCCGCTTCCAACAGCTTCAAAAGACGAACTTTGGGTGCGCATACAAACAATATGGAATTTTCTTCCACAAGCAGACATTCAACATATGTTTGACTCCATGCCACGTCGTATAGCAGCACGTATTGCAGCGCATGGTGGCTACACCAAATACGGATTTCGGACACTTAATATTGTTTTTTGCTTTGAAAATTTATTCATTTATTTATATTAATATAAGCCGTTTGTGTATTAAATTCATTTAATTCTGATTACTTCTTCATGGTGTTGCATTTTTTACAAACAGCAGTACACTTATTTTAAGAAACACAACTGGCGTGGAAAGACTTGACGGGCTTGTATTGATGTACATTCATCAAAACATTTCAGTACTCAAAGAAGTACTCGATGTCCTGGCAATGAAGTCAAGAAGAATTGAACTTAGACTAAAAATATGGTCATTTTACTCATGGTTTATACTCTTTGTATTTATAGGTTTAGTGACTATTTTTGACATCCCTAACCTCTTGCATGCCTTACAAAACATTTATTCCGTACAGTTCAAAGTTTATTACTTTAGTTTAACAAAATTACACATATCGCTCACTCCTTTCATCAACGTCATATCTCAAAAATCGGGGATTTTTATTTATGCCTGTTTTTAGTTATATTTAATTGTACAGCACAAGAATACCCTGAAAGAGTAGTATATCCCTGTAAGATCATAATATCTCACCGCTCAATATTTAGCCGCTAGAGAGCAGAAGTAATATTTATTTTTAATACTTTTAAACTTTACTCTCCTGAAAAATGACGTTTTTTGAGGTATGAATGAATTTGAGGTGTTGAAAGGAATGAGCGATATTTCAGAAGAATAAAGTAAGTTTGTCTGAGTCAACTAAACGCACGGTAAGATTATAAAAAGTAGTAAATTTATTAAATTAATTAATATTTGATTAATGAAACACACAGTTAATTTTAAATTACTAAACCAAAAATGCCAATTAACGTCTATAGGCATATTAAAAATAGTAAAACATAGAGGGACATCAGGCGCCTACTGATTAAGTTTGGTGGCTTTGCATTTTCACATTCTTTTACTTCCTTATTTTTTAAACATACACACACCACAACCTTCCCATAACGTGGTGATGTTGGTCATGATGAATACCCCAGAACCTACTCCTAGGTGCACCACTGTATCTTACAACGTGCTAAATCCCATCCCGCCAAGGGTGACCAAGTGCGGATTTTCCGGTTTAGAGGTTTCTCTTTGGAGATGACCAGTTTCTTAATTGTACAGCACCAACTTGATCCAATTGACTAAATCTCATCATCCCTAATATTTTTCCAGTTAGGGCCGAGTCATGCCTCACCCTTTCAAAATGAGTTAATTGTTTTTTAGAAAACAGGTGATAAGAATGAAGATGATTGAACAAAATAAATTGTTTCGACAAAACACTCTTGTCCCTCACCAATAATTTTCCAGGTTAATCCACTGGGGAAAAAAGCAATAGGTTCTTAGTAGACTGCGCTTTTCGACACTAAGTATTTTTGGATTGAATCCAAATTTATAGCCACTTTTATGCACTTCGTCAAAATTCACTAGTAGGCCCGGTGAACACATCCGGTTTTTCAACGCGCGGCGCCGCTGCCGCAACGCAAGTGCTGTCTGAGGTACATTAGATCCAATGGAGCAGTGCACACATGCCTCCAGCGCCGCTGGGGCGACGCACGTCCAACTTGCGTGCAATTTGTACCGCAGTTACCCACGGCGCTGCACATGAGTCTCCGTTCTGAAGTACCTTGTTTATAAACAAATGGAATATAAATAAAAATTAATAAATGGTTGAATCCAGTAACGTCTATTTTTTAAGATATACCTTTTTTACACCAAGTAAGCGAAATAAACACGTTTTCTTCGATAGAATATTTATCGCAAATGGCACGAAATGAGTTCGTGCGTCATTTCACGGTTATGTATGCATAGTTGGGCTTCGGTACCGCAGTGGAGCCGCACGTTGAAAAACCGGATGTGTGCACCGGGCCTTGTATTATTCAATTGCACCACCGTTGACCGAACGGCTAAAGGTGTCGTTTTAAGAGACTGGTAGACTGAAGTACTTGGTTATTAGGAGTTCATATCTCGTTTGGCCGAAGTCGGTTTGCTGCTTGCCAGAAGACATGGCCCTCACCTCAGTTCAAGGAGGGTGCAATGTGAGCTTCCCAAATGTTCCCCGGAGTAACACACAGGCGCCACGTTCCTTTGGGGATTTCTGTATTTGTCGTCTTTTTAAAATAATTTGATCGATTTAAAAAAAAATAAATGCGATCATTCTAAGCGTCCGCGTTAGACAGTTAGAAGAGTAGCTGAGAAACAACCAGACGGTTGCGAATTCGAAACTCGATCCAGCAAAAGACTGTTAGGTTCACAGGCCTGGTGCACGTTAAATTTGTCGTGACCTCAAATATCCTCACGTGGCGTGGTGAGTAAGCTAGGACAGTGGGCTGCTAGCTGAGGTGTAGACCTCGTTATCTGACCTTGGTTTAAAGTTACGGCGTTGTGTCCCCTTGAACTTTTCTTTCAGATTTGATCCCGGACCGTCCCCAATACCTCGGTGAGTTGCTTCAGTTTGACGTGCCTACCTACCATTGTGTACTATTCGACTAAAGTATGAGTTCTTAAGGTTGGCCGCCAACTCTTTTGTCCTTGACGAAAATGTAGTACGGAGTTTCTGTTGAGCCTAAAAATTTTTATAAATACAATATTAAATATGACACAAGGGGAAATCTGACTAGCAAACTGAAATATATATTTTGCTGTAGAGGATCATCAACCCCAATCGGTATTTCCAAAATTTCGACCCATCCTGAATAGTACCCATAACCGTATCTGGTTGAAGAAAGACCTGGGAAACAATAATAAGCAATAATAAAAAATAAGAGATAACTACTTATTAAATTTTATCTATTCGGCGGCCTCTTTCGGTTTTGAGGCTAGTAATCACTTTTCAACTGTTCATTTCATTTCTAATCACAGGCGATATTCTCATATTAGATCATAAGTGGTAAACGTGTGCAAAATTCGGGTATTTGCTTCAGATAACGGAGCATGCTGGGTGCAAAAGGAGTGATGTGTGCAAAATCTCTCGATTCCTCAGTATTACAGCAAAAACGATTCTTTGCAAATTCGATCGATTGTAGATAAAAGTGTTGATTTTGGTAGATACTCTTATCAACTGTCTTGTTTTGCTCAGGTAAATAACAATGCGAATTTGATGCTCTGTTTGTATGAGTCGCTTAATCAGCTTCTATATGCACAATAATTCTTACCGCAACTTGGAAAAATTTAATGGTTCACGAAAGTACTTGGGTTTTGAAAAATGCGCTTGTAATATACTGTAGTGTAAATTTTACGCGCTGTTTCAAACATTTGTATTTTTTTGGAGCCTATCCACTCAATTCGTTATGCAAACCAATCTTGTGAAAACGTTTGAATTTTAAATAAAAATGGTTTCGCGCTGAGATTTGTTCTTTGCAGAAGTGATCTGAATTCTAGTCCTCTGCTATATTTAAGCAGTTATTTATTGGATAAATTTAATTTCATTTATCGTTTGTAATCATTATATTTATGCTTTTTTTATGTACCTATAATGATACACGTGGTATAATGACATAAGCATAGTATTTGAATATATTTCTTTTATAAAGGTTTATTATCTTAGCGTGCATGAATTTGAAAACTGCTTGTGACATTTATCCTTAAATTTCAAAGTATACGAATTTGAAATCCTGTTAATAAACGAAGTTAAACTTTATCGTCTTTATGTTGAACTTTTCGATATTGTAGTTTCGAAAGTTCGTATAAACTAAATTCCTCATAAACTAAGATTCAAGACATAGCATCTGTTTTAAAGATTATGATTTTTTGAATTACCTTTTGCAAACCGATTTGCGCGAAGCATTGCGAACGGAGCGCGTATCAATATTCTTACTTCTTAACTTTTTCCCTTTCGGTTGTGTTCGTCTTGTGTCTCTTTTCGTCTTGTGGAATAAATTATTGTGTTCTAATTTATGTTGTATTAATTGCACACCAACGAACACCACAACATAGTACAGTGGTTCAAATCCTGTGATCATCAGTAGGGTATGCTGATTTAAATCAAAAAATTTTTTTCCTTATATTAGGTTAACAAACATGTTAATTTATTCAAATAAGTAGTGCATTTATGAAAAAATAAAGACTAAGTTCAAAGCAAAGTTTGCTAGTTTCAAAATCATTATAATTTTGCTCATAAATCTTTTAAATTTTAATACTTTGTCTTATGTAATATGTTTTATTTTTATGAAAATCATAATACGGAAATTTTATACTTTAATTTCTTGGAATTCTTTACTGCTAGAAGAACTATTCTGTATTTAGGGAATTGAAGTTAAGAATGCAAAAGTTAGTTCTCCCATCTAATGAGTATGTTGACAAAATAGGTTATGGATTGAAGCACTAAGCTATTTTAATGATATTTTCATTGTGAGCTCTAAATACAACTCAGTTGTCAAATTTGGGGAATGCTGTTATACGTGTTCTATGCTGTTTCACAGAGAAAAGCTTCATTTTCTGGTATGTTATGTGGTAAAACTAGTTATCAAAGCACAGAAAATCTGAAAATAGGCATTTGATTTCAATTTATGTATATTTTCATGTTTTCCTCAATTTTTTGTTTGCTTGCAAATAAAAAAAATTACACGTATTGATTATTTTTACAAGCTTAAATAATAATGAGAAGTAAGACTTTTCCCCATGATGCCATTACCTCTTATTTTCTATTGGTGGCATGATTTTTCTCAAAAACAAGTCACAAATTAATAAAAATAATTGGAGAATTTCTATATATTTCACTAATAATAAGTATGTTTTGGAGAAAAAAATGTGAAATTTCTTTGGTTTTTGGTTAATTTTATTCCTAATTTCATAATGGATTTGTATCCTGCAACCTTTTTTATCTAGGTCCAAAAAAATTCATGCCTCCAGTTATGTAGACAATCAAACTAATCTAAACTGTGCAAGAACCAAATGGAAAACCTTTGCTTATGCTTGGCATTATTGTAATGTTCTATTTACTCTCATGTGATAATTAATGTTTAACATAAATTGAAACTACCTAGAAACCACTGATTTTCATCTCTCGTATCCAACAAGTTGAAACTTCTATGGGTAAGGGATTGATTAAATTCATAAAACTCCCTTTTAAATTGAAAACAAATGATTTAAAACAAATAAATCCTTTTTTTCCTAACCTAATCATCAGTTTTCATTATGGTTTAAAATCAATTGAATTCCTATGCCCTAGTCAGATCTCAGTTAAAAAATGCCCTTCTATAAAACTGAGTAGTCTAGTAAATTTCATTTTGAAATAGCATAGGTTGTCATTTAAAATATTGCCAATGCTGATTAATATATAGACTAATCACACACACATGTGTTAATATCATGTTTCCATATTCTTCCTCATGCTTTATATTCTGAAACTTTGATAAAATTGTATGTTCCTTTTCCCAGTCTTAATATTATTTAATTGAATTCCATTCCATTTATAAATTCTGGAGGGTTTTGGTGCTTATGTAAGAATTATCTAAAATTATCTTATGTTCATACTAGAATGTGCATAAAATGGAGACTTATTTTTTGAATGCTTCTTTCAGGTAGTTTATTTTCATCATGGGTCGATATTCAGGAAAGAGATGCCGTTTGATGAGCATGTTTATGCTCACAACGGGTTTCTTCTTCGTAGAAATTATTGTTGGCTACATCACCAATTCTGTGGCTCTTGTAGCAGACTCGTTTCATATGTTGTCTGATGTGATAGCACTGATCATTGCATTTTTATCTGTTCAGGTAAATAAACCGCTTTTTTTCTTTGTATTAAATATGTTTTTAATGACATAATTCAAAATAATGTACAACCCAATGCTTCTATATATTTGTTCTTAACTTGCATTGACTTGATGCATATTCTTGACATGAGTGGAAATTATGTTTTCCCAAGTAGGTGCTTTTAATCTGTTTAATAACTAGCCATAATTTTAGCTGGCACACATTAAGGTGATCTCAAATGTCCTCACATTGACATGATGTGGAAGTTTGGAGACTGGGTACCAGCTCGGGTGTGACTTCGTCATCTGACCATGGTTCAAAATTATGTGGTGTTCTCGGATATTTCCCTTAAGGTTTGATCCCCGGCTGTTGCCAATAGCCTGTTGTGTTGCTCCAGTGTAAAGTTAAGTGAATACCTACCTGCTAATACCAGCATCAAAATAAAATGCAATCATCACCAGTGCACATTCTCATTTCATTCAAATAAAACTTATGTTTCCCCTCGTGAATTAGCAACTCGGTGAAAAATAATTTATATATGCTGTGTTTGTTGTATTGCTAATTGACTGCATTTAACTACAAAGTTTCATTTAAAAAATTAACTGTAAATAGATAAATTTTTGCAATTTGTTCAATATTTAAAAAAAAAGCAATGCTTTAAGTATTGAAAGTAGTTAAAATATATAACTAGAAATACTAAATTGTTTACCAATGTTTCAATGATATAGAAATAAAGTAACACATGAAAATGTTAAATTTGGATGCACAATAAACTTTCTTTTTTCCCCAGATGTCCCCTAAAAAATGGTCCAAAAATACCTTTGGTTGGGCAAGAGCAGAGGTATTGGGAGCTTTGGTGAATGCTGTGTTTTTAGTAGCTTTGTGTTTCTCCATTTTCATAGAAGCACTCAAAAGGTTTTACGATGATGATAAAGTACGAAATCCTAAACTCATCTTGTATGTTGGGTGTGCTGGATTACTAGTTAATATTATAGGACTTTTCTTATTTCATGGTAAGTTTTTGCCTACATTTGTTTCATTTATTGCCATTGTATATATATTTTTTTAAAGTTACTGTTGCCATCGCAGGATTGATAAGTTGCTTTTTTGTTCGATTCGTAGATGGTTTCCCGAAAAAGTACGGATCAGAAAATTACAAAATTGATGTGGTTTGTTCAAAATTGTATTGGGAATAAGGCAAATAAGATTTTTTTTACGATGCAGCTATTAGTTTAGGGTTTATTAAGTGACCTAGTTGAAAGAGCGAAATTTCTAGTGAGAGTAAGCAATAGACGAACAATTTTCAGTCTTCAGCTGTGGATTTTTTTAGAGTACCTCTCAATGTAAATTTTTGTAGGACACAGTTTTTTTTTTTTACAAATTTCAATTTGGTTTCTGATATATATTTTTTTAATTCGGGAAAAATCTGGACATTTTTGTTACTTTTTTTAAAATTGTCATATATATCTTATTACTGTTAGTTTTTAAATTTGAAAACATCACAGTAAATCCTATAAGTACTCTTTCTTTCAGTATAATTATTTTTAAAATTGGTTTATAAAATAAGTTCTATGCAATTAAAAGTTGGTTATACAAATTTCGAAACTTTTAGATCGTAATTCCCAATACAAAACTAAAACTGTCATATCTCTAGCTTAATACTATTTGTTTTAAAATTTGAAAATACTGCACGAAGGCTTAGAATGCACTCTTTCTTATGGTATAATTATTTTTTAAATTGGTTCATAAATAAATTCAATGTGAGGAAATGTATAATTTCGCGAGTGTACAAATTGTTGATTGTGCAAAGGAAACGGTGAATCTAAATGTTGCATTTCTATGTGTATGCCAGGTAGCAAAATTATCGCAGATACAGTGACCATAGCAACGATTTTTTTTTCTGTTGAAACTCGCTGTGATGTCTGGCAGAAATCAGAAATATCTTTAACATGAATCTGCATTCATGTTACAATGATTGTAAATTTACCCATTGCTTTAATTTTTTTTCAATTCATTTAAAACAATCTGAAAATATGAATGTTAGTATAATACAGAAAGGGTAAGTATCAAGATTGCTTCAAAATACTAACATTTTTATGTCTAATCTTTTATTTTAAATTCTTTGAAGTAAATTTATATTAAGTGTAATGGTACAAAAATCAGCAATAATGGGATAATTAAGTTAAGTATTTAAAGTTGCCTCATTTTTCAATTGGCATTTTTATTTATTTTGAAATTTATTACTAAATTAATTTTTTTTATTGCTATAAAATTATTTTCACAAGAAAGTTTTTTTAATATAAAAATAGAAAAACAAAGGCATGAATAAAAAATTTATATCTTTTGGTTCTACCCATAATTAAATGCTGTTTTTAATTTAAAATTATCTTATTTGATAAACTTATGCATTGACTACAAGAATAGAATCTATTTAATATTAAGAATTTTATTTATTCTACTAAGAATACGATTTATATTCAGTACCAGTTTAAAATCTCTTGCAAATTAATTTTAGATGTATTGTTTTCATTTTTGATTTGCTATGTAATAAATTATATTGGCAACAGTTAAAAGTATCCATTATTTATTGTAGTAATTGCTGTGCTTATTATTTCAATCTTTGATGTAAATAAAATTTTAAAAATTTCTTAGAACATGGTCATGGTCACAGTCATCGTCGAGCTCATCATCGGAGTTTGCCAACTATTGAAGAAGTTCTTGCTGAAGAAGATATAAATGAAAATCATGAAAATTACAGATTATCTGATAATTTACCAAATACTGTTCAAGATGGTCATGGTCACCAAATGAGTTAGTATAGATTTTACTACTTAAGAGAAATTTGTATTTCAACAATAATTGGTTCTTTCATGGATCTTTATGAAATTTAAAATGTAATTATTTAATCTGTAAATGAAATGTTTGTACCAAAATTATTTCATTGGGTATTTCTGCTTTTGTAATACCAGTTCACTACTGTTTCATGACTAATCTTTTCTAGTTTAATAGATACAGCAACAGAAAATATATAATGAAATAAGCACCAGCATGACACACAAAGGCGACTCAGTCCCAAATTTTCTTGCATACATGGATATTTTAAAACACCATCTGTGCTATTTTTACTTTTCAACTAATAAATAAATTCATATTATTTACATACTTGCCTGCCAAAGATTTTTTATCCGTAATTTTTTATTCAATTTTACTGATTTACGGATGAGTCTGCCTTTTTTACAAATTTTTAATATTTTGATCATGCAATCAAAATATTTCATTCTCTGCAACCATCCACTAAAATTTTCTATTGGACTTGAGTGCAAAGATGAAGCAATGGACAAGTTGGAAAAGGAGTTTTGTTGCCTTCAGTTGGAAGATTTATCTGACTAGTAAGACTTGACCGTATTGAAGTGCAGTGGATTGAAGTAGATAAAATAAGGGCTTATAGGCTTCTAAAATTTGCTAGATTGGCAGAAATTCAGTGCAAAATAATTTAAGACCAAAAAAGCTACTACGGCTTCATTAAATTTTTCTGCAAACCCCTCTTCTGGATAAACACTACTAAATGAAACAACTTTGTAAATAGAAGATTGATTTATTTCCCTTTCATCTACTTGTAAATAAGTTTTATGAACACCAATGATCTGTAATCCTTACACAAGTTTTAAATGGTATGTAACATAGTTTTGGGTGCTATGTGTAGGAACTCTTAAAGTGATTGTTTTTTACAGCGGATGTGTTTAGTTTGGTATTAAATCAATACTGCTTTGCGAGGTTTCATCAGTTGATAAAAATGTGACTTTTTACTTATGCATTTTAAAATACAAATACCCAGTGGCAGAAAGTTTTGTAGCTGTCTGCGACAAGTTTTTAGAATTTCATAATCTGTCTGCAAAATTTGCGTGTAATTTTAGCGGTTAAATCACACATTAAACCAGCAATTATTTTATTATTTTATTTGAAACATGGCAAGCATGGTGTGTTTTCATTTATTTTGTTTATGACTTGATGTTACAAATTGCTTCATCAGCTCACTTCTTGTAGGATTTCTCAAGTGGGAAGGATTAGCAGAACCATACATAGATAATTAAGCTGCTTTTAAAAACCTTTGTGTTCCTTTATAAGCAGAAGGGGGCCCATTCAGTTCAATAAAAACCTTCTTATTGTTAGGGCCCAATTCTTCATCTATCTCATCCCTCGATATTAGCCTGTTTCCCAACAACGTCAATTACAAACCCCCAAGTTTCGCATACAACTTCAGAGACTGGCATTGATATAACACAAACAAGAAACTTTAGAAATGTAAGAAGTTTTTCCATCAGTTCATGGAATGCAATCTAAAATAAGTGTTTCAGATCTGGTGCATCACCCTCCATAACAATTTTGCATATTCTACTACACATCCATTCACTGAAGATCTGATATTGAAAACACAGTCTTTCTTTTAAGTCCACAAAAGGAAACACATTTCTATGTTATTGAATCTGCGTGCTTCAGTGAGTCCCCTGTTCACTTCTGCTTCGTCTATTCTAATATTGGGTTTTGGAAAACCAAAAAGTCATAGTTAAACAAAAGACTGCTTTTGTCGATGTATATTCAGTTATACAGAAATGCACACTGAATTGTTCAATTAGAGATTTCACATAGCTTGATAGACATAAGAAATTACCTCTTAGCTCATCACCTTCACTAGTTTTGTGTTGTGAGCTAAGACTCTTGGAGCTAATTGGTTTCTCAAGAAGTGGAACATCATGGTATGTACTTGAAATACCACTATTTGATGGAGGAAACATTTCCAATGATATTAAATTTAAAAACAATGTTTTAGGCAGCTTTGGCATTGGAGCTGCAAATTGAATGGTTTCTACCCTTTCTGATCTTAATCTTCAGAAACTGCTGTTGACTTTTTCTCAATGGGCTGAAAACTTCTTGAACAGTTTGGGTCTAAAAGAATCCAGGGAACTGTTCAGAACATTTTAAAGAACATGTTCAGAACATTTGGAGCCCCCTGCCCGTGCATTCGCACTGGCCTCAGGCCGGCGCTGCGAAGGTTGAACGTTACGTAACTAAGTCTCTCCTACCATGAGTATGTAAATTCGAGTATTATTTTATTTGTAAATTCACTGAATGCAAAAACGAAATACCAACCAGTAGTAAATGTAAATTATGTGACACTTACTTTGTATTCCTTGTAGAACAGAAGTTATAGATTTTTCATCTTCATATCTAGCTGGTTTTACAGCTCTATCATCCGGACAATCTTTTGAGGATATATTTTGGCTTCGACTGTTGCTTTTAGCAATATTCTGACTTTCATTTTTATCATTAATTGTTCTTGTTATTTTCGAAGCAAATATTTGTCCCTTGATCTACCACGGACATGTTTTCCTGGTTCTGCTGCTCATCAGCTTCAGAACTGTTTGGTTTTTCTTGGAATATTCCTCTTTTTTAAATGTTTTTTTGATCTTTTGTAGCCAATGTTTGGTTCCATTGAATATCTTGATTATAGAGTGGCATCTTAAAAAATGTGTGCTCCAAGTTTTTTTATAATTATTTTGCATTCACACCATATACAACCTTATCCCGTGACAGCATTCTAAGCACGTGTTTTCCAAGCAATGAGTTGCTCTCTTAGCAGGGGCAGAACGTTGAGGTCGTATTCTTTTCTGTGCACTCGGAAATTGCAGGAGAACGAAACAAACACTGGGTCCAACGTGCGTGATAAACACCTGCTTCTTTGCACTTTAAAGAAAAACAACTTTTACCGTGGCATCGTGGGGACAGAAGAGGCTCCTAAGTCTGCATAATGCCGCAGAAAAAAAAATGCCCAAATGTTTCTGACAATTTTTTAAATTGTTTTATTAGTGCAGACAAAAACTGTCCGCAAGCGGATTTCATTGTCCGTGACAATGTTGCCGTGTCACGGTGTTTCTGCCACTGGGTACAAATAATACTAGTTATTGTGACTAATACGGATATTTCTACTATACATGAATTTATGTTGTGTTATGGCAAGGGGCATTCCCGTAAAAGTTTTACTGATGCACAGTTTTCAAAGTTGGCAGGTATGTATTTACAAGTAATATTTACGAAAAACATTTTGAGAAAACTCAAGAAGGATTTTTATAAACAGTTATTCAAGATCAGAGTAATCTAATCTAATGATACAATCATAAAATAATTTTCTTTTAATTACATTTGAAAATTTTGTATGTATTTAAAAGTTGTATAGTGATTTATTTCCCTTGTGAAATGAAACTTGTTTCTTGAACTGTTTAAAAAGGTAATCATTGTATAAGATAAAATGTTGCATTTGTGATCGATAAATAGACTCCTGATTATCCATTGGTGGCTTATTCAGAGACTTTTTTTTTGCAACGATACATTACAATTGCCTATCACGACACGGTGTAGAAGATACTTTTAGAGTTCAGTTCTCATAACTCGCGCATCAGTTTGTGCATATCTGTTAAACTGTGCATGTGTCAACTAGCAGTTCGAGTGTATGTTTAAACTGTTGTGATTGATTTTAGTTTTGTGTTTACAAGTTTCTGTCAAATGTCTGAAATAAAGAAAAAAGTGGTTGTATCAATTCAATTGATTAGACTGGAATAGATTTAAAAAAATTGAAAATGGTGCATTGAAAAAGCAAATGAGCTTGCGGTAGGGAATAGGAAAAAGAAATTTTTGGGACACCCATTTTGCAGATTATCCGCGGTTAGCGGTCTACTCAATTACGCAGATAATTTATAATTGTACTTCTTTGAGTAAGTGTTTACTATGTCTATATATTATGATTTTGAACAAATGTATATATTTTTTACAGCATCAAGTAGTCAGATGAATATGAGAGGAGTGTTTCTACATGTACTTGCTGATGCCCTTGGATCAGTTATTGTTGTCATTAGTGCTCTCATCATTTGGCTTACAGATTGGGAGTACAGGTTTTATGTTGATCCAGCTTTGAGGTAAGTAGACAAGGAATGTTTTGTACTTTATTTTTATTTTTAGAGTGATATTTATTTAAATTCTACTTTTTCATTTCAGCATAATCATGGTTGCACTTATCATGAGATCTACCTGGCCTTTATGTAAGTCTTAATCTTAGTAAATTATTTTTTCTTTTGCATATATTTGTTTTGAGAAATGAGAGCAAACTAAGTTTTGTACCCTAATCTGTTAATTGTTTGAAATTAACTGTTTTTCTATTTCTTTGTTTCCATTATGTTGACATTTGATATAGTTGTCATTTCATCTACAATAAAAGCAAAATATACAATTGCCTTACGATTCATCTGACAAACATTTTTTGTTAACAGCTGGACTTGTTATCAATATTCACTTTTCACCTTGTTCAGTTGTAAGTTTTTGTAAACCATAAAAGAAAACATTTCTTAAATTATCAGTTTTACTTTGGTTTGTTGTCTTTAAAAATGAATGTTAATTATTCCCCAGAATGGTAATAGGTAATTTTTAGTTAACGTCGTACTAGAGCAACACAACGGGCTATTGACGACGGTCCGGGATCAGTCCCTTAAGGGAAAGATCCGAGGACAACACCTCGTAATTTTGAACCATGGTCAGATGACGAAGCAACACCTGAGCTGGCACCCCACTCTCCAAACTTCCACAGCCGCCTCTACACCATACGTTTACAAACATCCATGCCCGGACCCGGATTCGAATCAGGAACCTTCCGATCTAGAGGCTAACACCTTAACCACTATACCGGTTGGTCGGCCCCCAGAATGGATGCTTAGTACCTGTTTTTAAACCAGACTAGATTAAATAACAACCTAACTTTTTAATTAATTTTGATTGCTTCAAATCATTAAATTGATTTTATGTGCTTGTGGCTTGTTCTTTTGTTGGATATCTTGTATATTTACTTGAGCATTTTATTGTTGGTTTTAAGTATTTCAAATGTATATCATTCTAGTGGTTGAATCGGCTCTTATTTTGCTTCAAACTGTTCCAACTCATATTCAAGTGGATTCCTTACAGAAAAAGTTGTTGCAGGAGGTAAGTATTCTTAGATAAAATTGTGACATCATTACATATTACTTTATTTTTATCTTGAGTTAATATTTGATCATTCTATGTTGTATAGATTGATGGAGTTTTGGCAGTTCATGAGTTTCATGTGTGGCAATTAGCTGGTGAAAGAATTATTGCTTCAGCTCATATCAGATGTCGAAATCTTGTGGATTACATGCAGATTGCAGAGAAAGTGAAAGAGTTTTTCCATAATGAAGGAATTCATTCTACTACAATCCAGCCGGAATTTGTTGACATACCATCTGTAAGAATTTTAAATCTAAAACAAAACTCATTCATCTTATTAATTTATCACAATGTGTTCTAGTGAATAAGCCAGGATGTATAAAAAAAAAATCAAGTAATCAGATTTTTTAAAATTTAAATTGGATTTTTTTTATTTAAATTTTTGTTGGCCTTGTATACAATGTTTTTATAGTAAGTATATATAAATTTGTTAAATAAAAAATTGAGTTTTTGACATGACATGTGTAGACCAATATTTATTGTACTGAAAATCAGTTTGTTTCATGGTAACACATTTAAAAAAATTAAATTTCAAAATAAAAGCAAAAGGTAAAACATTTGTTTAACTTTAAAACACAAGTTGACATCCTGCATAGTTTTTCTTGAATAAATTACATCATGTTAACAAATTTATCAGTTAGTGTAAGCGACATAACTAAATTACAGTCTGATTCGATAAATATTTGTTATGGGTCACACTACTCTTAAAGTGATAGGTGACTGTTTCTGGGTGCATTTTACAAAATGTAAGATGTTCATAGTGTTTAAACTTTCATCCTTTCAACTAAAATGCTTGGTTGTATTTTTTATTTAATTTATTAATTACATTAACTGTGTTATTTTGTATTTATGTCTCAATTAAAAAATCACTATAGCTAAGCCAATAGTCAATTAAAGGGATAACAAGTAATTCAGGCCCACTAGTGGGGTTTTTCTTTGACTGTCTTGACATTTAGTAGATCATGGACAA
The DNA here is from genome assembly GCA_947359465.1 of Metellina segmentata. Classification (NCBI taxonomy): domain Eukaryota; kingdom Metazoa; phylum Arthropoda; class Arachnida; order Araneae; family Tetragnathidae; genus Metellina; species Metellina segmentata. The sequence goes on from OX375874.1 coordinate 54,886,587, forward strand.
TATAAATAGCTAAAGACTTTTTTTAAGTATAACATTAATGTACAATATTTTCCCATGCTTCCCACACTTGAATGAATGCTTGTTGTTGCTAATGCCTACACTGGCAGACCAGAGGAGTGCCAGGCCTGTCGAAGACGGCAAGAGGCGAGGGGGTGCGCCTTCCATGTTATTGAGCCCCATTGGGAGGAAGTCCGACTTTGCTCGGCATACATGACACATCCGTTTTACAGGAAGGTCCCTTTCATACATCCATTCACTCACACATATCGTAATTTTAGATACCAATCAGAGGCCGATAACCCTCTGATCAGATACCCCCAGAGGTATTGATTTGGTATGGGAACATGGGGGACTTTGTCACCACGACCTATTTAACGTGCCCCAGTCACCATTTGTGAACACGACGGTCTTTAGCCAGGTTGAAGCGCCGATCTCACAATCATCAGAATTGCAGGCTCCGCCGAGGACAGAACCCAGAACCCTTCTGATGCGAGCCCGACGCTCTACTGACTGAGCTACCGCGGCTCGAATGAATGCTTTATTGTTTGAAACATATAAAATTATGCATGAACATTGTCAAAACTTTCAAATAGATGTCAACTTGTTTTTTACTTTACTGTTTGGTAGAATCTCCCTGACTCAACACTCAACAGATTACTTAGTCCATAGACACCTGAGATTATTTGCAAGTGTCCAGTGCCAAACATTTTTTCAAAAGCTGATCAGTACTAGGTGTAGGCATTAGTGCTGAAATCACCATAAGTGCAAAAAGTTAAGAGCATTTGACAATTTCTGTGATTTTCCTAGGGTGTATTTACTTAGTTATAAAAAAAGTAGGATTAGTTGTGATTTAAATCATTGATTTAAATCTTGACACCCTGGTATAAGCGTAAGTATAGTTATTTGAAATGCAGAAATTTTTTTATCTTGTATATAGAAACAAATTTAAATGTAATACACAGCTTTTACTCTAGCATCTTTTCAAGAATATTGATAACAAGCATGGCTCGGGTGCTAATTCAGTTTCCAGCAGTTAAAAGATAGAATAGTAAAGAAATAAGAATAATGTTTTCTAGCCCCAAACTAACTTTTTTTTTTCTTTAGATGTCCGAATTCCTAATCCAGTTGTAGTTTATCATGTATTCACAAAACTGCAGCATTTGCTGTCTGAAATGATATGGTATCTTTACCTTGAATAAACACCATATTCAAATTGCATTTGAAGCAAAATATTACCAATTCTAGGTTTCAAAAGTCACAAGCAAGTTTTAAGCACTAAACATGCTTTATGTCATGGTAAACTTTCGGCACCAGCTGTGTGTTGTGTTATTTGAATTTAAAAATTCTTATGAAATGCTAATATGCAATTAAAACTATTTTTTGCAGTATCAAGAAAAAGAAGAAAATTGCATTCTGGACTGCCCTGCCAGCACAAACTGCACAGCCCAAACCTGTTGTGGACCTCAAAAGGAAGGACAGTCTCCCCAAACTCCACGTGCAACACCAGCATGCCGCCAGAGACTGAACAATGCCACTAACACAGAACCATATCCTGAGGACATTACTTTGTCTCTGGAAGGAGGAGAGGGCAACCCTCCATCCTCATCCAAGAGCATCAGAATTGCGTAATCTATTTTAATGGCTTGACAATCGACTTAACATGCTTATTTATAAATGTATGTGTAGCACTTGCATTATAGGAGGTAGAGTTCTGTCGCTTTTTTATTCAACAGGAGTGTGACTTATATTGATGTATGCAATTGAAATGCTTATTCATTTCAAAGTCATCATTTATATTATTTGGCTGATTTTTTTCAGCTAGAATTTAGCTGTGTACAATTAATTAATCAGAATGAAATATTTTCTGATGCAAAACCAGTTTGTGTGTGATTGTATTATAAACTTTGCATTTTGGATCTGATTCATGTGGTCATTTCATTATTCAGATTTTTTTATATATTTCTTTATATGAAAGAATTTAAAACATTTCGGTGATATTCATGAAATGAAGTCATTTTTAATATGCTGCAAACTTCTAAAGTGTAGGGATAAAGCATTTGAATTGCATTTATTAAATTTTAAATAGGAATCTGTTTTACTATATCATTTTTATCTCATGAATGTTAAACGTAATGGTAGTGAATTGTGATATTGCTAAATAGCTTACATTCATAAAACTGTGTTTTCAATTTTATCCAGAAGTATTGTTTATTTTCGAATTCAAATTTTTTTTTTTTTCCAATTTGTAGTAAAACCAAGTTTTTCCCAACCAAGTTTTTCAGATTTATTCACTGCATGGGGGAAAATGTTTTTAATAGCTTCATAACTATTTACTTTTTTAATTATATGAAATATTTTAGGAAATGCGTGAAGAAATATTTTCGATTTTATTTTATTGCCCAATGTGAAAGACAGATTCCATAGAAGAATGTTCTATGCTTTTGTCTTTACAATTTCCGTGAATGATGATTGCATATTATACAGTTTAATACTTTTTCATTATTATATTTTACCATTTTGCAGAAAACTTAACTTAGCATATGACATGTAAAATATTTGTTTAAGCATGTTCAGAAAATTCAAAATTTTTATATTCGATATCAGTTAATCCTTGGTACTTTTATACTGGGCTGGTATAACAGTTAAAAAACAATATTTTCTCTTATAATAATGTCATACAAATTTCTTAAAATTAGAATGAAAGTGTATGATACATTTACCAAGATATTCTTAAATTGTTTAACGAAATTCTATTCTGGTATTTCATTATTGCTTAAAAATTGTGAAAGATGTTCATCTCACTGTTTTGATTATCTTAACAAAGTAATATATTAAAAATTTTTCAAAAACTGATCCTCAAATATGTTTGAGTAAAAAAAATATTTAGGAATTTGTATAAATTACTAAAATGTAGTTTTATATGTGTTTATCATTGTTAAACTTCTGCCACGGTCATGCTAAATGTGGAAGTAATTGAAAAATAATAGACATTTTAAAGTGAATCCATATCTTGAATTCTGAATGTTATGTAGTAGCAAAATGTATTTTAAGATTTTGCAGTTATGACTTGTGTTAATATTGAAAATTACTCTTGAATTATTGTAAAAGGTATTGTGAAAACTTAGTGTTATAGGTGTTCTAAAAGACTTTATGATAAACTAAAGCTGAATTTTTCAGATGACAAGTTTAAAATTTTAACTGAGATACCTTTTGATACTAGTGTACTAATTTGTATATGTATTTAATAATTCTGAATCTCTTGTGTGTTTCCTTACGAGATGGTAACATGTATCGACCAAGTATTTTCATTTAAAATTTTTAAGAAAATGGAATCTTCTGCATGGGGATAATTTTCTTTTAATGTGATTATTTTTATTACTGTGTAATTAAACATATAAAACTGCATTTTATTTTCAACCCTTTCAAGTGAACTAGTTTCATGAAACCACACTTTAAATATTCTTAAGCTAACTACATAGCAGCTTCTTTGGGTAACCACATGACACTATAATACTGCCATCTATAGATTAATATCATAAAATTTATTAAAACATTCACTGATTAATCAAATCAAAAAAATTTGCAGGAATTTCATGAAGTTGAGTGTTTAGAAACATGTTTGAAAGGGTTAAAATCGCATTTTTCATCTACTTATTTTCCTCTGTTAAAATTCCAATATTTTTTTACTGGATAGTGTTGGAAGTAGTTAACTGCATTTGAACCATTGACTAAATCCTGGTAAGCCTAGAATGTGTACACGATCAAGTCTGCAATTCTCTTCAGGATATTGAAATGGAAGCAAATATGTATTTTTGTATACAGTGGTACATTACAATTTATAATGTTAGTTATCAAATAATTGGGTTTCTCCTGACTTTAGATTTCTACATTTTTGGAATAATTGTTATTTAATAGTGAATACTGAAATATATTGCTACATGTACTTATTGATCTGTCTTAGATATCAAATACATTTTATATGATAAAATACCATGAATCCCATTTGAGATATTTTATATACATTGGTACATTTTGTATATTTGTTTGTTTAAAATGCATTCCTATTTAAAAATGATATCTCAATGCTTTCATACCTCTTAATCTTCAATGTGCTTTTACTTTGAATTGATATAAAGAATCATTGAAGAAAAGTATTTTAACTGAACATTTAAATTAGAAGTATTACAATCCCATTTGTATTTGTGGTGTTTTCATTTACAAATTTCGACTAGATTTATGCTGTCTTTCATTTTTTGATTTTTGTTGTCACTTGCTTAAAAAGCACCTGGGAAAAATATATGGTTTAATCGGCATTTGAGCTATCACTGCAAAAGTTGTACCTTTTTATATTGAGGCCATGACCCTAAACTGTTTTGTTTTGTAAGTATTAATTGTATTCTTTTTAAGTTATTGAAATTTTTTTTATTTATTTTATAATTATGCATTTTATGTATAATAAAAACCACTTTGACAATTGGGTTGTCTTTTCTTTATACTTGGGTATCTTGAACATGATTTGCCTTTTTTCTATTTTTAAATTGCTGTTTTATATATGAACAGAAATTGTAATGATATATCTGCATTCCATTTTAATCTGAACTTCGTATAAGTCATTTTAGTTCATATGTTTTTCTAATTTATACTTCTTGGTCAATTTATAATTTTTTTTAAATATTAAAGTTAAGTTGATGGAACAAACCTTGAATTTTTATCACACAATTTTGAAGTAAAATTAGTTTCTCATGTTTTTATATTATCTTGCACATGCTTAAAAATGTTCAAGTTGGGAACTCGCTGCTTTAGGAGAGACAATGTCTTTCGAATAAAAAAATTTATTTCCTAAAAAATGCTTTTTGAGATAGTTTTAAGATTTAAAGAGCATTTTGAAACAAACCACATCAAAATTTGTCAAAATATCTTGTCACACTAAAGTAGATGCATTTTGTTCGCTTTGACTATGTTAAAGATTTCAACTTGTATATGAGTGAATCCATTCAAATTCAGGAATATGTTTGGTCTGTGCTAATACCTTGAACAAAAAACTCTGGTTGAAACCGAACTGGGTCTGGTTTTACACATTGCTAGATCTTGGCCGATTTTCTCTGAAAATGTCTTGGCTCCGGATTTGCTGTCATCAATATATAAGAACTAGCCACGGTGTTGACCGTGACAGTTCTTTTCGTGGGGTCTGGTGTGATCACTGCTCACTGATCCCCGGTGATTGCTACGAATTGGATAACAGCCATCACGGCGTTGCCCGTGGTGGCCTCGTCGTAGTAAAAAATACAGCCAAATTCAAATTGCGAAGAGATCTAATCGACGTGACGTCACAATCTCGAAAATACAAATATTTAATTGTTCAATTTTCTTCAAATAATTTTTCAAACTGGTGTAAAATTTTCCGCAGATTTCAAATGTGTTGAAATTTTCAGTCCACCTTCAACAATCCCAAATTTACAAAAAAGAACTAAACAATGCTAGTCAAAAAAAAAAATTTTTAATTTCCATGGCTAGAAATGGAGATTTCTTGAATACGATCGAGGTGAAATTCTCATATTTGAAAAATATAAAAGTTACAATTTAAAAATTATTTATTTAAAGGAAATCATACTTTTAGGTATCGATCTATTGTGAAATTTTTGCTCTATCTTTTAACATCTAGGAGGTAGAAGAAAAAACATAACTCCAGTTTAAACTGTTTTGTTCTTCGGCTGAAAGCGTTGCTCGGGAAATCGGAACGGAAACACAGAAAAAAAAATTTAGAATCTCGTATCTATAGTGCTGCTATTGTAAGGAAAACGCACAGGGTTTTCCTTTTTGATATCAATCCGGAGGTAGTTTGAACTATCATAATTTAATATTTCGCATGTTTTGAGACCATTTAGCACCTTTTTATCACTGTGCCCCTTAAAAAAGTTGAAAAAAAATAAATGACCCATTTGACCCCCTCAGAAATGTCCATAAAAGGCCAGAATTTGTAAGTTAGTACAGGAATTTTTGAAACACACTGTATATAGATACTAAATACTATTTTCACTTTCCCTGAACTATGATTTAACCTCGTTAAGGGCTTTATAATGTCATTTTAATCAATTCCGAATTTTTGGTAGTTTAAATATAAAATTTTTTCCTAGATTCCAGAGAGTTGTAAAAAATGCAGATTCAATTCCCTCCTGTGCGTATCACTTCTGTATCAGTAAAAACTTTTCTTGTGTCCATTTGATTAACATTTAATAAGCAACACGAGTTCTCAGAATGTCACATTTACATAAAATTGTTTAGTGCATTCATTTAGATTGGGTGGAAGTCGAGCACATTTTAGTTATGGTTGTTTAAAAATTATTGTTCACACTAGTTTTAATAAAAGCTTATTTATATATAAAAAAAAATTATGTCAGTTTACAAGTGAAACACTAGGACAAAATTTTCAAGATATTTTAGCTTTACTAGACCACAATATCTTAATTCCAAACCACATTTAATGTTACATTTTTTGAAAATATTTTTGTTTTCAGGTGTTGGGAACAGAAATTGGAAGAAAAAAAATTCCCTTATTCACTCGTGTCATCTTATATCAGATTAGACATGTAGAATAATTTTCACTATATAAAGGTTTTATTCCATTTTGCAAGGAAATGTTTCGTGTTAATGGTAATTATAACATTAACCTGTTTATAAGAAAGATTAAGTAACACCAAACAAAATATTTAAATACTAGATAGAGTGGGTCACAAGTATTTTACCACTTCATGTTTCTCAACTATTTTCATGCATTTTGTAAGGGCGTAAATAAAATTAAAATTTTACCACATAAGCCTTTTTTATTTTGGCCTACCATCAAACTATTCTAATTGTTAATGAAACCTTAGCTTGTCTCCATTTTCTTATGGTTTATAATTTTTTATATTTAGAGAACATCAATTATTAGTTATAACATCGCTCTGGAGAAATGTCCAATTTTAGTGAATCACAAAAGTATTTAAAACCCCACACCGTTTCTAAACGTTTTCATGTAGTTAAGATTACAATTTAAAATTTTAACACATACTCGTAAAAGCTGTTTTAGTCTCCCATCATAATAAACGAATTAAAAGTTGCTAAAAATATCTAAAATGTAACTTAATGCATGAAATCATAGGCATGCAACATAAACATTTGTACATTTTACAAGTTTCTAAACAAAAACATGGAAATCAATTTGGTTTTTGTGTTTTATCTTGGACTGTTTGAAGTTAACATTTCGACAAGGTCAAACTGGAACCATTTTCAATGGATTTCACTATTTTATGACTGATTTCTTAAGATCGAATCCAAATCTTTAGCTGATGTCATTTTGATCTTTTAAAATACAACGAGCAAAGCACGAGTGTCATGGTTAATCAAAATCTATTCGATTCAAATTTATCCCTACTCCATTTTTAAAATTATAAAAACATCATTGTATGCATATTGAACCTTGGTACATACTACCAATAAATTGAAATGTATCTACTTCAGCTGCCGATACATGCCTAGATCATCACAGATGATGCTCTGCGTTTGACAGTGACTATTGATGAAACTAATTTGAGCTTCCTTCAAATTAAGATGTCTTTCAATGATGGTTTAAAGTGTTGAAAATAAATTTTAATTAATGCTTTGGAAAAATTATGCAAACAAAGATCAAAATTCAGTAAGTGTAATATTTGCTCAATTCCACAAAACTTAAAATCTGACCCATTTAAAGGTATGTATTCCATCCTTTATAAAATTTTATTTTTATATCTAAACAGTGAAATCTATTGTTAAGCAGAATAGAATGCAATTGGACGAAATGAATGATCAACTTTTAAGGTATAAGACTGAATGCAAAAAGAATCTTATTGATTTTCATGTTTGGGTTTAACATTTGTTCGTATAGAAGGGGGTGAATACTTAAGTTAAAGTGAATATAGTAAGACATCTTTTGTAATACAATTTTAAATCTTCATTTTCACTATTTTTTTTAATTCGTTGAAAATAGAAAACATGATGTTGATGAATAATTTACAATCCACTCTAAAGAGAGAGAATTGTGGATTTTTGAACTAACATGACATTGAAAAATGCAAGTATCTACACAAACAGCTTAAATTCTTACAAGATTTCTTGGATTATATTTAATTACATTTTGTGTGAATTATCGTCAATCTAAAAATTTGAATTAAAGATTAAAAAGATATTTGAAAAAGTACTTTATTTCACATAAATAGGAAGTGTCCATTTACTCTTTCATTTAGTTGTACAAAGCTGTCTCACGTCCACAAATCAAGCACATACACTTAAAAACATTACAATGCTACGTTGCCAAGTCCTTATAGAAGTTCAACACAAATACTTCATGGGAAGAACAGTCAAGCCTCTTGACATCTATGCTAATATTTTAAAAAATGCATTAGCATAAAATGCTTTTTAAGGCACATTCTTATCTCTTGTCACAAAGGTTCTTAAGTTGAATAGATTCACAATTACAATAGTAAATATTCGTTTGAAGGAAAAGCATTGCAGTCAATAGATTTCTATACTTGTATTTTATATCTGAAAATCAAAATATTTTAAATCTAATCCCTATTTTAAATTATTAAAATTAGTTTTGAAAAATTCTACAGATAAAACTAAACGAATTGCATTCATAAGGACAGCTTGGAAAAAGTATCTATGATAATAATGGAGTAAGCTTGAATCCACAACATTCAGAAATTACTTTTATCTACTTGATTTAAAAGTAAAGTATATATTAGATTGTGTTTTATATGCCAAACAAATAAAACCACACAAAATATTGAATACAGTATTCAGTCTATTAACAATGTTTCTTTTTCTACTTTTAGCATTAAAAAGTTGAGTTAATAAATATTAGCATTTCCGAATATAATAAAATACTATTTAGACATTTTATGCAGGAAAATATTTATCTTGGGCAATTAAGCTAATTTACTCACATATACACTAAATTCAAAGTCATGCTGTTTTTCAATACCTCTAAATTATACATAAACCAAAATAATATACTTAATAGCTCAATCATATGAATTATTTATTTTTAAGTTATAAACAAAATAGGTAGTCTATTTTCTAAGTGTTTCCAAAAACTCATATTGAACACAGAAACAAAGATGTGTTTGCTTAGGGCAATATTAACAAAAGGCAAATATTAAAACTTTCTTATTAGTCTTTAATCTAGTTTTAAATTCAAAAATTGGTCAGTAAAATTCCAATAAATAAACTTGTTGATAATGTTTGCCTACTAAAACAATTGACAATACCCAGTCACATATAACTAAAAATATATGAACTTTTTATATCCTGCATACAATGTATTTAAGTAACAGCACATAACTAACCAATATTTCAATACAATTACATAGAAATAAATAGCTTTAAAATATTTACTGAAAATGCATCATAGAATGTACAAATTATTATCCTTTATACCAAAAATAAATTCATCTTATACAGGTAGCAATTAAAAGCTCTATAATATACACTGAAATGTTTTACTAAGACAAAAGCAACAATGTAACAAAACAAATATAATAATTATTTATCTTTTTAGAAATTACTAGTTTATTTTTATAACTAATAAACTATATATTAAATGAAGCTTGATACGTTTTCCTTAAAAGAAACTAAAATAATTTTATGTTGATAATAAAATAGAAACGATCCAAATAGGTGTTGGCAAATAAGTACTATACCAACACAACAGCTATGCTTGTATAGTATCTTAAAGTGGTAAATGAATTGATATTCAAACATTCGATGTAATAGTAACTTTTTAAATCTTTCTAAATACGAAACAATAAAACAAATACAGAACTTAATACAAAACAAAATTTTAAAAATTATGAAAAAAAAAACACAAAATGAAACCTGAGGAGCTACTGTATTAAAAACCAAATATGCAATTGAGTTTTTCATGAATAAATACATTAGATGAAGTGCATGACTTTCATAAGAATCATATTTAAAAAGTTTTATATATGTAAATAAAATGTTCCATTATTTTCAGAATCAAATGCAAATAACCAGTGAACTAATAAGCAATTAAAATTTGTACAATATCTGCATGCAATCAATTAAATTGTACAACAAATGTTCTAAACAGTTTATTCAATTGGCACAGTTAGTATCAAATAAGTAAATTCTGCTCACGAGTAGAACACAAATTACTATGAATAGGGATTCAGATAAGCATTGGTCAGAATAGTCTGCCAAAGACTAGATTTCTAAGTCCACAAATGAAGTGTAAGAGTTGGAGATTTTAAGTTGTAAATGAAACTATATACGCAAACTAAAAAAATACAGATATTCAAAACATTGCACTTATGCTGTTGCATATTTAGATAGTTTAAAGGTTATAGTAGAAATGAAAAGGGGTTCATTAATATAATCTTAAAAAAACTAAAATTGGTATAATGCACAAGAGATGGAGATACTGTAACAAAATTAAAACACCTGACATGTGATACTTTAATTGTGTGAATATTGTAAGCGCAATTGAATAAATGATAAAATATCACAAAAATTGGTCATTTTATGAGGTCATGACACAACTATTATAGATTTCAATGACTATACAACCTATGTGGAAAAATTGACCATCAAATATAAAATATCACATGAGTCAGTAGGACCACTATTGGAAATATATATATAATGGTGATCAACTAATAGCAAAAAGTTATCCTAAACAAAATTAGAAAAACTAATAAACATTTTTACTTTGAGCTGTATGAGCAAAATAGAAAGCAAATTTGCCATAAAATATAATTACATATCCTCTACAAAACTAGATTTACTTAAGAATTGGAACATGTAAACCATTTTAAGTACTTAAATATCAGCCTATATTTCCCTGTAACTTTTAACTAGTTTATTAGAATTTAATTGTTGACCACCAAATACACACAAATTTCAACAAAATTTAGAAAATATTCCCTAAAATGAGATGAAAAAAACAAACAAACATAAAAATTCTAAGTACACTACTAAAAAATCTGGAATAAGCAAGTTTGTAAACAGTTAGTCTTCAGCAGAATATCATATGTGTGGCTTTAGAAAGATAAATAACTCTATCTTCCTTCACTTGTCTGCAATTCTATCCTTTCCTGGTTTAATATTTCTTTTTTGTGATGAATGTAAGCGTCCCACCTGGCTTTACCATATTCCTAAAACAGTATAAAATTGTATGTTTAATAGTTTGTTAATAATAAAACAAAACAGCATAAAAAAAACAGTTCGCTCTGACGAGAAGGTAGTTGAATTCTGAAAGTGTGGAAGCTCACTAACCCTCTGCATATGGAGCGGCAGAATATCGTTTTCTACCTTTGTTACGGAAACGGCTGAAAGTCACTACCTATCTTATTCTGTTAATTTTTAATTTTAAAAATGTCTTTTTCATGACTATTTTTGGTTTACCATATAAAGACACTGTGCTTATGATGCCTCGTTTGAAGAAATCTCTAACGCAGGCAGAAATTAATGCCATTCTGTTTGAGGATACAGATTAATCGGATTTTGTAGAATCAGATGAAGACGGATATCCAAATATTGCAGATGACGAAATTACTGATTTTTTTACAAGTATTTGACAAGAGAAGATGGGGATAATACTGCCGAAGGTGATGAGGATTCCTTTTTTAATTTTATTAAATGGAACAGAGGAAATAAAAAAACGAAAAAATTCAACACTCGAGTTTTTTTTATGCATTGGGGCTTTATTCCTGATCAAGTAATTCAAGTTTTACAGAGATGCCAACCTGTGATGGAAGTTTTCAATAGTACCAAAGGAAAAAAATTCATAGTTTTAAGAATTTTTCAGTAGTCAAGTAAAAATTTAAGAAATCGGCTTTAATAACATGCATATATCATTAATTCAAATATTTCATTACAAATTTCAAACATATATGCAACACATTATACTATTTATAATTAGTAAGATATATTATACATGGCAACATATATAGAACCAATAATTGTGTATGAAAGAATTAGATATAAAAACATTTAATAATTAAATTTAAGCACTCTCTCCCATTTACCAAAAAAAAATATAATAATGAAAAAAATACAGAAATAATTATCTCTCTAAGACTCTCTCTAAGAATAAAGACTCTTCAAATTCCGGATACGTTCTAAATTTCTTCTAACAAGTCTGGAAAGAAAAGTAGCATCCAAAAATCTGGAAGCGGACTTAGTTTTGGCGTTGTGACTCGCTTGGCAAAAAGTGTAAAGAAAAAGAGACACGAAATTTATTTCGATAGTTTTTTTACAGGTATTTCACTTATGATGGAATTATTGAAAATGGGGCAATACAGTTGTGGCACATTAAACACAAATAGGAAACACACACACACACACACACACACTTGCCAGAAATAAAAAATCTGTAAAACTTAGAGGAAAATAATATCAAGGTATTCCAATCCAAAAACCATACTAATCTCTTATAAACTGCATGGAAAGACAAAAAAAAAAAAAAAAAAAAAAAAAAACATTCATGCTGCCAACAAGTACTCAAAATGAAATGGGACTAATTAAAAGAAGACAAGGCTCTATAAAAAGAGACATTGTCTGTGCTCTCCTTCATCCAATACAGTAAATATATGGGTGGAGTTGATTTAGCTGATCAAAGAAGAAAATATTTTTCGAATTCGAGAAAATCCTCTAAGTGGTAGAAGTACTTGTTCTCATTTCTTCTGGACACAGCCATAACGCTTATATTTTACAACTACTAATGAACATGCCTGCTCCAAAGAAATATAAATCTATAAGCTAGAGCTAGTCTGACCAAGATGGCAACAAAATCCTCGAAAACAAGTTCCCTGACTTTTCACTGATACCGTCACAAAAATTTCCCTGATTTTACAATTCCCTTAAAAAAATGCTGTGATCCGTAGTTGGTATCGATACACAATATCCACACGACAATATTTTTAAATATTTAGGGTCAGATGGGTAAAAGGATCATTCTCCACAAATATTGTGTATTTTTCTCTTCTGATATTTTAATTGTTATAGTTAATAGTTGGAACAATAAATTGAACTCTTAATAATTCATGAACAACTGAATGTACTGGAGAAAAAATACAAAATATTTTGATTGTGAACTTTTTACACCTGACCCTACATTATCCTACTATACATAAAAATCAAATACAAAAAACATAAAAAATTGGCACAGCTTCAGTCTACGCTTATAGCGGTAGCAACGGTCTTGTTTTTTTTTTTTTTTGGCACTTTTAGTCGCGAGTTATGGCAAGTTAAGGCAACTTACGGTTATTGCGGTTTTCATGTCAACTTCGGCAAGTGGAAAGATTAAATTTTTATTTTGAATATTCTAGAAAGTTCTTTACAAATAGATTAAACTATCGTTTCGTTTCATTTCATTGGTTCATTTGAAATAATTCCTTCCTTCCTTAGAAGTGCGCCAAAAAAAGCGCCAAGACCGTTTCATCAGCGATAAACGTAGACTGAAGCTTTACCAAAAATTTTTACAAAAATGTAATTGTAAACAAAAAATATTAATTTATTGCACAAAAAAAACATCATTTGTTCCACAAATTTCAAATTGTATACCACAAGTTGTATCGCCGGCATCACAGCAACAAGACGCTCCGGCCGCGAAAATCACGGCAGCGGTTTTCGCGGTGTTCGAAAATTACAATGCCAATATTCTTTATTCAAATTACAATTTCGCCGAATACGATTTATTAGATTCTCAAAAATACTTGTAATCGCGCATCTCTAAATAGAACAAACAATAATAGTTTCCGTTTTTATAAAAATTTTGAAAGTTCCTTGATTATTTTGTGAAATTTGGAAGTTTTCCCTGAGATTTCCAGAATTAAAAACATTCCAAGATTTCCCGCTTTTGTTACCACCCTCACCATTAATCAAAAGTATTTCGCACCCATCAACCTCAGAGCACAATCATAAAAGAAGGGAGATACAAGGTCGGAAACGAACATGTGTAAACTACAGGAAGAATGGTGGAAAAACACCGACTCAGGAGTGTGGAAAGCTCATGGGAATGTGAGTTATGTCACATTTGCAGAACTTGCTTCGAAGGGTAATTATAAATAATCCATTGCCTCCTTCCCTATATAATTCTATGTAGATAAAAAAAATTAAAGGAAATATACCTCCCGGAGAACTCACTTTGCTGATTACAAAAGGGGTAATGCATCAATAAACCAAACCTCCAAGGTTATGTGGAAATTGGTTTTGAGACAAATCTTACATTATTGATACGTCTATGAAATTTTCATAAATTTTAGACAATATTGCTCAAATTATATTATAGCCGTTAGCTTTCCAAACTCGAGCTTATGGGATATGAGTTATAATTTTAAGTCTGGCATTAGAAATTAATCTCAGAAATGAAAAAAAAAAAAAATGATAAACTGAATTAAACATGATAAAAAAAATTTCTTCAATTATTCTTCTAACGTGGAAAGAATAAAAAAAATGTTTAACAAAAATTTTTTACTCATAAAATACAGCAGTTGTTAATGGGTTCAAACTTTTCCTGATATAAACTACGACTTCAATCGAATTCATACAGAATAAAAAGTTTGCCAAGTACAGGAAAGCAAATTAACTTTGTATTAAATTTTAAATTTATGATTATGGCTGATAAAGTGCTCACAATTTTGAGAGTGCAAACTTAATTTAAAAAAAAAAACGGAAATTCATTCTATATTTTTATTTTCAATTAGAAAACAAAATAATCTATACACAAACTTTTCATTTCCATCAATCAACAAGTTAAATTGCTAAGATAACAAATATATTTACCTTTCAATGCCTTTATGCCCCTAAAATTAGTACCCTTTCAGTCAATAAATTGTTAATATTAATTTTTTAATTGTGAAATTGTAGGATCTAATTTTAAATAATATAATGCAATATGTGAATGACAATTTTTTTCTGAAGTTATCTAATTGCTGGACCTTGTGATAATTTCCTTAGTATTTTAAAATTTCTTTATCTGTGTCTTAAGTTTATTACGATATAATCTACAGATTTCACCAGCACACTGCAGGACAATAAATGCTTTTTTGCGGGTTCTAAACTAAAACTTTCCTTGATTTTCTAAAGATAACTTCCTTCTATCACATTTCATTTACTCAATCTTTCACACACTCTAAGCGTTCGATGCTCCCCGTCGAGAACCCTAACATTCCTATCAACGGAACAGAGGCTATTCACGCGCTGTTCTCTATGTGGCACAGAAAAGAGGGGATGAAAATCTTAATGGGCTTCAGACATTTCTTCAGGAGTTTGAGGTGTGCTAGAATCCAACCCCTTTGTAACCAGAGAATGCGAAAATCTCGGCCGTCTCCGTATCCAGAGGGTTAAGAGAAAGCTACATATGAAAAAGCATGAATGGTGATAGCTGTGGATGATCCACTCAAATATGTTATCTAAAGCTGTACTCCATAGTTTAGTAACTACATCTATATAAAGGTACGTGATTTCAATTTAGAAACCCAATCTGAACTTTAATAGTACCATAAACTAAATGTCTGTTGGAGTAAAGGGAATTACAAATAAGACTGCTGATCTTGGAATATCATTTAGGAATTCTGAAAAATTGAAATTTTCTGTCTTAAGTGACAGGAGGTAGAGGTTGCTTACTCTACGAATTGAAGCTGTTCTTGACTCATTTGAAATACATATCAAACATTCATTTAAAACACCAGTTTTCTTTTTTTTAATGCTGTAAAATCGACCTTGTCTTTTGAAAAATTGTAACCAATTAAGTTTGCTGTCTACACTGATGACATTTATTTTTTAAACAAGTTCCTTTATTCTACATGTTGCTGAATGGAATTTTCAAGAAAAAAATGTATTTGCTTCAAAAAAAATTAATTGTGAATTCCATAACAATTTAATTTACCATCCTCTCATATTGATAATGAAATTCGAAAATTCCTATAAACAGTCTAAACAGAGATCATATTTTCTTTTCACAATGTAAGTCCATATTCGTCATTTTCCCCTTTCATATCAAGGAACTAAACATTAGATTATAAAAGGGATTATATATGGGGTAAATATCAAGCAGATAGAATAGCTCAAAGATATATAATTACCTCACAGAATATAAAAATATAACATGAAGCATTAGTGGAATTTATAGTGAAGGGCCTAAGAATGAGGGGCCGTTGTGTCACATAAATATGCATAGCTGTTTTAGGAAGAATAAGTTTGTTTACACAACTTACATCCATATACTTTTAATGTCTGCTTCATGTTTGGGGGACTCAGATTTCAACCTTTAAGTACAAATGGTTTGGGGCTCATTGAGGCTATCACCAATCGAATCCAGAAGCTTCATGTTTTACATCTGGCTACTTCTACTATCTGTTATACTTTCCATTGATGTTGTGGTTTTTTTTTTTTTTTTTTTTTTGAGGGAGTTTTAAAGGAATTGGCACTTTGTACAGCACTTTTTAGACATTTATTTTCAAAACTATTAAGTAAAATATCTATAAAACCCACTATTTTTTATAACTAGAAAGGTTACATACTTTTTAACTAACTATTTATTAAGCATGTTCTACCATTTACAAAATTTGAACATATCCGAAAAAAATTGTAATAATATGGAACATGTGAATACTCACCCAATATCCAAATTGAATTTGAGAATTTTGTGCATTTACTATGCTCCATAGAGTCCATAAGAAGTGGGAAGCTAGAGTAAAAACCAACACTTCCTGAAGAAGGTGATCTTCATTATTTACATCACTAGATATTTCAGTATCATTGCAAGTACTTTCAAAGTTTTTCAAGTATGATTGGATGAAAATAAGCTGGAATTGGAAGCAATTACATTTATAACATAAACTTGAAAACTGATAACAGAAAAAGACATTTTAATTTCTTTCAAAATTTTAATATATTTACAAATATGATGACTAAATATTATATTAATAAAACAATAGCCAGTACAGGTACAAGTGGCATGGCACATTAGTGTGAAAGGGAAAAACTGATAGGTTATTCCATTCCTAAAGATACGATTAAGCCAATAACAGAAAAACTGTCTTCATATCTTAATTATGGTAAAAATTCACAAATTATTTAACACGCAAGAAAGTTGCATTCATATTTCAACTTGTTTTAAATTCTGTAACCAAAATAATTCACCATTTTTTTAACACTGCCCTTCTTTAGTCACCCATCACTTTTAAATTGAGTGTGTCACCAAACAAAGCATGTAAACTTTTTTTAATTCTTTCATTTCAGTTAAAAAGTTATCATGGTATAAATTGGTTGAAAAAGGTATATTCGATTATTTAATAACTATTTGGTCTTGGGTATATATGAAGAGTAATTCTAGCCAAATGCATAAAACATAAAAAAAAATTTAAGGATAATTTCTGAAAAACTAAAATTAGCAAATGGCTATAAATATGGGTTTTTAAATTTTTTTGATTCGAGGCATTACATTTTCATTGTTTATTTTAAAACCTCCAGTTATATATCGAATTCTGAAATAAATCTGTACTCAGTTGCTTCAGCTTACATTTTGTGTTTCAAAATTCATATTTACATTTTTTTTTAATTATTAGCACCTTGTTTATAAGTAGTGCTAATGAATGATGCATTATAATAAAAATGATAAGTGTCTTTTAACTATTAACAATGTTATAACCTTTCCAAAATGTATTGCATAGAAATAAATTAATAATCAAATTATTTCATATGGGGGTTTTCCAAATTATAACACTACAGTAATTATACAATAGAAAAATTATTTATGAAAATACTTTAAATTACCTGTTCACGCATTGCAGGATATTCTGCATCTTTGGCATAAAAGTGAGGATAGTCAGGATTAGAATAGTCAAAGCACCATTCACAGAAATGATTAGCAACATCAAAAGCCCTGTTAGAAATTAAGATCAATTTTGTAAATTTCTAGTCAGTTTATTTAAGAAATCCTTAATCTTAGTAAGTGAGCAATAAAAAGACCACAAAAAAAAGTCAAGACAAAAATATATACCCAAGTTCACATGTTCAAATTGTATTGATCTGGTGATAAAACACAATGAAATAAGTTAATAGAAACTGTATCTTTCACAATATTTTTATAACTCAATTTCAATCATAATTGAATATAACAACCAATTAGTTTACTATAAATATAACACCACACATTACAGTGTGTCTATAGAAAAGTTAAGTTTTGAATGTATAAATTCTCAAATATCAAGCACTTGCTGAAAGTTTTTTGGATGAAAGTTAGTGGTTAAAGACCACTAACTTTCATACAAACTCGCTTCATACTATGCAAATACAAACTCGCTTGCCGAATACCAATTGACTTCACATTAAATAAGCAAATTAAGTGTACAACATAAATGTATAAATTATATACAAATTCAAGAGTTGTAATGTCCATAGGAATGTTTTTTTTTTTTAAACTTTTCAGCTGATTTGAAATAGATTATTTCTTTATTTCTTTCTTGTGGTTGATTTCTTTTAGATCATTTCTGACAAAGGGTTTTGTTTGGAAGTTTCCCACCAATAGGTGTCTGATGGGATGTTTACGACTAGATAGGGCAATAATTTGTGGAACTTTTTTTTTTGTGGATCACTATCATTTCTTGTTTGTGGTTGGTATGGGTCTTATGGTGCAAGATTCAAAGATTAAAACAAGCTGCGCCAAATGCAAGTTAATGCAAACCAGTAAAAAAAAAGGTTAAAATAGTCTAGCTGTACACAAATAAGACATATTTTTAAAATTACATATTTATTGAACAGATATTATGCAGTTTAAATTACATACAGGGTGCTGAATAAAAGATGAAATGCATAAAACAAGTAGAGGTCACCTTTTGAAAAACAATTTATGAAGGCCAAAATATAACTGGAGAAAATTGCGACTAAGATGGGAATTTACATGTTTAGTTTCAAGTATTATGAAGAGGCATATTTTTTAATAACATCAATAAAAAAGAAAAGAAAATCACTTGCCTGAAGTTGTAACTACAGTATTCAAAATCAATAAAAACAATTTTGTCCTCAGATGCAGCAGCTCCTTCAGGAACAAGAATATTACCTAAAAGAAGAAGTCCATTATGTAAATCCACACAAATATTATTATGGTTCCCACACCTTTATCCAAAAAAAAAAAAATTCAGAACTTTTCAAAAACAAAACTTTTTTTTTCAAGGACCTGAAATTTTTTATAACGACCTACAACAAGGCATACACAAAAGTTGCCAATTAAAAAGAAAATGCGAAATATATAAAAAAAAAGACATTTTTAAACTCTATTTTTTGAACTATTGACAGTCAAAAAAGAAAGGTTATCATGAATTTTGGTTGCAATTTGGATTTTCTTTTCTCACAGAACCTGTGATTTTTTTGCAAAGTGGGGCTTCTCGTCTCAATGCTAACTATCAGGCTACTTGCACAAATATCGATTTCGGTCAAGCGATAAAATATCGTACGAAAAATGCTTTGGTGGCATGAAGAGTATGGGAACTTTCACACGGTTTGATCTAGACACAACACAATTTATGTTTTGCTCTTGTCCACTGTCACTACAACAGACGGCTGTTGTGGTTTATTTTGTTTGAGAAACAAAACTAATCGAAAGTTTTGACTGGTGTTAGGGCAGTCAAAAAAGACAAAGTTCTCTAGTCTAAGTTTCTATATTTGCGATCATTAAAGATAGAGTAAAAATTTGAACAGTTTTGAAATCTGCAGAAAACTTTACACCAGGATATCTTAAATGTGATTTTCTGTAAATAAATAATTTTTCAATTGTTAGTTTTATATTTTCTCAACATATGACAAGGATATTCACTCTGAACACGAAAAGGACTATTAGAGGTTTTTATATCCGCAATCGTTAAAGATAGAGAAAATTTCAACGGATTTGAAATCTGCGGAAAATTTTACATTAAATTGATGAAAAATATGATTTTCTTGAATTAAATAATTTTTAAATTGTAACTTTTATTTTTTCCCCATACAAATTTGACCTAGATCGTGTTCGAGAAATCAGATTCCATTTCCTGCATTCAAAAGATTCCAGTGAAGAAAAGAAAAAGAAATAAAAAAAAATTTAACTGTCATTGTTTTGTTCTTTTTTGTAAATTTGGGATCATTAAAGATGGATTTAAAATTTCAATGGATTTGAAATTTTAAAGCATCGTAGCAATCACTAGGAGTAAGCGGGCAGTGGTCACACCTGATCCCACGAAAAGAACTGCCACAGGCAACGCAGTGGCTAGTAATAAATATTATTTTACTTAAATTAGATTGGTTTTATTTCAAAAAGATTTTTTTCAATATAAATCAGATTTTTATGGTTTTAATTAATCTCTTGCCTATATGAGTTTAAACATGTTGGACATGAAGACATGCAAATTAGAAGAGTAGTTCCAAGAGTTTTGATTTATGTTAAACATTAATATATGTATAACATTAATACATCTCTACTATAAAAGAGGAAGTGTGTGCACATGCGGTGTCCAGAGAAATCTATATTACTTACAGTAATGAAATTTGGCACATGTGTAGTCTTAATTTTACACGTATTTTGTGTGAAGCCTGAATTTTAAAATTAAATCTTGAACATTTTTTTAACTAATTTATTGGCATTTATTTATTGTTTATTTTTCTTAGAATAGCAACAGTGTAAAAAGATCAGACTCCAAATTAATTTTTTTTCTTTCATTTCATGAGCACAAACAATTCCAGTGAAGAGAAACAAAATAAAAATAAACCAATTTTTCATAAGTGAGGTTTAATTAATATGTCTGCTTGTTTGTCTTGGAAGAGTACATAAACAGTCACAAGAAACTCCTTTACCAAATATGTTTGTTTTTCGTGGTCACAAGTGCTGAAAATGCTGTTCTGTTATGAATGTTTTGAAATGATACGAAATTAAAACTTTCATTACAGTATTGCTTGATAATATGCTTTGTAATGTTATGAATTAGAGTCATGGTGAATAGCTTCATGGGACAACAGATAATTAAATCTGAACTAAAGCTTGTTCTAATTGCTTTAATATGCATTTCTTGTATATTGTGATTCCTCCATCATATTATCCTTAGAGTAAAAATCAGCATAAAAAAGAAAATTCATTGAAAATTTAATTGATTTTGAAGGTCAATTTGCCAAGCGTCCATGCAGTGAATTAAAATAAACTATCACCTTCTATTAGGTTGATACGAGCTTAAATTAATAGAAGTACACATGATGAAGATTTAAAAATCCAAACTAGAATTTATTCAAAAGATAACAAATCAATTTTAAGTTAAAATTAAAAGATTACACTCCACAGACAGTTACTAATAGCATTTTAAGTAACTCTAATAACTTGATCCAATGGGAGAGCGAGACCGAGCAAGTGAAAGATTCTGGTACAACAGATTGAAACTGCTTTTCTAATTGTATGACAGATCACGTGACAAGTTTTGCATAAAATTTGCATAGCAATAATTAAGTGTCAAAATAAATATTATACTGAATTATTATAGCTCCATAAAAGTCAAATCTTAAATAATATTAAATTTAGCATAACATCATTAAAGATAAATTATTATAAAGAATGTTAATTTGAGTTCTTTCACCAATATCGGGAATGAATTGAAGTGAATCACTCTTTCGTTTTGATGGGCGGTTCAAAAGTGAAGTATGAATTATCAAATATGTTGGCTAAGTAAAATTCAGAATAGAAGAAAAGGTAGTTTTTCTTTAAAAAAACTGATCAAGTATTAAAAAAGATATGCAAATTGTGTATTGGTGGTCGTCAAAGATATCACAATAACAAAAAGTATAAATGACAATAGTCTACACAAGTCAAAAGTGTTTAATAGAATCCCTACTAAGCATTTCTGAAAGATTCAATGAAAATCAATCAATTATTATCTGAGTTATCAGATGTTTAGTGACAGAGCAGCTACCATCTTCAGTCAGAAATGTTCTGACTGAAGATGGAAGTTTCCTTCAGACAATGTAACCACCAATGTCAGAAATGTTCAATAAGGCATCACAAGGTTCTCCACTCAACTCTCTGAGGAATAGAGGCTGGAAGGAACCATCGGATCCCTGATTGACATTGGTGGGGGCTGCCCTTGGACAATCATCCAAGTTAGGGGTAACAGTAGGGGTGAAGAAGACTCGACTAGCAGACACAGAGAACGGATGTGTAAGGGTCCTTTCACTGGCATAGTCCAAAGTCCCAGATTTAAAATTGTAAACACTTATGTAAATAAACCTATTGACCCATGAAGAAGCGTCACTCCCTTTCGTAATGTATACAGATGGTTAAGAAAAGAATCACAAACAGTGTTACAGGCACACATCTGGCAGGTCAATTGTGGGGAAAAAAACTCTCCCCACTCGAAGTTTCCTACCAAACCAAAGCCAGATTCAGGACTAGATCATTGTAAAAAGCATGTGAAAAAAATCAAGCTGAAATTGTTAAAGTTGGAACATTTTTTACAAGCTTACCTCAAGGACAAAATTTGAAAATATTATATCTTAAATTTCATCTCAATTCTTAAAAAATTGTTTTCATTATGGGTCATAAATAAGTGAAGTAACTTTATGATCAACTCTAATTTTACATGTGCCTCGGCCACAACAAATTCTTTTGGCTTGACCAAATTATGATACAAAACGATACTTAAGAAAAATTCTTGAATCATACAGAACATGCATACCTTCTTGCAAATCGTTGTGACAAAAGAGAACAGGAGAATTTGCCTTGATTAATACTGACCTAAAAAAAAGGAACATTGATTACTTTAATTGTAATTTAATACTTCTAAAATTCAGTTCTACACACTATATACAGGGGGTGGACAAAAATATGAAAACACCTAAAAAACATGTAACCTTGCCTAATATGGTGTAGGAAAACCGTCAGCATTCTAAACAGCTTGCAGACTTCTCAGAATAAATAATAAATACAGTTCTTGTATGCTTTGCCAGTTGAATTTTGTACCATTCTAACTGCAAAACGGTGGCAAGTTCAGATAACAACGATGGTGGTAGATAGTGATCATGTACTTTCCTCACCAATGTAGACCACAAAGATTCAATAATATTGAGGTCTGGTATAGTGATGGCCAGTGAGATGTGACAAATCATCCTTGTGCTCAGAATACCAGTCTTGGACAATGTGAGCAGTGTGAACAGGGGCTTTGTTGTCTTGGAAGACACCCTCACCATTGGTGAAAAAGTTTGTACCAAGGGATGGACTTAATCAGCCAAAATGTTCACATAATCCTTGGCCTTAATGTGCCCTTGCAGAGTAATCATGGGGCCCACAGAAAACCACGATATGGCTGCCCAAATCATCACATAACCCGTGCCATATTTCACTCTAGGCAAAAAGTCTGTATTAGTCTTAGGATGGTGTTTGACAGATGTAAACTTGGCCTGAAGTAGAAAACTGTGGAAAACAAGACTCATCCAACCAAATTACCGTCTTCCATTGCTTCAATAGTCCAGGCTTTAGAATTTAAACACCACTTTTTCCTGTTACAGGCATTAGAATCACTGATGAATGGTTTTTTTTTAATTGCAGCTCGGCCAGAAATACTATGCTTATGGAGCTTCCTTCTTATTGTTTTGGTACTCACAGGGTTTGTGAGCACTATATTCATTTCAGCAGTAACTTTTAAAGTCGTGGTCTTATTTTTAGCCACAATCCTCCTTAATGATCGTCTGTTACGATCACTCAAGACACACTTTCGTCTGAGCTGTGATTTAGCGGATGGTGTTTTTCCGCTTTTCAAATATGCGATATAAATCTTGGATACAGTACCTCTTGAAACACTAAACACTTTGGCTACCTTGCTTATAGAAGCACCCAACAGATGAGCTCCAACAATTTGCCCACATTCTAAGTTTGTTAGCTTTGACATGATGCAATTACAACTTCACAGAACAGTGCTTCGACAACGATTGACCAGCACAGCGTGTTTATGATGTTCTATAGGAAGAAAGCAGTCTGTCATCAGAAGGCAAAAACACCAGTGCCACCTAAACATTTCACTAGAATAAACATTTCTTTTCAAGCATGTATTTCATCAGGTGTTTCCATATTTTTGTCCAACTACTGTGCAATGCAATACATAATATAGAGCAAAAATAAAATTTTACTAAAATGCCAGGCTTACTTTAACCATGCAAACTCCTTTTCAAAGTCTTGAGATAGTAAATCTACAGCAATTTGTTTCAACTCATCAGTCATCTTATCAAGCCTTATCTCCTCCTTCACAAAATGTATCCAACTACAAACAAAAACATATTTTATGTAAATCCTGAGACTATATTAAGCAAACATTTACATAAATATTGAATGTATTTTTAGATGTACTTAAAATAAACAGAAACTTATTACACAAAAGCTTTCTTTGCAAAAAATTCATATTTATGAAAGAAATATCTCATGACACATGCAGATGTACAAGGGATTGATACTCATGAGACAGAAAACTCTTCTAACAGAGATTAATCAAGCTTGAAATAACTTACAATGTGTATTCCATGTCAGAGTATACTCCAGTTTAAATAGCTAAAACACATGCAGATAATGTGAAACATAATTAAAAGTTTTCCACACATTTGCAAATCTGATCAGAAAAGGGTATAAGATAATTAAATACATTTTTAAAACAACCTAAGAATCAGTCAAATAACATCAATAGTTTACGAAAATTTTAAGTTTGTTGAAAAAAGCAAAAGCATTAAAAATGAGTGAGCTCAATATACGTTTCTTTACTTGGAGCATTGGTAGCTTTATCCAATCATAATTACACCAAAAGTGCATCATTTATTAAGATTTGATGGAAGATTTCTCAGAAGACATTTGTTTCAAATATCACTGATAAAGAAATATATGGCGGAACCAAACATAATTTCTAATATTAGAAAAGGAACTGTTTGTCTGTCTGTTTTCTGCATGCAGAGTCCTGACGAATCTATGGCACTTACAGTAATGGGATTTGGCACACAGGTAGTCCGAATGTTTTGCAATTTTTGGGTCACAGCTACTTTTAAAATTCAAACTAGAAAATTTGTAAATGAATTTAATGAAATTTAATTATTATCATTTTTCTTAGAATGCAACAGCATAAAAGATCATATTCTAAATTTTTTTTTCATTTTGTGTGGAGGAATGATTTTCCAACAGACGATAAAAAACAAATCCACTTTTGACAGGAGTTATGTCGTTCTTTTTCTATCTTCTAAACCATTAAAGGCAGAGTAAAAATTCCAATCGATTTAAATCTGCATAAAATTTCTTATTAGATCGATATACCTAAAATATGATTTTCTTTAAATAAATAAAAATTTTAAATTGAATACCTTTTATATTTTTGCAAGATATTGTGACATCACGTTAAAAAAATAAACAGATTACATTTCCTTGAGTGTTCTTTTTTGTAAAAACGGGATCATTAAAGATAGATTAAAAATTTCAACGGATTTGAAATCTGCAGAAAATTTGACACCAGATAGATACCTTATACATTTGATTTTCTTTTAATAAACAATTTTTCAATTAAATATTTATATTTTTGCAAGAGACTCTGTTATTGATGTTATCCAATAGCGTACAAATTCAAATTTGGTTTGCAAAGCAAACCAATAACCCAACAAAAACAGCTGGCACAGTCAATGCCGCGCAAGCCACAAAGTATCTAGTAGGCAATACATTTGCTTGAAACTAATGTTTCAAGGTGAAGTGAAAACTAACTTTTTTCAAATTGGTAAAGCATTTATGCTTTTATAGTATAAAATTCTGTTTATATTTATAAAAAGCACAAAATAAAAATTCATCTTTAACTTTAAGGCAGTTTTATTAATTCATGAATTACAATGCTATTCCTTTTGTACACTACCACATGTTTCCTTATCAATAAGGTTTTCTGTCTTTACCATACAGTCCAGGTTGAGTATTATTCTAGTTCTAGGCTACAGAAATACTCCAAGTAGGAAAACCTATTTCAGGGCTAACTTGTATGCTAGTTTGTAACATTACAAGGCCTCAAAAGTTATTATGAAATCTCAATGAGTAGTATAAAAAATAAAGATAATTTAAAAGATGAGATAATTTGACTAAGAATGGTAAATAGTCAAATGAACGTCATATAGGAGCAACACAATGGATTATTTTTACTAAGAATGAGAAGGATGGTTTATACCACTGAAATCATTACAGCATAAAATGATTCAATGTAAAATAGGGTTAAGTCACCCATGAAGTTAATTAGGAAAATTAAAAAAATTTAACAAACTTAAACACAAAACAATTAAACAATTTAAACAAAAACTTAAAATGTGAGGTTACCAACAGAAAATGGTGCAAGTTTTTACTCACGGACAAAATATATGAACTACTGTTAAATTCTCTTGCATTACATTTGGTAAATAAATTATGTTGTTTGATATAAATGAATGACAGATGTTTGTAAATGCCTTTCTATCATCAATCAAGCAGAGTAATTAACTGTATGAAACAAGATAATAGCTTTTGGTTTTCAATGATCAAAGTTAAAAACTTAAACATACAGTTAAAATAGTTGTATCAAAATTTGCATTCTATAAAATTCCCACTAATGCTCACTAATAAACTAAGTTACTCAGGATTTCAAAAAAAAAAAATTAACCTGAAAAAAACTCAACTTTCAATGTCAGAGGAATAAAGCTAATTGAAAAAAAAATTAATTATTAAATAAACTAATTCAAAACCAATTATGCTAATTTATTGAAACCTTAATGGAAAATGAATAACTGAAAACTGCTAAACATCAACTTTAAAATAATGGTAATATTTTTTCTGGATAAAAAAAATTCCATTTTCCCTGCTTTATGCTGGCACATAAACCAATCTCATTTAAATACAAGGTAAAGTTGATGCGACTAACTTTTCAAATTAATTTTTACAATGAAGAACAATTTTCATAAATATGTTAATTGTAATCAAAATGGACAGTAAGATACTCATGAATCTATCTTTTGATTTGTTTTTTTTAGAAAGTTAACATTATTAGAGACTAGATGTCAAATTAACTACTTTTGCTGGTATTTAATGCATATCCACAATGGAAAATCATGGATTAATCATTTCTCTCTCTCTCAGAACTTTAAATACCTATATTTTCATCAGTTGATGAAATTGATATTAGCTAGATATCAGCTTAATGAAGAAAAGCAAATTAAAGTTAATATTTCAAGTATTTTTTACAACTTTTCAATACAATGAATTTATAAATTTACTTGTGTAAATAGTATAATACTTAAGTATTAAATTTTATTAAATAGTATCAATTTAGTATTAAATTTTAGTGTAAGAACCATTAAGAGTTGAGTTTAGAATATAAATCCCAAGTGAGGTAACCCCTGGAAAAGTTAGTTTTAGTTAAATTTTTTAAGAAATTGTCATGGTCAAAGATACTTGTTTAGGTTGGATTTTATGGTGCAAGGGTCATATTTGGCCAAGCTGCACCAATGTCAAATGGACACATGCAGAAAGTTTTACTAATTCAAAAGAATGAACTCAGGAAGGAATTGAACATCAAACTAAAAATAATTTAACAATTTCCAGTTAGTATTAAACCAATAGAATTAAAAATATGGCTACCACGTTTTACGAGCAGTTTCAATTGAATTTTTTACATCAATATACTTGCAAATTAGGGCATACTGCTCATAAGTATACGAATAACTTTTAAAAACCAATAAAAATGGACAAAACTCTTACCAGTTTCAACATTAGTCCATTACAACTCATACCTAATTGGAATAAATTTTGTTACAATGAAATTAAAAACGAAAAAAAAAAAGTTCGAGTTGAGCCGAAAGAAATGTTAAGTAATTAAAAAACAATGTTGTATTATGACTGAGGGTACCAGAAAATACTAAATATCAAATGTAATTAAAAATTATGTATGATTTCAAGAAATTAAACTATTTTTAAAGAGTTATATTTTTCTATGATAAACATGTTAATAATCAAAATGAACAAAACCAACTGATACTTTTGATGCTCCTTGAATTGGTTCCATGTAGTGTATTTTAACAACGTAGGGGAGATTTCTGGCTTGCAGTCAGACATCTCATCTGCAATTAGCACTCAATACAACAGAGGGCACAAATTCACATGTAAATGTAACACCATTAAAATTAAGTTAAGTTTCTACATTATTTGAATTCATGGAAACACAAGAATAATGGAGGACAATCCTTAGCATGAAATATAAAATAATCTAAACTTGAAACCATATAAAATTAAATTGTAAACAATACAAAATGTAGGGACTAATCCTTAAATGTTCTAAGTTAGCAATATATAAAATTTAGATGTCCTGAAATTTTAATTTTTTTTTCCTACATTGCATTAATTTCTGTTATTTATATATTATTGAAGAGAAGCTCATATTTTTCATTATTAAATGAATGTCTAATTTTATATTTTCACTGCCCATAACTGCACGAATGCTGCTAGAGGCACACTATTCTCATAACTTTCGGTTATAAGACATAAAAATGAAATTGCTGAAATTCACTAATTTTATTTTGAAAATGGTGTATATGTGTATATATATGATATATACACACCTAAAAATATTCTACTTATTTTGTCAGCAATTATCTTATTTTTTAAAAAGAATGGAAGTATTTAAATATTAGTGCTATTCATCAGTATTATGAGAACTGTAACACAAATTATAACAATTAAATTTCATTTAATAAACATTACTAATATTTTACGGAAAGTTATTTTTTTTTACAAAATTTATAAATACTTACAAATTTAGTTTAATAAAAAACAACGCCAGATATAAACAACTTTCTCCATTATAAAAGATATATAAAAGATAATCTTTATATAATACCATAGTATATAAAGATTTAATTCTGTGAAATTTATAAAACAAAGTGCATAACCTTTTTAAATAATGAAAAGGTAAATCGTAGTTTGAAGATTCAAAGAATGCATTTAACTGCTTACAATATGGAACCAAATGGATAATAGTATTCAAGTTCAAGCAAGCAAGAATAACAAAATACATGCAAAAGTAAAATTTGTATTGAAAATCAATAGCATTCATTACATTAAAGTGCAAAAGAATACATTTTCATTTTTTTTCAGTAAGCTTAACAAAATTTTAAGAATAGATAACAAAAATATTTTATCTGCTTATAAAACAAAATAGAGACCTAAGATTCCAAATTGTTCATAAAAATTTATTTATAATTTTTTTTTTCAGAGTTGACTGAAAGGTTATAAAATTTATTATTTGAATCATAGCTGTCCAAAACAAATAAAATTGTGATACTTAGCTCTGAAAGCATTATATTCAGTAAACTAATTTATAAAGCCGTCAAAGCTTAAAAATAAATCATATCTATTTTTTACACAATAGATGCTTACTTTACCATTCAGAAAAAAAATACTCACTTTTGCATTTTGTCAAAGAGCCATTTAGGTTCTTTATTAATAGGTACATTAAGAGTGTGTACTTTGGCCAGTTTTCTAGCAATAGTAGCAGACATTTCAGGTGCCTTCAGTTCTTCACATGTCATAGCTCGAGCCTGTTGAAAAAATTTTTAAACATAAAGTCAGAATATTTATATAAGTTTTTTTTTAATATTTAAATAGCAAATAAAACTAAGATGTCCTGAAATTTTAAGATGCAAACATATTCTCTTATTAATTTCTCTATTTTCTTTTCAAAGGAAAGTTAGTGGAATTGCAGAAACTTTGATTTATAAAATGTTAATTTAAAAGCTTCGTGTAAAAAAGTATATTGTATATTTTTAATCCTGAAATGGTACAGTAATTAAAATGGATGTAAACTCAAACAGTACAGGCTAAAGTTGTAAAAATTATTATGCAATCAATTTGATATAGGTTTTTCTGTAAGTGCTCAAGACAAGGCTTACTGTGTTCCAGATATGCATAGGAAACTGAAAAAAAAAATCAGTACAATTTATTTCTCGGCAAGTTAAAATTTTTTTTAAATAAAGAAAAATGTGCATTGCTTTAAACTGATGCAGTTTTTTAACATTGAAGATAATTTTTATCAAAATGTTGGAATTCAAGAAGTTATTTTTTGAGAACAGGTATTTTAAGTACTAACTATCTTCAGAAATTTGTTTTTTCTTTTTAAGTCAACTCAATTTTGAATTCAATGCATCAAATTTAAATGGAACTGCAGCATCATTGTCTACTGAATATATTGGAAAAATCAAACTAAAGTTTTTGAAGATATTAAAAATTTCCAACTGTTTTTAGTTATTTCTATTTTAAGCAATTGTGCCCCTAAGTCCCCAACTTTGCTTATTAAAATTATTCTTCCAACATATATGGTTAATGGTAATTTTTTTAGAGTTTTGTACACATGGTGAAAAGCAATTTCTTGGTGCATTTCAATTTTTAAGAGACTACAATATAATCTATTCATCACAATGTTACTTTCTAGATAAGAATAGAGTTCTATTAAAATATTCATTTATAAATTAAATTTCCTATTTTCTGTAATAATTTAGTTTCTAAACATCTCTCAGCCTATCTGTCACAAATAAGGTACCAGAAAGAAAAAAAATCTCAAGTGAATTTTAAAAACGAAAATTAGATACATGTCTTACTGTTTCTGAGCAAATCAGTGAATAATTTTTCACTAAATACTTAATTTTTTACTGAAATCCAAGTAATGGATCTGTAGTATTTATACCAAGAGGGATCTACTAGTATATAGATAAAAATCTAAAACACACTAACCAGTCCACATTATTCAATCTTAAGTAACAAGTAAATAACATTGAACTTTAACTTACTGGAATGTATTCTTCTAAGCGGCCACCAGGAAATATACCGTATAATTTCGGACCTAGTTTTCTTTCAGATAGCATCATGAAAATAACACTCTCTGTAACTTTGGCTTCAACACCTTCATGAATCTGGCCATACATCCTCATCAAAACTTGATGTGGCTCACCAACAAGTGGGGTGTGCGTTTCAGGCAATGAGCAGTAATATAAAAAGTTGCTCATTCCACCACTAGAATTAAAAGAAAATTATTAAAAATTGCAAATTCAAAGAAAAATCAAATACCTCATGAAAATAAAGTCTTATAGTCAGATAAGTAAATACAATGAGTGTTGAAATGAAAAGGCACGAAACGTCCTAACAAAGTAACCGTTAACATATTGGCCTATGCCGCTATGGGAGAACGTAGCGAGACATCTAGGGATGCGATTGGAATCTCCGGCGTGGATTGGAGCATGCGCAGGCGCCCGCATGCGCAGGACAGAGCAGAGGCTCTTATAAAAAGCGTCGTCAAATTGACGCGTCAGTGTTGACTTGTTGAATTCCTCGAGCACAGAAGAACCATTAACTTCGATGTGCACTGTGAGACACTCCGAAGCCTACGCAGGTTCATCAAGAACAAAAGACCTGGGCTGATCACGGAGGGTGTTGTTCTGCTCCATGATAACTCGCGTCCACACGTCTCCAGGGTCACACGCGGAACTGGCCAAGTTCAAGTGGGAGCAGCTTGACCATCCGCCCTACAACCCGGACATGTCGCCCTGCGATTTCCATGTGTTTGGTTCCCTAAAAAAACATCTGAAAGGGAAGCTCTTCAACTCGGACGACGAACTCAAGGACGCTGTGAAAGACTGGGTCTCGTCACAGGAATTCTGGAAACAAGGAATCCTTCGGCTCGTTAATCAATGGGATCGTTGTACTCAGGCCTATGGTGAATACTTTGAATAAAGTCTTTATTTCTACTCACAGTGTCGTTTGGTACCTTTTCATTTGAACAACCCTTGTATTATATATAAGATATCATATTAATATATTTAAAAGAAAAATACACAGGCATATGCAAGCAAAAAAATTAATGATGAATTTGTAAGATTTAGTTATGCATCAATGAAGAAATATTATTTTTTGCAGAAAATAAATTCCTTAAAAAAGATCAATTACATTTCAAGTAAAGCACTACATTTGGACCGAGAACATTTGAAAACTTAAATAATCCAAAGCGATGGCGTTTTTTAATGTTTCATAGTTACGCTAAACAATGAAGGAATATTAAATTTTGCAGAAAATAATTTTCGTAAAAAAGGTCAATTATGTTTCAAGTAAAGCATTATAACAAGCTGAGATCATTTAAAATCCCAAAAGATATTAAAAAGTGAGCAAGAATAACAAGCAAACGAAAATAAAACTAATACTTAATAACGAACATTAGTGTATCCCACAACATGTCACATGCATTAAGAACTTCCAGACATATTTCTACTCCTGTAACAGGCCAGAATCTGAAACCATGTCATATAATATCTCATAACAAATAATAGTGACCATAAAAAGACATAGAAGCCCTAATTGATGTGTTCACACCTTTGAACTGTCCATTAATTTAAATTCATCTGATGTGAATGACTAATTCACAATGGAGTACGGAAAGTTTCTAAAAATGGTTTCTGCTACGGTTTTGATTAATGTCAGGATGGCCATATGCTTAAGAATATAACGGTTAAAGAAATATTCAGAATAGATAGCAGATCACTCTTTATGGTACCATTTCAAACACAACTACTCATTTTTTCAATTTGCAAATCAAATCATCACTGGCTGTCACTACACAGTACGTTTACAAGATAGGCTGTAAACAATATATCCTGGACCCTTACTCAGAAGATTAGTTCCACTTCGAGTATACATGGGATACAATGGACGTATAAATTCTAGAAATTATTAATATGTACGTTGTTACATTATACACGGATACTGAATCTCATACGATTCTATTGCTCATCTGACACTTCTACATTCACATACTTCCCATTTGTCGAACTCTGCTCATGGCGAGCGTAAAATATTTGGCTAAAAACTCACACCATAACAATAATTGCTTCTTCGTCTGATGGAAATCAATATGCTTTGAGAGCGAAATAATTTAGAATTACGATCATTTTTAATATAATAGCTGAACAGTGGGTTTTTTAGAACTCCTGTTGTAATTCTTATCTTAGACGTAAGCTAAGAAATTTATCAAACGACTCAATATTGCATTCAAACAATAAATATACATTTTATCCAAATATTTAAAATGGCATCTACGATTTTCAGGATTCACTTTTAAAGTAACAATGCAAAAAATGGTGCATATTTAAAAAACTGAAGACATGGAACATTAAAAAAAATCAGAGGCCTTTTACTCCAGGGGGAAAAAAATAAAACTACGCCTTTGCTGATATTAAAGTTAATCCCTAGTACCATCCCTTTTCTCATATGCACAATATATT
Source organism: Metellina segmentata (assembly GCA_947359465.1). NCBI lineage: Eukaryota > Metazoa > Arthropoda > Arachnida > Araneae > Tetragnathidae > Metellina > Metellina segmentata. The sequence goes on from OX375874.1 coordinate 54,919,926, forward strand.
TGTATCTAGAATTTGAAAAAAAAATCATAACGTTTCAATGTTTTACTATCTGAATTTATTACGTAGAAAGTTCCTTATCGCTGTAGTATTTATCCCACGCTTCTACATAAAAAACGGCTGACTAACAATAAAAAAACATGACACAAAAAGCGCCCATGAGGTTTTCGTTAATTTAGAAATTATCCAAGATTAATGATTCTTCTCATCTTCAGCGCCACGTTTCGAACATCCTTTAGAAGTAAAGCTTTCCGTAGTTTTATCTTGAAAACCATCCCCATTAACAGGGCTATCCTCATGAGGGCTTCAGGCCCCTCCAAGGAATGAAAAATGCACACATTCTTATTTTAATTCATTGATGTGTTTTTTAAAATATCGTATATGAAGATGCTTTTAACATTTTCTATGAGCTTCAATCAAATTATCCATTATTTTTTAAATCTTATTTACAAAAGTGCTGAATTTTGAAAATATTTTATATTATCTGTTACTTCTCTAGTAGCACGCTCTAAAACGATTTTACATATTAAACTCTTGACTTCCTATGGTGGTTTACTTGAGTCGACATTTTAACCATTAGAATTTTGGTACACGCACCAAAAAGTATTATTCATAACCCACAAGAGAAATATGTACCAATGTAGCCACCTTCAGATTACTATCCTGAAGAGCGATCACTGCTCTTGTAACTTGGTCGCAAAGGCAAAAAGATTATTTCTGACCGAAATGCTAACAAAAAAAACACCCACGAGAAACCAACTATAAAATCTCACAAGCATACAAAAGCACCAATTTCATACAAAGTATATTATAAAACCGTTTCACCAAATGTAATCACGCTAGTGCAACAAAGTAGCACGGAATTTAGATGGCGGAAATATAGCTAACGAGGTAAGCATTTTATTGTTTGTGAGAAAGGGGGGTAGAGGCTTCATAGTCTTTAATCACAAGGGTATTAACTTCCATATGCCTTGGTCACGTAACGTATTAAGTATAACGTCATTAGTCTCAACGCAAATAATAGTTTTGAAAACACCGGCAGTTGTACGACGAAATTTGGGTAGAAGCACAATGGTACGTATTACTAACTTTTCACGTTTCCTATGAAAAATGTATGACCCTTCATTGATTTTCTAATACGATAAGCAAATCGTGGGTCATGGATGAGCGTGTACTGACGTACAACAATGAAAGCGATGGCATTTACTTAAGTTACCGGTCACATTCGTAGAAGTTCCATCACATGAAAAATACTTCTTTTTAATGCGTATTATATACACGATTTATCACCAAGTGTTATAAATTCTGATTTGCATTCAAACTGAAATAAGCATGATCCTGACTATGAAATTAAGTTTTTGCTGAAGCATTCACTGCTGCAAAATACAATTTAAATATTACCATTTGAGAGGTTAAGAGAGTGTTTCGTAAGTCCAAAAAGCGCTTTTGAGAAATTCAAGCTTTTATACATTGGATTTTATTAAAAAAACTAAGTTTTAATGCACTTTTTAATATAACGAATATATCTAAACACACATAAAACAAAGTTAACGTCTGTCTGTTCTCTATACAAATCTACACCGTTGACCAATCCACACCAAATTTGGTACGCTTATGCTTTAGAATGCTGCGGGTAATGTAAGCTACATATTCTATGCCCTTAGGAATAACATTAAGTATAAAACGATTGCGGTATACAACTTATTTTGTCGTACCAGTATTAACGGAAAAGGACTTTTCTAATAAAATTGTTTTACCAGTATTACTCGAAAAACAATTTTTTCCCAAGACAAATTAAATTATAATATTTATGTTTGAACTTATTTTTCATTTCTTCCCACTAGGGGGCATCCCTTCTCCACCCCTTGCTCGCTATCGCTCGTCAACCCCCGATGATTCTCCGCTATCATATTTAGTTCGCTTCGCGAACTATACTTTTCAACAATGAGTGGGAGGGGATTGCTTCAAAATCCATCCCCATTTGTATCGCTGCTGGATTGATTCTTGAACTTTTGGCGGTCGAAAAACCACGAAAATTGACTACTTTTTTTGTGTTTTTTCGATATATCTCAGAAGTGGTTGAATTTAGCGATACTTTTCGTATATAAAGTTTAAAGAGAATTAAATTTCCTAGAATTTAAAAAAATTACAATTTTTTTTTTGTAGTACGAATAGCAAGCGCGTTACAGCTTCTTGAAAGTCGGCATTCTTTCTCAACGACAATTGAAATTACTAATTAATTGTAAGCGTTCTGAACTTGCAACTATGATTAATACATGTCATCCAGCCATTATATTCAGTCTGTGCCAATACTACCTCTCTGAAGGATAATGTTGCAAAATTTAGACAGGCTTTGTGCGCTCTCGAATGTAAGGGACCCACTGCAAAATTATGGCTTCAATACTTTCGTATGATAACACTCCTTAAACAGTTTATCGAGGATTGATGTCGTTGGCTAACTAACTTTGAATTTGGTGGTAGCACCGATAGAAGTGATAACGTCCAGTATCGCACGTACGTGGTAGTTCGTGCAAGATTTATTTTTCTTCTGTACAATGATTTTGCAAATAGGTTTAATCGTAAAGTGTCCAAGGATTGGTTGGAATAGTTAATGTCACTTGTGTATAACGTTTTCAGAATTTGTTCTCCAGCTACAGTTATATCGTGACGGATGTGTGGATCCATGAATGCTTCAATGACTCCCTTCATTTCAGGAAATTTGTTGACAATGTTGCACAGTTTAATCTTGCATAATTTAATCTGACATATCAAAGATAGCCGATGTCATATCGCATCCACTAAATGCATGGATGTACAGGATACATCCGGGGGACAAACTTCAATGATTTAGTTAAGATAGAACAAGTTGCTGAAGGACTGTCATAACGCTGTCATCAGTACTAGCAGATCGATATCCTCACCAACAAGAACAACCTTTTCAAGTTTCTTGGCCTTCGAAATGGTAGTGTTGACAATTAGTAAGTCGTTATCCTCTTGAGCCTGCTTGACTTCAATGTCACACTCTTCAAAATTTGTGCTTAGAAGTTAGATCAGACGACGCTTGTTTTGATTATTTGCCAAAAATATTTCTAGAGGGATTTGATTGATCATATTCGATTCAAACATTACTTCAGGGGAAGAGTGCATCCTCATTCGCCGCAATCGTTCAGATATTTTGGTGCTGATACGAGCAGGACATCTATCAAATACACAACCACAACCTGAGATCCATAATGTCTTTTTAGAAATGAACTACTCTGAGATATGGATGCAAAGGAAGCATTGTTAGGCCAAATAACTTAATGTAGGAGATATCCCCCATCTACAACAGCTAGCGCTTTCTTCTCTACCATTTCATTGCTGTTAAATGGTGTGAAAGCTTTGTATAAAGAAGATTTATTACCTTTTCACATACCTTCTTCGGAAAAAAGCAACATCGGGCAGGGTGCAAGTTCATATGATAAAAATACTTTCAAGTCTTCATCAGACTGTTTCGAAAGGGACAATCTTTGGAAAAGTGTAAGTACATCAATAGCAGTTACTTTGAGGGATCCTGCTTTAAAACTATTAACAACAGATGCTAAGGTTACCACCTTGTGCTTCCTCTTGAAAGTTACTTTTTTTAAATTGCCATAAGCGATCATTTTCGTTACTATTTCCATGCCAACTTTTTGGGCCAAATGACAGTTAACATATGCCCCTCCAACAATACCACTGGTTAAAGACTTTATGATGTCAGTGTCTGAAAAGGGGGGTGTTGCGAAAAGCCACTCCAGCAGTTTAATAGAGTCACTTCTATCTCTGTCGATACGAGAACTTCGCATGTCCACATGTTGCTATGATGTTTCATAATGTATGTCACAGAAATTTTCAATTTCATCACAAACGTTCTGCAGGACTATTATTGCCAAAGTTCATTTTGTCAAAAAGTTGTCTGAAAATCCTCTCCCACGTGTAATCCCTCCACAGGATTTCATATTTTTCATAAGTGTTTTCTCAATCGTTTGATCTAACCAAATTCCACACCAGTATTTCTTAGAGCATCTTATGGTAAACTTCCCTTTCGTGGTAAAATCGTAAAATTCAGTTGGGTCTATTAATTGTTTTAGTTTCAACATGTCCTGGAGGTAGAGGTGCGCGATTTTAGCGTATAAGAAATGTCCAGCTACTTGGAAAAATGATAGTGATTTTTGAACGGTGTCAAGATGAAGCTTCCAGTTGCCTGTACACTCAGTCTCGATAAACTGTTTAAGGAGTGTTATCATACGAAAGTATTGAGGCCATAATTTTGCAGTGGGTCTCTTACATTCGAGAGCGCACAAAGCCTGTCTAAATTTTGCAACAATATCCTTTAGAGAGGTAGTACTGGCTCAGACTGTGAGTATAATGGCTTTATCACATGTATTAATGATATTTGCAAGTCCAGAACGCTCACATCAGTAACTTCAATTGTTGTTGAGAAAGAATGCCTACTTTAAAGAAGCTGTAACGCGCTTGCTATTCGTACTACAAAAAAGTTGTAATTATGAAAATTGCAATCGCTAAATTCAACCATTTCTGAGATATATCGAAAAACCCCAAATAAGTAGGCAATTTTCGTGGTTTTTCGACTGCCAAAAGTTCTTTAGGGGTCGGTCATGTTGGATAACTTGGTTTTTTCATATTGGCACCAATATATACAAGTACAAAAAAAAAACCTTCTACCCCATCTTTTGCAAGGTACGATGCATCTACTGACTGGACTAGTATGGCAAACCAGAATAATGTTTCAGTTCCTGAATTAACATATTTGCGTCCAAAGTAAATTGTAGAGCTATGAAAAAGTTAAGACAATGTTACAAAAATTATTTTCCGTGCGCTTAAATGATGCTTCATTATTCTACTAGAGAAGTGATTACATCTTATCACTCTTTTCAATCAAAATTTAACAAATTCAACTCGAGCAACACCGGGTAATTCTGCTAGTATAACATAAAAAGCATTTTACATTGGCTTAAAATTGTGGTCAAACCTTAATAATTACTTCAGATTTTTAAACAAGATGAGGTTATTGAACTACTACAATGGCACTAGCTTTTTATAACAAGTGTTTCTTAATTAAATGGGACAATAATTAAGAAATGCAAAACAAAATTAGGACCTTATAAAACTTTCAGATCACAATACTTTTAAAGAATTAAAATAGTTTAAATATTTTTATAGATCCTCTCAAACAATATAAAAGCATGTCTTTTATATTTTATTTTAACATTTTGCGCTTTTAAAAATTTGAGTGAACTGGAACTAAGAAATTAAAAAAATTTATTTGACAAATTCGTCGTAAATTCCTTATATTGATCTTTAAAATTATTATCCTTGAGAAATTAATTTTACATGGTCCTACACAGAGCCGGTCAGAGGCCCATGCGACAGATGCGGCCCCATTGGGCGTCTAGATGGGGAGAAGGGGGGGGGCGGTCAAGGGCGACCGTAATAAAGAAACGTCGGATGGCGCAGTAAAATATTAAAATAAAAAATAATAAAATATTAAAAAACGCCTTTTTTCTCGTATAATGCAGTCACTCTATGGAGAACCGGTTAATAATTTCATTACTTCCATTCTTTTTTCGTTTGTTATAGCTTTTCCAAAACATCAATGCTCAGAAAATAGTCTTGATTCATCTTGAACTAGCATAAATTTACAATTTCGGCTTGCTGATTTATGCTTAAAAATTAGATATTTTTTTCCCATTCTTATTCCAGTCACTATTAGGTAGGTAAAAATGACCCGATACCAAAGTTATGGTTGATCACATAAACAGAAGACTTGCGCGAGCTTCATAAGTGTCGAAGTTTCGGTTCGAGCCATACTGGGACATGTAAGCTGTAAGTATTTTTTTATGCATCTCGTGTTTTCGAAGTGAAGTTATTTTTTGGGCTCACCTTGACAAACGTTTCATCCCAAACCTACAAGTGCCCTTGAATACTTGCTACATCGTGGATACCCAAATTATAACAGAATATTTTTCTCCTATAAAAAGTATCTGAAACAAGCTTTTGGAAAATCGAAGTGTTTGTGGTAGGATATTCTTTGGGTTTTTCTCCATCTGTTTACAAACTTCCGTCTTAACCGCTTTCCTGAAATGTAACGAGGAACAATTGTTTAGTACCGACCCATTTACAGTTATTTATACGTTTCGGGCCCTTGAAATTCAAAATTAGTAGTTTCCGCGTTTGATGTTTGTATATGTGTCCGTCCGCACTACGTCCAAACGGCTTGATAAATTTTCAGGAAACTTTGTATATTCACAGAAACTGACTAAACTGAACAGCGTCACAATCTGTACCCTCTTCATGTATGCATTCGCATGTTTGTGCAAGTGTCACTTCAAACTAATTTAATATATTTCCGAAAAATTTCAAATATTTTATAAAACATTCTAATTTAGTGAGTATATGAATTAAATTTTCTTTGCCTAGATTTTTAGGCAAGTCTCACTATTACAGTTAAATACCCATGCTTAAATCAATCTAATTTGGTAGTTTGGAGAAACTGCGATGAAACTTAATCATTGCGATTACTCAGATTGTTTTCCTAGTACAGCTGGGAAAGTGATTATTTTTACCAAAACTATTTTTGTGTCTTGTGTTTAGCATAGTTTGGCCAAATAGGCCCTTGCGATATAAAAACCAGAATTATTTTTTTAGAATTTAAATTCTCCTACTTCATATTTCTCTAAGAAAAAATAAGCTCAAAATTGGTAAATTTCCTTAGACTTGGGACAGATGATATAAAAGTGAATAAAACTTTCAATTTCGCACTAGATTGCCAGAAACTAGTTGCTTTATGCTCAATGTTACTAAAAACACGAGTTCATTTATGGACGGCATGTGTACATTTCGACTAACTTTCCTCGGTACGTATGTTAATGAAAGTAATTAAAACATACAGAACAAAACTGTTTTGGCCAAAACTGGTAAGAAATTTAATTTATTCAAAGTATTTACTAGGTTTCATTCAAAGTATTACATAAGTTTCATTTACATAACTATTTAACACGTTAAAATTACTTTTCACATTTCAAATAAAACTACTTGGTTTTATTGAGAACTGCACTCAATAGGCGAGTAACAATCATTCTGATTCTAAATAGTTACGTGGTTTCCACTCAACGAAACGAAAACTCTTGTATATATTCCACGTACAGTAATACCATCTTTTAATTTTTCAATCGGAATTAATTTAACACTTTGAAATATTGTTCTGTTTTTAGTTGTAAGTTGTGGCAACTATGCGAGATCACGAGATAAAAAAAATAACAGCCCGTATTCAAAAACTCTCCATTCATATTCTTTTCCATCACGCTAATAATGTAATCCAAATGAAGTACAAGATAGGTTCTTCAATTCCACTCCAGCCAGACATAACCATCCGTTCTCCACAATCACCCTAAATGGTAAACTACTATCATCAAGAACCCGGCTCCCCTTAAGAAATGATTTCATTGGTCCAGGACAGTGGTTCCCAAAGTGGGTTCCGCGTGACAAATTTGATTTCATTAAAAAAATAAGAATGGTGTCTAGTATATTCACATTTTCCTCGGAAAGTTTTCAATCGACCACTGCATTAAATTTAAAATTTTTAAATAAGACGACTGAAAACACAAGAATCGGTAGCAATTTTTTTGTGTGCAATATACCGGTGTATTTGCGCCAATGCTATTGTGTCCTTGTATTATTAACGGTAACTGTCATTCAAACCAGAATGTCAGTTAAGGAACATTTATAGCTGGGTAGGTACATATAGTTCAGATCGTAAACAAAGTTTCAATATCAAAAGAAATACCGTAAGATCTAAAACATACATACATATGTTACTACCGCTAACCTATACAATAATGTTTCGCTGTCGCTGTGTGGATTGGTTACACTCACTCAGCGAACGGTTCTCGTAGCAATCAGTTGATTTTCGTACTCTGATCGTGAGTTAGGCTGTTACTTTAAACATAACTATTTTTTCTATTCCTCTTGTGCTTTCATAAATCTGGTGGGACTATAAATAGTTTTTATAATTTATTCATTATACGCTGTAATATTTTTATCATTTTTATTTCTATAAACAAAATTGCTCTTATAATGGATCGATGGTTAAAATACGAGTCGTTAAAGAAAACTAACGTTGTTAGTACTAATGCAGAGATTGTGGAATCTACAAATACAGGCATTCTGGAACCCGCAATGCCATCAACTTCCAGTTCCGTACAGCTACAGCCTCATCTTCCAACTCTGCCATCTTCCAATTTTGAACAGGTGGCATCAACGAAAAGACGTAAATATGATACTAGTTACCTGTCGTTTGGATTTACTAGTACTGGTGACGAGGAGGCTCCAGATGCGGTTTGTTTGCTTTGCAACAAAATATTGGCAAACAAAATTTCGAGAGACGATATTTAAATTTAATTTGTTTTTAATTATTTCAGTATTTACAAACACTATACAGATGCAAGTTTCCAAAACATTCTCATGTTTATTTATAATAGCAATGTTTTTGTGTACAATAAACAAAACGACACTTTTTTGTAAATTTTTATTTTATTCATGCAAATGTAAATGCAATTAAGTATTGAAAAGTAATATTGCAATAATTTATTTCAATATTCTGTTCACATTCAATGCGATTTTAGCACTTGGATTTTTTTTTTCTGCCAATTTATTCAACTTTAGAGTGTACTTCTTGCATTTTAGTTCTGCTTTTAAACTTGCATCCGTTAGTCTGCTTCTATGTTTGCTTTTAACGCAGTTCATCGTAGAGAAAAACTATTCACAATTGTATATGAACCCAAATGAGGTCAAAATCCCAAAAGCTAATCTGCCATTTGAATAATTAGTTGGAAAGGAGTTCCAGCATTTAAATAAGTCATGTGGTGCGTTTCCTCCATAGTTGTCTCACTTTTTCATCCCGTGCTACCATTTTCTGAATTTTTTCACCCTCACAGATACTTTTATTCTGAATTTCCAAAATCTCCATTTGTAGATCTGCAATATATATTCCAGGAAATGTTTAGATATTTACTAATTTTTAATCACACTTCAGCGGATGTAATACAAATTTCATCATCTGATGTTTTCTAAAATCCTGAAATCTGTTTTAACATGAAAGTAAAATAAAACAAATCATTTCAGAGAAAATTTTGCAATCCATTGTGTGTCGGTTATGTGGATTTAGAGCAGTTTTTTATTAAACATTTATTAAGAGCCGCACTTTCTTCAGCAAAGAGCCGCGGGTTCCCAACCAACCCTGCACTAGAAACATAATGCCGCTTCTCGCGTTAACTATCGTTGAGTTAGTTGTTCTTCTTACCCCAAGAGCTATATAGCTAGCTTAGTCACTCCATTTAACCATTTCAGCCTAATCAACGTTAATATTATTAATACTTTTGGAAAATACAATATCACCTTGATAAACTACACTATAAAATTTGTTTCCCAGCTGATGAGTCCCCCCCTTCTAAGCCCTTAATTATCTCATCCTTCCCTTAAAGATAGTGAAATTCGAAAATGTCCCATGCCTGGTGCAAGAGTGCTAAAAGTCAAAACATATTGATAGGAAAACTATGAGTGAATATTCACCATAGATTCTTCATTTTTGCAAATTGAGTTAAGGCAATATTTTACATGGAACAAACATAAAAAAAGGGAATTTATACCCCTCCCCCTCCAAAAAAAGACACCTAAAAATCTAGTTTAGAAATTATAAAAAAGACGAAAAGGGTTTAATAACTTTCAAGACACTTAAATGGTGTTTGTAATTTTCTACATAAGAAAAAGTGATTATTCTGGTAACTTTTTCTATCTACTGCTCACCAATTCAATTGAATAAGGTTAGGTAATTCTGCTAATACTAAATTAAGAATAATGGAATACAAAGATATGAATTGATTTTTAATTTTTATGAAAAATATAATTAAAACGGAGGGAGAAAATAACGACATATTTTATTTTTCATGTATCACACAATCGTAGTACAGAAAAATCTGTAACTAGAAAACAATAGTTTGAAGGTTACAACTAAAAGCAATCCTTTCTCGTTGAGTTGGGAATCGTAGATAAAACTAAAACTAATCACAAAAAGTGTGTGGTCAGAAAAATAGATTACTTTTATGTCACTTTTCCATCAACACCGCGAATGTCAAGGTAACATGACACATTTCTCCAAATAGTATATTATTTCAGGTTATGTTGGAAATTGAAATCATGCTTTAACTTGAAAAAAAAAACCGGATCTCAAAACAAAAAAAAAAGCTTGTTATATACATCCATAGCGTTTTAAAACGTTATTTATTCAACATATGAGTAATTTCATTATATTATGTTGGATAGATTTAGAAAAATGGTTATTTGTTGTTCAGCAATAAGAGGATAAAGATTTCATTGAATTTGTGTTATTTAAAGGTTTTTGAAGAACATTAAAACCATTGATTCTCCAAAATCACAAGTAGCTTAAAAGTCGCCGAATAGATTAAAATGAGAAATTTTAGAAAACATTTCTTATTTTAGTCTTTTGCACTAAGGACCTATTGTTGAGAACACGAATTTTTAAAATAAACAATTATATGACAATGCGATTTGATTTAACAGGCCATAAACCTTTATACCGATTAAACAGTTCGAGAAAACACCGTTAGAGCAGAACCTGATTTCTAAGGACATTGCAACGGCGAGTTTCGCACTCCACGTTTAAGAGTACATGTTAGGTTATGGAATTTGGATCATTCCATACGGGGATACCTGGAGATTATCGCACCCTAATCAACGATTTTTTTCGAACTTTTGCCATGGATAGGCATAGCAAGGAAACCGTTACATCTTAATTTTTTAATATTTTGTCACGATCACTTTGCAAGTGTTGTATCGGTCGTAGTCTAAAGGTTAAGAACCATTGGAAGTGTCACATATTTTATTTAATGAAATTATTGCTTAAAAATATAGTCTTAAATTACTTTTATAATATTTAATTAAAATATATTTGTTAAACATTCACATTTATGCTTTGGGTACATTTTTGTCAGTGAAACAACAATGCATATTTTTAAAATGATTAATGATACAGGCACACACACAAGCAAATACAAAGCGAATAAAATACCGCAAAGAAAATGGCTTTAAAACCTTTTTTTCTCCTGAAATGTGAACATACATTAAGTAATTCATAGAAACCCCCAACTTATATTTCAGCATAAGGTAAATCTACTGTACACAATTGGAAACTTCCTTTTCTATATGCTTCAAGGTGTATATGCATTGATGAAAAATAACAAATATCAATTGATATAAATTAACCACGACAGAAATAAACATCGGTGCATTTGAACTTTGCTTTCTTTCACGAGGAGTTACTGAACCTAGTTTTATTTTTTTAGAATTAGCCTCCGAAGAAAGAAGCTTTAAATGTGTTTGTTTACGAGCGAAAAGTGCGTTAGAGTGAGGATCACCCCATGATGAAGATGACGCGCAGGTAGACTGGTGCGTTTCCAAAGGGATCCTGATCCTGAGGGCAGCTTGGGGAAAACACAAATCACGCGGTGAAATTTATTTCAGGGGATACTCTCCTGTTGTCAGCGGAATGAAAATAAGCTGCGTGCGGTGCTTCAACAGCGCACTTGAGGATGTACGTAGTTCGATGTGACGCAAGTTTACTGAACATTAACCATCTGCGAGTTGTGTGCTAAAAGTTAAAAATTTACCTACAAGCTTCAAAAAAAAAAAAATAATAATAATAATAAAAAAAAAAAAAAAGGGCGGAAGTTCGTTTTTTCGAACTTGTCAGCAAGTTTTCATTTCCTCGGGATCAGTCCAACGTACATGAAGGTTCTAAACGTGCGATAGTACGGCATACAGGGAGGAAAGTGCAGGACAGTTTGCATGTAGTAGTACGATACAAACTTTTTATTTAGCTCCGATGAGATGAAAATGTTCCATGGAACAATTGAAATGATGGCTTGTGATTTAAATACGATTTCTTTATTTAAAATAAATAAATTTTGCTTTTAAATTAATATTCTTGGTATACAGTCGTTGTAGGTGAACTTATTTGAAGTGGGCAAGTACCAAGAACTTTTTAATGCAAAATGACGATTCCAAACACTATTCAGTAAAAGAAATCAGGATGCGGCTCATTTAGTTTTACCATTCCCATCTTCATATATAGTGAAATGTGACTTCCTACAGAAAAAAAAAAAGAAACCGACTGAGTATCACTAAGCGAGGGGACTACAGAATGAACAGGAATCTATATGCAGGATGTAGGTGTCTTAAATTAAACCATTTGCAGGCCCAAAGATTGGGATAGCTAAAATTGATAGTTTTCTTGATTTCTGACAAGTCGAAAGCAAATTTGAAATTGCCGAACGAAATTTTAGGACTAAATTCATAAAGTATCGAAAAAATTTGAAAACACAATTTGATTTCTGTTAATATCTTTTCGCGTACATTCACTATAGTTTGATACTATACAGTTCTTGGTACGTTCAGAACTTCAGAGATATCAACCTTTAGTTTATTGTGCCAGGAAGATTACTGATGTTATGAAATGTTTCGGTAATGATTATGCTTAAATAGTTTATATGTAATTTAGCTTTTAACACATTATAGATGACAAAAATATTGAAGTCATTCACGAAAATTTGTAGTAAGGCTTTGGCTTAAAAGATTCAGTAAATATGCAATTTATAAAAACATTTACATAACACAATTTCAATTATCCATCTTGTATAAACTACGAAAAAATACGTGAAAAAAATACAGATTGCCAACCTCTGATTTTTTTGATGTTTCAGGATGTTGACTAACCTATTTTTAATCTAGATTAGGATACAAACTAACTATGTAAATAATAATAATATGCATAGTTATATTTTTTAGTTCCGTTGTTTTCTCTTAGTAGCATTAATTCTTTATAAAAACTATTCTCATAAAATAATTCAAACGTTACCATGGGTATAAATTGAATAAGACACATTTTAATCGGGATTTAAGGAAAAACTACTACTTTAATAGGGTAATAGACAGTTGGAACGCGTTGCCAGAAAATATAGTTTATTCAAAGGGAGTGTACGAATTTAAGACACAATTGGATAGTCAGTGGGAATTGGAGAATTCATAAACAAAGGACCAGCCTTGTTGGGCTTGAGCCTGTAGCTGGTCGTCAATATTTGTATTTGTATTTGTATAAATAAAATTTGAATACACTGTAAGCTTATTTCAAAACGCACATTTTTCTAGAACAGGATTCTCCAGTTATTTCAAAAAGTAACATATATATATAACTACTGTTATTTAAATACATTTCTAAGGAGAAATATATTTCTTTATGTTCATAGCTTCAATATTTTTAATTTTGAAAAAGCAAAAAAATGCTAGAAATTGCTGTTTGGCCATGTCATCCAAAATAGGATAAAGTTACGAAATATCATAAAAATTTTAAATTCAAAAATAATTAGGAATAAGACGATGTTATGTTAATTGGTCATTGGCTCTTGCAAAGAAACAAGGTTTCTGGAAATTGCTGATTTGCATAAAGATTACGAATAAAAAAACATTTTCTGTCAGAACTATCAGTTTTAGTATGTATTTTACTAAAACTCCTACATTTTATTTTAAAATATAGTTCGATCTTTCGGTTCTTTCATTATTTTTTAGTCAATTCCCGCTCGCTTTTCTTTTTATTTTAATTTTTGCTTGAATTTAGGAACGTAGGTTTTTTAATTAACGTTGATCCGAGGACAACACCATGTAATTTTGAACTACGGTCAGATGACGAGATCAACACTTGAGCTGGCACCCCACTCTCCAAACTTCCACACCACACCAATGTGAGGACATTTGAGGTCACGACAGATTTAACATGCACCAACCCCTTTGTACACGACGGTCTTTGGTTATATTCGAACTTGTAACCCTCCGGTTGCCAATCTTCTGCTCTTCCAATCGGGATGCCATGGACCTGCTTGAATTTTGATAAAATTCTTAAGTTACAGATTTCGCGCAATTCAATTTTTTTTTGTCTTTTTTGCCAATGACAACAGACCAAAAATAACTCCACATTGTAATGCGGATTAAATACGGATTGGAATTTTCGTATTGTTATGAGTCTTTTGTGAAAAAAGGATAGTATGTCGCCAACTTGTCGACCGCAACACAATAAAAGTAAAAATCCGTACTGGTTGGCATCTGAGATTTTGGAGGCCTTCGCTGAACTCAAGCTGCGTGATATATAGAATTTTAATTCATTTGTAAGTTTTTGAAATGCTTTTAAAATAGTGTCCTAAGGTTTAGATTTCATTTCAGGGCAGAAAGTATACTAGACCTCGAATCTGGCAAAAAAAAAAATGCAGTTTAGGATTACAACAGAGAACACACAATGAACAGTTGACAGCAATATAAATTTAATAGTGAATTAATGCAAATAAAAATAACTTTACACAATTTAGCATGCGGATGCTCAACTATAATTGGTATAAATCGCTTTACTTTCATATCATTAATCAAACTTGACATCAAGTTTATAATGATCAAAAAGTGAGACATTTTTAGTCTTGCCTTTACCCCCCCAAGGCAAAAAAGATTAAGTCGGTATCAGTGCTTCAAACCTGTCTTTCATTACGCGTAGAAACACGTCTTTAAATTCCAACTTTTTTCCATTTTGTTAGGTCAGTGACTTATCAGTCTGCAGTTCATCGCGCAGACTGATGCTACTACTCACCTATTCGTCTACACGGTCGAGGAAACGAACTCATTCCTTATGCACGTGCCAAATAAATCAGGTTACCCTCGATCACAAACAATCACCTTGTTAATGAGTCAGTAGAAGAGAAAATTGTACCTAAGGACAAGTTCGAGGTTGAGACCAAGAATAAATCTGGCCTTTGGCCCACTAGGCCAGTGTCAAACTTTTCACAACACAAAATCAGTACGAATACCAAATGCTATCTGCTGCAGAAGAGGGTTAAGTCGTGAAGCTAAGCCAAAAAAATACTATTGATAGAACAACGGCTTTTTAGATCCTGAAAATGGGAAAACAAATAAAAAATCAAACCGAAGTGTAAAAGCATCAAAATTAGAGGTTAAAAAATTCTCACAATTAATGTAAAAAATTAACTAAAATCATTTTCAATTGGAACCTAAAAAGAAAATATGATTGCAAATGAAACTCGAAACTTTTGCTTTCGAACAAAAACTATCCGTTTTTGAGCACATAACATCAACGTTTCAGATCAATAAAATGAATGCCAAATGATAGAAAAATACGCAATTAGCAAATATTTAGACTGCAATTATTAAAATAGAAAATTTTGTGACAAATACGGAGCAGATTTAAACTATAGACGAGCATCTCACACTTCTAATCCATCGAATGCATAAAGTTATATTAAATGTTTAGTTTTCTAATGAGTGTCAGACAATAAAGGTGAATTGTCTAGAAAACTTATCATTCACTTATTCATTCTACAAAGCTGCAATGCAAAAAATAACGGAGCTTCAGATCAGGCAATTTTCAGCAGTTCTTATCGTTTCAAACAAATACTAAGTGTTCATGAAAACGTAACATGCAAACAATCTAAACAAGGTAAGGCTGAATCACCATATGCTGATGAACTGTGCTCTCTACAGTATACCATTTTTTGATCACTTCAATGTCGAACACATACAAGGTAGAGAAACACAATACTTAAAATTGTTAATTGTGATACCACAATTGGTGCTTAGGCCTAGATGGTAAATGATAGGGCTGGTTTCCAATATATGTTCAAAAGATTGTTCTAAAGCCTCAATAGATTGTTCTAAAAAATAATTATTTCCCATAAAATACAATGCATTAAGGCTATTTAAAACTGGGTTCTCACTCTACAAGCAAACTTACACTCTGCAAACAAAAAAATAAGGACTTTTAAAGGTCCTTTTCAAGGATATTTTTAATTTTTAAGGTTATATTTAATATTGATGTGTACTAAAATATTGAATGAAATCTGACTTGAGAAAAAGGAAAGGAACAAAACAGTTTACCCCTTAAAACAGCTTGAAAAAGAATGGTAATGTAAAAAACATTTATAGGAAGTATAATGCATAATAAATTAAATGTCTGTTATCTATATATACCCATGACCCCAAACCAGACTAAATATTTTCCCACATTTGTATTAACTGAAGTACATTACCTAGCTATAACAATTAATGAACTGATTAATAGAGGTCGACATTTCTTTAGTCATTGATAGCACGCAAATGAATTGCGTTGTCATTCAATACTTTGTCCCACCCAAAAGAGAACAAGCATGTTCTTTTATCCCTTTCACATACGCAGGAGTAATTTCCTTTCCAGTATTGGTCATTCCATATACCCAAAACCAAGTTCAATGTCGCTTCACTTAGGTATATCTTGATATTTATTTCATATATCTTGGTGTTGGAATGCAGTCAAAATAAAATAGCAGGATTATTGTAAAAAACAAGGCTTTTAATACTTTATAAAGTTTTTAAGAAAATATTCAGGCCTTTCAAGCATCTTTAAAAGCCCAAATAAAAAATTAGGTGTTAAGGCTTCTAAGAAAAGTTGGAACCTTGTAAAAAACTGAGAGGAAAATGATTTATTTTAATTGCAATAAAAATCATATTGTAATAAAAATCAGATTATTCCAGGCTCAACTACCAATTAGTGTATATACAGTTTTTCACAAGTGTGATAGTAGTGACGAATCAGATAAGAATTATTCATGTTCTGTATGAAAAGAATGTTTCTTTAACTCGGGGCATAATATATCACTATGCTTTTATCAGATGCGAGAGTGCCCTAAGATACTTTGGAAGCTGAGGATCTGATAAATCTCGCCATGTAGAGGTGATTTCATTATACGTTGTTCCATAAAATGCTCAGTATTCTGCGTTGCTTTAGGTTATTAAACGTTTTGGACTTAAAAATTTAAATTCATTAACCGAATTTAAATATTTGTTTCTAGTTTATAATTAGGTGCAACTAAAAATATTACACATAGCACTCCATTTTAATAGGGAGACAACTGGAAAATATTATGCTCTCAGAATTATTCTGAAAACGGTAAAAAGGTAACTTTAGTTGCTCCAGAGCAATTTTCGGCCTAATCCTTTCATTTACAGGTACAATAGAGTCCCGATTATCCAAGTTAATGTGGACCAAGACTAAGTCGGATAACCAAAAAACTCGGTTTAAGCGAAAATTGTAAATAAAATAAATCGTGTAGGTTTAAATGTATATTTTAACAAATACAAAAGTTATAGAGATACACCACATGTAATTCCTATTGTTACGATAATTAAAGAGTTCTTACTTTAAAAAATTCTTAATTCTTTTTTGTTTTACGTTACTTAGGCGTTTTTCTGCAGCAAAGTTTCGCCATTTTTTAAGGATAACAAGATTGCTGGTGTCGCTTCTTCTTGTTCTATATATTCAATAGCACTTTCGATAGCTTTTAGTCCGTCTGTATGGGAGATTTTCACATGTCGATATTCATCGTCACTGTCTTTTTTACACACACACACACACACACACACACATCATGATCGCTAGATTCATTTTCCTTATTGACGATCATACTTATCTTTTATCTCTTGTTCGTCAGCATTTATCCAGTCACAGATTTCGTTTTCCTGAATATTTGTGAGATCAAGTTCAGAATTTTTTTTTTCGGTAGTTTAAAAATGGAAAATGTAGAACCAAAAAAAATCCTAGAAACATTTGATAGCTCGGTTAAAGCAGAAACTCGGATAATCGGAGTTTTACCGTATTTTCGAAACACTACGCCCAACAAATCAAGAAATTAGATGTTCTACAAGTCACATTATCTGTGTTGAGTAAGAGATGCTATTTCAATAAATTCAAGTGAGAAAAGGATATTGCCAGGAAGTAAATAAAAATATATGTTTATATCTAAGGTCTATGACAGACGAGCGTGTTCGAACACATGGCAATTTTGCCAGACGTTCATAGCATAGAAATATACGAGTCATCACACTCAGCCGGACGAGTTGGACCCCTAATCTGTGGTATGAAATCGAACGCTGCTCCCTCCAAACCGCATGCGGTTTGTCGTCAAATTTTGTTATTTTATTTTCCCTTAGTCTAAGTTTCTATCTTTAAAATCGTTAAGGACAGACTGAAAATTTCAACAAATTAAATCGACGGCACATTTTACCCTAATTCGATACCCAACTCGAAGGAACAATACGAGAATTCCCCTTTATATACAAAATATAATTTTTCTACTATCGTAGCTTCAATCTTAGCGAAACGTTATTTGGGTAATATTTCTTATCGTTTTAAAGAGTAGGAAGTTGAATTACCGCGCATTGACCAACACAACGGGCTATTCGTTTTTAAAGGGAATATCACTTTAATTGATAATTGTGTTGCTCGGTCAATTGTTTTATATTTTTAATCATTAAAAATACGATGAAAATTTAAACGGATTTGATATTTTTGAAGAAATTTTACCCCAATTAGATATTTAACTTGTCATCATACTCATAAACAAATAAAAGAAATAATTTTACTAATCAATCACACCTCTAAGATACGTAGTACAAATATAAAGCAATTACATCAGAATTGAGGGGAAATCTCGAAAATAATGTAGATAATTCAAGAAAAAGGCTGACATGTGAAATAGACAGTTTAATTTTCACTCAAACATAAGAGAAAGGCTAGGCACTCAATAGAAGTAATGTTTTTATTGCTCTGCTATCAGAAATACCCGACCTCGTGCGGACTGAATCTAGATTGAAGAAATTATCATAATATATATAATTACTTTTGTCTCTTGTAGAATAAATTAATATGTTAACACCTTTTCGACATCTTCATAATTTGTACAACTTACTTTAAACATTTCCTACGCATGCATATCCATCCATGTAATACACATACATCGCACCCTTGCTGTATGAAAAGGTTCAAAATAATGAAAGGTGACACTAAGGTTACTACTATAGACTACGATTTTGGGGGATTTGGAATTCCTTTTAAGTTCTGTTTATGCTTAACTAAATTCATAAATTTGACGAATATACGGTGAGTGCTTTCGCACTCATAGTCAACAAAACAATTTCTTTTTTCTTTTTCACGCTTGCATTAGGCATGCCATTGTCGTTTTTCGCCATCTTTAAGGGAAAGGTGACAAATTAATTTGATCACATGCATATCACTATGTCTTAAGGCAAATACATTTTTTCTTGAAAATTACATTTTGTGGCACTATAATAAAAGAACTTGTTTTAAAATTAATGTCTCCAGTACAGACCTACAAGGGTAACTCATTACCATTTAAAAAATGGTAAATCAATTCGACGTAGTTGTTCTTAAAAAATCATTATTTTCAATAAACTTCTAACATTAAAAAAAATTAGTTGCTTAAATAAATATAGCTAAAACTCATAACATAATACAGCACCTCACTATGACAAAGAATCTTAATACACTATAAGACAATAAGCGAGCAGGGGGTGGAGCCCCTAGTAAGACAATAAAAAAAGGTTATACCTGAAAGTACTAGATCGGTATAAATGAAATTTGGAGAAGTGGTACATCTGCGTTGGAGATGCAAATGATCAAATTTTCAGAATCGTTTGAGCATGCGCCACGGGCAGGACAGCTCTCAAACGCGATGCACACCGGGGCAAAAAAGGACATCCAGTTGCCCAGCAAATTCATTTCGACTCATGCTGTTGTGTTGGATACATCGTTTCTAATTGAGTTACGCTTCGGAAAAAAGTTTGCAATCAATTTTAGCAACTCTGAGAGTTTAACAGAGGTCAAGTAATTGGCTTCCGAGAGGGTGGATGGTCAAATGGATTGCACAACATATTGGTTGAAGTGATGTTACTGTTTAACGCTGTTGGCAGCGATGGATATGTTACCGCTAAAGCTCGAAAGCCGTTAATGTACACATCATAGCTAATCTGTAGATAGCTGATTTTCTCCGTTAACGTGCGGAATCAAGAGTTTTCCGCATTTAACCTAGGTAATGTGCACATTAACGGCTTTCGTATCGTTAAAGTTCAAAAGTTGACAGGGCAGCGTTACGTACAAGAAATTTTACAGTCAGTTACGCTCCCATTCCTGAACTCCCACTTGTACCCGCTTTTTCAACAAGACAATGCTTTACCCCATATTGCTGCCGTCTCTAGAGCTTGTCTACGACACAACGATATATTACCATGGCCGGCATACTCATCGGACCTGTCCCCGATCGAGAATGTAGGGGATGCCATTGTACAAGATGTCACCATTCCACCTGTACCGCGTAATCTGATGGAACTACGTCAAGCAGGATGGGATGGACTGTCGCAGGACTTCATAAAGATCCTGTATGACTGATTCACTACCAAGGCGCTTGGCATTCTGCATTAAGAATAATGGCGGTCATTCGACATACTGAAGGATGCCACTTTTTTAATTTTTCTCAATAAAGTTTGCATATTTAAGTCTTAACTTTTAATCTCATTCATAAGCACTTTACAAACATTGTAACACACTTTCATTGCAATCTGACAATTCCTTCTAGGTGCAACTTTTTTTTTGTCTTAGAGTGTATAAATCAAAAACTCGCTCAAATTTTTTTTAAATATTATTTCAATAACGGCAATTATTACACTTAAAATTTGCTTTATACTGACTTACTTGCCACTTTTCATGGAATATTTTGTGGTGGTGTTGCGCGTGATGAAATGGAAAATGTTATTCGTAGGGAATATTTAAAACAAAAAGCAGCGAAATAAAACAAATTAAAAGTTGTTGAGTAAAACGTTGTTTGTAAGATATTATTCGTGATTCTTTTTTTAATCTCTTCATCTTGCACAACTTATTACTAAAGAGTGCAAACAATTTAGAAACGTGGATTTAATTCCGAGCGAAAGAAGCAGAAAATATCACTGCACGTGAAAAATCGTTTTGTTTTGTTTTCGTTCGTTGAAAAATATCGTCGGTCCCAAACATTCGGAAATCGTTTTTATTTCGCAAAGAACAAAAATAAGACTCGAAATAAATGAAGTAACAGAATAAAAATTTCATGAAAATATAATTTTTGGAAAAATAATTGCGTTTTTAGCACTATACTGGTAAAACAATCAGAGTAATCGTAATACTCAATATACGAGTACATTCCAGATTTTCTAAAACTACCAAATTATGACTGATTTAAGTATACTTACTCAGATGTTTTAGCATGAAACTTATCTAAATATGGAAATAAAGATAAGTTTAATACTGCATTCACTAAACTAACATATGATGTATACAATAAAGAACATTATAATCAAATATCTGGAATAAATTTGTGATGGCTGTACAAACACAAAATCGAACATAGAACGCAAAGACGGACAGACTAACGCATCCAAAATCAGTCACTAAAATGAAGATAAGTACTCACAGTATGCATAGTTTAGTGAAAATGTATTAAACCGCGTTTGGGCACACACATACCAACAGATGGATACAGACACCAAACGCGCAAGAGACGGATTTGGCATCAGAAGAGTCCAAAACGGATAGAAAACTTGAAATGAGTCCAAAATATTCAATGTACCCCCAAACACTTAATTCTTATTTATATAGATTATGTACAGGCTTTTACACTTTCAATGTCCGAACTTATGGAAAGGTTAAGGTTTCGGAAGACATTTTAGGAAGTAAAATATCAAGATTTTATATTAGCTTATTTTACTTCGCTTTTGAGTTACATAAACAGTTTTAAAATTGTCAAGCATAAAAAAATATATCAATATTTTTACAAACATTTAAACTTATTTAGGTACCTATGTGAAGGTACTTTAGTTTTGTGGCATTTTGTCAACTCTTTGGATCATTTTAAACACTTGTTATTTTTGATTTATTACATTGCATGTTTTCGAGCTTTAAATAAAATGGATGATGCGTTACAATTCTAGACAAATAATTTAAGCTTCCAGTTTATCCTTACCAGTTACTTTCGAAGTGAAAATAGCATTTCTTTAATACAGGATATTTTTGCACAGTTGGGTTTAAACCAGTATTTGAATAACAGGACAAATATATGGAAACAAAATTTTAATATTTTAGTTTCTGTGGTCAATTAAGTTGTACTTGTTTATTCTGGTTTTGTAACATAAGTCATGTGTTGGATATCAGGACAAAAATTCAGTTTAAAAAGCAACAGTCAACAGATAAAATTATTAGTTTCAAATTATTTTTTTATTAATTTCATTAAGTTCTTTGATTTAGTTACGTTTGAAAAAATTAAGTTTTCAGGTTTATAGAACATTTTTTTTAGATGAAACGTAGAACGTTGTTGTTACAAAATGTAAATAACATATTTTGCCCAGAATAAAGGGGAAAAAAACCAAGCATTTCGTAGTTTCTGAAACAAAATAAACAATTAAGGGTTTTAAGATCCGGAATACAACATTGGAACAAATTATTTTAACCCATCATTTCACTCCTTAAAATAGTCCTGTTCAACCAAATTCAAATTGAGCGATAAATATCACATTGAGGACATACGATTAGCCTGCGCTTTCACGCAGTCAAAATGCGCTCTTCTCTGAAAGCTCTTCTCGGTGACAGGTTTTGATTAATGTGAAGTCGCGGGAAAAAACGAATCACTTCCTTTACTTCGAGCACCATTCATACTAGAGAAAATTCAAAGGCATCATCCAATAAGGAATAACGTCCTCTAAAAATTCAAATCCAAAAACGTTGCATAAGAGGACGTCTTCATACCGGTTTGTACAAACAACAAAATTTCTAATGGAAACACCTTGTTTTGACGCCATAATTAGATTCTGTACAGTTAAATTAGTCTAAATATAAAATTTCACGACTTTACTATAAATAAATCCCGATTTATCCAATGTTAAAGTTAGTTTCAATTTCAGGGATTATCTCCACAAAGAAAACGCTATTCGTCGATCGAGATAACAGGCGTAACTAGGGTTGGTTCTCCCGAAAAGTATGGACTGTACCCCCAGTTAAAATCGGAAGAATAAATTCATTAATATGTATCACGTATTAATTATATTAATACAATATATATTAAGTATTAACAATTAATTATATTAAAATGGTTAATACATAGTAATTATTAATAATTAATTATCTAAAAAATTCTATTAATATGGTTTAAAAAACATGATTATATAATATCTTTTATTCATTAACTAAATAATTATAATAACATATATTAATTATATTAATATACATTAAATATATAAAAATATTAATTTTATTAATATACATTAATTATATAAAAATATTAATATACATTAATTATATAAAAATATTAATATACATTTATTATATAAAAATATTAATTTTATTAATATACAATAATTATATAAAAATATTAATTTTATTAATATACAGTGTTATTCAAAATGAATCATCCGATTTCAAAATGCTACATTTTCATAAATAAACGACACAGAAATGATAAGTAATACATGAACACAAAGGAAAAATATGGAAGTTTTTTTTTCTACAGGTGTCCGATACAACTTCCTTTAGTTACACGTATAATGTCAAGACGGTTAGTAAATTCCTGCCAAACACGTTGTAAAGTGTCAGTGGTAATTGATTGTACAGCAGCAGAAATCCGTTGTTTAAGTTCACATAAATTTGTGGGTAATGGTGGCACATACACTTTATCTTTTACAAACCCCCCAAATGAAGAAATCGCATGGGGTCATATCAGGTGACCTAGGTGACCAGCTGTATAACATCAAGTCGTCTGGTCCACTGCGACCGATCCAATTGTAAGGTAGCTCCGTGTTAAGGAAACGACGGACCTCTGTAGCCCAGTGTGGTGGTGCCCCATCTTGTTGGAAAACGAAGTTGGAGAGATCTTCCTTTATCTCTGGGGGAAAAGCCAGATTTGCAACATATCCAAACCAAATACGCCATTATCACTTCTGCCACTGAAAAGCTTCTAAAACAACTTTCGTGAAATAATTTCACGAAGAACACACGAGTACCATCTATTCTTCACAACATAAAACTTCCATATTTTTTCATTGTATTCATGTATTACTTATCATTCTGTGTCGTTTATTCGTGAAAATATGGAATTTTGAAATAGGATGATTCATATATATTAATTATATAAATATATTAATATTTAGTAATTATTAATTGATTATATTAATAACTATCAGTAACACTTCATTTAAGACATCATAATTTTTTTTATTTATAATATATTTACCAGATGACTATATGATGAATTTTAAAACTTATAATATATTTAAATTAGAAATTAAAACGTCGATTTTTTTCTGAACTTAAAGCACATCGGTAAATATTCTCTCGATTCTGACTCTGCCGCCTATGAGTGTTCATAATTATTAAAAAGTGTATTAACTATATACTTGAGAATAACTACATGCAACTATAATATTACTAATGTGATTAAGACATGAAAGCATTCATCAGTGTTGGTAGAAACTTAAATAGAGGTATCACTGTTGTAATGTCAACAAGAATAAATATAACTTATACTTTCACAGTAACATTTCTATTCATTTTTTTAGTAAAAAGTCATCTCCCGAAAGTATTTTTTAAATTCTGACGTAATTGCATTAAACATGCCTTGCCTTTAAACTGCACAATAATGCTTTCGCAGTGTTATTTTTACTACTCAAACATTTGCTAAAGCAAAAGTACAGAAAATGAGCTGCGAACTCCTGTTTGTAACAAAATGAATCAAGAATTCTAAGAGCTGACACAAGGAAAGAAATAGCCAGGGAATCCTATACTACTTTTCTAACACGTTTAAAGCTGAATGATTGCAGAGCTATATGGCTTGTCTGATTGCACTGTAATCAATCAAGCCGCTTTAAAGAGCGCCTTAGGAAATTTAGATTTCTAATACGTATGCTGTTAAGCCCTGATTGTAAAGTGAAACTAGTATAATGTAATTAGTAATAAATAAATGTATGTCGTAGAGGAAGAGAGTGTGAACCACCAAAGATCTCCCTATTCATTGACGAGTAGGTATCGAGAATTCGTTTGAGCGGACCCTTGACCACAAAGGCATAGGCTTGACTAGGGTTGATGAATGAGGGGGGGGGGGTCAGTCCAAAAAGTATGTACTGAATACCAATAAAAAGGTGAAGCATCTGGAGACCTCTCACGAAATTTTTTGTATTTTTTTGTTAAAAATCACATGATATATTAATAAATTTTTTCGTAGTACATTGGATAAAATTATTAAATATTTTGAGTCTAGCAAATGTAAGTCACTTTCATTTCAAACAATGTTGTTTTATTGTATCATATTTATTGTAACATGTATTTATTGTTTCATGACAAACACATGTGGTTACTTAAGGAGTCTTGAATAACACTATAAAACCCTGCTAATTCAACCCCCTATCCCCCCCCCGTCAATCCGAGAGTTTGGTTAATTCGAACCATCTGTTTTTAAAATTTGTAAAACAAAATACAGTAAATCTGTAACATAATATATTAACATTATTGAATTAAAAAACATTGGTAAGAATTCACATAATTTTAGAAAGTTAGATTATTCAGTAAATTAAAAGGAACAGAAAAATAGTCACTAGAACTTCATGAGGAGCTAGTACATTAAGACAAAATTAATCCTTTTTTGTTGTGGTAAATACATATTAACATTTTCCTAGTTGGTTCTTCAAAAAACATGTTCTAAATTAAACCTAAAAATCAAGTGAATAAAATTTTTACTTATATGCCGTGTAATTACTTATATTACGAGTGTAAAAATATTTTTTATTCAATATAATCTAGTTCAAATAGTCGTAAAGCTGAAAGCTCCAATTAATCGTCGTTAACATATTTGATAATCTTGTTCTACGAACTGAATAGGGGGTTGAACCCCCAACTCGCCCTGGTTACGCCTAGGAACTAATATACCGTTGTTTCATTGATTACATTTATTTATTTATTACACAAAACATTAATTAAAATTAAGTTATAAATAGTATGAGTAGTTATTAATAAAGAATTAATTTGTGAAAAACTCATTACATATATAGTTTCAACAAATTTTTAACTGAATGGGGGGGGGTTACGAATATGGTCGAGATTAATTGTAGTTATCGCCACACGAATTTCAAATTTGAACAATATTTCAAACGTATTTTTCTGCAATCCGAGAATTATTACATTTATTATGCAAGTGCAAACGATTTGAGAATTACATTATTATATTTACTATGCAAGTGCAAACGACCCGAGAACTATTATCCGATGTTTGTCAAACGTTTTATAAACTTTTGGTTTCTCCCAAACATCCGCAGTTGTGAAAATTTAAGTAGCTTAAAAACTAATTATTGGAAAGAGCTGAAATTTTGCATAGCCACACTAGAAGTTCTTCTGAATCGTTTAACAAGGAAAATCGTTTAACATGAAATTTGGTATCGGAAGTTAAATTTTGAGATTCGAAATTGAGATTTCCTATTAGAAATTATGAAGTTGGGACTCAATTTAATATGAAAAGACGGCCCTTTATTCAAATTTTATTAATTTGAATTAATAGGAGACGTTAGCTCATATCTTTGAATTTTTCACTACTGTTAAAATTGCTCGTATGAAGAGGGGTGGCACGGGTTTTTTTTTTCCCGAATATACATACCAGCATCGGAACGCTTGCGCGGAGCTAACCTAATTGTTTGGGTTATCATTTGTACAGCATGTCCTGTAAGTGTTCAGTTCGTTTCATTAACTCACCGTTATTATTTGCAGAATTTTAAATGGGTATTTAGAATTTGATTGTTCATGAATAAGAAACCGAAGTCCAGAAATAAATCTTGAAAAATTAGTATGTTTTCCCCAACTAAAGCAAAAGATTAAAATAATATAAATGAAATATAAAAAAAAACTCCTGTGATCAGTATTAGTGATAGAGAAAGTATGCCTTATTCTTGGGTTTGCCAACAAAAATTTATTTTATAATTATCTTAAGTTTATTTGGAAGGTTTCGTGTTAAACACCGAAGTAACCGATGCACAAATTCCATTTAAAACTTGTTAGAACAATCCTTAAAACGACTTTGACAAGCTATTCTAATTTGATTTCATAAGATGAAGCAAAACATCAGAATTCCCTCAAAAACACTTTCTGACATCATATCCACGCCCATATTTTTCTAAGCACCAACCTGTTAGAATTGATGTTTGGAATAAGACGTACTCGTACTCAGCAAGCAAGATCGCCATCACGAAGTCACGATGACAGCTGGTGACATTTAAAAAACATTACCATTTCCAGTACACATGAACGTAATCCAGAGAACTCAAGAGAATGCCTTATAGAAAATTCCAATTTAAGTAATGTAAACATCATATTCAGCTTAATACTACTTACTTGGTATGGAGTTTACAGAGGATGTGAATCACTTCTAAAGGAAATCTTATATATTTTCTCATGGTATGAGTGCTGAATGAACAGCAATTACAGTGCTGAGTGAACTGCAATTAGGAAGATATAATTTATATTTAACTAAAATCGGTTGATATTTCTATTTTCTGAAGAGAGCCATTGAAATGGCGGATTCTAAAATTTGTTTCTGTACATCAACTAAAAAATGTCTCAAAATAATAAAAATAAGAAAAAGAATTTTCAAACTTTTACATAAAAAACTTTATTTTGATGGAATTTGTGGTCAAGGTATATTTTATTTATCGCTAAGTGCAAAGGTTTTTAAATATCTATTACCCTTCTGCTTAAAAACTATCGAAGAAATTTATAGAACTAAAACTGACTTGAATTCTCAAATGTAAGGAAATTGTAATGTTTCGATTGAATACCTTATGATTTGAGAATTTAAAAAATTAAGTTTCATGTTATGAATCACAGAACACCTGCCTTTTGCTTACCAAGGTTCAAAAAGGCAATGATTTTACGCAAAAATCAATCACATGATACATACCAGACACTGACTTATTTTTCATGAAAATATCTTAATCATTTTTCAAAATAATCCTTTTTTTTTTTTTTTTTGCAGAATGAGCAATTTGTTCAGCAAATTAATCGTTCTCGAAATAATTAGAAACAATTTTGTGGGATTCAAATTAAGTAAAGGATTTGTCTTAACTGTCGACTTTGAATCAAAGTTTGAAATTCGAATCGAAATATTCTCGAGCAATATAAAAATCTCGAGTTCGTCAAAGAAACAACTCACTGAAAAATCAATACCAACATGATAGCTAGTCTTACGATTGGCCCTTTCGTAATCAAAAACTTCAAACCTTTTTTCATTGACTTTCAAAATTGAAATGTGTTGAAAATATTTAAAAGACTAGCCGGTCTGCGCCGGCTAGCGCTCGGCGGTGTGTAATAGTGCTTTTTTTAAACTTTTTTACGCACCGTAATCAAGCATGTTTTGATTTGTATATTTTATTTATTTTTATGAAACAATTCTTCAAATCATTGCGAGCGTATTCAATCAAATATTTAAGGAAAGTTGGTCGAAATATACATATACCGCTACAAAATTATACATGTCTAGTGATAGTTTGCAGGAAATAGACATATCATTAAAATCTAACTCCTAAATAATATTTCTACAATAGGTAATATATCAGAACATATAATGCAAACAAAAATAAAATTCCAATCCTTGAAAAAATGCAAAATTCCGAAGAAAAAAAAATACGTACGTATCTATACAAACGTGTTGAATTTAGATTTCCTGAATATATTGTGAAATAGAATAATGCGACAAAAGACTTTTCAACAATATTGACAAAGACAATAATGATTTATTAACAAAAAAAAATACATATTTATAATACTTGGGAATCCTCAAATATGTCCACAACATCTCGCAGTCAACTCAAATACGCAAACACGGAATTCTAAATCAAATTAAAAAAGCAAACATTAATTCTGAAGTGGCCAGATACCGGGTAGCAAAATAACGTTTAAATTACTTTTACATCAAAGGAAGAAATAAGAAGTCAGTTCAAACATAAATTTTTAGAATT
The DNA here is from genome assembly GCA_947359465.1 of Metellina segmentata. NCBI lineage: Eukaryota > Metazoa > Arthropoda > Arachnida > Araneae > Tetragnathidae > Metellina > Metellina segmentata. The sequence continues at coordinate 54,948,930 of OX375874.1, forward strand.
TAATTCCTTACTTTGCATAGAAATTGACCTCGGCTATTTAAAAACAGCAAGAATTCAAAATATCTGGGTTATTTTATTTACGTTTGATTGTTGCCATTCGACGATACACAAATAACGTCGATTTCGGGTCCACGTACGTTAGTGTTTTATATATATAGATTTTACTTGAAATAGAAAGATAATTTTGAATTCCAACGTTTTTCAAATTTGATCTGTTACTCCATTTCAGTACATTGGACGCATTAAAAAGCCCGAACATAAAAGTTTTATTTTGAAAAAAAAAATTAAATACCCCACTATGACTTTTTAAACAAAAAAAGAAAACAGCACCTTCAAATATTTTTGTGATATCTTTAACACATGATTTGAGCTAGTAAAACTGTTTAACAGGAACCAGTGCAACAAAACATTCAAAAAGACTTGTAGCACACAAGTCCCATATTTTTTTTTAAATTACAAATTAAGACTCGTCTGAGATACAATCTTTTGCCATCCAAACGTTAACGATTCTTAAGTACAAAGCTATCATTAGAATTCATTAGCTACTAGGTTTCACTACAGCTTAAAATGTACAGTACTTTAATCACGAGTTGCTTTATCACGTTTCAAAGGTTGCTTTATAAATAACCCAGCTCACTAAACGAAACAAACTTAAGATACCGGATGTAACACACTATAATTGACGTCATGATTGAGAGCACTGGGTGCATTTGTCAGATGTAGTCTTCCTGAACACATCCACAAAATACAAAAAGAGTGCTATTGCGGTTTAAGAATTAACTTTCATTTCTATAAACTCGGAGCAAACAGATATCAAAATATAGCAATCACATTAATTTCAAGAATGAATGCGACATAAGTAAAATGTGGGAACATAAAAATGTGAATTTATGTTAGCACCAGATAGGACTATTTCTTTAATGCTTTACAAAAGAAATTATATGAATTAAAATTAAAAAAAAATTTAATTACATTATTTTTTGAAAAATCGAAGTGGACAACTTTTAGCGGACCTGTCATCATGTTTTGTTTGCAATAATTCACCACATCAATATTGGTACAATATAAAGTAGTGTAATTGTGGATTACAAGTTATTTTAACGTTGTTTTATTACATATTTTTACCACATGAAGAAATTGAAATTGAAAAAATTATAATGAAACGCACCTTGATAGTGCTTCTTCTCTAACCAATTTACCGGAAGTGTTATCAGTTTTAGACATATCACTTTGCAATAGATAATTTTTTAGTGTACATTGCAGCTATTTACATTATTTATTCTAACAGACAGGTTTTTTTTTAAAAATACAATTTAGTTTATGTTGTAACAAAACAAATAATTTGTATCCAAAAACACACAAACAATAAAAGAGTGCCATAATGCAACAAAAAAAAAATGTCGATTTTGAGTTTGTGGATGCGTATGAATCTTAGTCTTTCTGTAAAATGATGAATATAGGACGAATAGTGGTCATGCGTTCAGTGTTCTCAAACTTATAACTTTTTAAGTGGTTCTGGAAAAACGCATGTTTTAAGTTATGGCACTCATGCACCCGAGGTGCAATATATCATTTTAACTGCCAATTATAAAAAATAAAATCATAATAATAAAATTTAAAAAAAACTTTTTAACCTGATTTCTAAAACATTTGTGCAGCAACTTCCCCTATATTTAAGTCATTGTGACCTCATCCGAAAGGCTTGCCCTATTACTGCTCACTTAAACTACTTTTTACTCCAATATTACTATAATAATAGTCAATTTAACAAAACCTACGAGTACACGTTGTCAAACAAAAATTAACCGTCTTTTTGAAACTTAACGAGTAAATCCAATGACCATCCACCTTGTGCACCACAGTGGACCGTGAAAATCTTCAAGATTAAAAGAAAACCCAAATTCAACACGACTAAAAATGTGCTTTCAAAATATGATGACTTGTAAGTTGAGAAAAAGATCGTTCCGGTCTAAAACAAGTTTCTAAACATTTATGCTTTCAAAATATTTTTAGAAACTTGTTTTAGACCGGCACGATCTTTTTCTCAACTTACAAGTCATTCAATCATCATTTGAAACAAAATTCTTAATGTCCATGTTCAACTTGAATATACAAATTCAAAATCCGAAAGTCAAAAAAATTATGAGTCAAGGCTTTTTACAATCAAACTTCCCTCTGATGAAAGGACGTTCAGTCCCAGACCACTCTAGTACAAATCGCTCTTTACTGATAATTACTTCTCTACATTTTTGTTTCCAGAACAACTTTTTAATAAAACATTTTGTCGTTGTCAGCAATTTATCATATCTGAACATGTAACACTTCAGTGGGGCCCCATGAAGAAATAAAATTACATTAAAAAAAAATTCAGACCTAGACTTGCATGGTATTCCGTGTAATACGAGTAATATTAAGTGAAAACGTCCAAGACATTTCCAACTTTTCAAGTATAACGTTTAAATACTGTACACCTCTGTTGCACCCACCTTTCTGTAAAATATACAGAAGCTAACAGCAAGGATGTCCCGCATTCATTGCTTTTTATTAAGCACAATACAATTAATATTGAACAGTAGCACTCCATAATACATATACGCAATTCAGAAAATAACTTGAGCTGGAAAGAAATGTAGAATTCTTCCAAGTCGAATTTTTAAAATCTAAAAACCAAATCGATTTCATGCAGCTGGTAGAGTTCGCAGACACGCCCCCTTCAAGCGAAAAGATCTTTAACGTGAATAACTTATTTCTCGGATGAGTATGAATTTCTGAAATACAGATCAGGCTATTGGACTCTAGCATTTTTTTTTTTACTTTAAAACCTCAAAATGCAGCACAGCAAATTAAATCTACAATATTTTGAAGCATAGCTTCTTTTGTCCATCTAGAGGGACTAAATGAGAGCAATGTTGAGGGGCTCAAATGTAAGCCAAAGTGAAGGTTTCTAAAGAAAAAAATTCAACCATTAGGTACCTAGGGGAAAATGAGTCCAGATATCGAAGTTCGCAGTTTTTGAGACCAGCCCTGTTCACACAGATCAGATTTCTTATTTTTATGGAAAATTTACGAATATACTTCTTCAAAGTACTTACTAAAGGATATTTTCTGTAATTCAAATATTTGGTACAAATTGAACAAAATGTTACACATATAAATGTAATCAATTTATAATCATTAAGTGTCTTAAAATAAAACATACTTTGAGAAAGCTCAGTCAAAGACAGACTCATCAGAATTTTAAATGCACTAGCAGCGTGAAGCTGCAAAGTTCTAATAGGGTGCCATGTCTAATATCTTAGTGTCCACAGTATATCTCAAATTATTTCGATAGCATTTAGCTCAAACTCGTTACTTCCAAAACAATCATTAATGTTTTAGAAAACGCACACAGTCCGTTATTTAATATAAATACTCCAGGGAAAAAAAACTCGGGAATCATTGTTGTCTTTAGCGTTTCTGGTTATAGCACAATCAAATATAACACGTTACATTATTTCAGAGCGTCGACCGCGTTCCTCAATCTTGTATCTGCAACCCTTTTTGATCACTTAAACACTGAGAAGTCATTTCTTTCAAAAAGTTTTAAATTTTCCGAACTACGGTATAGTTTGCGAGCATGTTGTTTTCAAATATATATATTCTCTTTCATCTTATTCGATGAAGATGTGTAAATTACCAACTAATTTTTCTAATTTTAACTGTCGCAAATAATTTTATCACGAATCCTTAGGTTTCGTGTCAGGTATTTATCGCGGAAAATGAATCACTCGTATTATGATAATGCCTCATAAATACAAATACCTGAACGAATGGCATTTTCGAGAAAAAAAATTCGTTACATGTAGCTAACAGGATAGAGCATCGTTAAGGCCCGAGATTTTAACTCCTCTAAGTTAACAATGAAATACACGAGTACAAAGTAGTTACTGCAAAGGAATATATTGCTATGGATAAATATACTTATCTGGTTTTGCATACAAATTTAGATAATTATAAACATGTTGAAAAATGAAATTAGCAAGTTGAGTTACAATACAGAGATAAACCCTTCGCTCAAGGAGTCTTATTCTTTTCTTAATACTTTAAGCGAACAAGAAAAACTCTATTAGACAATGCCGCAGTTTCACTCAAATTATGAAATTAATCAAACTGTTAAATGAAATATGTAAAATAGAGGTAGTGTTATTCAATTTAAACAAATTAATTTACATCAATTATGACTTAATATATGATTCAGTTACCCCTTAGATTGACTACCGTACTGTGATTCAAAAAATAATTTGATTTTCCACTAACATCTAATAAATTACCGTTTGTTAAATTTTAAAAATCCAATAAAATATCTTCATATTTGTGAGCTACAGCAGTCTGTTATATTTGCATTAAAATAAACGCCTATATAAACTAACTGCCCAATATGAACAAACCCCCCGATCCATTTCATGGAAGAGTATGACAAACATTCCATTAATTCGTAAGGATACTGAGTAAATATAAGTTATGAATATTCGATTTGGTGTCAAAAAATTGTTGGAGAAAAAACGTAGTTCTATCAACTCCTGTCATTTTTAGGTAAGACCTATTTTCACCAGTTCGTAAATATTAGAAATCCCAACGAAATCCTATTAAATTCCGATTTTAATACAATGCAATTTTGTTGACAACCATCCATTAAATTGTATATTTTTATAAGTTAGTGAAAGATATTGCCAGCAAAATTCAAATGCAAGGATGTTTACGTTTAGGGCCACGATGTCTAATATAAATTCCCATCTTACCGGCCTTATTTTACTTTTTTCCAAATTGCAATATGTTTAAAAGAACATTCAGTATATTAGCCAATTGATTTTATTGATTAATTCCATCTCAATGAGGTTCTTGTAGAACAATACGCTTTTAAATCACATTAGAAATAACGGATTTCAAAACTATATTGTCAAAGAAATTTTCAGCGTTAGAAAGTTTTGAAAAAACTTTAAGCCATTCTTCCTAAATTTGTTTTTATTCATTCACAAAAATTCAATAATCATCAACACCATTTTCATTTAACACGTGAATATAAATTCATTCCAAAAAATTGTCCCCTACATACAATTATATATTTTAATTAAATTTAACGATTGTAAAATTCAAAACTATGAATCAACACAATTTTATCTTAAATCCTTTAATTTTGGAGCTTTAATCACTGGTTAATAAATAACATTTTGACGGGTTAACGTTCTTTTTGAAGGAGTCAGATTTCTATTATAATTCTCCAATAATTCAAAATGTCAACTTAAAAAGACTGGCACGATCCATTTTTATTTTTCAAACCAAACGTACAAATCATAATCAATGAACAATTTTATTTTGAAACTATTTATTAATGTCCCTGTTCATATGTAACATTTTAAATTTTACATGGCTCCTATTACAACATCCTTTAAGATGAAAACAAATCTGGAACTAAGTACAAAAACCTAAATGAAAATTTGGATACGTAGATCTTGAAGCAGCAAAGCTAGAAAACGTGTATTAATATAATTATAGCAAGCTGGCTAAAGGGAAAAGAAACCTATTCACATATTATGTACATTCGCCTGTTTTTACTGCGTAATAAAAATTCGTTCAATGTATTTAACCGAAGCAGATAATAAAATATTTCATCAACCCCTCAAAATATGAGAACATAAAATGCTGTGAACCTTTCGTATAATTATAAAGATGAAAAAATACAGAATATATTGGATAAATTCACTCGTAACATCCTTAGTTATTATTCAGATAAGCTAACATGAAGGTAGTTCATTAACGAAACATTGGAACAAAAGCGGACTATTGTCGATAGTCCGGGATAAACCCCGAAGGCTTAGCATTCGGATTATCCGTGTTCCAAATTTTATTATTCAACAAAAATGTCACATCACCACACACATTCTACTTTTATAATAAAAACTCTTTTTTCTTTTTACACATTTCCAGACCAATATCATACTGTCAATAAAAGTACAAACTTTAGATTTCAAGCTTTATTACCTTAGTTATAATAGTTATTTACGATTTTTGAAACACACACACAATACCTATACACAAAACAATATTCACATTTAGTGTGCATTTTCAAATCTTCCTTGAAAAAAATGTCATGTTCAAAACATTTACAACATTTTAGATACAACAATAAACACTTTATCCACAGCAAATATCCTACTTTTGTAATTTAATATTGGTGTTACATTCCTAGACAAATACAAGATAGTCAATGAGAGAATTACAAACTTCAGATTACTTATAATTATTTAATTTTCAAACAATACTAAATACATGAAACACAGATCACAATTACCGAGTATTTTTAGTCTCTTCCTGGAAAAAATTCAAAACCTAAAAATAAATTCAAAGCCTACTCCACGTTACAAAAAAAAAAACACTACATGAAACAAACATTCTAACTTTCAGCAAATAAAAATTAGCATTGAATTCCAGTCAATCAGAAAGCACACACTTCAGACCAAACAGGACACAAAACATGCAGACGTGAGAAGTAAATAAACACTCACCTGACCGAACGAAACACCATGTCCGAGCTCGATATGCTTTTCCAGGAGCCACTCAGGTAGTCCCGGCAGATCCGGTAAGCTTGATCCCGCATCTTCTTCACCTGGTAGGTCGGGGCCGAGCTGCTGCAAGCAGACATATCATCAACAATCGCACCACAGACGTCGGGACACGGAAACGTTATCTATCAGATGGGTGTGTGAAAAATGGGAACAGAGCAAGCGGTTCGGTCAAAATTGTGCGCAGATGCCCCAGGACACGCAGGAGAAGCGGCGGCGCGTGGAATGCTCTGGTCGCGCGAGGAGAGCGAAGAAAAATAAAGCGTTATGGTCCAGTCGATTACCAGACGTAGGAGGAAAGGGTAAAGCGATGACGCTGCGATTGGTCGAGCGAATTCGGGATTGGGAGTACGGGAAAACGGGAGATGACTGTACAGAGCTTTGGTTTCTCGGTGATTTCGTTTTTCGACATTGCGAGAATCGGGGTTGTGTAGAGGGATCGGGCTTGAGGGGCACGTTTCGTCTGTTGTCACAAGTGCCCTTTTGTAAGAATGTAGTGATCGTAAAGTGATGAATAGGTTCACGTGACTTGCAGAATGTTTAAAAGTCTTGAAGACAGTGGAATTTGTAGCGTTTCTGAAGAGTGAGCTCTTTGTAAGTTGAGGTAAACTAGAATTTGATAGTGCACACTGAACCTAAAATTACCTCGATCTACTTTACTTTTTATAAGTATCGTTCAGTGTTTTCCTGTAAACACAATTGCACAGAATTTAATAGTTTAAAAATTCCAGTTTTTACTTTAAATCAGCTTTTATTGATTACATGTTTGGAGGGTTGGTTGGGTTTTATGGCGCAAGGGCCATATTTGGGCATGCTATGCTGCGCCAGACAGAAAATATCAAGTAATGAGCATACAGACAAGGAAAGTTTTACTGACACAGAATAGAGAAATACATCAAGGGAGGAATCGAACTTGCGTCGCCTACAACTCGCATATTGTTAGTGCAATGGGCATACCCCCTGAGCCACGACAGCCCCATGTATGTGGAGGGTGCGGGCAAAAATAATTCGGGGATCTTTCCTTTCCTACAAAAGAGATGCCTCTTGCCTTTGATGAGCTTTGAACGGTCTATGGAGGATTTTTTAGAAGGTGAAATTTACAAGAACTCATAAAATCTATTTGAATTTTACTGTCAAACATAGCAAAACGAAATAATAAAAACTATTGAAAGAGTTCAACGGTTTAAATTTATTCATATTTTAGCAACACAAAGTTTAAATAAAAAACGCATTACTAAAAATGTCTACTGAAAATCCGACATTTCAGATATGTAGTTGGAAATTAAATCAAGCTTTTCCCAACCGTTTAATGTCCAAAAAGCCTGCAGACACTCATCTAAAAGATAGTCAGCTTCCTTTGTATTTAAATTTTTAGGTCACTAGTTATATCGGTAATTTTTATGTGTTATTAACATTCAAAGAACATTCTCAACATAAATTTTTGAAATGAGATTTCCTTCCAACTTAAATAAATAGCAGGGCTCTCTTTTTTCCAAGTAAAAATAAATTATAATTTTTAAGACTACAAATAATTGTTCAATGTGGATTAACCTGTCGTTGGTTGTTACAATTTGATCGCCAGTGGTTGAGCATGGTAGTTTTGTTCACTGTTCGCCTGTTTTAAGCAATTTATTTAAAACTTCAGAATTTTTATTTGACAGAAATAGGGTCCAATTCAGCAATTAAGAACAATGAATTCAACTTTATTCATTAAAATGCATTGCTACAGGGTTCCCACTCTTTTTTTTTCTAACTAAAAATAAGGACTTTCTAAGCACTTTCGAGGACAAAATAAGGACTTTATAAAGACTTAAATAAAACATTGAAGAAACCGTATTATACAATGTAATACCTGATTTTCGACCAAATGGGGAAGCTCTTACAGATTAGTTAAGCTTATAAGAACAGTAGTATGAAAAAAAATTAATATTAAAGTCTATTTTCTAAAAATTATAAACAAATAATGCTACACAAAAATGAAATTGATTTTTACAGAATTCAGCAGTTAATAATATGAGCATTTATGTGTACACATATCTCTACTATTTTAAAAGGAAGTGTCTGTTTCTTGCCGCAAAATCCTGACGATTCTATGGCACTTACAGCAATGACATTTGGCACACAGGTAGTCCAAATTGTTTGCAAGTTTTGGGTCGCGGCGAATTTTAAAATTTAATAATTATTGAATGCTACAGCAAAGAAGAGATCACAGATTCTAAATTTATTGTTTTTGTTTTCGTTTTGATTTTGCGCGTATTTTCCAGCAAGGTGATAAAAACAAACAATCTTTTAACTGGAGTCAATTAGTTATTTTTCTATCTCCTAGACCGTTAAAGATAGACTAAAAATTTTAGCAGATTTATTTGAAATCTGCGGAAAATTTCACTATAGATCCATACCTAATAATATGATTTTCTTTATACAAATAACTTTGAAATTGAATATACCTCTTACATTTTTATACGAGATTGTAACGTCACGGTAACTTTCACTTTCCAAAAAAAAAAATAGCATTTCGTGCCCTTTGCGTTAAAAAAAATTACATTTCCTGCCCTCTTTGATTTTAGAGGAGAGCAAAAAATAAAAAGCATTTGACAGGCATTGTTTAGTTCTTTTTAGTAAAAGCAGATTCGTTAAAGATAGATTTTTTAATCTATGTGAAATTTCATTTTACATTGATACCTAAAAATACGATTTTCTTTAAATAAATAATTTTTAAATTGAATATATCTTCATTTTGGTTTATAAATCTGTGGATCTTTACACCAGATTAATACCTTACATCACAGCGTTGCCAGTTGTGTTGGTTTACACGGGCAACACCGGGCTGGCCACGCTGTAGCTAGTTAGTAATATGTGTAAGTACCTAAACAAATTTTAGAATGGAGATCGCAACAAAAAAATTTTGAATGTTTTTATTTAATCTCTTTGCTGTGCATTTGCTTTTATGAAAGGGGAAAGAAAGAGTTAAGTTTGATGAGGACCGGACTTGGTGTTGTTGGTATCAAAGCTGTTGTTGCGAGTTTGATTTTGTTTTCGTATTCTTTTCATATTGTTTTGTTTTTACTTTTTAATGGTCTTTTTAGGGGAGTGTATGAGCAATTTTTTAGCATATTGCTGCTCATAGGTAGGAAACACTATAATGTGTTGGTGTATCAGGGTGGAGCCTCACCCAAACAACACTTTCATTTTAAAAAAAAATAATGTTTTTTTGGTTTTGAAATTACAGTGCTTATTTTGTTGTGTATGCAGCTTCAGCCTGCTTATGAAATGGAAATTACTCACCCCAGTAATTATTTTATAATACACTTTCATAAATTCATAATGAAAATAAGAAGAAAATTCATTTATTGGAACATCGGAGGTTTCAATAAAATTAAATTAGTGGCAAACTATTAATTTACTAAAAAGATGTAAAAGGATTGCAAGTTGCATACGTCAAATTTCACAGGATCGGAGACCGAACGAGTTTCGAAGAAAATATTTTCCCGTGAACCAAAACGGATCATAAGAGTTATGCAAAAACTTTGATAAATTTATAAAACGATTTTAAAAAATGCAATTTTATTGAATAGGTATTCAACTAGTTGCCACCGTCCAAGCCTAAGCCATTCGGTGTATTGCATCACAATTTTGAATCACGGTCAGATGACGAGACATCTAAGCTGGCACCACACTCTCCAAACTTCCACACCAACCCAACATGAGGACTTTCGGCCACGACATATGTAAGGTGTACCAGCCGCCTCTACACAATACACTTACAAACATAATTTTACTGAAACAAAATTAATTTGAAAATAATCATTTAAGCTGACAATGGAAGAAGATTGCGCATGGCATAACAAAAGCAAAGTGAAATCCAAGGACAGTCAGCCATTGAGTATTTGTCACCCGCGGATACAAAGAGAAAAAAATTATAAATCATAGAAAAATTACTTTCGCTTTCGGTCAGCGGCCAAATATGACACGGAGTCCAAAATTTTCAGTTGATCGAGCGGGTTGGGTTTTTTTTTCCTTCCGGAACTGATAACGGTATCTATCTATATTAAAAAAAAGTTACCGCCGCCACAGGATTGAAAACTGTGTTGTTTAGCTCAATTCTTAGACGGTTTCCCGAGAAAGTACTGATCGGAAAAAAACGAAATTAACATGGTTTGTTCTTCATCGTATTCCCTGGACGATTATTAAGATTTTTTTCCGATGCGGATATTAGGGTTTATTAAGTGTCAAAATTGAAGAAGCGAAATTTCTTACGCGAGTGAGCAAAACACGTACAAATTTTCAGTCTTCAGCCGTGAGTTTTTTTTAAAGAGTACCCCTCAACGTAAATTTTTGCAACTCGTCGAGTTTTTTTTTTTTTTGATATTTCAATTTGGTTCTTGATAATATTTTTTTGAAATTCGGGAAAAATCGGGACATTGTTACTTTTTTTTTTAAACTGCCAAATCTATATCTTATTACTATTAGTTTTTAATTTTTAAAATATCGCAGTATACCTCAGAATGTACTCTTTCTTACGGTACTATTATTTTTGAAATCGGTTAATAATTAAATTGGATGCGATGAAAAATTGGTCATACAAAATTCAGAATCTTTGGATATTTTCGCTACTTTTTGTTAAAACCGTTATATCTACAGCAAAACCCATTATTTTTTAAATTTGAGAACATCACTGAATACATTACATTACACTCTTTCTTATGGTACAATTATCTTTCAAATTGGTTAATAAATAAAATCGATGCAATTAAAAGTTGGTCATACAATTTTCGGAACTTTCAGATAGTAACTTCCGATACAAAACTAAAACGGTTATATCTATATCGTATTACTGTTAGTTTTTAATTTTAAAAATATCGCAGTATACTTCAGAATGTACTCTTTCTTACGGTACAATTATTTTTAAAATTGGTTCATAAATAAATTCGATGCAATCAAAAGTTGGTGACACAAATTTCGTATTTTTCAGTTCGCATAGCAGGTTCCGCAAGCAATAGTGGGTTGCATTTTTGACTATCGGGTATGCCAGATATCAAATTTATCGGAGTAACAATTGCCATAAAAACGATTTCTTTTTATTTGGCGAGAAAAAGGCTCTCTTTTTTTTCCCCTCTGTTCTCAGACAGTTTATCGACAAAGTACAGATTGTAAAGTTTGGAGATTAACACTGTTTACTTAAAATTGTACAGGGAACAAGATGCAGAAGTTTTTAATGATGCCGCTATTAGTTTAGGGTGCATTAAGTGTTAAAGGAAGAAAAAAAGTGAAATCACTTGCGAAAGAAGTATTGGTTTGCGAAGCAAACCAAACGGGATTGCGTAGCAATCCCCGGTCGGCGAGCGTAAGCGACCAGGGGGCCAAGCCCTCGCTGTGACGTTATGTTCCGGAAAGTGAAATCAGGATAATACGAATTATTCAGATCGTTTCACTCTGTGAAAAGAATGTTGGTTTGCGAAGAAGCCCCCTAGTGCTTCAAATTTTAAAAACAGAATTTTTTTTTTTTTTTTAGAATGGAACAGCATAAGAGATTACAGATTCTAAATTTATTTTTTCCGTTACCGTATTCATTTTGTGCGGAGGAATGATTTTTCAGCAGACGATAAAAAACAAATAAACGTTAAAATTTCAACGGATTTGAAATCTGTGGAAAATTTCACACCAGATAGATACCTTATACGTTTGATTTTATTTTATAAATAAATTTTCAATTAAATATTTATATTTTCGCAAGAGAATGTGACGTCAGGCCGATTCCCATTTGGTTTGCGAAGCAAACCAACACCACGGGCAACTCCGTTATGGCTGTTATCCAATTTGCGAAGCAAACTATAGGTCATAATATTCATTTAAATAATTTTGGTTTGCGAAGCAAACCAAATTGGAATTCGCAGGGATTTATTCCAATAGGCTACGAATTTCCATTTGGTTTTCGAAGTACGTTAACACCACGTTCAACGCCAAGATGGCTGTTATCCAATAGGACACGACTTCTCGTAGCTATCACCGGGTGTTAGCGAGCAGTGGTCACACCTGACCCCACCAAAAGAACTGTCATACGCCGTGCTGGCCACGCAGTGGCTAGTCACATATGTTCTAGTGATCGTAATATATACTTACAATAACATTTGATGAAATAGTTAATAAAAATTGGGTTTAGATAGCAAGAAGCTTTCTTTTTCCTGTGTAATTCTATGCAGCATTTTATCTATATATTTCTAAGGCCACTATACACGCCAATAAAAGCATGAATTAGTTTATTTTTCAAGGCTTTAGCCTTACAAAAAAACTAGAAATATATTCTTTGATCCAATAGAAATAAGGAATTCCTGAAATAAATTATGCAATGCTATTGTGAAAAATATGACTTAAAAAATTAAGGCTTCCGAGAAAATATTAGTTTTTATAGGCCCTCGGAAACTAATATGAAAAATCAGACATTTTTAAGGCTAGTGAGAATCCTGAGTGTTTTGGTTTATCGTTATACGGTCATTGCTGGCTATACGAAACTTTAAATTAACATTTAAAAATAATCAATGAAACATATTTTTAACAGTTGTGGAAACTGTCTTCATAAAAGATTAATACAAAACTGAAAATTCAAATTTTTCCAAAATTAGGCATCTTAAAGTTTTAACACTAAAACATTTATTGCTGTGGCCATTTTTGACCCTTCTGTATTCCGCAGAAACGCCCCAGTTGTAGAACACAGAAAATTTTTGATCCGGGGAGATTTATTTTGATTTAACAGAAAATTAGACTATATTTGACAATCAACTAATTTTCATTTTTGAGATAAATACGTAATGTTTGTGCTAGACGCACTTACACTAACATGGCACATAGAAAATTTTAAGCTATGTAGTTACTCTAGTGTAATATGCTATAATTTAATAATTTATGTTCAAAAATCATACATCAAGCTTTACTTATCCAAAATAAGGAACTCCATTCTTAAATATATCGAGCAAACTACAAAAACAAATATAATCTGGATAATTGCATTAGAATGTAGTGCCAAATTCAAAAATTTAGCGAAACGTAATTTTCGCTTTTGTTCAATAAATTAAGAAAAGCAAATACAAGGAAGAGTTGGTTAAGAGTTCAGTAGGCAAAACTCATTCTAAAAGGGTAATTTAGGGCCCAGGAATGTAACTTACAAGAGGATAAGTGGGGGGAGGGCAATTAGTTTCCTAGCTTATACCGCAACATCTCTAGGAATCCGGATTCGAACCCAGGGCCTCCTGATCCGAGACCCAGAGCGTTATTAATCACACGGGCCGGAATTTGTGGCTAGTGCTAAGGACTGTTGAAATCGGTCTCAACCTCTTCAGAGAACTTTAGTTTAACATGTCGTATGATGGATTTCAACCATGAAACTTGTGTGTTAATCTTACGTAAACTTTCAACTGTAAACAGAGTTGCCAACCTTCTAAAGTCAAAAATCAGGAGATTTCCATAGGAAATCATGAGAAATTTTATCGGCATTTCATTTTGGCGCATAAAATAAAGGTAGAATATAATGAATTTTTTAACAGTCGCAAGGTACAGCTTCAGTCTACGTTTATAGCGATGGCAATGGTTTTGGCGCTTTTTTTTGGCGCATTTCTAGTAGCGAGTAATGACAGCTTAAGGTAATCCATCTGTCTTTCGGTTATTGCGGATTTTAAAACAACCTCGGAAAGCGAAAAGTTTAAATTTTTCATTGTGAATATTCTAGAAAGTTTTTCAAAATCCGTTAAACTGTCGTTTTATTTCATTGGTTCATTTGAAATAATTCTTTCCTTAATTAAAATTAAGCGACTTAAGAAGTGTGCCAAAAAAAAAAAAGAGCTAAAACCATTGCCACCGCTATAAACGTTGACTGAAGCTGTGCCCCTGTAGTAAATAAAATACAACTTAATTCAGTTTAAATCTACAACCTATTTTCGAATATAAAATACCTTTTTACAAAATCTCTAAATCAATTTCCGTCGGCTTATATTTTCCCGTAAATATTCTTATTTTCTAATTAAATCAACTTTAAATCAAATAATACTTGAATTATTTCTTGGATAATATGAGTTATTAATATTAACGTTTTAAAACAATCATAAATATTGCCCTTAAAAAAGGATCATTTTGTAAATTTCCGTTGCAAAAAATAGCTGTAGTCTATGTTTAAAGTGGTGTCCGCCGCCTTGACGCATTTCTAAAGTCGCCAAAGAAAGAAGTTATAACGGATTTTGAAAACTTTCTAGAATATTCAAAATGAAAAATTAAACTTTCTGTTTGCCGAGATTGCCAAAAAAAAAAAAAAAAACGAAATAAACGAGCATTTTATTTTTTAGTTGAAAGAAAGATCACATTAAAAGCAGATCAACTTAAAATACTTCATTTATACCTTTTCCGCCGCATCATGACGTTTCACAGTCGCTAGATAACAGCTACGCTTTCTTAGGAAACCGTAGTTTTACCTACGAAATTTACAGCAACAACATACGCTACGCTGACTAGTTAAAAATCCAAGTTCTCCAGGTGTGCCAATAAACTAATAAGCTTCTCACAAAGGATTCTTTTTTTAAAAATTGCAAGACTTATCGCCTTGGCAAAATTTAGGAGTGCAATGCTGGCGAGATATGTCTCATTTGGCGCACTTTACGTTTATACAAGACAAAAAAGGCCAAACATCGGAATTCTTTCTTTAAAAATTATAAAAATCGGTCATTTTCTCAAAAATTTAAGAAAAGTCGGAAGAATCTCATCCCTAAAAGATCCTTTTACATTGGTTGTATTGGTTAAATGGCGCAAGGACCATATTTGGCCAAGCTACGTCAAACACAAAACATACAACATCAAGACATACACACACGAAAATGCTTCAGACACACAGAGCGGTTTTTGTTCCAATTACCTGGGTAGTATTTTTGATAGTTAAAATTATTCAAGTCCATTTTCGCATTTCATTTTAATTCCGAAATAAACTGCAGAGACAAACGAAAGTGAAAATTTACTAATATATTTTTATATGGGTCTATGTTTATAGCGTTGGCAACGGCTTTGGCGATATTTTGGCGCACTTCTAGCAGCGAGTTATGGTAGGTTAAGGCAACCTATATGTATTTACGGTTTTCATAAAAACCTCGGTATAAACGGAAAGTTTAAATTTTCATTTTGATTAATCTAGAATATTCTTTCCAAATCCGCTAAAGCAGTTTGATTTCATTGCTTCTTTTGAGATTTTTTCTTTGATTCCATTGGTCATTTTAATTTTTAAATATCCTTTGACTGCATCGATTCTTTAAAAAATGTTTTCTTTGATTTCATAGCTGTAACGATACAGTTCTGACGTATCAGGTTGTATTATTTCTTGCTTTGTTTCTTTTGAAAATGTTTTCCTTTTTCAACATGCCCACTGTATTTAGTGGAACGGAACGGACGTATAGATTACGGAAGATAAAAAGCAAATCTCCACATCATAATTAATTTAATTGATAAGTTTCAGAGGGTGTTCTTACCCATAATTCCCAGCTTTGTTTTTCTGCTGGTAGGCAAACGTTTGGAAGTGATTTACCATTATTTCAAACTTAAAAAATTAGTGGTTGAAATCTCAACCCATTCATTCCGTTAAAACTAATTACTTTCTTTTGTTAAAAAAAATTCACTTTGAGCTTATTTTTTGTGGACGTTTTAAAAATATTTTTTTTAAAAGTTCACAGATGTGTTTTGGAGATTTCATTTTCCGTTGTAAAAAGAACTTTCTTTTGTAAAAAAAAATACAGTTTTTGCTTATTACTTTTTGTGAAAGTTTCAAAAAAGTATATTTAACAGAACGTTCTCAAATTTGTTTTGAAGCTTTCAAAAAGAAAAATATTTGTGAAAGAAAGAGATTTTTGAAATACTTATCTCCTTGGTGACTTTAAAAGTACGCCAAAAAAAAAAATCGCCAAACCGTTGCCACCGCTATAAACGTAGACTGCAGCTGTACTTAAAAATGTCCTCAATATCAACTGATTTCAGCGGATACTCCATCTGTTTCATTTTTGCATGTGGCAACCCCACTTACGTAAAACGGAAGAAAAAACATAAGGGATTGGAACGATCCCAGTGATCTAGAACAAATTCCGTTATTGCAACTTTTGCTAGCGGAGAAAAGCCGTACATTCAGATAACACGTTTTCTATATAGAGCATTCCTGAAGTAAAAAAACTACGAACGTCACAGGTTTCCCCCGACCTCATTTGCACAAAAATTACAACATGTACGCAATACCCCATAAATAATTTTCAAGCACGTTGTGAAATTGCTAATGCCTTTATCTTTTAAATGTGCACGAGCAGCGGTATTTTAACTAGAATTTCATTTGTATTTTTACAGAAGACACCATAATTAAAGTGAAAAAACAACTGCGTTTTATATCAAACTCACTGTCACAGTGATTAGATCAACTAGAAAAATATTTTTCAAGAAATGCAAAATTTTCAACCAAACGAATTTTTTAAATAGGAACTTTTTCTTTCAAAAACTTCACGTTGCTGTTTTCTACATACCTTTCAAGTACAGTAACAAAGAAATGATAACATTTAAGGAGTCCAACAGTTAAACTTCACTTATTCGTGACAGAAAATATGCTAAGTTCTCTTAAAATTAAGACGTTTAATTTAGAAGTTTTTATGGAGTAAAAACTGCAAAAATGCTTAGTTAATGACAGTGATCATAAAATATAGACCAAATGATAGATACGCAGATTCTCATCACGTAGTGATACAACCCGAACGATACAGACAATCACTGGATGTTACTTTTTTACTGAGCAAAAAAGCTCGTTTCGCAATACTAACACTTGTTAAGGTGTTTTCTTAATTTTTAAAAAGCAAACTCGCGATGTACTTACGTGGATCATTGTTTATCCTCGCTCTCTGTGGTTAAAGTTATATTTAAATTATCCTCGCTTGGATCATCTTCGACAATTTAGTTCATAACGCAAGATCAATTTGGACTTTGTAAAAGGCAATTGCCAAAAATTTTTTCACATAAGTTGGCCACCAGAGAAAATCATCATCGTCTATATAAATAAGGAATATTGAATTCATCTCAATTTCTACAATTTAAACAAAAGAAAAACATTAGAATTAAATACTTGTTAGTTTGTAGCAAAATCTTAAATTGAAATTTCTAATCAGCAGATAGGTATGCAGTAATCACAGGAACAAGTTCAAATTGCTGCTTTGCACCCACAAAAGTCAAATATTAGTTTGTTTTAGATTCCTCAACATCTGTTGTTACCATATTTGGAGGAAATCACTAAATCACCAACTTTTCAAAATGAACAATACGTTGCATGTGTTCAGGATTAAATTGATGGGTTAGAAAAGTTATTGATTGTTGAGGTTGGCTGGTTTTGGGTTACATGACGCAGCAACAGAAGGCCATATTTGGCCTAGCTGCGCCCATCACAAGACACTGTCAAGGCAATAAGCCCCATAGGAAAGGAAAAGATCACTAGAGTACCTCTTAGATCCGTGAAACTGTACACACTTAAAGAGGGTTAGATTGTTGTACCCCTGAGGGTTAGATTGTTGTGATGAATACGATTACAAAACTAGGTTTAAGCAACCTCATGGACCAAGTACATCATATGTGGAAAAAGCCTTTAGATGCAAACTGAATTTCTTATGAACACATAATAAAAATCGTCTCGTCTCCCACAACTACAATAGAAAAAACTTATGTTGCCTGAGGAAAGTCAATTAATGTTCCAAAACTCTAAGACAGAATCATGAAATACAAGTTTTTAACTTAGTAATTCAGCTAGATGATTTGTTGACGAGAATGACGTAACGACAATGACACCCACTGTACTATATAAGAACAGCGCGAATACTGAAGTGACGGTTCCGTACTTGATTATTTGCAAGTTAGGTTTTTCATTCTGTTTCTTATATGTGGCGAGAAGCCAGTACTGGTATGCTCAATAGTTTTTTAATAATTTAAATATAAAAGTTTTTATTAGATTTTGCGATAGTTCCTTGATGTGTCGAAATCAGATCGATGCGGAATTCCCCGCCCATTAGAATACATAACGAAGAAATATAATTATATGAACCAAAATTTTGTGAAAACGTACGCAGAAACGCGTTGCCCATGAGATTGGTTGGATTTTTGGGTGCAAAGGATGATTTTTACCCAACTCTTCCAATGTTGTCTATGGAGTTAAGTAAGCAAAGCTGAAAGATGATCAATAGGTTTTGTTTGGATATACCATGCGGACGTGAACTTTCTGACTTTCAGCTCGGGTTTTGGATGTCATTATGCACGTTCCACGACTTATAATGATCTGTAATGATCATCAAATCTCATTGCAGGCAAATCTTCAGTTGATACACCAGATCAAATAACAGAAATAGTTTTCTGCGAAAAATTGAAATGCTATAAAAATAGTGTCGGGATATTGAATGATACCATCGTTGCCACCATTTATTGTCGGGAGATAACGTGGTGATCTCAGACTCGGCTCCTAATTCAATAGATTGTTCGCTTTTCGAATGATCAGCATATCAGAAAGATTGCATTAAATAGTAGATCAGCTTTTCGGTTGCACACATGGAGACGAAAGCGTATTAGAAATGTTGTTTTACCTTTTTGCTATTTTTGTACATTTTGAATATGAAGTAATTTTTTTTATGCATTTTATAGCTGCAATATTTGCTCTAAAATAAATTATACTAACTTAAAAATACTTCTTAGTATGCTTAATATTATAAAGCACTGTTTTCGGTACAGTACAGTCTGAAAATGACACTTACTTAGAAATGGATTAGAAGAGAACGTTAGGTGTTATATAATACTTGGATACGCAGCTTTGTACTTTTCTGAACATAAACTTGTCTACGAGAGAAACAATTATCGCGACAGAGAAACCCTGGTAAAAAAATTCTGATCATCGAACGTTTCCATCACTGCTCGCATGAGAAATACTCCTGATTTCTCAAATAGTATCAAACTATTAGTAAGCAGTTGCACACTGCAGGAACAGCGGCACACAACCTGGCCATCAAACATTAATTCGTTGCGTCGTTTTCCGTCGCTCCATATTTTAGATTATTGGAAAACCATCGTTTGGAGTGAGTCATGGTTTGGTTTCATGACGCAAGGCTTAGAACACTAGGGTGTCATGTTTTACTCTTTCAATCTGATGGTTGTGTTTGATTTTAAAAGCGTTTATGTGGAACCGTTTAACAAAATTTCATTCAGTAAAATGAGGTCTTATTCTGTTCACTGAGGCTACCATATTTTGAATCATAATAATCCTAAACAGTGAAATCTAATCATGAATCCTTATTTAGCCTTTCAGGGGTGACCAATTATATGCTAGCAACATAATGTACGTTCTATGGAACAAGACGATATTTTCCACTACATATAACTTAACATCCACAGAGAAGTACGAGTAAATCTTCTGTGTTAACATCTAACGGAGATATATTACCAACAAAGAAAAAAAAACTTCTTTTTGTAGAAGGCAGTCATTCTGTTTTGACGACAGTCGACGACGTGCTGTTGAAAATGAAACATGTTTGTATTTCAAGGTGCTGGAAATATTTTAGAGGCTGGCTGAAATAGCCAAGTATTTGTGAAGGTAAGTACAAAATATTTTTATGGCGTGATTCGTCATAAAATATGTTTGTTTGTGCATCTCCACTATTATAAAAGAAAGAGTTGTCTGTTTCGCGGCCCCAAAATCCTGACGATCTATGGCACTTACGGGAATGAGATTTGGCACATAGGTAGTCCGAAGTTCTTGCAAATTTTGGGTCCCGGCGAGTTTTAAAATTCAATCTAGAAGATTTTTAAATGAATTTTATAGTTTTATTCTCCATCGGTTTTTCAAACGCGGATAACGTTTTCTACTCATGCGACCTTGCAGTCAGGGTTTGGAATCATGCCAAGTTTTTTTCATCCGAAAAACGCGGAGAAATTTTTTTTTTTTCGTTTCCGCTTTGATTTTGCTCGATTGATTTCCCAGCCAGGCGATCAAACCTTCAAAGTGAAGTCAAAGTTATTTTTTCTATCTCCAAAACCGTTAAAGATGGAGTAAAAATTTCAACGAATCTGAAATTTGTGGAAATTTTCAGTTTAAATTGTTACCTAAAAATTTGATTTTCTTTGAATAAATAATTTTTTAATTGAATATATCTTAAGGGGGTCCGGGACACATCGAAATTTTTTTTTTATTAATTAATTTAAAAAAATTTTGTACTGATTACCCATCTAACTAATAAGCAAAATCACAACACAAAGTTTTTCTAAAAGTTTTTTAAAAATTTTAAATTAAAACTTTTTGAAAAAAAGAGGGGTCATTTTAAATTGCTAAAACTCAAAATATTCTTGATCAATTTTCAAAATTCTTGCAGTAAATTATTCACAATTTTATAAACTTTAATTTTGATTCAGCAATTAAAAAAATATTAATTTAATAAAAAATAAAAAATATTTGAATGAAAATCTTTGAAAATTTTAAGGTACTTTTTTTTTAAAGTCATATTTTTAAAAGTAAATATTTGTTTCAAATTTGCTGAATCAAAATTAAAGTATAATGTTTGAAAAAGATATATTCCAAATTTCAACCCTTAAACTTTATCGGTTTTCGACTTATAGCAATTTGAATACAGGAAATCTTGAAAAAATGTATCATGAAGAAAAATGCATTTAAAGTTTTAAGGACAGATCTTGTTGCCATGACAACAACTGTCAAGAGTGTTAGATTTTCCAAACAACGCACCACAAAAATTATTATATCTCTAGTTCTAATTAAGATAGAAACATGACTTAGACGTCATTTTAAGCAGAAAAACACAGAGTTTTTTAAAATAATAAAAAAAATTTCGAAAATGTGACGATTTTTGTGTCTTGGACCCCCTTAAACGGATTTGAAATCTGCGGAAAATTTTACATCACGGCGTTGCACGTGATGTTTGTTTGCGAAGAATTTTAAAATTCGCCGCGACTTATTCGTACAAATCCCATTACTGTAAGTGCCATAGATTCGTCAGGACTTTGCGTGCAAGAAACATACAAACACTTCCTTTTATAATATTAGAGATGGAACACGTGAGCTGAAAGCAATCATCGACCTAAGGAAATAGGCGGAGCGTATGGATAGAGTCACTGTCGTCAGATCTCAATCGTAGGTCACGTCGGCTTGAGAATTGAATTGGGCCGATTGGCTATCGAAATGTAAACTAGTGGTTTTTTTTTTATTACATTCGATTCCCAATTCTCGCATTAACCGTCAACAATTTGTACAGTATCAGGATTTGGGCTAACTCCCATCACTACGTGACAGGTCGTCAAACTTGCTGGATCGAGAGAAAATAACATGAAATGTTCGATGTATGAAGCTGCCTAAAATAATTATAATCCATGAAACACCCAATCGATTTAATCCATTTTGCAGGGAATGTGTGAGAGACAAGCCTGATTAGAATTATCCAATTAAAAGTGTTCAGACGGTTTCTGATATACAAATCAAGGCGTTACGTCGTCCGACGGTGAATCAAGCGCTTTGCGCAGAGTGAATTTCTGCAATACAGCGTTTGATTTCAGTGTGTAATGACTCGAAACGGTTTGTTATCGCTCTGAAGTATCATTTGGAAGAATCTGTGAAGTGGCGCATTATCGGCCGTTTAGAAGCAGGGCGGACAATCGTGGAGGCAGCGAGATGTGTCAAGAGTATTGCACTATGAAAACAATTTTCAACTGTTGCAATGAGGCCTGGACAAGGTCGTAAACGTATAACAACTGCTTCTCAAAATCGATATATGGCAATAACTGCCCATCGTAACAGGAAGTTTACTGTTCGGCAGTTAAGTTCAGAGCTTGCAGCCGCCACGGAAACTGTTTTATCAAGACAAACTGTATACAGAAACCTTAATGAAAAAGGCCTCTATGCCAGAAATCCAAGGGTATGTGTTTCACTGTCTTCACAACTTTCGCTTTTCGCAAGAGGGATCGCTTTAATTGGTGCAAAGAACATCACAACTGGAGTCAATACCATGGACCCATGTTCTTTTTACTGATGAGTCGAGGTTTAGTTTAACATCTGATTCTAAGCGTTTTTACATCTGGGGGGAGCCAGGAACAGGAAATCTTCCTTCGGACATTATGGAATGTGACCGTTTTGGTAGTGCAGGTATGGGGAGAAATAATGTTCGATGGACGTAAGCCCCAACACGTTTTGAACAGAGAATCTGTGAAAACGTGAGAGATGAGGTCTTAGAAGCAGATCCACGGAGACATTCTTCTAAATTGACTAATGTGGAACGATGCAGATTGTTTAAGAGAGTAAGACGAGCACCGCGAGTCCGCCGCCACCTGAATCGATGGATATTGACTTGGAATGAGAACTTTTAAAGACTCACAGGAAAATTGTACGCGATAATTCCAGGAGCCAAAATATCCATTTTGCTTACCGGTGATCTCAATGTTGATGTTACTCAAAACAAATCGCTAATAGACTGCATGCAACGCGAGTTTAAATTGAATTACATTTCTACATCGCCCACTATTTTGGGTTAACATTTGCAAGACACATCGATGTGCTGCATGGATATTACTTCTATCATCGGCCTTTAATATAAATAAAATTATACTTGACTATAACAAAGATTATTCATTTACAACTTACCTTTCATCTCATAACAAAAACGGATACAGGCCTGAAACGACTGGCTCCCTCATACACCACCCGCTCCATTTTTCATGCGAATTATTTTCAAGCGATAAAACGGTTATGAAAATGAAATTTTATCAAGAACAGGATACCCTATTGAAATTTATTGTTACACCTTATGCAGTTTCGAAGATGCTTTGCTGAAAAGTAAAAACACAGCAAAAAAAAACGAAAAATATCTCTCTATATTAATAACTAGCCCGGCGTTGTCCGTGCCAGTTGCTTTTGTGGGGTTATTGGTTTGCTTCGCAAACAAAATATGAATTTGTAGCCTATTGGATAACAGGAGTGGCACGTGGTGTTGGTTTGCTTCGCAAACTAAGTGGGAATTCGGCATGACGTCACAATCTCTGTCGAAAATATAAATATTTAATTGAAAAATTATTTATTAAAAGAAAATCAAACATAAGGTAGGTATTTATCTTTAACGATCCCAATTTTACAAAAAAGAACTAAACAATGCTAGCTAAAGAGTTTTTTAATTTTTTTGCTTTCCTTCGATGAAATCGTAAGAGACAGGAAATGTAATCGGTTTACTTTTGAAACACGAATGTTGGCGTGACGTCACATTCTCTTGTAAAAATATAAAAGATGTTCAATTAAAAAATTTTATTTGTTTAAAGAAAATCATATTTAGGTATCGTCCTCCAATGAAATTTTCCGCAGATTTCAAATCCGTTGAAATTTTTACTCCATCTTTCACGGTCTAGGAGATATAAAAAAAGAAGTGCATAACTCCAGTTAAAAGTTTGTTTTTTATCGTCTGATGGAAAATCATTAGATTCCATGATCTTTTATGCTGTTTCCATTCCTATATTTATTAAATATTTTAAATTTCATTAAATTCATTTTAAAATGTTCTAGATTGAATTTTAAAATTCGCCACGACACTAAAATTGCAAAAAAATTTTACTACCAAATCCTATCACTGCAAGTGCCATAAATTAGTCAGGACTTTATGTACAAGAAACAAACGTACAAACAAACACTTCCTTTTATAATATTAGAGATGAACATGAAAATAACAATTTATTTCTTTATTTCAAATCTTTGTACATTCATACTCATGTGTTTAGAATTCGATAATATGTTTAAAAATTATTGCTCTCAAATAATTTGACTTGAAAACCTATTATCCCTTTCTGAGGTCTAACAATCGAATAAACAAGACATTTTATGTACAGCCATGGAAGAAAAAAAATCGGAACCACCCCTTTTATTTAAGCAAATTCAAACATTGCGTTTGACAGGAACTAACGTCTTCTATGAATTTATATCAGGGTTGGCAAAAACCCGGGTTTTTCTAGAAAAACCCAGCCCGGGTGGGTTTGTGTGGGGATTTCTGGGTATTTATAAATAATTGTGTATAATAACATTCTAACTTGATCTTTTTATGCTTGATGTACGAACCAGTGATGTAGTCAAGGGGGCTGGGGGTCCATAATATGAAATTTTAATTAAGTAAAATGTTTTAGAGTCTATGGGTGAAATTTAGTTGAAAGGGAAGTCCAAACCTCTCCCTTGGCCACATCCTTTTTTTTTTTTTTTTTTTTGGGGGGGGGGGTTTGCAGACCCACTTTTTTATTTATTCTGAAGTATAACCCATTTTATAATCTTTAAGTGGACGTCCTTTTTTTTAATCATGTCTAATAAAATTCTCTAAATACCTCTGTGTAAGTCACAGGAAACAATGTTATCCTTCAAGTGGAGACTGGTTGATTGGGGAGGAGGATCACACAGTCAAGTGGTTGAAATTTTTCTCTCAAAAATGAGCATCCCCCCACCTTTTTTAACCCTTATGGTTGGAGCAGCAAAAGTACCAATTTGTGGTATAAAAACGTTTAATTTGTAGCATATATATCAGATTTCTTCAAAAACACTGTTTTGAAGCAATTTTAAGCAAAAACATTTTGGAGCTATTCTAAGGATAAATATATAGCATTATATAGGAACTCTTTTGATTTTTTTCTAATAAAAAAAAAATTTAATGAAAAGCAATAATTCTTAATTTTTTACAGGTAATAACTGTACATATAAAAAAACAAATTAAACACCATAATGCTAATCCCTTTATATTCTTAAACATTTTAAGAAACATTTAAAGCGCATTGTTAAGTGCAATTTGGTGCAGCTCTTGCATCTTTGATGGAAGTGATTTTGTAACTGTCAAATATTACATTTTGTTTGAATAAAAAGCTCAATATAAAATGTTATTCTGAAGGAATGTTACATTTCATGTTAATTATAGTCTTTTGTAATAGTATATTATATTTTCATGTAAATTTTGTTGGTTTTATCAACTGTTTTTGTTACAAGTTTAATGATATTATGATTTAATTTTTTTTGTATACAGTACACTCTCTCTAATCCAAACAAATACCAGGCGGGTTTGGATATATATATGTCTGATTATTTACAAAAACCCACTTCATAACAAAAACCCAGTGGGTTTTTGATGGTGGGCCCGCCCAACTTGCCAACCCTGATTTATATTCATAAAATTTGAATAAGGGGTCCATCTTTTCATATTAAATTGAGCGCCAACTTCATAATTTCCAATAGAAACCACCTATTTTGACACACAATTTCGAATCTATATCACAATTTAACTTTAGATACTAAATTTCAAGTCATTAGGACTTACCGTTTCGAAGTTATGTGGGCAGAAAGATTGGAGCTTCTAACGTTAAATCAGTTTCTTAGACTTTTATGGATATCTTCCTAAATAATATTTCTATAGCACTCATATTTTGTAGCATGTTACTGTTAAACAACCCAAACACAATTCACCTAGTATTTTATTTTAAAAATAGTTTTTAGAATGCAATAAGAATTATTAAATTAATGTTTGAAAAAATTATGAATTGTAACCGTATTATAATTTACAGAAATGGATTCAGAACTTCTAAAAGGGCCATGCATAATTTCAGCTTTCCGATAATTCGTTTTTGAACTACGTTAAATTTTACCAATTATTGCAATTTTAGGGACAAACCAAAACTTTATAAAATGCTCGTGGATAATAGTTCTCGGATGGTTTGCACTTGCAAAGTAAATACAATAATGTAATTCTAAAATCATTTAAAGTTGCATAGTAAATACAATAATTCTTGGATTGCTGAAAAATATGTTTTATGGCAGCAATACTCAATGTTAGAAATTTTGTTGCTTGTGCAAAATTTAATGCGAAGACATCCCCTTACGCAACATTTTGGGATTTTAATCTTTAGGACTTTATTCCCAATTAAGTGATACCTTTTAATTTGCTCTAGTATGAATAGTTCTCGAAATAACGGAGGTGGTTCAGGGTTTTTTTCCCACGACTGTACATGTCAATCATTCCATATTTATCTTTCATATTATTGTGCAAAAAAAACACCAAACCTTTTACCCATTAACAAGAAATAAATTGCATTAGTATTGATGATAGTGATTACAATAAATCTTCTCCATAGCCAACTAACAATTGAAACAATGACAATGAATATCATTATTCTTAAATATTTTAAACACAGTAGTACTATGTATATTAATTATTTTCCCTGTAAACAACTATAGGACTATTTTATAAAAACTTTTTTTAGATTAACAAAATGTGTATTTTTGAATATTCTGGATCAATATTCTTTCTAATAAATTGAATAACTATCAATACAATAGTAATATTCTGTTTCCTATTCTTCTCAATAATAAGTTCAATTGAGTGTTAAAATTCTTGCTACCCTCATACAAGTATCATATTCAAATCCCCATCTATACAATAGATTCTCAGATTGAAAATCCATTTATGCATTAGTTTGTGCAGAACAATAGATGCAGTAGAAAAATTGCCTGTAGTGGTAAACCGAAGCATGCTCAAGTTTTAAACATCACTCATTTGACAATTACATACAAAAAAATAGGAATTATTTCCCTTTATCACACACAAGAGGTAAGTATACTGCAACAACCATTGGGATACAAAATACAATAAATTTTCTATAAAGGATTAAATGTTATTTGATTATAGATTAATCAAGACAACAGTGCAATTGTAATTATCATAAACAGTAGATTTATTCAATAATTAATACAAACTAAGCGTTCTGTTCTTTAAACGTTTCATGTTATTTTAGAAAAAATCCATGTTTAAGACTTGTCACTAAATTGCATTTCAAGATTATAGATTTTATGTCATTAATTTCAATATTCAAGCTGTACTTGTATTTAATCTTTTTGCAAAATTATAAGCATTAATATTAGAGCAGAAATTAGCAAAAACCCTTATTTTTCAAACTACTTTAAAAAAAATCAGAGTGAACATAAAAATAAATTCATAATAAAGAATTGAGATTTTCAATTTAAAAAAAAAAAGAAAAATAAGTTTGTCTTGAGCAATTAAAAAAAATAACTAAAAGCTAACACATATTCTGTGTGATGCTGTCCAAGCAAGAGTTAAAGGTGTGGAATAATTCAAGTATGCACTTGAAAGATAGTTTGTTACACGTCCAATCAAAGAAAAATCCAGAATAGAAAATACGTTAAAAAATTTTTAATTCAAAATATGCATTCTAAGACCACCTAACATAACCTTTGATTTCAAGACAAAAATTTACGAAACATTCGTCATAATTTTTAAAAACAAACATAAGGAGTCAAGAAAAGTCATTCTTGTATACTTACTAACTATACACCTTGGAAGATGATGTTCGAAGGACTGTTTGCAGCAGAAAGTTGGTGTTTAAAACTTTGTCAAAATTGATAAAGCTCCTAAATGAACACCGATTCATTATATTAGAAAAATTTATGAAATATTCAAACAAGCACACATATAAAGAAAAAGCAAAGGAACCAAGAACGTAGCCACAACTAACTTGCTTATTTGCAGAATTCTAGATTCCACGAATATTTGCTCAGTACTAAACGCAAGTGATTATGAAACTAAAGAAATTACCGCTATAAAAATAATTTTATTATCGATATAAAAACATTACGTACGGGTTGATACTTGAGAAACGTCACTGTCACACCTTCCAAACGTCACAATCAAAACATATGGGATTGCATGCGATAGCAATGCTGTTTCAAAACGAAAAGCAAAAGGAAAACACTTGCCTACTTGGGTAAATAGCGAACATCTTCATTCCATTTCTGATAATGTTACACCTGAGCACTAGAGGACACTGCATGCGACTTCATCTATGGCACTGAAACCTCTGTGACTAAAACGATCATGTGATCAATCGTGGCCAACGAAAACTTATCTTTGGCACGGTAGGTATTTTAATCAGCGTCCATTGAGAGTGACAACGGGCTATTACCGGAGGTCCAGGATAAATCCCATTGAGAAAGATCCCATTTTTGACACAGATCAAGTCTGAAAGCTTTACTAAAGCTACGTTAGTTCTATGCAAAGTAATCCCACTCGTTTCGATCATGAATGTCACCAATTGTCAGCCAGTTGGTCATTCTGTCAGATCGGAAGAGTCGATGATGAATATTTTTGTGCTCACGCTTGTGAAAGTATCCATTCGCTTTCACAGAGATGTCTCCTACTTTTCTGTGTTCGCTTTCTTCAAAAAGCAAATGTTAAACAGAAACACGAAAATAAATGTAAGATTTTGTTTATACCGATTATACTTTATTTCGTCGAAATCTCATTGTTTGCGTCAGGTACTGGTAAGGAAATTTTAATTAACGTCATTCCAGAGAAAGACAACGAGCTATTGACGACGATCCGGGATCAATCATCGAGGAGATTTATATTACAAGACTATGGGATCAATCCCCTTTGGGAAATTACCGAGGACACCACGGTCAGATGTAGGGAAAATGTCAACTGTTAAAGTAAATTTTCATCTGTTCCCCAATGAAATAGATAATGCACCTGTCGAATTGAGCCCAATTTTCGACCAAGGTTTAATGACATCCTAGCAGCTATTATGGAACTACATAACTTTGTTGTTACAACCCAATATTGTTACACATCGGTCACGAATTCTTGTGTTCCATTCTGTCCCAATCACTTGAAAATATAAATTTTAAGAATGCAGCAGCACTGAGCAAAATTGAAGGCCTTTATCAGATTAAAAGTGAATGTGACTAGGTAATCAATTACAAGTTGTTACTGCATCAATGATGCACAAGTTTAAATGTTTAGGCTTTTTTATTGTAATTTGATGTTCTGGTTTTATAATTTGTTAAAAATCATTTGGTATTTCATTGATTTGGGTTTTATTGCATTTCCTTTCACTTTTATTCATCTGAAATGCGTAATGTTCATAAACTGGGAAGGAAATGATTTAACAATTACCAGTAAAAGCAAGCTTTAGAGTTGATAATCCATTGTAAGTCTATTCAAATAGTAGTTTCGCAATGAAACCTGTTGTCGATTGGACGATACCGTATTTTTGAGTGTTGAAAATTTTGTTACTGTAGGACTCAAAAAGCAGTCGGGAATTTTTTTACATGCAAGACACCTTAAGTTGAATTCAAATAAGGAACGTTCAGCAATACCTGTATACCAATCAGTTGTAACGACTTCAAGTCTGAAGAGGAAAAGTGTTTGGCGCAGGCACCTCTGATTTGCATTTGTATAACTTTGCATTTGTATAACTTTGCACCTCCCATTTTAATTGCAACTTTAAACTATATTCCTCTAAAAAGTTGATCAAAAAAGCCTCTAGATCAAAAGGTTCCTGGTTCGAATCCGGGCATGGATGTTTGTAAGTGTATGTGTAGAGGCGGCTGGTGCACCTTAAATCTGTCGTGGTCGAAAGTCCATTGGGCAGGTGTAGAAGTTTGGAGAGTGGGATGCCAGCTCAGGTGTTGCTTCGTCATCTGACCGTTGTTCAAAATTACGAGGTGTTGTCCTCGAATCTTTCCCTTAAGGGACCGAGTCCGTTGTGTTGCTCTAGTACGACGTTAATTCAAAATTGCCAATCACCTTGAAGATGAAGGAAATAAAACCTGGGGGGTTCAAATTACAAATTGTTCAGATTACAAAAATAAAACTTTTTTTTTTGTAATCTTCACGGACTGCAAATCTGCTCTCCAGGCCCTTCAAAAAGGTAAAACAAACCTCGTCCAAAAGATCAATACCCTCCTGTTCTTAATAGAGGCAAAGAAGAAGCTATGCACGCTGCAATGGATCCAGGCACACATCGACATCAAGGGGAACAAAGAGGCTGACTCTCTGACCAAGGAGGCGAGGACCATCGAACCAGCCCCCCTGATTACATCTTCCGACACCAATGCCGTTGCAAAACAAAAGCTCTCTGCGCTAATGCCCAAAGAAAATCATCCCTTCCCGAGCTTAACTACGACAGAGAAGTAACAATAATTGCCAGACTGAGGACGATGCACCTCAGAGGTATGAAGATTTTGTCAGATGGATCAAGAACATACCCTGAATGCAGGCACTGTCCGTGCATGCAGCTTAATCCCAAGCACCTCTTTAACTGTCCTTCCATTATTGCAGCACTCTTCAAAATCGGTTCCAGGGAGACCCTTTATACGGACAAAGCTGTAGATGTGGCCTATGCAGTGCTCCATGCTTTTGGACCCATTTAACTATGCTCTCCCCTCCTCTACCCCATCCTTTTTCTATTATTCCACTGGTCACACGACAACATAACTTTTTTTCTAAGTAAAGTAGTTCTTGAGAAACAGATCTGCTAACATGCAATATCACAACTGGTCTTCAAAATTGTTACTCCTTAAAATGCCTAAAACTTACATTTTGGATATTGTTATTTATGTATAAATTAAATCCCTATACCAAATTTCATGAAAATCATACATCCACAGGTTTTTCAACTCAAGTCTTTTTCATGAAGCGACACTATTTTTTTTTATCAAACATCAATTTAATGGCTCACTTTATTTGGCATACATTTTTATGTCAATTTTGAAATTGTTTGGAAATGACATTTAGTAGGTGCCTAAGAATGATTGAATCAAGCTAAGGTCGGGTAAGTGTTTGTGCTGTAGTACTCATTCTACAATTCAGTTTCATCTCACTTTAAAAGTTCTTTGAATGGATGCAAATGGGACAGTCCACAAAGCTGTATCTGAAAGCTTCAATCAAAAGAATGCAGCAAATCCCATTGCAGCTGGCTTCACGTGGTGCACTTAGGATAATGCATAACTGCTATGGTCTAGCTCAGGAGGTGGCCAACCTGTGGCGCATACACCAAACATAGCATATTGGATGATTACAAGTGGCGCCTACTTTTTCTTTTGAAGTAGGTGCTAAAACTGAATCCATCTGCATATTTTCAACATCTAAGTGCTCTCAGTTCAATTGTTAAGCCCTATCTCAAAATATTTGCATGCCATCTTGGTTGTAAATGCATTAAAAGGAAAGCAGCCGAATTGCTATATCAAGGCAGATGCTTACGAGATTAATCGAGGAACTGTCTCGGGATGAATGTCGGCAACTGAAATACCTCGCCTATTCTTACCTCTAGCTTTGGATGAATCAACAGACATGTGATGTAGCCCAGTTAAGAAGCCAGTCTGGAGTCATTGCATGGTAAAACAGGATGATCAGACATATTTGATAAAGTAAAATCATTAATTCATCATGCCTAGAAAATCCAAAATTAGATTATAGTTAACTCATTTCAATGTGTGTACTGATGGAACATGGTCAATGATAGGTATAGTCAATGACACTACAACTTTACTTATAAATAATTTCCTAGCTTTGTAAATAGCATAAATTCAGTTTAAATCAAATTACCCCCCCCCCCCTCATGCAGCAGGAGGATTATCTAATGCACAATTACATACATGCCCTGACCCAAACCTTCTCATCTAGAGGCAAACACATCAACCACTAGACCGGTTAGTTGGTAAAAAAACCCGCAAAAGATGCAAAATTAAAGCTGTTTAACTCTCAAATTTAAAATCATGATTTGAGTCAATTTCCACACTTGGAAGAGCATAGTGAAAGTGCTGCGGATAATAGCAATTTGGCAAAATATATTGAAAAAAATCAAGTTATTGCAAGGGTCATTTGAAAGTCTTTTTTATAGTTTGGCTAAAGAAAACTACATGTATTTATAATTAATTTATAAACCCATTTTCACTTAGTGAACAAAATGTAATCACCATGCCTAGTAACAAACAAATGGAACTTATCGATTTAAAAATAAATTCATTATTGAAAATGAAATTTAATGAGCTTTATTCAGATCAAAATGCTTCTGACATGATTAATTTTTCTTGCATTACTCTAATTAACATTTCCCAGAACTAAGAAAATTTGCAAAAAAATTATACAGGTTGTTTCGGAACGACATACAGATGTATGTTGTGAACAAGCATTTTCATCCATGAAATTTATTAAAAGCAAAACAAGGTCACGAATGACTGATTCAAATTTGAAGAATTTTCTGCTGCTCTCAATAACAAATTTAACCAAACATCAAAAGACTAGCGAAATCTAAACAGGCTCAAAAGTCTTCTTAATGGTAAGTAATGTTTATGTGCTGTAATATAGATATTGTTTTACACACATTAACTAAAACTGTTAATTATGTCTATAAACATACTTTTATCAAAAAGTTTAAGGATATGCCAGGGACCATGAACATAAGGTAGAAAAGATGCTAGAGTTGTAAGGCGTAACTAGAACTCTTATGCAACAACAATTGACGCACGGTATGTATGGTAGGCCTGGGCGATGTTCAGATTTTCACATCACGATACATCGGCATTCTAACATCACGATACCGCGATGTATCACGATGTTAACCGTGCATTTTATACATAGTAAAAGCTTATATATATATATATTATATATATAATATATATATATATAATATATATATAATATATATATATATATATAATATACATATATATATATAATATATATATATATAAGATATCTTAATATATATAAATTACGCGTCACGTTGTTTGTCAGCTATGGACTCCTAAACTACTTAACCGATTTCAATCAAATTTGAGCACCGTATGCAGTTTGATCTAACTTAAAAGATAGGATAGCCTTCATCTCAATTTATAGCCGCGATATTATTTTATTGCAAATTATTGCGGTATCTGTTGACTGGATTGAGTAAGTATTTTAACAGATGGCGCTGTGTTGAAAGTACCAACGTTTCACATAAGCTACAATTTAATGGCATAACCACCACGTGTTGCCGAGTCTAAAGTATAAGTTAAATTTATTTCGTAGTAAACGCAATACAGTGATTAGCATAGCCGGCCACGTGTTATTTAGACTGAATTATAAACTGAATTCATATTATAGTAAAAGTAATACAGTGGAATTTTATAATTCAAAATAATAAACATTATTGTTAAAAATTTAAAACTATCTGCCCTACCTACCTCATTAATAAGTTTAAGTGTTACGTGTTATTTACTAACAACTTTGTAATGTACTCATTTGTTACAGACTTGAATACAAAAAATAAAAATAATTTACATTTATTTCTTTTGTATTGATTTTTGCTCAATATCAACGGTAGTAGAACATTTTTATTTTCACGCTTGAAAATGTGTGTATAAACTTTCTATGACTCCTTAAAAATTTCGAAAGAATTTCTTAAATATTCCTAATTTTTGTATTCAAAATTCTGTATGAATCCTGGTAGAGTAGAATTAGCTTCTCCGCAGTTTGAAACTTTAATTTTCAATCTTTATATGTGTGCCACTTGCCAGAATATTCTCGAAAAATAACAGTGCAGAAATCACAAAAGATTCTCATTAGCAGGCCTGGTAAAAAATCGCACATGCGCATAAAGTAACATCGGAATCGTTTTGTTAGTCTTAGCCAAAACCCAAATTTTGCTAAAAAAAAACCATTGTTTAAACCAGAGAAATCACGCATGCGCTAAGAAAACATCGAAATTGTTGCCGCTGAAATACAACATCGCGACACCGTGATATCTATGCTAAGGGATGTCTGCGTGCCATCGGGGAATATCGCGATGAATCGGCAGCTTGAAAATCGCGACACCGGTATGGCGATAACGACCCGATACATCGCCAGCGTGATAATCGCGAAACCGATGTGGCGATGACGATCTCACACTCACACCTATTGTCCTAGTATGTTCCACACACCATATATGCTCAAGTAGATTAAAAAAGAGCTTATTTAGAAGGAAAAAAACAGAAGCATAAAAATAGAAATAACGGGGCATTCGTTTCCTCTAAGAAAACATAGAAATCGTTGGCGCTGAGCAACAGGAGACATCGCGATTACGGAAAACCGTGATACTTGTGCTCTGGGATTGGCTGTGCAATATCGCGCATGCGCTTTGAAAATATCGAAATCGTGATATATGTGCTCTGGGATTGGCTCCTTGACATCGGGAAAAACCGCGATACCGCGCATGCGCTTTGAAAAAATCGACATCGTGATATATGTGCTCTGGGATTGGCTCCTTGACATCGGGAAAAACCGCGATACCGCGCATGCGCTTTGAATAAATCGACATCGGGAAAAACCGATGTATCATGATACATCGTCATCATCGAAATCGCGAAACCGGTGTGACGATTTCGATCTCATACCGGTTTACCACGATGTATCGATACATCGCCCAGTCCTAATGTATGGTTCGCCACCCCTGGTCTAGCTATTTCAAAGGCAACACCAAAGGTCTGGTAGTTAAAAGCACTGCTCAGCAATACCTAAACATTAATATCCATTTAAGGCACAGTGCACACATCCGGTTTTTCAATGTGCTGCGCCGCTGCCGCAATGCAAGTGCGGTCTGAGATACATTAGATCCAATGAAGTAGTGCACACATGCCTGCGGCGGCGATGCACGTCTAACTTGCATGCAATTTGTACCGCAGTTCCCCACGGCGCTGCACAAGCGTCTCCGCACTGAAGTACCTTGTTTACATAAATAAATGGAATATAAATAATAATTGATAAATGGTTGTATCCAGTAATGTCTATTTTGTTTCAAAATATTCTTTTTGTACACCAAGTAAGCGAAAACACGTTTTCTTCGATAGAATATTTATCGCTATGGCGTGAAATTAGTACTTGCATCATTTCAGTTATGTGTGCATAGTTGGGCTTCGGTGTCGCAGCAGCGCTGCACGTTGAAAAACAGGATGTGTGCACTGGGCCTAAAGGTATTATATACAGCAGCGAGATTGATTCGTTTGGTCTCGTAAGCATTTTAATGTAGGTAGTTTTTGTAACATCTGTTTCAACTATTTCTTTCCAAATGGGTGACCTTCACATAAAATGTTACATGCACTTGATGAAATAAAGATGTTAAGTCTGAATTTTATTAAACAAAAGAGAGTCAGTTACATGAAATGATGGAATAAGAGAAATGAAAATAACATTAAACACTAGACATGTCATAAAAGCACCCGAAATGCCAATCAAGATAATAAAATGGACAAGGCAAAGCAAGCTATGAATTCCAGGAGTTTCAAGGAAGTACTTCAACGGGATTTGCTTCTGCTCACACTATGATCACTCCCATTGCCATAACTTCTGATGTTTTCCTTACTCAAACTACGGCTGCTACTCTTTCTTGGGCTTCGACTCATACTTCGGTCTTTTTCGAATTCCGGATTGGAACGCTTTTCATCCTGAAAAGAAAAATGTAAATATCTAATTTTTAAGTAGAAAATTATTAAAAGTCTCTTAAATACTATTCTGAAACAGGACTTACTTAAAACCACTAAGAAAAGATTGAGATAAGAAAATTTGTGAACAGAAACAAACATTTTGTGTGGATTATCCTAAAAACTGTTGGAAGCACTATCAAACCTTTCTTAATGTTACAATATAATTCCCATGTTAACACTAAAATACCTGGCAACATAATTGGATAAACAAGATATAAATTAAATAAAACCAGTTAAAATTCTGCATAAAACATTTAATTTTACAATTGTTGTCGAGCACAAAATGTCACAATCAGTGGTTATCACAAAGCTTTTTTTCTTTCATGGGTTGAATAAGAAACAAACATTTGCTAACTGGCAGGCATCTCTACTATTATAAAAGGAAGTGTTTGTCTGTTTGTTTATATGCACGCTCCTGAAAAATCTATGGGCACTTGCCGTAATGGGATTTTTCACACAGGTATTTTAAATTTTTAAGTCACGCCGAATTTTTAAAATTCAATCTACAACATTTTAAAATGAATTTTATTATTATTGTTTTCTTTAGAATAGCAACAGCATAAAAGAGCAAAGATTTAAAAATTATTTATTCCGTATCCTTTCATTTTGTGGAGGAATGATTTTTCAATGGACAATAAAAAAAATTTGAAGTTTTAACTGGAGTTTAGTTCTTTTTTCTATCTCCTTAGACTGTTAAAGATAAGAGTAAATTTCAACGGATTTGAAATCCCCGGAAAATTTCAAAGATCGATACCTAAAAATATGATTTTCTTTAAATAAATACTTTTTAAATTGTAACTTTTTAAATTAGACTACAAATTCCCATTTGGTTTGCTAAGCAACCAATGGGGGTTATGAGCAGTGGTCACACGTAACCCCACAAAAAGAATTGTCACGGGCAACGCAGTGGCTAGTCTATGCATAAAGCAGAGTTGGTGCCCGTCTGTTCTTAATAGAAATCTATATATATAATTCTCTTACGTGGCACGCAAAAAAGACGTTATTTGTAATCGCGTTTTGGCAACACTGTATGATTGTTTGTTTATTGCGAAGTCTCGCGCATCGATTGAATTTATAGCGTTATCGGATGAAATTTTATTGAAAAAAAAAAGGGACATTTTAATGAGCTGTTGCAGTTAGTTTATAATAGAAATCTGTTAAGTTCTGGTTTGAACTTTCTGATAAAATCATCAACGGGCAAAATAAAAACAAAGTTTTTATTCTAAAACAAGTCAGGAGAGCAGTTACAACGTTAGGTCAGCATAACTGGAGAAGAGTACTTCAGAAACAAAATATCAACCTTATATATACAAAAATACAGTTATGAACACAGTTAATAAGATTTAATTATATGCAAAAATAGGATACTCCTCTCCCATTGGTCACAACTGATGACGTCACTGAAAAAGGGGCGGGGTTACGATTTCCCGCGAAGTTTGTTTTTAACTGGTGTGGCCACACCTCGCCATCTTGGCAAGACTGTTTACCAACAGGAAAAACGCCTCTTGAGCGGACATTTTCTAAACGGAGAAGGACGTGGGAATTCTAGTAAGTTCTGATAATATAACTTATTTAAATATACTTAACCAACAAGTGGCCTCCCTCCCGCGTTCTTCAATGCTCCTATATCTTTTAGGAATAATAAAAAAAAATACATTCAATGCAAAACTTCAAAATATGTACTGGTTCCTTACTTAAGGATATCTTAAAAATTACAAATGCTAATATAAATAAAAGTAGTATTCATTCTACTTAAATAAATATAATTATTCAATTTCTTTCAAATACCACATTACAAAAATTTTGTAAACCTTCCTTTGGTAGTGGTTTGGTGAAAACATCAGCTAAATTTTGTTTGGAAGCAACATGTTTTAAACTAAATATTTTCTTATAAATTAAATTTCTAATAAAATGGAACTTGACATCTATGTGCTTGGTCCTATTATTTTCTATTGGGGAGTTCGAAAAATCTATTGCAGCTCTATTGTCACATAACAGTTCTTTACTAAACGGGTTAACTTCCGGTAGCGAATGTTCTTTACATTCTTCCAGAATTCTGGAAACCCACAGCAACTCCTTGGCAGCATCAGTCAATGTTAGGAACTCGGCCTCCATTGTAGATAGTGTTACGCACTTGTGTTTAAATGCACGCCACAAAATTGGAACTTGATCGATGAACAACATAATTCCACCCATAGAAATGCGGTCGTCCCTGTTAGTCGCAAAATCCGAATCACTGTAGCATCTAATTTTGAGGTCTTTGATATTTGACATGTTGAGTCTTAGATCTTTAGTAGTTTCAACATACCCCAGAAGCTTCATCAAGCTGTTCCAGTGAGCTCTGCCTGGATTCTCTTGGAATTGTGATAGGATGTTGACGGCGTAGGCGATGTCAGGTCTGGTGCGGCTTGCAAGATATGACAAACAGCCGATGACACTTCGGTATGGCAGTTTGGTCATTTCTTTCCTTTCGTCTTCGGTGTTAGGACAGTCAAGTTTTGAAAGAATTATACCCTTTGGAATGGGAAGCGACGACATTGGGAATCTAAAATTTCTAAAGGTGTTGCACACTTTTTCGATGTAGGGTTTCTGGTGTAACATGAGATTACCATCGTGTTCTTCAAATTGTACACCTAACAGCTTCTGTGTCCTTCCTAAGGTCTTCAAATCAAATTTAGATCCTAGTATTCTTGTTATTTCTTTTGTAGTGTCCTCCGTTTTTCCGAAAACTACGATGTCATCCACGTAAAGTAGAAGCAAACCTTTTCCCTTATACGTATATACGCAGTTGCACCATTTAAATTTCTTGAACCCCAATGTTTCTAAAATGCCGTGTACTTCAAAGAACCATTCGCGTCCACTTTGATGGAGTCCGTACAGGGCTTTCTCCAACTTGCAGACGTGGCTCGGGAACTTTGTGTTTACGAATCCCTTGGGTTGGTCCATGTAGATCTCTTCGCTAAGATTTGCGTATAAATACGCGTTCTTTACGTCAAGTTGACAATGCGACCATCCTAGTAGGCAAACTAATACTGCAAAGAACAGGCGTATGATCGAGAAGTTCACAACAGGACTAAAAACTTCGTCGTAGGTCTCCCCTTTTCGCTGTTTGAAGCCTTGGGCTACCAGACGGGCTTTATACCTCACGATTTCGTTTTTCTCGTTAGTCTTCGTTGAACATACCCAGCGGTTTCCTAGGGTGGCCTTGCACCCGTTCGGTACAAGTGTCCATACTTCCCGTTGTTGCATCATCTTCATTTCTTCTTCCATCGCCTGTTGCCATTTGTCCTTGAGTGGGGATTTCATGGCTTCTTTAAAATTCCCTGGGATTGATATTTCGATGTGGCATGCTTCCGGCGAATTTCCATCATCATCCGAGGTCTGTTGTGGAACCTTTCCCGAGTACTGGTTTTTACCGCTAAAGTTGAAGAAACTGGGATTAAACGTGATATTACGGGATCTGCAGTACGTCTCAGCGTCCTTATTGGATCTTAAACGAGTACTTGTTCCTTGTACCCCGTAATATACATCTGTCCTTGATCCATCAGGTCTGGGG
Organism: Metellina segmentata; assembly: GCA_947359465.1. NCBI lineage: Eukaryota > Metazoa > Arthropoda > Arachnida > Araneae > Tetragnathidae > Metellina > Metellina segmentata. Next base: position 54,988,417 of record OX375874.1, read on the forward strand.
ACCGCTTTACGGAACCAGTCGATATCTTCACAGGATATCTGTGCAGGTTGGCTTTCTTCTTGGATTTGTTCAGGTTCTTCATCTGAATCTTCGTCTTTCGAATTATTCAGATGATGGCCCAGGACAGCTTCCACTTTCTTTTCCGGCAATTTTTCGTTGAATGATACATTGATCGTTTCTACGACTCGTTTTTCTTCGGGTATCCAGATTCTGTAGCCTTTCGTTCGTTCAGCATATGCCACCATTATCCCTTTCTTCGTTCTCATGTTGAGTTTGCTCCTCATTGTTTTGGGGATTCCGACGAAGGCTGTGCTACCAAAAATCTTCAAATGCTTCACTGAGGGTGTTCTTCCGCTGTAAAGTTCGAATGGCGTCTTCTGCGAGTTGCCATGACAAACTCGGTTCCAGGTGTATGTAAAGGTTAACAGGGCTTCTGCCCAAAATCGGTCAGGTAGTCCACTTTGCTTCAGAAGGGCCTTTACACCGTCCAGCGCTGTATAATTGTAGCGTTCACTCACGCCGTTCATTTCAGGATTGTATGTGTTCGTGCGCTCGCCTTTAATTCCTTGGGACTGTAGATACCCTTCAAATTCTTTATTGCAGAACTCCTTCCCTTGGTCAGTCCTTATATTGAGTATCTTCGAGTTCTGGAAGCGCTCTGCTCTTGTCTGGAACCTCTTGAATAAATCAAAAACTTCATCTTTTCGTTTCATGGGGAATACTGTGACCTTTCTGGAGTAGTCATCTGTAATTGTGAGGAAGTATCAGTTTCCCCCTAGTGAAAAGGTTGGCAGTGGTCCGCACACATCTATGTGTAGTAACTGTAAGGGTCTAGTAGACCGAATTTTGGATATCGACTTAAACGATTTTCTTCTAGTTTTGGCTAATTTGCAGTCTTCGCATTTAGAACTTGCTTCCTTGAATTTTGGTAAGCCTCTTACGCTCTCATTCTTGCTTGTCGATATGATATATTGATTGTTCACGTGTGAGAAGCGCCTGTGCCAAATTTCAAGCTCCTTGTCTGCAGCTGTCGATACATTCAGAGTTTCTTTTATTTCTGCATTTTTCATAGGATATTCGGGCTTCAGAAAGTATAGTCCATCCTTCTTGAATGCCGAGTACATGAAAGTATTGTTCGTGTCAAATACATCAATTTTATCACCCTTGCCAATAAATTTGATTCCAGTCTTGGCACTTGCTGATCCGGATATTAGGTTTCTTCTCAGAGTTGGAGAATATAGGACGTTTTTAAGTATGATGTGTTTCCGCGTCTTGCAAGTTCTGGTGATCATCTCGACGTTTCCTTTTCCTTCTACAGGGCCTGTTGCATTTCCGACTGCTAGTGTCATGCTGGTGTTGGTTACCGGTTCGTAGTCGGTGAATAACGCTCGGTTGTTGCAAAAATGGCTTGTTGCACCAGTGTCGAAAACCCATGACAAATAATCGACATTTTGTTTTCCATGGTTCAGATGAGCTTCTATGATATTGTTCTTGGGGTTGTTCTTGTCCGTCCAGGTACACTCCGAAATTAAATGTCCCATCCTCTTGCACCTAAAGCAAGGACCCTTTTTCTTTACACTGGTTTTCCATCTTTGAGAACTTTTGAGTCGGGAAACTTCCGCCTTCAGTGCTATGCCACTCGTAGATTCTATATCCCCAATGCGTTGTTTTATCCGACTTTCTTCAAGAATAAGTTCTTTTAGTACTTGGTCAAATTTGAAGTCGGTATTTGGCCACCTGTAGATGGTCTGGACAATTCCTTGGTATTCAACTGGCAAGTATCGTATCAGTTGAAAAGCTTGATAAAGGTCTTCTAAAGGGTGTCCGGCATCCTGTAGTTGACGCACTATCCCCCTCATTCGAGCGGCAAACAGTCCGATCTCTTCACCTTCGAACTTGCAGTTGAACAATTCGTCCAGCAAAGACACTATTCTTGCACGGCTGTCTGGTCTAAAATGCTCCTTTAGGATTCTCCAGGCCTCCTTACCGTCTTCTATTCCGGTCAGCAACGTTCGGTACTCTGCTTCTATGTTCATGTAAATGGTGGAGAAGGCACGGTTTTTCCTAATTTCAAAGTCACGGAGGTCCTTTGAAGTGGCGGTAGAGCCAGGTTCCGATTCCTTTCCAATGATGAACGACCACGAGCCTCTGTCCATCAATAAAACCTTCACATCTTCGGCCCATGTTGAATAGTTGCTTTGGTTCAACTTTGTAAACGTTGTTTCCATGACTTTCAGTCTCGGGGCCTCCCGTCGTTGGCGTCCTCAAAAAAAAAATTACTTCAGTGGGCTATGTCTAGCGGCCCATAACCGTGTTAAGTTCTGGTTTGAACTTTCTGATAAAATCATCAACGGGCAAAATAAAAACAAAGTTTTTATTCTAAAACAAGTCAGGAGAGCAGTTACAACGTTAGGTCAGCATAACTAGAGAAGAGTACTTCAGAAACAAAATATCAACCTTATATATACAAAAATACAGTTATGAACACAGTTAATAAGATTTAATTATATGCAAAAATAGGATACTCCTCTCCCATTGGTCACAACTGATGACATCACTGAAAAAGGGGCGGGGTTACGATTTCCCGCGAAGTTTGTTTTTAACTGGTGTGGCCACACCTCGCCATCTTGGCAAGACTGTTTACCAACAGGAAAAACGCCTCTTGAGCGGACATTTTCTAAACGGAGAAGGACGTGGGAATTCTAGTAAGTTCTGATAATATAACTTATTTAAATATACTTAACCAACAAAATCAAAGAAAGCGGAGGATCTTTTCAGGGCCATTTAAAAAACGGTCCTTTTCAGGGCCAACAATTATAGTTCAACAAGACGCTTGCACTACAACTTTCGGCAACTAACTCAATGAAAAAGTGTGGGTCGTTTGAAAAGCTGGGAAAATGTATACACAAACAACATGCTGGGTATTCAATTTCCAAAGCAACGCTCACATTTCGAGTCAAATTTTGCACAAAGTTTTCATTTGAATTCTGATTTTAGAGATACTGTATATATTTTTTCTGCAATACAGCAAATTTAGATTTGAAAAACATTTTTTTGGTAACATATTTTGTAAACAATCCCTTCTGCTAGGACACATGTCTTTATTGAGGCGAGCGAAGCGAGCATAGGTTCGCGCAGCGAACCAATGAGGATTGCGAAGCAATCCTCCGGGGGTTGGCGAGCGTTAGCGAGCAGGGGGCAGGCCCCCTAGTCTACACTATTTGACCAACCCACATCCAATTGGGTACTCATTCTTTAGAACTCTGCAGGTAACATAGGCTATATACTAAACCCCACTCCATTTCTCCTAGATGTGAAGAGTATAAAAACAATTCAATATATCCCCATAGGATTAACATTGAGTTTTATTGTGATTGCAATAAGCATTGTTTACAAATAGTGCTAAAATCTTTTTTCCAAATTATATATTTGAAATTTTCCAAATTATATATACTTATGTTTGAACTTATTATTATTTTTTTTTTAACTATCAACAATTTATAAATATTTGACTACTGATATTAAAGGATTAAAAACGTTTAATTCTGCATAACTTGCATTTTGCAAGGAAATTAGTCTATTTCGTGTAAAAAACGCAAACAAAAAACTCACTGATAATAAGTGTACTTTTGATACTTGTTAACTGACAATGTCAAAATATAGCTAAAAGCATGGATTTGTTTCTTGGCATGGGTATATTTTGAACTTTCCAAAAGTAATTGATACAACACATGATGTTAGCATACTTGCCAACTCTGAAACCTGTGCATCAGTAAAACTTTTGTGCGAATGCCCATTGCCATAAAACACAACACAAATGGTACATGAATTAATGTGTAGTAGAAATATCTGTATACGTCACAATAATTAGCATTATTTGCATTTAAAAATGCATTAAGTTTAAAACACATTTTTATCAACTGCAGAAACCTTGCAAAGCAGTAGTGTTTTAATACCAAACTCTGAACACTACAATTTACAAAAGTGTTTCATTTAGTGTTTTATACAGATGAGGTAGTTGCAGAAAAATTCAAGAAAGCTGTAGTGCCTTTTTTTGGTCTCATTTAATAATTCTGCACTGACTTTCTGCTCAAAACAAGGTTTGGGATTTTATGTTTTCAACACCAATAAACTTTCCAACGTTTTGTTAGAAATGTGAGAACGGTATTTAGTTCGGTTTTTCTGACGAGGCTGAAGATTCTCACACTCTGCATTGGAATGAGGGATGAGCAGAATAGAGAGCATAATTTTGGCCACTTCAGCGAATTTTAAAAGTCTATCAGCTCTACCTATTTTACCTACTTCAACCCACTGCACATCAATACATTCATGTCCTATTATCAGATAAATTTTCCATCTGAAGACAGTAAAACTCCTTTTTCAACTCATCCATTTCTTCGTCTTTGCACTTGTCAAGTCCAATAGAAAATTTTAGTGGATGGTTGCAGAGAATGAAATATTTCGATTGCTTGATCGAAATATTAAAAATCTATTAAAATAAAACAGAACCATCCGTACATCAGTAAAATTAAGTGAGAATCTGTAAATATTACGGATAATCCCTAAAAGTTGCAAGTATGGATTTGTAGAAATAAATCAAGCAAAACAAGATGGTTATGTCTTACTTTAAAAAGAGGACAACTACAATGAAGTTATTTTAAAATAAGAGTTATTTGGATATTTAAACTTCTCTTTGGAATATATATATATATATATACCTTCAATACCTTAATACTGCTTATTATTTCAATCATTAGATAATCGAAAAACATCATAAATAATAAAACTGAAACCCCTAAAACAAATTCTGAACATTAAAAATCAATAACTTATTTTAACTGCTAAAGAATTTTGACCATACAACATAATTTTAAATTACAAGTAATATTTTTTCGTCACCATAGAGATGATCAAGTTAACAAAGTTGAAGTTACAAACAGCTTAATATCACTTACATATTTGTAATTATCAGGGCTTTTGTGAGGAGATCGACTGTTTTTTCTTGCAAAACTGGGAGAACGACTAGCACTTTTACTTGGAGTGCGACTTCTTGAAGGAGATTTACTGGGTGTTCTTGCCTTCTTTTTAGACTTGTCTGATTTTCTGCGATTCTTATCAAGAGACCTGTAAAAGTCATACAGTCAAACCTTTATAGAAATCAAATTATTCATATTTGTACACAGTATATTTGCTGTTAGTATTTAAGAAACAAGTTAAAAACTTATTGTCCAATTATCAGGCATGAGAGTGGGAAAAGGACAAAAAGTCTGAAAATACGCGTAAACTCAAATTTTGAAAATAAAAAAAGGGGCGCGTAAAACCGTATTTTGCACAAAAAGAAAAAATATCTTGGCAATCTGTAATTAGTATAAAATAAGTTTCATAAAGTTGAAAATGCTATTTATATGCCTATTGTAGAACATTTCAAAAAAAGGTGCGATTTTTTTTTAACAGTAGCAATTTTTCCAAAACCTTGATACAAAAATGACATCAACAGGAAATAAAAACGCTATGTTATACAAAAGAATGAATGAAATAAATACTAATTTTATTAGCATAAATGTTATGAAAAAATAAGTCGACCTAAAAAATAAAAATTAGTATAATTACAGCTTTTTACCGATACTACATTAATAAATCGTTGCAAATATACTTAATTTTTAACCTGTTTTGGTACAGCTTGTCTACGTTTATAGCGGTGGTAACGGTATTGCAGGTTTTTTTTGGCGCACTTCTAGTAGTGAGTAATGACAGGTTAAGGCAGGGGTCGGCAACCTTTTAAAACGGAAGAGCCAAAAGTTACAATTTACAAAATTTCCTAGGTTTTAAAGAGCCACTAAAATTTTTCGTTTCAATATTATAGTATTTGCTTATATATATTTGATATTTGATTTAAAATAAACGGCTTTAAATACGGAATAATATTTATTCCTTTAAAAATACAAATATAGATAGTTACATCAATGGGAGCATTGCCTTTGCATGCCCTTTGAAAGTTTGATTAAATCTGGCTTATAACTTGTTGTTTTAAGTTTCAAGCACAACTCGAGATTTTTATTTGTTAGTTGACTTCTAACTTTACTTTTTATATATTCATGCAAGAGAACGCTTGCTCGCACGAATATGTCGACCCGAAGTTCGTCAGCACTCCATATGCCAACTTCTTCTCCTCACTGTAGCATTCTGGAAGACTATTCCATGCGCCGAATATGAGGGCCTCAACTCGCGGAATTTCTTTTAGAGCTATCCACTTGTGCTGCGCGATGTGCATGCATTTCTGAACCTCCAACTCTTCCAACTTGCTCTTGAGTTCTGTGAACTTGCCACTCCACAAGTCTTTGGTTTTCAAATCTAGCAATTGCATTTGAAGCGAACCAGTATCAATTCCAAATGGCTCAATGTTGATCTCATTTGTATTTGTGTTGAGAGGATTTACTATGAACGCGAGAGTACTTTTGTTTGTTTTGAATTGCTCGAATCTCTCAGCTAATCCATCCTTCATGTGTTTTAAAGCTATGCTGAAGTAATTCGTGTCAATAGTTACATTTTTAAAATGAAGTTAATTTTAAAATTTACCGCTCTCCATGTCTTTAACAAAAAGAAGTAATTTTTTTTCAAAACAAACTAGTTCTTCAAGCAAGGCGTAGGCTGGGTTGCCATTTCCTTGCAGTTTTAGATTTAGTTCATTTACTTTCATTGTGGTATGTACCATGAAGTTGAATTTTTGCAGCCATTTGTCTTCTTCCAGTTCGGGATGGTCAATGCTTTTTACATTGAAGAATGTTTTTATTTCACTCAAGCACAAAGCAAAACGTTGCAATACTTTACCTATGGAAAGCCATCGCACTTTATTGAGCAGAAGTAGGTAAAAAAACTGGCTATCTATTTCTGCAAGGAAATCTTTAAACTGGCGATGGTAGAGTGCTTTTGCCAAGATGCTGTTAATAATCTTAATTACCAAGTTCATGATATCAACTATTTCGGCCGGAAATGTTTGGGCACAAAGCGCTTCTTGATGAATTATGCAGTGAAATGTTAGAATTCCGTGGTTTATTTTTTCTGAAGAATTGATGTTATCCCTCTATGGGGGGGGGGGGGTATTCCCGTCATACTGCTGGCTCCCTCAGTTGTTACAGAAACGATTTTATTTATATAGATTCCATTGTCTTCCAGGCATTTTTGCACGGCATTTGCTATATCCTCTCCACGAGTTTGCCCTGAGAGCGGTAGCAATCCTAGCAGTTCTTCTTTTGGACCTTGGGACGACATATACCTGACGAAAAGGGCAACTTGTGCCGTGTCTTTTATGTCGCAAGACTCATCTATAGCAAGTGATAAGGCAGAAGCCAGTAGAATGTCTTCCACTTGCATATGTGTTACATTTGAAGTTCTATCTTGTACTGTTTTAGCAGTTAATGGCAAATCATTGATTTTTTTCATGATTTCTGCTTTGTTTTTAAAATAACAAAACAGTTTTTCAGATACACGTATAAAACAATCTTTGACGTACTCGCCATCTCATCATCTAGACGTGCTGTCTAGACTATAGACGGTGACTGTTTGGGTGAGACGGAAATGGAATGCAATTGGCTGAAAGACAAACATGGTCACGGATTCTCATCTCTAAGAACAAAACGATAGTTCAAATTTATCTCATTACGGTCATGTTAAGCGTAGATTTGTAATTAACGATTATGAAAATATATGCTATTGAGAAATTAGGTACTTAAAAATATGTTTTCTTATTTTTTAAGGGTTTTGATGATAAATTATTATTTTTTTCGTATGGAACTGGAGAGCCGCAATTTTACATCAAAAGAGCCACATGCGGCTCGCGAGCCGCAGGTTGCCGACCCCTGGGTTAAGGTAACCCATTTGTATTACGGATTTTAAGACAACCTGGACTAGTGGAAAGTTTATAACTTTCATTTTAAATATTCTAGAAAGTTCTTTCAAAATCCATTAAACTGCCATTTGATTTCATTGGTTCATTTGAAAAAATTCATTTCTTGGCGATTTAAGAGGTGCGCCAAAAAAGCGCCAAGGTCATTATTGCTATAAACAGACTGAAGCTGTAAGTAACTTTTAAATCAAATATAACTTAGTTTAAATGAACCTATTTTCGAATATAAAATGATTTTTTTCAAAATCTCTAGTCAATTTCAATCGGCTTATATTTTTCCGTAAATATTCTTATTTTCTAATTTTGTCAACTTTAAACCAAATAAAGCTTAAAATTAATAACCCATATTATCCAAGAAATAATTTTACTTATTAAAGCAATCATAAATATTGCCCTTAAAAAAACCATCATTTTGAAAATTTCCGTTGCAAAAAATAGCTGCAGTCTACGTTTAAAGCGATGTCCACTGCCTTGGCGCACTTCTAAAGTTGCCAAAGAAGTTTTGACAGATTTTGAAAGTACTTATTAGAATATTCAAAGAGAAACTTTAAACTTTCCGCTTCCCGAGGTTGCTATAAAAGACGACTTCCTTGGCGCACGTCTTAAGTCGCCAAAGAAGTTTTAACGGATTTTAAAAGTACTTCCTAGAATATTTAAAAAAAAAAAAAAAAAAAAAACGTTATTTTTCCGCTTGCCGAGGTTGCCATAAAAGACGAAATAATTTCAGCGGTTAAATAACCAAGCATCTTATTTTCTAGTTGAAAGAAAAACCGCCCATTAAAAGCTGATCAACTTAAAATATTTCATTTATACCTTTTCTGCCGCATCCTGACGTACCACGGCCGCTAGATAACAGCTCCGTTTTCTTTGTCTACGAAAGCTTTACCTACGTAATTTACAGCAACAACATACGTTGACTTGTTCAAAATCCAAGTTATCCAGGTTTGCCATTGAACTTATTTGCTTCTAAGGATTCTTTTATAAGAGGAATTTGCAGACTTATCAGCGTGGCAAAATTTAGGAGTGCAATGTTGGCGAGATATGTCTCATTTGGCGCATTTTACGTTTATACAGGGACAGAAGTGACCATACGATAAAATATAAGATTTTTTTACAAAAAATATGGGACAATAATAGGACATATATTAACGGCAAGACATTTCTTTTGGACCCAGACCCCATTTTCACCTTGAGAATAATACATCTATGATTATATGTATGTATGATTCCTGATGATTAAAATGATGTATGATTCCTGATAATAATACATCTATGATTTCATGTAAATGATGGCAGGTCTCTCGCAAAATGTAAACTAATTACAACTAATCCTTAATCATTTTAAATAAATGCCAAAATGTCTTTATTCCTATTCCCAGCTTATTTTTGGTGATAAGAAAATAAAATTTATAAAACACACCATCACAGTGGCCAATCTTCACACACCCCATAAATAATAAACCTTAAAAAAGCATATAGTAAATTTCTCTTTACCACAATTTACAAACTCTGAAATACAAATTACTTTACTTATACTTCTTATCTAAAGTAAATTACTTTACTTTGAATTCCTTAATAAAAATATTGATTTTTTTCTTACCCTTTAAATATAAAATATCAGTTAAAGAAAACTACTTCTCACTTTGTTGCAAACTTAATAATTTTATTAAATAGCCTAAATGTTGTATGAAAAAAATGAGTCGACATAAAAATTAACATAATTATAGCTTTCCACGGATTTTACCTTAATAAATCGCTAAAAATATACTTATTTTAAAACAAATCAAAATCTGTTTTGGTACAGCTTAAGTCTACGTTTTTAACGGTATCAACGGTCTTGGCGCACTTCTAGTAGCGAGTAATGAGAGGTTAAGGTAACCCATCTGTAATACGGATTTTAAGACAACCTCGGCCCCAAGAAGAAAGTATAAAATTTCATTTTGAAGATTCTAGAAAGTTCTTTCAAAGTCCGTTAAACAGTCGTTAGATTTCATTGGTTCATTTGGAATAATTCTTTCCATAGCGACTTAAAAAGTGCGCCAAAACAAAGCCGCCAAGGCTGTTGCCACCGCTATCAACGTAGACTGAAGCTGTACCCCTGTAATTAATAAAATATAACTTAATTCAGATTAAATTCACAACCTATTTTCGAATATAAAATACCTTTTTTCCAAATCTCTAATCAATTTCCGTCTGCTTCTATTTTTTCGTAAATATTCTTATTTTATAATTCAATCAACTTTAAATCAAATAAAACTTAAAATTAATAACTCATATTATCCAAGAAATAATTTAACTTTTTAAACAATCACAAATATTGTCCTTAAAAGAAGCATCATTTTGAAAATTTCCTTTGCAAAAAATAGCTGTAGTCTATGTTTATGGCGGTGGCCACCACCTTGGCGCACTTCTAAAGTCACCAAAGAAAGAAGTTTTAACGGATTTCGAAATAACTTTCTAGAATATTGAAAATTAAAATTTAAACTTTCTGCTTGCCTGGATTGCAATAAAAGACGAAATAATCGAATCAGAACCGAGCATCTTATTTTCTAGTTGAAAGAAAAATCACATTAAAAGCAGATCAACTTAAAATATTTCATTTGTACGTATTCCGTCGCATCATGACGCATCACGGCCGCTAGATAACAGCTCCACTTTCTTAGGAAACCGTAGCTTTACCTACGAAATTTGCAGCAACAACGTACGCTAACTAGTTCAAAATCCAAGTTCTTCAGGTTTACTATTGAACAAATAAGATTCTCACAAAGGATTCTTTTCAAAGGAATTTACAAGACTTATCAGCTTGATAAAATTTACGATGCAATGTTGGCGAGATATGTCTCGTTTGGCACATTTTACGTTTATCAAAGACAAAAAATTGCAAAAACCGGAATTTTTTCTTAAAAAATGGTAATTTTCTCAAAAATTTAAGAAATGTCGGAAATACCTTCTAACGTCGGAAGAATCTCATCCCTGATATGAAGGGAGAAAATAACTGCATCCATGAAGAAATATAGGACATACAGGGCAATTACTAAAATATAGGACAATATAGGACGTTTTTAAAGGTTTTGAAAAATATATAGGAAATATAGGACGGCTTCGATCCCTGTTTATAGAAGACTAAAAGGGCAAAAGTTGGAAGAATCTCATCCCTGAATTATAGAGCAATAGAAAAAAATAAATGCCCTGTTGTTGTCGTGTGGGCCATAAATGTCCCAATTGGGGGTGTCATTGCCCCAGAGGGAAATAAATGCACTAAAACATATTTTGAATTTTCATAAGCAAGAAATCATTGATACATGCCTTGATCTTGAGCGAGAAAGAGATTTAGAAGGAGATACAGATCCACTGGGTGACCTCTGTTTCATACGCTTGTCTCTGCTAACACTTCTACTTTTCTGGCGATATCCAGAATAACTCCTCCTGCGACGGTCACGGCTTCTAGAACGGCTAGGTGTAACACTTCTTCTAAAATCAATGTTTTGTGTACATTAAAAAGTTCTCCACTATAAAATTCGAAATTTGCAAATTCACATACAATAAATATATTTAATGCACTTCATCATTTGTTTTGTGAAACACACCTTCATTGTGTTCATTTAGGTAAGCAGCTCATTTACATTTAAACATTTTATTTTATGTGATTTCCCCGTTCAGCCTATTGCTAGTTTTAAACTGTGTATATTTTAATCCTAATCTAATCAATTTAAGTAATGTGTCTTAGAATTTTTTAACGAACTGTCAGATCTTCATAGTTATTTTTGTGAAACCACATTTTTATTAAGATTTCCCTTGTATGTTATAAACTTTTCAAATGTTTTTTTTATGTTATAAACATTTTTTCAAGAGAGGAAAGTTTAATGCCTGTGATCTAGTGTTTATATTTTATCTAAAGTTGGAGTATTTAATTTAAGCTAAACAATTGGAATTGAAATTCTAGGTGCTTTGGGTTAACTGTAAAAATGATTACACGTTTCTCAAACATATGAAGAATTGGGTTGGTCAGTTGGTTTTTACAGCTCAAGGGCTACACATGGCCAAGCTGTGCCAGACATGACAAACAAATCTAGACTGATGTAAATTTTTTTTTTATCTACTTACAATTTTGAACTAAGATTAGCCCAAGGTATAAAATCTAAATAAAATTCACAAAATCGGTCAGATATGAATAAAAACAAATGTTAAATGCAAGGACTTCTTAATGGTATTTTAGGGTTGGATTTGATAAAGAATTGGGATAAATACATTTTGACACACATGGTGAAATGCAAGCAAAGCATTCATATGAACAATGTGAGAAACAAAAGCATCATTGAGCTACCTCTAAATATTACTCAAATGTGCCAAAATTGCAAGGTTTTTTAGCATATTATTAGAAAAAAATTAGAAGGCAAGGTAAGGTAATTTTAATTAATGTCGTACTAGAGCAACACCACGGGCTATTGACGATGGTGCGTGATCAATCCCCTAAGGGAAAGATCCGAGGACAACACCACATAATTTTGAACCTCGGTCAGATGACGAGGCAACACTTGAGCTGGCACCTCACTCTCCAAACTTCCACATCAATCATATGTGAGGACTTTTTGCTACCAGATTTAATGTGCACTAGCTGCCTCTACATCATACGTTTACAAATATCATTGCACTGACCCGGATTTGAACCAGGAACCTTCCTATCTAGAGGTTAACACCATTACCACTAGACCGGTTGGTTGGCATTAGAAGGTAAGACTACATAACGTTACTTTTCAAAACAAGGACTACCCTATATAACGTAAACTTTAGAAATCATTGGACCACTAAAAGTACAATCGGACCACAAGATTAAAAATCTGGGTGGTCCGCAGGACCAGTAGCTATGATGAGAAACCTAGTGCATGTGTTTTCTTTTAAAATAAGTTTCAAACTTCCAAACCTTACTTTTGGGAAGCTGTCAAAATTTATTTTCGACATATGATCGAGAATTTGGAAATCCGTATTGGTCTATACTGGAGTTGTTTCTGTCTCAAATTGCATACACAATAATCGGCTCCTGTTGAATCATTGTCCGTTGACGATTGGCAGGTCCTAAAAGAAAGTATGGGGGCTGCAGAATATTTTCAGTCTTGTTATCGCTTTCGGCAGGTCCGATCTTTGAGAGTGGGCAATTAGAATTCCTTAGAATTGAAGCTAGTAAAAAATAAATCAAATCGGCAAAGTAAATTTCACTCGCCGAAGGCGAGTGTAAATTTTATGACCTGAATTAACACGCTATTAACTAAATTAATTTATTATTTGAGGAGCAGACCATTATATTTTCGAATACACTGGTCCTTAGGATCAGTCGCTTTTCTTTTTTAATGCTGATAATGTGGTAAATGTTTATTCCTCTTGTTACTTGTTTCTTTCATTACTGATCAATTTATTTCGAAAGCATACATGGTGGATGGAACATTTAGTTTAAATTATTAAGTTTCATGCAACTAACAATTTGCTGAGAAAACATTAAATATGTTTTGTAGTCAGAATTTAAAAGATTCTTTTGGATTGGAAATTTATGGTTTTCTTCAAAACTGAGTCATGTATAATGGAGAAAACTACTATGCATGTAATTTATCACAACTGGTACTTAAAATAATTGACAGATGAGGAGAAGTTAGAGAAAACAATCATCAAATACGTCAACACATTGTTGGATAACTTACTTGTGACGATAGGATCTTGATCGAGAACGTGACCGCGAACGATTTCTGGATGACCGTGGATAATATCGATCTCTATCTTGATCAGGACAATCTCGAGCCCAGTGACCTGTGCGGCGGCATCGATAGCACTCTTCACTATTCTGTGGAAAATAGAAAACAATATGATTGCAACTAAAGTTTGATACTTTTACAGGCTTAGGACACAGAAACCAAGAAATGTGTATGCATTTTTAGATATCAAACTTTTTCTCATAAATTCTAAAATAGATTATTGTGTTTTTACAACAGAGTTTTAATTCTTTGCATATTTGGCGATTTCTGTTACCTGATTCGAGTTAATACAACATAGGAACTTTGTTTCAGAAGATAAGCATTTGTTAATTCAAATAAAGTGAAAATATCAACTCTTGATATGAAAATTCAAGACGAAAACATCCTCCAGGGTGGCAACAAAATCCTTGAAAAAAAGTTCCCTGATATTTCCATGATAATCTCACAAAAATTTCCTTGGTTTAACAATTCCCTTGAGAAATGTTGTGATCCGTGATTGATATCGATATACAGTATCCACACAACACTGTTTTTAAATATTTGAGGTCAGAGGGTGTAAAAAAGGATAATTCTTCACAAATATTTTGTATTTTTTTTGTTATAGTAAGGGTTGGAACCCTTAATGGCTCTTATAATTGCAATTAAAAATAATGGAGAAAAAATTCAAAATATTTTGATTATGAACATTTTACACCTGTCCCTACATTAACATACTATTCATTAAAACCAAATGCAAATATACATAAAAAATTCTACAAAAATGTAATTGCAAACAAAAATAATTTAATACACAAAAAACATCATAAATTACACAAATTTCAAATTGTATACCACCAGTTGTATCGCTAGCCTCACGGCGACATGATGCTGCAGCCGCGAAAAAAAACAGCGGCGGCTGTTTTCTCGGAGTTTAAAAATTATGACGCCATGGTTCTTTATTCAAATTACAATTTCGTCTAATACGATTCTCAAAAGTACTCGTAATAGTGCATCTCTAAATAGGACAAACGATAATGGTAGCCGTTTAAGCTGTCAAAATGTCCCTGATTTTTTGTAAAATTTGTAAATTTTCCCTGAGATTTCCCCGATTTTTCCAGAATTAAAAAGTTTTCTGAGAATTCCCTGTTCTGTTACCACCCTGTCCTCATCTTTCAATACTGAAGGAGCCTTTACACAAGAAAATACACGCTGAAATCATCTAAAAATGCATTCCAGCTCTTGCGCAAAAAGTACTTTTAAACGGCTTTTGTGAGGGAAGAAGTTGGATTGAGTAATTAATTTCTTTCATTTTTCCACCATTACAAAATTACTAAAACTATATTTTTGGATACACAAATTTCCTAAGATTCAAGAAGCTCAAGGGCCCCAGGGCAGTTTGAAAAGGTTGGACAAAACAGTAAACTTAATTACCTGGCGAGATGATCTTCCATAGCTCTCCCTCTGTAAAAGAAAAATAGAACAGATAGAAAACAATTCTTCAGAAACTGTATGATGAAATTTGTAAAAGATAAAATTGATCGGTGTTAAACTGTGGGGGAAAAATTTTAATGCAAATGATCAAAATTTAGGTAAACTAAAGTGGAAATTTTGTCGGTTATAAATACCAACTTTTATTTCAATCACTACACCAAGGAAAAGTTTTAAAAACACCACAACTTTAAATGATAACAAAAAATTCATCGCTTTTAATTCTTACCTTTATTACTCATAAAATGAAGATTTTAAGCATTCAGAAGAAAATTTGGCCAAAAAA
This sequence comes from Metellina segmentata, assembly GCA_947359465.1. Lineage (NCBI taxonomy): Eukaryota > Metazoa > Arthropoda > Arachnida > Araneae > Tetragnathidae > Metellina > Metellina segmentata. The sequence continues at coordinate 55,003,814 of OX375874.1, forward strand.
AAATTAACTAAAAATACTAATAAAGCCAAATTGATTCAGAAAACTAAACATTGTACAAACCTGTATAATTTGGAAGGGTTTGGATAATAATTCCCTGTCTGCAAAAATTACCCCTAGGGGTCTGAAAATGTTTTCGATGATTAAACACTTCAAATGATTTCCGAATTTAGGTATGGAAACCCTCCTCTGTTAAAAGCATTAAATGGTTTTCAAATGAGGCAATAATTACTGTACCTTTTTCATATGTAAATCTTACACTTTTAACACACCTTTAAAAATACTCCTGAACAATACTTAATTAGGGGCATTACTTAGCAGAAAAATATTTTGAATATTTTTAACAAATGCAATATTTTAAAGCTCGGCTAAAACTGCAAATATACGTATTTGTGAGTGTGCATAGAAAAGAAGAAATAGAATAATTACCCAGACACAAAAAGCAAAAATGGATTTCTTATAACTTTTTCATTCAACTTGCTAGGAAATATACTAAGGCTTTTCAAGAAATTTACCCATGCTCGAAGAGAACATTTTTTTAAATTTGTTTTATGAAAAGTATAGTAGTTTAATTCATTTACTTAATTATTATTGTGCATAACTCCTTTTTAACACAAACACTTCTAAAGTTGATTTCCTTCTCATTGTCAGTTTTAAACATTTTGAAGCAAAGAAATGTTTTAACTGTCTATGCTAATATGAAAATTCAAAAGGTAAAAACTCTAACCTTTCAATTAAGAAAACAATTATTTTAATACCTAGTCATGAATGTAATAATTCACAGAAAATTCTTACATTTAGACTTGCAAACAAATGAAATATCAACAGTTGGTCCATATAAAGTATTAAAAAAAATGTTTATCTTAATAAAGGCAAATTATTTCTATTTACACATAAAGCAGGTCACTAAGTTTAGGAAGAAAACACAGTTATTAAATTGATACAAAAGAGAATACTTAGCAGGTATGGGATTGCTATTAAAAGGCAAATTGGATATTTCATAGGTGAAATAGAGTATAGAAACAATCAGTTGTAGCAGTTACAAAATGGGGTTTCACAGGGTACGATTCAGTCTTAACGAAAAACAATTTTAAAAATGTACATTATAAAAGTTTAAACTATTGCAGGTAGGTTGAGATGATATTTTGGACAGGTTGCTGTTATTAGTTTGTAAAGCAAACCTTCAAATTGCAATCCAGAATATGTGCATAACTTGGACACAATACCATTGCATGCAACAAAGATAGTGTTTTACCGTAAACCAAGGAAAAATCTCTTATGTAGTATTCATTTGTTTGTTTTTTTACATGTTTTGCTAAAACTTTTTAAAGGGTTGTCATGTTATACAAACTACAATTAGGTCTTTGGCTAAACTTAATTACAACAGATTATAAGCAACCCTACTCTAAATTTAATTTAAAGTTTTCGGAACATCTCAATGTTTTTTCCAATGAAAAACAAGTACAGTGAAACTTTGATTAACCGTCATTTTCTGTCAACTGCCTGTCCGTTTTTACGGAACAGTGGCACACACAAAGCATGAGCCTCAAAGAAACAAAAAAAAAAAAAAGACATTATTTTTAAATATTAATATGTATGTACGTCTAGAGCGTAAATTCATGTAATAATATGTTCATAAGTACTATAACTGTACTTAACCCATTAACGGCTGTTGGTAAGAAATTTTGCCATTCAACATTTTAATTTTTTTCTTTGCCAATATATGGCGGGAGTGGTTACAGTGTTTTTTCTTCCTAAGAATCAACCAATCAAAATGAAACCCAAACAGAACCAACGTCCCCTATTGAGAGAGAAGATGCTGACGCAGAAACTGACAAAGATTGAGACAGAAGTGATGATAAGGTGCAAATAGATCTCGATCACTTGCCGCAGAGAATACTTCTGAAGCGTTTCCTTACCAATGAACTGATAGACCACACTTTAACACAATCACTACTTTACCCATCTAAAAAAAAATCAATTGTAAGAAGTATTGGGAATATCGGGAACACCTCTCATCGGTCCAGGATGATCTTTAAAGCTGCAGATGAATGCATCCGACAAACAGATATGATAGACCAACAGTTTGGACGATGCAAAAATTGAGGTGGAAGGTCAGTCTATATAGATGCCAGAAATGTCAGGTTCCTTAAATATTTATATTTTTGCAAGAGATTGTGACGTCACACAGATTGGATCGCTTCTTAATTTGAAATTGGCTGCATTTGGCAAGGCCGTGATGGCAAGGAGGCGGAGCCACTAGTACAGGGTGGCAACAAAATCTTCGAAAAAAGTTCCCCGATATTTCCATTATTTCCCTGATAGACTAGCAAAAATTTCCCCGATTTTACAATTCCTTTAGAAATGTCGTGATCCCTAATTGGTATCGATCCACACGACAATATGTTTAAATATTCAGGGTCAGGTGGGGTTAAAAAGATCATTTTCCACAAATATTTTGTATTTCTCTCTTTTGATATTTTAACTGTTACTGGTAAAGGTTGGAACACTAATAAAACTCTTACAATAGCAATTGAAAAAAAAAAAAATTATAATAATAATAATAATACAAAAAAAAAAATTTTGATTATGAACTTTTTACAACTGACCCTACATTATCTTACAATACATCAAAATCAAATACAAATTTTCACAAAAAATGGGAACAGCTTCAGTTTACGTTTATAGCGGTGGCAAAGGTCTTGACGTTTTTTACTTTTAACGCATTTCTAGTAGCGAGTTATGGCAGGTTAAGGCAACCCATCTATTACGGTTATTGTGGTTTTCATGGCAACTTTGGCAAACGAAATCTTTAAATTTTCATTTTGATTATTCAAGAAAGTTCTTTCAAAATCCATTAAACTACCATTTGATTTCATTGGTTCATTTGAAATAATTCTTTTCTTGGCAACTTTAGAAGTGCGAAAAAAAAAAAAATAATAATAATAATAATAATAACGTCAAGGCCGTTACCACCGCTATTAAACGTAGACTGAAGCTGTACCAAAAAATTCTGCAAAAATGCAACTGCAAGCAAAACATAATAATTTAATGCACAAAAAAAACATCATTAGTTACAAAAATTTTAAATTTTATACCACAAGTTGAATGTTGGCATCACGGTAACAAGATGTTGTTGTGTCCGCGGAAAAAAAAAACGGTGTTTGAATATTACGACGCAAGTGTACTTTATTAAAATTACAATTTCAGCAAATATGATTGATTCGATTCTCAAAAGTACTTGTAATCGCGCATCTCAAAAAAGGACAAATGATAATAGTTTCAATTAAGTTTTCAAAACTTTTAAAGTTTGAAAGATTTTAGATTTGAAATATTCTCAGATGTTTGTGAAATTTGGAAATTTTTCCCGATATTCCAGAATTAAAGTTTCCTGAGAATTCCCCGATTCTGTTACCACCCTGTAGTATATAAAAACGTCACTAGGACATCTGGTTTTCAAAGCTTGAAATATACTCTCATTGGCTGGAAACACAAAGGACGTCATATTCTTAAAAAAGCCAAAATCATGTTAAAAAAACGTAGAAAATTACTGAAAGCGGACAAAACATGAAAAAAAAAATACAAAAAGCGGAAATCCGCGTAAACGCGGAAGATTCTTATGCCTGCATATTGTTTGTTCCTGCACATTAAAATACATGTATGTACAGTGTATTTCCAGTTCATGAATGCACATTTTTCTATCATTCATTCATTTGGAATGGTGGGTTGTTGTCTAAGGTTTTTCAGTTATACGTCTATTTGATAAACCATCATGGTGCTGGTCCCGACGGTTAAGCAAAGTTTCATTGTATTGGGTAGTTAGTTACAAATATTGGAATTATTTATTACTCCACACTGCTTTTATTTCTGTGGATTAATTAATAAAATGAACTTTTCAATGGAAAATGTACTTGGAACGAAGGCATTCCAAAAATGCATCTGCCATAAAAGGACAAATTTAAACTATTTATAAATTTCTATAATTTTTAATAGGGTTGAAGTAATAATTGCATCAGATTATATATTTCTATTACTAAAAATAGAAAAAATTTACTAAAGAAAAATTAAACATCAAAACTTCCACTCAAAGCAATTCATTGCCTTAAAACTTATCACAAGTATGTACTGTATAAGATAAGAAAATATTTAATAGAAATGTATCATATAAAGTTTAAACATAATTATTTGACACTTACTCTGAAATTTGAGTTTCGCTGGTAACTCGAGCTCTCCTAGAGATGAGAAAATTGTTACTAACATTTTAAGTTATTGTATTAATTTGAAGAATGCAAATAAAGCCACTTATCCATCTTTATTTTTCTGCATTGAGTCCTAATCTAGTAACGTTCAAGTTAGCACATAAAAGCAGGGTTGATTCGGTTTATAGTGCAAGGTACAAAGACCATAAAAGCAGGGAAGGGGCGTTTAAGTAAAGTGCACAAGCTAAAAGGTCTTTTTGAAATCATAAATTACATGCCTAACAAATCTACTTAGCATAGAAACACATGACATGTATAAACTCTGACAAAGGTACAGTGCACTAAACTTGAACCGCATTAAAATTCCCAGAATTTAAAGATTATTAGTGAAGCTTTATTAAAGTAAATATTTTAAGCAATAAAAGGGGCTTTTTATTTATTACAGCAAAATAGCACATTTTGGAAAACTAGAATTAAATACTGTTTCATGAAACTTGGACTTAAAAAATTCCTAATGTCCAGCTTTTTAAATTTATTTTTCCACGTTGAAAAATGGACAGTAGTGACATCTCTAAATGATTTCGAAAGGCATTTATATCCTTTCTCACTGTAATTTTAATGTACTTGCTATTCATCAGAAATTAAATACGCATTTCTGAAAACTTTCCAATTTTTTTTTATGTGTATTTACCATTTTTTGAAAGATTTAATTCACAACATTCTTTAATTTTTAAGATTTCAATTTCTTTTGTAAATCTACAATGCAGTCCCTCAATTTTAAATTCCTAGGTTTTTTTTTACCCGTTTCAGGTTTTCAACTTCAGTATCACAGCTGTCTTCAAGTTTCTCAGATGCAATTTCTTGATTATCACTTTTATATTTTTCAAACTCCTGAAGGATATTTTCTTGGACTTGTTTGCAGACATTTCTGTTGTCCTACTTAATGTGATAAAGCTGTCCTGTTTGATATCAGTTTTGAGGATAAGATTTTTAGAATGTATGGGAGTTTTGTTCAGTATTTTCCTCCTATGCGATACCCTAAAAAAGTTTATTTCCTAGATCATCTTCAAAGTTCTTTTCCAGAAATGAAAAGAACGAATTCTAGGGCACTGTGGTTTAAGTGAATCTTTCCTTTTGTGATCAACACATTTTTCTGATATTCTTTAGCATCAAATCGACAAAACAATACATTAGGTGCTTTATTCTAGTATTTTTTTACACGTTACAAACTGCACAGCTCAAGATACCTCAGATCTGTTATATTGAGCAATTTTTCAAACAGATATAGAACTGTCCAAGATTCTTTAAAAAAAAAACAATAAAGAAGACAAAAACAATGCTTTCAACTGAAGGACAGTAAGCAAACAGCTTACTGGACAACTCATTCTTTCAGGTTTCATTCACTCCTTCTCTGCCTTTACTGGAAAAGGTACAATTATGGTATGTCAAATGAGAGAACTTTCATCGTAGAAAGGCTACTTACTGGCGCCAAAAGACATTGGTAGTTTTTACTTATGATCATAATGAGCCATGGTTTTTAATATTATGTATAACTCTACATTTGTTAACATGCTGTAGTGTTTCATAAGCATTTAAAGTGAAACATCTTTCTTTTTTTTCAAACAGTTTTGCATGCGACTGAATCAAGGCAATCTTTAATTATATTGATTGCCATGTCATTCAATTTTTCTTTCATAAAAACAATAATTTTAAAAAACTTGTTTATTTATTGAATTTTACACAAACACAATTTAAAATATTATTAGTAATTTTAATATTTACTCACTCTAGAACGATATGAAGGTCCTCTTGCCCATTCCACAACAATACTCTGGCCTCTGATTTCACGGCCATTTTCATACTTGATGGCATCCTACAAAAGTATGTGCATTTCAGGCAAGCATTTAAAAGGTACGACTATTTCAACATTTCTAAAGAACAATTTTTCAATTTAATTGTCTCATTGTTTTTCACATACTTTTAATACAAATGAACCCATCTTAGTAAGTCCTTTAGTTCAAATTTTACAGTACACAGCAAATATAAAATTCCCCGAAAAAATAAAATTTTAATACATTTAAAAAGTAGATTAAACTATCAATAGAATAGAAAACTGATAATATCCTGTGGTTATTAACATATAAATCATATAATATTGCAAGTTTTTTTAAAGCAAAAAATATTAAAATGTTTTATAATGAATAAATATGAAATTTAAAACTGAAGTTTAAATTAATATATAACTTCAGCATCCAAAAAATCCTATGGCAAAAGTTTCAATATACTGGGAAAACCTTTTACATAGTTATGCTTTTCTGATACCTCAAAAAGGAATGCCTTTAAGCAATCAAACAATTGAAAATATATATTTTATATTAACAGCATTATTTATTAACTTTTACAGATCTTCATAACATGTGCACAAGTCACTTAAAAAGCTTTAAAATACAAAATAAAATCACAGTAATAATCGCACCACTTCATCAGAAAACAGTAAAACTAAATTTTAAGTTTAAAAATCTTTTGCAGACAATCTCTTCATTTTGATCGTTGGCAACAATGTATTAAAAAACTTTCCAGCATCTAAAGCCACAAAAATAAACCTTGCTGCTTAAAATGAAAAAACAAAATGTAATACCTATTCCTGCTTCTGATGGAGATTCATAGGCATATAGATGGCTAAAGGAATTATATGGAAAGACCAGCAAGGCATTGGCTGAGATATGCTAGGCAGAGGCAATGCTTTTGATCTTGCCGGCAGACAAATGGCAATTGGAATATACACACAAGACCTTTTGGTAACATGGAGAGCATTAGGAATGGGAGGCTATGTTTTTCGGAGCCATATTGGAAGGATCATATTTGACCTCAGCACGGTGCTCTTTAAGGCTACAAACGCTGTACTACGGATACATTGGTGTGGCACAAGGAACAGGCATGGTCAGAGATGTGGATGCAGTGTGCAACTGGATTCTCTCCAACAGGACTCTCAGAATAGTTAAAATCAGTTATTATGAAAACAAGTCAAAAGATAACAGAATAATTTGTAGCAAACAAATAGAATATTTAACTTTCTAGCACTTCCCATATTATAAGGACCAAGTTTAAAAATAATAATTTCAAAAATATACGACATTTTTCATAGAATTTATACAACTCTTTAAATAAATGTAAAACTTTTTTTCTTTCAAAAATTGAAATTTGCTTTTCATGTCAAGAACTACTGACAAAATTATCTTATTTCATTGTTTATTATACATATAAATTTTGTTTTACTATTAGAATGAAATTGAAACCGACAGATTTCACAAATTTGAATTGAAACAATCCCTTTTTCTAACTTCATGCATCCTAATTTAAAGATACAAAAAGCATGATCTGTTTTATATCATCACATGAAATTTTGAAATAAAAAATTTCTATTAATTTAAAATTGCTTAATAATGCATTAGTCTTTTAATACGTAAACATAGTCAATATTCCAATTTAGATTTTAATGCAATTTTGTAAATGTGAACAATTCTATGTTTAAAAAGAATGCTACATTGTAACAATTTAGTAAATAAAAATTTTTAGTTTATCTATGAATGACATTTTGTTACGAGGTTCTGAAACATTGATTAAAAGGTTACAATGATATTTTTCAAAATAATACTTCCACGAAACACAAACATTTATGTACAGTCGAGCAGGTATATTTTACAAGATACAATGAAAGCAAAACATTAACTTTTCTTTTTAGGATCTTTGTGTATGGAAATTAATATGTCTAAAATGAAAACATATACCAAATAAGTCGATAGAGCACAGAAACCAGTCTTGTAGGCTATATGCAAGATAGTATTCATTGACCTAGAGTATTGAAAAAATTTCAAGCATACAAGTGACCATCCTACATTATTTTATACTTGATGGCTTTGCTTATCAATTCAAAGAATCCAAAAAACTAAATTGGACAAAAAGTCTTAAACTTCTAGATTTCAAAAATAGATTCGTAATTAAATAGGGGACCTAATGAGTGCTTTAAGAGCACAAATTAAAAATTTTAAACGAAAACTTTGGTACAGCTGCAGTCTATGCCTTGTTTGGTTGGCAGCACTCTTGATCAATTTTTTGGCTTACTCTCTGTCACCAAGAAAATAATTCTTTCAACAACAAAATTTTTTTGCAACACAAGCTTTTAACAGAAATTAATTAACATGAAAATATTGAAAACTTGCCAAGGTTTCCATAAAAACTGGAATAAAGATGGGCTGTCTTCACCTACCATAACTCACTACTAAAAACAGCACCAAGAGCATTGCCACCGAACGGGGCATAGAATGCAGCTGTACCTTAGTTTCAACACTTAGAAAGAAAAATTTAGTTCATTATTTAGAAAATATTTTTTTAAAGATTCTTACAACAATACAGTAACCAACAACATGGATATAATATCATTTCAGTGAATTGTAACAAGTAATTTTAAATAGAAAGTATAAAATGAAGCAGAAAAATTCTAAGTAAAAATACTTACTTCCGCATCACGTCTATCATCATAATCAACAAAAGCATAAGCCATACCAGTTCCTAAAAATGTACACATGTCATCGATAATTTAAACGTACTTACTTAGTATGTAAAATTCGAATACTGATATACAATCAATTTGGTTTAGTGCATGATTTAATATTTTACTAATGATACATGCAAATGAACCCAAATATATAAAAGTATGATTTACAAAGGAGAACAATATGGGAATAGCTGATGAAAACAAACTAGAAAAATGAGGCAATTATAACATTATCAATGTGTCAGGTAATTTAGTTTACTTCATAACTTTATCTGTCAAAAATCAAATCAATTACAATTTAGAAAAAATTGGCTGGTTTAACAAGGGTGTGAAAAAAAGCAAAAAGGCAGGCTAGGGTAAAACAGAAAAGATAAATCACTTGGTTGTCTCAGGTTATTACAGCATATAACTAAGAAAAATAGTAGGCAAAACTCATGAACATGGTACCAGCCCATCGTCATATTCGCAACAAAAGTTTTTTTCGCTAAGGGGCTATTTCAGTCGTGCGATAAAATGACGAGAAAAGGTTCTCAGCATTTGAAAAACCGATGGAGAATAAAACTATGAAATTCATTTTAAAATCTTCTAGATTGAATTTTTAAATCCGTCGCGACCCAAAAATTGCAAATAATTCGGACTACCTGTATGCCAAATCTCATTGCTGTATGTGCCATAGAATCGTCAGGATTTTGCTGCCCCAAACAAACACCTTCTTTTATAATAGTAGAGATGGAAATTTAAACTTTCCCTCTTGCCGAGGTTGTGATAAAAGAGAGAAATAACCGAGTATCTTATTTTCTAGTTGAAAGAAAAATCACATTAAAAGCTGACCAACTTAAAATATTTCATTTATGCCTTTTTCGCCGCATCATGACGTTTCACGGCCGCTAGATGGATCATTCTTGCAAAATGGGCAAAATTCATGTCCCGTCAAAATTTATAGAATTCTATCACTCTGAAGATTTTGTCAACTTTCAAGAATAGTTTAGGATCACTTTTATAATCCACAGAATTAGAAAATTAATGACATATTTTTTTATTTTATACATTTTTAAAACTTTAAAATATCAAATATCATTGTCCTGGCATGTCCCTGAGTGAAATTTTACAATTTCTTCATTCATTAGGGTTTTAATATTTATTTATATATTCTTGTAAATAATTTATTCTGCTTCTTTATACATTTGAAAGGTTATTAGTTACAATAATGGAAATAATATTGCAAAAATTTCCAAAAGTAACTTCAATAACTATTGTCCCAAGTAATATCATCATTTTCCTGGCATCTCAGATATCATTGTGTGGGCAATTAATAGATGACAGCACTGAGTTATAAGAATACTTTTCAAGTAATCTGGGGTTGAGGTTATTTAAATAAATAACTGCCATTTTGAAAAGTTATCAACTTTTTTTTTGGTCAGCACATACAAGTTCAGAGTTCAATGTTTATGTATATTGAAAATCATTTTCCTGGCTTTGATAAAAATTAAATGTTTGTAGTAAATTTTTAATTTTTTTAATTATCAAGTGTATTAAAGATATTTCTTAAATGTGTGTGAAATTCAAACTGAAATTTTTAAGGGTTCATCCATTAAGCCCTGAACAAGCCTATTTCATCATTATCCTGGCCATCATTGTCCTGCCTTTAACATACCAAGTCAATGATGTCAAGACCGGAAAATGATGTTTTATGTTCAGTATTTTATAAATATTTAAATTATTAACTGAAGACAAATATATTCTTTACTTTCAACTATTAACTTTTGATTATTTATTATCCATTGTAATTTTTTTTAATAGTAAAATACCTTATAATGGGCTTGAAATTTTGAAACTTATTTGTTCCTTTTATTTAAAACATAATGTTTTTGTCATTGCACCTAAAAAATGTCTAGATATTACTAAATATCCTTTATCACATGCTCTTTTTTATAAGTTGTAAACTATATATGGACAGATATGAGTGATAAAAAGAAACAAACATATGAGGAAAGGTTGTTAAAGAAAAGGTTAGCTGAGAAACGTCGTCAGGAGCATATTAAAATAAAATTCCATAACGTTTGATACAAGAGAAATTGAAGAGGCATGTGAAATATATGTTAACCAAAAGAAGAAAGGAGTGGTAAAGCCTGTAGCTAAAATGAGTTCGAGACAGAAAAGGGGAATTATAAAAATAGGAAAGAAAATTCAAAACTCTATCGCTTGAACAAGAAATTGTCATCCGATAGAATTGGCTACCCAAACCAAGTGAAAGTGGTATAGATATTCAACTTTCAGGTTCTTCAAACCCAGACGCAACAAGAGATGATAATGTTAAGAAAAAAAGTTAGCGAAAAAAGTTAGAAGAGATAGAGCAGAGACCTACATTCATATAAAGAAACTGGAAGAAAAATTTAAAAAATATACAAGGCAAATGGAAAAATACAAAAAGAAATACTACAGATCAAAAATAGCTGAGAATTGATTGCAGTAATTTAACACCACACAGCAAAACACGTAATCTGTTAAAAAAGCATAAAAGTTGCAGTAATAACTATCCACAATGTTACTACTTTCTAATAATACTTAAATATTCGGGAATCCATAATTTTCTGAATCGTCATGTTCCTAGTAATTTTATTTATGTACTTAATCAGCTGAAAATTTAACAAGAAATTTATATATATTTTTCTATTTTCATCATTGTCCTGTCAGGTTCGTCATTGTCCTGCCTTCCAATATTTTGAAATATTTTTTTCCTTAACAAAATGTTAATAATTTAGATTGCTGATATTTTTAATTTACTTAATGAACATGGTAGAAAATTATTAGGCCAAGAAAATAAAGTTTTAAAAACCTTCGATTGAAAAAATTTTAAGAAGCCAATTTTTCCTATTTCACAAGAATGACCCAGATAACAACTCCGCTGTATTAGGAAACCGTAGCTTTACTTACGAAATATAAAACTACATACGCTAACAGTTTTCCAGGTTTGCCATTAAACTAATAAGCTTCTCACAAAGGATTATTTTTAAAAAGGAATTTGCAAGATTCATCAGCTTGCAAAATTTAGGATTGCAACGTTAGCAATATGTCTCATTTGGCGCATTTAATTGTGAAGAAAAAATTGTAGAAAAAGCGGAAATTTTTTGGGGAAAAAAAAGCGGAAATTCTTGGAAGAAAAAAAAAGGCAGAAATTCTCGGAAGGAAAAAAAGGCAAAAATCTGCGTAAATGCAGAAGATTTTCACCCCTGAACCTTGACCAGGTTATTAATGGATGGTTTAACTGATCACATAAATGACTTTTTTTTTAATGTATCTAGAAAGTATGCATGATCCTGGGAAATTTCAACCATTTTTACTTTTTACAGTTCTTATAACATTGTTTGCTGTGCTGTGTTTAACGTTAGTTGGATTTCCATTGTATTTTACGTTCATCTTTTCAAATAAGTTGTAAATTTTTTATTTAACACGTCTAGGATACTACATCTTTACCAAATTAAAAAATTTTGAAATGGATATTTCAGTTGTTCTGGTTGAAAAGAAATAATGGGATTCGAACTGGGTTGTTTGACGTCGAAAGCCACGACCCTCTCAGTTGTGTATTACTTTCACTGTGGATGGAACGAAAGAATTTTGAAACACAAATATGAGCATCCTGTTGTGATGAGGGCAAGATATACCTTAATATTCAACCAATCAGATTCAATCAGTTTAAAAACACAGATTTTCCTCCGTAACAGTCACAGTTAGAACTGTTACTGTGAAATCACCAATCGCAACATCCCTACTTGAGCCTGACCAAATAATGTACTTATTCTGTTTGCTAGAAATAATCCAGTTTTTTTTCCAAGTACATTGATCCAAAAGGTTCTTTAATGATAGGTTTAATTTAATCAGAATTGTAAATATTGTGGGGAAAAAAAGCTTACTTCCAGAACCTCTTCTACCAGTTGATCCATACATTCCTGCAATCATAAAATTTTAAATTTCAGATATACACAATTACAATTATTATAATCAGTCATTGGCATCTTGAAACTTAATATTTCAGCATAACAAATACGAAATGACGTGAAAATAAATTAATTTGTCTGGAAGAAAATACGGGCATGCATTTAATAACAAAAACAATCATTCAGATTCAAGAAATGTAGTTTTGTCAAAAAAACAGCATTCGTATTGAGAGAAGTTTACTAAGACGTGATTTCAAATTAAATCATGATTGTTATGTTGTTTCCAATGCTATTTCGGTGGAGTGGTCGTTCACGGTAAGAAGGCGATTTGTCGCCAAATATGGTAACCTTCACCTTTTGTTGATTTTCTTCACATCTGCCTTTTTTGTTATGGCAACCCTATCTGCTGTTACGGAATTCGGCCGCCATCTTGATTTGGCGACAAAAATTAGTTGGCGACAAACGTCTTACCGTGAACGACCACTCCACCAATGTGTTAATTGTTTGGAAGAAAGGAGACGTATAGAATTACTTCAATTGCAAACAAAGGGGTTCAGATATAATTTTCAGACTGTTTTTGAAAAACATCAAGTGTTTTAAATAGCAATTTCGCTAAAATAAACTAATTATTGCACAAAATTTTTATTTTAAATTCCAAAATAGCTAGTTATTTAGGAGTTTGATTTTTGTATAATTTAATGATATAAGTAGCCATGTTGATAAGCAATACATTATAAATAGATTGAGGTGAAGAAAAGGTAAACATCGTTTCAGCAGATAATAAATTGCCATTTTATGAGGAAAAACAGTTCAATATCATGATGGGGCTTACCATATTTGACATCGCATCGAAGGAGACGTCCATATTTTTCAAATACTTGTTCAACGTCATTTTCTCGAATATCGATTGGAAGTCTCCCAACGAATAGTTGCGAACGACTCGACATAGTGGTGAATTTCCAAACCTTTACAACGTATTAACAGCAAAAGGGTGAATGAAAATTTTTGTTTCGGTTTCAATTTTTCATTACCACGATCCGTGTTTCTATATGAATAAACACGAAACCAAACTACGCGATAGTAAACTTGGGTTCCATTGTTAATTTGTTATTGGAAAAATTGGAGTTCGGAAGATCCAAGCGAGCCAATAGCGAAAGCGCGAAAGATGATTCATTACTTTGGTTACAGTGAATCAATTTTTCAATTAAAACATAATATTGAATAATATTTTCAAAACTTCAATAATCAATTTTGAAGGTTTTGAATTATCATTTTCTTCTGTCCAATGGATTCTTTTTTCAAATAAATAATTTTTTTTTTCCCTGCTGGAAAGGAAGGAATAGCACAAACCTCACACTTCAGAGAATTGTTCTTCAATCAAATAAACAAAAGAATAACCATGAAAACAAACCAAAATGTATCAAATAAAGGTAGAAGTTTGGAAAAATGAAATTTCTGTCAAATTAAAAGGAAACACTGAAAATGAATTCGTAAAAGGACTAAATACAACTGGATGGGTGAATTGCTCAAAGTTTCAAAACATCTGATTTCCAGTTTTTTACATAGGAAAATCTTTGAAACTTTTGAAGGAACTATTCACAACATTCATTTTGTTTTCTCTGAAAACATGTTGATTGATCAGCTGCATAATGAGCGCAAACATGGACTTTTGCAAGAATCATTGCCGCTATAAATATGTTCTGACATTTTGCATTGCTGTAACTGTCTTTGGAATAATAACACTGGGCTATTTGTGCTCTGAAGAAATATGTGCCTTCAACAGTTGGACGTATTCACAAACAAAATCTGCTCAGTGGAACAAGTTCAGCTTGAAAAATGTAGTAGACAATATGGGAAAGCCCTTGTCATTTCTTTCTCATCCCCTCATTGCAAAGTCTGATGGCTATAGATGGAAAAGTAAGCTTTCATTTGAGGATATGCTGAAAGAACCTGATTTTGAATTTGACATAAAAGGATCAGATGTGATTGTGTTTCTGCATATTCAGAAAACAGGTGGTACAGCTTTTGGGCGACACCTAGTCAAAAATTTAGCATTAGAACGTCCCTGTTCATGTAAGAAAGGTCGTAAAAAGTGCAAATGCTCACGACCCCAGTCTGAGGACAAGTTTTGGTTGTTCAGTCGTTATTCTACTGGATGGAAATGTGGTTTACATGCTGATTGGACTGAGCTTACAAATTGTGTGGATAGTGCCATGGATCAAACAGAAAAGGAATCATCTAAAAGAAGGTATAAATGAATGAATTGGGAGTATATATATTTGTGTGTGGAATTTTTTTCATACTAATTGGAAATAAATTTAAATATATGTAAGTTTGAAATATGTACTTGGTAAAATCTTTCTTTCCAAGTCATGAGAGAAAATCTCAAATCATTAACACTGGTAAACAAAATTGAACTTTTTTGTGTCTCTGATCAAATAGGGTCATTCTTATAGTATTTTCCCCACTGGTTCTGAATCTGCTTTCCAAATTTATGTGTCAAGCATAGTTTTTGAGTAACGTGTGTTTAAAATTTTGAAAAATGAATATTTTTCGTATTTGTTTACAATTTTAAATAGCTAAATTTCTAATATTAATGGGAGTTCAAGAGGTATTTTTCATGATTTTCTTCTGTATTTTGCTGCAGGAATATCTTTTTAATGTTCAACAGTAATCAGCTATCATGTTTGGGCTCCACTTGCCTTGATAACGTGATTCCATGATGTACATGTTCTGATGGAATTGCTCGTCGCTGACTTCACCTAGTATCTTCAGTGACATATTGCAATCTAGAACTTTATAGTTCTGAAGTAATTCCTCCACAAGGTCCTTATAGTTATCCGTCTTGTTATTTTCCACTGACCCATGGAAATTCGTGTTTTAGAAAGCTAAAACAATCGCTGTATCTAGCCATTACTTTAACAAAATTTTTTATCAATCCCAATTTGACTGACTGGTGACATTTTTGGTTTCCAGAACGAGCTGTCTCCTTGGTGACCATTTTTTTTTACGTAATGGTTTTGTCTATCTGCTGTTCCACTTGTACAAGAAACAGTAAAATTTGGTATACTATCCTATGTTGTTGAAGACCGAGTACAAGGGCAATGACTTTCAAATCTCTACAATTTTGCCAGGCATGTCTTTCATACCGAACCATACATAATATCCATTATTGGGCTAAAAATGTTGATTTTTCAAATATAGGGTATTAAGGCTGGTTAGGATAACCAGCAACAATAGAAAACGCAACTGCGGAAAACTGGTGCCTGATAGACGATTTCTGATGACGTATTCAGAATCAGCATCAAAAAAATTGATAAGAAACAGTTCTCAGTGTGCAAGAGACAAAAAATTTGTTTACCAGTGTAATTTAACTGACTGTTAACAATGTGCAGTAATTTGTACATTTGTGTGTATTAATGACTAACATGTGACATGCTAGTTGCAGGTGAGCAGATACATACTATTCCAAAGGTATAAGAATGATTTAAAATATTAATAGAATATTCTGTGTATTTTAAGAAAAATAAACTGCTTCAACATAAACACTACTATAGGGTCTTCAACTAGTTTATAATGCATTATAAACCAGTTGAAGACCCTATAGTAGTGTTTATGTCGAAGCAGTTTATTTTTCTCAAAATACACAGAATATTCTAAATTAATATTTTAAATCATTCTTGTACCTTTGTCGTCAAGGCCCAACCTTAATATCCCCCAGCATTTTTATTGTTGGGAACCAGCCATTCCAAATATGAGGGATAAATATACACTATTATGGAAGGTATTAATATAAACACAGGTTTTGAAACTGGGGTTTGACTCTTGCCACTTTCCATTCAATAATTTCGTCAAATTGGCACCAGTGCCTACATTAACATATGCCTTATTTGGTTTTACCTACTTTGCATGATCAGTCTTGTAATATCCCGATATACAGTCGGATTATTAAGAAAAGTTCTCTATACTGGAAAACTAGTATAGTCAAAGCTCTTAAGAACTGTGTAATTAAACTTATGCAATTGCTAAATCATGTGCTAAAATTTTACGAAATCACAAACTGATCAAGTGAGGATGTTTCAAACTTGAATTCAAGGCTTACTCAGTGTGCCTTTAACTATTGCTTGGAGGGGTTGGTTTGTTTTGATCAATTTCCTATTTGGCGTCAGAATTTCAATAATTTGTATTTGTAGCAATACTAAAGGTAGGTACTTTACTTGTGAGATCTCTTCTGTTCCAAGGACTAAAGTGTGAAAAAATTTTCCTGAACACATGTTTCTGGGTTTCGTTTTTGAGAATGATGGGTACATGCAAGGTGCATTCCTGAAATAATAATTGCTTACAATTTTTAATGAATAATCCATGGACATTTTTTTTTCGATCTTTAATTTATACATAGTCAGAGTTGCAGTATTTCTCTTTGGGCTTCATTCTTTTAAACGTACCTAATCTTGAAATTAAAATTTATTGTGTTGATAAAAATTTATCATCCAACAATATGTTTATAGCTTGTTTCGATTCTTGTCCACAGCTTTTAAGGTATAAATTTCAAATACCGGAATCCTCCAGACCTCGGCCATTCCGGATTTTTCGGGGGGAAACCCTAATCTAATCCCCTTTTCCAGCGTGCAAATTTTTCTGGCCGTTATTTACATCTGGAACAGGTTTGAATACTAAAATAGCAGATATATTAAATAGAATAATTTTTGAAACGGAAAAAACTTCTTAATACAATGCAACACAAATCTTCCAATTTTTCTGTGTGGTATTTACTCTGAACATATCCGTTATTTTGCGTTGTTTCATCAATTTGGTAGAGGTTAAATACCTTGTTCTTTATAAATTGTTATTAAAAGAGGAGGAAACATAGAAAAAGTGAGAAAAGATAAATGATGGTTAGCAAAATGTCTGGACTTCGGACAATTCCAGATTTGGGACTTTGTACTGTTTAAGGACATTGTTTAATAATCACTAAAAAATTTGCTATAAATGGTACTAATCAATGAATATGTTCTTTCTGCTCAAGCTGTTTAGAATGCTAGCAAAAATACTTTTGTGAAATTGATTGAGGCTGATTTTTCATGGGCCATTGCAATTTTTTGCATTAGTTACTCGATTTGAAACATTCATTTTAAGCTTTTAGGCAACCACTTAATTCGGTTGATAAACTTTGACAGCAAATTATTTGCTCAGTAAATAATCTATGTATAAGTTTTACTATTTAATATAATTAAAAACAAACCTTGAACATTTTTAATAGCTGAAAATAAAGTTTAAGAACTGGATTCTGGTTAATTTAAACAGAAATGTTGACTTGTTTTTTTGTCGGACTAAGTTTAAGGAAATGCTGTTTTTCTGAATTTATTTCTATGGGGACTTTGATTTTTGATACTCTAAAGTTTCTTTAGTTCTTTATTAAAACTTATAGACACACAGAAATAAGCATTAATCTAATAATTTCATAATTTAATCACAACAAAAAAAAATTGAAAATGTAATTTTAATAAATTCTGGTAGTTAGTTGATTTGACATTGCACTGGAGTAGGTAACACAATGGGCTATTGGTGATGACCCTGTAGTTTTAAACCAGTCATTTGATTAGGTTAACACAGGGACTGGTATTACACTTTTCAAACTTCCACATCATGAGGACATTTGTGGCCATGATAATTTTAATGTGTACCAGCTCCATGTTCACCACCGGTCTTTGACTTGGTTGAGTTTCAAACTTGCAACTGTCTGGTTGCTTATCCACTATTTTTTCAACCAGCAACCACAGCCCTAAATCAATTTTGGATTCTCTATTTATCAAGTGTTAGTTCCCATTGTCTGATAGGACCACTGTGGCTCATTGGGTTAGTGTCTACTACATATGAGTTATAGGTTGGATTCCTGTAACTACCCTAGGTATTTCTCTTTTCTGTGTTAGTAAAATCTGTAATAATGTTTGTATCCATTCACTAGACAGGAAAACAAGATTTGACCCTTGTGCCATAAAAGATACCAAAACCCATTGCAAATTTTAAAATAAGTACTTGTAGCCCAATTTAGCTTAGTTACGGCCTCATGTTCCATCACTAGAATTTATATAACTCCAGAGTTAATGACAACTTGCCATATTATAAGTGCCAAGCCTATGAATTCAAATGCGGGTAACTATAGAGACATGACCAGAGAATATTCTCAAGAACTATATTATTACTCTAATTTATCCTGACTAACATAATTTTTTATGTTATTTCTCACTTGTGTATAACTTTTCCTTATGAACTAAGTTACTAATATTACGTAACACTAACATATAATAAATATTAATAATGATTATTTAAAAAAATTTGTAGATTTTTCATCCTTGGGAAAAGTTTATTTAGTATTAAATTTGAAACAGTTTATAAAGCAATTTGCAAAAGTAAAAGTTGCAATTTTTTACTCAAAATATGGTTTTTCAAGACAATAAACATCAAATAAAATGTTTAAGTTCAAAATTCTGTGTAGAAAATCAAATTCAATTTGTTTTTACAAAAATCAGAAATCTAATAGTTTTTTGGTTCTAAAATGTGTTTATTTTGGGGAAAATTGCAGGTTTTCAGTCTTCTGAGTTTTCAAATTCTGCCACAATGCCTTACTTCACACCATTAGTCCTCCATTTTCTGGATTCTTTTAACAGAGAGATAGGGAAAAACTTTGTAATCAATCAAAAATGCAGAACCCCTTAAAATCTCCAGCTCTAGTAAGGAACATCTCTACCTACTATTATAAAAGGAAGTATGTGTGTGTCTCTCTGTTTGGCGTGTCCTGACGAATCTATGGCACTTACAGTAATAAAATTTGGCACACAGCCCGGGTTTTAAAATTCAATCTAGAAAATTTTAAAATTAATTTAATGGAATATAAATATTATTATTTTCCTTTGAATATATGGCTACAGCATAAAGATATGATAGATTCAAAAAAAATTTTTTCTGTGCTTCTGTTTGATTTTGTGGAGGAACGCTTTCAGACAAAGAACAAAACAAATAGAAAGTTTTAACTGGAGTTATATAGTTCATTTTTCGATCTCCTAGACTGTTAAAGATAGAGTAAAAATTTCAATGGATTTGAAATCTGCAGAAAATTTCACATTAGATTCCTCCTACCAAAAAATATGGTTTTCTTTAAATAAATAACTTTTAAATTGAAACTTTTATATTTTTTGCTATACAAACATGGCTGCAAAAAATGGCCTTTGTTTGATTCGAGAAATCAGATTTCATTAACTGCACTAAGCAAAACAAATAAACATTTTTACTGGCATTGTTTAGTTTCGTTTTGTAAAATCAGGATCGTTAAAGATAGACTGAAAATTTCAACGGATTTGAAATCTGTGGGAAATTTTACACCACATTGATACATTACATTTAATTTTCTTTTAATAAATAATTTTTCAATAAAATATTTTTATTTTTGTAAGAGATTGTGACGTTACGCCAATTGTATCTCTTTACAATTCGACCATACCTTTTATTTATTTATTTACAATAGTTTATTGTTTAACCTTTACGATACGGCATATTAACTTTTCTTACCACTAAAATATCGCTTAAACCAATGGTATGTTATCCCCCTTTTAAGTGACCACTGGCATCGATCAATATTTACAAACTGTCAGCGACTGACCTTCTAGAGGATCCCTCCTTTTGTTCATAGGCCCCCAACCCTGCCAACCTTAATGTGTGAACGCTTTGGGGAAGCAGAAAGTCGTCAGGTGATATGTCTTCACATGCCAAACGATGCTATGAAAGGAAAGCGTCAGCCGTAAATGTCACTCACTGTCCTATTGCTCAAGTTAGGTTATTAGGTATGGGGGCTCGGGGAGAACCAGAAAAAAAAGCAGTTCCTGGAGACGATTGAAAAAAATCTAATTGCAGCAGCATAAAGGTTAAAGAAATCTGTTACTTTGATTTGCGTTTATTGGATAAATTATTGAAATCATTCTCCACAGATATGAGTTTTTGTAAATTTTTTAGTATATCTAATTTGCACTTGACGAAGATATTTATTATGAACACAAAAAGGACTATTTGAGGTTTTCTATCTTCACAATTGTTAAAGATAGTAAAAATTTCAATGGATTTGAAATCTGCGGGAAATTTTACACCAGATCGATACCTCAGGTAGTGCGAATATGCAATGTGCCCACATTGCGGGTGGGGGTGTGACCCTTTCTTAAAATTATTTTTTCTTTTAAATGTTATCAGTATCAGTAAGGACATGGAAAAGAACTGTCACTGGAATGCCGTGCTAGCCTGCTAGTATCTGACTATTTTAAGAAAATCGCTGAGTCTTCCCACTGAAAAAAGCTTAAATGTGGGAAATATTTCAAAGCGATAACGTTAAATACGGGATTTTTTAACATTAAAAGCATAGGAAATTATTTGGGACCAATGAAAAATGATGTCATATGCGGGAAATCATTAAATCGGGGTTTCACTGTATAAGTAAATATAGTTTCTATTTTTTTACTCTGTATTATTATTTAACAGATAGTGCTCAACTTCTTTTATGCATTTAGAAAAGAAAATTCTCGATTATTTTCCTGCTTGAGAATATTCTCCAAAAGATTATTACCAAGAATTTTATATTTCTAGGTAACTATAATCTATCGCAAGTTGTTTCTATCCGAGCTAACAATAATAATGATGCAATTTTCTTTTCAGGTACTTTTACATATCACTGCTACGAGAACCAGTTTCCCGTTTCCTCAGTGAATACAAACATGTTCAGAGAGGAGCAACATGGAAAACAGCTCGACACCTATGTGGAGGAAGGTCCCCAACAAAACAAGAGCTCCCACCTTGTTTTGAAGGAAAAGATTGGAGTGATGTTACCTTGCAACAATTTTTGGATTGTAAATCTAATCTTGCCATCAACCGCCAAACAAGAATGCTAGCAGATTTAAATCTTGTGGGATGCTATAACGAATCAGTGATGACAAGACGTCAAAGAGACGTAATGATGCTAGCAAGTGCTAAACAAAATTTGCAAAGAATGCCATTCTTTGGTCTCTGTGAATTTCAAAAACTCACCCAATATTTATTTGAAAATACATTTCATTTAAAGTTCCTTCAGCCATTTCAGCAGTTAAATGAAACTCGCAGCAGTGCAACACTGTCAGAAATCAGTGATAGGGATTTAGAAAAAATTAAAGATTTAAACAAACTTGATCTAGCTTTGTATGATTTTGCCAAAGCTTTATTAATGCAAAGGTATAATCGTCTAAAAAGAACTAAAATGTCTGAAAATCCAAACACGGAACAAGACACAAAGGGGCAGCATATAATTGAGCAAATTTTTGAATTGGATGTTTGAAGACTGACAAAAGTTTTGAATTCATAAGCTTAACAACTTACGATTGTATATATTATTCTTGGTTTTGTTCAGTTTGTAGATTTATCATACTCAACTCTTTTTTAAAAATAAATAATGGATTAGGAGGACATGTTTATTTTAAATCTATTGAGATCAGTCATTTTCACAAAATGTTATTTCAATAATGAGGATGTAAAATATTTTTTCCTTATCTGTTTTTAAAACAGGTAGCATGCAATTCAATACTGAATATAAAAAAAAATTTATTAATGTGTGTAGAAATAAGAAATATTTTCCAATCATTTTAATCAAATTTCATGTTTTTGGTAAATGCTTTCTTGTCAGTTTCGTCTTGAATATCTGAACATTACCATTATTTTTTTATTTACTGAAATTTTATTTTACTTTTAGAAAAACAATACCAAACACTTAACCAATATGAAAAATGGATTCCTTGTTTTGAAATTCATATAGCAATTTGTAATGAACATGCTGCATTCTTATAAATAGAGACTCAATATTCACATTTATTTCTGAAATTATTCATTTTAACATATATTTTTCCTCCCCATTAACATTGTTTTTAAGAATTTCATTTTACTGTTTTTATTTCTAAGAACTCATGATTTGGTTCCCAAATTAGAAATGGCTCGTTTTTGTTCTACGTACTGCCGATCATTAATGCATACAATAAAATGTGTATGAATTTTATACCTTAGTGACATCGATAGAAGTAAATTCATGCATGCTATTAATTTCTGCTGCTTGTGAATAAGTATTAAGTATATTTATTTTTAAATAAAATTATTTTACAACCATTTCTCTAAACTGTTTGCATTTAATATTACTATTTTACAAGATAGTGATATTGTGCTTGATAAAGAATTTGGTCTTTTATTTATCTTTTTATGAATCTTTGATAGGTTATCAAAATAAACACATACATTAATATATTAACATGTATGAGCTGATATTTGAAATACAAATACACTGGATTGCATAAGTAAATACATGTTCATGCAGTTGAAATTTTTTATCCTTCACTCTTAATAATTTGTATTTCCAAACATGCTTTCAAGCTGGTGTCAAATATTTATTTTGAAACCAACGTTTTGTGCATGAATAATGTATCTCTTCTAATCCTGAGTATTGATAATTTCACAGTGCAACCTGCAATTTTTTTGTATGCTTTGGCCAGTTGTTTCATGGCGGAATTTCAAAATAGGCATGCTGTTTAAGTCATAAAATGAAATGACTAAAGCTGCCGGAAAGATGGCATAAAGTCATAGAACAAAATGGTGCTTACGCGATTCAATAACATTGTCTTTAGTTTTTGTACTGCTTCGCTGGTATTTATCATTAAAAAAACGCTGAACTTTCTGGATGACTCAATACATGCAACCTGTTTTCCAAAGCCTGTAAGGTTTTTTTTGGTTCATAAAACCTTATTTTTAAACCAAAATATTCTTAAAAATACATATGCAAAAGTCATGAGATAGAAAAATATATTGAATATTTATTAAAAATTTCAAAAGCATGATTGTAAAATAGAAAAATATATTAAGTGTTTATTGAAAACACAATACAACTTCAGCATTTTTTAAGTGAAAAACATTTTACTAATTCATCATTGATTCAAGTATTTTGCATGGTAATCAAAATGGTCTCCAAGAAAGGTTGACACAAAGAAGAAACTATGATCATATCCCTAAAAAGAAATATTTTAAAATATTTTATTGACAAAATATGTCTTAAAAATAACACTACATTTTCACAAAATTGTACTTATAAATGGCAATTACATCACATTCAGATTTAATACTTTTTTTTTTGCAGTGAACATAGGTGGATGTAAGGGAATCTACTGCCATGACAATTGTACTAAGGAAAATTTTTTCATCTAAACAAAAAACAAACCTTTCTAGATAAAATTATTCAATCAGCTAGTTGTAATTTAAACGAGAAAATTTGAAAAACTTGGTAAAGGAGACTTTGCAGTCAAGTATATAATGGGCAAATCCAACCATAGCACAAATGCTTCAGTAAAGTTTAGTTTGATTTTAGAAAGATAGTTTAAGTTAAGTAGTTTTAATGTGAAATTTATTTTTGTTTAATTCCACAATGGAGATTGTATTTCTCACCTTCTTTGTTTCTACACACATGACAAATAATTTTTCTTTCATATAATGTGACCTGAATGCCAAAGCATATGTATAAACATTGCTTCAAAATGTAGATTCACCAAAGTAGAAGTATTTTTTAATCAAAATAATGAGCTAATTATTTAAAACTATACAGCATTTTCAATTAGCAATTTCCAAGCAGAAAATAAAAATTTAAAACCATGAGATTCACAATTTATGTTTACACAGTTAATAATATCAAAACTACAAAAACAAAATTCCTAATCATACCTCTTGCATTCGCAACTCTGATGTAATTTTTGTATTCTTGCAAGCAGCAATTAGGTTTTCAACTAAGAGTTCTTCTTTTAAGTATTGATCTTCAGAACCCTGGGAAATGAAAATAAAATAATAGCTCATTCAGTCATAAAAATTAAACAATGAATAGATCTGACAAATAAAACTAAAAATTTTATGAACACACAAGAGGCAGAGGCATTGATCCATCATTTCTATTCCTCCACTGAAAAAACTCAAGACAATGGAAAAACCAGACACCAAAAATGAGCTGTCTACTGCTATATAAGTGAGGGGCTGTGATATGTTCTCCCTGTGGACATTTCCTATGATAAATTTTCTTATGCCGGCACAAGGTTTATCCTTTTATTTGAGAGTTGATCTAGTTTTATTTATCTAATCATTTGCTTTCAAAATATCTTATTAAATTTATCTCATTGCACAAAGAAAATATATTATTTTAAAATATATTTTTCAACATAAAATGGGAAAATTAACTTTTTACTAATTATAATACAGTAATGATTATTTTATTTCTGTGTTAAGCATTTTAGTTTACCAAAATAATGACAAACTTTAAATATAACTGAAAGAAACAAAATTAGAATAGGGTCTTTGCGATGTTGTAGAAAGTAGTTGATGAAAAATACTTCAAATTCCACTTTTTTGTAAAGATACATTTGTCTTACAGTTTAAAACTAAATCTACCTGTGGAAAGGATGTGGGTTAAGAAAGATCTCTAGGAGGCGGAGTTCCATCCCAAAAATTTTGTGTGGTTTGTTTCTCATTATAATTTTTAACCATCCACTTTAGAATGCATGAAGTGGAAGGCTAACCATTCAATCACACACACAAACCCATTAATTTCATTCTTATCTTAAAAGCGTCTGGAAAACTGATAGTCATAGGGTTTTTACTGGCTGGATGTCATCTATGCAGTTCAGCAAAAAGCACATGAGCATTCGTCTTTCAAGAAGCAGACAATTTTTTTTAACAAGGATAGGGAATCTAGAAAAGTTTTTTTGGAACTTCAGTTTACCCCATGGGAACTAACTATAGAAGAATGCATTTTGTTCTAGCAGATGATAAAATATTGAGGTAATCAGAGGATTGAAACCTATAGCTGCACAATTTGAATGCATGTTTATCAATTATCTAAACATAAGCAGGGCAATCTGCCTCAATATCTGTGCCTGGGTCCTCAGAATTACTTGAATTGCCACTGCCCTCAATACATTACAACTCGAAACATCACTTTTTATTATTTTTCTTTCTGTGGATTTCTAGTTTGCAAAAATAATAAAAAAAAAGCTGACTAATCCATAATATCATCATTCTTAGAGTACTTGTTTTGGTGAATTAAAATAAAAGTACTTTTTTGCCTTCAAAATATTAGGAGCATATTCTCTAATTTCTGGTGTCCTCATCAAGCTCAACCTATTGTTAATTGTTGAATCTATGGAGGTAATGTCCACAGCTAGAAACATTGCCCTATACACGAACCCATTTAAAAGAATATATCATTTCTGCTTTTCTAAATACATGTTTCCATGAATTAAGAAAAGTAAAAATTGAGATAACTTTGTAAAAATATGCGATTTCAAATCTGTAGTCACGAATGATGATAAATTTTCTATTTGGAAGGAGATGGACATTTGTGTAGTAAAATTGAGAGAAATTCTAAATAGTTATTTTATAAATCTGACTGCTGCAACATTTTACTACAAATTACAATATGACACTACTGACAGATTTGAGGAAGGACAAAGTCGGGCTGATGTTGCACGATGGCTTAAATAAGCAGTTCAATGGTGCACATGCCAGCATGAACCAGTTTCTAGCAACAGAATCAGTATATTGACAATTCAGCTGAAGGCAGTAACAGCCTCCGATGACCACTATGTACACTTATCTGAAGGAATAGGACCATCACTCAAACTCACCTGATATCTGCAGCAAAAGAAATGCTGATATCATTTATGCAGAAGAATACATGGAGGGCAGGATGCTAGGTAACTAGTAGTGAGCATGCCTCTATCTTCTGTCAAGGAGAGCTTTTGAATTTGGACATGTATGTCAATCGAAGGGAAGATAAACAGAGGCCCATAATATTCACAGATGAGCAGATTTTCTTTAGAATGATTCATTTTCATCTGTAAAGAATCTAGGATACAATATGACCCTCTCATAACTTCGAAAAGGGCAGATATGATAGTGGCAGTGTATTTATTTGGGAGGAATATTTTTAGATGGATGAAGTATATTTATGTATTTCTGGAGGTCCTATGAAGGCTCACTGATACAGAAATGAGGTTCTGCACCACATGGTCATACGTATGCATGAGCAATCAGCAAAACATTTATTCTGCAAGCTGATAACACACATCCACTTTCATAACTATACCTTAAAAATGAGATTGTTAGTATGGATTGGCTAGCCTACTCTTCCAACATGAATTCCATTGAGAATGCATAAAGAGAGCTCTTGGAATGGCACTGCCTAAAACTCACTGCCTGAACCCTACAGAGACTTCAAAATGCCTTGTGTGAACTGGAAATTGCTGCCTACACAGACATCAGACAACTTCATTAAGACCATGGATCCAATACATGATTTAGGCTTCTTTATTCTTCAAAATCAATTTCTCTTTGGCTGCACTATACCACTACCCTTGGTATATCTTGTTTGATTTGCCTCTCACGGAGAGTAATATATCGAGTGTTTCCTATATTTCTATACACTTCATCAACTTTCTATAAGACAATTTTCAAAACATCTCTCCAGTACAATCAAACAAATTCTGTTGTTTTTTCCTGATGTTCATGTTATGTAGATTTGCTTGTCTGGTCCATAGAAGATATTGTTAAATTGGCATTAATATGCAGGACTCATGTTTCAAGATGTAATGTAATTATTTATCTATCAACTTATATTTTAAACAATGAGATTAATAGTTGTAAGTTACCTGATCAATCAGAATTTTCATTCCTGGTCCATCATAGGCTTTGGCTAATAGGGTGGCATCATAATTTATCCATGCATTAGGGTCTGGTCCCAAATATCCATTTAGGGCTTTCTTACCCCATTTTCCTTCTGATGGGTTACTTATAGGAGAAAAAGCAGAAACACTCACATATTTTCCAGGGTTTTTAAGAGCACTTATAAGTGCTCCATGACCACCCATGCTGAAAATAAAATTTTATAATAAGCACACATAAGTGTAATATTTAATTCCATTACCACATGCATAAATATAACAATGTTTGATATTATTTTCACATAAAATTCGAATAGCTTAGTTTTTGTTTCCATATGGTGATTCTATTACAAAGTCTGCTGAAACAATCTGAGAAAATGTTTAAAAATCAGACAATGCAAGAACAATATATTTTTTTTTTGTAAACCTAAGCCTTCAAATTTAAACTGATTAGGAAATCAGTGTTCTTACAGCATCAACTTTAAGAAAAGACAAGGACAAACAAGCAAAGTAACAGAAGCAATGCTGATTTCGAATGAGTTTTGAATATACAAATGAAAACTTACAAATATAAAGTTACTAGCCACCGAATGGCTAGCCCATGCCCATGGTATAAGCCATTATTCTGGTGTAAAATTTTCCGCAGATATCAAATCCGTTGAAATTTTTAATCTATCTTTAATGAATCCGCTTTTACGAAAAAGAACTAAACAATGCCTGTCAAAATGTATTTTATGTTTAGCTCTCCACCGAAATCAAACAGGGCAGGAAATGTGTAGGGCACCAAATGCAATCTGTTTATTTTTGGAAAGGGAAAGTTACTATGACCTAACAATCTTGTGCAAAAATATAAAAGATATATTCAATTTAAAAGTTATTTATATAAAGAAAATCATATTTTCAGGTATGGATCTAAAATGAAATTTTCCGCAGCTTTCAAATCCGCTGAAATTTTTACTCTTATCTTTAACAGTCTAGGAGATAGAAAGAGAACTAATTGACTCCAGTTAAAAGATTGTTTGTTTTTATTGTCTGGCTGGAAAATTATTCCTCCGAGCAAAATCAAAATGGAAACTAAAACAATAAATTTAGAATCTGTGATCTCTTCTATGCTGTAGCATTTAAGAATGATTAAATTTCATTAAATTCATTTTAAAATGATCTAGATTAAATTATAAAATCCGCCGCGACCCAAATATTGCAAAAAATTTGGACTACCTTGTGTACCAAATCTCATTGCTGTAAGTGCCATAGAATCGTCAGGATTTTGCGGCAAACAGACAAACACTTTATTTTATAATAGTAGAGATAATGCTTGTTTCGATAGACAGCTACTGATTTTTATAGAGCTGTATGAAATACTTGTAGATTACTAAAGAGTTCAGAAATGAAAATTTTCTCAGTTTTGTGAATTTTCAAGATTGCTAGTTTGACACAATATCGATCAGATTGAATCTGAATTTCAAACTTAAGTGACTGTATTCACAAAAATACTTTTAAAGAATTTTTGTCTGCAAAAATTAAATATAGTTTTAAGTAATTTCAAAGTTTTGAATTATTCTTATGTGGAAACTTTGGCTTCTTATTGATGTTTTTTGCACTTGTGCCAAAAATCATTCTTTTAAACACAAAATAAAATTTAGTTTAAAAATAACCGAGAAAACAAAATTTAATATTTTACCTGTGCCCAGATATAGAACTTCTTCCATTTGTTGGAAATTCTTTTTCAATGAGGTATGGTAACTAATAGATAATCAAAGAACATTCCATTACATTATGAAGTTGATTTACATGACCTCAACAATCACAATTTTTTAACTTAGAAAATGTATACCAAACAATTTTTCCACATGCATAGTATTATTCAGAGAAGTAATATGCATATTTAAACTAAAGTATTGTACGAAAATGTACTTTAAACGAAAATCAATTATAAACAGTCCTCTTTAAGTAAAGTTTAAAATTATGACTTTTTCATACTTAAAATTTTTTTATTGTTTTGAAAAAAATTGTTAAAACAAAAAAAGATTGTTTGCAAGCAAGAATGGTGAAATGTAATAAAAAATCATTAAGTCTCAGAAGCTGAATATTCTTTTGAAAATTATGTGGATGACAGTTTAAAGAATTCAGTAAATCTGCTGAAACAAATATCAATCTGAACTTTAAATTGTATCTTTCACATAGAGTACATTTGAAGATTCAATCATAATTTCTCGACACTAAATTAAATTAATGATTTTTTGATGAAAAGCTTACCACAGTTAATAATCTAGTTGAAATTTAAAAGCAGCACTTTTTCTTTTCTTACTTTGTTTTATTAATAAATCGTACTTTTTAAACAAATCCAAAACTGAAAAAATTAATATAAATAGTAAATATTTCAGCAGGTTTCAATTTAATGTAGGTTCCATCAAGAGAGCAAAGTTGGTTGTTGGTTTAATTTCAATATTGCAAGGTCTGATAATGCACATCTGTGCCAAACACAATTGCAAATAAATTTTAATAGATTTGAAAAATACATATTAATACAGAAACTAAATCAACATTAAAAAGTAGATTATTAAAATATAATTATGCAATACATGAAATGATTAAAATGCATGGTTGATAAGAAAATTAAATTTAAACTAGACCATGTCGATCCACACAAGGACAAAACTAGAACCAGAATATGCATAAGAAAATATTATTTAAAATTTGTTGGTCAACAATGTAGTTTAAAATATTATACATCATGTAAAAAAAAAGCCAAAAGCATTAAAAAAAAGGAAAGATTTGGATGAAGATTATCATGCACCAAATCAACCAAGTTCGAAATTCAACTGTTTAAAAATCTGTTGCGATGAGAGTTCAAAACAGGGCATGCAATCAAAATGTAGTAAACTGTAAAAGGTAACACCAACAGGGCCCTTTCTCCCAAGAAAAGAAGTCTGTGCATAAAACATATGTCCATTAAGCAGGGTCCAATAGCAATAGTTGGTTCGGTAGCATGAAATCGAATAATGTATCAATAAATGCGGAGCACAGATAGAAGATAGGGTGCATTGTTCTACATCCCTTGACATGTTTGAGAGAACTTTCAATATGTTCATCTTTAAAGGCATGATGTATGTAATTGCTGGACGTGGGGGAGGAAGGTATGCTTCAGGTTGAACAGAACTCCCACACAATCTATAACTGCTATCCTGTTATCACCCAGGAGAATCTGGATCAGTATGCATTCCTCAAAGTTGGCAAAAGTAAATGCAGGAGAGATGCTGAAACCATTTTCGATACACCACTCCATCCAATGAGTTACAGTTGTCGTTCAATAACCACATGTCTTTTCCTTTGCAAAATATGGAGAGGTCATCCACATAAGAGATAGCCTTGGATAGATGGTGGTAATTGTGATAGGATGTTATTTATCTTGATCACAGACAATGTCACACTAAGTACACTAGCTACACTGAGGTATGCTTTCCTTCTGAACAAAAGTCAGAGACAGTAGAGCCCATTCACCTGGAATTATCTTAATGATAGAAACTGTTGGATAAATATCAGTAGGCACCCTTGAAACCCAAGGTGATAATGGTCAAGCAGAAGCCATGATGCCAAGTGTGATCGTACGTCTTTTCGATGTCAAAGAAAATAGAAACCAGATGGTTTCGTCATAGGAATGCTTGGCGAACTTGGGTCTTGAGGGCAAGGATTTTGTCTATCAGATGGGCCAACTCGGAAATCTCTCAGAAAATGTGATACAGCCCGAGTTGTCTTAAAGATGTACAAAAGACAAAAATTTGTCATAATTTTCGAGTTTACACTTACAGCTCGTAAGAGCAATAGGCTGATAGTTGCATGGATTTGTTTGGATCCTATCCTGGTTTAGGGAAAGGTACAACCATTACACGTCTCTAACTCAGCAGGAAATCACGTTTCTCCCAAATACAGTTATACAGCCATAGAATTTTAATCAGAGAGGAATAGGAGAGATGTTTTTTATTACGCTGTAACTGATGCCATCATGTCCACAGGTGATATTATCCTAGGCTTCTGAAGGCATTTTATGAGCTCCATCTCAGTAAATCTAGTTATAAGCATTGAGTGTCAAAATTTTTTCGTTGGGAGCTTGGCATATTATGTTTAAATGACTTTATGTGGGTGTTAGTACTAGAAGCCAGAAAAAGAGTGTAAAATAGCATTCACTGTTTCCACAACCTTCGAGACATAACAGCCATTTCCTTTGATGAACGAGATAGTTTGTTCTGCATACAATTCAAACGATTTTCGAATTCGTCCCCATACCTGTTTCGAGGGAATAGAAGGTGTGGTGCTGGAAAAGTAACTCTCCCATGATTCTTGTTAGCTATGACTTTGTGCAAGAGTTTGCTTTGCATGTTTATAGGCAATCAAATTTGTAGATGTCGGATAGTGCCGAAATATGCTCTCTAAAAGATCAATAAAGTTTAAATGCTTAAAAATTATTATTTTTCAGTTTTTCTTAGTTTAACTCGTTAAATTATTTTATAGTTTGTGGTACTTTTATTTTTTGATTAGCTTCATACTTTTATACCAGTTTTACAAAAAATAAACGCAGAACTTAATTTTTAAAAACATTCAATAAAAATCCAACTGTACCATGTGAAACCTGAAAGATAATATGCAAAGATTTTGTTCTTTAATTTTCAAGAATTTAAACTGTCCTGTAACTACACTCAATAACAGAAATTAACCATACACAGGAATAAAAAAGCTGGTCAAATATCTGTTGTGTATTTACAAATTATTTAGTTAGTTTTAAAACTATGTTTACAGTAACAATGCTTGTGGATTGCTTATTTTGAATATCTCTCAGTAAAAAGTAAATTATATACAAGTATACGATAAAATTTAAGTATAAATTATGAAGTACTGAGAGTTATATATAAGAACCACTTTTTCATTTCAAATAAAGTATAAATAACGATGAACATTCAAATTCCCAAAACCTAAATCTAATCTGAAACTCACCTCTTTTGTAACATAGGAATACATTCTATAATTATTTTTCCATTTTTCTTCAGTAGCATCTATAAAAAATCCAGCTGATAGTCCAAAATCCCAAAAGTCAGCTTCACCCTCAATATCACAACCACCTAAAAAAATTAAACAGCTTAGTCAGTAAAAAACTTTAAATGCATAATTTTAACACAAATTATAAATAAACCTTTTTAATGAAAACTACTTATTATTGTTAAATCAAGAGAAAGTCATCTTGCAGAAATCTTTACAAACATTTTAGGAACACAGTACAAATTCAAAGAATTGAATTGAATAGAAAGAATTGAACACATTTATACTGATTTTGTTGCATTGTCAGATCAAAGCAACACCTGAGCTATGTACAGCCATGGGGATAAAATGAGGCAACACATTTTTTTAATCAAGCAATTTTAACAGTAGAGAAAATTCAAAAATGGTGTTAGACAGCCCAATCAACTTCTATAAATTCAAATGCATAAGGTGTCATCTTCATATTACATAGAGTACCAACTTCATAATTTACAATAGAAACCCTTGTTTTGACACAATTTTAAATTAATATGAAATTTAACTACAGATACCAAATTTTGTGGCATTAGGTATTACCGTTTCGAAGTTATGAGAACAGAAAGATTGAAGCTCCTAATGTTAAATCAGTTTCAGACTTTTATGGACACCTTCTTCTTAAATAATATTTCTATAGTGCTGATATTTTGTACCATGTTGCTGTTAAGCAACCCAAATAAAATCCACATATTTTATTTTAAAAATAGATTTTAGAATGCAATAATAATTCAATTAACGTATGAAAAATTTTGAATTGGGACCTTATTATATTTTGATGAGAATCCATTCAGGACTTTTAATATGGTTGCGTAAAATTTCAGGTAATTTTAATTGTGAGTTTTTTTATAACAGTAAATTTTCCTGATTTTGGCAATTTGAGGAAGCAACAAAAATTTCTTTAAAAGTCTGACAAACCTGAGAAATGTTCAAATTCTTAAAAAATTGTAGGAAATTTAATTTATGTAATCTAAAATACATTTCCCTTTTAGCATTTATCTGTTGCATATATGAACTGCTAATCAATAATCAACTGAATGACTCACTCTATTCACTTTTTGGGTGATCAGAATATCAGATTGTATTAAATAATTGTAGGTAGGCTTTTCGGTAGCATACATGGAGAGTAATGATAATAAGAAAAATTAACATTTATTAAGAACACTACAGACGATATAAATATTAATTCACATAAATATTAATTCAACTTGAACCAAACATCTTCTCTCAGAGCAGAAGAAATAGTTTGAAACTAACTTTGGTTTATAAATATGAAATCATGAAAGTAGTTGTTGAAAGTTGAGTATTCCAAAAAGCAAGTTTTAACCAAAAGAAAAAGTTTAACATATGTAATTGATAAAAGGCCAACTTCAAGAAACGTTAATTGGTAAATGGGACAGTAAGTTCAGTAATAATTACCTATATAAAAGGAAATTTTTAATCTCATAAAAGCAAATAACTAGACAAATCATAAAAAATTAAAAATACAGTAACAAAAATTCACACTTACGAGGACTAGTGTCGGGGCCTACTACAATAATGCCATGTTTAGCTGCATGCTGTTGAAAACCTGATTTCTCAATAAAATTCTTTTCAGTACATGTTAAACCTGTGATGAGAACATATCAGGATATGATAAATCATGGTTTTTTAATCATAAAAATCGGATTTGTTTTATTTGAATCAGATTTTAAGATATTTTTTAATTTTACATGTTTAAACTTGTTAGATATGAGGCACATATATATATATATATATATATATATACATGCATAAATATACACTATCTACCAATAAGTAACTGTACACCCATGCAAATGACGATATCTGCGGTCCTGATATCGGTCACACCCTCCGCCGTTAAATATCGTGTAGGAAACAACATTGGCATTAATCGCATGCAGGATGCCAAGAAGTGCATTTATCTGATTTCGTGAAAGGTGTAATCGTCAAGCATCACAGAAATGGCTGATCCTTAAGGGACATATTTTCCCCAGAATAAGAATTACCCAGAATCGACAGTGGCCTATGTGATTCAGAAGAGGAAGGTGAGCAGCGATTGTCGGAATGTGCCCTAAGTCAGCAAACCCATGAAACTGGGAGGTAGCGATATATTCGGATTCCAGAGATATTCGGAAGAACTGCACCCAACCGATGGCCCATACTCCAGGAGTTTCAACAGGCATCAGGGAGTGTTGTTTCGATTAATACCATCCATAAGGAAGCACATCTGCTTGGTTTTTGTGGTCTTGCTGCCGCATATAAGCCTTTGATCACAAAGTCCAACCACGCTGCTCGGTTAATCTGGTGCAAAGCACGTCGAAAGTGGACTGTAGAACCGTTGAAATGAGTTCTTGGGAGCAACAAATCAAGGTTCACCCTCTGTTGCTCGGATGGCACGGTCTGGCATCTGCCTGGAGAACACCTCCTGACAGATTGCATTGTGCCCACAGTAAAGTTCGACGGAGGTGGAATTGTGGTCTGGGGGTGTTTCTCCTGGTATGGACAGGGACCCTTGGTCCAAATTCATGGTAAGCTCAACGCAGAGGCCTACTGCACTATTTTGGATGACAGTGTGCTTTCTACGATGTGACAGTTTTACGGGTTAGACCCACGTTACTTCCAGGACTACAACGCCAGCTGCCATGTTGTGAGGTCCACCATGGATTGGTATGGTGACAGTGGGGTTAACCAAATGGACTGGCCTGCCCAGAGTTGAACTCTATTGAGAAACTCTGTGACATGTTGGATCGCCGAATTAAGGGGTGCAACAACCTTCCAAAATCGGTGAAGGAACTTGCGTGTCTTCGCCAAGTAGAGTGGAAGAAAATACCACTAGCCGTCATACAAGGACATGTGGAAAGCATGCCCTTGAGGATTGAGGCTGTAATTGCCTTTTGTGGAGGCACTACCAACTACTGAATATGAATAAATTTTGTGTTTCTTTTCTATCACAGGTATCCAAATACTTATTGGTAGATAGTGTATATATAGATAAACTAGGGGGCAAGATATATATACCTATACAGGGCTATTGAAAATGAATCATCCGATTTAAAAATGCTATATTTTCATAAATAAACTACACTAAATGATAAATAATACATAAATGCAAAAAAAATTATGGATTTTTTTTTTTTTAAGCTCAAGTCCACAGAAGGCTCAAATAATGAAACACAGTTAAAATGTCATTGAAGCTCTCTTCAGTGAGTCCCCTGTTCACTTCTGCTTCATCTAAGCCGATATTGATTTTTGAATAAATTAAAAAAGTCATAGTTAAACAAAAGACTGCTTTTGTCGATGACAGAAAAAAATATTGGTTTACCATACGATTCAGGTGCACAAAAATACACACTGAATTGTTCAATTAGATTTCACATAGCTCAATATGCATAAGAAATTACCTCTTAGTTCATCACCTTCACTAGCTTTGTGTTGTGATCAAAGAATCTTGGAAATAATTGGTTTCTCAAGAAGGGGAACATCACTGTATACACTGGAAATATCACTATTTGATGGAGGAAACATTTACAATGATGTTCTTAAATTTAAAAACAATGTTTTAGGCAGTTTTGGCAATGCAGATGCAAATTTAATGGTTTTCTTCCCTTTCTGATCTTTATCTTCAGAGACTGCTGTTGAAAGTTCATCAAAATATGACTTCATAATTTCGAGACAAAATGATGCTTTTAATATAAGATGTGTATTCGTAGGGCATAAGATCCGTATCTTGTGCTAGAATGTTTATCATCGTTATCTTATTCATTAATCTGTCTCGTAATACAAAACCATCAGGGTCTTGTTCACAGGCAGAGATCAATGTCTGATAATCTGCTAAAAATGTATGAAAAACTGTTTCACAATGGGCTAAAAACTTCATAGTCTTGAACAGTTTGGGTCTGTAAAAGAATCCAGGGAACTGTTCAGAACATTTTAAAAACACTTCAAATCTTTTTCCAGATGAAAAGTTTTTTATAGCATCATGTACTAAATAAAATGCATTTGTTACTATTTTGGGAGTAACAGTGTGCTTCTTAAAAAGTTATATTTAGTGCATGGGGTCCCATGAAACTAAGGCACTTTTAACTAGCTTATGTTCTAATGCTTTCCAATATCTTGAATGACATATTGACCATCCTAGGCAAGATTACGGACGCAAGACGAGTCCAAGTCAAATTTTTTCAGGGTTTGTAATATGTGCTTAGCTAGGCCATTGCCTGTTAAATCAGTCACTGGGCTGTGTTCTAATTAGATTGATTGAAATAAATATTTACTATTTATGTCAAGAATTAGTACTCTCAAACCAATTATATGGCGACTTCTGTGATTGACTGTTATTTTATAGGCTACAATGTGCCAAATGGTAAATCGTTTGAAATAATAAAGTTACAAATTTCTTTAGACAGGGTATGATATACGAGATAAAAAAATTTTGTGCAAATTCTTTTGAATGGTTTTTGAGTCCGTTATCTAGCAGCCGTGATACGTCATAATGCGGCAGGCATAACTAGGTCAGACATCTTAACAGAGACTAGAGGTGTCAACTTAGAGGCAGGGCCGCCCATAAATTTCTCGAGACCCCCAACAACATTTTCACGCAGGCCCCCTAAGTTTTTCCTTTTGTAGGAAGTTTTCATGTTCCCAAGTATCCATATATTTACAAATACCCAACTTCAGAAATGTACAAGCAAACACACAGTAAATTAATAATGAACAGGTAAGCAATTAAGGAATTAAATATATATATGTTACGCCTAAAGCCCAAAGTGTGGCCACTTTGCGATCCAGCAGGACTTCGATAAGGATAATGAAGTATAATCAGAAAACTATCTAATAAATATTTATAGAAAGATAATGTAAGAAACCCATGCGAAAAACATAACAAGTTAGTTCCTGGTTCAGATGTTGCCTCTTGTTCCAAAGAACTTTCACAATGCAAATTTCTGGTTATTAAAATTACTGCTCCCTCTGATGTTGAGGACAAACTAACATCTGACACGCTGTTACCGACAGGTAAAAAGTAGCTACCTATAGTCTTTTTAATTTTTGCTAATTCTCTAGAGAATTTTTCATCCCTTTGACATTTTTTCAAACGTTTCTGTGCACTCGATTTATGCACATAATCCGACATGTTTCTGGAAAAAATGGCAAAACTGTACAAAAACAACTAAATACGTACTTGCGTTTAAAAAAAAATTGTAATTGATTTTTTTCAATTGGAATTATTTCCTTATAATTGATTTTTAAATTGTTGGCGGCTCAAAAAGGGCAATCAATTCAATTAAGGGCCTAACACTGGTTTAGATGTATTATGATTGTTTTTTTTTTTCATAAATAGGTAAGTTCTTAATTTGGTTATTTTTAAAATTACTTCTATGCTTGAAAAATACTTCCTACTTTTATTATACATACTTATAGCAATGATTGGGAAAAGTAGCATTTTATAAGTGATTTTTTGTTCCGACTTCATTCAAATTTATTTTTTATCAGGTTGTTGATAACCACAAACATAGCTTTATTTATTATAGAATGCCGTAATTTTATAGCAAAATAGAAAAGTTTTTATGCATGCAAAACAAAAAAGCTAACACATATAGAAAAAAAAATAGAACCTATGTACATAACCTATTTGCTTTAGCTGTAAATGAGTTTCAATTCTTTAAATTTCAGTACTTGGTGTTTAAATGGGATTACAGTTCACTATTGTTTTGGGTATGCAAGAATCAATTTTGAAGGGGGTACAACAGTTTAGAAAAGCAAATTAAGCCATTTAG
Source organism: Metellina segmentata (assembly GCA_947359465.1). Classification (NCBI taxonomy): domain Eukaryota; kingdom Metazoa; phylum Arthropoda; class Arachnida; order Araneae; family Tetragnathidae; genus Metellina; species Metellina segmentata. Next base: position 55,042,085 of record OX375874.1, read on the forward strand.
GACTTCAGTTGTAAAACAATATAAAAATCTTTAAATAGGCAGACAATACGATTTCCCGTATGATATCAATAGCAAGGAACATAGATTGTAATGCTTATTTATTAATTAATTAACTTTGGGGGAACCCAGAGGGCCCCCTCAGTCTTCTTTTTATACGCCTCTAGTTTGGACAGATTATTAAAAAAATACTATTAAAGAAGTTCTACGTATCAAAATTACAGAACCGAGGATGGTGGAAGCACTAAGATGAATGGAACACGCACACTCGTTATTTTCAATCGTCAATGTGAGAGAAAGGTCTAACCACGAATGTTATAGGTAGAAAATTAACAAAACAACCCCAGGAATTCCCATTTCTCATTCTTGTCCCCCTTGGACAGGGAGAACGGGCATAAGAAATGGCTGTTGTGGTTTATTTTATTCCAGAAACAAAACAAAGTGGCCTATTTATTCTCCTGCCCAAGTTTCTAACTTTGGGATCATGAAGATAGAGTGAAAATTTGAACAGATTTCAAATCAGCTTAAAATTCTACGCCAGATCGATACCAAAAACAGATTTATTATTCAACTATTTACCATATAATTACTTCATTATTTATTAAATAATTAATTATTTATTTAGAGAAATTCACATTTAAGGTATCGATCTGGTGTAAAATGTTCTGCAGATTTTAAATCCGTTGAAATTTTCAATTGATCTTTAACGATCCCGATTTTACAAAAACGAACTAAACAATGCCAGTCAAAAAACGCTTGTATGTTTTGCTTCCCTCCACTCGAATTGTTTGACGAAATGAAATGTGGCCGCTATAAGAGAAAAAACGTTCCCCAACTGTTCGTGACCACTACGATGATCGTCGTGCAAATAATGGCTCCGCTCATTTTCGTTACTCTCACAAGCAACCCTCTCTAGGAAACCAATGCCATCTATTTGTATAAACAACATTTTAGTGATGTCATCCTCAGCTGCATTACGACTGCTAGATAACGGCTCTGCTTTCTAAGGAAACCGTAGCTTTAGCGGGCGCAGAACGCAGAGGTTGTATTCTTTTCCGCGCACTCGGAAAGTGCAGAACAGCGAAATGAACGCGGGCATCACAGGGACAGAGAGGAAGAGGCACATAAGTCTGCGTACTGTGGCGGGAAAAAAGTGTCCGAATGTTGTGGACAATTATTTAAATTATTCTATTAGTGCAGACAAAAACTGTCTGCGACAATGAAACTGTGTCACAGTGTTTCTGTCATTGGGGTAACACGTATAATGTCAAGACAGTTTATAAATTCCTACCAAACAGGTTGTAAAATGTCAGTGGTAATCAGGGCTTATAACAGGTTTTAAGGTGTGAAAAAGTGACTAATCAAACAAAAAAGTGACAGATAACAATAATGCCAAATATATTCAAGTAAAAGAAAACAATCCTCCCCAGCCACCCCTATTTTTTTCTTTTCTTTCTTTGAAAGGATATTTGTTTTCTTCATTTAAAAAGCATATTATTTTGAGACGATGTTAACAAAAAAAAAAAAATTTTGTAATCATGATTTTTAAATATGTTGTTCATTTTTGACCATAGCTTGAAGAATTTCTTCCTTTTCTTTAAGAGAATATGTCTGATTTCTTTTGTTGAAAAAAAGTCTGAAATTCATTTTGTCTTTTTCTTTTCAAGAAAAAAAAATGCATTTTTTAAACTTTGTCTTTGCTGACCAGCAGCATCATCTGTCTTTTGCCACCCCTTCAATCATTGCCTGAGCAAGTGCTGCTCATTTAAAATCTTTATTTTTTTTATAGTCTTCTTGAGTTTATAATTGGCTTTCTTTAACAATTTTAAAGAACTGTCCAATGCCACGACATCCTCTTCCTTATAAATCATTTTAACTTCTTGTTCTTTTATTACATTTCTTTTCTTTGGCAAGTGCTTTAAATTTAGTTCTGCTTCCTGTCTTTGTTTTTTTTACCTGTCCTCTAATTTTTCTTGCGCCTTCCATTTTATATCTTCTAAATAGGCATTGTAGGCTTTATATGCAACCCTTTATCTGCATATCCCATTATCCTACCCAAAACTGTTCTCTTAGGCCAGTGATTAAAAAATCTGTCAATAGAAAAAACTAGTTAAGACACACCTTCCCCAAGCTCTTTTAGACCTTTAAGAAAAGCATTATGTACTGTGTGAATATATATTACATGTCCCAATGTTAATTAGTTCTCATTTTCGGGGAGAAAGTAACGAGTCATTAATCTTTTTAAAAACTGACTTGTTGACATTGGGTCCATCTGAGCCAATCATGAGCAGTTGAGATTGTGGAAGGGATAACTCACTCAGAGCTTGCAAAATTTTTCCACATAAAATATCTGCCGTTACAGATCCTATATAAAATGTCTTTAAGTGTTCGCAAACGATTCTACCTTTTCGATCTGACGAATATCTCACACCAGTTAATTATTCACTCTTTCACACCAAGTTCCGTAATTTTCTAGGACTTTCAAGGGCCCCCAAATTCGGAAAAAAAATTCAAGGACTTTTCAAAGACTGTGGGAACCCTGCTTCAGGTCATCACTAAGGGCAAATGAAAATACCAAAACAAATTTCTGGTACATTTTTACATTTTTTTTTTAATTTTCAATTTTTTAAATTAAATTAACATTTGACTTTTTTAGAAAAATTATTTTTTGGAAATTGTGCACTAAAAATTGTTTTTGTCCAAATAGAATTTAAGAACTTAAACACCTGAAAAAGTTACAAAATGTCAAAAAAGTGACAAGAACAAAAAAGTGAGCCCTGGTGGTAATTGATTGTACAGCAGCTGAAATCTGTTGTTTAAGTTCAAATAAATTTGTGGGTAATGGCGCGGCATACACTTTATTTTTTACAAACACCTAAAGGAAGAAATTGCATGGGGTCATTTCAGGTGACATAGGTGGCCAGCTGTGTAACATCAAATCATCTGGTCCACTGCAACCGATCCAACTGTGAGGTAGCTTCGTGTTAAGGAAATGACAGACCTCTGCAGCCCAGAGGGGTGGTGCCCCATCTTGTTGGAAAACAAAGTAGAAAAGATATCTTCCTTTATTTTGGGGAAAAGTCAGATAAACAACATATCCAAACCACATATGCCATTATCACTTCTGCCACTGAAAAGCTTCTAAAACAGCTTTCGTGAAATAGTTTCACAAAGAACACACGGGTACCATCTATTCTTCACAATATAAAACTTCCATATTTTTTCATTGTACTACTTATCATTCTGCGTCGTTTATTTGTGAAAATATGGAATTTTGAAATCGGATGATTCATTTTGAATAACCCAGTATACATATATACATAAATAATATGTATGTTATAGTTAAAGTGCAGTAATCAGTTATTCTACAGATTATCTAGGTAATGTGCATATTAACTAGGTAATCCATTAAAGTGCCAAAAATTGTTTCATTTCTCAAATTACCTAGATAAACTGCACATTACCTACTAAGCACTTGTTAAAGTGAAAATAAGATCTTTGCTGGAACAACAGCAACGTTTTTGTACACTTAAATTAACATAATGTTATTTATTTATTTTTCGATATCTAAAGAATCAAGTTAATACAGTTAAACAATCCATAAATTAGTTAGAATCGATCATCAATAAATTAAAAACGATAATAGAAAGAATCAAACGGTTTAAAATATTATTACAATTAACGAAATTAACATGTTATTTATTAATTTTTCAATACCTAAAAAATCAAGTTAATACAATCAAACAGTTAAAAAGATTAGTTGATAGAATCAATCATCAATCAATTAAAAATCTATAATAGAATGAATCAAATGGTTTAAAATATTATGACAATTAAGGAAACAAACTCAAAGTGGAGAGAGGGAAGGTGTAGGGAAAGGAAATGAGAGAAACAAACTTTTGAACTCTAACGATACGGAAACCATTAATGTGCACATTACCTAGGAAAACTCTTAATGCTGCAAATTAGTTAATCTGCAGATTAGCTATATAATGTGCACATTAACAGTTTTCAAGCTTTAGCAGGAACATATACACACAGTGAAACCTCGATTTCCCGTATATAACGTCATTTTTCATTAGTCCCAAATAATTTCCTATATTTTCAATGTCGAAAAATCTCAAATACATTCGTCATTCTGATGATTTTTTTTTTTTTCCTGTTGGAGTATCTCACAATGTCACAGGCAATTCAATTTTTAATCGATCTCTCGAACATTTATCTGTAATAATCTATGAGAGAATTTCAAACTTAAAACAGATTAAAGCTGACAAAAAGAAGCATTTTCTTTTCCTGGACTCCACCTCTTACAGGAAAAAATATGGAATGTGAGACTTAGAAAGTAGAAGAAAAAAAATTTCTAAAATAAGAAAATGGGAAGCTAAAATTCATAATAGATTACATTAATACCTCACAGCTGCCTGAAGTGTGGTAGCAGCATCCTATTCAAACCCCACTGATTTAGAACACTCAGTACATATTGCAGTTTGCCCACTATTATATATATAATTGCCGACTTAACTCCTAATTATAATAAGCTGCCAAATGATTTTATTATGTACTTTGCCAAAACTAAAATACCTGATAACCAATAAAGTACAGGACATTTCTTGGCTGAAGATTGGGGTGGAATAAAGATAGAAAACTTCATTTCACATTTTAGTTCTTCACTCAAGTGACTAAACACTTTTTGATACCCTCCATGGCACTTTGAAGAAGAGACTTCAGTAACTGCAGACATATTGGTAAACTTCCTAAAAATCAAACAATTCAGTAAATACTAAAAGTTTTAATCGCAATTTTTTAAATAAAAAATTCGATTTACAAATAATTCCAAAACTAAATTTTCTCAATTTTTTTTTATTGCACTATTCTTTTAAAATAGATTTGAGTGAAAACTTTAGGATAGCCAAACAACATATAAACAAAGTACTTTTAAAATGAGTAAATAAATTATAGCTTATTGAGACTGCATTTATCAGTCTGAGAAATCAGTGCGTGTTGTTCAAAATTGAGCCAGTAATGTGAATATGGAGTCGGTGGATACAGGAGGAACAAACTGACTCATGTGAATAATTGCAAGTCTTTCCCCCACTACCAACTAAACGACAGACATCTTGTGAGCATTTCTGCTAGATTGTACAGCAACAGAAAGAAGCCTAGTTCAAGAATTAGGGCGTTGCATGCCCTGAGTCAACACATACACTTCAATGTCATCTGCAGCAGAGGGGAATATTTTCAAGACATGCAAGGTTGTAACTACCTTAGACTCTACACCATAAGTGTCTGCAATGGTGCACAGTATGCAACACAAGGACAAGCAAACGTCATGACATCCTCTTTTCAAATGAATCAGGATCCTGTCTACAGCACCAAGATGATGGCACTGGAGTCTGGCAGCACCATGGAGACAGACCGCATGACATGCGTTTAGTGTGCATGGCTCTTGCTTTAAGATCTCCCAAATGGTGTCATAGTATGGGATGAAATTGGCATCTACTCACCTTATACCAGGGCTCGAAATACCCAGGTGCACATGAAAATATAATTGTGCACCTAATTTTTTCCCACTAAGTGCACCTAATTAAAAACTTAGGTGCACAAGGTGCACCTGTATTAAAAAATCTATTTCGAGGCCTGCCTTATACAATGCTTATAAACTTAACAGCAACTAATAAATCTCTGAAGTTTCAGAACCTGTTCTTTCTTATTTACGGAAATTACCTGTGACAAGTTCAAAATTGTTGGATGCTTTGAGGTTAATGGCTACAACAGTTGTCAATATTTGCCTCTAGTGTTTTTATTGGTAGTCAGAAGAGTAGAGTTGTTGGGGCTTATAACTTGTATGTGGAGAATAGAAATTGGATTAGTTCAGGGCTTGAAATACCTGGGTGCACATGAAAATATAACTGTGCACCTAATTTTTTCCCACTAGGTGCACGCAGTGCACCTAATTTAAAAATGTAGGTGCACAAGGTGCACATGTATTAAAAAATCTATTTCAAGGCCTGGATTAGTTTGTTCGTTGTGGTTTCAAATGCTCTGGGTCATCAGATTGCAGAAGTTATCAGAATATGCAGTTTGAAGGATTAGCAAAGTTTTTCGCTCTTTGTATTCTGTGTAAACAAGTAAAACAAGGTCTAGTGAGTCTTCTATTTTGCATGAAGTACATTCAGCTAATTCTTTGAGATTGAATCAGAATAAGGCAGGTGTGACTGACATTTTAATCCTGAATATCTAATGATATTCCTACAGTAAACGCTTTCTGAATTTCTTCATAAACTTGAAAAATGGCAGACTGTTTCTAAAGGGTAGAAATCCAAGATGAGTCTTCTTCAAGTGGTTCTTTAAGGATTGTTTTCAGTAAAAGTGTAATAGCAGCATGTTTTCGAAGATTTTTGTGAGAACCAAGGTTAGACCAATTGGTTCGTATGATTTAATTTCTTCTTTGGGTCTGTTTGGCTTCTGAATAGGAATGATGAGTGTTTTTCCAACTATCTGGGATATTGTTGGTTTGCCAGATATGATTGAAATTATTTAATGGTTTCGAGAGATATTTAATTAAAAATTTTCATAAGAATTACAGAAATCTTGTCTTTGCCTGGATTGAAATTTTAGTCTTTATTAATTTTTTTAGTTTGAGAGAGAACATTCATTTTTATATCTCCTTGTCCTCCGTAATGAAGAGGGATTGGTTTGTAATCAGTCACATAACTGAAAATTTTGCAAATGTTTCACTTTGTCCATTTGCTTGTGTTATAATTTTGCTGTCAAGATTAAGTAAATTTTGTGCCATCTGAATTATATAAGACCTATTTGAAATATTTTCAAAAGCAATTTTGTATCTTTTCAGTTTGACCTTTCAATCTTAAGTTTAGCTGATGTCCTTTTATATTGAATCTAGTGTTCTTTTGCAGTGTATTTTTTTTGTAATGGTAATAGTAATTTTAGTTAACGTCGTACTAAAGAAACACAACGGCTATTGAAAACGGTCCAGGATCAATCCCTTAAGTGAAAGATCAGAGGACAATACCTCGTAATTTTGAACCACAATATATTTTTATTTTAACAAAGAGCACTGCATTTGGAAGTCCGCCAAATCAGAAAATCTTAGAGTTGAAAATTTTGAACTTTTTTATTTTGGAAGATTGATTGTAAGCAATTATTTTGATAGGTTTGGCAAGTTAAAATTTTTTGGATTTTACTATTGACTTCTTTGGAAATTAAGTCCCATCTGTATTGTAGTCTTGTTTGGTAATTAGCATTGTTTTTCCAATGATGATGACAATCAGGTAGTGATCGCTGTCAATTGTCTCTTCTGTTATTTCATATTGAATTTGAGGAAAGATGTCTTATGAGCATATCGATTAGAGTTGGATCTGTTGGAGGATATATATGAGTGGGGATGATTATTGATGAGGCAAAAATCATTTATAACAATCCAGTTTGCAAGTTTTTCTCTTTTTGTGTTGATTTGACTGTTCCAGAAGTTGTGGTGGGTGTTGAAATCACTGAGAATAAGAGTGGGATTTGATGTGCTTGTGCAAAAGGAATCTATTTTGTTAGTGGACAATTTCCCTTTGGGACAATAAATATTGATGATGTTTAGGCTATGATTGTTTGAGCCATGGATGGCGATTCCTAAAATTTCTTCATTAATTGACAAGTGCGGAAAATGTATAACGTTTGTAAACAAACTTTAACTGACGAGACCTTTTCCTTTGTCTGTCTTTTCTGAATAATGTTTTAGTTCTGAGATAGAATTTTGTTAACAGGTTTTAAACATGTTTATTAAAATACACATATATCTGTTGAGTTGAAGAGTGAGTTCTGTAGCCATAGATTCTTTTTGCAAAAGCTTTTTTGGATTTTTGAGTGAAAATAATATAAAAGTAAATAAATGAGAGGCCCTACCCGAGGAGAAGATAAGCCCATGACTAAAGTTTTCTTGGATTATTTCTTTGAATTTGATAGAATTATCCTGCTTCTATGTTTTATTGAGTCGTATGTATGGTAAGTGTCGCTTTCCATTTCCAAGTCAACTTCTATTTTGTCTTTATGCTGATCGTGTTTTTGGATTGTGATGATTTTAGGTTTCATTTTTCTCTTCCTTTTTGGACTAGTAAAGTTTTTAGAATGGCTTTTAGATGATTGTGTATTTTCTTGAATGATTTGTATTAATGAGTTTCCAAATTTGTTCAAGGTTTTGATGAATTGTTGCGCTTGCTCTTTAAATGCTTCAGTTGTTTTAATTTTTATTACGGTTTCTTGGATTACTTTTTTATATTCGAAGTTAATTGGTGTGCTTTCTTGATTATTTTATGACATTGTTACTTTGGGAGTTGTTGGTCTGCAAGTTCTACTTGCTTCAGAGAACGAAGGATAATTGTACGCTATGAATTCAAGAAATTTGCGTTCTTCATGGCGTTTCGGCCAATTTGGATAGTCTGCTGGATGGTCTTGTTGGCAATAGCAGCATTGTATTGGGTTATCACAGTTCGGGTTCACATGATTTTGATCACATTTTACTTCGTTTTTACAGTTTTTTTGTTGTGTGATCAAATATAAAACAATTTAGACATTGTCTTGGTTTATCAATGAAACTTGATACATTTTTTAATCGTGTACCATATTTTGATTTCAGGAGGTATTTTCGTTCTGATGTCAGATTTTGAATTGCTGTGACCTTATGACAGTCTCGTATAAAAAAAAGAGTTGCCTATTAACTTACATGAATATGCATCAATAATATCTTGGTAGTAAAGTCAGATCATTGTTGTAGCAACCAGTGCCTTAATTCTTTTTTTTTCTTGTAAGAAATTGTTTATTTCTGTAAAAATGTCTATTTTTAATGTTATTCTTGAATTGAGGGAGCTTACATGTGTATCTAATTCTGCATTATTATATCCTACTCTTACGCTTTTTTAATAATCTCTATTCTATCTGTAGTTAATCGCATTCTTAATCAGAATTGATATATCTTCACATGTTCCAGAATCAACTTGTTTTACAAATCAGAATAAAAAAATTTGTACAAATTTAATTCCTGAAGCTATAAGATCCTTTCTTATTTCTTCTAGACTACTACTAAATTCTGAATTTATACCATGTGGATCAATTACCCTGGTCAACAATGAAATTGCTTCTTAGATGAAAGAACCCAATCCTGAATGATTTCAACGTGCTGAATACAAATATCACCTTAAAAAAAGTTGACTGGCTTTTATGTTGCAGGGATGTGGATATTTCGTCCATTATATAGGTGCTATCACGTAATATAATGCAATCTAGTGAGATAAATACATGGAAACAAAATTGTTGCATCATATTTCTTAATCTCTTTATATAAATAAGTTATTGCATTATACACATTTCAATTGGCAGCTTCGCGAAGGTGATTATTGTGGAAGAGCAAGCTAGTTTATTTACGAAACAAGCTGGCACAGCTCGAGTAAATTCCTTTCATTTCGTCCATACTTTTCGAAGCTCTAGCATACACAAGTGATTGTTACAGTGTAAAATAAATAGTAGTTATGCCTCTTGACTGCTTTAACAGTGCTTATAACTGTTATATTTGCGAAGAAGTGACTTGCTCCACAGAAAAAGACCATCAGTGCAATAGTTAAGAAAGGGTATCATTTGTATTTTGGTTGTAAGATAGGCGACCAGGACAAAGACTAGATCCCACACGTATGTTGCCGCAGATGTGCAGTAAATATTTTACAGTGGCTTAATTGCAAAAGAAAGGCAATCCCATTTGCTGTGCCCATGATTTGGAGGGAGCCACCAATCACATTGATGTTCGTTACTTCTGGAGGCATCACCAATAAAACAAAGTGGACTGTTGAATACCCTAACAAAACATCTTTTCTGCATCCTGTCTCGCATGGTGAAGGACTCCCTATTCCAGAGCCTCCTATAGATTTTTATATTGGTTTTGATGAGGAGGATCGCCATGCGTCTACGAAATCTCCTAAACCGTCAACTTTAAAATGTAGTGGCACTATGGATGATGATTTTTCTTGTTTGATGAAACATCTGCACCACATTAACTTAGCTCAGGTGAACTAAACGATCTTGTTCGAGATTTGGATCTGTCCAAAAGCTAAGCAGAATTACTAGCCTCAAGACTTGGACAATGGAATCTTCTCAAACAAAATGTCCGAGTGGCTTCATTTCACCATTATCAGTCCTTTGAATCTTGCCTTGTGTTCTGCTGCAATATTGATGACCTACAGCAAGAACTTGGAATTGCAAATGAGCCCTGTGAATGGTGCTGCATCAAAACTGAGTCTCAAGGCGGTTTTGCTGCATAATGAGAACCAGCTTCCATTCATATTTATCAGACATGCTGTCTACATGAAGGAGACGTTCGACAATCTAAAGATGCTATTGGAGAGGATTAACTACAGTAAGTAGGGCTTGTAGATCTGTGCTGACCTGAAGGTAATGGCTTTGTAAGAGGGATATACAAAGTACTGCGGTTTTCTTTTGTTTATGGGATAGCAGAGCAATCAATTTACATTACATCAAGAAAAAATGGCCTTCTAGAGCATCTTTTAAGCCTGTAGAAATGAAGGTACAGCACCCACCATTGGTATAATCGCACAAAATCCTCATTCCTCCTTCACACATCAAGATTGGCCATATCAAAAACTTGGTAAAAGCCACAGATAAGAATGGACTAGCATTCAAGCACTTGTATAAAATATTCTGTCTCAGTGAAGCCAAAATTAAAGAGGGTGTTTTTGCGAGGGCCTCAGATCAAACAGTTCTTCAGAGATCCCAAATTTGAGAAAGTTCTTCAAAGCAAAGAAAAACAGGTTTGGGATGCATTCTGTGATAATGGTCAAAAACTAGAAGGAACTGTTGGTTTGTTTCATGATTTCAGCTGCAATGTCATTAAGATTCACTATCTTGACTCCTACTTGAATTTCTTCCCTAATAACAGCGGGGAGGTCAGTCATAAGCACAGCACATGTTTGCATCATCTGATTGCAAGATGGAGCAACGGTACCAGGGCAAATGGTCCATGTCATTCTTGGCTGATTATTGTTGGACGTTCATCAGAGATACTCCCCTAGTCCATCATAAATGACAGGCCAAAAGAAAGCATAAGTTTGAAGATTAAGGTATTCTTAACATGTATTATAATAATTACATACTATATACATTTTTTCTCAATGATGCATATACATTACAAAAAAACATAGCCAATTCAGCTCTTTCTTTGTTATATTCATATTCAGCACATTGAATTGATTAGGAAATGATTATTTTCATCTCGGAAGCAGAAAATTCTTGTGAAATTTTGTTGCCTAGTGTTATTGATAAAGCACACCATCCTTTTTAAAAAGAACTACAGCATGATCATTTCCTTTCATAAGTAAAATACTTAAATATCGATTGTTAGGACACATCACTTTCTTAACACTTACTGTATCAAGAATTACATCAATATTTAATTCTGTTTCCATCATTAATAGAATATTATAACCCATAGATTCAAAATCCATTTCTTCACCTTCTAGACAGATGCCACAAATATCCTGCTGTTGAAAATTTAAAGAACCAAAATTAGCTTATCTTATTTTTTGATATAATAAATTGAACATCTCATTGCTGTCATATTTTCTGATGAGGGAACTTAAATATTTTGTTTTTTTTGCCTGTATTATTAAAACAAAGACCATGCAATTTTATAAAAGCAGAACAAGTTTTAGTTCCTGCTCCACACAATAGATTAGATAGTTTATCTGAATCAAAAAGTTTTCCGGTTTGCTAAGAAATGATTTATATATTCTTCCTCCCAAAAACAGTTTATGAAAATTACTTAAAATAGAAGCAGCATTAGCTTTTGGGTGGAGTGGTAGCAAACGGGACAGTGGACGATTTCTCACCAAAGTGGCAACGTTCAATGCATACTGTTGTTAAGGCAACCCTATTTAGAAGTTTAGAACTGAAGACTATTGACGCCACCATCTTGGTTTGGCGACAAAAAAAAAAAAAAAAAAAACTTGGCTTTACTGTCCCGTTTGCTACCACTCCACCAGCTTTTGATATAGACAATATGCAGGACAAATTATGCAGAATAAAACCTATGTCAGTGAAATCATTTAAACATTTTTTATGCTTCCTTACTCATTAAAGCAAACTGTGTGAAAATCTTTTAAAGCAAAACAAATATTGCCACCTGCTCCATGTAACAGATTAGATGAAAGATTTGGAGTAGAATGTGCCTTAAAAAATAACAAATATTTTGTTGGAATTCCTTTATTATCAAAATAAAATTCATGGAATTCTTCAAAATTATCTGCTCTACTCAGAATACTGCATAAATCACATGGTCTAAAACTTATCTATGGTTTAGTAAAATCACTTAAATATTTTGTTGGACTTCCTTCATTATCAAACAAAAGATAATACAGATCCTTAAAAGCTTGTTTAACTTTAGCTCCTGTGCAATGTAAAATACTAGGTATATAGATATATTTACTCCATTTTTTTTAGAGTTAGAAAATATATTTTGCTAGATTTCCTTCATTATCAAACCCAAAAGATTATAGATCTTTAAAAGCTTGTTTATAGCTTTAGCTCCTGTGCCATGGAAAATGCTATATGGGGCATTTCATAGTATTTGAGACATAGGTGTGTCCGTAACAAAACTTAATAAAATAAAAAATTAATTACATATATTGAGAGAGCACAATCTAAAGGACATAAATATCACATTCTTTTATTTTTTTTTAACTTCATATTATGCATAGAATTGCGTTTAGAACATCAAAAATGAAGTTTTCAATGTTACGGACTCTACAGTAAATTTTAATTTTTTAATGGCTTGAACAGATTTTTAAACCAAAATTTAAATTGGGGACAAATAATGTTCAGGCACATCTCCATTATGGTTAATAATTTATTGATAAATGTATTCTGTAAAAATTAACAGCTTGTGAAAATAATGGTTGTAGAGTCCTTAACAAAATTTGAATGAAAAGTTTTATTAAAATTTTTAATTACGATTTTATATTTACCAAAGTCAATATTTTCTAATTCCAACAATTGTGTTGCAATATTGTTAACTGATTTCCACTATTATTCAATTCTGTTATTTTTTATGAATTTCTAAAATTTTGTTTCGCACTCTACATTTGAAAATAATGATGTTTTTAGTCTACAGGGTTTCCATTTTACTATTTGTCTGCACGCAAAATAAAACAACCAGAACTTCAACTTTAAAGGTGAAATGAAACTTTCACTTCAAAAAACTACTTCAAATTTAACTTTTAGAAGTTAGTTTCAGTTTTCCAGTACTTGCATACCTTTACTTCTTTTCAACCTTGTTTGAATTTGATTGAAGATATACCAATTAGCTATTTTCAATTGGTTACCAGTGATGAACAGGAAAGAAAGGAAGCTGTTGGAACAGATTTAGTTGAAGGTATACAAGTTCTTAAAGAACAGCTGCACTCATTTGCCCGGCATGTATACAATGTAAAATGGCAGCAAGAAAACATGCAATATCTAAAAGAGAAACTGACAGAAGGTCAGATTATCATTCAAGAGGATTTTGCAGAAAATAATAGCCTGAAACAACAAAATGAAATCATGAAAGCTTGTAAATAAGGAGTTATGTAATAAATAATTAATTTAAAATTATTTTTGTCCTTTCTAATTTTTATTTTGTGGTGCAGATGTTTAATACATGAACTGAAATGTAAAAATAAAATTTTAATAGATAGAAATAACAGCTAGTTTCAGAAGGAATGTCATTTCTATTTAAGTAAAAAAATCCATGTCCCTTTATATATAATGTAGTCTGTAACATGCACCATAAATCTCTATATTTAATAAAAATTTTAATTTTAAAAATATTTTTCAATGCTAATGTTATAATTACATACTATAATATAAAATTACTTGAAGTTCAGCTTAAACATTTTCACTGTAAGAGAATATAAGGATAAAATAGGTTTCTGAAGTGTAGAGTCCATAACAACTTAATACTGTGAAATGCCCCATATATATATACTTGTCTTACAATTTTTTTCTAGAGTCTGTAAATATTTTGTTGGATTTCCTTCATTATCAAACCAAAGATTATAAAAATCTTCAAAAGTTTGTTTAGCTTTAGTTCCTGTTCCATGTAAAATATTAGATATATCTCTATATTAAAAAAAGTTACCACCGACGCCGCAGGATTGAAAACTGTGTTGTTTAGCTCGATTCTTAGACAATTTCCCGCGAAAGTACTGATTGGAAAAACGAAATTAACATGGTTTGTTCTTCATTGGATTCCCTGTACAATTATTAAGATTTTTTTCCGATGCGGCTATTAGTTTAGGGTTTATTAAGTGTCAAAATTGAAGAAACGAAATTTCTTCCGCGAGTGAGCAAAACACATACAAATTTTCAGTCTTCAACCGTGAGTTTATTTTAAAAAGTACCCCTCAACGTAAATTTTTGCAGTTCGTCGAGTTTTTTTTTTGAAATTTCAATTTGGTTCTTGATAATATTTTTTTGAAATCCGGGAATAATCGGGATATTTTTGTTACTTTTTTTTAAACTGCTGTATCTATATCTTATTACTATTAGTTTTAAATTTTTAAAATATTACAGTACACCTCAGAATGTATTCTTTCTAACAGTACTATTATTTTTGTAATCGGTCAACAATTAAATTGGAGGCGATCAAATGTTGGTCACACAAAATTCGGAATCTTTGGATATTTTCGCTACTTTTTGTAAAAACAATTATTTTTTTAAATTTGAGAACATCACTGAATACATTACATTGCACTCTTTCTTATGGTACAATTATTTTTCAAATTGGTTAATAAATAAAATCGATGCAAATTAAAGTTGGTCATACAATTTTAGGAACTTCCAGATCGTAATTTCTGATAAAAAACTAAAACTGTCACATCTATATCGTATTGCTATTAGTTTTAATTTTGAAAATATTGCAGTATACCTCAGAATGTACTCTTCCTTAGAATCAATTATTTTTAAAATTGGTTCATAAACAAATTCAATGCAATCAAAAGTTGGCGACACAAATTTCGTATTTTCTATTTCTCGTAGCAAATTCCGCGTGCATATCAGGGTTGTATTTCTGACTATCGGGTTTGCAGATATCAAATTTATCATAGCAACAATTGCCATAAAAACGATTTCTTTTTATTTGGCGAGGAAAAAGGCTCGCTTTTTTCCCTCTGTTCTCAGACGGTTTACTGAGAAAGTACAAATTGTAAAGTTTGATTAACACGGTTTATTTAAAATTGTACAGGGAACAAAATGATGATTTTTTATTGATGTGGCTATTAGTTAAAAGTGCATTAAGTGTTAAAGTAAAAAAAAGTGAAATCACTTGTGAAAGAAGTATTGGTTTGCTAAGCAAACCAAACGGGATTGCGTAGCAATCCCCAGGGGTCGGCAAGCGTAAGCGAGCAGGGGGGCGAAGCCCTCGCTGTGACATCATGGACCGGAAAGTGAATCAGGATAATACGAATTATTCAGATAGCTTCACTCTGCGAAAGGAGTGTTGGTTTGCGAAGCAAACCAAATGGGATTGGGTAGCAATCACCTTGGGTTGGCGAACGTAAGCGAGCAGGGGGCTGAGCCCCCTAGTAGAAGATAGATTGACTCCGTTTTTTTCTAGAGTCTGTAAATATTTCATTGGATTTTCTTTATTATGAAACCAAAGATTATACAGATCCTCAAAAGCTGGTTTAGCTTTTGCTCCATTTTGTTGGATTTCCTTCATTATCAAACCAAAGATTATACAGATCTTCAAAAGCTTGTTTAGCTTTAGCTCCTGTTCCATGTAAAATACCAGATATATTACATAGATTTACTCCATTTTTTTCTAGAGTCTGTAAATATTTTGTTGGATTTCCTTCATTATCAAACCAAAGATTATACAGATCTTCAAAAGCTTGTTTAGCTTTAGCTCCTGTTCCATGTAAAATACCAGATATATTACATAGATTTACTCCATTTTTTTCTAGAGTCTGTAAATATTTTGTTGGATTTCCTTCATTATCAAACCAAAGATAATACAGATTTTCAAAAGCTTGTTTAGCTTTAGCTCCACTTCCATGTAAAATACCAGATATATTACATAGATTTACTCCATTTTTTTCTAGAGTCTGTAAATATTTAGTTGGATTTCCTTCATTATCAAACCAAAGATAATACAGATCTTCAAAAGCTTGTTTAGCTTTAGCTTTTGCATTATGTATAATACTAGACATATTACGATTAACTTGATTTTTATACAGAACATTAAAAATATCACTGCCTTCTAGTGTATTTAAAAAACTTTTAAATACTTGAAGATGAGACCTAGTTGGGGCATTTCACAGTATTAAATTGTTACGGACTCTACACTTCAGAAACCTATTTTATCCTTATATTCTCTTACAGTGAAAATGTTTAAGCTGAACTTCAAGTAATTTTATATTTTAGGATGTAATTAAAACATTAGCATTGAAAAAGATTTTAAAAATTAAAATTTTTATTAAATATAGAGATTTATATTGCATGTTACTGACTCTACATTAAAGGGACATGGATTTTTTTACTTATATCGAAATGGCATTCCCTCTGAAACTAGCTGTTATTTCTATCTATTAAAATTTTCTTTTTACATTTTAGTTCTTATATTAAATATCTACACCACAAAATAAAAATTGGAAATTACAAAAATAATTTTAAATGAATTATTTATTACACAACTCCTTGTTTACAAGCCTGTTACGGACACTACACATTTGTCTCTTGTGAATATTAATGAAAATACTGAGAACTGTGTTCAAACTATTACAAAAAAATTGTTTTTCTGTTCAATAGTGTCTATGATTGATGAAATTTTTTGGCTATTTCCTCATTACATGTAAAACAACGTGCGAAAGAACCAATTGGTGGTGGGTCAATGGGTATAGTTGACAGATAAATGTCCCGGTTAATTTCTTCAAACTCTACTTTTGGCATAGCTTTAAATTTGTTTGTTGATATGGGTTTAAGTTTAAACTTAACAAGCAATTTTTTTTTCTGGCAACATTTCCACTCTTTGCCCTGGCCACAGCTGTCATTACTGTTAAGTACAGATATCCAAGTGCCTACTTTAATGTCAGGTTTGGAAATGCTTTGGATTAATGATGGAGAATTCTCATTCCTATGAGATCCCACACATCTTTTCTCAATATATTTGGAGTTAACTTCTGCAAATACTTTGCCATCATCAACATAAAAACTGTGCATTCTTCTGGTGCCAGGGATTGATGTGACTAAGCTCCATCTATTTTCAAGTTTAAACTCATCAACAGTTGCTACCACCTCAGTTTCAGGTACAAAAAGAATGTTTATTGATTTAGCCTCTCTTTTAGCAATTGCTTAGAAATCATAGGCATTAAATGTCACATCTTTTTATTTCTCCTCCTATACCATCTACTGGTCCTTTTCCGTGCGCTGTAGGAAAAAAATTCCAGCTAGCAGTGCAGCCGTGGTCTTTCATGTGGTTTTTTAAATTGCTCACAAGGTTATACTTATTTTAAAATTTCCTCTGAATTCTATATTTTGACAATCAGTTGTATTTTTACAGCTTGTTACATGGCATATGACCTCCTTAAATATTGTACGCTTGCTAGAGGTAATTTTAACTCCTTGATTTACTGAAAATATTGGAATGTTAACAACATAATTTTCTGAAGCCTTTAAATGGCAGTCTTCCTTGTCCACTTGCTTAAGTGTAAAGACTCGTATTGACGTGAATATGTAAAAATGACCACAAAATCATCTCAGCTATCTATATTAATAATATGGTGTTTTCAGCCTCGCTGTCCTGTACTGCAAATGCAGGGTTTAAGATGACGGCAAAAATGCCTTAGCTCGAATTAATTCTCAACTTGAAAGTCTCAGAATTTATCGTCTCTTCATCCATGCTTAACAATATAATCCTTGATCACAAACATTACCTGTCGTTCTTAAAAAATATCCAATAGACAAAAGATGTTTGCCCCAATATCGTTTATTAGTTTTGGAAACTTGCAATACATACCATACTGATATACGAAGGAAATAAATTTCAAAAATTAAAGATTTTTAGAAATTGCAAAAGAAGTGAAAAAACAAACAATATTACCAAAATATAGTGTGCTCTCTGCAGATGTTTTCTGAAAAAAGAAACAAAATAAACGGATAACCACGAGATATTAAGATATTATTTAATAATAATGTAAACTTACGATTTAAATTCTTCATCTGACAATGTAATAAATTGTATGGATATTATAATTGTTTTAGTATACTTTATAATTTTTGTAGGTAAATATTTATGGGAATACAATAATTTTAGAAATGGAATTTTTATGCAACCAACCAAACAGCGGTAGTTTTTCTAAATATTTTGTCCAACTTATAAGAATGTGGCATCACTATTGCGATTCTCGTTCATCGGTGTTGTTTGTTAGTGTTGTTGACGAATTGATAAAATATAGTTTGATTTTTAAAAAATGATTTTGATTTCAAAGAATTTTTTCATTGCATTCTTTCAAGTTTTATTTCTTTCAAAATTAACAACTGAACAGTAATTTTGATTTTATTCTAAGGTACTGGGTAATGTATTATTTTTCATCGTAATATGTGTGCTCAAAATTGATTTTAATTTTTTCCATTTCAAAACGTTGTTTCTTTCTATTTTACTTCCAAATGAAACCTTTTAATTCGTTTTTCTGTATTATCTCATTGCCAAACTTTACTCTTTTTTTATTGGTATTGAGTATTGTGTCGGCCTTAGTTTGACAGGTAGACCAAACCTGTCTGCACCTGTTTTCAACCTTATCGTTTCATTTTATACTTTCTCAATTTCCAAAAATAGATTTACGATCATAAACTAAGGTGTTCTTCACAAGAACTTAGTAAACTATATTAGTATTTGAAACCAAAACGTGTACTTGATTTACAGCGAATTTATTTTATGTTGTTCTAATCTTGGAAGCAAACCTTGAGGGATCTTCAAAAACTGAATATTAAAGTATAAAATTAAATGCATTCTGATCTGATTTTGAATGTATTGTCTCAAGGAGGGCACAGGATAATATTTTTTTCCAAATGCATATTATCTTAAAGAATGTATGTAAACAATCTTCAAGATTAGTATATGTATTTTAACTAACACTACAAGTATATGTGTGTAGAATATTATTTTATTTTTGTAGCTATTATCAGAATAGTTCATCTGACTTCAGATATGGAATAGGGTTCCTTCCACTGATATCTGAAATTGTCTCGTTCTGTTTATAATATGGAAACACGATTCGCTGTCCTTTAAATTCTGGTGTTAAATAGCATCAATATTTATTCAGTACAGCTACAGTCTACATTTATTAGCTGTGGCAGCGGCCTTGGCGATTTGTTTGCCGAACTTCTAAAGTTGCCAAGGAAAGTTTTTCAAATATCGTTTTCTTTCAAAAACATTTTTCTTTCTACAATGTAAAATAAAAGCCTGAAAACACATTTAACAACGTTTAAAAAAAATATTTTTTAAACAATTTCATAAAAAATAATAAGCTTAAACACCTTTTAAAACACATTTGTGAACCAGCAGAAAAACTAAGCTGCAAATGTTGGGTGAGAAAATCCTGAAACTTGAAATAATACAACCTGATACGTCAGAACTGTTCCAAGATAAAATAACAAACGAAAATTCCACAAATGGCAAAAAACAAAACTTGAACATTTCGTGAAAAATATTATGACAAAATAAAAATTCCACAACTATAGTCTGTTTTACCTTAACTTGGCAGTAGAGAAAAGGCTATGTTGATCACAGTCAATGTCGTAGAAACTAGGGTTACACTGTCAGAAGAGGTCAACTATAAGCGACGAAATTCGCCCTTTTTGGCAAGGAGTGATAAAATACACGTGGAAATTCTATACGTTTCACAGATTTTTTTTTTCTAATGGCTCTTGCATTACATTTGTTAATTAAACAAAAAGCTACTCTATGTTAATATAAATCCGTTTTGATTTTTCTAAATGAGTATTATTTTTAATTATTTAACCTTTTCGAGGCGGGGAGGTTTCAACCAGATTTCGCTTCAAGGCGGGAGAAATGGAAGAATAGCTTTCCCCCTTTTTTGCGCGCATCTGACCTTATCTTTACTACGGCCAGGTCCCCTGCGGTAATTGGAACCACGGGCGGTCCGTTCGTGTGTCCCTACATGGAGAGTTGAAAGGGACACCTCTTCCAAATTCCCCAGTCCTTCTGAGAAATTTCCCTTTCATACTGCCAATGTTATCTTTCTCAAGAGCTTTCCAACACGCTAACTGTTTTTTACGCCCCTCAGCAAGGTTGATGATTTCATTGTCCCAGGGAGGGCACATCCTGTCAATTGGAATTTGGAGAATGAATACTTAGAATTTTGGAAAGTGACCGCGAAGCCTAATGGATCAAGAGACTGCTTTACAGCTGAGGCTACTGAATAGTTTTAAAAATTAGTCAACAAATTATTTAGAAAAAACTGTTTTTTTTGCTAATGGAGGAAAAATGGGAACAACTCCAGGGGCATAGCTAGTTTGTTTTCGTGGCCCCGGGGTAGATAAATGAAGTGGGTGGCCCTTTATCTACCTGGAATCTCACATTTTACAGTACTATCCAAAATACATCTTTAACCATGCTGTATGTAAACCCGATTTGATCTCAACATTCTACCCATAAACGTTCGTATTATCTATGTGCTACACAATAACTTGTGTGTGTTTGAAGTTAATAATAAAGTAGTGGATATAATAGTGAAGAAAAAAAAAATGAAACATTAAATTGAAAGAAAAGTAAGTTTCTATTGTTATAAATTTTATATAAAATGCAGTACTATGTACGAAAGTTACCTAAAAGATTGTTTCCTTTGCTGATAATGTCGGTAAGAATATTAATTAGATTAGAAAAATGCAACTTTCTTGCCTTCTCTTTTTCAACCGACATCGTACTTCTCAGATACGTTACAACATATATAAGCATGTTATATCGTTACTTAAAAAAATTTACAAGCCAGCAAATTTGGTTACATCACGATAACTGGGAAAATCGAGGTGGTACTGAACCCCTGGCAGAACTGACAAAGTTGCCATCATAGGTGCTACATTTTTGTTAATATTTCATCCCCTCTACGTAAACGACCTACGTGTCATTATATCTTCCTGATATACAGATTTAGCAAATTTTATAATATATATAGGTTAACAAAGATGACGTATTCTTGAAAACTAATACAATAATTAACTATTTTGATGAAAAATAAAATTTTAAAATAAAAGTATCTGAGAAAATTGAAGTAAATACTAAGAACCGAAGGATATAATTCCAATTAACGTCATGCTAAAGCTACACATAAGGCTATTGACGACTTTCCCGGATCGGACCCTCTAGAATGCTCCTTTTTATAATAAATATCATGTCATATTGAATCATGGTTTGTTGACTGGGTCACACGTGAGTTGACTA
This sequence comes from Metellina segmentata, assembly GCA_947359465.1. NCBI lineage: Eukaryota > Metazoa > Arthropoda > Arachnida > Araneae > Tetragnathidae > Metellina > Metellina segmentata. Next base: position 55,063,587 of record OX375874.1, read on the forward strand.
ACGACTCTCTAAACTTGCACACTTCATCAACGTAAGTACAATTTAGTCACGACTGATTTAACACACACCGGTCTCCTTTACACGACGGGAATGAAAGAATTTCAATAAACGACGTACTAGAAATACACACCAAGATCATTCCCACAAAATAGAGTCAAGAACTGTCATCACACATGTTTTGAAATGCGATCATATGATGAGGTCATACTTGAGCTGACATCCCACTCTCCATAATTCCAAGGTACACCAACGTGAGGATATTTTAGCCAAACCGGATTTAACGTGGACCAGTCCTCTCTATAGGATGAATCTTTGGTCGACAGACTTCGGAGTCGCAACCTCACAGACCTACAACAGACGAGGATCGAACTCATTCATTCCCTCAGTTTTCTCGAGGCCGCTGTGGCCTGGTTCGCAGAGTGTCGGCTTAGCAACTGGAAGGTTTGTCAAGGGTACTGAGTGAATGCATGAGTTAGATCCTTGCCAATGGAAATATGCTTGCGGACTTTTGAGGTTGCGACTCCGGCACCTGTCTACCGAAGATCCGTCGTGTAGAGAGGGCCGGTGCATGTTAAATCCGTCGTGTTTCAAATGTCCTCACGTTGGCGTGGTGTGAAGAATGAGATGCCAGCTGAGGTGTGCCCTCGGCATCTGACCGTGGTTCAAAATTACATGGTAACAATTGTCCTCGGATCTTTCTTGAGGGAAAGATCCAGGGCCGTGGTCAATAGCACGAAGTGTCGCTCTAGTACTACGGTAATTGAAATTAACTCCTCCCGTCAGTTCTCTCGACAACCCTCGAGATACTGACCCTCCAGATAAAATGGTTGGCTTTGAAAAAAGCTCGTATTAATTTCAAATAAGTGTTGGCTTTGAGAAAAGCCGTTTTTTGGGGATGGTTTTTTGGCTTTGAAAAAAGCCGTTTTTTTGGAGTGGGGGTTTTTGGCTTTGAGAAAAGCCGTTTGTTAGAAAAGCTTATGACAGAAAAATCATGACTTGGATGACCAAAAATTAGCTTTTGTGGTAAGTTTCAAAGCAATTGATACAAAGACCGACATTGCATTCTTTGCATGAAACCAACGTTCTTTTGCGTAACCCATTTCTTTGACAAGCAACGCATCGCCTTTGAACTTTTTCCGAAACCGGCCAGTGATTGCTGGTTTGGGAGTAAGTTGCAATAGAAAATCGTTTGCTCAATTTGAGACTTGAAGTAAGCTGTAGAAGTGAATTTCTGGATGAAGTGAGCTGTGCATTATTTTAAAATGCTATCATTTGCTGTATTAAATTTAATCGGAAGTTTTTATGACAGATATTGGCATTTTTTATCTTAAAAAGTAAAAAAGCATTTAAAATGGCTTAATCTAACAAATGGAAGAATAAATTTTTTGTCCATTTCAGCGTTTTTCTACCAAAGGTGTACGAGTTGGCCATGCGATCGCTCAAATCCACATACCCCATGTGGGCGTTGTAACTTGCAATCATTAGGGGCTTATTGTCATCTTTGGTAAATATATTATGTGGGCTATGCATGTTTGAAAGCATATACACCTCTCTCTTGTCTTTCCAACATAAGGCCATCATACCAGCTGCAAATTGAACATTAACATCCCCTCGTTTCATGCGATGGGTCTTCAAATCTCGGGGATACCCTTTACGGTTGGCACGAACAGTACCACAACTGTTTATTTCATAATTTTCAAACAACTCCAAATACAGTTTCGGAGAAGAAAAAAAGTTGTCCATATACAGCTTATGGCCTTTACCTTTTACACATTCGACTAAATGTGTAACAGTTGAGTGTGCCGATGATTCATTATTTAATTTATTAGTAGAGTCTTTCCCTAAATAAGCTCTCATGTTATAAGTATAGCCTGAATTGTCAGCAAGTTTATAAACTTTAATGCCGAATCTTCTGTGCTTTTTAGGGATGTATTGCCTAAAAATCACTCTTCCCTTGAAGGAAACAATCACCTCATCCACAGCAATTTCCTCCGATGGCTCATAAACATCCTTAAAAGTTTGATTCAGGGTGTCAAAAATGTCTCTGACCTTCCACAAACGATCATAGTTTGAATCAGTTTTGTCGGGAGGATTTTCGTTGTCAGAGAAATGAAGAAATTTTAAGAGTAGAAGATATCTGTCTCGGGGCATTGTTCGACCAAAATATGGAGTTTCTAACATCTCCTCTGTCGTCCAATAGTCCTTCAACGTATCTTTGTCGATATGGCCCATCAGCAAAGTCAAACCTAAAAACTTTTGTATTTCTGCTGCATCGGTCTCTACCCATACTGCTGGGTTTTCCATCTGAGGTGTTATCTAGCAGTTGAGATGCATACCTGTTTGTTTCCAATGCAACTTTTTCCATCAAAGAAACTGGAAACACGCATGAAAAAAAATCCAACTCACTTTTAGCTTGTAAAGCTGCGCCTAAAATTCGACGTGAGCCCGAAAATTTTAAAATGACAGGGTTTTAAGAAGATAAAGCTGTTGTCCACTTCAAATTTTCAAAATCTTTCTCACCAGCAGGTTCATAAACATCTTCCCCGTCATCATCATCATTATTTCCAACTTCTTTTTCTTCGTCAGTTTCGCAATCTGAGTCATTGTCGTCGTAAGTTTCATCATCCAATTCTGCCATAAGCTTTTCTATTTCAGCTGGGTTGAGCCCTCTACTACGCTTTGTCATTATAAATTTATGATCAATCGAATAAAAAAAATAATATTTTTAAGCAGATCTATGAGCACGTAGAAGAGTAAAAGAACAGAACCCAAGTCAAATAGCTTGAAATGAGGAGTCGTACAGTTTCAGTGGAAACACCTGCAAAAGGAAGGAAGAAGTAGGGACTCCTAGGAACGTGTTTGCTGAGCGCACGCGGCGAAGCCCCTTAATGTTTTCGGGAAATGTAGGGAAAATAATCCCCTCTCTCTGACCACATGGCGATTGATTACTTTACACTGCTGACCTCCTGCGGCGACCCCCAGAGATCCCTGAAAAAGATACGCGCCGAACGAGGGGTGGGAAATGAGTGGCCGAAATATAGGCCAGTCCTGTCTTTTTGGAAAAAAATAGTGTGGCCAAAATATAGGCCAGTCCCGTCTTTTTGGGAAAAAATAGTGTGTCCGAAATATCGGCCACCCGTACTCTAAAGGTTAAAAAATTATATATTTAAATAATTATTAACAATAAATGTTAATTTTTTTTTAAAGTCTATTTAAAGATGTGATGAATCATAAAATTTACTTACCTGAAAGCTTTCACACCTTGATTAATACTTCTTTCAATTTTAGTAAAGGAAATTACTGCTTTCTTCTTTGGTTGGACAAGGTTGGGGAGAGTGCATTATCTGCTAAAATATGTGTTTTAATGAACAGCAAAATATAGTCTCCAAATTAAATCATATCAAATTTATTCTGACATTGAAGAAAATAAATAAATACATATAACCTAGAGGATATAAAATCCTGTGTAGGTATAAAAAGATACTAATACATTCATAATAAATAAATAGAATATGAAATATACAAATATAGGGAATAGACATATTTATAATAAAAAATTAGACCATTTTAAAAATTAGAGTTAAAAAAATAAACCTCGTGTGTGAAACATATTCAGAAACTGGCCGAATGGTGTCGGGTTGATTAGTAAATTATTAATTTTATGAATCATTTAAAATAGTTTACAAGAAAGTGTACAGAACTCTTCATGAATATTAGTTATACTCTTTCATGAATATTAGTTGCAATGAGAAAACTATATTTACGTTATACTTATTCATCACATTCATTTACACTTCATCATCACTTAACATTTCCGAATCGCTATCAGACTGACTATTATAAGAAATTACCAAGTTTTTGCTTTCCCAAATATCGTACACAAGTCCATCTACTCCCCCATGTCTTGCTCTTTTTCAGTAATATGGTTTATGTAGTTTTTCCAATTTTGTACAGAGACCTTTTCAATCCATTAGATGACTAAATCCTTCACGTCATTCAGTTTAAAAGTCTTGTTTTCCCTGGCAACATATCCTTTTACTTGACTCAATATCATTTCAATGGGTTAAGCTCACAGTGATATGGGGAAGTCTCAAAACCTTATGCCCAAATTTTTCGTCTATTTCTTCAACTCTGTATTTATTAAACAGATGTTTGATTTCATTAACTTTTTTCAAGAGTTCAATTTTGATCTTGTCCTGGTTCCACATAATGTTTTTCAACAATAGCCATTCTTGAATTGCACTTTTTTTCCAAGATGTTGTTGGAATTTTTTCTTTCTTCACCGAATGATAGGGGGCATTGTCCATCACTACAAAGCTGCTTGGTTTCAATTTAAGCATGACATCTTCTAACCACTTCTCAAGATGGTTACCATCCATTTCTTCGTGTTAGTCCCTGGATTTTTTTCCTACAAAAATGTCAGCGCATCAGGTACAAATCTTTCATCACTTCCAATATAGAGGTAATGATTAGTCTTCTTCCTTTTCCTTTTGGCGCAGCCAAGCCTGTTGTCAAACTTGTAGAGGAAGCTTCATTGGTGCTTTTGATGTTTTTGTCTTGAATTACTCGACTTTGTGAGTATCCTTCATTCACCCATGTTTCATCCAAATAATAGGTTGAGGCATTTTCATTCTTCAGTTCTCTAATTTTTCGTTAACAATTTCTTTGCCAGAAAATTATGTTGTGTCTTTCTAAAAGCATAGCCTGCCTTTTTCGCTTGTTAAAAGAAAATCCCAAATCTTTCAGTATCCTGTACAGTGTACTTCGGCTAATGTTTGTCGAAAAATATCCTTATCGTTGTTAATTTCATTTAGAACTTTGTCCAATATAGAAATTTCATTTCGACGGAAAAAATCATGAATTTTTCGTCAGATGCACGATAAAGTAAAATTGTCATATTTCATCATTCTTGTTCTTTTTCCAACGGCAGAAGGTTGTTTTTTTCCTGAGTACTCAAAGGACTTGAAGTCTTCTTTTCTTTTTTCAAACGAAAAACAGTTTTTTTGAAAACACCATTTAGTTGAGACACCTTTTCGACGATTTGGTTAATGGAATCACTAGGGTTTTCTTCTCGAAGTCGAGAATAAAGATTCAATATGTTCCTCCGAGCTCCACTACCAATTGATTTTTCCTTGCTTTGATAGCGTATACAGCTTGGTTGGTGACGTTCCTTTTTCAGCCATGTTCAAAGTATCAAACACACTCCAATTAAATAGCACAAAAGAGAAACGAGAGATATGAATGTAGGTACGCATGCTTGCAAAGATGCAAAGCGAAATGGCGCACACTTGGCGTGAAAGCGTATTTAGCTGGCCAGAAATGTTACCTTGGAAACCGGTTTCAACCAAACTAGTATTCCGTTTTGGATATATTCATTCGCTTCGGTCAAAAAATAAAGGCTTTTTGCAAATAACTGATTATAAATGTTCAAAAATCACTCCTTCATTGTAGGACAATTTTTACATGTTTATATGCATTTTCTTTATTTTAAATTCCAAATCAAGTTGGAACTATTTTTCATGCGGATGAACATCGTTTCTGCCTTTCCCAATGCTGCCAAGTTAAGGTGAAACAGAGTATAGAAATACAAACAAATGAACCAATGGTATCACAGAAAAAAAAATTTAATCAAAGGATATATTAAAATCCAAATAACCTATGGAAGCAAAGAAAAAGACTTTAATGGATTTTGGTAGAACTTTCTAGGATATTCAAATTGAAAGCTACCGTTTGCCGAGGTAGCCATGAAAACCACAATAACTGCAAAGACAGATGGGCCTTATCTACCATAACTCTGTACTAGAAGTGTGCCAAAAAAATCGTGAAGGCCGTTGCCACCGCTCATAAACATAGAATGTAGCTGTACCCTTTTTTCTATTAATTACCAAAACCTTCAACTGTTATAATTTTCTAAATGAATTTGCAACTTTTTGATTGTTAATATCCCCTATTAAGTAGATTAAATTTATTGACAAATGTGTTGCAAAAGAAATTGAATTGTTCATGGGGATAACAATGAACAAGAACAGTATAATTAATGACTAGGACCTCGGAGCATAGATGACTATTGGCATTTGAATGTCTTTCCTTTCAAGGCTTTATTTTGTGTCTTTGTTTTACTTTAGAGCACAAACTGATAAGTAACTTTTCAGCCTCTTTGTTACCGAACTCTTTCTTATAAATATCATTCTTGTCTTATATACATAAAAACATAAATTTATCTCATTAGACTCATTTAAAAGAAAAATATCTAGAACATGATGCTTTCAAAAAGAGGAAATCAAAACATGTATCTGCTTTTGAATTTTCTTAATTACCGGCATATTATTAGAGGATTTTTTTCTTTTGCGAATATTAAGAGGTTTTATCTATTTAAGCTTAGTTGATTTTATTCTAATGGGTTTACTAAATAAGCTAGAAAGTGAGAAGCACTCATACTCGTTTTTAACAAACTGAAAACAGATTTTAAACAGTGCTGATTCCTTGAAAGGGAGCATCAGTTCGAGACTGTGCAACCTTTCCATAGAGAAGACTCAAAAATACTTGAACTAGACCTAAACTCAATCTCTGCCTGTTTTTAGCTTGCAGAAGAAAAAAAAATTTGTTATTCAGTTGTCATTCCAATACAGGTGCCAACTCCTTGTGTCCCCACAAATGGGAGATGTAAATATTTCCAATGAGAAACAAAATAAATTAAAAAAGCAAACCCTTGAAAGTTTTTATGGTTACCCAAGACTTCCAAATGTGAAGAGTAAGTCTTTAATAATAATAATAGCAACCAAATATTATGGATGCAGAATTATTCTATCTCTTAACAGAACTCTTTGGATTCTAAATTTTTATGTTTGAGTCATCCCTCTCAAACATGAGGTTTAAATATTGTAAATACACCGATAACATACTTGGCACACAGAACAAGTGTCACTCAAATCTGTTTATCAGCAGAGGTTGTTATATATATATATATATATATATGGGGCTTGTCCATACATGGCTACATTGTGCAAAGTGTTTTGTTAATTTGACCATACTTTTCTGTATAGAAAGGTTGCAGGGTTCACACGCTCCTTAAAATGGACTTTTGTTTTTAAGCACCTTTAAAACTCCTTATTTTTATGTGCTACTCCTTAAAAACTTCTTATATTTTGTTTCACCTTTTCAATTTCCAAATGCGCGTTACGTTCCACCTCAAGAATGGATTCCAAAACATACCGTTTCAACTGTAAAAGGTTACTTCACATTGCACGCAGTGTATTGGCAGCAAGCTATGGAAATTTTTCCAAAAAAGGCTATCATCAATAATGCAAAGCGGTGAAGTTGAAGGGAAGCCAGGCCACCTGCATGTCCAACCCCTCTTACCTAATTACCTAACTTGAGCAATAGAGCCTTGAGTGGCATTTACGACTGACGGTCGAACTAAAGGAGAAACCCACTAGAAGGTCAGTCACTTACAGCTCGTAAATGATGATCATTAAATATTGAAAATCGCAATCTGTTATCATCGTAGTTGATTATTACAAATTCTTGAATTTTTTTACTAAAAGCGATAGCTTACTTAAGTAAACAAAATATTATCGCATTTAATTTATTTTGAATTTAATTCAACATCAAATCTTGATAAAAGAGTAGATGAGAATGTATTGAAAATTGCAATTTGTTATAATCAAAGTGGATTATTTCATACTTGTTGAATATTTGAAGTTAAAATATAATTTACTTATTTCTTTTAACAGAAATAATTGCAGATTTCATTCATTTCTGTCTTAAATCCCATTTGTATTTACTTGTAGGATATTAGGGGGCTCCGCCACTACCTCCTAGATAATAAAGCCTTCTGTCTAGTTTATGATGTCACTAGCAGAAGGGCAAAAGTCTTCCGATCGCAAATTCAGAAAACCTTTGAAAATGAGATTGTTTGCTAAAAAAAGCAGTGTATCGGGGTATACAATTGAAGGGTTCTAAACAAAAACAGCTTTTTGTTAAAGGTTATTAAAACTAAGAGAAATACTCCAAGAACTATCCATTTCCATGGAAAATTACTTTTATTAATGTACAAACTCAGTATTTGGGAACATAGAAAAAGCACAAATTTACATACACAAAATGTACATACAAAGCATACAACAAATGTTTTATGCTATACATTCGAGGCAATTCTATAATTAGACTCTTAAAGCCTATTACAGTTGTTGAATAGATATAATAGCAAATTATTGGTTAATAAAATACAAAAACGTATATAAATATGTACACAATAGAAAGAAAAATTAAGGTGCTTTCATTTTTTTTATTAATGCCTAAGTTTAACTATGATTACTAATATAGACAAGGAATCTAACAATATATATAATAGCAAATTACTGGTTATTAAATACAAAAACGTATATAAATATGTAGACAATAGTAACAATAATTAAGATGCTTTCATTTTTTTTACTGCTGCCTAAGTTTAAATATGTATGCTATTGTAGACAAGGAATCTAACAAAATTCTAACTTTTATTAAAACATTTTTGTGGTACATTATATAGAGGAAATGACGAACTAACCGAAGATGCATAAATAATAGGAATGAATGTGCCCGAAGGTCTTAGTGAAGAAGTTGACTAGCAATTAAAACACCAGGAAGAGACTCGGGTGAATTACATTAGACATCCTTAAAGGGAAAGCCGGAGAAAAAAATTGAAAATGTACAACCCTGGATTAAACACAATTTTACTTTTTATCCTGTGTTAATGTTTCGAGTTTTCTTTTATTTGGTAATTTGATCATCTTGTCATTTTTGGACCTACAATAGTTTTTCAAAAATGTATTCGTAGCTGATTGCAAAAGCAACTTCATAATTTTAGTTAATGGGTGCTGCTCGCATGGTGTAATACTTATTTCCTTGGATATCAGTACTTCCTGAGTAGCACGCAAAACAAACAGGCGTTGGTTTGATACTTTAAAAAATTCACTCTCAAATTCTCTCACAATTAATTTTTGCAGAACAATAAAAGTATGCATTATGACATGTACAGCATCCACAGCTGGATACTTTAATCCACCTCAGTCACAATTATGGATATGCTGAAAGCCTGAATAGATAATTAGTGGTTTTTCAATAGCTAAATTGCCACTACAACTTTCAAATTTAATCCTTTTTACAACTGTATGACAACAATAACCAGCTAAATATGTGATTAAAGGAATTTTATCAGAAATTGAATCCATGTCATTATCTGTGACCTCAATATGTGGAATCAATATGGCTTCACAAACGGATATAAACACTTTTATACACCAGTATATTTTACAGTAGAATCTACGTACTGTAATTACTTCAACTCCCAGAGTTTGATAACAATAACCGAGTAATAATATTAACCAAAAAATCTGAAAAATGCTGTTCGATAGATATTTGTAGTGCACAGATTTTAATTTAACCAAAAGAGCACGTTATGCTTAGTTAAAAAAAAAGCTATGTTTGTGAATTGTTGGATACCATTATAATACGATATATTATTAAACTTGCTGAATAATTCACATAACCAAAGGAGAATAAAACAGGATGATCACAGATGCTGGGCCTTTGGTGATTCTAAAAGAATTTCGTTAACCTAACAAATATTTCATTGGTTTTAATTAAAGTATATTAAAAATTAAATCAACATACCTTTTTCGCCCTTTCTTAGCGACTGCGAGTGTAAAATTTAATCATAATAATCCTGTTACGAGATTCTCCTTGAATAATATTCTTCAATCGTTCTCTACAAAATACACTTTATTCTATCTGACTCCATACATAGAAATATTTACACGTCTGCCTTATCAGGCATTCTTTTTTGGAATTGCACGAAAAAATAATAGTAACTAATGTTCAAACGATAATACAAAAATGTAACAGTAATTAATGTGCAAACGATAATGCGGAAATATAACAATTATTAAAGTACAAACGATAATATGAACTACTTTTAACAAATACACTGATCAAGCGCTCGTTCAGATGGCTTCAGTATTCAATTCAAACAAGACAAGAATCGTATACCTTTTGATGGTGACGTCATATAATGGTGACGCCCCCTGCTCGCTTGTGCTTCGCAAACCAACACTCTTAATAATTCATATAATCCTGGTTTGATTATCCGGTATATGACGTCACAGTGAGGGCTTCACCCCCTGCTCGCTTACGTTCACCATCCCTACAGATATGACAGTTTTAGTTTTGTATCAGAAATTACAATGTAAAAGTTCTAAAAATTGTATGACCCACTTTTAATTGCATCGACTTTATTAACCAATTTAAATAATAACTGTACCATAAGAAAGAGTACAATCTAAGGTATTCAGTAAAATCAATTTCAAATTTAAAAAATAATTGTAATAAGTTATAGATATGACAGTTTTAACTAAAAGTAACGAAAGTTTTGCAATATTCCGAAATTTGTGTGACCATCTTTTGATCGCATCAAATTTATTTATGGACCAATTTCAAAAATAATTGTACCCTTAGAAAGAGATCATTCTAAGGTTTCCCACGGTGTTTTCAAATTTAAAATATAATAGTAATAAGAGATATTGATATGACAGTTTTAACAAAAAGTAATGAAAAGTAAAGAATGTCCTGAATTTCAAAAAAATATTATCAGGAACCAAATTAAAATTTCTTAAAAAAAACTCGATGAGCTGCAAAAACTCAAGTTTAGAGGTATACTCTAGGGGGAAAAAACTCACTGGTGTAGACTGAAAATTTGTATGTCTTTTGTTCACTCGTGTTAGAAATTTCGCTTTTTTCGACTTTGACACTTAATAAACCCTAAACTAATATCAGCATCGGAATAAAATCTTTTCCGTCTTCTTCCCTGTACAATTTTTAACAAACCATGTCAATTCTGTTATTTTCCAATCGGTACTTTCTCAGGAAACCGTCTGACAATCAAGCGAAAAAAGCGAGTTTTCAATCCTAAGGCGGCAGTAACTTTTTTTAATATAGAGACAGGTAAAATCTCAGTACAGTTCAAAGTCCAAAATCCTCAGGATTTTCAAATTTGGGATTTTTTGTCAAAAAAAAAAAACTTAATCTAACCCGCCGCCACCCAGCGAGAATGTTGCGTTTGCAATAGTATAATAACAGCTATATAAATAGGAATAATTTTTTTACAAAACCTTTTTAATACAATGCAGCAAATTTTTTTTTTTTTTTTTTTTTTTTTGTGTTATTTCATCAATTAAGTCCAGGTTTAATTTCTTGTTCTTTACAAATTGTCAGAAAGATGTAAAAAAGTGAGAAAACCAAAAAAACGCTGGTTAAAAAGTTTGGTTTTTGGACAATTCCGGATTTGGGACTTTATACTGTATAACTTACATCCTAAAAATATTTAATTGCTATTTTATTTTGAAAAAACTTTTTATTGAAAACAGATATGCTTGGATTTCTATTATTGTGAGTTTTTGCTGTGATTTGAGAGAAATATGTGCTTTAAACTAAGAAACGTTATACTGAGATTTCACTGTATAAGAACTGTTTACAGTAGCATCCTAGAAAAAACAACTACAGTGAGCAGTGGGGAAATGAACTTGTGTTGAGTTGAAATATCAAAGTATAATTTTATTGTTTTGAGTTATTAGTAATATATATTAAGTGGAACTAAGTTCTTAAAAGTGTTGAAACATTTTTATTTTTCACACTTGAAAATGTGTGTATAAACCTTCTATAACTCCTTAAAAATTTCGAAAGAACTTGTTAAAGACTCCCTATATATTCCTTAATTATTATATTCCATGACTCCTTAAAAGTTTCGAAAGAACTCATTAAATACTCCATATATACTCCTTAATTTTTGTATTCAAAATTCTGTTTGAACCCTGAGTTGGATAGACTTGAACTAATACCTTTTTGAGAGGTTACTTCTTTTTTGTTTTTGTAATATCTTATTATGGAATCTGCATTGCTTAACATTTGTATTCAGTGTTACAAACTGAATGAGCTTCATGTTGTAGTTCATTGGATAATATCTCTTTGATGAAAGTGAACTGAACTTAAATAGAAAGAAGCTTGATATTTGTGCAAAAGCAAATCATTCATTAAATATACATGTATTAAAATTCATGTGAAAGCAGATTACTTTTTTGATTAATCTTTGGCAAAAAATTGTATCCTAGAAATCTCCTTTTGTTTATGAGGGAAACATTGCCATCTAAGTAACAAAATTGAAATAAAAATTGAAATTCAATTCGAATTTTTAAAATGTATTAAATTTAAAATTAAGTGTTATGTGGATTTGTATCATAAAATAGAATCAATTTTCACTGCAAGATGTACTACTTTCCTCTTTTAAGTCGAACACCATTCAAGAATTCTTTCCTTTTGTTCGAGGGATGGAACCAAAGCAAGAAACCTGTTCCATTGTTTAGTTAACCTGGTGGTCACTCTGGACTTTCAGCTTCTTTTGTGACCAACATTTGAAAGACAGCATTAATCATGTCTTTCAATAGAGGTGTGCAATCTGCTGCTCTTGAAAACTGGATTTTGGCATTTCTGGTCACTAGGAAAAATAACTCTATATAGGAAGATTCATTTCATTTGGTTACCTTAGATCAGTAGCATATGCATCAACTAAGAAAAAAAGAATTGGCAGAGAAACGGTCAATTAAAAAAGATATTTATGTTCAGAAAAATCCGAAAACGCTGAGAAGTATCGCGTTCCAAGAAGCACATTGTCAGCCATTTAAAAAAACCGTGAAGAATCAAAGCTACCAGTGCTACAAATCAATTTGAGCCAAAGAGAAAAAGAATGCGAGTAGCAAAGAATGAAGAAGTGGAAATTGCTTTATAATGAAATGGATAAATGAAGCACTGACTAAAAACGTGACTTTAACTGGAGGAATACTGCAAGAAAAAGCAAAAGGGTACTATGGGAGAAGATTAATTAATATATGGCCATTCTGTATATAGAGCTTCATTTTTTAATATTTCTAAAAGAAAACAAGGACACATAAAAACCACACCAGACATCTATCGAATCGCCAAAGAAATAAATGCCTTGCACATTGATGAATGTTGAAATATTGTTGCAAATTTTTTTAACAATTCCCTTATCTATTTCGTCAGGAGAAAGATTGTTTTCTGTTTTAAGAATGTAAAAATTATTTAAGGAGTAAGGGTGAAGAGCATTAATTAATATATGCCATTCTGAAAAGGAGCAATAAATTTTAAACCGAATTGAGATTGACACTGCCAGAATAATTGATGAATTTGCATGAAATAAAGCAAGATGGTTCATGTAAAAAAATGTTTTGTTTAGTAAATTTGTTTAATGTGTTATAGTATGAAATTTTTGATTACTTTTCTTCTAACTTAATGTGAGTTTTCTTGAAACTTTTTTTTTTTTTTTTCAAACTTGAGTTTGAGGGCCCCAAAAATGTTATTGCTTTTTGCCCCCACTTAACTTCATCCGCCACTGAAGAAAATTTGTTGTGAAGAAAACAACATATGCCCAGAAACTAGACATGTTCCTCAAGAATTTTCCCATCACTTTTGGAAAAATACCAGACGTATAAATTTTATAATTCTGATGAAACTGGGGGTGATTTTTTTGGAAAGTACTTCCAGATCATACCCACATATTCATGGACAAAAATGTTCTGGTGGGAAAAGTAGCAATGAAATATTGACTATTAGTTGCATTCAATATGGATGGATCAGACAAGTTGCCTCGACTTGTAATCGGCAAATCAAAGCAGCCCCGAAGTTTAAAAAATATAAAAACCCTTCCACTTCCATATGTTGCCAACAAAAGCAGCTGGATGACAAAATTAATTTTTATGCAATTTTCTGAAAAAATTGAATAAAAAACTGAATTGTGAAAAAATAAATTGTATGATTCTAGACCATTGTTCTGTTCATCGTTATGTGTCTGATTTAAAGGCGATTAAATTAGTCTTTCTACCTTCAAACACAACATCAAAGCTGCAGCTTTGTGATCAAGGTATCATTCACTGAATTAAGCTACATTATTGGAAAGAGATGATTAAGAGTGTAATCACTTCTCTTTGGATAATAACATTCCTTTTGAAATGAATGTGTTGGATGCTCTAACAATTCTAAGGAGTGCATGGAAAACAGTTACTCCTGTCAAGATTAAAAACTGCTTTAGACATTCTGGTTTCATTGTTCCAGAAAATGATAAAATTTCACTTAATTCAGTTGAAAACAATGAGTTTTGTATGGATTTTAAAGAGGCTCAAGCAAGAGCTCTCCAAAATGTGACTTATGAAGAGTATGTGTTTATGAATGCCGACAGAATTGAGTGACTGCTATCATTGAGTCAATAATAAATAAAGAAAATTATAAGGAGGAAGAAAAAGATTTGGATGATGACAGCAATGGTATCCGAATACCCTCTTGTTAGAAGCAACAACCGCATGAGATGCTGTCTATCATTTTTTAATTGGACATGAAAATTCATCTGCTACTTGAATTGTGTCGATGATCTCCAGCTGTATTTTCAAGTATGTTGTGACAAAAACACTAAGCAAGCTTCTATTACAGATTATTTGTTTAAAAAATGAGGTTTCATTTTTTTTTAAATCACATTCATTGCTATGTATGTTCATTTTTTTGAAGATGTTAGAATAAATATTGTAGTGGTGAAACCCAAAGATCTCATTCTTTTACGCTACCATTTCTGTCATCTCTCCATTTCATCTGGTACACCTTATCTTTATAGCCTTTGCACCATAAAAACCTACCAACCTCTAAACTTTACTGAATTAACATTTTATTTTTTTAATGGTTGGTGCTTATCCCACGGTGCTAGGCTTATTCTACAAGACATTTAGGTTGTGCAAAATAAATTTTTCAGCTATTGTAGAGGGGTTGGAGAAAATTTCTTGATTATTGACATTGATGCAATATAAGATACGATATGAAGAGGCTGACTTACATTTGCTGCACTTTGGAAAAGACTTGGTTACTTCAACAAAGGTCATGCATTAGATGTCCAGTATGCAGGTCAAATAGGTTTTTTCCCTGTTAAGATTTAAAATGTCATCTGGAGATTTGCACATGTACCTATGATGGGAATGTACAATTTTTCTTAAAAGGGTGACACCTTGGGTGACCCTATTGTTGGGTCAACCACAGAAGGTGAAATGGAGTCAAGTGACTGCAAGTGCTCCTGAACACCAGACACTTTATACCTAAATTTTGTGTAATTTTAATGCATAAAAACTCCCCTATGATAAGGTTTTTTATCTTGCTCAACTACATTACAACTATTTGTAGTGTGTTTGAAAACAATTTTTGAAATTTTTATGCCGTTATTAATAAACTATCTTACTTAGGACTGATATTTTGTTTTCTAGAAATTGAGCATGTCTAAACGACCAGCACCACAGGATGGATCGTCTCAAAATTCTGCAAAACGTGTGCATTTTGAACCCTGTAGAATAGGTCCAGTCTCTACACAAGTTAGTAGTTATTTTCTTTAACTCATTTTTTTCTTCAAAATTAAGTTACCCATTTTGTCATTCCATCATGAGTTGAGGATCCAATATTATTTGTCACAGCAAATAGTTTTTAATATGGGAATTTTGCTGAACTTGTCAGGACATACTCAGCAGTTTTTCTATATCATAGAAAATGCAGCATTGAAGAACTGTGACTGTGCTATATAATCTCTCTATGTTTTGTCTCCATATTTGCTGAGTGCTTACTCTAGTGAATGAATGTATTTCCAAGTGCTACTGTTAAAAGTTATGAAGTATGTATATTCCTTCTGATTGCGACTAAAAGCAATGGTATAATATGGAATATCTACGTTTCTGTGTACTGAGAATTAAACCAAGAACCATTGGATAATTTCTATTCATGAAACAAACATTTGTGAGTGCCTCTGAAATTTAAAAAAAAAAAAGGAGATTCCTGAGCTTTATTTTTCTTTAATCAAATTACTTATTATATCTTCTAATATGAAAATATGATTTGGTTACACACATATCACATAGCTCAAAAAACACAACACAAAAGCAAGTAAACTGTATGAAACTTTACTGTTCTCCACAAACATTGAGAATACACAACTCGCGGCACGTGCGTGGCCGCAACAGAATATACAAAATAAGAACAGTGCCATCTATCGGCAAATTCATCAGTACTCAGGGAGAGCATCAGAGGTGAACATGATTTACCAATGTTTTAAAAGGCTTTTATTTAAAATAAAATTATTGAAACCCTTAAAATTACTAAGTGTGCCTTATTAATGTCAAAAGGTCGTGATGCTTTTTATTCTTTACTTTCTTGTTGAGGTATAAAATAGCAAAATAATTCTTTCATTTTATCAGCTACATAAAACATGATGCAACATAACTTTTTTTTTTTAAATGGATATAAAAGTTATTGGGAAAGATATAGTGGATCGTAACCCAACAAGCAGTAGTGGGTCCGAGCACGTAACCAGTTAGTCTATAAAATTAACTAAAAGAAGGTTGACCAAACAAACTTAAATAAAATAAAGTTTTTATCTAACTTTAAACTAAAGACATATTTAAATAAAGAACGTTATCCGCCTAACAGACTGGGATAACGTGCAAGCAGTATCAACAAGATTGAATAGATCTGTCTCTCACAATCCATACATTCGATGATCCACTTGTCTGCATATATATATATATATAGGTTAAGTAACTTTCACTCAGCCAATCACAAAAATATATCTTGAATTAGAATAAATGTGAATGAGTGAAAGTTGAAGTGTAGGTTTGATCGTATAAATAAATACTTAAAAATGTATACAGTTGCTGAGATATAAAAAGTTAAGAAAGGTGGCGAGAAATTAGCACTTTGCTATAAATTGGCGTCAACTTCTAACAAAAGTAAGATTTTAAAATAGATTCGTATGTATTTAGTGCCATTTTTGCATGACAATATTGTTTTGTCAAATTAGGGTGTTTGGTCTAAAAACTGTCCGTGATCAGAAATGCTATTAACTAAGATTTTTGGTTGTTTAAAATAATTAGTTGTTTTATGAAAAACACAGTTCTCTTGTTTATTTTATGGAACTTTTAATTTCTTAATTTAAATATTGGTTTCACTTCATATGTAAAGCAAATACAAAATTTTAACAGAATTGGTTAACCACATTACAATCTGAAGTTATCCTTTGAAGAAATGGGGTAAAACAATACTCTTTGAAAGGAATACTTTTACTTTTAAAGGAACTTTTAATTTTCTCATTCTGTGTTCCTTTTAAATTTATCTCTTTTATACCATGGTTCCATATTTATATTTGTTCAAATGAAATATTAATCTTTAAGATTAAATTTCTAGTTGCAATATGAAAAAAATTCCCTGGATTGCTGTACATAATGTGTAGTATGTTTATGATATTCTGGAAACACTTAATAGGGTCCTAAGTTATAAAATAACCAGTGAAGTGGATGTATAGAGTTCATCTATCAGAATTATGTAAGATGATAAACAGCTATATTGTATCAGATTGCCATAACTTATGTGGGGTTTGTGTCAGTGTCTAGGCCATTTGTGGACAAGCATTTAGTTAGACAAATTGGACAGACAATACAATCCAGAAAAACATGTCCTTGTGTTCTCCAATAATTATTTGACTGGACTTTACATACAGAACTTTCATTTTGCGACTGCTGTTATGGACTTTTTCTTTTTGTAGGGCTTGTGGTGCAAAACTTTACTAAATGGTTTGTTGATCTGCCAGTGTAGTAATTGGATTTTTCTTTGTTTGGCTTGTAATTAGTTTTATGAAAATGTTCATATGGTGTGCTGTTAAAAGTTTCTGAAGCCGTGTTTGTTACCATCCTGATTTCTCATAAACCTATGTGTGTGTGTGTGTTTTTTTTTTTTTTTTTTTAAATTTAAAATCAATATTGAACTTTTTCAACAATTCTCTCTCGGTTAGTTTGAATCAGTTTTCATCCTGCCTAATTCTAATGTGAGATGCTTATCCAAACACTGATATGTTTTTTGCAATAACTCATAATGATTTAAAATCACTTACTTTATGCAATTTGCAACAATACTAAAAACAAGCCTTTATTTTGAAGTAAACTGACTAATTTGCTCCTGCCTCTGTGCATTTTGGAAGTTATTTATACATTCTTACGATGATGGCTGAAACTCTCATAATACTAAAGGTTTAAGTTTGTCATAATTTTTATTTCTTCTCTGATGAATAGAAGAACTTTACTGGCCTACTTGTCAAGATTAATTAGAATGTCAGTATTTACATTTGATGGAACATTTTACTTATGAAAGCTTGTTCCAGTAAATGAAAAAACAAATTAAAGTTCTGGTTTGGTGTTAACAGACATACTTATGGTTTTTATACTTTTGATTTAAGCTTCCCAAACTAAGCAATTCCATTTCCACATTACTATTTTGTGAAATGCTTTGAATCGAAGCTGAATAGCTTCTGATGTTCTCTAGTTCTTTTTTCTAACTGTGCCAATTTTATTTTCTCAATCTGTAATTTATGTTCATTCTCGATCCGTGATTTCCTATCCTCTGTTGCATTGCTTTACCACTTGAACAAGGTCAGATAATTTTTCATAACTTCATTTCCCCTTCTATTAAAAATTTAAATTCAATTATGGTAGCATGTGGTGGTACTGATTCACCTATCCTGTGTGCCACACAGATTAAATCCTCTTTCCTATTGATTTTATACATAAATCAAAAATGTTCTTCCTGTATTATCTTCATTGCATCCACTATACATGGCTGAATTCCTATAAATGTGGCGTTTGCATTGGTGCCTAGACAATTATTACACATCCGTGGACAAAGATTTAATTAGACAAATAGGGCAGATGGTACAATCCAGGAGAAGGCACATCCGAACACATTGCATTCTACTCGTCACTAGTTGTACACACATGACTGCTGATGTCAAAACAAGGGTGTTTTTCCACTGGTTCATAACTCCATCTGGTGGTCACTCCTTAGATTCCCACATTTGTTCAAACAAATTTATTTTCTTTTAGGAAGAGATGGATATGAAGGTTTTGCAGTTTCAAAATAGGAAGCTCACAGAGAGACTTGAACAAAGACAACGTCAAGAAGCAGATTTAAGACAAAGAATAGAACAGTTAGAGAAGCGTCAAACCAGTGATGAAGCGGTTTTATGTGTTGTCAACAGATACTGGAATCAGGTATGTTAAAAGTAATGCATTAATTTCCTGTATGAAAATTTTTGCCAATGGAATCAAGTGCTATTTAAATTTATGAAAACTTATTTTTAGCTCAATGAAGATCTTCGAATACTGTTACAGAGGTTTGATGCTGAAACATCTGATGAATATGAAAATCGAAGTAACATTTTTATAGTTACTACATTTGGAAATAAGAAAAATATTCATACCTTTACAAATTAAAGTTTAATTATGAAAACATTTATTTTTATTGAAAAATTGACTAAGCTGTTGAAATTTTTTTCATGTATCTGATTGGCAAAATTTCGAACTTAGTATTTTATAACCATTAACTTGATATTGTCTGTTAATAGTCTTAATACTTGCTATCGCTTGCAAGGTTTGATAAAGGCTTGTTTTTAAACTAATTTTTTTTTAATTTGTCTTTGACTACTAGAAACATTTAATAAGGAAAAATAAAAATAAGTTCCATTGTAAAAGGAAGTTTTTCAACTTATGCACATTTTATACCAAATTACTAAAAATAACAAAGTTTGATTTTCAAAAAATAATTTTAATATTTCTCATGGAAAATTTTGAGAAGTGCCTTAATGCTTTGACTTATTCAATATCAGTAAGTATGGTAATCATACAATATTGTATTTTGTGGAATGACGTATATCTTTCTTCAAAATCAATTGTAATATCTTTTACAAACTAACAAATTGAAAATCTGCTTAATTTCTTCAAAACAAGGGTATATGCAGCATTTGATGGTTTTACATTTTTTAGTAAGCACAAAATGTAGTTTCAACATAATGTTTTAGTAAAGTTAGCAATTTTTATTTGTCTGGAATGTTTATTAAGCACGCACATTTGTTAAATGATTTAAAGTTATCTTCCAATTTTGTAATTTTAAATTATCTTTTTTTTTTCTGATCAGATGAAAATGAGGCCACTACTTCCTTCCTTGCTCTTCTTGGACAATGGGATAGGGAAGAACTTGAAGAAAAATTGGCTCAACGGGTTCAAGTTTCCACTAGAGCTGTTGCTAAAGTACTTCAGGCTTTCGATAGAGTTGTTCAGAGAAACCAGAAAATAATGCTTGCTCTCAAAGGAGACCCAACATCTGAAGGTAAACATATAAGACTTAATGAAAAATTTAATGAGCTAATAATCAGTTAATGAAATTTGAACTTCAGTATTGATAGTTGTGCTATGATTATACACATCATGCTATTTTCAATTAAAAACGCTTATTATCCAGTAAGAATTAACATCGGGGAAGACAACAGCAGGTTAGGAGAGACGACAGGATATTTGAAGAAACGGCAGGATGTGAAGAAAAGCATTTTCATCGGTTTATGTCAATAGGAACCACAGATGTATTTGCATCAGAAAAAAGACTTCCATTGAAAATCTGTATCACGGCCTAGTCGTTGAGGCAGAAGTGCAATGGCTGAGTAACATGTCATCAATGCATTATACATGAGTCACAACACTCAGAGGGTATGCAAGGTTTACTCAAAGTCGCAAATTGTTCGGATCAAACTTTCTTTAAAGTCTTTCGAGGTACCAACAATTTACATGCATCCATGACTGCAAAAAAACTTGTAGCACAAAAATTTATAGAATAAAATATCGAAAAAATGTTGTACAAGATACAACAAATAAATAAAAAACAAAGATTGAAGAGTACTTAGTCCAAGCAGGATTCAATACACTAACAGCTCTCAATTTGCTCCCAAACCTTTCCAAAATAATAAAAAAGTTCTTCAAAAATTACCAATCGCGTTTTTGATTTGCAGACTCTTGCTTTTCGATTCATGCTTGGTTTCTGGAACATGCAAGGCATTAGTCAAAATTTCACTTACAGTGTTCTATTCCACATTCAAACAACACTTTAGGATCATCCACCATGTATCTAAAATGGACAATGGTTTTTTTTTTTTTTTTTTTTTTTTTAAATCAAAGTTTTAAACAGTCTCAAACTTGCAAAAGTCAATACAAATCTAACTTTTGGTTTGTTACTATTACCTTCCTACAAATTTTATATAAAAAAAAACTCATTGAATATCTTTAATCAGTTTGATTTCCCCTTGATCTGAGGACCCACTTTTGACTAACTTATTAAATATCATTTCCTTCGATCTGAGGATTCCCCTGTCTTTCAATTCAATACTGAAATGTTATGTGCTGATTTCTGGAGTTATGTGGCATTGTCTAAATTTCTCTGTTACCATACATGCTGCCATAAACATGCTATTCCACCATGTATCCAGATTCATGAGAGAAGACATGTCCCCATCATATAAAAGGAGTAACAGGTGGAACAGTCAAGTCAATTCACCTTGTGTCCAGACCCATGGTAGAGGACAGCTCCGCTCATCATGGAGATGGACAACATGAGGAATTTGTACAAATGACGTTTGTCACTTAAATGGAACTTAATCCTGAGGTGTTCTGGGGGAAACCAACATAATCCACACAAACAAAATAATCAGCAAAAAAATTCTGGCAATCAAATTCATTGGATACCCTTATAATTTCTCTTCTCCACTCAAAAACCCTTTTCTTTCATTTGGCATTCCAATAGAAAATTGTCATCAAACAAAAGCCATTTCCTTTCATCTAAAATTCTAACAAAACTTTCTTCGTCAAACAAAAGCCATTTCCTTTCATTTGGAATTCTAACAGAAAATTTCCTCGAATAAAAACAATTAAAACCTTAACCTCATTTGGCAACCTCAAAAAATTTTTCCCAGATCAAAAGAGAATCAATATTTAATTTTTGCTCATAAAATAACAAAAGCCATTTTCACTTATTTAACGCCAAAAAAAAATTACTCAGTTCATAAGAGAAACTATCAATAATTGTATTGTAAAACACACTGCAAAGATTGCCTAGCCTAATGATAGATTGTGCATAAACAATGGCATTATCAAGACATAAAAAAAGTTTGTAAGACACTAACATTAATATGTTATGGCATTGAAGGAAAAATTTACCCCACACAAAAAAAATTACTTTGGACAAACAATTATATTATTTGCATTGATGGAAGTAAAGCAATTGATTTACCAGGTCAGTGCTATAATAAAAAAAGTCAATGTAACTAGACGTGCAGGGGCTCAGAAATTTTTTGGCAATACATGTGGGTATCCATATACCAAAAGAGTATGTATCACAGTATACATTAAAAAAGTGTCAATGAGGTATGTGTACATATACCATAAAAATGTGTCAAAAGTATGTGTAAGTATGCAATAAAAATGTGTGTAAGTCTACTATTATAAAATAAAGTTTCTGTGTTTATGTGTGTCGGGTATGTACGGGGTGCCCTGACGAATTTATGGCATTCACACTAATGAAATTTGGGACACATGTAGTATGAATTTTTTAGCAATTTTATATACCAGCCCGATTTTTCAAATTGTATCTTGAAAATTTTAAAATTATTTTGATGCGATGTTTAATTATTATTCCTTTTCCTCCGAATGGCAACAGTCATGATCGGTATTGAATGAATCCGTATTTTCTGCGCATGTGTAGCCGCCCTATTACTGGATATCCTTTATGAAATTTATTTAAAAGAATATTAACTTTTAGTTAGCGTCAACTGTTATATTTGAATTTTTTTATTGTGCTTACTTAATTTTTGCAATTGGTTAACGGTTGTGCAATACGTTTGTTATTGTTTATTTTTTTAGACTACCGTTGTTTGGAATTTGATTTTTTTAAGCATATTCACTTTTAGTATTACTGAATATCCTTTTTTAAATTTATTTCCTTTTTTAAAGCATATTAACTTTTAGTTAGCGTTAACTTTTAATCTTTTATATTTGTATTTTTTTATTGTGCTTACTTCATTTTTCAAACTGGATAACGGTTGTGCAATATGTTTGTTATTGTTTCCTTTTTAGACTACGATACTTTGGATTTTGATTTTAGTTTGGATTATTTAGATATTTTTTTCAAAGTCTAGCGATATTTTTTTTAATCTTTTGTGCAATTTCTGGTTTGTTTCATTTATGCTATCTTTTGTTTGTTTCTGTATAGTACTTCGGTTTTTGTATAGTACATTTTTATAATTTTTGTTTTGATGACTTATAGAAAGAAAAGCGATATTATTTTTATTTTCTTTGGTTTCCTAAAAATGTCCACAGAATTTAAAAGGTCTTTACTACACTCAGTCCAATCTTGGATTTTAATCATTTATGCAAACTAAAAACATCTATGTAGTTCTACGCTCACAGGATGATTATGTGCTCTTAGAATTTCAACGTTTTACTGAGAAGCAAACACATGTTCCATCAATTTATTGTCGCTATGTATTCCGAGATTTAATCGGAGAAGGTGTTGTACATACGACTAAATCAGATGACTCAACAGTGGAACAGTATGCACATTTGACGCATCTGGTTCAGATGCGTTAATGAACGATGGAAATGTTGCTGTACAAAAACTCAAGTACACAGAAATCGCTAAACTTCCAAAAATATATCAAAACCAAAAGTAACAGGTGATGCATTTGTAAATTTTTATTTTGCATAAATTTTCAAAAATAAATATTGCTATTCTTTTCAAAACACACAGAAACAAACACAAAATTGCATTAAATATTAACAAAATTATGGCCTTTTGCTATAACGGCCTCTTTTCATGTACGCCTCACAATGTTTTGTTATACAACTAAAACAAATGCTGTATTTATGCTTTTGTTTAGTATCAGCTTCTCCCTTTGTTTCTAAAGTTACATTTCACTTCTACAAACATTGGTAATATAAAAAATTCAAATAAGCAGTAAAATAATTTACTTAGTGCTCAACAAAATTATAAAAAATACCTTTTTGGTGTATTAATCTATTTTATTTAAAATTCAAAATTACCTCAACTTACAAAACTATTTATAATTTTTCTGTCTGCCTATTATCACAGTAATTTGGAGTTAAAACATACAGCATTGGCCAAACCAACACATTTCATTGTTGTGTTAAAAAAATACTATTTACTGCCTTTTTCAAAAACTTAAAACTTTTAATTCTTAGAAAAAACAATTGTTTGGCATTGCAGTAAAATGTGTAAAATATGCTTGTGTATAAAATGGATTATAAAAATAATACAACAATCAACAGAAATTCTACAAGTTTTTATTAAAAATTTCAACCAATTTTAAATCTGAGGAAATTTGTAATTTTAATTAACATTACACAATGGGCTATTGACGAGGGTCTGGGATAAATTCCCTAATTGAGAGATCATGGGTCATTTTTAATTATCGTACTGTAGCAACTCAACGTGCTATTCACGACAGTCCCAAATCAATTCCCTAAGCAAAATATCCAAGGTAATTTTTAACGTCGTACTGTAGCAACTCAATGGGCTATTTACTACAATTTAGGATCAACCCCCTAAGGAAAGTATCCGAGAAAATTGGGTAATTTTTACTTAACGTTCTCAAGCAACACAACTACCTAATAACTAGGGTCGGAGTTAAATCCAATAAGTAAAATATACTTTTACAATATCGTGTAATTTTCAACCACGGTCAAATAATAACAACACCTTAGATGGCACCCCACTCTCTAATAGATTGTGACGTCACACCGATTGGATCTTTTTGCAATTCCAATTTCATCACATTTCACAATAACGAGGGCATCACGGCGTTGTCCGTCGTGTTGGTTTGCAAAGCAAACCAAATGGGTATGCGTGGCAAACACCGGTGGTTGGCAAACGTTCACAATTAACACACCTAACCCCACAAAGTACAGCACGGGCAACGCTGTGCTAGCCACGCAGTGGCTAGTATACAATAAAAAAATGTTAAAAGTATGTGTAGGTATACAAAAAAAAAAATTCAATTCAAATACTCAGATATCGAGACGTTCTCAATTCACAGCAAAAACGGCAATTTCTCTGTTAGCGAAAAATAAAATCCTGGTCACTCCATCATTAACAGGGTGTCTACCAATCATGAAAGTTACGAATTCTGAATATGGTCACGGAAAGCATGGAAAAGTTACGAATTTTTCCGTTTTGTTAATAATGGAGGGACGAAATGTTTCTTTTTTTTAAAAAACCCCGTTTGATACCAAATAGACTTGAAAATGGTTTAGACGTCACCGGAAGCTTGTTTAACGTCCTGAGCATCAACTAGCGATGTCGGGAATGCCCGACTGCTATCGTTTCTGCCGACATATCGAAGAAAAAAAACATCTTGAACAATATTTTCCAATGCTGTTACCGAAACAACATTAGCTGAGGATTTTTCAAGTGTAAAACAAACCACCGATTGGATTTTAAAAACGATCTTCTGTCCCTGTAATGAATCAACCTATTCCAAATGAATCGGGTCATTTATCTATATATACAAGATTCCCACATGTCTTAGAAAGTGCTTATTTTGACCTTCTATTTCTAAAAGCCCTTAGAAGTACATAGTTTCCGTCAATAGTTATTAGAAAGTGCTTGTTTTCCTTTGAAAACAAAATTCAGTTTTCAAATTATGATATTTCTTCACGTTATTTCTGACTTCTTTTTAGTACCTGGTCGGCAATAAAACTGCTTACGAGTACGGCATTAAATACGAAAAAACCCAACCCGATCGATTAAAAAAAACAAGGAGAAAAGATCGCAAAAACGTAAACCAGAGGGCTAGCTGACCGAAAACGAATAATTTTTTACTGTCCTTTATAATTTCTCTCTTTGTATCAGGGTGACATACTCAACAGCCGATTGTGCTTAAATTTCACTTTGCTTTTGTTATGCCATGTGCAATCCGTTTCCATCGTCAGCTTAGATGATTATTTTCAAATTAATTTTGTTTTATTAAATATTCTATCTATCCATTCAATAAAATTGAATTTTTTTTTTTAACCTTATCATAAATTTTATAAATTTATCATAGTTTTTGAAAAGTATGATCCGTTTCAGTTCACTCGTTCGGTCTCCGATCCAGACAAATTTGACTCTGACGTATGCAACTTGCAATCCTTTTAGTAAATGAATAGATTGCCATTAATTTTTTTTTAGTGAAACCTCTGTTGTGCCAATGAATGAATTTACTTCTTACTTTTATTCATAATATTCATTTTTATTATGAATTTATGAAAGTGTATCTATAAAATAATTACTGGGGTGAGTAATTTAAATTTCATAAGTGGGCTGGAGCTGCAGACATAACAAGGTAAGCAATGTAATATCAAATACCAAAAAGATACTTCAAATTTTAAAAAAAATGGAAATTTTCGAAAATGAAAGTGTTGGTGGATTAGGTGGAGCCTGACCCAGACAACACAAAGTGGTGTTTCCTACATATAAGCAGCAATATGCTATAAAATTGCCCACACTCCCTCAAAGACCATTAAAAAGCAAACACAAAACAATATGAAAAGAATAAGAAAACGAAATCAAACTTGTAACTGCAGCTGGGAGACTGGTGACACCAAGCCCATTTGGTGGCGATCTTCAGGCTTGGTGTCAACTCACTGTCATTAAACTCAACTTTTTATAAAATCAAATGCACTGCGAAGAGGTATGAAAGAAAAACATTCGAAGGTGTTTTTTCTTGCGGTCTCCATTCTATAATTTGTTTATGTACTTACATATTACTAATATGTGTACACGTAAGTGCCCATATATTAACTTCTGAATTTTGTAAAAATCAGACTGGGCTGTTGAAAAATCTCCTTTTTTTGTGGCATTATTTGCGTATAATTTTTAGAAAATTGACTTGAATATTAAATTTTTTACATATTACTGTGTTCTTATAAGATAACTTATCTGTTAGAGCATCCCTACTTGGTCGGAAGTCGGGTATTAAATTATACAATATGGTTTCTTCAATGTTAAGTCCTTATTTTTAGTTAGTAAAAAGAGTGGGAACCCTGTATATAGACCTGAAAATTCAGAGTGCTCTCCCCCTGTAGCTTCAAAACCGAATAATTTAAGCTCTTGTGTAGCAAACGAAAGTGTATCGAGAGCAGTAATCATAATGGGCTTAAAACAAAACATATGCTATGCTTCTGAAAGACATGCCAGCCTTTCCAGTGATTTATTTTCTGAGGTGTTTCCATGTAGTATGATTACACAAAAGTTTAAAATACACAAAGACAAGTTAGGCTGTGTCATAACTTATGGATTGGGTTCATATTTTCAAGACGGCCTTCGTCAAGATTTAAATAAGAATTTTACTGTGTGTCATTAGATGAAAGTTTAAATAAAGTAGAACAGAAGGGCCAAATGACCATAATAATCTGTTATTGGGATTAAACTATACATCAGGTTAAAACTCAATATCTCACTTCTACGTTTTTGGGCCACTCAGCTGTTGATCTACTAAGTGCTTTTACCCCATACCTATGTCTGGATTGGGTTTATCTGTAAAGAAAACACTACCAACTTTCAACTGATGGCTCTAATGTAAACTTGAAATTCTTGAATGAATTTCAGACGTTAATGTGAAGTCTGAGGAAGATTCTTAAGAGGAAAAATTGATGTCTATGGAGGGGTACAAGACTGCCCTGAAAAAAGCTGGATTGGACTTGTGTACTTTTTTACGTTTGCTGTATTTTATGTTCAAAGATTTTTCTTCTCGAAGAGCAGATTTTGCGTTCTATTCTAATTTGACTTTGTTCCCCCTAAAGTTATGCTCAATAAGGTGGATAGAGAATTGTAGTTAATAAAAGAGCCATAAAAGTAATTCCATATGTTAAAAAGTATATTGAAGCTTTTAAATCAAAACCACCTGCTTCAAGTCGTATAAAGATTTTTGAAAGATAAACTTTTACTTGGAAAACTGATGTTCTTACAATCAGTTAGTTGCCTTAGAAATAGAACCTTTTATAAGAAAATTTCAGAGTAATCAACCACCTTTACTTTTTTTGTATGCAGGATGTTATGATATCTATAGAAAATGCTAGTCAGCTAATTGCACTGGAGATAACAGAAAACAAAAATCAACTTACTGTTAGGGCAGTAAATGTTGGTTTTGCTCTTGCAGCAATCTGCAAAGGTGTGAAAGAATCATATTTGATTTTTGCTCTGATAGTAAGAAATTTCTACTTACATTATATTTAAAAATTCTAAATAAATTATCATTGTGCATAACTGTACTGTCAAAGGAGTGCAGTGATTGTCTCCTACAATAGTGCTAGGAAATGCCATTAAATTTAATTGTATCACATTGGCATTGGAGCTCACAGCAAAAAATCCTATTTCTTGCATCGAATCAGATAGTATCAGAAAACATCTCCGTGATTTGTAAAGGCAGGCTGTGTATTATTCAGTTTTTTTTTTTTTTTTTTGTGATTGATCATCAGATGAGATCTTTAGTGGCGTGTAGGACGGGTTTGGTTTTATTAAAATATAGAAAAAAGTACATAGTTAATGTTGTGCGGGGGGTTTATGTTTTAGTCTATACATTTCCGTTACTTAGTGCAAGATATTTAAATTTTGTTGTATTTGTTTAAATGTGAAATAAATGCATAGCTTTGGAGATTTGCAATTGCAAGCACTGAATATTTGTCAGTAAAAGGCCAACTATACAAAAACGAATTTTTTTGCAAATTTTAGGTTCATAAATGATTATTTTAAAATGTTTCCAATTCTTAGAACAAATTTAAAAGTTAAGGTCATGAAATTTGTTAGTACCAAGTCATGAAAATCATAAAAAAGTCACGAAATTAAGTTTCCAAAATTTGGTAGACACCCTGATTAATACTGTTGGGTCTTATTTTGTATGATGATTTAGATTAAAGTAAAGGCTCGTAAGTTAAGGCCACAATGATGGCAATAAAAATATACTGGAATTCGAAACGAATTAAAAAGTGACCATTTGCTAACCCTGCATGTAAAGCAGTGTGAAGAGAGAGCAAGGATTTCTCTGATCACAATAATTTTAACATTAAGGAAGACAATGTTCCCAACATGCTGAACAATAAACAACTAAATGGTCAAGAAATAATTAAAATCAAATTAACAATAATAAAATAGCATTTATTTTAAACATAAGTAACACATTGCCTTACTAGATTAAATAGTGTTATAAAAAACAACTAAAGTTAAATCTTTTCAGTATTAAATGATGCTGCGGGAATTATAATCAAAAGGGGACGTGAGAGGAGGGAATCATTATGTTAATTTAGCATGTGCAGCATAGACTTAATCTTGAGAACCACACATAAATTGTCCTGGGACAAAAAAATAAGGGGATACTTATCGTTTATTCAATTACATGTCTTAATATGGCAGCCTCTTTGTTGGATCACATCACTCGGCACGTTCTTCCATAGGTGTTCAGCTAGAAAAAAATATAAGAGCGCCTCTTGCTACGCAAGCCTATTTATAGTGTTGGTCTAGCACAGGGCTCAAAATACCCGGGTGCACTGTGCACATGAAAAAAAAATTGTGCACCTAATTTTTTCCTGCTAGGCGCACCTGTGCACCTAATTTAAAAACTTAGGTGCACCTGTATTAAAAAATATATTTCGAGGCCTGGTCTAGCATCATTTTCCATGGTGACATTGGTTGATCATTTGATACATTGATTGGCTCATTTAACACATTTCCAAGCTTTCTGCATGTGTAATGAGCGCTGCTTCTGCTGACCCGGGGTGAATGACAAAGATTAGTGAGAACAGAAGTGACAGTTAAAAAAACATGACTGTCACCTTTGCAAAAACTCAGTGGGCACGACTGTCACTGAAAAACATTGTTTTGTGCACGGCTGTCATTGAAAACAATTGTGGGTACATGACAATTGTTGAAAGGATATAAATTTGTTGTAGGAAAACGAAGTGTTCATTTATACGTTTCAGCATGCTTTTGAACAGAAAGAACATAGTATACTATACAAAGTAATAATTAATACAAAGTATGTATCATTCACAAACTTGTAAATGTTTTATAGATCAGGAAAAGTTTATAAAAAATTTCATTTCAAAGTATTTTTTATTACAAAATCTAAAGTTTTTATAAAAACAAAATCTGGAAAAAACTCCAACTTAAGTATTTAATTTTTATAATTTTAAGTAAATACACTAATTTATATTTTAAATTATGCCATAAGAATCATAATTTTTCTGTTGTATGTAATTATTGAATGCAAGGTTTTTTTTGAAATTTTTCTTGTTCAAAAAGTAAGTTTTATGCTGTGTTTTAAAACATATTTGTATCAGCCAGTATTTCAAAATTGTTATTTTCTCCGAATATGTATGGCATTTTTAACTGTTAGGACGTGAGTAATAACACAAGAAGTCCAAAATTGCCTGATTTGCCATATGCCTGAAGTTTTTTGAACAATTAAATCAGAAAGGATTGTGAGATCGATGAATTTCATTACTTAAATTCATGCATGCACATAAAAAAGTTTTATGACAAAATTGTATGTAATGAATGCTGTGTTGTGTGAGATAATGTAACCTAAAAAACATTTTGTTTGTAGAAGATATTCCTAGTCTGGACGATGCTGTAAGGCAAGCCAATGTTGAATTGCAGAATGAAAATAAGAATTTGCATTTATTAGTCACTGGTCTACATGAAAAGCATCATCAAATGAATTTAAAGGTATATTTTACTACTTTTAAGATCTTTTGCCTGATTAAGGTATTTGTTAGTAATGATTATTTATATTCTCAAGATGTTGAATGGGTTTTAACCTAAAAGTAGAATTAAATCTATTCAACATGTTGTATTTTAGGTTTATTTTATTCGTACATTATCAACTACAAAATGCATCTATTGTTGGCTTTAAAAAGTAAGCTTTAAATGAGAATCTTTAATAAAGAAATTAAATTCTTAATTTATATTCAAAGTTTTATCTTTTTTAGGTATGTATTTTTATGTTCCTTCATAAAATCCTTTTTATGTTCCCTCATTCATTTTTAAAAAATAAGTGTGTGTTGTATTTAAGTCTAATCTATAGAGATTGTCTGGTTTTGTAGTTAGTGAAATTTTTTCAATGTATGCAAAATATTCTCTGTTGAGCTGTACCCATTTAAATATTTAAAAAGTCACTTTGTTTTTGTCAGTAAATTATTTGCATTCTGTACTTTGAATTTTCGTTAATACATAAACAAAGCTTGTCTTGCAATGATATTCACAGAAGACTGTCCTAACAAATATGTAGTGATAAATTTTGACAGCAGTGGTAGTAATACTACTGTCTTTAATTGTTGTTGTTGTTTCTTATGCCTACACTGGCAGACCAGAGGAGTGCCAGGCCCGTCAAAGACTGCAAGAGGCGAGGGGGTGCGCCTTCCATGTTATTGAGCCCCATTAGGAGGAAGTCCGACTTTGCTCGACATACATGACACATCCGTTTTACAGGAAGGTCCCTTTCATGCATCCATTCACTCACACATATCGTAATTTATATCCCAATCAGAGGCCGATAACCCCCAGAGGTATTGATTTGGTATGAGAACATGGGGGACATTGTGACCACGACCTATTTAATGTGTCCCAGTCACCATTAGTGAACACGGCAGTCTTTAGCCAGGTCGAAGTGCCGATCTCGCAATCATCAGATTTGTAGGCTCCGACGAGGACAGAACCCACAACCCTTCTGATGCGAGCCCGATGCTCTACTGACTGAGCTACCATGGCTCACTGTCTTTAATTAATGTCCATTATTGCTTTTGTGTATATTTCCATGTGATGATTCACAGAATCAAAAGTTCATGTTTGCTTTTGTTTGTAAAACTTGCATAATTGGTATTTCACTGCATTAATACAATAAAACAATTTATTCTTTAAATATATTAATGAAATATAATATTCAAACAATTGGTTCGTATTTATTTGTCTTATAATCTCATTATTGATGATTGAATCGAACTGAAAAATGTCAAGCTAGACAGTTGTACTCACAATATCCCCTTTTCTTAGTTTGCCGAAATGAATGACAAACTAGCAGCACAAGAAATAGCCAATGCTGAACTGAAAAACCATATTGAAGATTTGGAGTATGATTTGTCTAAAACTAAGCAAAGAGAAGAAAAGCTGGACATGCATCTGTCAGAATGTCTTACAAAATTAAAAGCATATAACCTTACTGATAGTGATGGAAGACCACCTATGAGCACAGTCACACAAGCAAAGGTAAGTTTTAAAATAGTGCATGAGCAAATAAAACTAGGTTTTTCCCACCACATACTAAATTAAATGTATTTTTAAATGTTTGTGATGAGTGTAAGTTTTGATGGTACAATTTATTCTACTTGTAGACTAGTGAATAGTATCTGCTCTTGTTTCTAAATTATTTATGTCTATTGGTGACACAATAAGACTTGCATTTGATACCTTATTTAAATCCATTTGTTAGGAGTACCCATAAGTTGTCACTTTTGTGGGATGCTTTTGTCATGTTTCTTAGGGTTGCTATAGTATTGAGATACTTCTAGTTTTAATTGTTAGTATATGCATATTGTGCTTTCAACTGAGACTTTTAGAGTGTTAAATATCCTTACGAAAAAATATCGGTACATCTGGAGAAGCTCATATTAGACATATTGTATGCTCTTTCAATTTAATTGCTATCATACACAACTGCGAATGTCAATGCAAATTGGTTAGATGTTTGCAAGTGCTAACAATGGTTCAATATATTTTGTAGCCTCAATTTCAACCTTGAAGATGCCCCAAGAAGTGGTCGTTCAGTTCAATTTGATGAAGACTTTTTGCGGGCTATTGTAAAAGAATATCCTTGCCAAACAATTGTGAAATTTCAGAAAGAATGAATGCTTCTTGGTCAACTGTTCAATGAATGCCACTTGGAATCTATTTAGAAGCATGCCTGTGTATGAGTTGCTATTTGCTCATTGATGAAATTAAACTGCAAAGCTTCTCTGTATGCAACTTGCTCATAAACCGACAAAAAGGTACTGTCTTTTGACCGTAACAAAACGGGAGACGAGAAATGGGTTCTCTGTAACCCAGTGATGAAAAAACAGTGGCTTTCCAATAGAGAACAGAAAAATTCAACTGCCCAACCATGGAAGCAAGATTGTCCTGTGTTTGGTAGGGATAGAAAACTTGATAACCAGAAGGGGTAGATCATAGAAAACTATGTTGACTACATAGTTTGATTAAATGCCCCTTTTAAAATAAGATGTCAAATTTACATCTTACGGTATTAAAAAAAATTTATAATTACCCATAGTATAATGAATATATGCACATTCCATACCTCGTAATGGAATAAAAATAATCAAATGTAACCACTCCAATTGTATTCCAATAACGTGTTGAGAAGCGATATAGAATTTTTTTTAATAAATAGACCTATTTTTGCATTTGCCAATATTTTATATTCTACTGTGATTTCTATCTTCCATTGCCTTTCTTATTGCTCCTGTAATCAGACGGCTGAAGAGTGCAGGGCTTGTAACATGTCACTTTCTCAGGTGTTTAAGTTCTTAAATTCTACTTAGACAGGAACAATTTTTAGTGTGCAATTAAAAAAATTGGAATTTTTTTGTGCTTATGTATTTTTTTTTTTTTTTTTTTATGAAAAAGGGAGATTTTTTTTAATTTGCCATCAATTTCTTTCAGTATTTTTATTTGCCCCCTATGATCATGACCAGAGGTACGATTTCCACGGTCTTTGATAAGTCCTGGTATTTTTATTTCCTAACTCCCCTTGAAAATAACGGAACTTGACAAAAAGGCCTTGATTTTTTTTTAACTTCCCCAGTGCTGAAATTATTGGTTGCCTAGTACATATTGTGCAATTTCGTCTTGCATTGGAACTTGTCTAAACTAGTTTCCTCCACGGCAAGTACACCATTTGAGCGTCATTCAGAGGGGGGCCATTCCCCTCCCCCTTCTGTATAATGCCTGCGTTTCCACCAAAATCAAATCTATTTTTGTATTTATTTCGAGGCGTTTGCAATGTGATGCTACAGCTAACGCCGGCTGTTATAAAATTGGTTTCGGTTCATGAAATGAATTGGAGCCTCAAGTATCACCAAATAAGATAATCTTGTCCTCAATTAACTGGTGTGAAATATGGGTCAGATCGACAGGGTAAAATCATTTGCGAACACTTGAAGACATTTTATATAGCATCTGGAATGGCAGATATTTTATGTGACACGATTTTGCAAGCTCTGAGTGAAGTATCCCTTCAACAATCTCAACTGCTCATGATTGGTTCAGATGGGCCCAATGTCAACAAGTCAGTTTTTAAAAAGATTAATAATAACTCATTACTTTCTACCCGAAAAAAAAGAACTAAATAACATTGGGACATGTAATATTCGCACAATACGTAATGCTTTTCTCTAGCAAGAGTTGCTTCTTCAGGCTCCAGTCAAACGTGCTTGTCACTTTTAGCAAGGTGCTTTCTGAGTTTAGTCAAAATATTAAAGATTGCTGGAATGCTGCTCCTGTACATGACTGGTACACCAGAAATGGTCCAGGCATCGCCTGATCATATTCTAAACCAATGTTTCCCAACGTGGGACCCATGCCCCACAGGGGGGCAATTTGATTGTTAAGGGGGGGCAATTCGAAAATGGACTCGACACGAGTTTAACCCTTTTGCTCCGGGACATTTAAATGCATTGCCAAAATTGAAAGAAAAAAGCAAATTCTTAAATAATTGCGGCCAATAAATATTATAAATTCGTTTGACGAGACCAAAATATCAACTGGGTTTTTGGCGGCGTCAAATTAACCTCCCTGTGGCAGACGGCAGGCTCCACGTGGACCCCCGGACGCTTTGATAAAGAGCATTTTGCTGAAGAAATGTTGTTCTGTAAAAGATTAGAAAGCGCCACTACCTCCAAAGATATATATATATATATAATAAGCTAAAAAACTACTTAGATGTCAATAATATACCAATGAAAAATATAACATCTTGTGCTGCAGATGGTGCTCCTAATATGATGGACAAGAAAAATGGCTGCTTAAAATTGATGAAAGATGAGAATCCAGAAATGATTCTTGTGTATTGTGTTATTCATAGGGAAAACTTGGTAGCTAAAAACATATCTCCTGCTCTAAATGAAGTACTACATTCAGTAACAAAGTGTATCAATGCTATTAAAGCTAGTGCCGAATGTGAGCGTCTCTTCAAGCTATTTTGTGAAGAACAAAATGTAGACCATGTGAGACTTTTACTTCACACTGAAGTAAGATGGCTCTCTAAAGGGAACTGCTTGAAAAGATTTATGGAACTGTTTGATACTCTTAGTGATTTTTTAAGCGACAAACCTGAAATGAAGTATCTGTTAACAGTCAATGGTAAAGCATTTGTGAGTTATTTAGCCGATATCTTTGAAAAACTAAATGTATTAAATAAGCAACTTCAAGGAACAAATAAAACTCTTGTTGATACAAAAGCAAAGATATTTGGTTTCATTACCCTTATTGAGTTATGTCAGAAATATATTAACAACTAAAACTTTGAACAGTTTCATTGGCTCCAAAAATGTGAAGTAAATGATACCGCTTTACTTGTTATTGTCGATCATCTGAAAGTTCTATCGGCTGATTTAAAAGAAAGATTTTCTGATTTAAAACAAATTGATTTTCCAACATGGGTGATGCAGCCAATGTTAGTGGATTTGTCTGATACATCAAATATGCAGTATCAAGAAGAACTCGCAGAAATGCAAAATGATGAGTCAGTTAAAACTTTATTTAATATAAAAGGAGCGATGGCATGGCTTTGTGAGGAAACAGAAATCAAGTACCCAAATTCAACCAAATGTAAAAGAAAACTATTGTTACCGTTTCCATCTTCATATTTAGCCGAATGTGGATTTAGTGCTGTAAATGATTTACTGGTTTTTTAAAAAAAAAAACGTCTGGATATAACACAACGGGGAGACTTGAGACTGAAGCTAACCAAATTGGAACCTAACATAAAATATCTGTGCAGCAAGCATCAAGCGCAAGGATCTCACTAAATTAAAATATTAAATTATTATAGAAAAATCTTTATTAAAATTATTTCAAATTTAAATTTCAGTTTCTAATTATACGTTTAAAAAAATTATTTATTGTGTTTCGTTAACAATTTCGTAGTGATTTCTTCCTAAAACCTATCATTTAAGTTTCTTAAGTGAACAATTCAATTTTTTAACGTTAAAAATTATGTATATGTTACATAGGGGGGCATAAGAATTTTAGAAAGGCTTAGGTGGGGCATGGCACAAAAAAGGTTGGGAAACACTGTTCTAAACTGTCTTGATTTTACCCTGGACGAGGTTTACTAGAAAACCTTTTCTCTTGGGGATTTTTTGGAGGTTTATGGACTTGTCGATTTGGTTTAGTATAGCTAGTTTTGAGTACTCAATGGCAATATTGGCAAATAAATGTTATAGCTGTTCAAAATTTGGAGAGTAGGGTGCATAAACTCGGGTATTGACTTTATCATCTGACTGGTTCAAAATTACGAGGTGTTGTCCTTGATCATTCTCTTCAGGATTGATCCCAGACTGTCACCAATAGCCTGTTGTGTTTCTCCAGTGCAATGTTGGTTAACTACTAATTTAAGCTGTTTAAATTAATTTCTACAGTATAAATAATGTTGATTTCTATGTCACATACATTAGTGAAATATATATATATATATATATATATATATATATATATATATATATATATATATATTGTGTGACTCACACACACACATTTAAAAATGTGTTTTTTCTGTTTATATAGATGGAGGACCTACAGAAAGAACTAGAGGAACAGAAAGAACTAGCGAGTAACCGTCTGATGGAGCTTGAAACTCTTAATACACAACATAAAGAATCTTTGAAATTAGTTGAAAAATTAAAAATGGATGTAAGTCTTTTTTCTCTCAAATCCTTGTGTTTATTTTGCAGTATGGCCATATATAAAGTATTGTGCTCTTAAAATGTTTGAGCTCATAAGCACTTTAAAAGAGTTTGGAACTTGGTTATTAATAAATTACTTATGGCACTTGCATAAAAGACCTTTAAAGTTTTCAAGAGTTCAGAATCCTATTAATTTCTTGTTAGGGCACATGATGAGGTATTAATTGTAAAATCTTCAAAACTTTCAATTCCACCCATTTTAAATTTGCTTAGTTTCATTCAGGTTTTCCTGGTCACAAAATGTCCCAAATATGAATATATTACATAGAAGGAAACCCCTCATCCCTTTTATGTTAGTGAAATAGATATTAGATATACAGGAGTTTGATGGTATAAACCTGATTTAAGTGATATGCATCACAAGCCAAGATTAAATATTTCTTGTGACAAGAACGAAATTTTGCAAACTTTTGGTCAATATAAGAACCAGTCCCTTTTGATCAATGTAGAACTCACAATTTCTTTTTTATATTTCTCTACATATTGTACAATAGCACAATTACTAAAGTATATACAAAACTTCAAACCAAAAATACTGACATTTTGTAACAATGTTTTTTAGAGCAGATATTAGGTTGCTTCTAGGACTTTATCATTGTTATGTAAGAAAGTACTAGTTCTTTTTGGTTTCACCAAATACTTAAAGGATCCCATTAAGTTTAAATTATTTTTAACTCGATGTCAAGATATTTTTTCTTTAAATATATTAATTTTATCTAGGTTATTAAGCAGTTGTGAAATTTTAGAATATAAATAATGTCTCTTAGATTAGTTCTAAAAATATTTTAATTGAAATTTCACAATAATTGTTTTGTATGATGTTCCAGATTTGGTTGAAGGGCACCTTGGAATTTATAAAATTATTGTAGGATTGCACATATTGTAATTATGTTAAAATTGTTTTACTTAATGTTATTGGTTTAAATTGTCATTTTTTTTAAATAGCATCTTGATTATCATTTTTTTTTCACACAATGGATTGCATTCAATACAGTCAAATTTTATTCATACTAAAACTGTAGTGTTTTCCCACATTCTCTTCATTTTTCAAGGTTCATTCAACAAGGCTATGTATGTCATACTCTGTAAATGATTCTATAGATGCATCAATTGAGGGTGTTATTGCATTTTTTTAATAAAACTTTGGGTGGAATTCCAAGATAAAATAAATATTTTAGTCATCAACATGGGAAAAGGGATCCATGCTAATAAATCAATTAATAGTTTGTATAAAATATTTTACTAATTCAATTTTTAAATTATTTTATTTGTTTTTCTTAATAAGGTAAGTATTTTGCTTAGCTTAATTATTTTAAAATGTTCTAAATTCAAACTTAAATACAAAATTTACGGATTGAGATGGAATTTTTGGGAAGAAATAATAAATATATATTTGAAACATTTATTGATCAAGTAATTTTACTTCTTTTAATGCTACATTTTTGTCCTTAATGCCAGTATGACAGTAATATCATTCTATGAGTTGAAAAAGTCTTGGTTAGATTCTATTTTATTTAAATTTGTTTCTATAATATGATTAAACAAATTTTCTTTTTTCAGTTACAATGCCTACCTGAAAATGTTGTTGTTGAAACAACTGAATATAAATGTTTACAGTCTCAATTTTCTGTGCTTTATAACGAAAGTATGCAACTGAAGACTTTATTAGAGGATACCAGAAATTTGATGGCCACCAGCAAAAACACTCATTTGCGTCAAATTGAACAAATGGAGGTGAAGTGTTTGAATAATGTTATGATATACTCATACGCCTATGATATTACATTTCTATTAATATTGCATTAAATTTGGATTTTGCCCAAAATAAACTACTTACGAGTTAAATTTCAGAAAAATTTAATATTTCACTGGTTTTTGTGTGTCTGTAACTGGAGACAATTGTAACTTCCGTTGTTTCTGATTTAATACAATTATTCATCTTAAGAATAATGTTAAAGCCATATTTGCCTTCATCTAATTTTGAAAACTATTACTCTAAGTCATATTAATCTTTAGACTACAGCCGGTACAGTAGTTGTATCAGGATTGTGCCAAGAAAGAATATAGACAACAGCCAGTCCATTAGTTGTACCTTGAAAGTTATAAGATACGCGCCAAGGAAGAATTTAGACTATGGTCGTTACAGCGGTTGTAAATTGAAAGTTATAAGAATTGCGCTTGTTATATCTATAGCCATAGTCAAAAAGTTAATATACTTTTATGAATACGAACAATTGACCCAAATCTTATTAGTTGATAAGTTTTATATACAACAGTATTAGTTGATAAGTTTTATATACACATCAATGTAGAAGTCCAATTATCCGCATCAATTGGGACCAGAACTCATCGAATAATTGGATAATTCACGAAAAAGTTTATTTTTTAGTTAAAGAAACCGAATTTGGTTTTAGTATGTAATTTAATGACTATGAAAACAATTTTGTTTTAATTTTGTACTATATTCTGTATTAAATATATCATTGCTTGAACATATCGGTCAAGGTCAGTTGTTTCACTGTCTACTCGTTTCCGTGCAGCCAAGTCACGTTTGACGGTGAGTAGCTGTAGCGGGTTGCATTCAGGCTGCCACTTCATCCATTTTAGCATTGTGTCAAGGCCCTCAGACGCCTTACTAGATTACGGTCCCGCATCTGGTTCAGAAGCAATGTCGTAGTCATCTTCTGGGTCATTAAGGTGTTCTCTCACACTCTGAATGAGTTCATTGTCACTGAGAATTTGAAATCCAGGGTCCTAAGATTAACACACCAGCCACTCACCTATGTCCTCTGCAATGCAATCAGAACATCCAGGAATTTACACCACAATGATTCTTATATCCTCAACCAGGGTGTCAAGATTTAAATCAACGATTAAAAACATGATTTAAATCAAATGATTTTTTTTTTTAATCACTGATTTAAATCACAATTAATCTTACATTTTTATAACTAAGTAAATACACCATAGAAAATTCTCAGAAGTGGACAAATGCTTTAATTTTTCTTATTTTCTGCACTTATGGTGATTTTAGCACTAATGGCTAAACCAAGCTCAGAGGGAATTGTGTAAATTACTGCATATTATAAAAGATTGCAACAGCCAGTTGTAACTTATTAGAATATACTATATACTGGAAACAGTAATGTAAACACACATGACATAATTCTAAATGCCAGGAAGAGTCATAATACAAACACTTAAAGGAAGTATACAACAGTTAGATTCAAAATTATAAACTAAAGGGGTGGCTGATTTTATTAGCTAAAAAAAACACAAGTGGGAAGTAAAGTTTTTGAGGCATTTGTCAGTTAGCTCAGGGGCTCCCAAAGTGTGTGCCGCAGCACCCTGGGGGTGCCACGTAGAGATGAGAGGTGCTGCAAAGTGTCTGTAACCTCCTATCTAAGCTATTTCTAAGCAACAGAAAAAAGGGTTAAGGTCACTTATCAAAAATCGGTTCACTCCCCAACCAAGAGCATGATGAAGGTAATTTTATTTGTTTGATATTTATATTTTCACCAGCTTATGTTTTCTTATTAAGTAAAATTAAAGTATTTGTGTGTGAATTTTAAGTATTTAGTTGTATCAATTATGTTTATGTTCTTACTTATCTAATTTCTTTTTCAAAGTGGTACTAATATGAAATTTTTATATATATGTAATAATATACCACAGATAAATATTACATGATGACGAGGGTACAGTGAGAAAATTATAATTCTCTTAAGGATGCAACCACTTGGATAAGTTTGGGAACCCCTGGGTTGTGTGCAATAGAGATTAAAGAGTAGAAATATACATTTTCACGCACAGCCATTAAAATGTCAGCACGAAAAAAGATAGATCCAATATGAATTAAAACTAAGTGAAAATCCATTCATTATTGCTGTTCTGAAGTTTATTATCAGAATTTATTATAGTCTGATTATTTCTGTCCTCTATAGGTTTAGGTCTGTCACTTACACTTACTGATAAATTTGTTGACGTGATGATGTAATTTTCTCAAGAAAAATTGTAGGATGTCAACTTGTGTTTCAAAGTTAAACAAATCTTTAGTAAATATTGATTTATCATGTCACAAATTCTGATTGTTTACTTAAAATAAATATTAGTTTACATGTCATGTCACAAACTCAATTTTTTATTTAACATTTAATTATTTAACATTAACTGAATTTATATATAATTATTATAAAAACAGTATATAGGGCCTGCAGAAATTTAAATAAAAAAATCTGATTTAAATCAAAATAATCCGATTTAAATCAAAATAATCCGATGAATTGATTTTTTTTTTAATCATGATTTTTTTTTACACCCTGTCCTCAACTGACACTTCATCCTCTTCGTTTTTATCATTCATCGATAAGAAACCTTTAAAAGTGGATTTTATTGATTTCTTTTGTTTCTCAAAGCAATCAGGATATTTGTAGTTCTACTGTAACTAGTTATTTTCAAAATTAAAATTTTAGTACCCATTGCTTGTTTTACATATTAACATTCACGTTACTTACAATGATTGTACCTTTTCATTTAGAGTGAAGAATTAGCGATGCAAAAGAAATTAAGGACTGAAGTAATACAGCTTGAAGATGGCTTGGCACAAGTTCGAAAAGAGTATGAAATGTTGCGTGTTGAATTCGAACAAAACTTAGCTGCCAATGAACAGACCGGTAGGTGCATAGACATTGTTGTTCAGATTCAATTTTTTTTTTGTGATTGTAACTGATTTGGTAATTTAATGATGAACAGTTGAACTCACCCAACTTATTAAATCTCATTTACAGAACTCTAATTTGTATAGAGGTTTTATTGCTTTTTCTTGAAATTTATTAAATATAAAATATGTTGGTATATGCTAATTTATTTTGACCCCTATTGAATTATGTTGTTTTGCAAAACTGCTTAGTTTTACCACCTGCTGTCTGAAATCCTTGTTCTCTAAACATTTTACATGACACTCAGGTAATGATAATATTCATCATATGTGCTTTTAAATGGCAGTATTTATATCACTTGCTCAGGCATACTTTCCATAGCAAAATATTCGTCATTTTAAAAATGTAAGAAAAAACTGAGTTCAATATGGCCTTTGTGCCATAAAAACCCAACAAACTTCATTAGTAATTGGAATTGTATGTGTTCTATGATCAGATGTACAATGAGAAATGTTTCCTACCCTTAAATTATTTTCAATTTCTGTAAAATTAAAATCTCCTGAAAAAGTTGTCTATGAGCCAAAAAAAAACTTCTTCAAAGCAAAAAGGTGACACTGAAACTTTTAGTGAATTTAATCTTAATGTATATACACTACCCTACAATAATGGACCAGATGCCAACAGAGTTGCATAAGATCCAACTACTTGTTTGGGGTTGTTTTTCGTGGTATGGTCTGGGACCTTTGCATGTTGTTCCTGGTAAATTGAACGCTGACATGAACATTTTGGACAATCAGGGTTCTTCCTTTGCTCTGAAAATAGTATGGAATGGACGAATGTTACTTCAGGATGACAATGCTCCATGTCATGTTGCAGCCTCTGTCATACAGTGGTATCAAGATATGGATGGAAAATGTCTTAACTGGCCTGCTCAGAGTCATGACCTATACATCCTGAATGTTTGTGGGACGAGTTAGGCGACGCTTAGTAACCAGGGAACCACGTCCGAAATCTGCTGCTGAGCTGGCGACATTCTTGTAGCAGGAATGGACATAAATACCCTAGCTGTGTATAAAACCTTCTTGAAAGTATGCCCAGAAGGGTTGCTAGTGTAATTGCAGCACGTGGGGGACCACCCCCTATTAAAACAAGTATTCTTTCTCTAATACCAGCACATCTTGCTATCTGGTTCATTAATGTAGGTTAGTGTATTTGGTA
Organism: Metellina segmentata; assembly: GCA_947359465.1. Taxonomy (NCBI): domain Eukaryota; kingdom Metazoa; phylum Arthropoda; class Arachnida; order Araneae; family Tetragnathidae; genus Metellina; species Metellina segmentata. Next base: position 55,106,467 of record OX375874.1, read on the forward strand.
ATGCCCATCAAGTGGTAATGTATGATGTTGTGGGATGAGAATTTTTTTATGTGTTTGAGACCAAACTTAACTAAATTACAAAGGTTATTTACCTCTACTTTGAGTTGGTAAGTTAATGAATCCAAATACTTCTCTGCCGATCACAAATTTATTAAATACTCTGATAGGTTAAAAATAAAAGAAATTGAGAAAAGGGTGAAATTTTGTGATGATTTTTGTATTTCATAACCCTTCAATTTAAGGAATGTTAATATCATTTCTAAATCAAATTTTCTTCTGTGTTGATAGGTCCCATAAATCGTGAGATGCGTCATCTTATAACAAGTTTGCAGAACCATAACCATCAATTAAAGGGTGAAGTCCAAAGATTCAAAAGGAAATTAAAAGAAATGGCTGCTGAAATATTGAAACTACAAGTAATCTTATCTTTTTGATAAATCTTTATCATATGTGCCTTACTTAAAATATATTTATTGTGTTTATTACATTTAATGAATTCTAAAATTAATTAGATATTGATACAAAAAAAGATTTAAAATAAATAATTGATTGTGGTTATATTCTAAAATTTGTTTTTGTGACTGATTTAAACTTTCTTTTTAAATAGCCACTTGCTAATTCACATGATAATGCAGCAAACATAAAGGAAGAACCATCTAATAGTTCATCAGGATCTTCAAATTCTAATCTTGGGAATGCGACTATCAAAGAGGAAGTTATCATTAAAAAAGAAAAGGAAGATGATCACTTTCGTGATGAGGAAGCAGATATTCGAGAAAAGGGGAAATCCGATGCTGAAATCATTAGAGAGCTTAAAGTCCAATTGAAGTAAATAGAAATTATTTTGATATTTGTTCATTAAAGTGATGCACTGTTTAAAATCTCATATTGTCAATTTTATAAACAATTTTGTAACAAGAATAAAATATGAAAGAAATTGGTTGATCTACAGTCAAAATGGATTCTCTCAAGATAGATCCATTATTATTCAGAGATATTTTATTGAATCGGGTTTTTCTAAGCTGTGTAAAATACAAATCTCTTCATTGGTCATTCTTAACCCTCTAAGCAGCACATCAGAGTTTCGCAGAGGGATTTCTGTGCAGCAGACCTTAAATTTTTTGAGGGGTGAGAGGTTTAAATATTTCTTGTCTGATGCTGTTTATAGTGTTTTTAATGAAATCTTGAATGTCTGCATATAAATTTGAAGTGAATGTTTTAAAATGCCTTCTTATCCCTTCAATTTTTGTATAAAAAAAATATTTTAACTCTAATATTTTAGAAAATCTCAAGAGGCTCAGAAGGAATTAAAACTATTGCTTGATATGTATAAAGGTGCACCCAAGGAACAGAGGGACAAAGCTCAGGTAAAAGAAATACATTTTAAAGCTTTCGTGATAGTATAGTCTTTGCATAAAAACATTCAAATTTCTATTTCTAAAATGTTAGTGTATTAATTTTTTAAGACGTACAATAATATATGCAAGTTTTGAGAACATTAGTTTAAAATTGATGTTTGAAGTTTAACTGTTTTTTGTTACTCTAATTATTTTACCCTTAAATTATTTATAGTTCTTGCTTTTGATAAAACTTTTTTTTAAATCCACGTATGCTAATCCATTTAGCTAATGGCTGCTGAAAAGAAAGCCAGAGCAGAGGTTGAAGAGTTGCGTAACCAAATTAAAAAGAATTTAGATAACGAGAGGAAGGAAAGGCGAAAGTTGGCAGATGAGGAGGCTTTGAAGAAAATTAAAGCTTTGGAAGATCAGCTGCAGTCATTACAAAAGCAATTAACCTCACAAAAGCAGGTAGAATTATTTTTAATTTAGTTCTGTTTGATAAATGCATGGAATTCGACCAATTTGAAATAAAACTTTTGGCTATTGTAAATTGAAGAATTTGTAACTTATTTTATTGCACCTTTTTACTGCTGAGACTGAATGAAAATGCTTCTTCCATGAAAATTGCATTGGGACATCACAGTATGAAAGTAATAGTTTAATAGTTGTTGTGGAGAAAGAGTAGTACTGTTGAACCTTTATTTAATCAATCTTTTACAAATTACTTTTGTGGATATTTAACAATTTTTTTTTATAAAATATCTCCAAATAGTTAACTTTTTTCTCTGAGGTTCCTCTTTTCATGATAAAATAAACTCTCTCACGTCTATTCCAATGATATTGGGTATAACAAATTTAACTTCCACATAATTTTATTTTCCATTTGTCATTGGAGCTTGTGTAATGCCAAATTTCTTTAGCTATCAATTGATAATGAGTAATCTTCAGAATCAGGGGCCATGGTTAGCTTTTAGAGGTAGCAAAATTACAGCAATTAAAAATTGAGTCGAATTTATTAAACCCTCTTAAGGAATTATTACTGTAATTGAGAAGATTTAGTTTTTTAGTTAAATTATGTTTTGCGCTGTTTCGATCAAGTGGTTACAGATGTGTATGTAAACAAGCTATACATTATAAAATTAAAATTTTATTATATTTGTAATAAAGAAATGTACTAAATGAATAATAAGATCATTTAAATAATAACTTAACTTTTTAATTTAATAAGCTTTCAGTATGATCTTGTGACTTCAAAAAAGGTTCAACTGTATTCATTTGCAGGAGTCTTTACTTTTCAGGGTGTTGGCAGCAATTTGCCTCACTAGTTTGAATTGTAACAGTTAGGAATTTCTCTGAACGTTACTAGCAAATGTTAGGTCTTATGTGTACAAAACTGTGCACTCTAGAAAAAGCAGGGTCATTACTTTTCAAGTATGGCTAGCTTCAGCTATTTGGTACCATGTATTGTTCATTTTCATTGCTGAGTAGTTTATGATAACTTTTTTTAATATTTTTCCTTGTCACAGAAGTAATTAAGCCTCTGAAAATTTTTTTAGTATATTTCCTGTTCTTCTCTTTATTTTTTTTAAATCTTTGGAAATATTGTTTAATGTTTACTAGATAATTTATCTGATTTAAATATGAAAGATGGCATAATGAAGTTAATCATTTTCAGTGTTTCTAAATTAATTAGAAACATTATATTAAGTTTTGCTTCTTTGATCTAGGAAGAGGAAGCCTTATTAAATGAGATGGATATTACTGGTCAAGCTTTTGAAGACATGCAGGAGCAAAACCTTCGCCTTATCCAACAACTCCGGGAAAAAGACGATGCTAATTTCAAGCTTATGTCTGAGGTATGTTTTATAAATAGGACATAGGGGGTATTCATTATATTTTTTTGCTCATAACAATGGCAAAATGTCCTCGCAGTTTGGGTTGATTTTTTAGCAAGTCATGCATTTTTTTTTTTTTTTAATCTTGACTTTTGGAGTATTTTTTATTCATATGAAGTAGTAAGTTGTTTCTTAATTGCTTGCATATAATTTTTCATGTATTTTCAAAAAGATCAAATGAATTTATGCTTTTAAAAAAGGTTTGTAACTTAAAATCATTTTTAAAATATGATTTTCTTTATCCTTGCTCATATTTTTGTAAGACTATCATAGAAACACAATTAATTTTGGAAATACTGTAAAAGCTAATTTTTTAACTGCTATTAAAAAGTTTAGTTGAGAGAAAAATGTTTGTTATTTTAAAGCTTTTCTATTTGTCACAGTATAGTTATAATATCTTACAACAATATGTTTTTATAAATCAAATTAATACTTTAATTTGTGCTATATTTTATAAATTACAGTTATACATCACTGTGAATGTGGTCTGTATAAACCATACATTTTCAATTTGTAAGATAAAATTAGCTATACTTAAAATTAGTAATAGTTTTTGTGTTTCTATATTAATTTTGTCAACTTTCATGCATTAAAGTAATGTTCACATTAATTTAGTTCACATTATTGTTCACAATAATGTTCACATGAGCTCAAATGTGATTAAAGCAAATTTATTGAATGATTTGCAAAGAACTGGGGGTTTTGTATTAATAAAACAGCTCTCTTTTATTGTAAGTATCTGTATTCAGCATTTCTGTGATGGATATCTCCGATTATTCTGCTTCTCTTCCAACAGAGGATAAAATCTAATCAGATTCATAAATTATTAAGAGAAGAAAAAGGCATGTTGACTGAACAGGTTATAACGTTAAAGAATCAAGTGGATGCGCAGAATCAAGTAGTCAGAAAACTTGAAGAAAAAGAAAGATTGCTACAAACGAATGTAGCTACTGTTGAAAAAGAACTCAGGTATCCATTCTTTTTTAGGTATAATATCCTACAATTGCTCTTACTATTGAAAAGTATATTGCTTCTTGTTATGCGATTAAATTTTTATGTCAAAGTACTCTGCCAATTTCTAGATTTTGCTTAACGATTTAATAGTATTTGTAAACTTTCTCATAGGTATCCATCAACCCAAGAAGTTAGTTTTTCTCTACAGTTATTTTCTATGGATATCTTTTTTAATAGATTCTTTTAATTTTGCTGTTGTTTACAATTCTCTTGTATGTAGACAATAAGATTTGCTGATTAAGAAGTTGTAATTAAGTGATCTGGTTTATTTTCTTTTGAATGTTTAAACGAAAAATGTGTTTGCCAACTTAATGTGTAAAATATTGGACATTGTTAATCTCTTAAAATGTCTAAAATGACAGAGTCCTCTAATGTTTAAATCTGCAATGCAATCAGTAATTTAAACTCATTAAGAATTTCGAAATGAAGTTTTTCAGAATACATGTTTAAAAAGAAATGTATTTTTCGGAAATTCGAAACTGATTTAAATTTTGAAATATACAGTATATAGTTTTAAAATATTGAATAGCAAAAAGAATAATGGCAATCCAGAAAATCTTATGGCTTATTAATTTTCCCATTTTTGATTAACAAATATACTTGGAAAGGATGAAGTTCATCAGTCACATTTTCGAAGTATTTAGATGATTGATATAAAGAGTTAAGAATTCTACTTTTTTTTTCAAAAAAATATATGCTGTAATAGATGTTTCTTGTTTTGCTCGAGTATAACTGGTTAATATTTTAACTAGTTTGCGGCAACAGTCATCTGAGATGCAGAAACGAAAGTCCATCGAAAGTGCACAGTCTTCAGCAGATTTAAGATTGCATTTAGAAAAGTACTTATCACATCTGAAAGAAGTTCAGACAACTGTGGCTGAGAAAACGAGTGCGCTCCAACAAGAAGCTTTCAAAACAAAGAGACTTCAGGTTTGTTTTGAACTTTACTCTAACAGGCTAGTTGGTATGCAAATCTAACTGATTAGAGCATTAATTAGGTTTCTCTCTATATTAAAAAAATGTTGCCGCCGACGCCGCAGAATTGAAAACTGTGTTGTTTAGCTCGATTCTTAGACGGTTTCCCGAGAAAGTACTGATCGGAAAAAAACAAAATTGACATGGTTTGTTCTTCATCGTATTCCCTGGACAATTATTAAGATTTTTTCCGATGCGGCTATTAGTTTAGGGTTTATTAAGTGTTAAAATTGAAGAAGCGAAATTTCTTCCGCGAGTGAGCAAAACACATACAAATTTTCAGTCTTCAGCCGTGAGTTTTTTTTAAAGAGTACCTCTCAACGTAAATTTTTGCAGCTCGTCGAGTTTTTTTTTTTTTTTATTTCAATTTGGTTCTTGATAATATTTTTTTGAAATTCAAGAAAAATCAGGACATTTTTGTTACTTTTTTTTTTTAAACTGCCGTATCTATATTTTATTACTATTATTTTTTAATTTTTAAATTATAGCAGTATACCTCAGAATGTACTCTTTCTTACGGTACTATTATTTTTGATATCGGTTGATAATTAAATTGGATGCGATCAAAAGTTGGTCATACAAAATTCGGAATCTTTGGATATTTTCGCTACTTTTTGTTACTACCGTTAACTAAAACTGTCATATCTATATCGTATTACTATTAGTTTTTTATTTTGAAAATAGCGCAGTATACCTCAGACTGTACTCTTTCTTACGATACCATTATTTTGAAAATTGGTTCATAAATAAATTCGATGCAATCAAAAGTTGGTGACACAAATTTCGTATTTTTTATTTCGCAGAGGGTTGTATTTTTGACTATCGGGTTTGCCAGATATCAAATTTATCGTAGCAACAATTGCCATTGTACGATCTTCGGACAGGTGTCATGTACACAGATAGGAACGAACGCTCTTACGTTCTGGTCTTGTGTTCTATTCCCTTCTCAACCAACATTCCTCCCCCACGGGGTGTTAGGTCGTTGGCCCCGGGGACGAAAGGAAAGGAAGAGAGAGAGTCGAAAAAAGAGACGGTGGAACCAGCGGTCTTGGAGTAGACGTGTTTTTTTAAGCACCGGACGGTGCGGTGTATATATGGAAAACTTCATTTAATGTTATACAAAATAAACGTGAATGTCCAAATTTGGTAAGCAGTGTCCCTCTGTTCTTAGCCACAACTACACATATTGTCTTGCAAAGTAGACATCGCTCGGGCCACGCTGACTGCCATAAAAACGATTTCTTTTTATTTGGCGAGGAAAAAGGCTTGCTTTTTTCCCTCTGTTCTCAGACGTTTTACCGAGAAAGTACAAAGTACACATCGTAAAGTTTTGAGATTAACAGGGTTTACTTAAAATTGTACAGGGAACAAGATGCAGAAGATTTTTTACTGATGCGGCTATTCGTTTAGGGTGCATTAAGTGGTAAAGCAAAAAAGAGTGAAATCACTTGCGTAAGAGGTATTGGTTTGCGAAGCAAACCATACGGGATTGCGTAGCAACCCACGGGGGTCGGCGAGCAGGGGGCGAAGCCCTCGCTGTGACGTGATGGACCGTAAAGGGAAATCAGGATAGTACAAATTATTCAGATAGTTTCACTCTGCGAAAGGAATGTTGGTTTGCGAAGCAAACCAAATGCCATATGTAAAAGGAGTGTTGGTTTGCGAAGCAAACCAAATGGGATTGCTACGCAATCCTCGTTGTTGGCGAGCGTAAGCGAGCAGGGGGCGGAGCCCCCTTGTTTAATAAAAATTCAGAAAACTAATAGATTTGCTCATAGGATCTGCGTTAAACTTTTTTAATTCGTAATATTTATTGATTGCTTCTCGATTTCTCATTGCGTTCTGTAATAAAGACTAAAGGAAAATATCATTACAGCAACAAGAGCTCTTCTGTACAAGTCAACTAATATTATACAGCTCCTAGCTCAAATTAAGCATATTAAACTGTCAAAATTGACTAAATAATTTCATAGTGGTTGATTTTATATTTATCCGTTTTTTTTGCCTTTCACCAGTTTACAAATAATGCTGCTTTCTGTGCCTCATATCAGGTCTCAAAATACGATTTTAAAGCTGGCAGCAAATATTACTGTTGGCTTTTATAAGCTGGCAGCAAAACCTAAAATTTCCGTAAAAATAGGGAATTGCAGTTGCAATTTTTTCGCTAAACTTAAAAACAGTTGAATAAATAATGCAATGGTAAGAAGAAAAAAAATAATTCCCCTTTCTTTTAAGCTTTCTGGAATTTCATATGAAACCCTAAAATACATCAGATAAAAAAAAAAAGAAACACTCAAATAATATACTGTAGACATGTTTATGTCCTTATTATCAAGTTTAGGAAAGCATCAGTCAATAATTAGGCTAGAGAAAATTGCAGTTGTTTTATAACTTTATAGCTAAAACTAAGGTCTACGATCACATGTACAAAACCATTTTGGAACTGCTCGATCAGCCTTAAAATCTGAAAGCAAATGACCATCCGAACTTATCCTCATTAAGGCACATATATTTTTTTCTTTTAAAGTTTTTTTTAATTGACAAAACTTGCCTTGAGAACTGTTGATTGTCGCTGCAATATAAGCTAAGCTTATGGCATTTGGTGTGGATGCCACGACTTATTTAGTGAAATTTTTATAGATACTTTGGTGACAATACATTGTTTTAATTTTATTTGCAACTACTTATATTGCATAAATATTTCAACTCTTAATTTCTATACCAATTTTATTTGAAGTTGCTGTAAACAAAAATAATTAAACAAGATTTTTAAAAATTCAAGTATAAATTAATAATGTGAGCATTAGTCTTGTTATTTATGAATTTCAGATTCTTTATTTTCCCTGCAAGTATGCTGAAATTTGAGAATATTATGAACTCATTTCTTTAGAATCGGCTTTAAAAAAAATATATAAATTATTGAAAATCCTGCAAAAATGCCTTAACAGGAATATTAATGAAGCTTAGTTTTGTGTGTAAGCACAGTTGCATACAATCTCTTGACCAATGTTCCTGCTTTGCTAAAAATGCAAAAAGTCCTGATAATTATTCAAGGACTACAAATTTTCAAAACTTTTATCCGTATTCATTATAGAGAAAATGATTAGAAGTTTCTTCATCCATAGTTATTTTTAATTGTGAATTTCTTTAAAACTACTCAATAGGTGAGCAATGTTATGATTCTGAAATTAGTTGGTTCCTGTGCTGAAACTGGATTCATTTGAAAATGACTGATGGAAATTATGTAAATTCAGTAATGAAGGATTTTTTAGTTTAAACAAAATTGAAAGTAGTTTGATTACTTGATTCTGTAAGTAACTAGCTGCTAATCATCAAAACTAAATAAAAGTGGAAAATGTTTTGGTAATATTCCTAGCTTTATTATTCATTGATCTTTGTATTTTTAGCTTTTAAATAATAAGAAAGATACAAATTTAACATATTTATATTTTGATTTGACTGTCCTGTAAATTATTGCAATTTTAATTTCTAAGTATCTGTCGCAGAACATTATTTAAATGGTATTTATTTTTGAAATTTTAACATTACTAAGAAATTTTATAAATTTATTTATTATGTTTCATGTATGAAGCGAAATAAGAGCTTTCCAATATGGTATGTGTACTGTAAGTATTAACATAGACGTGATAAAATTTTTGTATATCTTATAGGAAGACATTATCAGCTTAAGAAGGAAAGTTGAAAGAGGAAAGAAATTTGAGCTTGCTTCTACAGCTGATGAAGTTTTAATGGAGGAAGTTCGGGAATACAAGGTATTTTTTCTGCTGGTGTAAATGTAATTATATATAGGTAGATTAGGTAGTTTATACTTGACTATAACCATATTCAGTGATGGATAATTATAATTTTTCTCTAAGTATACATAAAAAAAATTAATGATTGCTGCAAGTTCCAGATTTTTTTAAATTAAAAAACAAATTAGTTTTCTTGTCCAGTTCTTGAGTTAGTGGGTTCGCTCACTGCACTAATAGCCCACGAGTTATCGATGGTGCATGTTTTATTCCTCCCTGGTTTATCTCTTCTGGGTCAGTAAAAATTTGTGACATTGTTGAGTGACATTCGACGTGACATTGTTGAGTGACATTGTCGAGTTAGGTGCAGCTTGACCACATATGGCCCTTGTGTCTTAAAACAACCCATTTTGTGCAGTTCTGTTTTATGCGTTTCTTAAAAATGTATATATTTGGTGTGCTGTTTTGTGTAAATATGTCCCATACTCTTCCATGTGTTATTTTAACTTTTCTACAGTACTAAAACCCTGTTCATAATGAGTGCATAAAGTGCATCCCATATAATTTCCTTCAAAAAATAATTAATTTTTTTATGTAATTTCTACATCAATTAGACATTTTCTAAGTTTAAATTAAAATAATTTATTTTTTCCAATGGCGGGCACTGTTTGATTTGTAATCATTTACCACTACAAGGCCAGAAGTGATGGCCACTTGTGAAGGAGCACCCAATGGGCGGCCATCATTACCCCCAACAAAGAACAGCACAATTTATATCCATGTCCTGACCCCGGATTCAAACCAGGAACCTTCCGATCCAGAGGCCAACACCTTAACCACTGGACCGGTTGGCCGGTGAAATTAAAATCTTTAATAGACAAAGGTGGAAACTAAGAATAGATTATAATAAATGCTCTTGTTTATTGTGTCTCCTCCTTTTTTTTTTAAAAAATCTATATTAGGTTTTTTGATTTTCATCAACCTTTTCATATTTCAGGAGCAACTGACCTGTCCATCCTGCAAGGTAAAAAGGAAGGATGCTGTTCTTACTAAGTGTTTCCATGTTTTCTGTTTTGACTGTTTAAAAACACGATATGAAACGAGACAGCGGAAATGTCCAAAATGTAATGCTAACTTTGGTGCTAATGACTTCCATCGTTTATATTTGGCTTAAAAGGCTTCATGGAATTCTAAATATTTTATGGCACTACGAAATATTTAAGCATATTTTTTGAGACTCCTTCCAGATGTCATAATGGAAATCATCTGATCTTATTTCAAAACTCATTCTGCGTTTCTCTTTTTACAGTTTGTTGTAGATCATCACAAAATCATTTAGAAAGTTGCGTATCTCAATATTTGTGTTCATATAGCAGGCGTCTTTGTATTTATTTGTTTTCATGTTTCACACTTTTTCATATTTTTTTTATAAAGGCATATGACTGATCGCATGTATTCCTCAGATGTATTTTCAATTTTTTATTTATATTTGGTATTTCCTATGTAGAAAAGGAGTAAATTAATTATTTGAAGGGAAGACATTGACACAAAATTTTTATAAAATATATTTTATCATCTTTTCAAAGAGTGGTTTTGTTTTATTTTGAATTGCATTTAGAGTTTAATTAACATTTGAAAATCTGATTTTAAAATCTACAGTTCAAATAAATTTATGTTAATAACAAATTTATTTTCATTTTGAGTTTGGGACTTTTATGTATGAATGTTGATCTCGTCAAAGAGTTTTTTGAGCTATCAAACCTATTTAGGAAATGTTGAAAAACAATATTGGAGACATTCTATTGAATGTAATACCATGTATATTTTAGAGATATGCATTTAAAAGTTTAACATTTGCTGGTTATATTGTTTAACTTGAAATTGTAAATTACAAGCTGTTAACTTTTAAAGGTGAGTTTTACTACATAGAAAAACAAAACAATTACTTTGCTTCGAGTTTAGCGAAGTTGTATAAAGTAAGATATTTTTCACCGTGTATTTTTCATTCTATGAAGTTAGTACACAGCTCATTACAAAATTTTAACTGTAACTTGAATAAATGACACATGTTTTTGTTCATTAATGTAAGCATCCATACATTGCTATTATCAGTATTATTTTCAACAAAATTTGTACTCAAATTCTTGAAGATTTAATCCTTTAAAAATATCAAGATGAAATTTAAACTATTCCAGACCCATTTATGGCTTGTTATGTTAATTAAGATCTGGCCTTTCTCTTTTCTATTGAATTATAACTAATAATTTTAGAGCCATGTAGGATTACAAAAAATGCTTAGCAATTTTGTAAAAATTGATGTTTTGTCATATTCCACATTGCTGTATACTGCCTTTAAATGAATATTCTAAACTTTTTTTTAATAAAACCTTAAATTTGAATTAAAGAATTTCTAAGATTTTAATAAAATTTTTGTTTGGGGTTCAACAATCTAGGTAAATGATTGTTCTTGAATTAAAGATTAAAATTAAGCTAGAATATTTTTTATGCTAATCGATATACTTGACTAATTTTTTACAATAAAAAAGTAAATATGCTTTATAGTTACATTTTAGTACAATTACTCCAATCCAAGTTCTTCCACATATTGTTTTCTTAAATAGTTTTCGTTGCTCATTTTTTCTTAATATTTTTATACTCAATTTGATACCTGTAACCATAAATTACCCTACACTTTGCAATCCTTTCCCCCTTTAAGTATGGAAATAGTCTTTTTAAAAATATTTTATATTTCATGCTCGTACAAAAAAGAAAAAGTTCAAAAAATACTAGAATACTTGGCTTACTTTTGAAGCTATCATTCCATTCAATTCAATCTGAAAATAAAATCTTTCTGTACTATTGTTTTCAATGAAATGTCTATATTGTTGTATGTGAATAAAATTTGCATCATTTATAAAAATCGTTTTTTATTTGTAACAAAACATTAAAAATGCTTATATCTCTACTATTATAAAAGGAAGTGTGTGTGTCAGGTGTACAGACAAATCTATAGCACTTACATTCATGAAATTTAGCACACAGGTAGTCCTAAAGGTAACTAAATAGAACTCAAGCCCAAATTTTAAATTTTTTTAATTAATTAGTTTTTTGCCACATTTGTTTCTCTATGACTCAAGCCAGGTTTTGACTGTCGGGATGCATGAATAACGACACTGGTCAAATAATATTCAGGGTGCAATTTTCTTATTTTTCCCTGCATTTATTTTCCTTTGTTCTTTTTTTTCTATTCTTAACGGATTGTAAAATGGAAGAATTAACATTCTGTTTGATTTAAGTCACGGTCCAGTGCAGTCGCTTCCGGTTGTATTGTTTCTAGCTTTTTTAAAAGCATTACTTATTACTGCCTACTTTGGTTTTGATTGAAGTAGTTTGTCGGAATCAGCGATGTTCATTGTTAAGACTTTTAAAAAGCATAACTACTTTTTCTTTCTTTAACTTTAAGACTTTTTGAAAGTGGTGATATTTAATTTTTATCATTTATGCAATTTTTTTGTTTATTACAGTTTTGATGTATGTTATTTTGATTTGTTTAACCCATGGATGCATTCACACATTTGATCACTGATAATGCAAATTAAATCATTAGCATACCTGTATACAGGGGAATTCAAAACTCTTTGGGAGGTTGAAAACACAAAAACAAAACAGAATCACAGGAATATATGACCGGAAACCCCAACCTGATCAGCTGGAGGATAAATAAAGAGGCAGTTACAGTTATTTGGGGGTGCACTTCCCTCCGTGCCACCCCGACAAGTATATTTTATTTTTCTACAAGAGCAGGGAAGGTTGGAAAACAGGAACAGACCCTTTGACGCTCCACTCGAAAATCCATTGTTGCCATGATTGGCTAAGCCAGGATGTGAACGTGGTCGGCCCAATCGTGACGAAGGACAAAATTGTCCTGGGAGTGTTGCTCCATAACCCGAAGCTGAAGGTTAATTATTTGTTCGGGTTCACTGTTCCCTTCAAAATAATAACCTGCGTCTGCCTCCACCAACGGAGCTGCAGCGCGTACATCTTTGGGCTAAGATGCTTTGCCTAATTCGGCAATGGTATTATTACCTCACATTATACAGCATGTTAAATGAAGAGGCAGAAATAACAAGCAATTAATGGGTAGAAAACTCTTTATTTAGCAATACTTACACTAGGACATTACTATGGATGTAAATGCTCCCTGTGTAATGTGTACACTAGATTGAGATGCTGCAATGTCACGGGCAATGGTTCCTGTGTTTGTACCAGGAGCTTCTTCCACTCGACGCAATGTCTCCTCTTCGAAGGCAGGTGTGCGTGTCATTCATGACTGCCCTGTATCGAGCCTGCTGCTGCAGAATGTCGCGTATTGACACAGGTTACGTTGCAAATTCACAAACATTTGGTGATGCTGTACACATTCTGTTTGGATACCGTTCGGCATACAACCATGGTGCAGCCCTTCCATTGCTGTCAACTGCACCATACACAAGGTAAATGTCTGCCGTTTCAGCGTTTGTAAATTGTTGTATGCTCTCCGTACGCAATGGGAACTCTTAAATCATTAGCGATGTATTCCAATAACAGCTCCCTCAAGCATGCCTAACTGTGGATGGTAAGAACTTTGAGCACTTGTTGTGAAACTTAACGTGTACACACTGTGTCCTAGAGAAATAGTATGGGTAGAGACGCTAAATAAAGAGTTTTTCTACCCATTAATGGCTTGTCATTTCTGCATCTTCGTTTATCCTCCTGGGGTTTCCGGTCACACATTCCTATGTGATTCTGTTTTGTTTTTGTGTTTTCTACCTTTTAATACCTTATTTAAATCCATTTATAATGAAAATAAGCAATTGATATGCACATTTCATATGTCCAAATGGAATAAAAGTTGTAAAAAATATATAACAGCATTTTGTTTAGTAATGTTAACACAGTTAGCTTCTGAATATCCATTCAATTGCATCTCATTCACTTGTTCAAAGGCTGGTTACACACTGAGGTAGTTGGACAGTAACTGAAACAGACCCTGTTACGGCTGTGTTGGTGAGTTATAATTGTGAACTATTACACACTAGGGCAGGGATTACCAACCAGTGGTACGCGGCAACATTTCCGGTGGTACGCAAGGATGATATGAGCGACCCAAATATTCCATGATGTGTGTTCGATTTTTTAGTATGTACAACCACGTTGTAGGAAAAATGGGATTATATGAAATCAATTTTGTGATTAACGTTTTTATTAGATTCTAATAAATGACTCTAACAGTAGCACATTATTTAAAGAGAAACTTTGTTGCTGATTATCTATTTCTATTCAATGGCTATTTCGGCGAAATTAAGCTGATATCTCTCCCTGTCAAATCATTTTACGAAGAATTCTTTTATCTTTATGTATGATAAATTCGCATGTGATAATTGTTTTTAGACCTGTGAGTAAAAAATACAACTAATTTTCAATAATCGTTTTATTTTTTCCTTTATTAAAACGTCATTCATACGAAATACAAGTGCATCAATCATAAAAATATGAAGCTTTCTTAGCATTTTAATTTAAATAAAACAAGCCATTGGGACCTTTTCTGACATTAGATATGTTTCTAAAAAATATAGAACTGGTGGTACGCTAAAAATTTCAAGTGGTACGGAGTTACTAAAAGGTTGGGAACCCCTACACTAGGGCAACACTTTGTGCATATGCCTCTGAATTCCTTGCAAACTTTATGCTTTCCTCCAAGCCATGTCTCTGATGAATCAGTTTTCTTTGATTAAAATCGTTGAAGATGAACCTGACCTCAAAACCTTTGTTCTGTAGTTAATACGCTAGGCATACTATAGTTTGTGCGATCATTTCTATTTTTGAGAAATACATTTTTTGTAAGATTTTGTTTTTTTGAAAGACCATTGAAAATATATTAGCCTTTTAAACAATAGTATTTTGTGGCATTTCTATTTCCACATGAATTTGCGTTTATTAAGTGTAGAAAAATTTGGTTATAGTTTGGCTGATTTTGTTTCACCACAATAGTTTTGCTATCCAAATGGAACAAGTTCAAATTACATTGGATTTTACCACTGAAAATGAAACTAAATTTCCAGTGTTAAAGGAAAGCGATTCTCTATAAACAGACACAAAAACCTTGTCGAAGACAAGAATGAGTTGTGTGAACTGATTATCTTGTGATAGGAAATTTAAATGGTTGTTTCTCAATATTTTTTGTCTTCAAGAAATCAAAATCTTTATGAACAAGATTCTAAGTTTAAATGCAGCTACTAAACAAACACTTGGAAGTATTTTGCTTCACATACATATATACAATTTGCTAAATTTCACTACCTTTATGCTGAATTGTAATGATCTTAAACCTCCACAAATAATGTACATTTGCATTTTTATAGGAGTTTTTTAATGCAATCTTTTGCGATATTTTCTGGGTCTATATCTTCATACTGCTATAATGATACTCAATTTCCACATTGCTATGCAAATACAGAACTTATTTTCTACAAATGACCATGCAAGTTAACTCATGATTGAAAAATTCATTAGTAGAATGAAATTAGTCTTAGTGCTATGAAAATATTTAAATTTGGAACAAAACTCTTATTTTGCTTCTTGAACCCATACACTACGAAGTACTGCAGATTTTGAGTTTTAACAGGAAATATTTATAATTTATTTAACCTGAAATATTTATAATGTATGCTATGTAGCTTTCTATAAAAAGCAGGTATTGAAATTTGATGGTCTGAAAGCGGTATTGATATAAGAAACAAGACCAAGTTCCATGATATTATTTAGGAACTTTTTGTATTTTGAATATGATTAGTCTTGATAGATAAATGTATTTCTATAAGTGTTTTAAAAGGACAAAATTTATGTTTTTGTTTTAAAGTTATTAAAAAATTTCACCCCTTAGTTTATTTTTTAAAAGCCTCAACATGATTTTCTTGCTATTTGATTGAACTCCAACAACATTAAATATATCTGCATATTTGTAGATGAGGAATTTCTCAAATTATTTATTTACTTAAGTTTTAGCCTTGCCAAGTTTTTGGTCCAGGGTGAGTACAAATTAATACACACCAACTATATAAAAACATCTATTTTGATATGCTTATTTTCTGTTTCGATTTTTCTTAAATTGGATTTAGTTATCCTAAAGCACACTTGAAGACAATTTTGAATCTCAATTCCTTCCTTCAATTTAAAAAACCATCCTGTTAACAATAAAATAAAAACCAAATTCTCTGTGTCGGTATTAGTGTGTTTTTAACTTAAAAGTTAAATTTATCTTCATTGGTTAAAATTCGAAATTCTTAAGTACGAAACCAATCAAGGATAATTTGACATTTTTATTTTATTAAAACTAATTCTACATAATTGATAAATACAAATTATTTTAGCTTAAACATGAGTTATTTGTTGCTAAATAATATATGTTGAAAAATTCTGTATAACTTGAGCCATTACCAGCTGCAGTTGATTTGATAACAATACATCTAAAAATTATAAATTAGTATTAATGTGTTGTAACAAGGAAGAAAATCATGTATATAAAAATTGTAGCACTAATCAAGTAAAACAACTGTCTCAACATTTTTAAAATTCAATCTTCTCTACTTCTACAAATTTCTATAGCTTTAATAGGCATCTTTTTCAAGTATTTTATTTCACACAATGAGCACATACAATTCTACTTCAAATGTTAATCGTGTGTAAATGAAAACTTATCCAAAACACTAACAAAGCATTCAAGTAAATGCATGGAAGTGTGCAAGTTGCAGCCGCACTTACGACCTCTGCTTCTACTATAGGTGAGGATGGTGTTACAGCTTTTGCAATTTCTGTAGTCTGGTTATAACACTTGAACCAAAAATCACCTATTCCTAATGAACCTTTGTTTTCAGTCTTCATTTTAATATCAATAAATTTCCAGTATTTCTTTCCTTTGAAAAAATAGGTGTTTCCTGCAAAGAACAAGAATTGTCCATATCAAAACACTAATAAAATCAATTCTAATCGTCGACAATCGTACTCTTAACGATGCCCTTTCGTTGTATGCATACACACAGTGAGTGTAAAAAGTATTTTCGTATGGTGCCGACTTTTAAATATTAAGTATGTTTATTAGACCACATACCTTGAATCAATGAAGTATGATAAAAACCTATTGCTAATTACTTTTTGAGTAAGAAATAAAGGATATTTATTCAAACATGTTACAATTATGAAGTCCAATGGCATTTGTAGTGTATAAAAGTATTCGTAACCCCATAAAATAGAAATTAATTTTGAATCAAAATTTTTAATTCAAAAGTAATCGGTAATTCATGAATACTTTTGAATTATTAAGTTGGCATGAACTTCGATATCATGTATATGTATTTTCTAAGGTCAAACTCAGATTATCATGACGGATATAAGTTGTTGGAAAAGGGCAAAATTGAGCAGTTTATGAGTAGTGGGGGCAACTTATAAGGCTTCGGGTATGAAGCTAAAACTTTTAATGAATTTCACTTATAGCCGGGAGACCACCTTTCATCGTTCTGTATAAGGCCTGCACAATCATACTGTAACGTAGTGGGCCAAGTGGTGTGCCATTCTACAAAATGAAACAGCCTAGTTTTAAAATAACTTGCATTTTATTTTGCAATTAATTATCTGTACACTTTTTACACTAGAGATTTGCATCCCTATGACATGGGTGGTGCGAAACCGGCAAAAAACTCAACAGCCGCGGCCTTATCAACGAGCACCGCAAAACAAAAACCTCCGCTTCACTCGAGTTCAACCATGTATCTGCCTTTGTCGGCAGACCCCTCATTCCACCAGCCACAAATCACTGGCACCCCAAAACAAAGGGTACAGCTGTTGAGACATTCGTCAGCAGGGCTCAGGCATATCTTTCAGGAATTGGAATCAAAGGTCAGTGGCGGCGACGTCACAATACTTTCCCTTTGTTCCACCTATGATGTATTGGAAAGCAGTTTCTACTGAGATAATTACCGTAAGACCTTCAGGTAAGGTAAGGTAATTTTAGTTAACGTCGTACTAGAGCAACACAACGGGCTATTGACGACGGTCCGGGTAATGGTAATGGTAATTTTAGTTAACGTCGTACTAGAGCAACACAACGGACTATTGACGACGGTCCGGGATCAGTCCCTTAAGGGAAAGATCCGAGGACAACACCTCGTAATTTTGAACCACGGTCAGATGACGAAGACGACGGTCCGGGATCAGTCCCTTAAGGGAAAGATCCGAGGACAACACCTCGTAATTTTGAACCACGGTCAGATGACGAAGCAACACCTGAGCTGGCACCCCACTCTCCGAACTTCCACACCAACCCAACGTGGGTAAGACCTTTAGAACTTGCTACAGAACAAAAACTAGAAGTAGCCTCGTTTGTAATGGTAAAATATCAATGCATATTATTTTGTGGTTGCAGGTGGTGAACTCTGGAGATTCTTATAGGGAGAAATCGAAAGTTGTGTTCAGTCAAAAAAAATTCCAGAATCAAAACGTCAAAATCTGGATTATAGTTATTCAGATGACAGCCAAATCAACATTTTGGGATCTCCGGTGAATCGAGCTCAAAACAGGAAGGGGAGTGGCTCCCTTCACTGAAACATAGACCGTTGTGTTGCTCCAGTGCGACGTACATTGAACTACAACCAACCTTCACTGAAACATGGATAAAGTTCTGTGGTTGTTTGGGTTTGCATGAATGCCTTTCGCGTCAGCAGTCTGGTCATAATAGAATAATTAATCCAAAGGTCTAGAAACACATTTTGAAATAATATTACTCCATTGAGACGAAATTGAGCTCAACAGTGATTATTCGTTTTTTCACTTTAATAACCCCAAGCAGTCTTGATTTGTACCACGTAATTTTGAACCACGGTTAGATGACGGGGCAACACCTGAGCTGGCACCTTACAAACTACCACACCAACCCAACGGGAAGATTTTTCGGCCACGACAGATTTAAGGTGCACCATACGCTTACGAACATCCATGCATTGACCCGGATTCTAACCAGGAACCTTCCGATCTAGAAGCTAACACCTTAACCACCAGACCGGTTGGTCGGTAATTTTCGTGGGGAATTATGGATGAAGTACATCTAGGGACAATTATCAACAGAACTAGAAAGGGCTACATAATAATGGAACACTTAAAATTTATTACATCAAGTTTGATCGAATGCCTGCACGGCATTGGAATTCTAGGCCACCTCTTGTGCTCTCTGCATGGGTGCCATGGTTAATGGATGTCAACTATATATTCAACTACCCTACCCTGTCGCCAAATCTGTTGGTCACAATGTTCAGTGTTGGGAAGTAAAAGTTCGTTATTCGTCCTTGAAGTCCAAAAGTCAAAATTATAGATGTTTTGCTCTTTTTGGTAACAGTGCTTCAAAAAATTGACACCTCCAATTTAATAATTATTAGTACCATTGAGAAAAGAGCTCATTTCAAAGTATTGGAAACGGATAATTTCGTTTTTGTGCAATTCCACATGAACACACAAAAAATTGGCTTAAAATATGTGAACTGCGTAAATTCCTCGGAGATGGCCAAAAATCAGCTTCAAAATATTTTTTATTCCAGTGATTCATTAACTTTTTAAAAAAATTGACCAAGATGAAAATTTTCATCAATGTGACATAAATACTGCAGTTTGAACTTTATTTGTACTAAGTATTCTACGCATAAATTGGAACCGTAATACCTAATTTTAGCATTCTAGTTATGTGTGATTTGAATCGTAAGTTGATTATTTCCTTATTTATACTACAAAAAAAAATATATATATATATATTTTTTTTTATATATATTTGCCGAAAATGGCCTTGGAGCCTGAACGAGGCTACATATGGAGCTGAAACATAGCAGAACTTCGTACAGGTTGTGGCAACTTAGCCACAGATATTGTGATAATCCCTACGAAAGGGAATTTGAAACGCGCATCTTCCCTACCCGATGGTGAATTCGTATAGCGCCTCAGCGTACAGCGTAAGTGTCCGACAAGTTGACTCTGATTGGCTCCTCATATATATGTTGTATGGTTGTTGTTAGTAGTATTTCTCGCCAACTTATATAATAAGGGGAGGCAAAAATGAACTCTTCTTTTAAAGAGCTCATCTTGGTGAAGCAACGATGGCCAAATGGCTAAAGTCACTTACTATCAGATTGGCGTTAGCGGCGGAGGATGACTTCCCGAGTTCGAACCCAACTGGCGGAAATATTTTTAGATCATCCAAATTATTTTAAAACAATTCCAATTTAATTCAGTTTGATTCTAAATTACTTTTCCTAATTTTTAATACCCTTTTTTTATTTTTCCAAACTTTCGTTGATTTTACATAAATAATCTAAAAACCACTCCTGAACTCACTACCAGCTGATATTTTTCCGCCCCTCTGCCGTCCCCTTTGCTTTAGGATGATGGTGTCGTATCCATCCCTGGTTTAGGACCATTCTGATGTAACAAAAAGCATACATAAAACACTAACTTATATAATTATTAACTTATATAATAAAAGGATACAATTTTCGGTTCAAAATGTTAAAACCTTTCGAAAACCGTTCCTATCAGTCAAAGAGATCTGCGCCAAAACGTAGATAAATAGCCAAATGAAACACCTTTACGTCTCAGGCACATGATCATACCAGCCAATCAGAGTCAACTTGTCGGACACTTACGCTGTACGCTGAGGCGCTTGTGTGAATTCGCCAGATTGATTTGAAACGTGGTCAAAGGAAGACTACGCTGGAATGAACCTATCCATTCTCTTTGTTTTCTTGTCATTGTGTTTGTGTCCTGTCTTTGTTAATAAATAGATGTTAAAATAGAACTGGAATCGGACTGAAATTTGATTTGAATATGCAACTTTCTGATGTGCGAACTTTGGACTCGATGTAATATTTATTACATCACACAGGTCGGTTAAAGCAGGCCTCGAAATAGATTTTTTAATACAGGTGCACAGATTATACGCGTTAGGTGCACATTTAAATATATACATATATATATATATATATATATATATATATATATATATATATATATATACTATTGATTATTGATGTAATGTAAACTACTGTATTAGTTGGGTATGTTTATATAGGTTCGT
This sequence comes from Metellina segmentata, assembly GCA_947359465.1. NCBI lineage: Eukaryota > Metazoa > Arthropoda > Arachnida > Araneae > Tetragnathidae > Metellina > Metellina segmentata. The sequence goes on from OX375874.1 coordinate 55,127,591, forward strand.
AATAGATAGTAAATAAAAAATATTTAAACATATTGAAATTCTACGGCACACGACAATCGGAAAGTTCTAGTGGCAGTGACACAAGTAAACCTTCCCCCTGTATAAACCCGTTACGGCCCAGCTATTTTGTTTTCGCTTAGTGTGTATTTAGGAATTTTAATTACGTTCCTTTAGTTCTTTACGTTTTTGTGTCGATACTAATATTTTGTTCAAACATGAAAATAACATAAAACACGTTCCCTACCCCCTTTTTTTTTAACGTTAGGTGCACTGTGTGCACCTATCTGGAAAAAATTAGGTGCACAATTTTATTTTCATGTGCACCCGGGTATTTCGAGACTTGGGCTAAGGTACCTTACTTGTGAAAGTTTCATTAAAATCTAAAGGTTCAGCGGGACCACTTGACATGAAAATGACCCGTTTTCAAGTTTATTTCAACCTTATGAAAAAAAGTGAGCGTACCATCTGTCCACTGGAAAGCTGCGTCTATGTTGTATGGCACTCCTCGCCATGAGCTAATGCTTCTCGGATAGTCCAGCTCTACCCTGCCCTCAATTTCGTCAAACTTCCAGTACTCTTTGCCGCTGAAAAAATACGTTTTTCCGTTATGGCCCCACACCACTGCAGCGTCGATGCGTTCGAGATCGGCTGGGAGTCCAAGGTCTGTTAGAGGACGTGGATACCCAGATTCTAACTGATTGGCAGAAAACAGCCAAAATTGCTTACCTGAAAAAAAAACAAAGAGTTATTCATGCAATATTTCTTAATCTGAAGAAATAGGAGGGCAATATATGTGGGTGAGCAGCTAAATATTTATTGAAGCTCAGAGAAAAAACGGTATAAATGAATGTTAACAGAGATTGCTACGTACAGTATCCTCGCTCTATTCTGAACACTCATGAGGAGCGACCAAAATGTCCAGATTATGGGGGTGTTCATTATAGAGGGAGATTGGGAAATGCATGTACGTAGTGAATTTATGACTGCATAGAATACTTAACCTGATTAGCCATGTCAGTTAACGAGATGGAGGTGCTGAATTTAGATTTGGCGGCTAGTACAATGTTTAGCACGGCTAATGCTAAATGACTGTATAGAATTCTTAGCCTGATTAGCCATGTCAGTTACCGAGATGGAGGTGCTGAATTTAGATTTGGCGGCTAGAGTACAATGTTTAGCACGGCTAATGCTAAATGACTGTATAGAATGCTTAGCCTGATTAGCCATGTCAGTTACCGAGATGGAGGTGCTGAATTTAGATTTGGCGGCTAGTACAATGTTTAGCACGGCTAATGCTAAATGACTGTATAGAATGCTTAGCCTGATTAGCCATGTCAGTTACCGAGATGGAGGTGCTGAATTTAAATTTGGCGGTTAGTACAATGTTTAGCACGGCTAGTGCTAAATGACTGTATAGAATGCTTAGCCTGATTAGCCATGTCAGTTACCGAGATGGAGGTGCTGAATTTAGATTTGGCGGCTAGTACAATGTTTAGCACGGCTAATGCTAAATGACTGTATAGAATGCTTAACCTGATTAGCCATGTCAGTTACCGAGATGGAGGTGCTGAATTTAGATTTGGCGGCTAGAGTACAATGTTTAGCACGGCTAGTGCTAAATGACTGTATAGAATGCTTAACCTGATTAGCCATGTCAGTTACCGAGATGGAGGTGCTGAATTTAAATTTGGCGGTTAGTACAATGTTTAGCACGGCTAGTGCTAAATGACTGTATAGAATGCTTATTATGATTAGCCATGTCAGTTACCGAGATGGAGGTGCTGAATTTAAATTTGGCGGTTAGTACAATGTTTAGCACGGTTGTTGTACAGACCCTTGTCGCGATGTGGCGTTGCGAACAGTGACGTATCACCAACGAGGAAATGTGCCCTGCGTGGCAAAGCTTTGAAAGAGTTCAGAGTTGAAAATAAAGTGTGTTACAGTCCACGTGTGTTTTTACTGAGCTAGCGAGAAAATGGTCCTAGCGACCGGAGGTTCTATGGATTTATAGGATTTGTTTCATGAGCAGAATTTGCGTGCTGTTTCATGTGCAAAGTGATGAGTTTGATTTGATAAGTGCTTGTGGTTGGTTGTTATGAACTTTGGGTTTAGTGAATATCCGAGCTTATTAGTGTGGATTTATTAGTGGGATCTCTGAGTGAGTACCTCCTTTTTCCCTACCTTGAGTATTAATTTGTAAATAAGTTTGCAAAATGTTTAGAGCAAATAAGAGAGACCTTTTTTATGTGGCCGAAGAACTCGGTGAGGTCATAACAGACGAAATGACCAAAACCGAAATCCAAGATAAGATTAAAAGTAACCCTAAATATATTTCTGATCCCCAATTTGTAAAGGATCTATCAGAATCCGTAATTTCGGAACGGAAAGCTGACGAAAGTTATATACTTGAGTTGGAAAAGATTAAGTTGCAAAGAATAAAAGCTGAGCTTGAACTTACTAAAGCGCAATCTGAGATAAAAGTGGATAGGGATTCGAGTTTATTAGTTTCGGAATCATTGGATTCAATTCTGAAAAGTGTCAGAACGTTGACCCTTAAAGTTCCGAGCAAACCGGAAGCGTGGGGTATGTTTTTCAATTCATTAGAAAGAGCATTTGACACAAAAGCTGTCCCGAAACAATTCAAAGCTGAGGTTTTGCTTAATTTACTCGGAGAAAAGGCTTCGAATATTATTGTGTACATAAAAGATGATGAAATAAGTGATTATGAAAAAATTAAAGCGATCGTGTTAAGAGAGTTTGAGCCGACACCTCAAAACTGCTTGGAAAACTTTAAACTTGCTAATCGCCAACCAAACGAAACTTACGTGCAATTTGCTTCTAGATTAACTACAAATTTCGATTACTATCTTAAACTGAGAAACGTAACTGATTTTGAAAGCTTAAAACAGCTTACAGTTTCTGATAAAATATTTGAAATTTTGGATAAGCAAACAGCTACACATGTCCGTATTAGACAAGGTGAATCTTGGATGAAACCACAAGAGTTAGGAAAGGAATGCGACGTTTTTTCCTCATCTCGAGGCACGTCGTACTTTCCTCCGAAACATCCAGATAAGTTTTCAAAACATGTTTCAAAGGTTTTCCTTTCGGATTTCAAATCCGCAAAATGTGATTTTTGTAAATCGGGAACTCATCCTTTACATAAGTGTTATAGCTTTAAGAGGTTATCGGTGAAGGAGAGACTTGATATTGTGAAAAGAAACAAACTATGTTTCAACTGTCTCTCTGCTAATCATTCGGTTTCGAATTGCGAATCATCGACTTCTTGTTCGCAGTGTTACAAGAAGCACCATGATAGCTTGCATTTTTGGCATGAGAAAAAACCCGTCCCTCCAGATAGATCTGAAGTGGATTATCAATCGGCTCCAGCTGTTGAGACTCCGAGTGCTAATAGGCTAAACGCCAACGCAGTTCCTTTCGAAACAAATACAGTAGATCAAACTTTCGTTGGTGCATCAAGCATGCAGGCTACTCGTGAATCTGTTTTGCTCTCCACAGCGATTGTTTATGTTAAAAGTAAAGATGGACGATTTATATTAGTTGCAGGTGCTTACTGGATAGTGGTTCAATGAGTCATTTCTGTACAACTGATCTAATTGAGTGCTTACAGATTCGAAAAGAGAAAATTAATGTGGCTGTTTCTTGTTTGTCAGGCGCCTCATTAAATGTAAAGTCCAAAACATCGGTCGTTGTTAGTGATAAAACTGGAAGTTTCCAGCAACAACTAGAGTTTCTTATTGTGCCTAAAATTACGCACATAACTCCCGTGAAGTTAATTGATATATCTAAATTGAATATCCCCGAGACCGAAGATCTGGTAGAATTGATTTATTGTTGGGATCGGAAGTTTTTATGAGTTTATTGAGGTCTGGGCAATTGAGTCTTTGTAACTCCAAATTGATTCTCCAAAATACGGTTTTTGGATATATTGTGAGTGGGAGTATGTATGATAACTTCGATACGGATAGACTGTATTGCGGTTTAGTTAGTAATTTGGGAAATTTAGAGCGAGAAATTCAAAAGTTTTGGGAACTGGAAAATGTTGAGGAGTCCTTGACAAAAACCGAAGAAACTAAATTTTGTGATGAGCACTATGCTAGAACATGTTTAAGAGATAGTGATGGGAGATATATTGTGAAAATGCCTCTCAAAGAGGATCCCTCGTGTTTAGGGGAATCGAGAGAGATCGCACATAAAAGGTTAAACTCTTTGATTAGAAAGCTATCTAGAGATCCTGATTATTATAGCCTTTATAAGTCTTTTATAAGCGAGTACGAAACTTTAGGTCATATGACAGAAGTTGTTGAGGAACAACAACCACAGGTTACTTATTATATCCCGCATCACAGCGTTTACAGAGCAGATAGTGCAACAACCAAGCTGAGAGTTGTGTTTAACGCATCAACAGTGACAGCTGCTGAGAATTCATTAAATTCCATTCAGCTAAATAGAGGCGTGATACAAGACGACCTTTTTGCAATTATGTGTCGTTTTAGAAAACATAGATATGTTTTTACCGCAGACATTAAAAAGATGTTCAGAATGATTCTCATTAATGAGGATCAAAGAGATTTGCAGAGGATTTTGTGGAAATCCGCAAAAGATGCTCTACTTAAAACCTATCGTCTGAACACTGTCACGTACGGGACAGTTAGTGCTCCATATCTCGCCATGAGAACTTTGAAACAACTGTCTATTGATGAGAGAATAGATTTTCCTGAAGTAGCGTCAGCTCTAGTTACAGACGTGTATATGGACGACATTCTGACTGGCGGTGATGACCTACATCAAACTAAAGTACTTCAGCAACAGTTAATTGGCATCCTTCAGAAAGGTGGAATGGAGCTCCACAAATGGTTCGCCAATTGTCCTGAACTGTCTGTACAATCAAGTGCCGAGTATTCGTTCGCACATCCAGAAGAGACCAAGACATTGGGTGTCTCCTGGAAGCCGTACAATGACTATTTCTCGTTCAACCTTCTTGATGAGAATATGGATGTCACTAAGAGAGCTGTGTTGTCTACAATAGCTCGCATCTTTGACCCTCAAGGTCTTCTGGGACCAGTCATCTCAAGGGCTAAAATATTCCTCCAACGTCTTTGGCTGCTGAAATTGGGTTGGAATGATCCATTGCCATCGGCTGAGGTGACGGAGTGGAGAAATTTCATTGCAGCGCTTGCGGCCACGAGAACCTTACACATTGATCGTCGAATCCTAACAGATGATCCTGCTTCGATCCAGATGCATGGCTTCTCGGATGCCTCAGAGAAAGCGTATGGCGCCGCGGTGTACCTTCGATCAACAAATTCTTCAACTGGTGCTATATTGGTTAGTTTAGTGGCTAGCAAGTCCAGAGTTGCACCCATAAAAAGTGTGACGATCCCTCGTCTTGAGTTGTGTGCTGCCGTGCTTCTAGCTAAACTGACCAATAGGATTCTCAAAGCCTTCAAGCTAAAAGTGTCCCACACCTACCTTTGGAGTGATTCCATGATAGTTCTTTCATGGATTCAAAGGAAACCCTGTGATCTCAAAACTTTCGTGGCTAACAGAGTTACCATGATTCAGGAGTTGACGTCTGTTGCCCAATGGCGTCATGTACCATCTGCCTCAAATCCAGCAGATCTTATCTCACGAGGTATTGATCCTGACAAGTTAATCCGTAACGAACTGTGGTGGCATGGACCCAAGTTTTTACACGAGGAAGGTGATCCTATTCCCGAGGATTGGGAAGTGGTAATTCCCGATGAAGAGATTGAAAGAGAGCTTAGAACAAACTCTAAGGACAACAGTAACTGTTTAGTGAATTTAAATGATTGTGATGATTTTCTTTTGTGCAAATTACTTGATTTAAGTAACAATTATGTACATATTTTGCGAGTTATATGTTATTTGTTTAGATTTTCATACAACCTTAGAACCCCAACTCATAAAAAGCAAGGCCCTCTCACACCAAAAGAGTTGAGAGGTGGTGAGGTAAGTTTAATCAGATTATTACAACAATCTGAATTCAAGTATGAATATGGTGCTTTGAAGAAGGGTAAGCCTGTTACAGGCAAATTATCTTCTTTAAATTGTTTTTTGGATAATGATCAAATTATTAGAATTGGTGGACGTTTGAGTAATTCTAATTTAAGTATTAGTGCAAAACATCCTATGCTGTTACCTGCTAATCATAAATTAACTTGTATTATTTTGAAACATTTTCATTTGAAATATTTGCATGTTAGACCAACTTCCTTGTTATATCATGTACGTCAAAATTTCTGGCCTTTAAATGGCAGAAACATGTGTCGCAAAATAGTACACGAGTGTATTACTTGTTTCAAAAACAAGCCTGTAGCAGTGACACAAATCATGAGTGATTTGCCAAGTGAGCGTGTTGTTTCATCCTTTCCTTTTCATTTCACTGGTGTTGACTTTTGCGGACCCTTTTTTTATTAAGTTTAAGAATCAAAGAAAAGGTGTGCTAAATAAAATTTATGTAGCTATATTTGTATGCCTGTGCACTAAAGCATTACACCTGGACTTTGTTTCCGATTTAACATCTGATGCATTTATTGCATGTTTAAAGCGATTTTTCAGTCGTAGGGGCAAATCTGCAAAGTTGTGGAGTGATAATGGTACCAACTTTGTAGGTGCAAATTCTGAAATGAAAAGATTATTTCGTCTAGTTAAATGTCCAGATGAAACCTTGGAAAATTACTACACTTGTGAAGGTATAGATTGGAAATTCATTCCTCCAAAATCGCCCAATTTTGGTGGCTTGTGGGAAGCAGGGGTGAAATCCTTTTTCACTTGAAACGTGTCATTGGTAACTCCATACTCGCGTTAGAAGAATTCCTAACGGTGATTTTGGAAATTGAGGGAGTTCTAAATTCGAGACCCCTTACACCCCTATCTCCAGAATTCGACAATTTTGAAACACTGACACCAGGTCATTTCTTAATTGGTCGGCCTGTATCGAATATAGTAGAACCTCAGTTAATTAATATTACTGAAAGTAAATTGTCTAAATGGCAGAGAATTACAAAGTTCTCGCAACAAATCATAAAAATTTGGAAGCGAGACTATCTGAACACTCTACAACAGAGATGCAAATGGAAATTTTGTAAAACTGATGTATCGTGTGGAGCATTGGTGCTGATAAAAAATGATTTACCTGGCACTAAATGGCTTCCGGGTAGAATAGTGAAAGTATACCAAAGTTCAGACCAAAGGGTAAGAGTCATTGATATCAAAATTCCTAATGGAAAAGTATTAAAAAGAAATGTCCGTGATGTTTGCATACTGCCTTTAGAAACTTAAATATTATAATAATTGTAAATTTAAAAGCATTTGATTTATTGCACATGTTTAAGAAGTTGTACTGAAATGTGTTTGAATATATTTGTAAGTGTTAATTTTCTGTTAACTGAGTTGTAGTTTGTTATTAAATTTGAAACCCCACATGTTTCAACGTGGGGAGTGTACAGACCCTTGTCGCGAGGTGGCGTTGCGAACAGTGACGTATCACCAACGAGGAAATGTGCCCTGCGTGGCAAAGCTTTAAAAGAGTTCAGAGTTGAAAATAAAGTGTGTTACAGTCCACGTGTGTTTTTACTGAGCTAGCGAGAACAGTTGTGTTAAATGACTGTATAGAATTCTTAGCCTGATTAGCCATGTCAGTTACCGAGATGGAGTGCTGAATTTAGATTTAGCGCCTAGTACAATGTTTAGCACGGCTAGTGCTAGATGACTGTATAGAATTCTTAGCCTGATTAGCCATGTCGGTTACCGAGATGGAGGTGCTGAATTTAGATTTGGCGGCTAGTACAATGTTTAGCACGGCTAGTGATAAATGACTGTATAGAATGCTTAGCCTGATTAGCCATGTCAGTTACCGAGATGGAGGTGCTGAATTTAAATTTGGCGGTTAGTACAATGTTTAGCACGGCTTGTGCTAAGTGACTGTATATAATTCTTAGCCTGATTAGCCATGTCAGTTACCGAGATGGAGGTGCTGAATTTAAATTTGGCGGTTAGTACAATGTTTAGCACGGCTTGTGCTAAGTGACTGTATATAATTCTTAGCCTGATTAGCCATGTCAGCTACCGAGATGGAGGTGCTGAATTTAGATTTGGCGGCTAGTACAATGTTTAGCACGGCTAATGCTAAATGACTGTATAGAATGCTTATTCTGATTAGCCATGTCAGTTAAGGAGATGGAGGTGCTGAATTTAGATTTGGCGGCTAGTGCTAAATGACTGTATAGAATACTTAGCCTGATTAGCTATGTCCCAGTGCTGTAGTCGTAAAAAAACCACGGGCTCCCGCAGAATTTTTTCCATAGTAAAACATATACTTACTACTTACACTTTATACGGGGAGGGGATATATACACACACGCAAATACATCTCTACTATTATAAAGGGAAGTGTTTGACTGTTTGTTTGTTGCTATGTTTAATTTCCTGACGAATTTATGGCTGTTACAGTAATGGGAATTGGCACACTGGTAGTCCGAATTTTTTGCAATTTTTGTACGAGGCCCGAATTTTAAAATTCAATCTATAACATTTAAAAATCAATTTAATGACAGATAATTATTATTGTTTTCCTTAGAATGACGACATCATAAAAGATCATAGATTCAAAAAAACATTTAAAGTTGTTTTATTTCATACTAGGGGTCCTGCCCCCTGCTCGCTGACGCTCGCCAACCCCCGGAGGATTGCTTCGCAATCCTCATTGGTTCGCTGCGCGAACCTATGCTCGCTTCGCTCGCCTCAATGAAGATATGTGTCCTAGCAGAAGGGATTGTTTACAAAATATGTTACCAAAAAAGTGTTTTTCAAATCTAAATTTGCTGTATTACAGAAAAAATATGTACAGTATCTCTAAAATCCGAATTCAAATGAAAACGTTGTGCAAATTTTGACTCGAAATGTGAGTGTTGCTTTGGAAATTGAATACCCAGCATGTTGTTTGTGTGTACATTTTCCCAGCACTCAAACGACCCACACTTTTTCATTGAGTTTGTTGCCGAAAGTTGTAGTGCAAGCGTCTTAATAATACTACAATACTTAATAAGCTATAATTGTTGGCCCTGAAAAGGACCGTTTTTTAAATGGCCCTGAAAAGATCCTCCGCTTTGATTTCTATTATAAACTAACTGTAACAGCTCATTAAAATTTCCTTTTTTTTTTCAATAAAATTTCATCCGATAACGCTATAAATTCAATCGATGCGCGAGATTTCGCGATAAACAAACAATCGTACAGTGTTGCCAAAACGCGATTACAAATAACGTCTTTTTCGTGAGCCACGTAAGAGAATTATATATATAGATTTATTGTTTGAGGATATTAGGATGTGTCACACAAACATATATTATTTTATGTATTTAATATATATTTGTAGCTGAAGCAAAACATTTAGTTTTTTTCCAAATAATTTCTTTTAGCATATACAGTACAAAGTCACTAATTCGTATTCCGAAATCCCGAACTGTCCAAAATCTGGAGTATTTGCTAACCAACGTTTGACGAGCGTAAACTAGCAGGGGGCGGAGCCCTCTAGTTTTCTAGGAAAAGCAAAGCGTGTACGCGGTTGTTAAGAAAACGCACAGGGTATACGAAATTTGCTAGAAAAACCAGAGGGTATACGGCGTATACCGCCGTATACCCTCCACTACAGCCCTGCGTCAGATCGAACCAAGTTGTATATGAATCCCACCAGAGAGCAAGTAAAGTTCATCTCAAATTGACAATTATCTTTATCACTATGCCTGTTCGCCTGCCGGTTTCCGAAGTATAGGTATTATATACTAATACAAACAATTGGGTGGAGTGGTAGCATCCGCAACGTTAGGCCGCCAAAGCGATTGTTTACGCCAAATCAAGATGGCGGCCGATGTAAGCAATTCCAAGATGCCCGCCATATACAACGTGAACCTTTGCATACAGTGCATAAATAATAATAATAATTTGTTTAAAAATTAAGAAAAAAGCAATATAAATTTCACTTGAAAATTTTCTAATATTTCACTCTGGTTTTCTCCGAACATGTACGCAATTTTGCGTCAATTTCATCCTAGTTTTGTCACAATATATTAAATAAAAAAAAAAATTTAATAAAAAAAAAATAATAATAATAATAATAAAAAAACGAGATTTTTTTAAAACGTCCGGATTTTCATCAATTTTGAATTAGAAACTTTGCAATGCATAGAAAATTCAAAACAAGAAATCTTTTTTTAATAAGGTAGTTCTTTTCTGTGATCATAATCCACACAAAGGTTTTTGATGAGAAAAAAAAAATCTAAAAATTCTTCTGCTATCTATAAGTGTGAAAAAATATTTTTTCACAATTTTTCTAGCAATTAGCATTATGTGAGCAACTCAATGGGGATATTCCAGGTTATAGAGCCATATATGGAAAAGCAAGACAAATATTTTTATTGTAACGACTTTACAAGAGGAAATTGTTTTTTAGAGAAGTCAAAGCATATTGCGCTTAAGGTTTCAATGCGTTTAAACCAGTATACCGGGAGAAATTTGTTTGTAGATAAGTCACAGCGTATAACGCGCGATCCCCGCCTGCCGGCTACCTCGCCGCCCCTCCGGGTCCAGCGAGGACCTTTCACCGTTGGCTTCCATGTGTATAAGTCACCGTATTGGGTGCCCACCCAAGCATAGTCCAGTGTTTGTAATATAACCAAAAGCTAAACAAAAATCAAACTTACCCTCATAGCCGGGTCCTTGAAATTCTGACTATGGTTAACAGTCATATGCTCGAATCGATAACCCTTGAACTCTTTGTCCTTCGGGTATTGATACCAGCATATGACTTCCAATAGTCAGAAATTTTTGTTGTTCCTTGCAAAATTCAGCTCTCAATTACCTCAGCCAAAACTTTCTGGTTCCTATTTTTCACCTCAACCATAAAACATTTATCCGTCCCTCGTTCAAGTCCTCCAAACACCCATTTACCCTCCAATTTCTTACTCCTGTTATACTTTCTTTTGCCAAACTTTTGTCCTAGCTTTCTACATTTCCACTCCAACCTATCACCAGCATACTTTCTCAATGTTAAAATCATATCATTCTCACATGAAAGACATTTCACCCTCTTCCCAATCAAGCTACTACATGTTTGCAAAAAAAAAAAACATTTTCTAACGTTTAATAACACTATCCACTGCTATATCAAATCAACTAAGGGGAAATGAGCAACCAAAAGGGGAAAAAAATTCTAAATTCCAATCTGCAATTTCAAAAATCAAATTTAATCCAAATTTTTTTTCGAAATTTTAATTAAAATTTAAATAAAGTGACAAATTTAAAAAATTGTAACTTACAATCTGCTTTCCAAACTTATCCTAAAAATTTTGAAAATTAATAAAACAAGTCGATTTTATAAATCAAGAGCAAAATTCATATGCACCCAACAATTTCAAAGACTGTCTAAATTTTAATTCCGTTCTACATTAAAAATAAAAGTGGAAAAGCGTATTTTCTTCCTTAACCAATCATGAGACCCGTTTATTATCGTCAGGAGAAAATATCTAGGGTTGCCTTAAAACTAAGAAAAGCGCGAAAACGGGAAGGTTACCACAATTGGCAATACATCGCTCGAAAGTTGTAACGTATCGGATACTACATACCATCCAACAATTGTTTACGAAAAATAATTATAGTTATTTTACTTCAACTAATATCTCATTTCACTATTTTAATGGTACTTGATAGTTGTTGAAGAAAAGCATTATATTTTTTGTCAGATAAATTTCTGTGAATTTGGAACCCCAAAAAAATTTTCACGCGACCCACGGTTTTCGCACCATTACCCTAGGACATGACGTTCCTGGTGAGTACCCCCCTTACGCGATAGAATTCAACCAAGCAATATCTGTGATTACGTACCAAAACCCCTCAAATATTAATGTGACTACTGTTTGTTCAGCATAGTGCTTTCAGAACTTACCAATAAAAAACATAATCTTTGTATCAATTGGCCGTTCATATAATGCATCAACCTTGTCTATGTCATGGGGCAACGCATACCAGAATCGTTGAATCGGTACAGGATAGCCAGTTTTTATTGTTCTGTTACCGTCCAGACGCCAAAAGTGCTGAAAAATAAGGTCACATATAAATTTTTACAGTAATCCAGAAAGCCATAAAAATTTGTAAATGCAATTTCACAGTAAGAGGGCTCGATTCCTTTTGTTATTAATTTCATTGAATATAATTCTTACTTTTCAAATAACTTCATTTGGATTTTTAAAAACTCATCTAATTTCTAATTTCTACACAGGAAGGCAAAAGTATTGTACAAAATCTGCTATATCAACTTACAAAAGCAATGTACCGATTTTTTCATTCGACCTTTCAAAATAGAAAATATATCAGATAAAGTGTGACATGTGTTGTTAAATGTGTAAAAAGGTTTTTTAAGTTATTTAAACATCCAAGAATTTAAAAAGATTTCCTAACACAAGATAAAAGCCTAAAGGAATGAAAATCTTCCGATTTGGTTTATTACGATAATTATTCAATTCAACCAAAAATTAACCATCCTTCTCAAAGAATAAAGGAAGTAGGTATTTTTACCTTTCAGAAATAAGTCACATATGCATTTTTAAATCTGTACATAAAAAAACTGTCATGATAGTTATTTTAATTTAAACTGCATATTTAATTTAAAATTCTTGATAATTAATGTGTTTATACCAATTTGCACGCACAAACATGCAAGAGAAAGATCTATAATATTCGCTACCCTGAAAAACGATATACTTAAATTTTAAAATGTACCACATGCTTCCTTTTTGCCCAGCTTTGTAACATATATATTTTATATTGCGCATGGAAACATTTTCCCTGCTGAGCAAACGCAATTGCCAAACCTCTCTCATTAAAATGACAAGACAGATTGAAGTGAATTACTTTTGCACTCATGAAATAATAGCTCATCATATTCGAAATCCTTAAAGTAAGATTTTCTGCCTTTCTCTATTATGTCTTCACCTGATATTTTATCTCAATCTTTGTTTTATCCCTGAAAAATGCAATATTTTTCTAAAATTTTTTATTAGGCATTTAGTAGTTATGTAACGGTATTTTAGTTTTATAAAACTTTTTTCTGTCAGGAAATCTACTCATGCAAAATTTTACTCCTGTGTTCAATTTGTAGAACCAAGACTTCACTAAAAATTTTGCCGTGCAAGTATTTTAGTAATTACTTTTCTCTAGGGTTGATTTCATTCAAAATTCTAGCAGTTTAGCAAATTCTGTGACTACTTTGCGCATATGGCACTTACTTTTCCCTTAAAAACAAACAGCTCTCTCCTTATGACTGATAAGGCATCAATCGATGTGTTACATACATCTGGAACTTCAGGAGGTTGCGTTACTGGTTTGATAGTTGTTTTCCGTGGCTTCAGAGTAGTTTTCTTTGTAACCAATTTGCTTCTCTTTGTAGTTGAGGTAGTTGGGTATGCAGTTGTTGTTGGAGCAATTGTTGGCATAGTTGGCTGAACAGCAGAGTTCTTAAAACCTGTAATAATGAGAAAATATAGGGAAAAAAGGTTAAAAAATAAATAAAAAATATGAACTATACCAGATTTTACTTCATAGTTTTTAATAAGCAATTATCACTTCACTTTTGGGTCATAAACCTTAAGACGAAAAAAAAACTTAAACTCTCGTTAATAATACTCTCGTTTTAAAATTGAATTGACATTGCATCGTATCAAAATTTCTGGTACTTCTTCCTGAAAATAGAATATATTCAATGTATAGCAGGTTCATGCGCCGTCCAGAAAAATAAAAAAATATGCAATTTTAAATAAAATAGGATAAGTGTTAAATTTCATAAAAATATCGAGGAAATTGAATTTTTTGTTGAAAAAAAGAAAAAGTTGAAAGGAATTAAAAGAATCTGTTAAGCAATTCTTATTTGTGGGAGGTGATGGTGGACTTTTTTAAATCATGTTAAGCACAAACGACAATTTATTTGGTATTTTTTAGTTAACGTCGTACTAGAGCAACACAACGGGCTATTGACGACGGTCCGGTATCAGTCCCTTAAGGGAAAGATCCGAGGACAACACCTCGTAATTTTGAACCACGGTCAGATGACGAAGCAACACCTGAGCGGGCACCCCCTACTCTCCAAACTTCCACGCCAACCCAACGTGAGGACTTTCGGCCACGACAGATTTAAGGTGCACCAGCCGCCTCTACACCATACGCTTACAAATATCCATGCCCGGACTCGGATTCGAACCAGAAACATTCCCATCTAGAGGCTAACACCTTAACCACTATATCGGTTGGTTGGCTCTAAGAAGAATAAATGTGATCACTATTTTTTTTTCAATCACGTTGGGTTGGTTTGGAAGTTTGGAGAGTGGGGTGCCAGCTCAGGTGTTGCTTCGTCATCTGACCGTGGTTCAAAATTACGAGGAGTTGTCCTCGGATCTTTCCCTTAAGGGATTGATCCCGGACCGTCGTCAATAGCCCGTTGTGTTGCTCTTGTACGATGTTAACTAAAAATTACCAATTACTATTTTGTTCAAGATATGCGGTTTACCAGTTTCTTTTCCATCTTGGTGAATTCTTTGAGCTATAAATATTTAATTTAAAAAAAAAAAACGAGTCTTTTTTAATCACAGAAATAAGAGTTCCTAAACGACAATCCTAAGCTTTCAATAATTAATTCAATGATTTCATTTCAAGGGACCGTAGATTTCAATGTGTGTGATTGGTTTTTCCTGAAATTAATGAGAATCATTTCTTATAACTTTCTGGAAGCTCATAACATGGGAAACAAACAAAGCAATTACTGTCTCAGTTCATGATATTGGCAAGTGACGTACCATACAAGTGTCGTATGCCATCAGCGTCATCTTTAGGTAACGTGAAATGCTCTCCCATCACCTGATAGTAAGGAAACATAAGGGACCCAGGTGTAGATGAATGAGATAATCCCAAAGAATGTCCTATCTCGTGAGCAGCCACAGCAAAGAGATTGACTCCTGGAAGCAATTCTCATAATAAAAAAAAATGACAGTACATTTATATAAATATATACATTACCTAGACATTTTCCAACCACTTATAAATGAAAGAAATAAGGTAAATGAAAGATACAGAAAAAAGCAGGAAAACTCAACTGTAGCTTGTGTATAAGAGTCAAAAATATTCAAAGTAATAAATTCTCCTACTAACTATTACGAATTGTTTGTAACGAGGATATTTTCAATGCAAAATTCACTAGGCCACATCTGCGCTAAATAGTAAATGTTGCTTTGTGCCTAGTTGATTTATTGTTAACTAGTTGAATAACCTGGCGTTGTTCGGGTTTCAAATAATACCACGACATTTCCCTGTGTTAACTCAAATACACAAACCCTGTAGAACGTGCTTCCTTGTACATTTCCATTTATTGCAGCAAAACAAACTTAATATTTTAAAATTGGTGCTTCAAGAGGCACTTTTAGAACTACCTGTGTGCCAATTTTCATGGCTACAGATTGGTCTGAAGGCAGGAAAGAAATACCCTATGTTTTTTGCAGTGTTCTAAAGTATAAGTGTACCAAATTTGGTGTGGATTGGTCAAATGATGTGAATTTGTATCTCTAATATTATAAAAGGAAGTGTTTGTCTGTCTGGTTTGTTTCTTGTGATCAACGCCCTGACGAATCTATGGGACTTACAGTAATGGGATTTGGCACACAGGTAGTCCAAATTTTTTGCAATTTTAGGGTTGTTGCGAATTTTTTTAATTCAATCTAGAACTTTTTTAAATTAATTTAATAGTTTTTTTCTCTCTTGGAACTTTGTTTCGTCCCGCTCCGGCATTGGAACAAACAACGGAATACTTCTATTTTCATTAGATATATTTGCATCGCTTCTCTTCTTACTTCTCATTTGCCCTAGTCTGAACAAGACCAGGTCCAAAACACCGTTAGCGCTGAGTTTTTTTTTATAGTCAACACCGAACTTTTAAAGAAATCCTAAATATTTCAATATAGGAAAGAATATGCTCAGGTGGAGTCGGTGCAGTGTGAACTTAGTGTAAATTGGAAAATTCTTTTCTTCCCGTGTAAACTCCATGGGGCTTTAAATTACCGCTTGTAAACCTTGAAAAGTGCGGTCAGATCCGCTTTACTCGATACTTGCAGTTGAGGGATGTCCTTGTACCAGTCAAGGGCAAAAGGCCACCACCAAGCTGTGTTATTCAATACCTTTGATTTGTGTGTATATCTCTTCAAAGTTAAACGTTGTTTTGGGGTGGAATCGAAAATTCTAAAAATAAGGTTCATTTGGGATTTGAGCTCCAAAAATATTTCAACATAAAAGTTTGAATGAATCAACTAAGAACACTACGTGGGAAGTGGCAGGCATTCACAAAAAGACAAAGCCTTTCTAGAAACAAAAAAAGTCACACATGCATAAGCAAAATCCAAAGATCATAATTGTTTCTTTAATGTGTACCTCGAAAATTTTAGCATAAGCAGTAAAGAGAAAAGATACCCGTATTTTCTAACTTAATAATGAAGCAGGATTTAACTATCAGATAGAATATTTACTAAAAATCGACATATTATAATAGATCTTAAATTCTACTTTTATGTTTATTTTTCAGAAATATTTGCAATTGATTTGAGATTTAAATGTTCATCAGTTGATTATTTCAAAGACAATAATTTCTTAGCAAGTAGAGGATTTTTCACTGATATTATGTCAAAAATAAATTCATTTTGGCTCCATCTAAAAAATAACTTGTTTCGTTGCACCACAACATACGGATAGCAAAATATTCGTAGCACAGTAGTTTAGAACAACGGTTCTTTAAACTTTTTGCGCCAATTTTACATCTAATGATCCACATTAATATAATAACAAGTATGGTCTTGAAAAAGCGTAATACACAATGTACACAAATTAATGATAAACGAATAACTAATTTTAAGGTTGAAAAATAAAAGGGACAATGAATTAACGTCGCACTGGAGCAACAAACACAACGGGCTGTTGGTGACTGCTCGGGATCGATTCGCGAAAGGCCAGATCTGAGGACAACTCGTAATTTTGAGCCACAGTCAGATAACGAGGTAAACACTTTACCAGGCAAACACACGAGGTAAACACTTGAAATATAAAGATCACTGGTCTTATGTGGGTCTCAGGGGACCATTTAACTTTATGATCTACAGGGGTCCATGAAATATTTCAGTTTTCAAGAGGGTCTTTGGACAGAAAAAGGTGTGAACCACTGTAATAAATGAATAGCAATACAATAAAAAGAACAAAAGTTGATTTGTACCCTCATCTTCGTCCTCGGGTTGTGATGGCAGCCATCTTTCTTCCGCATCGAAATGAGCATCTCCCCCTATTCCATCCCCAGGAAAGAAAGCATGGGCAAGAACGGAGCCTTCTCCGTCGAAGGGATAGCCATCGCCGTGTTGTCCTTTCAGAAAAGACACCAGGACATCCGCTACGGGTTCCTGAACTTCGATGAAAGTCAGGGCAGATGCTGCACTCCATACATCAAAAGCTTTGCGTAGTTGTGATCGGACCATCTGGATATCGGCCTCCGTATCACGACTCTTAACACTAGAATATATATGGAAGAAAATCGTTATTGCGATGCTAAGGTATCAGGACATAATACAAGGCATCTATAACGTAAAATACAATGACGTAACTGTGGGTTTAGGTTCACATTTGGTTGATCAAATCAAAATCGAATTCATTTCACAAAAAATCAAAATCTATCTGTTGTATTTAATCTGTTGTGTATCAAATCAAAATCCTAATTTTTTTTACAAAATTGTATCATAATCTCCGTAATGTAAAACTGAAAAATCATAACCGTCTTAAATATATTGTATTTCTTAATATCAACTAAAGCGGAAAAGATCATACACACTACTAAAATTAACAAGGCTATCACCGATTTCGGAAAAAAGTTATGGTTTTTCTCTTTAGTTGAGTACTTTCAAACAAAGGTTTGATTACGTTTGTCGTTTTTGATACAGACAATTAATTAGACCGGGGGCTACCTAAGGAAGAAAGATTTCTAAAACTAGGGGCTCCGCCCCCAGCTCGACAGTCCAATTTGGTTTGTTTCGCAAACCAACACTCCTTTCGCAGAGTCAATCTCCAGCGAAGGCGAAACCTCCGCCCCCTGCACGCCAACCCCCTTAACTAATAGCCGCATCGGGAAAAAAAAACTTTTTCATCTTCTTCCTTGTACAATTTTGAACAAACCATGTTAGTTTCATAATTTTTTTATCCCTACTTTCTCGGGAAACCGTCTAAGAATCGAGCGAAAAAAGAGAGTTTTCAATCCTGCGGCAGCAACTTTTTTTAATATAGAGAGATTAAGAACCAAGTCGAGAACTCCTACAAGTGGAGCTTGTGTAGTAAAGAATCTGAGATGAAATTCGGGAAAATAAAAACTAGTCTTTCAAAGAAAAAAAGATCCTTGCATTAACATTCGTTAGGGGAAGCAAAAATCATTTTGATTGGCAATCCCAACGCAAAGTAGTAAATAGCACGACTTTGGTGAGAAGACTTTGGTAATTTATTTCTAGAAAAGTAGAAACCACTTCAAGGGAAGGGCTGACATGCGCAAAATTTTTTACGGCGATCGTCATTAAATAGTTATTTGTTTCGCCAATTCGTAGTTCGGCTTCGATTCCGGAACCTAATAACGAATTCAAAGCTGGAATCCGCGCTAAAGACGCCAATCGAGGGAACGCATTGTTTAGGTTTTCACGCGTCTTCTAATTTAAGTAATACGCGCTTTCATAACCACGTGACTCAAATGTCAACTTTACACCCGGATTGTACCTGACCCTTTAACCCCTTGGGTAAATTTGACGACTGAGACTCGTCATGCACTTGTTTTTTGTCTAAGTTATGACGAATCTAATTCGTCATTCCAACTAGGATAAAATTAAACATGTACATTCTAGTTTATGGTAAGAGTGATTGGTTTACGAGACTCTCCATGATTCAAATTATTCAATCGTTTTCTACAAAAATACACTTTATTTAATCTGACTCCATACATAGAAATATTTACACGGCTGCGTTATCAGACATTCTTTTTTGGAATGAACGCGGAAATCAGAAGCTGAGCGATCTCTCTCCTACTGTTGCCATTCTTATCAAACAAAATTATACGAAAATATAACAGTAACTAGTGTGCAAACGTTAATACGAAAATATAACAGTAACTGGTGTGCAAACGATAATACGAACAATAATTAGTGTACAGACGATAATACGAAAATATAACAATAACTAATGTGCAAACGATAATCCGAACTACTTTTTTTCAAATAAATATGTACCCAAGGGGTTAATCTGCAGTTATACCACAAAACCTGTGTGAAATATTTCAGTGTGTATAGGATATCTTGCACTTGAATGAAGGGTTGAACATGTACTGTGTCCCGTCGTCGTCCCTCACTCAAGGAGGTTGTGAAGGAGATCATACACCACAGCCCAGTTGAGCGAGGAACGAATCGAGGGACATATTGGAATATCAATCTTGAGGCTGCTGATGGTCTTTTTCGGGCCTGTTCTTCCCTATCGACCAAAGAAAACGAGTGCAGTGCATACCATGCACTTTTATGTGAAATACTTTATTTGAAAAAATAACACAAGAATCTGTTACATAGAGTAGACTTTGTTAGAAATTTACAAGTACTCACAGCACATTAAATTTATTAAAAAAATTCGAGAAACACAATCTCTCTCCCTCAACTTTACTTTAAATGAAGCACATGAAACGTTTTTCAGAAAATATGCAAATTTTATTGTTTAACCTTTTGACTACGGCTATAGATACAACTGAGACAATAGATTCTTTCTTGGAGTAATTCTTATAAATTTCAAGGTACAACTCTGTACTCTGACCTTATCTAAATTCTTTCTTGTAGCGACCAAGATACAATTACTATACAGGCCATAGCCTAAAGGACTATGGCCTTTGGCCGGTACAGCAGTTGTACCTTGAACGTTATACGAATCGCGCCAGTTATATCTATGACCGTAGTCAAAAGATTAATACATCATAAAGAAAGAATTATACAGTGGAGGTCCGTGTATTATTTATACCTTTACCCTTTACTTAAGCATCAATTAAATCACCATGGGTTGAACTATGTAAAGCAGTATTTTTAGGGAATGTAGTATGCAACATGAATTATCATTGATAAATTCCATAAATCTATGAAAACTTGAATGAAAATAATAAAAATGTCCATATTTGTTACGTTATTTGGAGTCGTAAATTAATTTGTAAGCCTTAATGTATGGCAAACACGAAGGTAAAGGAAAGAATGTGATATAACTACTGGGGAATATGGAGTGTCTAATAAAAAACATTTAATTTTGACATTTGCTAACTTTACTTCAAAATCTTGGATACATCGTATTCATTCGTATCGGATTGTTTCCCCATGCGAATACTACTATAGGAGCCTGAATTATTTTAGATATTATTTTTCTGTCCTTGTGCCTATTTAAACTGGTAGAAAATTCTTAGGAATCTAGGTACAGGAACGTAATAGGTTACTACTGTTAGTTAATGGCGATGAAATTTTTTCATGAGGCAGTCAATTCGTACTGTTCAATATTGAATACAGTCTTCCCAATGACACTCCTAGTTCGATTATTATTTCATGGAAATTTTTTATTTAAAAAATTTAGCTATAACTGATTTTGTAGTTTTCCAGCGTTTTCTTGTGTGACACGTTCCAGTTAAAACTACACTAGATGCTATATACATTTTCAAAAATTTCTCAAATATTTTATAAATGAAGAAATCAGACTGCTTTGGTATGATGAAACATAATCTGGGCTCTTCTTGGAATGCATGCGAGGATAAAGTTTAGTTTATAGTTATAGCATATACTGTGTCTCAATCCATTGGAAATTTAGGAGTCCATACATCAACTCAGTAGATTCACAAGTAAGAACTCCAAGACAGTTCGATCCATTTTTCTCTGCTTTGTACTGTCTTGGGTATAAATCGTGGAAAAAGCTAAGGGACTATGAAAGTCTCACAGTCTATCACTTCAGATGGTTTAGTGTTACCATGTTCAACTTCTACATCTATATTTTTGGGTTTGCTGTTATTTAACTTCATCTTAATTGAATTAATTAGTCATTTAAAAATTATAAAACATATTTTAAATTAATGTACAATATTTACTTGTTTTCTCTGTAAAAAATCCAGTTTTGTGATCTGAAATATGTCACTACATACAAAGAAATACTTAAAACATTTTGTTTCCAAAAATCTATTATATTTCAAAAAAGAACTTTCTGGGTGCTAGTTCTCGACAAATTGCCAATACTTTATGTTGCACTACCCCCCCCAATCACATTATAATTAAATCACCAGAAACTCTCCAATCAATATCATAATTCAGTTATTGACGCAAAAAATTGTTCTCTGTAAATCCTGCTCTTTTATTAATTGTTTTATTCAAAACCCATTAACCTGACAACGATCTTACATGATCGTGATGTCAAATTTAAGGCAAAAAAAAAACTTTGTTTTCTTTGAAGTTAATCTTTGCTCGAACTAAAACTTTTCACATTCACCCTGAGATAAGTTCAGTGTTGCAGATTATGACCAACAAAAAAATAGTTGCTCGTAACAGAACTGAATAAGGGGGGTAAACATATCTTGATGAAGAGAATTACGCACTCTTTACAGATTTATTTCTATTTGTTATAAAAAGAAATACAAAGTAATTGTTTATTATTGGATTACTTTTTATATCTAATTTTATTACTATGAATTTATAAATTATAAATATCGGATATCACATATAAGTCCTCATTCTCTTTCATAAGTAAATTAAGAGAAATTATATTAAGTAAGTTAAAAGTTGTAGACCCAGCGAAAGAGTCTTTCGTCCGTCAACATTTTTCTGACGACACTCAGCACATCAATCAGGAACGGTCCTGACGAAAATTTTATGACATGTACAAAGTCAGGTACTAATTATCATTAGTTTCTTATTAATAGTGATAAAAGATTGGAAACAGTGGCTCTAAACCTTTTAGTGAGCCTGCCTCGATTCTTCAAGAAAAATTATGATTGTCCTTATAAAAAAAATGGGCGTGTACGCAAATATGGAGTTGAAAGGATGTTCTAGTGTTCAGGTAGCAAGTTAGTGAGATATTTTAGCCCGGTGTTGAATTAAGTTACCAGTGTTTTGATTTCATTCAAGTACCAATATTTTTAATTAGCTTAAATATTAAATCAGTAGCCCAGCAGCTGTACCTCATCACAGACTCAAGAAAAAATATCTATCAAATTTAATTATCTCGAGTTAGTCTCCTTATTTTTGGTGATGGTATACATTTCCCGCAATTATTTACCAAACTAATTTGAATCTAGAAACAATTGGCAGCAATGACGAATGGAAACTTTCAGATGACTCACATTTTAAGAAACCGAAGCTTGTAGCTAAATGAAAACTTTTTTTTACTGAACAACTTTCAACCTGCTCCTTTTTGTTTAAAATCACAGATTTTGAAACTTGGGAAATGATAGACAATTACCTCGACAGAGTGCTTTCCCCTGGGAGTCGGTGGTAGATGGAGCCTATTGAGTTAGCTTCAGTCTTAAAAAGTCAATACTAAGCTTATCTGAATTTAGAAATAATCGATATTATTACGAATGGAAACTTTCAGACGACTCGAATTTTAAGTAACACGGAAGCTTTTTCCCTTCGTATCTAAATAATAACATTTACTTAAAAAACAACTTTCAGCCTGTTCCGGTTTAAGCTTCAAATCAAATTTTGATGCTTCGAAAATGATAGCCAAGTACCTTGAATGACTTCTTTTATATTGAACTCTTGGTGGTACACGTAGCCAGTTGAGTTAGCCTTCAGTTTTAAAAATTCAATACAAAACTGATCTGTATCAAGCCATAACTGCAATTAATGACCAATGTAAACTCTGACAACTAAATTTTCACTCACGTAATACTTTTTCATTTCACAGCAAAGTGAAAAAATTTTTTGATTGTCATATTTTCAAATTACATCCCTGAGGGGGCATAAGCCCCAGGTTAAGAATCACAGATTAGTCACATTTCTATATTCAGAAAGTATAGACAAATATCTTGAGTGAGTTGTTCCATTTTGGAGTAAGTGGTGACGAAGCCGATGGAGTTGGTTTTAATCATAAAAAAAAAATACCAAACTCATCTGAATTTGGTAATAACTGACATTAATGACGATTAGAAACAAGTCAAAGACCTTGAGTGAGATTTTCAATCTTGGAGCCTGTTGTAGGCATAGACAGTTGAATTAGCTTAAAAATTCAACTCAAAACTTATCTGCATCTAGCAAAAACTGGCATTAACGAGGAATGTAAGCTTTCAGACGGCTCAAATTTTAAGCAAGGATTGGTTGGTTGGAGTTTTATGGCTCAAGGTCTTAAATAATGGAAGTTTTACTCCCTTCGCAGCAAAAAGTTTTTCCCATTATACCACTCTCAATCTCACCACTTGTTTTAAGAATCACTGATTTCGATCTTTAAAAATATTACAGACAAATATCTCGATTGTTTCCATCTTGGAGTCGGTGGCTGGCAGAGTCAGTTAGTAGAATTAGCTTAAAAATTTAATTACAAACATCTGAATCTTACAATAACTGTCAATAAAAACAATGGAAAACTTTCAGACAGCTCAAATTTTTAGTCACAGAAGCTTTTCTTATTTCTCAGCCAAATAAAAAGTATTTATTTTTGTAATATCTTCAAATTGCATTCGTGTGGGGGCATAAACTCCACGTTAAGATCCAGACTTCGGTCTTTACAAAACAATAGACAAATACCTCTCGAATGCGTTCTTTCATCTTAGAGTCGGTGGTAGACAAAACCAGTTGAGTCAGCTTAAAAATTCAATACAAAGCTTATCTGAATTAAGCAATACCTGTCATTAATGACGAATGGAAACTGTCAAGACTGCTCAAATTTTGAGTTACGGAAGTTTTTCTCATTTCGCAGCAAAATAAAAATATTAATTTTTTCAAATTGCGCCATAGATTTGGATTCTAGAAAATGATAGACACTTACCTCCAGTGCGTTCTTCCATGTTGTAGTCTGGAACAGACGTAGTCTGACGGGGTGCAAAGAGAGAGTCCGTCCTACAGCTCGACACTCCTCCTCACAAGAGGGGAGAGTAAGAGAGAAAAGGCGCCTTTTTAAGAAGAAACGGCCTCGATTGCGGCCACGTGACGGATACTTCCGGCCTGCATTATGTGCTAATGAGCGGAAGAGGGGGTTCTCCGATAATCAATTTATATTCCTTTTCCTCTCCTGCTGGACAGAGGGTGATAAGATTGCTGTGTTGCGAAACAAATGTGAAACTTTGTATAACATGCGGTTGGGGTATATGGTTTTGGGAGGGGGGTCAATTAACAGCCCGTTCGAGTGGAACGAGCTTCTCTTCTAAAACTTCTAGATTTTCAATTAGTTCAGAGATCTTCTTTGTTGCGAAATCGATAATTATTCTTCCAAAAGGCAACAATTACCCCTGTGAAGCTGTTCTTAAAAATGTCACTTTGTTCAGTGGCGTTGCCAGGGTTGCTTTTGAGGGACGTGCACTTCTGAAAAATAAGGGAGGCCGAAAACCAGTATCCCTCTAATTTAAAATAAAAATGTCCAAGAATACATTTTCCGAAAAGTCGAAAAATTTTATTTCGATTATATAAAATTATTATTTGTACCTTTTGCGTTAAAAAAAAATGCTTTCGAATCTGCGTATTTTGTCCTTAACATTAGAATATTCAAAAGGCAATCCAGGAATCACACAGGTCTAGGATACAAAGTCCCAAATCCGGACGTTCGAAATCTGGAATTGTTCCAAATTTTTGTTCTGTTGTTTTAAAAAGGTTTTTCCTTTTATATATATATATATATATATATATATATATATATATATATATATATATATATATATATATATATATACACCTAATAGCTCACTTGGATGGAGACTAGGTGGGAACGGAAATTAAAACCCTTCCTATGACACGAAAATTTTGAAATAAAATTTGTGAAAACAGAATGTAAAATTTTTCTTCAACTTTTTTCTAAGAAAAATTAGTTATATTTGATTTACAATAGATATAAATAATGCTTTTGATATAGAGAACCTCAGAAAAAATATTTTTTTCTATGCTCATCTTCTAAAATTTTTATTAAAATAATGCTTCACATTTTATTGAAGTTTATAAAAAACTTCAAATATCGAGTCGTATAGGCGGTTTCCTATTGCCCTGCTTAAAGGGTTGTGAATTAAGTCAACCTCTCTCAAAGGAAATCTCTGGCTAAAATCTACTTCATCTAACAAGAAAGACCTTATTTGTTTAGTAGAATGCGATAATCGATATACACTTCTAGCATATGCACTGAATAGCATCATTGTTATAAGACAATAAATTGTCATCAATGATAATTAGCGAATTCCATTAAGCATGCTTAAACCATTTTAAATTATTCGCGCTTAGTTTAAGCTATTTTTAAGTATAACTGGAAACTCTTCCTATGATATGTACCTGATAGTTATCATAGAAGCCTATCTTAGTGAAGCAAGCAGACTTTCTCCCCAGAGAAGATTGTCGCATACAATGAAGAGCCAAAACATTATGACCACCTACTCAACACGTTGCAACTTCTTTGGCCTGCAAAACAGCTGCAACTCGCCTGGTAATATATGCCACAAGTTCTTGGTGCATGACTGGAGATAGGTTGTACCAAATGTCTAAGCAGCGGTCACGCAAAGTCGAGATATTTGGACATGGTGGTGTTTGAGCTCTGAGCTGCCGCTCCATGACATCCAAATGTGCGCTATCGAATTAAGATCCAGCAAGTTAGGCGGCCAGGACATTAAGTGGAATTCATCAGTATGCTCCTCATACCACTCCAACACAATCCGAGCCTTGTGACATGGGGCGTTGTCCTGCTGGAAGATTACATTTCCAATTGGGAAGACAGACGCCATGTAAGGGTGCAACTGATCCACAATGATGTTCAGATAGTTCGCAGCGCTTATGGTCTGTTCTACCACAACTACGGGTCTCAGAGCCGCCCATGAGAACGTCCTCAAAGCATAATACCACCACCACCAGCCTGTGTATGACCTGTTGTACACAAGGAGCATCTGTTCGCCTGGCAGACGGCGTACCCTGACACGTCCATCGACGTGATGAATGAGAAATCGGGATTCATCTGACTATGCAACTCTCTTCCACTCATCCATGGTCCAGTCTCGATGTTCCCGGGCCCTATGTAGGCGTAGTTGACGATGACGCTTGGTCAACAGAGGACGGCTAACTTTGCACTGTGCACACGAGTGGGACGTCTGCTGCACAGTCCATATTCAACAGTGTCCGTTGAACTGTGTGTTCCGAAACACTTGAGCTTGGACCTGCATTGTATTGGGCTGTCAGCTGAGTCACTGTTTCGCGGCGATTTTGCTTTACCAAGCGGGACAGTCTCCGACGTCCTTTTTCTTTGATGACGCGTGAACGACATTGTAACCATGGCGTAACGACCAACACCTTGGCGTTTACTGCAGGTGTCACCGTCATTTATCCACTTTGCATGAATACTAACAACGGCAGATCGTGAACAACCTACCAGTCGTGCAGTTTCGGTGATACTCTTTCCGAGTCTTCGGGCCATCCGACGATCTGCCATCTATCAAATTCGTTTAGACCAGCAGCCTTTTCCATCACTCGCAAAAGTAAGTGCAAGAATGATTACTTACCTTCTCCAGCAGCAGTTAAATACCATTCTCACTTAATCACGTGTCCTCCACGTCTTTCAGACGAGTTTATTGAAAAATGTGGGGATGGTCATAAAGTTTTGGCTCGTCAGTGTATGATGAAATGTTATGTAGAATGCAAAATTATACAAAGCCCGAAATACAAAAGTCGCGATCAACAAAATAATCGCAAATGTGTTGAGCTTTTCACTAAATATTAGTTAGGTTGAATTTACTTCAGGGTTGAGCAGTACTTGATTATTCAACATCTAAAAAACTTCATATACATTCATTGCCATAAAAATTTGCGCACCAAGAAAAAGTTATCAAAATGAAACGAAATTTTACACATGTAAGTACTCTTTGATATAAGAAAGTGATTAGAAAATCAAAGAAAAAGGATCATTTATTGCAGAAAAAAGCACAAATGAACGGAAGTTTTAGTTGGACCCCCTCTAGCGCGAATACACGATGCGACACGAGCGGGCATTGAGGCATACAAGTTCCGTGTGATGTTCTGAGACATCTCGTTCCACAGTTGCTGTAAAAGCGCCTCTAGTTCGACCATACTCGTAGGGTGTCCAACTTTCCGTCCCAAATGATCCCAGATATGCTCGATTGGTGACAAATCTGGGGATCGAGCAGGCCAGGGAAGGGTGGTAATGTAGCGGAGGCAGTCTTATGACATCCTTGCTGTGTGTGGCCAAGCATTGTCTTGTTGAAAAATGGCTCCTGGGAGCCCTGCCATGAGTCTCATCACAAGTGGCTGAAGGATGTCATGGACGTACCGCTGGGCCGTCATTGTGCCATGAATCAATATTAGAGGTGACCGTGTATCGTAAGCAATGGCACCCCATACCATCACACCAGCTGTGGGAGCGGTGTGTCTTTGTAAAGCGAAGGCAGGATTGAGGCGTTCACCACAGGGCCTCCACACACGAACACGATTGTCATCACTGCTCAAATTGAATCTAGATTCGTCGCTTAAGACGACCTGGTTCCGTTCCGTTGCAGTTCAATCCCGTCGTGCGCGACACCACTCCAAACGGAGACGTCGGTGGGTGGGTGTCATTGGCAGCACACGTAATGGGCGCCGCGATACCAGATGTCCTTCAGCCAGGCGCCTTGCGATGGTTCGGGAAGACACAGGGGCCCGTACTGAAGGTGCTGCCTGTATCTGGATAGCGGCCAATGAAGCAGTTGGCTCTACGCGTGCGTTTCGTATGATGTGACTGTCTTCTCGACGACTGGTCTGTCGAAGGCGTCCTGAGCCTGGTCGCCGTGTAAATGACGTCTCTTCTGTCCACTGGTCCCAACACCTCCTCACAGTAAAGTCAGAACGGCCTACTTGACGAGCTACTCGACGAGCTGACCACCCAGCTTCCATCATCCCGATGATTCTTCCCCTCTCGAACTCTGACAGCTGCTCATATTGTCTTCGATAGCGGCGTAACGGCATGTCCACCTTGGCGTTTCCTTTGCAAAACATTAAGTACACTCAAACAAGCTCTGCTTACCTGTTTTATACTCCAAGGAGAACGACGTTCAACGCCCTCTAGTGGCATTACGCAATGCGCAATCACGCTGCATTTCTAATCATTAGCATATCTGGCCGACATGTACCTTCATGCCAAGTTTCGTTACAATCCCACAATTATTTCTTGGTGCGCAAATTTTCATAGCAATGATTGTATAAATATAAGGTTTAGATTGGAAACGAAACAGCTTAGAACTATGTCAAGGCAAAGAAAAATCGAAGCTTAAATCATTGAATACCATCCCTAAACAAAAACATTAAATTTGCTTCATGTGTTATACGTAACATTAGAATTTATACAAATGATGTTGCAGATGGAATAGTAAACTGTTGAATAAATAAAATCTATTCAGTCATTCACATGGAATATATTTTATGAAAAGTGAATATGAACGATACCGTTTTGTATCTAAATGTCAATATCCAACAATATCAACCATCTGGATCGACAAACAAAAAATTAAGTTTTATTGCAAAATTAGATATTGTTACATTTTTCACGTTATGTAATTGAATAAGTACAAACAGTGGCGTAGCCAGGGGAGGGTATTTCCCAGAAAGTCCTTCTTTTTAAATACCTTTACAACTCAAATTTTATAAGCATATCGTCTAGTGAAACACACTAAGTCAAAAAAAAAATTATTTACCCAATTCATCAATTATTCAGAGAAGAGTACTTTCATTGTGATTATTGGATAGCTATAGCAATCTAAAAATATAATAAACAGTGCGTATTCATTAATTTTTTTAATGTTTCTGGAGTGAATGAATTAATACGTTTATTATAATCGTGAGAATTTATATGATTATTAGAGTCATTAGAATAATTCGTGTGTTTATTAGTCATCATAAGAATTTATAATGTTGTAAAGTGATTTACATCAATTGAGATGTGCTATTCTTTTATACTCATAATAATATCTTACTTTGAAATTTAGTCTAGTGACTAAATAAGAGATAAATATTTTTTATAATATTTTTTCAAACACTCATTCTACTTGATCTTAAAGACAAACTTACTACAGGTGGATACATTACTATTGATTCTTTTAACTAAAAAGCAGAACCTACTGCAAATAGTTGACTGGAGATTTAAGTATGCTGCTGTCGAAAAAGGAGTCAAAACAGACAAATTCATAGCACAATACAAGGTTCATCCTTCTCATAAGTGATTATTTTTTATTTTATAGATTTCATCGATATTAATTACCAATAACGAACAGTGATCTAGTGTGTTCACATGCAATTTTTTTAACTTTATTGTTTTATTATTATTGAATTATTTTTATTTTAAAAAATTGCTTTACAATTTCATTTTCGACTCGATTTCTAAAATTTCGAAATTAATGACACAGTTACCTAAATATTTTGAATTTCAAAATTCAATTTATTATGAATTGAGGTAGTTTACCAAAGAGGGCACCAAAGAGATTGTCTTTACAAAAGAGGCGTTGATCCAAAAAATTTTGGGAAACTATTGTCTAGGTTTTCATTTGACACAAAAATTGAATTTTTATAACTTTACACTTCCTCCGAAATAAATTCCTGTGCATTTCTGCATCCACTAAATGTTCCACGTTATTCTAAATCAGGGAAACATCTAAATACACTAAATTGTATAAAGTTGCAACTCGTTGGGGTTTGAAAAACGTGGTATTCATTTTAGTAATTGTCAGTTTAAGAATGGTAGACGCAGTTTCGACAACCGCACCGAGACAAGTCGAGTTGGGTTTTTTTCTCTCGCGTTCCCAGCATACAGGCTGCTTGTTTCAAGAAAGCTGCGGAGAGAGACGTCTTTGATTTGAAGCAGCCACTTGCTGGAGCTGGAAATCGGATAGCGCGGATCCGCCTCCTAAACTTTACACTACGGCCACAGGGTTGTAAGAGATTGTAAGGCTTTGCTGGGATTGTGGAGCCAAATGGAATGTCTCTTTTTTTTTCTATGTGGGTGAGTTGCAATTTGTTCGAAGACCAATGAGACTCTTGAAGCAGCGCAATAGCACTTCATTGTGGCGAAAATAAAGACCCTTATTCAAATTCTGTCCCAAAATATGAAGAAATTCTTGTTGCCATATCCATTGCTGGACTTTTAAATAGCTGGAGAGGATACTGTATCGGAGGGAGTCCGAAGTTAAAAAGAATTTTTTTGAACAAAGTTAAACTATATTTTTCAAATTTTTAAAAAGTTTTGTTTTTTACTCTATCGGTATGCTTGTCGATGTATGGCCGTGAGGCACATCTAGAGTGTAAAAGGAACGTAAAAAAATGACACATCTTGGTTGATCTAAGTGCTGTACAATATGAATGACTGTACAACAGCTGTTTCGCAAATAGGTACAGTTACAGTCTACGTTTATAGAGATGGCAACGGCATTGGCGATATTTTTTGGCGCACTTCTAGTTGCGAGTAACGGTAGGTTATAAGGCAACCCATCTGTATTTACGTTTAATTGTGGTTTTCATGGCAACCTCGGCAGACGGAAACTTTAAATTCCATTTTGATTTTTCTGAAAGATCTTTCCAAATCCGTTAAAATCCTTTGATTTCGTTGGTTCATTTGAAATTTTTCTTTGATACCATTGGTTATTTTAATTTTAAAATATTCTTTGATTGCATTAGTCCTTTTAAAATTTTTTTCTTTGATTTCATTGGTCCATTTATTGGTTTTTCTCCAGCTGTGGAATTTTATTTTGTTATAATTTTTTTCATGGTAGAGTTCTGACATTTATTAGTTTTCCGCCATTTGCGGAATTTTATTTTTTAACAATTTTTTCCCCGGATCAGTTTTGACGTATCAGGTTGTATTATTTCTTGGTTTTAATCTTAAAAAAAAAATTCTTTTTCAACTTGCCCGCTGGATTTAGCGTAATTGATAAGTTTCAGGGTATTCTTACCCAACATTCGCAGCTTTGTTTTACTGTTGGTTCACAAATGTGTTTAAGCTTATTACTTTTTGAGAAAGTTTTTTAAAAATATACTTTTTAACACGTTCTCAAATGCATTTTCAAGCTTTCTTTTTCCGTAATATGAAAAAAAATGTGTAAGTAAAAAGACTTTTTAAATAACTCTTTTTTTGGCGACTTTAGAAGTTCGCCAAAAAAAAATCACCAAGGCCGTTGCCACCGCTATATATGTAGACTGTAGCTGTACCCGCAAATACAATACCGCAGTGGTGTAGCGTTCGTAAAAGCGCAAAATCCTGACATTTTCTTCCAAAAAATTAAGGTTTGTTTGATCAAAAAACATTTTAAATTAATAAAACGAAACAAAAACGATGTTTTTTAAATCGTAAATCCAAGTAAGACATCGGTTTCTATTTTATGGGGCCTTGTTTTTCAGCGAAAAGGCCAACCTGGGACTATTGATACCCCATCGTTTAGACTTTAATGGTTTATTGTTTAATGGCGTTTGTCATGCGCAATGAGTACCTTTAGCTCATATTCAGCCTTTCCATCACGCTTCCGACTGAGGCTAGCATGCATTCGAGATAATATACACTGCTTGCGCATGGTCTATCATTTCTCCTCGTTTTCTGCCTGTGTAAAAAAAAAAACTGCCTCAACCTTTAAGGCAGCATAAGGTTCATCCATAAAAAGTTGCCAAGATTAAGAGTAATCGCGTCTTTTGGGAACCTGTTTAACTTAGGGCTAAACATTATTTGCATCTTTGAGGAAAACAAATCCTTCGGCACTCTTTTTTTTTTTCAATTCATTCAAGGCATCATCAGTTATCAATATTACGTTACGCCAACTGAATAACATTAAGTATTATTCAGCAAATATTCACACCCTGTTCCTAGAAATTCAATTACTTTTGTTACACTGTTAGGGAAACGATATGACGCGTTGTTATGTGGTAATTGGTAATTTCGGTAATTTTTAATTAACGTCGTACTAGAGCAACACAACGGGCTATTGAAGACGGTCCGGGATCAATCCCTTGAGGGAAAGATCCGAGTACAACACCCCATAATTTTGAACCATTGTCAGATGACGAGGCAACACCTGAGCTGGCACCCTACTCTCCAAACTTCCACACCAACCCAACGTGAGGACTTTAGGCAACGGCAGATTTAAGGTGCACCAGCCGCCTTTACACTATCCGCTTACAAACATCCATCCATTCGAACCAGGGACCTTCCGATCCAGAGGCTAACATCTTACCCACTATATCGGTTGATCGGCGTTATGTTGTTATGTGAGAAGATGATGAAAAAAGATCAGCGCAGAAATAAAAATACCCAACAATGTTTTCACGCAACAAAATACTTTGTAATGAATGTGTTAAAAAGTTGATTTGTGGCTTAAGTCACGGAAGAACAACCAACCGGTATAGTGGTTAAGGTGTTAGCCTCTAGATCGGAAGGTTCCTGGTTCGAATCCGGGTCCGGGCATGGATGTTTGTAAGCGTATGGTGTAGAGGCGACTGGTGCACCTTAAATCTGTCGTGGCCGAAAGTCCTCACGTTGGGTTGGCGTGGAAGTTTGGAGAGTGGGGTGCCAGCTCAGGTGTTGCTTCGTCATCTGACTGTGGTTCAAAATTACGAGGTGTTGTCCTCGGATCTTTCCCTTAAGGGACTGATCCCGGACCGTCGTTAATAGCCCATTGTGTTGCTCTAGTACGACGTTAACTAAAAATTACATTACCTTACCACGGAAGAATAATGCTTAGATTTTAATAGTAAGTGACGTGGCACAAGCACAATCTGGAGAGCATGATTCTATTCAGAACAGCTCAAATTCTACAAAATCATTCATTCCATCCAACCATTTTTCAAGATTTTATGTTTAAAAGCATTTTTAGTGAAAGATGGTAGGTAGGTTAGAGCAACAAAATCGGGTATTGGCGACGGTCTGGGATCATTCCCGAAGAGAAAGATACGAGAACAACACCTCGTAATTTTAAACCACGGTTTAGATGACGAGGCAACACTTGAACTGGTACCTCAATCTCCAAATTTCCACACCGCGCCAACATGAGTACATTTGAAACCACGTTGTCACCTTTGTCACGACGGTCTTTGACTGGATTCGAACTCGCAACCCTCCGGTTGCTAATCCGATGCTCTTCCAACAAGGCCACAGTATTCCTTTTAGTAAAAGATGGTAATGGTAATGGTAATTTTAGTTAACGTCGTACTAGAGCGACACAACGGGCTATTGACGACGGTCCGGGATCAGTCCCTTAAAGGAAAGATTTGAGGACAACATCTCGTAATTTTGAACCACGGTCAGATGACGAAGCAACACCTGAGCTGGCGCCCCACTCTCCAAACTTCCACGCCAACCCAACGTGAGGACTTTCGGCCACGACAGATTTAAGGTGCACCAGCCGCCTCTACACCATACGTTTACAAACATCCATGCCCGGGCCCGGATTCGAACCAGGAACCTTTTAGTAAAAGAAAGAATAGTTTAAAATTTCAAACATTTCAGGAGTAAAATAAATATTAGCACCCCTTGAGAATAATTTTTGACACGATAAAAAAGGTTTACGGTTTTAGTTTTTAACGTAGCATAAAGCCGCAATAATTACAGTAGAATTTTTTTTCTAATGGCGGGTACATTTTGACCTAAGTCATTGGCCACTACAAGGCCGGAAGTGATTTCCACTTGTGAAGGAGCACCCAGTAGTAGGACCATCATCGCCCCTAACAATTTATACTTCGTAATTTTGAACCATGTTTAGATGACGAAGCAACACCTGAGCTGGTATACGCTTATAAACATCCATGCCCGAACCCGGATTCGAACCGGGGACCTTCCGATCTAGAGGCTAACACCTTAACCACTATACCGGTTGGTCGGCATTACCGTAGAATAATACTGTAAAAAAAGAAAAACAAAATGATATCAGTTAAACGTTTTCTTGTATTGGGTTGACTAAATACAGCAAATTAAACAAACTCAAATCAAAACTAAAAGGGAGTTCTTAAATGTCTAATGGAAAAAAAGATCCTGATTAACTTTCATTATTTTCAAAATGGAAAAGGCGATGTTTTCACCTTACTAGAATAAATATATGGCGAAAATTGCTCAGTGAAGTTGCACAAAGTGCAGACTTCACTCAATGTCATGCCTGTACAGCCACGAAATGTACTTTCGAATGCTTCGAATTGAATGAGTACTTACAAATTGTTTCGTAAGGAACGTCTCGGAACTTCCGCAAAGTTCGTAAAATTGATTACATGGCGAAATATTGTCTCAGATTCAGATCAAAATCAGACATAACATATGTTGCGTTCTAGAATACATTTTCTAATAGATGAAAGAATCTTACCTTTTATTTAATCACCTCAAGAGCAGATCTGAAATTTTTATCATCAAGATTTGCAATCAGAAAATTCGTTAAAATATTTTTTTTTTACACAAGCAGCATAGAAACAAGTTTTAAACGGATTTGCTTCTGTTAGCTCTTTTAAAAGTATTTTCTAGAGATGAAATAGTGAGTGTTTTGTCTCCCCATGCAAGTCTTTTTCCTTGCTCGTTTGGTGTTGTCTCCGTAAAACCTGTTTTAACGACATCATTTTGGTTCAAATGCACACGTTTTTCGGGTGGAAATTTCGAATCAAGGTATTTTGATTCACGGCGTTTGTTTATTGGCAGAAATACTACTTTAAAACATACTGTTTAAACTATATTCGTCAGTACAATGCTAACGTAAGCAATATTTTTTTCAAAACTAGCATGTCGGAATGAAAATTGAATTGAGGTCAAGTGAGAGAGACACATTCAAGCGTATTAAATCATACAGAATAACACTAGAAAAATAAAGTTTCAGAAATTTTTGACAGAAAACTACAATGAAACAAGTTGCTTGTTTTTCTCATTTTTTTAATTTACAATTACCCCTAAATTATTAAATTAAAGATTATTCTTGCGATAAATCAAGGTGGAATGTCTCTCTATATTTAAGGAAGTAACTGCCACTGCCGCATGATTGTTAACTCGCTTTTTTCACTCGATTCTTAGACGATTTCCCGAGAAAGTACGGATAAGAAAATTGCGAAATGAAGATGGTTGGTTCAAAATTGTACAGGGAACAAGATGGAGATTTATTTTAATGCGGCTCTCTAGTGTGTGGGACATATCCCCCCCCCTTTTTTTTTAGCATTTTATATCTTTGTACATAATGTATATACTTGTCCATACGTGTTTGAAATAAAACATACGAAACAAGTTGATCCGTCACTCTAACAGAACTCTACAGTTCCAAACATATTGTATAATTGTTTTTGAAATTGGTTGATAAATAAATTCGATGCGATTAAAAGTTGGTCATACAAATTTTATGAATTTTTAGGTCGTAATTTCCGATACAAAACTAAAACTGTCATATCTATAGTTTAATACTATTAGTTTTAAAATTTGAAAATACCACGTGAAAGCTTGGAATGCACTCTTTCTTATGGTATAATATTTATGAAATTGGTTCATAAATAAATTCGATGCGATGAAAAGTATGATTTCGCGTTAGTGTACAAATTTTTCATCACGGAGATGAAACGTTAGATCGTTCTAGAACGTTCCCTGTAACGTCATGCCCCATAAAGACGCTTGCAAAAGGAGTGTTGGTTTGTGAAGCAAACTAAATGGGATTGCGTAGCAGTCACCGGTGGTTGGCGATCGTAAGCGAGCAGGGGGCTCTGTCCCCTAGTTTATATAAGTGAAGTATACCCCATAAATATTATATGCGATAATAATTTTATGTACATAAATTTTCGTTCCATGCTGCTCTAGACAGTACTCTCACGTACTAAAACCTCACGAGCATTGTTCTATTCAAGACCTTGCTATTTCCTACCTGTTCACGATAAACTGAGCATTGTGTGTCATAATTTTGTGTCCGATCCTGTTCATCTGCTACATTTTTTATTCTGTTGATCTCTTGGACTTGTTCTTATTTGATTAAACAACAACGAAATAATTTGTAATTTAGTAAATTTTAAAGTGTTTATATGTTAACCCTTTCATGCGGTAATGGGATGTATGGTATCACACCTTGAAATAGAAAAGGCAAAGTAAATAAATTTCCTAGGTATATTGAGACTGTTAAAATACATCCATATTAAGTAATAGGTCCTCCAGACTTTGGTTTTTAAACTTTTTCTTTGGTATAGTCCTCGTCTACTGTCCGTGGTTCAAAATTACGAGGCGTTGTCCTCGGATTTTTCTTTTCGGGAGATCCCATACCGTCGTCAGTAGCTCGTTGTGTTGCTTCAGTGTGACATTAGTTGACTACATACATCTTTAGCATAGTCACCTTCAAATGTTAAACTTGATTTATTTCACATTTTATATGCTGCCTTTGCTTTTCCACGTCGTATTTGTATTTAATAAATTATATTTCTGTTTTAAACTTTCCACCGACACTTTGCTTCATAACTGACGAAAAAAAATCATCCTTGCAGCTTAGTGAGTTTTCTCATGTGCTAGCAGCTTGCGGGCTGGTTCAATTCCTGTAACTACCCTGGGTTTAATTCTCACTGCTGCGTCACTTTCCTTGTGTGTAACCAACCTATCAATGAAATATTTTTTCAATGTTGATGAATTTAATTCATGTCATAGTTCAAACAGATCGTCTCAAAGGTTTCCGTTAAAAGAAGTTTTTACACAGCTCCTTTCAAAGGGGTGACTTAAAGTTTAGAAACATATTTCTCC
Organism: Metellina segmentata; assembly: GCA_947359465.1. NCBI lineage: Eukaryota > Metazoa > Arthropoda > Arachnida > Araneae > Tetragnathidae > Metellina > Metellina segmentata. Next base: position 55,164,614 of record OX375874.1, read on the forward strand.
AAACAAAATTCCGAAATTTGCCTCTCTAAACTACATCCTACTGGGTTTTCTTCTCCGATCCAAACCAGCTCCGCTAGATGAAATGGTCGAGAACTTTCCAGGCACAAGTAAACAGCGTCGCCAAGTGAAGACGATCACGTCTCCAATCTACAAGACCCGACGAGAGGCGGGAGGAAACCCAAACTTTCCAACCAGCGGGAGCAGGCGAAGAGGTGCGGGCAGGCGCGAGGCAAAGGTCACAAGAACAAAATCACAGTATCCGGTGACTCATGGGGGCTCTTGCTCTTCCCCTTCCTCCGGGTTTCCGCCCGTCCATCGACATCGGTTCATGGCAGTGGAAGAGGAGTGCGTGGGGATTCGATTTCATTTGGGGAGGTCTGGAGAACGTTTTGCATCTGCAAGCACACTTGCCTCCGGGAATTTGACTACGCGCAGATGAGCCAGCACCGTTTTAATGCGTTAGGCCAGGGGTTCCCAACCTTTTAGTAACTGCGTACCACGAAATTTTTGGCGTACCACCAGTCCTATATTTTATAGAAACATATATCGAATGTCAGAAAAGTGCCCAATGGCTTGTTTTATTTTAATTAAAACACTAACGTACGTGGACCCGAAATCGACGTTATTTGTGTATCGTCGAATGGCAACAATCAACGTAAATAAAATAACCCAGATATTTTGAATTCTTGCTCTTTTCTAATAGCCGAGGTCAATTTCTTAGCAAAATAAGAAATTAAATTGTAATATTTATGTTTCAACTGACTTTTTATTTCTTCTTTTGATGTAAAAGTAATTTAAACGTAATTTTGCTACCCGGTATCTGGCCACGTCAGAATTAATGTTTACTTTTTAAATTTGATTTAGAATTCCGTGTTTGGGTATTTGAGTTGACTGCGAGATGTTGTGGACATATTTGAGGATTCCCAAGTATTATAAAAATGTGTTTTTTTGTTAATAAATCATTATTGTCTTTGTCAATATCGTTGAAAAGTCTTTTGTCGCATTATTCTATTTCACAATATATTCAGGAAGTCGAAATTCAACACGTTTGGATAGATACGTACGTGGGTTTTTTTTTCAAAATTTTGCATTTTTTCAAGGATTGGAATTTTATTTTTGTTTGCATTATGCGTTCCGGTATATTACCTATTGCAGAAATATTATTTAGGAGTTAGATTTTAATGATATGTCTATTTCCTGCAAAATATCACTAGACATGGGTAATTTTGTAACGGTTCATGTATTTTTCAACCAACTTTCCTTAAATATTTGATTGAATACGCAATGATTTAAAGAATTGTTTCAGAAAAATAAATAAAATGTACAAATCAAAACATGTTTAATTACGGTGTGTAAAAAAGTTTAAAAAAAAAGCACTTTTTCACACCACCGAGCGCTAGCCGGCGCAGCCCGGCTAGTTTTAATTAAAATACTAAGAAAGCTTCATGTTTTATGATTGATGCACGTGTATTTCGTATTAATGATGTTTTAATAAAGTAAGAAATAAAACGATTAATGAAAATTACAGTTTTATTTTTTACTCACAGGTCTAAAAACAAATAATTTTAAATAATTAGTACAAACTTTTTTTTTCTTCTAATGGCGGGCACATTTGACCGAAGTCATTGGCCACTACAAGGCCGGAAGTGATGGCCACTTGTGAAGGAGAACCCAGTGGGAGGGCTATCATCGCCCCTAACAATTACTTCGTAATTTTGAACCATGTTCAGATGACGAAGCAACACCTGTGAGCTGGTATACGCTTAAAAACATCCATGCCCGAACCCGGATTCGAACTGGGGACCTTCCGATCTAGAGGCTAACACCTTAACCACTATACCGGTTGGTCGGCTTAGTACAAACTAAGCAAACAAATATTAACATAATCAAAAATCAATTTTTAGTGCGAAATTTGTTGTTTGTCTTTTATTAAAATATCAATATCAGGAGCAATGATGCTTAACTTCACTCTTAAGTCCTCTTCAACACTTACTCTGTTTCTATATTTATTTTTTATATACAAAAGTTCAGAAAACCACTTTCACACAAGTAACTAGTAACAAATGGTATACGAAATAGCATAACGTGGTTGTACATACTAAAAAATCGAACAAACTTCGTAGAATATTTGGGTCGCTCATATCATCCTTGCGTACTACCTGAAACATTGCCGCGTACCACCGGTTCGGAATCCCTGGGTAGGCAGTTGAGCCGGACCAGGGGCGCGCTCAGTGGAGGGGACATATTCTGAAGAGAACCCTTCTCTACCGATTTAAAATATCAATCGAATGCCCCCACCCCTTCCCAACATGAACAATATTTAAAAGATTTTTTGAGCGTTTTCAGAAATGAATCGCTAAATGTAAAAAAGGGTCATGTTTCATTTTTTTTTTTTCAATTTTCATGTTTTTATGGATTTGTGCAACAGAGACGCCAACGCGTCCTTGGGTTATGTCTCGTCTCTGGATATGTCTGTATTCCACAGACACACACACACACACACACACTATATAGTTAAATTTTTTACTAAAAACGTACTATTGAAGAAGACAAAATTTGTTTCCTCACCTGAAAACTTTAGAGAATGACTCCTGACCCCTTTTTACATTTAGCGATTCAAATATCAAGTACATTTTACCTGTGTGATAAACGAAATTTTGAATTACGGTGATTGTATATTTTCTAATTGTTTTTAAACATACGAAACAGTTCGAGATCTATAGGCTCTTGCTCTCAATACGTCACTAATCACACATTTTTCTTGTTTTGTCCAATCTCGTCCCATTCAGACCAATCACTTTGCTTGGTTTCACCACCGTTATTTTTTTGTCGCGCAAGGGTCAACTCTTAAGGAGTTACTCTTTAAGCCCTCACGACTTATGGAGTCACCTTGCACATAATGGATTCGTCGCTTGCCTTAGCAAACAATCAAATTGCTCAAATACCAAGTGAGCGTTTCTTTAGAAACAACTGTATTTGACTGTTTTGAGACCTGCCCACGAAAATTTTGATAGCCATCGATCAAGCCACTTCGGGCTTATATTTGAAACAGCGACAACATTTTAGTGGGGGCCCGGTGACATTCATTAACATCCCTTAGCCCACCCTTTCTGAATACATTCCGTTCCTGGCCAGGGAATCTTCCGAAATGTTCCGGATGTTTCAAAAATAAATGCTGACGTCAGCTTAATCGTGTAACCGAAGTTTTAAGAAACATTTTTTACTATTTTCAGACCTGACAGGTCTGAAAAGAGTAAATATCTGTAAATGAAATGCTCGTTTTTTTAGCATTGTAGCAATTTAATCGGTAGATGAAGCAAACGAAGCTGAGTATGAGCTGGGACACCGAATGGAAAGAGAAGAAAAATAGCTTCATGCGTCGTTTCTCATCCACATGCAGGGACACATTCAATTCGAGTACCCCTCGGGCCCTCTCGAAATGCATCTATGTTAAAAAAAAATTAATTGCACTCTGAAACGAATTCAATCAGCGTGGATCGAAGTTTGGTTAGTTATGCAAGTAAAACACGTGGAACAAGATAATCCTATAAACCTGTGCTCAGATAGCAAAATGTTATAAGTCACTTTTCCCAAAAAATTGAGTAAATCCCATTCTGGAGTCCGGTTTGTTAATGTTTAGAAGGTGGCAAACTGTCGTAAGTCTTTTTCTTTCAGTTTATGAGAAAACAAATGTGGAAAATTGTAATGTGTCAAAAACCACAGAACCACATGTTGAATCTTAAAATTGCTGTTACGAAAAATTAAAAAAAGTGGCTTACAACATTTTGCCATCTGAGCACAGAAATAAAACATACACAGATACGTTAATCATACAAGTGAAACATACTACTAGAGGAAAACTGGACTAGATCTGAAATTATTTTCTTAGTGTGTTCCTACCCACTACCCAAAGATTTAAGGGCCCCGTTCCTGATTGGTGGGCACATGGGAATAGACAAGATAAATTCGGAATGGGCCAGTTAATAAAGAAATTCAGTAAACCAAAAAGAAGCAGCCTTACACAATGAGTATAATGTTTTATAAATAAAATGCGATGAACCAAAACATCCCTGTATGTTACCAATAAACAGAACAAACAGTAATCCAAATCAATATTTTTAGTTTTTACTTATTTTAATTATATCCACGAATCTGAGTATCTTGATCTTAAGTTTCTTATTATATTATCAAAAGTTAGTTATGGGGGAGGGGGTTGCAGCATCAAATGCTTCTAAAAGGCTGGCTTGTTAATGTTTGCACGAAGGTATCCAATACCTCAAGATAGCTCCTGGAGCCGTAGTATTATTAATTTTTTTATTATCAGTTTAAATTCTTAATAGATGTGTTCACACTTACACATGAATAATAAACAAATTTTGAGACGCGAATGAAAAGTAAATAAACTCCTGTTGTTCGGAATATCATTTTAAATTGAGCACAGTAATTAAAAAAATATTGTCTAATCTAGTTGAACGATTTAAAAAATCAAAGTAGGAATGTTTCATGGAAATTTTTAGATTTTTTTTTTTGGTTAAAAATACATGTTGCAAACAGAATAAATAAGACAAATCAATTAATTAAGAATTACGGGAAGTATAAGACGTAAGCTTGTAAAAAAATTCCTTGCACTTGAATAAAAAATGCTTATTCACAAATAAAAACTGCACAATAAAGCAACAGCTCTGATTTGTTCCCTTTCAAAGCGAATATGCGATAGAATGCAGTTGCAAATCTGTGCGGAACTTCTCTATGCTCAATTGCTTTTAAAATATTGCAGTCTACAAAAATAGTCATTGCGAAAACTTGTTTGAAGTCTGATAAGATTTAATGTTATTTTGTGTGTCCACGATTTCCAAAGTCCATCCCGTATAAATTCTAATACTTTTAGTTGACTTAAAATTTATAAGACTTATTTAAAACGTGAGCATAGTTTAAACTAGTAGTCTCAACATACAAAAAATAATAAAATAAATAGGTACATAGTTGTTCGTTTTTAAATAAACAAGCACAATTTTACATTTTAAAGACATTGACAGATCCTGACTCATTGCAACACGAAGAACAGCAAGCCAAGTCCTTGGGAAAGTTTCGTGCTGCCATCTAGTTGCAAAGTAACTAACAAATTGTTTTAGGCTTTAGATCAGGGGTAGGTTTAGTAACAATATATAGTTAAATTTATATTTTATTTATATTTTGCATACGTTTATAATACGCAGAAAAATTTAATTTTTTGCTGCATTTCTGGATCTCTATCAATACAGTACCTACTACTATGGAAGCTGATTTAATTGAAGAAAAAAGAAAATTAAATAAAAAAAAGCTTTAAAAGTATTAAGTCTATTGAAATTACCTTTAATTAACTATTAATGAGATCCTTGATATCTGGTTCTGTTTTCGCAAGGATCAAACGTAGGTCTCCTCTTTCGGAAATATTCAGACGTTTTTCTGTTTGGTGATAATATGATAAACAGAACTAAAGCCTGATTCTACAAGACATGAGGTAAGAAAAGGTATCAATTAATTGAGTATCATATTCCACATTTGATTATAACGCAGCATTTTTTATCAAGCCATATTTTTCATATCCACCACTATCGAAATTGTATTTACTTTCTTCATCATCTAATCTTCAAACAGTTGCCAGACTCCTCAATATTTGCTGTAGAAGGATTTTTCATTCAATCATACACCTTCAAATTCAAATATCTTCAAATAGTATTTCCATATTCAATTTAAGTTCGTTAAGGTGGCTACTGAATCTTTCAATCTCCTCTGGAGTTACATAATATTTCATAGTTGATAATTCTAGAAACTGATGAAAAACAATCTCTTCAATAGATTAAAACGAAGAAGATCAAGTTTGTCGATAAATAATGACACAATATTTTGGCAATTGATAAGAGTTTTATTAGCTTCTTGAAGCTGCAAATTGATTTCCTTAATTCTCTTGAGAATATATGCCAAATGAAAGGCATCAATCTTTACTGTTTTTAATTGTTGAGAGATTGGTCTCATTTTAATGCTTTCAAAATTATACGACACTATCATATAATGCTACAAAACGAGAAAAACATGTACCCTTTGACAGTCACAGAACTCCTGTGTGTAAAAATAACCTAATAAATCCTCATCATTGTCCTGGCACAGCTGTCGAAACATTCCACCATTTTTGGCATTGGATTTGATCTTATTTACAGCTCTAATTACTATCGTTAATGATGAATGGAAACGTACTTAAATGTTTTCTTACAAGATGTCTGTCCACCACACAATGAATACATAAAAACATTTGGCACCTTCTACCTTCAAATAAGCAACTAATCCACGATAGCGACCTACCATTGATAGTGTTCCACCCGTAGCGCATGCAACAAATGTATATTATATTTTTAAAAATTTAAACGCTCAAAAGTATATTATTTTTTGCAAAGTAGGATTTCACAGCATTAAATATTGATAATCCTCTTGTATCTGTAATGAGATTTATTCTGAATAACATTTCTTCTCGTTATTGTACTGTTTTCATCAAAATAACGTACATATGTCACCAATAAAACTTTATTATCTGCAATGGTAGACGTCCAATTGTATGGAAAATGAAGAGTTTTGGAGAATACCCATCAGTTTGTTTTCAACATGAAATGCCATTTCTTCAATTCGTCGCTTTACTGTGCTATCGCCTAGTGCCAACGTTTTTAAAGCTTCATGTATATCCTGATGCATTACTGTTTAGAGAAATTCGTTGCAGCCGGTCACTGACTCAAGTTCGGTTATGCGGAAAACATTTTTTGGTCCCCACGTGCATTAAAAAATCGCATCATGAATTCCCGAATTACTCAGAACTACTTTCCAATAGAGAAAGACAAAAAATCAAACGCAACTTTTAATCAGTCAAATTGACAAATTAGTCTCGGAGGAGAGTAAACGGAAATTTCTGTCTCCCCATCTTCGGGTATAAAAGATTTATGTAGATTCATCATCGAGCAAGACGGCGCCGACACCGAAAGACTTCATATTGCGGATCTTTATAAAGACAAGCACTGTTTCAATCTAATCTTTTTCCTCTTAGCGGAGCTTTTTTTTTTTAATACCGAGGATGAAAGACGATCCCACGGAGTGTTTTAAGAGGCCAAAGGCCTGTAATAAACATGTTTCCCACCTTTTTTTTTATGTGAACGAACATTATTAGATATTTCTCAAAGGCTGACCCGAACCTTGAAAGAGAGAAAACGACAACAAAAAAAGCACGAGAAAGGATAATTAGGCGCGTCCAACTTTTCTGTGTTCGCTATTCTTAGCTGATGTGGCGAAATGATTAAAAAAGACTGAAGTTCATTTAGTGGCGTGGCCAAGGGTGTGTTTGTGGAGTCAAAACCCCTCCCTGGACCAAACAATTTTTACACAACTACGAGAACATTTTAAATTTTGTTTCTATACTTATATTTACCTTTCTTTTGCTAAAATGGTATTATTGTTTCATTAACATGCTTCTTAAACTTCAAATATGGAGTAGAGTCCAACCTTTCGAAGATGAGGATGTATTGTCTGTCGACCACGAGAACATCTTACCCAAAGCCTGAGTGAGGGAAATCCAGGAGAAGTTCACGCGGTAGACAGAAGTAAGGAAACGGGTAGCCTCAATTCCACAGGAAATTTCCTACTCGCTACTTCGATCCTTTTGTTCCAGAAGTAAATACTTTTGTATTTATTATCTGCTGGTAAATTATTTTAATTATAAATGTAGTGAATCACGATTCCTCAAATTATTTATTAAACTGATACCTTTAGAATTGATCCCGGACCGAAGTCAATAGCACGTTGTGTTGCTCTGGTACGGCGTTAATTAAAATTACCTTACCTTACCTTTAAAATAGGACTAATCCAAATTTGCAAAATAAAAATGCATCTATCATTGCAGTTTTGTGAAGTTAAATTTGGTAACTAACATGTCAGAATTTCTATTTTGTTCAATCCTCGAGCCACTTGGATCTTTTATGATTCATTATTTTCTGACAATCTTTGCAATATTTAATAGCTTAGTGTGACATTTCATTATGCGACCCTTCTGTTTTCCAGATTTTTACTGCTAAACTAAATTGCTAAGGCTAAAACTGTTATTAGAATTCGATTTGAAAATATAAGCTGTTTTCGAAGATTACCTCTCTCGGCTAAAAGAATACAATTTTAAACGGTAAGTTAGCATCACAGAGAGAAAAGTAAAAAGAGCCATTGCTAAAGAAGTAAAAAAAATGACAAAGTTATAAAAATTGCTCTCAACTCTAAAAATAGACAATTTTTCCCGAACACTTACCCTTCGAAAAAAGAGAAAACTTCCACGCTACCCTCAACATAAACTTTAGTGTGAAGAATTTTTTCATACCGCACGCGTTTACAAATGGAAAAGAGTTTCGGGCTCGCAGATTAGGCATTTTTACACTTTCCCTCTCTTTCTCGCGGAAGATTTGCCGCAGCTGGCCTATCAAATAAATTTATGGTCTCATTATGGCTGTTGTACGAGATTATAAAAAAAGCGTCGAACATCACTTTCGGGAATAAATAACAAAACGGGGAAAACGTTTCCGCGTATTCCTGTTTTCTCTAGTATTTGTAGTCTTCAGTTTGAACTCGCGCTTCGCTGGTAGTCTGTGAGCTGTATGCAGTGCATGAACGATTCCTGTAATTACCCTGGATGCATTTCTCTCTCCTGTGCTAATAAAAAATTTTCTTGTATCCGTACCTATTTCCATGACGGAAAAACATTGCCTGGTGCAGCTTGGTCAGATTTGGCGATTGCGTCACAAAAAACAACCACCAAACCAGTTTTTAACTTATCCCCGAGGAAAAGAGAGAGACAACTTTAATAAAATCGAATTAATTTTTCCCCTGGGTATACACTTTTCTAAAAGCAAAACAATCTTACCGTTTTTCTGTCCGATGCAATACTGCTATAGTTTTAAAATAGTTTTAAGATATCTATAACATAGCTATGATAATATACGAGGGCTGTTCAATAAAGAATGATCACAAATTAATAAAAAATATTTTCCTTAATTTCTCCAAATTTTTACGGTCTTTCTCAAAATACTCTCCATTGCATACAATGCCCTTTTCCCACCTCTTTTCCAGTCTCCAAACACATGCTGGAAGCCATTTTTTGACAGGTCCTTCAAAATCCCCTACACAACTTTTACCACTGGTTGTGATGATGAAAACCGCTTTTCCCGGAGGTGTTTCTTCAAATTCGGGAAAAGAAAAAAAAACACGCATGGGGTGCACCAGGACTATATGGAGGATGGGGAACACACATGACATTGGTTTTTGAAAGATCTGACGATTTTTTAAGGCGAAAACAAAATTTCAATGCAGTGTGTTGAACTTCGCGTGTCACATCCATTTTTGCCGTAGGCGAAAGTAAAACTAGGCGTTCTTGGCCGGCTGCCAAGGCCTCAGCAATGACGTCATGACCATGAAACTTGCGCTCTCGACTTATCCTGCTACACATTCAATATAAATTTTATTTTTCTTGATTTTTTTAATCACCTTTAAAAAAATTATGATCATTATTTATTGAACAGCCCTCGTTTTAGTAATAGTTAGCGAACTCTTGATATAAAATATAAATTAGATATTTTCATAACTCTATCAGATTTGATTCTAAAGTACTTCCAAACGCAGCATCGTCAGAATATTGGAAAATAAAATGTGTTTATTTGATATTCAAATGCAATGTTTTATTTTTACATCATTACGTATAACTATTTTAATAAAAATGGAACTTTTCAATTGAAAGTTATATAGTCTACATATAACACAGGGAAGAAGCATTCAAAAATAGCTAAATGATCGTTAAATTTTAATTTTTTAATTGTGCACATCGTACATATACATACCTCCACATCACTAAAATAACTTTAATAATGTTCTTAGCTTTATATATATATATATATATATATATATATATATATATATATATTTCGCACTATTTTTTACTAAACAAACTACAACTATCATTTACGTAACTAAGTTTAAGAATTCAATGAAAAGTCGTAATGGCATATATTTTTGAAATCCTAATAATAGACCTAATACTAATTACATTATCGTATTAGCTGAACCAACTAAAAGAGCTAATCAAGTGAAATGAAAATCCACTAACATCCAGTATGAAATCATGTGTAGTGTTCGAGGTATTGACAGTCAGCACAACTTCCCCTTCATACCTCTCCCCATTTTCAGAAAGTAACTTAAGCGGTTTTTATGGAAAAGGGGGGGGGTCCTTTTTTTCTAGATACGCCTCTTGGAGAAAAACAGAGGCGACAAGAAATTAAGTTGAACTTCACATGGATAAATCGGACTAAAATAGAATGACTACTCGCGTCTAACACGTATTTTTTTTTATAAAATTTAAAAATAGCTAACTATATTTGGGTACAAAATTCAGGTGACATTCTGAGCCTTTTCAGATATATTTATAACAGAACAAGATTAAACCTTTGATCAACAAGTTTTTACAGCATGCCTGTTTCCTCTTATATAATTCAAAAACATCGCAGTGATTTGAATTAATATTTGCTCAATTATTTTTCAAGAACTCGTGGAAAATGTATTTATATTATTAATTCGTTTGCGACTTTTCTTAAAAATCTTTTTTGAAATAACATCGAGCAATTTTACGATATCGCCATACAATCGCAGAACGAATTCTATACTTAAAAAATGAAACATATGACTAATAGTCCTACTTGAAGAAAGAGTGAAACCATTTTCACGAAAGAAAGAACGAGGAAGTTATTCAGGTCATTAAAAAAAATCCATATTGAATATACAGGTGATTCTGCTAGCAAATAACAAAATTTAAAGAAGTGTATTTGATGTGTGCATTTTATTGCATACATCCAATACTATATTTCCTAAATTTGTATTCTTATTCTTAAAACTTAACATATTATGCACTTTGCATGATTTTCGTTTTAAATAATTTTTATTACAATATAAAATACAAAAATGTACTCAGCACCTTGCACTAAAGTATTTTCATAAATGCTTACTTGTAGCATTTATGAAAACAAAGCAAATTTATAATTTTCTGCTTCTCTTGTTATACAGCAGCCGATTTCGCATATCAATAAAAATTGTCCTACACTTATTTTCTCGGATTGTTCCTGGTATATTCTATATATGAAATACAAGAACAATTTTAAATTGCCTTAAGCTGAAACACAGAATCTCGTGTTCTAATGATCAACATAATATGTGGGTAGTCATGATACATATCCCAAAGTCCCTTTCCTATAAAGTTTTCTCTTGAAAGTTTACATTATATATTTGTTAGACTACCTAATATATGTAATCATTATCCCCCATTACTGGTACTATATTCGACTGGTTCTATTTTCGGAAAAGAAGAACCAATGAACAAGAAAGAACAGCCAGTCGGATACTTTTTTATGATAATTGGTCCAACAGACACGGAAAAGATTCCGAAATAAAATAGTAAACGTAGACCCACAGGAAGTAATTTATTCCCTCTTGTAAGAATAGTTTTTCAAATCTTTTCTAAGAAACAGTTCGAGAGACTAGTAAAATAGACAGAGCGCCTGGATAGCTTTAAATTTCTAATATATTTTAAAAGAGAAAAGTCTTGGGCAAGTCGTTGGAAATCGAATATTGTTACTGTTACAAAGAATAGTTATTTTTGATAAAGTGTTTAAAATATGGAAAAACCATCAAAATTGTTTTATTTCAGTGGTTCAGTTATAAAAAATAATTAATACTACAGACAAACGTAAAATTCCATAGTTTCAAAAGAATGGCTTATTATAACTTTATTTAATTCATGTCACAAAATATTCAAGGATTAGAAAAGACAAAAGAAAATTTAATTTGTATAAAATCTGGGGAATGGTGAAATAGGATGTAAAATAGTGTTGATAAAAGAAAGATATTCTTAACTATATATATCAGGGCTCGAAATACCCGGGTGCACAGGTGCACTGTGCACATGAACATAAAATTGTGCACCTAATTTTTTCCCGTTAGGTGCACAAAAACAGAGGGGAAACGTGTTTTATGTTATTTTGATGTTTCAACAAAATATTAGTATCGACTTGTTTCGCTCTGAAGGAACGTTATTAAAATTCCTAAATACACACTATACGAAAACAAAATCGCTGGGCCGCAACGGGTTTATACAGGAGGAAGGTTTACTTGTATTACTGCCACCAGAACTTTCCGATGATCGAAACATTTTCCAGATGGCTCTGTTGAAGCGACAGCCGTGCGCCGGTGAGAAGGGAGAATTTAGGTATTTAAATATTTTTATTTACTATCTACTACTAACCTATATAAACATACCTAACTAATAAAGTAGTTTATATTACATTAATGCCCGTTGTGTTTAGATATAAGTGAAGGCACAAATACCTAAAATACGTTATTTTAACAGAAAATACCGGGTCGGTTTTAGTCGAGTGGTTAGCATTATCTTTAACGCTAGGTCTATACTTTTGTTTTTAATGTGCACCTAAAATATAACCTGTACACCTAATTTAAAAACTTAGGTGCACAAGGTGCACCTGTATTAAAAAATCTATTTCGAGGCCTGATATATATTAAAACTTAATATTGTGAATACAAATACCTTATGCGGAAATATGTCATAGAAACACATCTAAGTAAACGATTGAAATTTAATGCTACAATTTTTCCCTTTTGGGTCCTTTTTAAGTCAGTTTTGTCTCGTTTACATCAAGTATATGGGTTTCATACTTGGTCGTAACTTACCGATTCTCTAACTTTTATAGTTATATTAAAAAAAAATTAAATATAAATTATTAAAATAAGTTTTTTCTACCGTCCTGTCAAAATACTAAACTCAGTTGTGTTGAGAATGCGTTCATGCTCTATAAAACCTCAGCAACTCTTTCCAGAATGTAATGGTGTCTCTGGTTCGGCTCGTGTATGATTAAGAGTTAATTGCTGTGTGACTTGTGCAACACAAGTCCCTTTTGGACTTTGTTTAGGCTATACCCTAACCAAGGCGATTATTAACAAGACTCTTCCTCATACAAGATTTTGTTTCCGATGACTGACTTGGCGGTGTATAATATTAACTTCTTGCGGAAACTTTACATTTAAGATGTCTCTGCGTCAAAATACTTTTAAGATGTGCACAATCCTCACTTCATAGAAGCGTTTTTCAACCTATTGTTCATGATCGGAATCTGGGTCGCAAGAACTTGGTTAAGTTTTGTTACAACGAAATATTTCACAGCAGTGTCACTAAATTTAGTTCTTAAAATTTAAAACAGAAAAAAACTGTAATCATCTTCTTATCAGCTTAAAGTTTTACTTTTTGAGACTGACACAAGACCATGAGAAATTTTTTTGTCACAATCGTAGCAAATCGTCGTAATCGTGAAAATAAAAAACTTGCCGTTGGTTTCTATGGAGCAAGGACCGTATATGGCAAGGCTGCGTCAAACAGACACATAAGTAAAAGGTCATACAAGCACAAGGAAAGTCTTACTAACACAGAATAGAGAGTGAGTTGTGTTCTGGCGCAGAAGAAAGCAATACTCAGAGGTTGAGTTGCAGGAATCGAATCTATAATTTGTAGGTTGTTTGCATATGGCGACTCTTTAAAGGTTTGGTAAGCGATATATTAAAGCAACCGAAAATGAGAACCGTTGACTTAAATTCATGGAAAAGATTGAGAACTGCTGACTTACAGCAATGCAAAACGTTTCTTGCGTTTCCGAACCACATAGACAGAAGTACTGAGAAATCGTTCAAAGGACTAACTCAAAACCTCAATTTCATACGCATTGAAAGCAATTAATTTTTTCAAGCTAAATTTTTAACAAGCCAAACAAAGCTACCTTTTTTCTGCACCGAATATCCAAACTCATCGTGACCTCACCACCAAGAAACTACTGACGTCAATCGGCGTAACCAACAAGCCGACCATTGATAAAATACCCTGATACTCGGGTATTCTTTCTTCCTTTTGTTTGTTATGATAGGTTTTCTACAAATGTCATCTCCGTATAACTTTACAGAGTGGCCTTTGTGTCAACATCAAGGTCCAGGAAACGCTGACTCTAAATAAATGGAGAAATTCTCCGCATGACTTGAGAAGATACAAGATTGCATACAAAAAGTATTGATTGTTGTTCACTGCACAAAGCACAATCGCGTTATGCAGTGAAACGGATATGGAAATAAAACTTTCCGTTCGTCAAAGAAACATTAACAAACAAGCACTTGATAACATAATGGCTGAATGTAGACCCCTTTCGACGAAATTCCTAGAATAAATGAGTCGTTCTCACGGCATTATCGGCTAATTTTACAATCATCAACATCAATCGAGAAGTGAATAATTGGCAACATAAATACGCAATATCGAGGCTAGAAACACCAAATTTAAACTGTGCTCAGGTGCCAAAATGTTATTAGTCACTTTTTTTTATTTTTAGTGACAGTAATTTTAAGATTCAAGATTCAACATGTGGTTCTGTAGTTTTTGACATATTACAATTTTCCACCTTAGTTTTCTCGTAAACTGGAAGAAAAAGACTTACGACATTTGGCCGCCTTCTTAACAACTTCTGATTAACAAACCAGACTCCAGGATGGGACTTACTCAATTTTTTGGGAAAAGTGACTTGTAACATTTTGCCATCTGAGCACAGAAATAAGCAACGTAATATTTTAAATTATTGTATTCGTTCTCCATTTTTGTTGAGTCACGAATCTAATGTTAGAGCGCCAGGCAATATAGTGATGTCACTTTCATAGAAAAATTGAAAACTGTGCGTCTCAAATTAAAATCCATTTCAGGAAAATACTATCTCTCACATTGACATCATAGAAAATGACAGTTTTAACAGAATGGTCAAGGAGGGTTCTTCAAGATGCTCGAGGTGACCTCATTCTCTTTGCACAAATCCTTTTCTCAAAGATTTCAAATAATAGAATGTGGCGAATTCCTCCCAATCACCCCAAGGAAAATTTTGGGTCTTTCCTTATTTTACAAAAGGGATAAGTAGGACTAAAATGGATTTGTCTAGATTGTGAAATGGTGTCCTTAGTAGTATGAAATTCCTGAATGGTCGAAAACCTTTTCAGGTGTGTCCAAAGTACAAGTTGGAAACACGCGTCTAGTAATTTCATTCTTTCCTGTATTGCAATAAGCCCTTCCAACTTATTCAAGAAACACTATGACTTTATAATTTCTTTGAGGACGAATATTTTGTTAGACTTGGTCTAGCAAATGACCTAGATCAGGTGGAATGAATACTTAGAATGGATGAAATGGACTCCTTAAGAGCATAAAATTCCTGAATGGTCAAAAACCTTTTCAGGTTTGTTCAAAGTGCAAGTGGGAAACATGTATCTAGTAATTTCATTCTTTCCTTTATTGAAATAAGCTCTTCCAACTTATTCAAGAAACACTATGACTTTGGGTTTTCTTTGTGAGAACAAATATCTTGGAATATGTTGTTGGACTTGGACTAGCAAATGACCTCGATCGGGTGGAATGAATACTTAGAATGGAAGAAATGGGCTCCTTAGAGGCATGAAATGCCTGAGTGGTCAAAAACATTATCAGGTTTATCCAAAGTGTACGTGGGAAATATGTATCTAGTAATTTCATTATTTCCTTTATTGAAAAAAGCTCTTTCAACTTATTCAAGAACCACTATGAATATAGAATTTCTTTGAGGACGAAGGATTTTTTTGCACTTGTTCTAGCAAACGACCTAGACCAGGTGGAATAAGCAACAACAGCACTTTCTCGGTTTTTTTTTTTAGACGAGCAACATTTGAGTTTTTAAAATTTTCAAAGTTATAATGGTTTAATCTACAGTTCAGAAGGTTATATTACCTGAAATTTTCAAGTATTATACACTTATTCAAATAATGAGAACTTCTTTTGATCCTCTTGACTATTTTGTTTTAATTTTTTCACTAAGGAAAAATTCAAGCAAGTCAGTTGCAAAAAGTCAAGCCCCGATCCTTTTTCTCTTTGATCATAAAATATGATATGAAACAATTCACTCAAAAATATCAAGTAATATTTTTGTGTAACCTTTTGAGTTACGAAATATCCGAGAATTGTAGAACTGCTTTTCTACACAACACACATGAACCTAAAGAATACCAAAAAAATGTGTTCCATATTGTTCAAAGAACTTATAATTGTGCAGAGAACAAATAGACATCAACTGCATTTTGTACACATTGTAATAAAAACGCATGGCAAAGAAATTTTATCCACTTTTGTAATGTAAAATTGAAAACTTGAGTCCACTTTTTGTCGTTATTGTAGGGAACAGTCTTGGCAAATTAAAGAAAACTGTTTTGAATGGAATACATATCTCTCTATATTAAAAAAAAGTTACCGCCGCCGCCGCCGAAGAATTGAAATTTTTGTTGTTTAGCTCCATTCTTAGACGGTTTCCCGAGAAAGTACTGATCGGAAAAATATGAAATTAACATGCTTTGTTCTTCATCGTATTCCCTGGATAATTATTAAGATTTTTTTCCGATGCGGCTATTAGTTTAGGTTTTATTAAGTGTTAAAGTTGAAGAAGTGAAATTTCTTCCGCGAGTGAGCAAAACACATTCAAAATTTCAGTCTTCAGTCGTGAGTTTTTTTTTAAGAGTACCTCTCAACGTAAATTTTTGCAGCTCGTCGAGTTTTTTTGGAAATTTAAATTTGGTTCTTGATAATATTTTTTTGAAATTCAGGAAAAATCGGGACATTTTTGTTACTTTTTTTTTAAACTGCCATATCTATATCTCATTACTATTAGTTTTTAATTTTTAAAATATAGCAGTATACCTCAGAATATACTCTTTCTTACCGTACTATTATTTTTGAAATCGGTTAATAATTAAATTGGATGCGATCAAAAGTTCGTCATACAAAATTCGGAATCTTTGGATATTTTCGCTACTTATTGTTAAAACCGTTTTGTCTACGGCAAAAGCCATTATTTTTTAAATTTGAAAACATCACTGAATACATTACATTACACTCTTTCTTATGGTACAGTTATTTTTCAAATTGGTTAATAAATAAAATCGATGCAATTAAAAGTTGGTCATACAATTTTCGGAACTTTCAGATCGTAACTTCCGATACAAAACTAAAATGGTCATATCTGTATAGTATTACTGTTAGTTTTTAATTTTAAAAATATTGCAGTATACCTCAGAATATACTCTTTCTTACGGTACAATTATTTTTAAAATTGGTTCATAAATAAATTCGATGCAATCAAAAGTTGGTGACACAAATTTCGTATTTTTCAGTTCGCATAGCTGCTTCCGAAAGCAGTAGTGGGTTACACTTTTGACTATCGGGTTTGCCAGATATCAAATTTATCGTAGCAACAATTGCCATAAAAACGATTTCTTTTTATTTGGCGAGGAAAAAGGCTCGCTTTTTCCCCTCTGTTCTCAAGACAGTTTACCGACAAAGTACAGAGTAAAGTTTGGATATTAACAATGTTTACTTAAAGTTGTACAGGGAACAAGATGCAGAAGATTTTTTACTGATACGGCTATTAGTTTAGGGTGCATTAAGTGTTAAAGCAAAAAAAAGTTAAATCACTTGCGAAAGAAGTATTGGTTTGAGTAAGCAAACCAAACGGATTGCGTAGCAATCCCCGGTGTCGGCGAGCGTAAGCGAGACGCAGCGAAGCCCTCGCTGTGACGTCATGAACCGGAAAGTGAAATCAGCATAATACGAATTATTCAGATAGTTTCACTCTGTGACAGGAGTGTTGGTTTGCGAAGCAAACCAAATGGGATTGCGCAGCAATCCCCGGGGGTTGGCGAGCGTAAGCGAGCAGGGGGCGGAGCCCCCTAGTATATTAAAAAGATTGAAAACATACTCACTAGTTAACAATTAGCACTAGTAGTGTATGGTACTACATGTACGAATCTCAGATCTTACGACTAATCCCTTATTGAAGAATTTAGGAGTTCTCTATAAGTTCATAACTTACAGGGAAATAAAACATGAGTATAGTATTGACCATCAGGGGAACTAAACTTGTCGTTGATCCTCGTATACAAGTCATGTACGTACACGTTAAATCCACAGGCCGGTAGGTCATTCCTACGAGTAGATGGGTGGTATATTATTGGGTAAGAGTACACATAGCTGTTCCTGAGAGCATCGATAAAAATGTGTGCATTTCTAAACACATCTATTTCAAATCGGTTGAAACCTAATATGGATTAGGCATTGGGGTGGTTATGCTAGTGCAATGTAACTATAGTAAGAATGATTTTGAAGCGCAAAGCATGCCCTTAACTTCAGACCCTATATTATATTATCCCACTCGGGCCCCAATATCAGTTTCAATCACAGGTCCCCCCCCCCATAAAATAAAAATATGTTTTCCAAATAAGGGAAGGTTGGGTAGTATCGGACGGTGGCTATTATAGGACAAGCATTGTTTCTAACATTTGCTACAGGTGGCAACACCCGTCATGACGCCAGCATGTTGGGTGAAGGAAGAAAGGTCAGATGCTGCCATATTTAGTCAAGCGGCAGTGTTGTTGACACACGGCAGAAAAATTGTTTTTTTTAATAGTGTTTCGAGTGAACGAAGATAACTTCTGGTTTTCGTAGCTTGTCTGAAAGTGAGTATGATTTGTTTTTTTGTATATTGTTGAAAACAACATTTATTGTCCATTAAATTGTAGGCCATAAATTTCCTTAAGCTTACTAATACGTATGTGGTAACCTATGTTTTGTTCCATGATGTTCGGGTTGTTTCGGACAGAAATGTTGCGATGATTTGGATTACACCCCTTCGCTTTCTAAGGCCGCTCAATCGCAAAATAGTAGTAAGTCCATCATCACTATAGAAGACAATGGTGCTTGTACATCTACCACGATTTTGAGCTTTCCCGGTCCTTTAAAAGCAGTAGCGAACGAGCAGATGGAGGAAGTTCTAGCAGTCTTGTAAAATGACAGTACAACTCTTCCTCTCTTATTGAGGATTCTTCCAGAGCAACAGCATCTCAAAATATTTTAGAGGAGAAATCACCACTTCCTAGCAGTTCAAATACAAAATTTGTATAAGACAAAGTCGAGAGCAAAAAAGTGAAATTTTAACATCGACTTCATACAAAGCCCAACTTGAACGAAAGAAAGGAGAGAAATAATCTATGCAGATGAGAGAAAACTGATGGGGAAAATCGTCTAAAAAAAGAGAGAGAAACTGTAAATAAATCAAGTAAATACATCATAACTAATTGCACCTAAGACTAAAATAGACGAATAACGAACTTGAACACCCAAAGAAGACTTGTTGAAAATAAAAGCAAAAATGGAACTGAAATCTGAAGAAAAGAGAGGAGGCCAAGAGACTCTGCGGTAAAACCTTTAAAGAAGACTGGATTCAGTGTGGGATTTGTGAAGGTTGGGCTCACAAAAATTGCGCCGATCTTGAAGGAAACAATCTCTTTTATGAATGTGATGTTTGTTTTACCAAAAAATAGTAAACACAGAATGCATTTGTTTTTAAAACAAATTGCTATATAAATTTTCAAAGACTGGTAATTTTTTTAAATTTTTCTCATTTATACTACTAACGTATCATGTATTAACTTAGTTTTAAAATCCCTAATTTGTACTTTTATAAATTTCTCAAAAATATAACTCTGCCTGAAAAAAAAAGCCTCAAGCCTCAATAAAATGTTGTTTGTGAAACCAAAAGTAATTTTGTTGCACATTTTCTCATGTTCGATACAACCCTCCATAAGTAAAATTGATTAAAATGTAATAGCTGTAAAAAGTGTAAAAAAAAAAAAAAAATTTTGATTTTTTATCTTAGAAAATGGGTTTTGAGAGGTGTTTTTATAAAACAATAAAGTTTTGTGTTTGGAAAGTAATCTTGTCCAACTGAGCTGTAAAAATATTTTATAATATAGGAGAAGCTTAGGTGTCCGACGCTACCCGACCTTCCCCTATAAAACATTTAATTTGTACAAATATTTCCTGTCGTTTTACTTTCTGCAAAAAAACCTCATCAATCATTACAATTATTACACTATTACAATTCAATAACATAATTTTTAAAACAAGAAAAGATACTGCCACAACACTATAAAAACTTTCCCCATTTCCTGTGGGCCCCATAATCCTAGTCGACTAGTGATCAGGGTGTTGGTCTCCTGATCGCTTGGTTCGAATCCAGAGTTAACCCATGGATGTTTGTTCGTGTTAACCTCTCGGGTTATGCCTAGAATATATAGTAGGTATGTAGCAACGTAAACCTACACCCACGTGGTGTACCAGGGTGACGCCAAGTTGTTCACAATTCCGCCCTTGTGGTGCTATATGATTTTTGTTCAATTGGCAGGGCATTGCAAACAGAAAATGTACTCACCTCCACGTCAAATTCGTACCCGGCCACTTCTGCCCTTGAATGGCGTACCGTTTCACACGGAACTGTCCTCCCGAAACCACATCGGGCATTCCGCAGCGCCTGCGCTGCATTAGTTCCACAGTAGCATCGTCTATGATGCCGGTGGGCTGCAGATTGCCAAACTGCTGCATGGTGGCGATGGCCTCCCGTAGGTGACTTTCGGAGCGCAAATTTCCCGTGCCGGGATCGGACGCTGGTAGATATCCATACTTGGACAAGTACACCTGTATCCGGAAAAGAAAAAGAAAATTATTCTCTTGTAAACTGCAATAAACATCTGTGGTTCAAACTACTCACATGTCTGAGCTAACCATATGTCTCGTTCTGAATGGGATAATATCATCCTATGTTTCTCGATCGTCAAGTCGTTTTAAAAAAATCACGTCAATTTTGTAGCGATTTTAACAGAAACTATCAATGTACTTTCACATTGGTCAATCATAAATTATAATTAATAATAATAATAAACTATAATAAACATAATGTACTGGAACATCAATGTCATGGATAGCAGTATTTCAGTTTTTCAGTTTTTCAACCGAAGGCAAACTTTCATCGACCTTTTAATGAAACATTTGGTGAAACATTTCGTTGGAAGGTCGATGCAAATTAGGCCATGAAGTTCTTGGATCACGTTTATACTTACTTCATCACTGATTAAAATTTCCTTTTAATGCGTTCACGAAATTACTCGAGTGCAACAAATAAATGTAAGAAAACGAAAAATGCAAGCGACAATATCTGTGATAAAATAAGAAGGGTGCAAGTGATGTATATACTGAGACTAAACTCCCTTTATATATACACTACCCTACAATGAAGGACCGAACAGCAAGATGTGATGGTATAAGGGAAAGAATATGTGCTTTAATAGGGGGATGGTCCCCCACGTGCTGCAATTACACTAGCAACCCTTTTGGCCATACTTCTAACAAGGTTTTGATTCACAGCTATGGGCATGTGTGTCCATTCCTGCTGCAAAATGTCGCCAGCTCAGCTCTAGATTTCGGACATGGTTCCCCGGTCCGTAAGCGTCGCTCTAACTCGTCCCACAAATGTTCTATGGGGTTTAGTTCGGGACTCTGAGCAGGTCAAGGAAGACGTTTTACATCCATATCTTGATACCACTGCTTGACAGAGGCTGTAACATGACACGGAGCGTTGTCGTCCTGGAAAGTAACATTCGTCCATTCCATAAAATTGCCAAAGCGTAGGAAGAACCTGATTGTCCAAAATGTTCATGTAGGCATCGGCGTTCAATTTACCAAGAAACAACATACAAAGGTCCCAGGCCATACCACGAAAAACACTCACAAACAAGTATGCAAGTTTTATGCAAATCCGCTGGCGTTCGGTCCATTATTGTAGGGTAGAGCAATCTCTTAACGTTCCACTCGTCTCCCAATCTCTGTCTTCTTGTCAAAGAGGTCAATATATCTTGCCACCTCCTTTCACCTTTGAACTCAAGTGATCTACATTACTTTGATCTCCCATAGACTCTCTTTCCTTTTACAATCGTCCTGTGTAAGATCAAATTACTTCTTCGTTAAACCATCAACAACCAATGAGCTTTCTTGATAGATCAAATGGTCCAGTATTATTTCTCTTAACTCTTACCCCCTGGGGAGTTCATTGTAAACTATGCACTTCTTTTCATTCCTCTGGAAGAGGAAGCTCTCAGAGTCGTCCCAAACTCTCAACCCTCAACAACCTACACGCCATATGTTATTAATTTGGTATTGAAGAAAAAATAATTAGTTATGGAACTTTCTGCTTCTCCATTTGTGGAGATGGATCTGGTTGCTTATACCACTCTTACCAATCTGTCACGACTGCAGGCTTATAATTTATGTTATTGTGACATATATAAATAGTAAAATTAAAATATTAAGTTTTCTATTTCGGCAACGCCAGTAATGTGTTTAATTTTTTAGTTATATTTAGAATTGTTAAACGAGGTGTACTTTTGAGCTGTGGATTACATTCAATTGAGTTATTGTGACATTATTACCGAGACTGAGATGCATTTTTGAATTAAGATTTATTAACTGATTTACATTCTTTGAGCAAGTTGAATTGCATTAAGCTTCCGAAATTCTATACGCGACCAATGAAGAATATCAAGGATCGGTTTCAATGCACATTCATTACTTATGATTACTCCACAAAATGTAATTAAAAGCACTGTAATGACAAAGAAGTGATTTCTAGTGCCCTTTGTATTCTTATTTCATCTTGCCTTACATTTAGCAGGACATACTAATGGTTGAGTATGCAATATTAGCTGAAAGGCTGGTTCATTTCGCCATCTCAATGTCCCATACTTATGTCTCAAGGAATTATGGTCAGCCTATGCATGTCCAAAAAAAATTAAATATAATGCAATTAGGGATTAATACTATGTTAAGTATATGCACCGAAGTACCTCTAATCACGAATGAATATTCCTCAAAATATGTGGAATGTGAAATGAGAACATCTATTGAGAACCAAGTGGGGAGAAATGCTGTGGTAAATGCATTATAGGTCTTGGTTATTGCAAAAAAAAAAATTGGGCTGTTAACACCAACCAATTCAATAGGGAATGTGCTGGCCTCTGACAGTAAAGCACCCCTCATAACAGTACAGACAGTATTTCATAAGGGTATTCAAGAGTTCATGTGGTAAGAAATCAAATTCGAGCACGAAGTGTCCTTGCTCTTCTGCAGTCCTTATTGGTATTGTGCAGGCCGCAGTGAGTCGTCCGACAGCATCCCAAACACGCTCTATTAGATTTAGATCAGGTGACCTTGTTTGATACGATTTCAGAATTATCCTTAATCTTTGGATACATAGCCTCGAAATCGGCAAAATCTGAACTGATTTGAAATATTGCGAAAATACACCTTGCAATCTATAAAAAGGAGTAAAGAAATTCTTTGATACGTTTTACAATGACTTTGAAAGATCAGTTTGAATTGAATGATATCAATAAATGACCTATAAGTTAGTATCCATTGATCTATCCAAAAAACGATTTAATTTTATGTGTAGTAAAATTTCCTCAAAGTCGTATGCTTATTTGATTGGAGTTTACTTTGTGTTCATGATCCCTAGCTTTACCATTAAAAATCCAGGTAAGTGTGGTTAGCGCCCAGGTCATTGATTCAACAGGCTCTAGGTTTAAATCCTAGTCTACGCTTGGATGTTTCTAGTGGTTCGGAATCCATTATCCCCTGTATAGCAAAAAAATGACTGCAGAGCGACCAACTAAACTGGAACCTTTACACCTGGAAAGTTTTACTGATACGGAAGAGATAAATTAATCCAACGCAAGTTACAAAAATGGAATCTGAGACATCTACAACTCACAGATTGCTAGTGCAAACGCATTGGAAAACCCACGGAACCCCTAAAATTTAGGTGTTTTTACATTCAAGGCCTCGTACGTGCAGATGAGATAGGAAAAAAAGACTCCTTTATTCCTTCTTCGCCAACACAGAAAATAAATACGCCAACACACAGGCACATCAAGGGTGAAAGGTCTTCCTCATTTTATGAGGTTATAAATGAGACAGAATTTTCAGGACACACAAATGCACATTAATTTCATTTGCTTGGATGATCAAGTCCAAAATCTCCAGCAGTCTTAGCATCCGTCGCAACCAGTGGTCCCAATTAACCGGTGGATCTCTCGGACATTTTCAATCCCCACAGCTTCTATTAATACGGGCTCCAGCAGAGCTGAAAGGAAATTACTCCTCTAGGTTCATTAGACAGAGGACTGTTTCGCTTGCAAGTGCTCTTTTTACCTGCATTATTCATTCTGTGGGATGTTATCATTATCCTGCTCAGGTTTTAGAGCACCTGAGTTGATTGCAATAGAATAAAAATATGAAAACCTGGTACACTATTAATTGACAAATCCCTGGACTTGAATAGATGTATGTCTACCACGAAAATTGCTCCCGACACAAAGTACGCACAGTAGAAACGGACTTGATGTATATCTAATGTGACCATACGTCCCGTTTTTAGGTTAGCCGTCCCGTTGTCCCAAAGCACAGCTTCGGGACACCAAAATGTCCCGTTTGCAGAAAGTGATCAACCCACGGTAACAATTTCAAAAAGAGGAGCGAAAAATCCGACGAACCTCATATTTTTGTAAGTATTTATTGTATATAATTCCGAAAAATTTTAACCACAAAAAATTATTGCCATCGTTTTCGCGGTTAACGATTTTTTATTGAGGAAGTTCGGGAAGACTTGTATTTCTCTTGTTTTGACAGAAGAAAACGAGATGATATTGAACTGAATATTTAAATTTAGTACTTGTAATCACTTTAGGGCGCCTAGAATTTTGGAATTCACATTGTAAAAGAACAGATTGTTATTTTTCCCTCGTCCCTAGTCAGAAGCCTGCTAGCACTGGCTCCTCCATTAAGAGTACGTGTAGACAGCTCGTGCATCTTTCTTGACGATTGATTATTGTTTTTTTTTATCGACATGTGTTACTATAGTCAATTTAAATTTCTTGTACGTGAAACCTTCATTTCAACAATGCCTAAACGCCAGTGCACTTTTAGTGTTAACTTACAAACCAAGTACCCGTTTATAAAACACAAAAGTAAATTTTAAGAAAAATGTCAAGAATTTCATTCTTATTTAAAATCAACACCAAATATACTCAAGCAAACTTGTTCTTCAGAAAATACAAGACAATATAAATTATTTATTTTCACGTGTTCATTCCTGTTCTTTGCATTTATAAATAAAAACTATAAAGAAATATGTGTTTTCTTGAATACTCATATTATTATCTAAAAATTAGTAGATGCCCCGTTTTGAGAGAAATAATAAATGGTCACGTTATGTATACCTGTCAAAGAAAAAAAATCAGGACAATTTTTTACAATGCAAAACTAATGGGCAATTGTCAGAAATGAAAAATGTCTCAAAATAATTATGAAAACCAAAACCAATAGAAGTGCCGAATTGAAGACAGTTGAGCCATATGGGGGTTCATGGAAGTAATTCAAAACAGAAAATGTAACGGTTTACTACTTATATGCTTGGCAGCAGTTTCTTCTCAGCGAATCCGATTAGTATATTTTACAAAAAATGTCGCCAAATCTAAAGAAACAATATGCAAACTTTATCTCCTGCTGTTTTAGATAAACACTCGTAGGTTGTTCTTGAAAGTTAACACCAAAAAAGATTTGTACAATCGAGCAATAACTGATTACTACGTTCATCTTTCAGGGTTGCCTCGACTCGTCAACAAAAATTTTTAAATGGCGTCACTCGAAAATTTTCTGTCTAAAGAAATTCCGGAAAATATTTTTTCCGTCGGGCAGACAAAAAAACCAAGTGTTTTCCGGAAGATTTCCGTGAAACACTTCCAGGAAAGTTAGAATATGGGTTTATTCCATTTCCATAGGGGATGCTTGAAGAAATGTATTTAATTTGTTTCACTGGCGTGACAAATTGGAAGTATATTTGTTATGATCTTTACTTGTTGCCAGAAGTAGCATGGCAAATTATCGCATTCAGACGCCAACATTCGCTCAAAAAGTTAAGACATCTATAAGTGACCCCTATTCAAAATGAACTGTCCCTGTTCCGTACAGAGATTACGACCACACAGACTTGGTGGCGGGAAGAGTTCTCGTGCTTAGGCAGACAGTAAGTATTTCTCAAATATATTGGATTCATATTCACATTTGGGAGTATCTCTAAAACATAAGAACAATCCACGATCTAGAGTCATTGAAAACCTTTGCTTTTATTTTACAAAATGCTAGACAAACTATTATTGGTCAAATGATTTATTTTAAAAATAGAATAAGACAAAACTTATCAACACCCATCTATTAATCATTTTCACTATTTTAGTTTTAATGCTGCTATAATGCAGCTCAAGATTTTAAGTTAGAAAAATCAAATCAAACTTAACGTTTCATAACTGTTTACGAAGAAAATTCAATGTGCATTAGCAAGCACAATAACGGAAGGTAAAATAAATTTGGAATTTAGTTTCAAATAATATTTAATGATGTAAAAAATCCACGGTGAAAAAATAAAAGGAAGCTTAAAATTGAAAGGGGATTAATTCGATTTCTTTGAATCTTAGCATGTCTAAACTGACAAGATTAAAATAGCAAATGATACCTGAACACAATTTGTGGAACTCTCGATATCACGAACACTGATTAAAAGTTGAGAAAAATGATAGCGTCGGCACTACGCCCAAAAAAGAACCTTTAAAATCGTTGTACCGAAAAACTTACCATTTAAAGCTTTGACTCAAAGAAAAATTGTGTTATATTGGAAGTGTAGATTCACTTTAGATTATTTAGGCTACAAATTGAGAATAAAAATTCGTGTCATTGGTATGAACATGAGTTACAAAATAGAAAATACTAGGGGGCTCCGTCCCCTACTCGCCTACGCTCGCCAACCCCCGGTGATTGCTACGCAATCCCATTTGGTTTGGCTTCGCAAACCAACACTCCTTTCGCAATAGTCTTGGTGAGGGTGAGGTGTAAATGTATTTTATTTGACGCATCGGAAAAAAAAACACCTTCCATATCTTGTTCCCTATACAATTTTGAACAAACCATATTAATTTTGTAATTTTCTGTTGAGTACTTTCTCGGGAAACAGTCTGAGTATCGAGCGAAATAAATCGAGTTTTCAATCCTCCGACAGCGACGAAACTATCTTAATAATTCGTATATTCCTGATTCGACTTTCCGGGCCATGACGTCACAGCGAATTTCACAAAGGGCGTTTCACGTTTCATCTCCGTGATGAACAATTTCTACACTATCGCGAAATTATACTTTTCATAGCATTGAATTTATATATAAACCAATTTAAGAAATAATTATACCATAAGAAAGAGTGTATTCAAAGCTTTCACGTAGTATTTTCAAATTTCAAAACTAACAGTATTAAGCTATAGATATGACAGTTTTAGTTTTAAATCGGAAATTACGATCTAAAAAGTACGAAATTTGTCGCATTTTTTAGATTGAATTTTAATTGCATCGAATTTATTTATTAACCAATTTCAAAAATAATTATACCATAAGAAAGGTTACATTCTGTGGTTTCTAGTGATGTTTTAAAATTTTAAAAACTAATAGTAATAAGATATAGATATGACAGTTTTAACAAAAAGAAACGAACCGCGGACCAAATTGAAATTTAAAAAAAAAACTTGGCGAGGTGCAAATATTTACGTTTAGAAGTACACTAAAAAAAAAAAAACTCACGGCTGTAGACTGAAAAGTTGTACGTGTTTTGCTCACTCGCGTTAGAAATTTCGCTTTTTTCGACTTCGACACTTAATGCACCCTAAACTAATTGCCGCATCAGAAAAAAAAAATCTTCTTCATCTTGTTTCCTGTACAATTTTGAACAAACCATGTTAATTTCGTAATTTTCTGATCCGTATTTTCTCGGGAAACTGTCTAAGAATCGAGCGAAAAAAGCGAGTTTTTAATCCTGAGGCGGAAATCTTCAGCTAAGAACAATCAAAACTGCAGATTTATGTAGTTCTTGCGTAATGCCAAAGATGTGTAATGTGTGATAGCTAAAGATCTAAGTACAGTAAAAGAAATGAAGCGTTTATAGCGATAAAAAGATAAATATCTAAAGAAACAGCAAACAATTAAAGTATAGTTGAACTATCACAGTGTTGTTTTAAAATTCATTTATACAGATCACTTATACTATTTCCCTATACAAATCTACACGTTTCAAAGGACCACTGTGACTCACTGAGTTTACCCACTGCGCTGCAAGCAATATGTGAGTTGTAGGAGCGCAAGTTGAATTACTGTAACAATCCTATGTATATTTTTCTCTACTGTGCCAGTACAACTTTCCTTGTTGGTATATGTCTATTACTTGACGTTATCTATCTTGTATTTATCCTATCTTGGAAAAATATGGCCCTTTCACCGTAAAAACCCAAACAAATAAATACAAGTTTCATTAGTAAAAATGAGTGAATACTTCAAGCAATAGTTAGGTAATTAAATAGTTGTTAATTTTTAGCATAACTAATCATTAACAAATAATTAATTTTTATAAATAATATTAAATATGACGTTTCTTATGAGTGTTAATCTGTATTAAATATGTAATATACTTACCCATATTTTTATCTACCAGTCTCAACGTGCTTGTCGAACGAAAAAGACACATTTAGAATATTGCCAAAAACTAGAGAACTACTTTTCTCAACTCGCATTTGGGTAAAAGAAATTGAACGCAAATGAAATGGAACAAGTTTACAGAACTCTATGCTTTATTCTGCAAACGAATTGAAGAAGTTTGAAAGGACAAAAAATACGAATGACCAGTTTCACGAATATTGTTTGTTTACTACCCATGGTAGCTGTGCAAAAACAATGGGCTCTAATGTTTCTTTGTGTTCAAAGCTTATTATGTTAAGTATTCATAATTTATCCTTTAAAGAGTTTACAGAGCATTCTTTATAGCTCAGGAGAAGGGTATTTTAAAACTTTCAACTTGAAGTATCCAATAAATCTTGCAACTTATGTGGTTATGTGACATTTGTTTTCAGTTCCTCATTATATTTAAATTAGTATATACGAAAAATTAAGGCTCATAAGAGCTTGAAATTTAAAAGACTGAGCAGTGATATGTATCTACTCTCTTTCAATAATATGTTAAAATTCAAATGCTGTAGGGTAAAAAAAAATGGAAGAATTATTTGTTAAAAAAACATATCCTTAATAACTTTTGATGAAGAAAAATGAATTAAACATCGTATGAATAAATATATGCATGACTAATGCATGAAGTTTTCATCCAATAAAATAATTTTAATTCTAGAAAATTCAAGATTTTGCCCAAGGCAACAAAAAATATACAAAGATAAAAAACCTTAGTTAGTTCATACCACTTCCATCGGTGCAAAGAATGTGTAATAAATACGTTTTCAAAATATTTGTCGCCTTTTTTTACGTAAAAGAAATTTATTTCTAAAATAAAAAGACAACCACATAAATACAACTGCTGAAATTTCAATTCTAATTATTCTAGGTCCTACATTCATATACTTTTTATCTACTGATCATATATTGAGACTGAAATGGCGAGGCAGGTCGAATACAACTATAAACATAATTTAGCGCAGCGTACATTTGAATAATAATATATTGTAGCAGTCAATGTTTGGTAAACGTTTGTGTCACACATACTCAAAAGAAACTCCAAAACTCGTCACACTACGCAAAAATATATGATATTCAAATGTAAACACACTCAAATAAATACTCAAAACTTCCCCATTATCGACACATTTATTTTTTTATATTTATTGATAGAGAATAAGCCCCCCAAAACAAATGTCAATGCTTGGTCAAATCTATTGATAGTATCATTATACGTATATCATCGACCTTGTAATGATATAGACAAAGTATGTGGACTTATGAATCGACTTGGGCTGATTGGCTATCAAAGCTCAGACTAGTGTTCTTAATCACGTTGTGGATAACCACTTTGTCTTGCCTTACGATTTATGCTTTTCCCACGTGACAGATGGAAGAAATGGAGGGCAGCTGGGTGCACGTACTCCGTCTATTTCATTAGAAGGCATCGACATTCTAATGAAATAAACGGACGTACACTTAAAGTGTAAATCAATATGGTAGATACTTTATCTGTAAAGCAGTTACATTATCTTAGAAAAATTAAAAACTGCAAAGAAGTTCACCGAAGATTTTTTTAACAAAAAAGTGTCTAGAGATGCGCTAAACATGTGAATAATCAATTCACAAAAAAAAAAAAAAAAAAAAAAAACATCTCATTAAGATTCTAGTATAAGGGTGTTGCTTACAAGATATTGCTTTTGCCGGGGTTAATTTAATTTTTGTTTTGAGCAAATATTAGAAGACGAATCAGATCTGGGAAAAATGTCTCATGAACGTATTCTTTCAAAAATCCATTTCCTCTCCCAAGTATTTGTATTCACTTTCAACAGCTTTTGAGTCAACGAAAGCTGATTTCGTCTATCAACAGTTTTATCTGGCTCAGCGATAGCGTAGCAGCGTAAAATTATCTCCAGCAACCTACTGACAGATAAAAATCCATCAAAATACAACAAATTTAAATAAGATATCTCTCTCGGAACACATTTTGCTTCGCCCCTTACATGCTGTCGGACTCCAGTTGATAGAATTACTTAGTAAGTTTCCATCTAATCATTAGAGGGGTTGAAAAAATCAATGGAGCGGCAAGAGTTAAAAGGCGTCTAACCTAAAAAAGAGCCTTTATTTGCAATAAAAATAGCGCGCGTAAAATGAAAAACCCGTAAAAAAAAGCATCCATATCACAAAGTGCTTAAGTGGATTTCCAAACTCTGGTGTGTAGCTTCGTGATTCTTGAGGCCAGATCAGCGTTTCTTTTTTAGTTTAAAGCCTTCCTTACTTGTGCGTGGAAATTTTAAAAAATAAGAGAGGGAAAAGAACACAGATGTTTTCTCTTTCCGGTGATCCGTCAAATGCAGATGCGAATGAAAGGTGCATCTTTAGTGAGTCCTTTTAGAAAACGCGTTTTCAAAATGACATTTTCATTTCTAGACTTGTCGAATAACTGTTTTTTTTTTTCCCCATATGAATTTGAATGCTCGACTTGAGCTCAGTTAAAGTTAGCTTTTGAGAAATTAGAAATTAGTGACTCCACCCACATGCTGTATCTATTTCATTGGAAGGTCAATGCCAGAGAAGCGCTCGTAAGAATTATGAAAACCTGAGAAAGTAGGTTTCAATATCTAGATTTCCCGTATAAAGACTCTGAATAGAAAACGCCCTGTTGAAAAGGCTCCTTACACCAATGTTTCACAAAATTGTCCTTTTTATTAAAATTTCAATTAATATCGGCCCATTTTTGGTCATACTTTGGATCAATATTTTTGTCAACAAGTGACTGGTATTTTGCACCGTATATCATGGTAGATTCTTCTCACAGGGAAATGGAACGTGTTGGTAAGTCTCGCAATTGCCTTTCAAGTTCGTCTCGAAGGACTTCTAATAGATTCAGATCGATGCTCTGAAAAGCTGAAAGTATATTTTTCTCCACGCTTTAGTCAGGAAACTACTGCTGACCGAACCTTGCAATAAGAGGTGGTGCGCCATCATGTTGATCGACTTATGGCCACTCTCATTTGTACTAGACCAGTGATTTTACCGTAAAATTGCTTAAAAGCATCCAAACTTATCTTGATACTAGCAAAATACCCGACCTTACTCGGTTTGAATAAGTTTACTCTAGATCGAAGAGATGATGAAAATATATAATGACTTACGTTTTTTGTAGAATGAAATAATATTTTAAAACCTTTCGCCATCTTTAAAATTTCTACAACTTACTTTGGACACAAAAATCCTACACATGCATATCTATTCATCTAATACATTTCACATACATCGCACTCTTGCTGTATGACAATGCTACAAAATGACGAAAGCTGGTAAAATTTTCTACTACAAAAGACGATTTTGAGGGAGATTTGGAATTCCATTTCTTAAGTTCTTTTCATGTTCAACTCAATTAATAAACACGACGATTTACGGCGAGTACTCTCGAACTCATAGTCAACAAAACAATATTTTTTTTTACTTGTGGCACTCTTGTACCCGGCATGCGACAACAGGGCATTGTGGAACTTCGAAATTTTCCATAACAAAGAATATTTTAATGTTTGAAAAGTTCTAGTTCGGTTTTTTTAAACATTATTATTCTTTCCATAACAACACTATTCTTTCAATAATGGCATATTTACACTTACAATTTGCTTTATTCTAACTTACCTGCTACTTTTAGTCGAATACTTTGTGGTGGTGATGCGTGTGATGAAAAATAAACACAAATGATTAAAATAATAAATATTTGAAAAGAAAACTGCGAAATGAAACAAAATAAAAGATGTCGGGTAAAAGTTGTTCTAAAGACATAATTTGTGATTCCTTTTTATCTCTTGATCTTGCAGTTGCCACAACTTACAACTAAAAAGTGTATAAAATTTAGAAAAACGAAATTAATTCAGAGCGAAAGAAACACGAGTTTCCGTTTTATTCCCATTCGTTGAAAAATATCGTCTGTCTCAAATATTCCGAAATCGTTTTCATTGCGCAAAGAACAAAAATAAGACTCGAAATAAATGAAGTATCAGAGCTGAAATTCCATTAAAAAATATAATTTTTTGAAGAATAATTACTTTTTTAGCAGTACTGGTAAAGCAATTGAAGTAATCGTAATATTCAATAGACATTCCAATTTTTCCAAAACTACCAAATTATGGTTGATTTAAGTATACCTACTCAGGTGTTTTAGCATGAAACTCCTCTAAATATAACAATAAAGAAATGTTTAATATTGCATTCACTAAACTATTAGATAATGTATAAAATAAAATACATTGCAATAAAATATTTGGAATACAATTTATGTGATGCTTACACAAACACACAAACTCAAAATCGAGTATAGAACAGAAAGACGGACAGACAGACTTTCGCAACCAATTCCACTCGCTAAATGAAGATAAGTACTCACTGTATGCAAATTTCCATGAAAATATCTTAAACCGCGTGGACGTGTATAGGGCACAACATACAGACAGACAGACAGACAGACAGACGGACAGACAGACGGACAGACAGACACCAAACGAGAAAAAGGCGGATTCGGCATCAGAAGGGTCCAAAACGGATAGAAAACTTGAAATGGGTCGAAAATATTGAATGTACAAACAAACACTCCATTCTTATTTATATAGACTAGCAAAATACCCGACCTTACTCGGTTTGAATTGGTTTACTCTAGATTGAAGAGATAATCAAAATATATAATGACTCTTACGTTTTTTGTAGAATAAAAATTTATTTTAACATCTTTCGCCATCTTTATATTTTCTACAACTTACTTTGGACACAAATCCTACACATGCATATCCATTCATGTAATACATTTCACATACATCGCACAATTGCTGTATGACAAAGCTACAAAATGACGAAAGGTGATACTAAGGTTACTACTATAAAAGACGATTTATAGGAAGATTTTGAATTCCCTTTCTTAAGTTCTTTTCATGTTCAACTCAATTAATTAAAATTACGATTTACGGCGAGTGCTCTCGCACTCATAGTCAACAAAACAATATTTTTTTATTTGTGGCACTCTTGCCTCCGGTATGCGATATTGTGAAATTTTGCAATCTTCTCCTGTCATTATTATAACGAATTTTTTAATGGTGGAAAAAGTTCCAGTTTGGATTAAAAAACATTATTATTCTTTCAATAACGGCATTATTCTTTAAATAACGGCATTATTCTTTAAATAACGGCATAACTACACTTAAAATTTACTGGAAATTTATACTGACTTACCTAACATTTTTAAGTCTAATACTTTGTGGTGCTGTTGCGTGTGATGAGAAGGAAAACACATTTATTAAAATAATAAATATTTAAAACAGGAAACAGCAAAGTAAAACAAAATAAAAGATGTCGCAAAAAATTGTTCTAAAGATATTAATTTGTGATTCCATTTTATCCCTTCATCTCGCACAGTTGCCACAACTTACAACTAAAAGTGTACAAAATTTAGAAATGTAAAATTAATTCAGAGCGAAAGAACCAGAAAAAATATCACTGCTCGCGCGATCTTGTTCATTCTCGTTTCAATGAAAAATATCGTCTGTCCCAAATATTCGGAAATCGTTTTCATTGCGCAAAGAATAAAAATAAGACTCGAAATAAATGAAGTATCAGAGATGAAATTCCATAAAAAAAAAAAAAATTTGAAGAATAATTACTTTTTCAGCAGTACTGGTAAAGCAATCGAAGTAATCGTAATATTCAATAGACATTCCAATTTTTCCAAAACTACCAAATTATGGTTGATTTAAGTATACTTACTCAGGTGTTTTAGCATGAAACTCAACTAAATATAACAATAAAGAAATGTTTAATATTGCATTCACTAAACTAATAGATAATGTATAAAATAAAATACAATGCAATCAAATATCTGGAATAGAATTCATGTGATGCCTACACAAACACACAAACACAAAATCGAGCATAGAACAGAAAGACGGACAGACAGACTTTTGCAACCAATGCCACTCACTAAATGAAGATAAGTACTCACTGTATGCAAATTTTCATGAAAATATCTTAAACCGCGTGGATGTGTATAGGGCACAACATACAGACAGACAGACAGACAGACAGACAGACAGACAGACAGACACCAAACGAGAAAAAGGCGGATTCGGCATCAGAAGGGTCCAAAACGGATAGAAAACTTGAAATGGGTCGAAAATATTGAATGTACAAACAAACACTCCATTCTTATTTATATAGATTTATGATACAACTTATAGAAACAAACAATTCAATTTCAAACCTGATACACAACTCCAAATCATCATTTTACCATCACCGAACCAGATTGGACTTCCAATGAAAGCAACAGGTAACGTTCGTTAGACATTCGCTATACCCAGCAACAACCCCATAGGGTTAGGGCAATGTGAACTACCTTGTTCCTAGCAAGTGTTAAGCATTGAGAGTGATCTCTTGCAAAAATTAAGGATTTATAATTTTCAGAAGCTTTTAACGTTTAACTGCCTCTTTATAAACCTTTTTGTTTGTTAAAGTATATACCACGACTTACAAGTGAGACACACCAAGTCAAAAACATAGTTTTGAAAAAATGAAGGGAAAAAATTCTACTCCCAAAGTTTTATTCTCTATTTGTGTTTCTTAGAAGAAATCTAACTTTCATGCAAAGAAAAGATGACTAAGTGGACCAGTCTACAGATGACCACATTTTGGTCTAGAAATGCTTAAACTCTTGAAATCTTGATTTAGAGTGTTTCCCATGTAAGCTGACGATATTTTACTAACAAATATTTTTTAGATACAATTTTTAATGAATAATTAGAGTTCTTGATTTGGGCAAGGTATATTATCTCATTCACTTTTAATGACCAGTTTTACCTGAAAAAAAATCTCAAATCATATTTCAGCAGCATTAACCTGTCATTCAACATTACCAATATATCCCTCCTTGTAGATCCAAGAGGTCGACTCGGCTTCATTTAATAATAGACAGAATAGGGACATAGCAACTCCCCCAATAATCTTCACTCTATGACTGTATCCAGGCAACGGTCCCAGTTGGAAGAGTAACGGATTAGCAACCAGAGGGCTGCGAGTTCGAATCCAACAGAACGTTGTGTACAAAGGGGGCTGGTGCACGTTAAATATATCGTGTGGCCTCAAATATCCTCATGTTGAAATGGGGTGAAAGCTTTAATAGTGGGATGCCAGCTCAGGTGTTGACCTCTTCATCTGATAGTTGTTAAAAATTACGCGGTGTTGGCCTCGGATCTTTCACTTGGGGATTGATCCCAGACCGTCGCCAATAGTCTATTGTGTTGCTCCATTGTGACGTTAACTAAAATATCAACCTACCAATGATTTATCACGTCACATAAGTTTCACTTAGCAATTAATAAAATGATTGTATGATTTTTAAACCTTTTGAAATATAGAGTTAGAAACAACATTTTAACTATAGATATTTAGCTTTGATGGTGAGTCATTTGTCAAACTTTTGACTGAAATCGTGTAATTTTGTAATTGTAATTTTAGTTAACGTCGTACTAGAGCAACACAACGGGATATTGACGACGGTCCGGAATCAGTCCCTTAAGGGAAAGATTCGAGGACAACACCTCGTAATTTTGAACCACGGTCAGAGACTGAAATCGTGATTCCCTTATCATAATCCAATAAATTTCTTTTCGGTCTCATGAACCAAATTTCATCCACAAAGAACAAACTATGTCAATTTAAACTCTCTCAGTAAAATTGATAATTTAATATAAACATTACAAAATTTACAAAGATTATCCGTAGTTTCAAGAATCATCTTTATTTATTTCTGTGTTACAAAATTATTCTTTAGAATTATTTCAAGGGGATTGTATATTTTTTAACCGAAATATATTCTTTGCTTTAACTTTAGTCGTTAAAAATATGAAGAATTTTTTTAATTCTTAAGTTTCACACCCTTCTGAAAAAAGTGGAATGTTTTTTACGCATCTAATGAGATTTCCATTATCTCCAGCATCGATACGAAGGTGAAACCCGAGACGATCTTCTTGTTTTTATTTTATTTTGTTCGGCGACTGAGAAGGGAGTATTTATTAAGAATAACGTCAAGAGCCTTTGATAGAAAAACGGTCTCTTCGTTCGTATTTTCCTATCAGTCAGTGAACTTCTCAACTCGTATGATTCGTGAAACGATCCCTTGTTCGTGTTTGGAGAACTGCGAATATTTATGGTGTCCTTCCTCTTCTGTTGATATTTACATGAGATTCTAAGATGCTGTTATTATTTGGCATTGTAATCGTTTCAGAACATTTGAATGTGAAAAGAACACAGGTGGCTGAGCCATGTGCATTGCCTTGCCATTTCGTTTGCAATAATTTACAAAAATTAATACTGATTCAAAAATTTAAAAAATTGTACAAGATAAAACATTAATAAAAGAGACATTCGGTCGCATTAATATTGGATATATATAATATTTTGATTATCCTTTCCCTAACTGTACAGCATGACAGCACAGCTAAAAACTATGCAAGCGTAACTTAATAAAACAAATTCAAATCAACTTGAATGAACAAAATATGTGTGGTATCTTTTCGTATCTGTAATTTTATCTCATTCATAGTCCTGTCAAAACCTCAACCATCGCACACTTTATATCATTTTTACAATTTTGAACAAGTCAAGATACATCGAATGCGACCAATTTCAATATTTTCTGCAATTAAAACCGCGATTAATTAATTCCATCAAGAAGCGCAATAGATATAAAACTATTGCGAATATTCAAAAACAGTTAATGCTTCTTAACTCAAGTCTCTTCATTCCTTCTCTTATAAACAGTGTTAATAGCTATAGAATCGACATCTCTGCATCAGAAAATGGAATCCGTAAGCGAAAAAGCAATGTGCTTTTTTGTGAATATGGGATACGAAATTACCTTTATTGGCACATATGTATTTTGGTAAGTGTTTAATCCAATAAAACGATGCTTGAGTCAGTTTCAAGAGACCGAAAACATACATTCGAAAGATAGTAGGTGGGATGTTATCAAAGGTTTGGAGAAAATTCAAGCACGGGTTGTGAGCAAAAGAATATGTGGATGTTTACATTGTGAGCAAAAGAATCTGTATGTTGTTGTTATCCGGAGTCCAAAGGTTTGTCAACTTATAGAGTTTACACTCGGCAGCAAACACGTTTTACATATCTAATATACTTTTACAGAGTTTCTGAATCGTGAAAAATTACACCCTGTATGTCATTCTCAAGATACGAAGTAGGAAACGACAAGACACTTTCAGAAAAACCTTGAAAAACTACCAAAGAAACCCAAGAGGTTCTTCGAATATTTTTTTGACGCTTAAAAACAGCGTGAGTTACTGGCGACGTTTCAGAAGCTGCAAACTTTTTTCCCTGTAGATATGATGTAATTTCTCTGTCAGTAGATTAAACTGCGTACCAATTTCAAAGGAGAATGCAAAGCGTAAAACAAAATTTGTATCTGACGGCTAAACATTCTCTTTTTGTACGTTCTTTTATTTCTAATTCAAATTCAGTGACTTATTTGACATAATTTACTGGTATTTATTTATAACTATGCAATCTTAAATTGATATTAAAGTTCTAAGTCGAAACAACATGACATGATGTTCAAAATCATACCATCTTTCGCTTCTTCTATAAGTAAATTTTTCATTAAATTTAATAATTTGATTAAAACAGCGATATGCCCATTAAATTGTATTATTTCTTTCAACGAGACTTGTAAAGCATACTCAGTGCAAAAATGATAAATCGTAGAATAATCACCATGCTAAGTTCCTTGCAATCTTGTGAAAACATTTCAATATAATAATACTAATTTATAGATATTTGAATGCGGAACACTATTTCAAATAGGATCATTTTTAATGGAAATCGTATCAGCATCGCAAAAGTTAAATCATTCGATTGTTTTATTCTCATAATTCAAGTTTGACTGCACTCTCAATTTATTAGAAAATTACCGTGTTTTAAGATTTTGCAATAGTCAATCACAACTAGTTGCGTGTCCAGAGGGGCCTATAGGATCTCCTTCCGAAAATGTCGCTTTTTGACTTTGAAAAATATCGCAACAGATTAAATAGTATACATGAATAAAACTGTTGTATTGTTTAAATAAGTAGGCCCTTTGTTAGTCGTAAGTATTTTTAATAAAAAGGATGATGGTGCATCTGTAAGGAATTTGACGTTTTCTCTTACCTAGTCATACATGCATTTATAATTCATTTTTCAAAAATACGAGCCCTTTGTGTTGCTCCAGGGCTACTTAGATTATCATTAAAAATACGTAATATATTTTAAGATAAACTAAAAATTATTTAAATGAAAAAATATTTTGCTTAAATTTATAACCTTATATACTTATATATATATATATACTTATATAACTTAATATATTTCCTGTTACTCTTTTCATTGTGTAACACTGAAAAAAAGTCACCATGCACCTGTCAGGAGCAGTGCGCCTAACACAGGGTTAAATAACTACTATCTGTAGCAGTATAGTTTCAAATTTAGTAATATTTACGAAACAAAAGCAATATAGTCATGAAGTTTTTTCTTCGTCAACACCATTCTCAAATGTTCGCATCCCTGTCCAAAACTAAAAATTTTACAATTACTGAATTGAACTAAAAAATGTGAATATTCGTTTACAGTTTTATTTCATTTGCTTTTAATATTTGCAGACAATTAAAGAATCAGTTGTGTACTCAATCGTAGAATGCCACTTGTCATCTTCTTTTCTCATCTCATCAAAATTCATAGTCTGGTGTTCAAATGCAACATACCAGAGAGAGATATTTTCTGATGACAATACTTTAATAAAAACTAGACTTCATTTGTGGAACAAAAATAATTGCTCTATCTTTCCTTCATTTGGAACTTTTCAACCTTGCGAACCTCCTTAATAAAATCCTTGCTACGCTACTGTTCACAACACTATCACCGAAAATTCTCTCAGTACGCGTGTTTGAAATATTTTTAAAACTTCCAATCTGAAAACCCAAATATTCGAATAAATTAAAAGAGAAATTTTTTCCACTTACGACCACTTGAGACACAGCAGAATTGGACAGATTTCCCCTGTTTGGCGCGATAGTCGGCAGTCCTTGGCACACAACTGTCAACAAAGCAATAGTCACGAAAAAAATTGTTCTTCCTAAGCGGCATAATTTCAAAACTGCTTTCCATATTTCACCAGAAAACGAAGAAGATGCAGCCGATAGCTGAGATCGTCGGACACTTTCGGTCCCGAAATAGGGGCACATAACCGCGCATATTCGGGCTTCGCATAGGGGCGAAGCCTCCAATCAAATATCAGCAGACGATTCTCCGATTCCGAAGAAACAACTTTCTTGCACGAGGCAGATCGGAGTAATTTGGCGGGGAAGATAAGACTTTTGGCGAGGACTCACACTTCGATAGGGATTTTCGGGAGAGATTTTGCTCAGAGAGAGAAGAGAGGGAAAGTCGTAATAGTTTGTTTTGTTTGATTGGGGTTTTATGGCGTTAGGGCCTCTTTCGAACATGCTGCGCCAAAACGCAATATAGACAGTGTCAAGTTTGTCCATACACACGAGGAAAGTTTTTCTGATACAGAAAAGAAATATTTCCAGGGGGGAGTGGAACCTGGCTGGAATAGAACCCCTGCGCCCCCTTCATTGTCTTGTTTGGATCATATTGTTTTTAAATTTCTTAATTTCAAATTACAGAACAAAATAAAAGGTTTTTATTCATAACACTAAATTATTTCAGTAGATAGTCATCAGAACTATTGCATTTAAAAAATTTTGAATACATTAAAATTTTTGTTTTTAATTTCTCTTTAAAATGAATAAACAAGCCACTATAGTGATTTTAAAATCTGCATATCCAATTATCAATGTGCATCCCAAAGCGATAAGCATTTGCTACGTAGAAAAGTGAATTAGTGTAAAATAATAGTATTTGAACACAGCACAATCACCAACTTCTTACAATAATAGTTGTAGTAGAGGTGAAATTGCACATTTTTTTTTTAATTTTATGGTCTCTCCTCTTTTTGTATAATTTTTACGGGTAGTAACGAAATATTGGTGAATCAAGTGTATCTTGTGAATCATGTATTAAAGATAATTACAACATCGTTATGTTAAGACAAGTAAAAGGTACATTTCAATACCCATAGGACAGTGTAAATCAAAATATTTTTATTCTCGGTTCGTAATCATTCAGGTCTTCATCATTCACTTCTATTGCGTTCATAAAAATTAGTTTGCTACTTTTTCCATCATTAGTGTGTTTGCAAGGCTATGTTGTCTTTAAAAAACGATTTAGCTTGAAATTTATGATCAGTAAAATCTTTATATAACTCTCTCTCTCGTGTTGATAAATATTTTCCAATAAAAATCATTTGTCAAATAATTACAAAAATTGTATACATTATATACACGTCAAATATACTTCAATACATGAACATTTATCTGATAAAATAATTCAGCAAAAATCATTTTTGGTCATTTTTTATTCAAGACAGAAAATTTTAAATTATTTTAAGAACCCCATTAACTTTAATTCACAATAGCTCATGAAATCCATATTTCTATAACTTGCAATGAATTCGTAGAGTTAAATTCATTTTAGAAATATACTGTGAACTTTTTCTCATATAAGTTTGACTTCAAATACTTTTGTGAGGGAATTTGTCGAATTAAAAGAGGGGTCATTTTAAATTGCTAAAACTCAAAATATTCTTGATCAATTTTCAAAATTCTTGCAGTATTCACAATTTTATAAACTTTAATTTTGATTCAGCAATTTAAAAAATATTAATTTAATAAAAAATAAAAAATATTTGAATGAAAATCTTTGAAAATTTTAAGGTACTTTTTTTTAAAAAGTCATATTTTTAAAAGTAAATATTTGTTTCAAATTTGCTGAATTAAAATTAAAGTATAATGTTTGAAAAAGATATATTCCAAATTTCAACCCTTAAACTTTATCGGTTTTCGACTTATAACAATTTGAATACAGGAAATCTTGAAAAAATGTATCATGGAGAAAAACGCATTTAAAGTTTTAAAGACAAATGTTGTTGCCATGACAACAGATGTCAAGAGTGTTAGATTTTCAAAATAACGCACCACTAAAATTATTATATCTCTAGTTCTAATTAAGATAGAAACATGATTTAGACGTCATTTTATGCAGAAAAACACAGAGAATTTCTTAAAATAATAAAAAAAATTTAGAAAAATTGACGATTTTTGTGTCTC
Organism: Metellina segmentata; assembly: GCA_947359465.1. Lineage (NCBI taxonomy): Eukaryota > Metazoa > Arthropoda > Arachnida > Araneae > Tetragnathidae > Metellina > Metellina segmentata. The sequence goes on from OX375874.1 coordinate 55,206,521, forward strand.
GGACCCCCTAAACGCTGAATTGGCAACAATATCTATCATAGAAAGTGAAAGGAAAACGTATTGAGGTGAGAAATGTAATTTAGTATTTCTAATCAATCAATGTGTGATTTATTATTCGATTGCTTTTAGAATACTAAAAAAGATTGAAATAATAGGTAATAATACTAAAACGGAATAGTATAATTGCATAAATGTGACCTCAAATAAATATTTAATTTCACTGCTGATAGCAGGAACAAGAGTAATTAAAGGAAATAAATATGTAAACGTGCTAATGTTCATGAATCTAAATTATTTTCAAGTCTGCTATTATCTTGTTTATTCATAAGAGGATCCATTTTATGTGTCAAGCATCAAAACTGATAACACTATTATCATACTTTGCATTTGCCACACCTTAAAACTGAAGAAAAATGAATCAATCATTTAATCAACTACATCAGGTGTCACGGCAACAATTTCTTATCATATTTCTGAACTAGTGGCAATAACTCTTGTTACTGCTGTAAAAGTAAATATAAAATAACAAACAAAATTGGATTTTGGCCACATAAATTAATTTGTAATTTCCTCATCTCTCTGAACCCGCGGTTAGAGATAGCCCCATGCGATTTGTATTCCTTGTCTGACTTTATAAAGCTTTCTTGTGAAATCAAGAGGATACAAGGGACTTATTGCACCATTGTTTATTTATGTGTGCTATTTGTAACTAAATCAAGAGTTCGGTTTCGAATGATGCAGGAGTCGGGGCTTTAAAGTGACACAAAAGTGGGAATATTTTCCAGAATCTGATGCGTGTCATTATATACATGTGGTGCTCTTTTCGGAACTGTGAATCCTCTTAGGGTGATATTTGCTAAGATTTTCACATGGATATTAGCAATGGATTTAACATACAGGAGTAATGTGAGTTTAAAACGAATTATTTTCATTCCGTGATATCACGACGAAAAGGTTCGTTTCTCACCTTTTATTTTTTTTAAACTAGCGAAATCATAATTGTGTAAAAGTTCCAGTTTAAATTTTGTCTATTAATTTTTATGTATTTCAACGAACATGAGTTCATTAATAAATTATGTAAGAAGTAGCAAAGGTTTCTTTTACGAAAACATTTCACAATAATTTTACAAAGCATGTTTGGCAATAAATTACCAAATTTTACAGCTTAAAAAATATTACCTTTTTTTTTAGTGTCGTAATTTAAAAACAATAAAACCCAATGAATTTGGACAAAATATTACCAAAATACCAAATACCCTCATGAACGTAATCTTGCCTTGGGCTACAATGGGACATGTAATAATATAGGTGAACTACAAAATAACCAAACAACGTCTTCTATACCATTTACAATTTTTACACAATATCATTTTATTCAGAATGCATTACCACTATTAATTTTGAAGGTTTAACTAATAGTTCATGTTCCTAAATTATTAGCAGAGGTACAGCCAAGGCAAATATTAAAGCCCACATGGATCGAATATATGGAAGAATGTGTTCAAAGGTATAAGTATTGCACTCTTCTTTTATTGAGATATAGAATTCGGTATTTGGATTTCTGCTTATAAAATCCTCAATGCAGTATCTTAGTGATGAAAATAAATGCTTACATGAACTTTTATGCATCATCAATCTCGCATCTGAAACTCTGCCAGATTTGTTATCGCCTAAATTCATACAGAATTGATTTCTTGGAAAAGCATCTTCGATATTGAATATTCGATTGAATTAATTTTTCAATGTTGTTTTCGTTCTTTGTCAAGATTAACTAAGTTTAAAACTGGAATAATATCTAATATATCTCCACTTAATTGTAATGAAAACTAGTAAAATATTACAAAAAAAGAATTGATATTCAATAAAATAAAAATAAAAATTTTTGAACATTTGTTTCTCTTGTGGAAAAATATTCTCAAAGATTTACCTACATCCTTACACATAACTAGAAAGTGATTTTGCCCAGTTAAATTTATAAATTGCATAATTATCCTTAGTTGATTACATGGATGGTTGTCAAAGAATGCTTTCTATATTAGAACTAGAACTAAAAACCATAAGTGTAAGAGAACAATTACGATGTACAATATGTGCGAGAGAACCAAGTATTCTTATAAATCTATCAATACCTACAAAGATTTTTTAAAAAGTATAAATTTTTCAATAATATAGGAAAACAGTTTCGATTTGCTGTAAAAAGTACTTTTAATTCACTTAATAAAGTCAGCAATCAACTTTTTTAAATCTTCTGACATGTGAGTTGATTATTTTCATTATCAACACGTCCGAAAAAGGAAAAGCTCAACAAAAGAAAAAAATTAACATTTTTTTGGTGTTAAATTTAGGTTTTATGTTATCTTATGTCAAATAAAAGTAAAGATTCAGGTAGGGGAAAATATGCGGCAAAAATAGATAATTTTAATATAATATTTAAGAGTCAGCCCACATGAGAAAATTGGAGTGGGATTTAAAATTTTGCTAGTCTTAAATTTTAGTAGCTTTAAGATTTTCACCACTGGTTTTTAAAATTTTTTTTGATTGTGTTCATAATATAGACGGTTTAAAACATGGTTTCATTCTTATCATGATATTCATATCATGATATACGTGTCAAGACATCGATTTCAATTGCATTGAACCATTTAAAAAACAGAATTTGTTTCAAAGTATATGGACCAAACATATCTTCAAGAGCAATTCCATTCAGGCAAGAGTTGTATTAAAATTTATCCCGATTTCAGTGTTAAATGTTTTACATTAGAGTGATCTTTACGTTAGAGTAGAACTACACTCATGTCCAAAATTATCTTTACCCCCCCATACCCAAAAATAATTAGATTCCATGAAAATTCCAATCGATGTAATCTATTTTGGAGGGAAGGTGTGAAAGACAATCCTAATTAGAAATTATCCAATCAAAAGTGTTCAAACGGTTTTTGATATACATATCAAAGCGTTAAGTCATCCGACGGTGAATCAAGCGCTTTGCGCAACGTGAATATCCGAGTGAATTTCTGCAATACAGCGTTTGATTTCAGCGTGTAAGGACTCGAAACGGTTTGCTACGGCTCCGAAGTATCATTTGGAAGAATCTGTGAAGTGGCGCTTAATCGGCCGTTTAGAAGCAGGGCAGACAATCATAAAAGCAACGAGATATGTGAATATTTCAGGACAGACAGTCTCTGCGCTATGGAAACAATTTAAGAACTCTGCAACTGTTGAAAGGAGGCCTGGACAAGGTCGAAAACGTGTAACAACTGCTTCTCAAGATCGATATATGGCAATAACTGCCCGTCGTAACAGGAAGTTTACTGTTCGGCAGTTAAGTTCAGAGCTTGCAGCCGCCACGGAAACTGTTTTATCAAGACAAACTGTATACAGAAACCTTAATGAAAAAGGCCTCTATGCCAGAAATCCAAGGGTATGTGTTTCACTGTTTTCACAGCACAAGAGGAATCGCTTTATTTGGTGCAAAATACATTAGAACTGGAGTCAACACCAGTGGACCCATGTTCTCTTTACTGATGCGTCGAAGTTTAGTTTAACACCTGATTCTAAACGTTTTTACATCTGGAGGTAGTCAGAAACGCGAATCTTTTTTCGAACATTATGGAATGTGACCATTTTGGTAGTGCAGGTTTGATGGTGTAGGGTGGAATATCAATCGATGAACGTACGCCCCTATACGTTAAGAGAGAATATGTAACCGGGCAGAGATATCGGGATGCGGTCTTAGAACGATATGCAAGACTTTTCAGAAGTGCATATGGAAATTATTTTTTATTTATGAACGATAATGCTCACCACATCGAGCAAATCTCGTTGACGAATTCCTTGAAAAAGAATCCATTGAGCTAATACCGTGACCAGCAAAATCTTCTGATCTGAACCCGATAGAGAACTTATGGGACGAGCTTGGAAAAGCAGTTGCACGGAGACATCCTCCACCTAGAGATATCAATGCCCTGAAGACCGCATTACTGGAGGAGTCGAACTTAATTCACCAAACTGAGGTTAACAACATTATTGGCAGCATGAAATCACGTTGTGATATGTGTGTACAAGTCAGGGGCGATCACATCCCATATTAAATTTATAAGCCTTAATTTTTTTTCTGAGTTATTCATTTTTTTTTCTGAACTTTCCTTGTTACATATTATTGTCCTTTTTATGGTTTCATGCTACAGTTTTATATCATATGCAGTGTTCTGAAATTTTTTCCTTTGTATTTATGTGTTATGATTTTATATCTCCTTCCAGACAGCCGATCAACAGGTATGGTGGTTAAGGTGTTAGCTTCTAGATAGGAAGGTTCCTGGTTCGAATACGGGTCAGGGCATGGATGTTTTTAAGCGTATGGTGTAGAAGCGGCTGGTGCACCTTAAATCTGTCGTGGCCGAAAGTCCTCACGTTGGGTTGGTGTGGACGTTTGGAGAGTGGGCGGAGATGACGAGGCGGGTGTTGCCTCGTCATCTGACCGTGGTTCAAAATTACGTGACGATACACAGAATGGCTTAGGCTGGGACGGTGGAAACTAGTTGAATCTCATTCACAGTTTCTGAGAAATCCTTGATGCTATACTTGTAAAGACAATTTTGGACAACAGGGTACATAACACACACATACACAATTCAGTACAGTCCGGCTCTGGCGAGTTGGCATTTAAGTCTAGTTGTTTTGAATGTAGTCTAATCGTTAAATTAGGGGAAGGTTGAACCTTATGAATACATTCCCACATTTGTCGCCTATAACGCGGATTCTGCTTCCAAGTTCTCCGTTCGGTACTGGAAGCGATAGCAGTGATAACGAGTTTGCGAAACAATCATCTATAGATGTTGTCATGTATGTCACACAATCCCTTTCTTTATTTTTCTAAAACTCCCCTAGTGTCATCTGCTTTTTCGTTAAATTAGCACTATATGTACCCAAACGACGCACGCGAAAAAAATATATACAGTTGCAAACACCATTCAAAGTACTATGTTTAGCAAAATCGCGCAATACATGTGATAATAATTCTGGTTAAAAAAAATCAGCGTAGATAAATCAGTTATTTTATTTCAATGAAATAAAGGGAAATTATATTTTTTGACCCGGCATCAGATGCTCAAAAGATAGCACGGAGATACGATGGTCGTTTGGAAAGTAATACCCGTTTGAACATGCAAACCATTGTGACAGACCGGTCAAGGTCAACCAGTTTTAGGGACTCGTCTGACTTTTTTTTTACTGTATTACATCCCATAACGGTAATTGTTGATTTGGTAAGCAAACAAACTGTCCAAGAAAATCGTGCGTGCCGCCAAATTGAAGTGATATTTGTAATCCAATTTCTAAACGCAAAAAATGTGCGACCGATTGAAATTTATCTGGAAATCAACGCAGTGTACGTGATGTGATGGATGAATCATGTGTGCGTCGTCGGTGCCGAAATTTTAATGAGGGAAGAGAAAACGTTCATGATGAGGAGCGATGTGGCCGCCCAATTGTCATTACAGATGAGCTTGTCAAGTCTGTTGACAAATTCATCAAACAAGATGGGCTTGTGACTTCGGATAAAATTCATGATAATTTTTCACAGGTATCTCGCACTATCATTTACAAAATCGTAACAAATTACCGCAAATTCTGAAAAATTTGTGCAAGGTGGTTGCTACCATGCTCAATGACGACAACAAAAGCTTAAAGACGTTACAGATTATCTCAATGGACTGGCGGCAGGTCTTTAAGGTTGGTATTTAAACGCTCGTCAAAAGATACGACAAATGTTTAAATTTTCAAGGGGACTATGTAGAAAAGTAATATAAGGTATGAAAATGTAAAATAAAAAGTGTGGTTCAAAAAGTTTAATTGGTCTGTATTTTATTTAGAAACGGGAATTACTTTCCGAAAGACCCTCGTATTTTACCAAACTAACTTGATGGATTAAGCTGTATGCTATTTGGTATTTTTCATTAACGTCACACTGAAGCAACACATCGGGCTATTAGTGACGGTCTGGGATCAACCGCCGAAGAAAAAGATCCGAGGACAACATAATTTTGAACCATGGTCAGAATGACATCCCACTTCTTCAAAATTTCACACTACGCCGACGTGAGGACATTTGAGGCGACGACAAATTTAACATGCACCAGCCCCCTTTCTACACAACGCTATTGGGTGGGATTCGATCTCGTAAATCTCCGGTTGCGAGTTCGTTGCTCTTCTGCGACCCCGAATGATTAAGTGGAGAGCATCTCCTATTTCCTACATATAAATTCCAAATTTATTTTAGATAGATTTTTATATACCCACACACAACAATAAAATAACAGATTTTTATATAGTTACCCAATTTCAGTATATTTAAATATATATATAATTATGAATTATCTTGAAAAAAATTAAATGTTTTTGCCAGACTATTATATGTAAAATATTTCTCTAATTTAAATTATTTTGCTAATGCTTATATAATTCTTTTTTTATATGTACGCACCCCTTTTAAATAAATTATGTGTTCAACATTCATATTTTTTAATACTTTCTATAATTAGAAATATTTATACGACAAACGGCTGAAAAGAATCACTGCAATTTCTATTTAATTCAAGCTGTACACCTTTAAGCTTAAACACTTTGAAAACATCTCTATCGAAAATCAAAATGTACAAACTGATTCGTCAAAACGAAATTTAAAGATCTGTAGTTCGAGAAATAAAATACATTTCTCTTCAAGATAAACCATGTCTCCCGTTTTCTATTTGTCCACAACAAAGCACTACAAGATTTTGCTGCAGTTGAAAATAATTTCAACTCGGTAAATCTTTCTGAAAAAAAAAAGTATCATATCAAAGTCTACATTCATCGTGACCAGATGCTGGGTCATGAAAAGAAGCGTAAGAATACAATAATGCTCTAGCCATGCGGAGCTGAGTGGGTGGTCTGTTGAAAGAGATCCCAGAATACAAAAACTTTCCCTACCCTTCAGTGGATAAAAATGGAAGAGGAAAAAAATATATATGTGAAAGATTTGTGATTGCAGGACAGCCTTGACTATTCTTTCCCATTTTACTTCGCATTGAAACCCGAATGCTGCTGTCAACAATATACGATTGCCTCCAAGCATCCTACTACCGGATAACTTAAGGTTTAAGGATCCAAAAAAATAAGGATCGATCAAACATGAAAACATTTCAGTGTCACGTAGTTAAATACAGTGTTGGTTAGAAATTAAGAAAGGACGTATTTTATGTTAGTGACTTTTTTATGGTGTAATTGATTCCATAACGAGAGGATTAACTCACAATCTGTGTGTGTCCTAGGTATTGTGCTTGGGGATTTGATCCCGGAACGTCTCCAATAGCATGTTGTGTTTGTCCAGTGCGAAGTTACGTAATCAATTACCTTACCTATGTATTACATCATATGTGTCAGTCCAAACAAATATCTGGTGTGACATCGTGAAGGTACTGCGACTGGAAAAAAAATCGGAATTCCGGAATGCAAAATGTGTTCTGATTGGTTGTATTTTGGCGCCAGCTGTTGTTCTTGTGTCGCACGCTTTACGACTTGAAAAGAGCAGGTGAAAATAGAAGCGTCTTCTGCAGGTGATGTTCTTCCAAAATTATATCTGATTGGTCTTTGACTTTTGCCGTTGGGAGATTTTAAAAACTGCGGCGGAGGCCGTTGGGGAGACGACAGAAAAGAGAGCTAGAAGCAACGGGCGAGGTTGTTCCCCCGCGCTGGCCTGTGATATGCAATACACATTTTAATGTATGGGAATATGTTGAAATGATAATGTATATAGCGCATATATCTTGTTCTTGGAATAATAAGAACGTAATTATCTTAGCTGTTAGTTGTATTCTCCTTGTGTTTTGCGCTACCGTTTTTGGGGCGACGACACCACACTGAATAAATTTTCTCATTTTAATAGGATCGAAAAGAATCTATCTCATCAAAGAAATGTTGCGAGAAATGTGATATCTGCCTGTTCAACCTCACATTAACGTGGTGTAGTTTGGAGAGTGAGGTGCTAGCCCAGGTGTTGTCGTCACCTGACCGTGGTTCAAAATTACGAAGCTTCGTCTAAAGATCTTTCCTTTCGGGATTGATCCTGGACCGTCACCAATGGCTGTCCAGTGCGATGGTAATTACAAAAACCCACCCACCTACCTGTCTGTTTAAAGATAATCATAATTCAAAACTTAATGTACTTATTATCATATTCATGCACGTTCTATTCAACAACCGGACCGTGGAAGTCCAGTTGGAAGAGCATAGAATTAGCAACCGGAAGATTGCGAATGCAGGTATACGTTGAAATTTCAACAAATATAAATCTGTTGGACTCGAAAGATAACAGCTCCTGCTTTATATTTTCCCTTAATACCCAGTCAATTGAATATTACCCATTATGGCCGCTACAAGGACGAATTTGGGAACCAATTCACGTTTCACTGGAACACCACTTGGTGGGGTTGGGGGTTCACGTTACAAATCACAAACATACCACACTCAATCGATCAAGGCCGTACTCACTCTTAATCTACCGAACATAGAAAAAAATTACAAATGGACAAAAATCCACACCTTACCCCGGATACGAACCGTAAACCCCTCAGTCCAGAAGCCGGCACTAGGACCATTTGGTCCTCTTCAATTTTAGATTCCTTGAAATCGATCCGTCCATCCCAAACTCATCGATTTAGAATCAACAAATTTAGATTCTCTCAATCCATCAAGGACATACTCACTCTTGATCTACCGAACATGGGAAAAAATTACTAATGGACAAACATCCACACCTTACCCCGGATACGAACCGTAAACTTTTCAATCCAGAAGCCGGACCATTTGGTCCTCTTCAATTTTAGATTCCTTGAAATCGATCCGTCCATCCCATTCGGTAGAATATGATTCGGAGTGTATTTGATCGTCTATTGATCCCTAAAACCTATCATGGAAAATCTCGAGACAATCACTCGAAATTTTGTCCTTTAGCAGTGACATATCAAAGGTAAGAGAGAGGCCATGGAGTCACATGAAAGGGGCAAATTAGGAGATTCTATAAGACAGTGACCATATCAGTTTCCCATCACAAGCAGATAAAGATCATTCTGTGGTACTTTCATTTTTGACAGCCTCAATCGATCAAGGTCATACTCACTCTTAATCTACCGAGCATAGGAAAAAATTACAATAATCAGACCAATTTGGCAATTGTTAAAGAAGGCGCAGTTAAAATTTTTATATAGCGATATATTTGATGATAAAAGACAAACAAGTTGCATTATTTTAGTGGATTTTATGGTAAAGTCTGTGTGATGTGGAATGTGTGCAATAGACAACATTCCAGTATTCACTTTAGAGGCTACTTTCCGCCTCTCCATATTAGTCCCTACAGATGGTGGGATTTTGTTCATTCGTAGTTAGATCTCAGCTAAAAACGATCAATAACGACTTTCCAAGCAGTTATGATATGCATCCAAAATAATCTGTCATAATTTTAAGCAATGAAAGTAAACACTCAAAGAAGCACAGAAATAAATTAGTAAGATTTTCTTCGAACACCGAACTAATTAGACTAATTATTTCTAACGATACACGCTAACCCTCTGAGTTCGACGAGATTTCGGAGTAGTGTTGCATTGCCTTTACCCCCTACATCACCTTAAGTATTAATTAATCATGTCTATAATTGGTTGAATGAATCAGGAAAGATACGTTGGTCAAGGAGGTCGAAACTGATTAGAAGTCATGAAGACTGAGGGTGGTTGAACTGATATGTGTGTGTACCCATAAGAGTGTTGAAGCTTTAATTAGAATTTTCAACAGGAACTTCCAGAATCATTTCTATAGTATTAGCAATATTGCAATTTATAATATTGCTACAATTAGAATTAAATTATTACACTTTCGGCTGAACCTTCTCTGTCATGAGTTGAAGGAAAAAGCTAATCACAGTTGTCAATTGTCGTTTCCACCATTTATGTGTGTATTCATTTTAAAAATTGAAACACTTCCTCAATTCTTGAAACAAACAGCCTTAATACTGAAAAAGAAAAAAAAAACTAAAAAACTTTGGGCTTTGTTGAACTAAAAATTGTTGTTTCCATTTCATAAAGTCAATTTATTCTGGAAGCACTGTTTTGGTGATCAATCTACCTTTACACTAATTATGGTCTATTAATGGTTCGCTGAAAATAACTTAGATGCACCTAACAACTAATTAGTCAGGAATAATAAGTAACATATATTGTTAAATAGCTGATTAGTGATTTTTGAAGATCTCATAGTTTTAAGCAAATAACATTTAGCATTGACTAAATTAGCAGCGCTTAGAAAACTAAACAAACAGGAACCAAAGCAATGATATAGAATGACGAGAAACGCATTTGTAAAACTTTTAAACAAATACATTTGTGTAACTTTGTTTTTTTGTTCTAAGCTTTTCGTAAAAATGTTAAGATAGCTGTACTAATTATCTTTCTAATACCACTATTATATAAATGCATTATTGATATACTTGTAAAATATTTGAGAGAAATTTTGTTTCGATATTTTTTTATTCTTTAATTTATATTTATTTTGATTTAAGTAATATTTATAAACCTACACATGGCAGGTTTTTGAAAATTTACTATGTTAGCTACTTTAACTGAATATACACTCTATAACAAAAAAAATCGACGCACCAAGAAGGAGTTGTCCGATGGAGACAAAAATTGGTGGATAGGAAAATTATGTACAGAATAGAAAATGATTAACATTTCAGAACAATTGAATGATTTATTTCAGAGTTACAGTAACGAGCTCAATAAGGTGTTGACCCGCCTCTAGCCTGGATGCAAGCTGCCACACGGCGTGACATAGACCGATAAAGCTCCCGGATGGTCTCCTGCGGTATTTCTTCACAAATTTGCTCCAATTGTCGGACTACGTCATCAACATTCCCTACCGGATGCAGTCGCCTTCCCATCATATCCCAGACATGCTCGATGGGAGAGAGATCTGGTGATCTGGCTGGCCAAGGAAGTATTTGACAAGCTTGAAGACAGTTCATAGCAACACGTGCCGTATGTGGTCTGGCATTGTCTTGCTGAAAAATAAGCCCAGTGTACTGCGAAAGAAACGGTAGCAAAACAGGTCTCAGAATGTCGTCAACGTACCGCTCTGCAGTAAATGACCTCTAATGACGACCCAAGTGGTCCGGCTACCAAGAAAGTGGCACCCCAGACCATAACTCCTTGTTGAGGGCCCGTGTGGCGTGCAATAGTGAAAGTAGGATCGGCACGCTGCCCTGGGTGTCTCCAGACGCGTCTTCGATGATCGTCAGGACACAGAAGCGGGATTCGTCGCTAAAGACTATACGTCCCCAGTCAGCATCATTCCAGCCTGATCGAGCCAAGCACCTCTGTAATCTGGCTCGACAGTGTGCAGGCGTGAGTGGCAGGTGGAGTAACGGTCAGTACGAGCGTAGATTTCGCTCTCTCAGCCGTCTGTCAATGGTCATGGTGGACACTCGTGTGTGGATCGCACGACTGATATTTGATAGCGATGAATCAGGCGCTGTGACAGCTGATCTGACAATCACTTAGTCCTCGCGATCTGTTGTGGCCCTACATCGACCGCTACCATCATGAGGCTGAAATCTGCCACTGTCCACTCACTCTTGCCAGCATCTTCTAATCGCCGCATCGCTTCGACTCACATGACGAGCGATTCTCCGATTTGCCCAATCTGCCTCTTTCAATCTAATGATACGACCTCTTTCAAACTCTGAAAGTTGCTCGTATGAGCTCGAATCCTGCGGCAAGGCATTTTTTCAGCCGTTAAAAGGTATCCTAAATCGCAATGCAGCATAAATTTTTAACAACAGTTCAAGAACAACTCCTTATATACATCTGCTGGATGCGCAGTTCCGATGCGCTGGAGATCGCACTATTCATTCATTGGACACCAAATTTTAATCATTTGCATATTTGGTCAAAACATTTTTGCATACGAAATTTCAAAGCAATCGGATGATTCGTTCTTGGTGCTTCGATTTTTTTGTTATAGAGTGTAATTCAAATATTTCTCACGTATCTATGACAGTTTCGCATGAAATGATGGTAGGCAATAAAAAGTTGCATAAATATGAATATAAAATTACCTAAGCAAGTAGGGATCACCTTCTCAAAACACTGGGTGACTGGATTACATTCTAAAATATTCGTTTTATCATCATTTTTATTTGTACGAAAACACGGAATTAATAAATGGGAGAATGAAAACGTACTCAGCAAGCATTTGTTTTTATGTGGAAGAACCCTTTTACTTACATTTTGCTTTAATAAAAAAATAATAAATAAAATGTATTAAAAAATAATATATTCTAAATTTCTGTCCTTTCCTTTTCTTGCATATTGTCATTACAATAAAATATCTATTTGTACCAACAGATGTCGCCACGAACCAAACGCAAATAAATTCCTAATAAAAAGAAACATAAATTCTTCATCCCGCCAGTTTAATTCCAAGAAGAAATAAAAACTTCCAATGACCGAATCAAATATGGAAGCAAATATTCAACAATCCTATTCAAAGACGCTTAAATTCCAGTCGTTTACATTAAAAACAAGACTTCAAAAAAAGTATTTTAATTTTCATTTGGTCAAATTTCAGTTACTTTAATTCGGCATCATAACCATCTTCAGTCAGGGGACCATTTTCAGGTTAAATGACTGGCCCCAGAACCAGGTACCAGTAAGGTGAAGAGCACCGCAGCAATTAAAATGATGAATTAAAGTACAGGTTTAGCTGACGGGCCTCTTATGTATGACAAATGTACCAATTCATTTTTTCTTTTCCAATCGACATGTTAAAACACAACAGTAGCCTTGACAGGATTGTATTACGAAATGGCCTCCTAAGTTAAGAAATGCATTTTTTGTCACTATGAAGAGGATTTGAACTTGATCAAACATTTAAACAGCTTTTAATTAATTTGTCTGTTGATACACTTGTACACCAGACTGCTGTTAAAGGGATTTATGTTAGATAATTGTTTAGGAAAAATTGAAGCTCGGTTTAGAGTCTTTACTTATAAATTATTTTTGAAAATATTATTCCTCAAAATTGAATGCTATCATTCTTGTATTGAAAAAGCAAATTTAAACCAAATTCTGAAATTGTTTAATGCTAATTAAAAAATATGTGTGGCGAAAACCCGAGTTCATAAGCTGCTTGAAATAATTTCAGCCTGCCTGAAGTCAGTTTAGACTAGAATTATGGATTCAATCCTTTTCCTCAATCATTTTATTGATATTTTAATAATGATGCCTATTTCAATCCAACAACCCAAAACTTTTTTACGGAAAATAAAAAATACTAGGGGTTTTATACTGTTTTTGCTCACGCTCACCAACTCCTGAAAATTGATATAATCTTTATTGGTTTGCTGAGCGAACCATGATCGCTGGCAATGCTAACTGGCGTAAAGAAATTGGCAAATATTTTGTTCAATGAATAGAATCAATATATATACATATTGACTTTTTCCAAAGGAGGTCATTGGGACATTTTATTCCTTATTATAATGAAGGTAAAACTTTATTTTTCTATTTCGAATTTTCCGATCAGCTAAGGGGCCGTCGTGACTGTGGGTTAGATCCGATGGCAACACCACGTAATTTTGAACCACGGTCAGATGACGAGGTCACACCTTAGATCAAGGATGGCGAACCTATGACGCGCGGGTCAGACACTGACCCACGCAGGCTTTTTAAATGACCCACGCATTGATTTTAAAACTTATCATCGTCATATCGCACCCCGCCAAGAAAAGAGACACAGTTAAAAAAATTAAAATTTTGAGGTTAAGTCTTTGAAAAATAAGTAAGAGGTGCCTCAGCGTGTTATATTACTGTCCTATTCTTTAGAATATAATATAATTTAAAGACATAAATACTTACCTGAAAATTAAAAGAAGCTTTTACTATTTCAATAAAAGTTTTATAGTATCCTTTAAGTTGATTTTTCTCAAATGTTGCAATTTTGAGTTGTGTCACTTTAGGTCGACTGTGTAGAATATGTAAATTTATTAAATACCGCTTGAGAATGAATATAGATGTTGTAAATACTACTAATAAAGACATTTATTAAGGCCCCGTTCACATGAGGCGCGTTTGGCGAGGCTAGCGAGGTCCCGCTCTGCAAGGTCGCAAAGATAGTAACTTGAATTAGAGGAATAAAAAAAACATAATTTAATCTCGGGACCTCGCTAGCTTCGCCAGACGAACAAATTATAATGATTCTACACTAAAAATTGAACAGATTATATTATAAACATATGGATTCTTTACCAAATAATTTCATATCACTGAAAAACTGGCTAATGCTCTTTTAACGATGTTTGGATGCACATATTCATGTGAAAAATTGTTTTCTACGACGAATTTTTTAAAGTCTACCAATAGAAATAAACTCGGAAATGAATTGACTGCAAAATGCGATGAACTAATGAATACTGAATATGAACCTAATATTAAGAAATGATCTGACAAAAAAAAAACAGATTTCTCATTAAATATACTTTAACTTTATTGTACATACACCGTATCTGTAACTATACTATCTATTAAAATATATTTCATATATATGTTGTTTTCTTTTCCTTGTTCATTAAAAACTATGTGCAGGGGGGCAGGGCATGATTTCTCCCCTTTTATATCGACTTTTTGCACTTCACTTGCAAAAGTAAAAGTTGTAAAACAAAAACAAATCGTTAATTTTAAAAGGATTAAAAAATTGAGAAAAAAAAAGTGTTTTTTTTTTCCTATGCTCACTTTGGAACAACTACACTCTACGTTTATAAGCAATGGCAACGACCTTGGCGATTTTTTTTTGGCGCATTTCTAAAGTCGCCAAGGAAATAATTATTTCTTAACTCTTTTTCCGTCACAAATTTTTTTTCTTTTTACAACACACTTTTTAAACACATTTCAGAACATTTTGAAAAGTATATATATTTTTTAAACTTTCACAAAAAGTAGTAAGCTTAAGCACATACAGTGGGCACGTTGAAATACAGTGGGCATGTTGAAAAAAAAAAGATTTACAAAAGAAAAAAAAGCAAGAAATAATACAACCTGATAGCGTCAGAATTCTTTCGTAAAAAAATAATGAAAACGAAAATGGTCAAAGAAACAATACTCTTAATCCTATCCTGAAAACTATTATAGTAAAATAAAAATTCCACAACTGTCAAAATACAAATAAATGGACCAATGATATCACAGAAAGCGATTTAAAAGGACCAATGCAATCAAAGGATATTTTAAAAACAAAATAACGAATGGGAGAAAAGAAAAAATTTCAAACGAATCAATGAAATCAAACGATTTTAACGGATTTTGGAAGAACTTTCTAGAATATTTAAAATGAAAATTGAAAGTTTCCGTTTGCCATGAAAACCACAACAGCTGTAACGAAAGATGGGCTGCCTTAATTTATCGTAACTCGCTACCAGAAGTGCGCCGAAAAAAAAAATCGCCAAGTCGTTGCCATCACTCATAAACGTAGAGTGTAGCTGTACCCTCACTTCTTAATTTTCAAGTGACCCACGAGCTAGTACTAAAAAAATAATGAACAAAATTTGACCAACTTCTTAAAAAGGTTCGCCGTCCCTGCCTTAGATGGTAGCCTACTCCAAACTTCCTCACCACGCCATTTGAGGCAGTGACAGTGCACCAGCTTTAATGTGCCCCCACGTAAACGACGGTCTTTGGTTGAATTCAAACTAGCAATCCCTCGGTTGCTAATTCGTTACTGTTCCCACTGGGCTAGGGCGTAACCATCGATAGTAGCGGCTAGGGCCGCCCGTGCTTTAAATAAGGAGAAAAATGATTGTGTGTAATTTTCATTGGTAAATTTAGATTTATCTGTCGCCATTGTAGCGTCGTAGGGGGTCTCTCTGACCACTGCTTTCATGGTGGTCCTTCGAGATTTCCTCTGTTACGTGGAATCGCCGTCGAAGGCAATCGGCTGGCGAATTTATGACCGGATGTGGGTAGCCCCTTGTCTTTGAACTGTAGCGGTTTCGGAAGAACGTGGTCTTCTCTCGAGGAAAAGACAGAGAGAATCGATGAACGCATGAGAACGGACCAGGAACGAGTTTGCTCGTATGAAGCCGCGGGACTGAAACCATATTTGTATATACCATCTATAAGCCTCGTAATAGCCTTAACTTGTGTATATCTTTAGTAACTAATTAAATGTGCTGTATTTATAAAAGTCGTATTAATTGTATTCAAGCCACTCGCCATGTAAATTCTACTCACGACGTTACAGCACCACACACCAAATACGAATGAAGCCTCTTTTTCACAGTTAGAGAAGTGCACATTTACCTCAACATTTAAAGTTTTATTTCCACGTTGTTTATAAATGTGAACAATTCGAGAAAAAAAAATTTTGTTGTTAAAGTTCTTAGTTATATTTTGTAGTCACCCTCACGCATCAAAACGATTATGCATGAAGTTGAAAAAGTTGTGAATTAATCTCCAGCGGTAACAGTTTGAAATGAACCACACAAAGACCTTCGTGTACATGGGGGGCTAGTGCACGTTAAATCTGTCGTCATCGACCTTCTAATAAATTAGACAGAGCAGGTGACCTTTAGAGTCGCTGTCGTACGATTTCAGAAGGGCAAGACTTATGCTTACAAATGAACTTTGCTGTATCGAAGCTTAAAAGTTAGTACACTGCTGGCCACCCAAATTGCAACACCAAGAAAGACAAGAGATATCAAAACAAAATTCATTTTGTAGATAACATGTTGAACAAGTATCAAATGATTAAATTTATAGACTTCTGTGAAGTGTGGTTCCTGCCGAAATCAGTAGCCAGAGTAGCCGCCATTGTTGGAGATCACCGCTGCCACACGCCTCGGCATTGATTCAAAGAGACTTTGGATGTGTTCTTGGGGTACAGCAGACCAAGCAGCTTCCACATGTTGCCAAAGTTGATCTGGTGTGGCAGCAGGGGATGTAATCTGGGTCAATCGTTGAGCAACCATGGACCACATGTTTTCTATCGGCGAAAGATTCGGAGAGCGAGCTGGCCAGGGAAGCAATTCAATCTGGCGACTGACGAAGAACCCTTGGACAATGCGTGCCACGTGTGGTCGCGCATTATCCTGTTGAAATATGGCTGTGGGCAAGCCCTGAAGGTAAGGAAGGACAACTGGCTCCAACACCTCGGAGATGTAGCGCTGGCTGTTTAAAGTACCGGCAATGCGTACTAGAGGAGTGCGAGAGTGATATCCAATACCGTCCCATACCATAATACCCGGTGCAGGACCAGTGTGGCGGTGCATGACGCAGCTGTTCAGCGTCCTCTCTCTACGGTGTCTCCAGACTCGAATCGGACCATCGTGGTGTTGCAGACAAAAGCGTGACTCGTCAGTAAAGAAAATTTCATTCCATTCTGCCGTCCACGTCCTTCTTTCATCGCACCATTGGCGGCGGAGACGTCTGTGGTTCTGCGTCAAGGGTACACGAAGCAATGGACGTCTTGCGGACAAACCACTCTGCTGTAAACGGCATCGAATGGTACGCGCAGACACTGGATGATGCGTTACAGACTGAATGTGCTGTGCTATGGTTCGTGATGTGGCTGAGCGATCCGTCACTGCCATACGCACAATATGCCTGTCATTACGTGAAGTGGTGCACTGAGGTGGATGCGATCGAACACGTCGGTCCGTCGTACCCTCCTGCATCCAACGATCACATATTCGCATTACAGTTGTTTGGTTTCGTCCAACACGACTACCGATTTCCCTTAAAGATAATCCACAATCTCGGTAGGCCACTATCCTTCCTCTGTCGAACTCGGATACTTCATCAAAAAATGATCGCTGTTTTCTACGAGGCATAATTGATCGGTTTTTTTTTTTTAAACCACAAGAAAAACACAATTGCCGTACTTGAAATCGTCGAAATCTCCAAGCCTTAAATAGCGCTTTGAAGTGGCGTCACAGGCGCGTGTGATGTGCGTCTGCGATGAAATTCTAATCACTTGCATATCTCACCTCCTCTAATGCATGTTATAAATTTCATGTTATTTGTATGCTTCCTTCAGGGTGTTGCATTTACGGTGGACAGCAGTGTATTTTAAATCTTTGTGGACTATCTTCTGAACTTTAACTCTCATCAACAATCTGTACCGCATTTGGATTAATGCGTTTTTCCCATAACCACGTGACAAATCTTTAAAGCGAAAATGAATCTGGGCTCATATACTCCGCTTATTTCATTAGAAGGTCGATGTTTATCTTGGCCTCAAATGCGCTAATATTAACGTGGTGTAAACGTCTGGAGAGTGTGAAAGCTCAGGTGTTGACCTCGTCATCTGACCAAGGATCAAAATTTTGAGGTGTCCTCTGATTTTTCCCTTCGGGATTGGTCCCAGACCGTCACCAACTTCCCGTTGTATTGTACGACGGAAATTCAACAACCTTCCCCAGCAGTAACGATGAGATTTGAACACCCAAATTAGTAATTTCGTTTTCTAGTCTCAAGAGTACTAAAGTTCATACCCAAAGTTAAATATTATTTTTGAATTTGCACGATTTGTGTTGGTTTGGGGCCTTAATCTTCACAGAATCTTAGAGTTTATCTCTTAATCTTAGAGTTTACAACAGTCTTGTCCTGTTTTTATTACCAATTTCTCATTGCAGACGGGGACAAAATCTTAAGTGATAAATGTGACTCCTGACTTGTTGAAGGACTTCAAATTAATACGTGTCTTTTTTCCATCATAGTAATGGTAATTTTAGTTAACGTCGTACTAGAACAACACAACGGGCTATTGACGACGGTCCGGAATCAGTCCCTTAAGGGAAAGATTCGAGGACAACACCTCGTAATTTTGAACCACGGTCAGATGACGAAGCAACACCTGAGCTGGCACCCTATTGAGATTCGCAAGAACTACACGTTCTCCTTTCTCCTAATAACAACAAGAAAGTTTTATATATTCCAAGAATTCTTTTTAATAAAACCATTTCATTTTGTTGAAACTACAACGATGTTGCCATCTCGACAACTACAAATAATAAAATGTTAACTGACTAGATTAATTAGATGCGCGCGTGTATCTTTACATTCTCCCACCTTTTGATTTAAAGTTAACAAAACTAATCAAAACAAATACATTCAGACAGTCAGATAATGATCAAATTCAAAATCAGTTCAATTTGAATAGTTCAATCCAAAAATCTGGAAGGAACGTTGACAGTTCTTCCACTTCTGGTGATAACAATCCCTTTGTCCATTGCTGGAACCTTGCTTTCATCAACAGTGGATTCGCTTGAAGAAGAGAGAGAGATATCTCCAAAGGGAAAATTCTCTGAATAGGGCGAACCGTCTCACCCGAAGATGTCTTTACTCGAACCACTCTAATGTTTCCGTCTTTGAATACTGCTCGATGAGACAAATAGTGTACACTCTTTTCTTGTATACTCTCTGGCACTTCCTCTATCATCCCTAACTGCAACCATTCCAAGAAAACTGCATTATAATCATCAAAGCGTTCTCCGGATCTGAGCCTCTTTGTGGTTGACACTAATCTCTTCTCAGCAACTTCTCTGTTGCTAGGTAAGTTTCCTGGATCATTCACCCAAGGCAAGCTAACTTCATATCTCCCTTCTTCGTTTTTTCTCAAAGTCTTGTGAAAGTGATTTAATACTGCCTTTTCTATTTCTTCTATAGGTTGAATTTCACATGAATCTGTTATGCCTATGGCTTCCAGCTTCCACAAGTTCTCTAGACGATCGGCGTGTATTAGCATGGAGGTCACGATCGAGGATGCATTTTCCTCGGAAGAACGTCCACACATTTTACCCATGACTACCCATCCAAACAATGTCTGTACAGCAACTAGACCATTGTCTAATTTACGGAGTTCTCCGGTCAGAACTTGTCCAGCTATGTCTGCTCCGAGAAGAATTTCTATTGGTAGATCGCCTTTTCCCACATCTGTGACTACAATATGCATTCGATTCAACTCTGAACAAAGTTCTGGGGGTAATCTTGCCACATGGCCACAAATTTTATGTTGCTCCAATAGTTGGATACCACGACAGTACTTGCCATCAAGACTACTGACAGTCAATTGGTAGCAGTTGTGAGTTTTCCTACCAGAAGTTACTCCTCCAAACAGAGCATGCACTAAGCTTTCGGAACCAACTGGTCTACATCTCATCCTTTGAGCCGTCTCTTTCAATATGTAGGATCTTTGAGAACCAGTGTCAATTAAAGCTCTGACTGTCTGTTTTCTACCATTGACTTCGATATTTACTAACAAAGTTTGCAGAAATACTTCTTCTGTGGCACAATAATTCGCTAAAGATACGTTTTGTTTTCCTTCTTCATCACATTCTTTCGCCTCGTCTCTTTTCTGATTTGCAAGCTCCGAACATACTATAGCCCAATGTCTCTTTGAACAAATTAAACATTGAACTTTTGTCCTACACTGTTTTGCTCGGTGTCCTAACTTAAAACAGATAAAACATGCTTTTTTTTCCTTTATGAGATCATGTCTTTTACTCAACGGCATTTTTTGTGCAGTAAAACAATCTTTACTTTCATGTTGTTTTCCGCAGAAAATGCAAATGATCTTCTCATTTCGCTTTTCAAACCTTGCTTCACTCGAAAACAGATCATTGGCTGTGGGAACCGAAACTTCAACTTGGCTTCTTTTCTCTCTACGTATTCCACCTTCTAATAATTTAAATCCCGCTTTTGCAAGTGAAATCCTTTGCTCCCCTTCTACTTCACTTCTCAAGAATAATAACAGCATTTTTAATTTGTCACAGTAAGAATTTTCTTGCGAGGTAACTGCTGATTGATTACGCAACCATACTCGAAATAGATCTTCTGGAATGCATGATTCCACAAGTGGAAACAACATGGCAGCATATTTATCAGTTGTCATTCCAATGGACTCTAATGCTCGTAAATACGACTCCAATTTATCGTACAACGACGCTACATTACATTTTCCCCTTGGCTCCTGAACATTTCTGATTACAAGACCCAGCATTTCTCGAACATAAAACTCAATTAATAGTTCTTCCCTGCCGAATCTATTTTTTAAACACTCAATGACGTTTCCATAATTTTCGGCCGTAGCTGGGAAACTGTCAACAATGTCACGAGCTCTACTCCCAGGAACAGTTGCTTGATACAAATAATGGAACTTGTCTTCATTTTCCATTTCAACATCATCATGTATACGTTTAAATTGACTCCAAAAAGTCAACCAATCCTTTACTTCTCCTCCGAATTGTTTAAGCTCAATCTTGGGCAATTTCAGTTTACGTCTACTTGAAGTTGGAGATGAAGCGATGGACTCAGCAGTATTTAATGGTAAAACTTCACTATTTAAATGCATCTCTACTTCTACACGCACTAAATCCATTTTTTCCTTATACGCTTCGATATTCGCAAATTCAAGATCAAATTCTTCATCTGTTTCGAATTCTGCATTCAAAATTTGACGATCAAGAACATCCAATTCAGCAAATAAACGCTCTAAAGTAGCTGTTTTGGTTTTTATTATTTTTTTATCGCGTACTTCTTTCAGTAACTCCTCTAAAATACAGTTAACCGTTTTCGTAAACGACGATCGTACTGACTTCCGAGTTCGTTTTACCGCTTCCATTTTCAGATGAATATTAATACATCAACAGAGTTTATTTTCATTAAAAATATAAATTTATTTCCACTTACGGGTTATCACGTCTGGGTGGTCACCAAATATTGAGATTCGCAAGAACTACACGTTCTCCTTTCTCCTAATAACAACAAGAAAGTTTTATATATTCCAAGAATTCTTTTTAATAAAACCATTTCATTTTGTTGAAACTACAACGATGTTGCCATCTCGACAACTACAAATAATAAAATGTTAACTGACTAGATTAATTAGATGCGCGCGTGTATCTTTACACACCCCACTCTCCAAACTTTCCATCATATATATTGGTTAAAAATACGTTGCCAACTACTTTGTAAAACACCTGAAAATCCTTATTTTCGGAGATAACACTAGTCGTGCAACCGACGCTTTCTTCTTTTTGGAAATTATTAAATTTTCCAATCCTTAAAACAAGCATGAATGAAGATATGATTTAACTCGCGTTTGTACATCGAAAGGGAACAGAAAAAATGACCAAAACGACCAACCCAACGTGAACAATAACTAAACGCACTAAACTTTGCTTTTCCAGTCTTAAACAAACGGTGCCATATGACCAACTTACTGAAATAATGTATTCAATTTTTTTACTGGAATTTTATAAATATCTTTTATACATATATATGGCAATCGATTTCATTTAGATCACTGGGGAATTTTAATTGAGCAAGGCTTTCACCAATTCTACCGAAATCAAACGTTCATATTTGATCAACTATTTTCATCTTAATCAATAGATATCCTGTTACATCACAATACTGTATAGTAAAATGGAAATCCATTACAAAATAGACAAAGAACGCTTGTCTCCAGAAATTTCGTCTTATTTGGAGCAACTTGGAATGATATCCTTCACAATCAAATCTCAAACGAAAAGGAGAAGTAAGAAAACTTCAAATAACGAAAGTTTCCAACATGCCATTAAAAAGCTAAAGAAACAGAGGCAGCCCAAGCTACAACTCTCTGCAGCAGTTGTAGATGAGTTCGATAAAATTATCCATCACATCTTAGAACTCTTCACTAGGGAACT
Organism: Metellina segmentata; assembly: GCA_947359465.1. Lineage (NCBI taxonomy): Eukaryota > Metazoa > Arthropoda > Arachnida > Araneae > Tetragnathidae > Metellina > Metellina segmentata. The sequence continues at coordinate 55,229,286 of OX375874.1, forward strand.
CACCAGATTGTCAAAAGTCAGAAGGAACAAGACCCTGAACATAGAACAAATCGAGTGTGCCACCAAATTATGCATACCTGGAAGTCTGAGCAACAATGCGATGGAATACGGGAGAAGAGCTGTTACGAGGGCAACTATTGTAGAATAGCTAAATAATTCTTCTAAAGAAAGTTAAAGTGGAAATTTTTTCAAAATACCACTACAAACTGATCATATGTAGCGATTAAGTGCTACTTCATTATCTAAATAGTTCTGTGAAAAATGTGAATCAATATATGTAATATTTATCAACTATCATAAAAGAATCGTAAGCTGTCACTGTGTAATTTTCAATTGAAATTCGATTGACCACAACTTCAAGCTTTCGCTCAACATCAACAAGGTGCTAATATTTATTTAAAATTTTAATATTTAATATCAGAGAAGAATTTTGAGTATCATACCGTATCACGCAAAACGTAATCCAGAAACTTCAGATCAATCATTAATATTCACGACCTCTGGGACACATTTTATTTCGGTGTGTAAGGACATAACAACCCCCAGGTGCCTGTGTTTGATCTTTCATCCCTTTCATTTTTACCCCCGCAGTCAATTCTGCTTTTTCTTCCTCCATTGTGTTGTTCGTTTGTGTTTGGCTCAGCTTGGCCAAATATGACCTATGCGCCATAAAATACGAAAACATCCAACAGAACAACCATTAGTGTTCACTGCCAACATTTTGCCGACCACAATTAAAATTAAGCAAACCAGGACTCGCTGTATGAAATAAAAGCTCATATCAATTAAATGGTTTTCTACAGTCATTTTTTGCTATGCGAAGTGTAGTATCCAAGTATGTTCTTGATTTAACAGTGTGTAGTTTCACTTTCTTGATTTATTTGGCATACTAACTAAACAAAAATCATTTAGAAAATAGTATGGGTTATGTCAATAAAAACCAGTACAAATTAATTTAATAATGTTGATCTGAAAAAACTACAACACGTTACAAGATTTCATTAGTCCAGTGAATGATAACTTCAATGTTAAATGCTATATTTGCCAAGATTATATCAGCCATTTAAAGCTAAAGTGGTGTAAGTCCATTAAACACTGTTTCGATGTATGGACTTTTAAGTAGAATAGTTGTTGAAGATTCCAGAATACTACCAAACAAAAATTTAACCACCCCATGTGTTCAATAGGAATTTTTTTTAGCTTATGTATATTGTTTTTTCTTACCTCCAGTTTATAAGTAAATTCAAAGGCACTTACGTAACTTACACCACTTTGGCTTTACATAAATTGAGGTTTTGGTTCATGACAAAACCTTGTACCATTAACAACAAGAATGTTATTTTATTTTGAAAATGAATATTGTGTCAAAAAATAATATAAATCAATGTTATTTAGTTGGAAGTCTCCCACATAGCTTTATGCTCCTCAACACCCTACTATCATCAGTACACAGTGGTCCGTTGTCTTCAGCGGAGTCAGAGAAATGTAAAGGTTTGGATAGCCTGTATGACTGACAGAAAGAATGCAGGTCGAAAGGTCTTGCATGTCTTTTGGAACACCTTTGTTATTTTTATGTTTTTGAAACATTTTTTTAACAAGAAATGAAATAAAATAATTACTATTGGATATTGGTCAGCTTTAGTTTACTGATAACTTTGTGACAAGAAATCGAATAAAATAATTACTTTTGGACGCTTAACTTAACTCCATCATGGGATACCGACCCTACGATTGGGTTTATGGTAAACAAAATTTCCCATAACGTAAAAGATAACCAAATGAGTAAAGAAAAAAAAATGTGATGCAAAGCAAAAATTTTATGTTAAGAAATGCATACGCAGGTGCTGCTCTAAAAAATATTTTTCTATGTGGTTAAAAAGGCACATTTTATTTTCAAAAGAGCCTCACGTGGCTCGCGAGTCACGTCATGGCTACCCCTGGTATAGAGCGTTTTTTGAAAACAGCACAAAACACAGCAAAAAAACAATACCAGATAACAACTCTTCTGACGGCATGTATTCATCGCGAGATCCATTATCAGTTAGTATACTTGTTGTGCTAACACTGTACATCTCACATTTTTTTAACTCACACACATTTTACTCATAAAAAAACCTAAATAACTTAGAACAGGGATTCCCAACCTATGGTACGCGTATCACCACAGGTGGTACGCAAGGATGATACGAGCGACCCAAATATTCTACGAAGTTTGTTCGATTTTTTAGTATGTACAACTACGTTATAGGAAAGATGGGTTTATATGAAGTCAATTTTGTGATTAACGCTTTTATTACTCTGTAATAAATGACGCTAACAGTAGCACTAATGTGCTACTGTTTATTAATTATTTAAAGAGAAACTTTGGTGCTGATTATCCATTTCTATTCAATGGCTATCACGGCGAAATTACGTTGATATCACTTATGATTTTTCTGAACTATTGTATATAAAAAATAACTACGGAAACAGAGTAAGTGTTGAAGAGGACTTAAGAGTGAAGTTAAGCTCCATTGCTTCTGATATTGATATTTTAATAAAAGACAAATAACAACAAGTTTCGCACTAAAAATGGATTTTTGATTTTGTTAATATTTGTTTGCTTAGTTTGTACAAATTATTTAAAATTATTTGTTTTTAGACCTGTGAGTAAAAAATAAAACTATAATTTTCAATAATCGTTTTATTTTTTTCCTTTATTAAAACATCATTAATACGAAACACAAGTTCATTATTCATAAAATATGAAGCTTTCTTAGAATATTAATTAAAATTTAAAAAAAAGCCATTGGGAACTTTTCTGACAGTAGGTATATGTTTTTTAAAAAAATATAGGACTGGTGGTACGCCAAAAATTTCTAAAAATTTCAAGCGGTACACAGTTACTAAAAGGTTGGGAACCCCTGACTTAGAACACGCAACGTGACGTAGAATAAACAATTAGCAGCATGAAAATTTACCAAAATCCAAACAGTCACTGGAATTGTGGTGTAACTTACTGATGCACCACTTTGGCTGTCAGCAGCGAGCTTCACTGACTGCACAATTTTGTGCTGCCATTTGTGTGGGTTGTTTGGGGAACTAGGAGCAACACCATCTTTCCATAAGTAGTTTTCCATATTCAAAATTTGTTACCAGCATTAACTCAGATTTTTTAGAAAGTGGACTTACACCAATTTGTCTTTAAAGGCTCATATGTAAGCATAAGCGTATGATGTATTTATGTATACTTCGGTATACGGTGTATGATAATCATAATCTTTTTATGATTATGCCATAATTAGTTATTAATACTCATGTTAAGTTAGCGTACAATTGTTTTTTAAATATCCGAAAGGTATTCAAGACTGAATTAATTGGAAATGGGTCCTCGGCTTATAAAAAAGAATTTACCTGTCCGCGGTTTAACAAAGGTTGAGAATCATGGTTCGGGCTACTGTTAACCTCATTTCTATTTCTCGAAGAACATTAAATCAAAGTCAACTGTTTGATGTAAATAAATCACTACAAAACAGGGTAATAAAATTTAACTTTTGAACGAGGATTTGATTAACTCTTTTTTTTCTGTGATTAAAAAAGACTTGTTTTTTTTAATAAAATATTTATAGCTCAAAGAATTCACCAAGATTGTTGATGGAAAAGAAACTGGTAAGCCGCATATCTTGAACAAAATAGTTTTATTATTTCTTTCATTTATAAGTGGTTGGAAAATGTCTAGGTAATGTATATATTTATATAAATGTACTGTCATTTTTTTTTATTATGAGAATTGCTTCCAGGAGTCAATCTCTTTGCTGTGGCTGCTCACGAGATAGGACATTCTTTGGGATTATCTCATTCATCTACACCTGGGTCCCTTATGTTTCCTTACTATCAGGTGATGGGAGAGCATTTCACGTTACCTAAAGATGACGCTGATGGCATACGACACTTGTATGGTACGTCACTTGCCAATATCATGAACTAAGACAGTAATTGCTTTGTTTGTTTCCCATGTTATGAGCTTCCAGAAAGTTATAAGAAATGATTCTAATTAATTTCAGGAAAAACCAATCACACACATTTAAATCTACGGTCCCTTGAAATGAAATCATTGAATTAATTATTGAAAGCTTAGGATTGTCGTTTAGGAACTCTTATTTCTGTGATTAAAAAAGACTCGTTTTTTTTTTTAATTAAATATTTATAGCTCAAAGAATTCACCAAGATGGAAAAGAAACTGGTAAACCGCATATCTTGAACAAAATAGTAATTGGTAATTTTTAGTTAACATCGTACTAGAGCAACACAACGGGCTATCGACGACGGTACGGGATCAATCCCTTAAGGGAAAAATCCGAGGACAACACCTCGTAATTTTGAACCACGGTCAGATGACAAAGCAACACCTGAGCTGGCACCCCACTCTCCAAACTTCCACAAAAACCCAACGTGATTGAACAAAATAGAAAATAGTGATCATATTTATTCTTCTTAGAGCCAACCAACCGATATAGTGGTTAAGGTGTTAGCCTCTAGATGGGAATGTTTCTGGTTCGAATCCGGGTCCGGGCATGGATATTTGTAAGCGTATGGTGTAGAGGCGGCTGGTGCACTAAAAATCTGTCGTGACCAAAAGTCCTCATGTTGGGTTGGTGTGAAAGTTTGGAGAGTGGGGTGCCAGCTCAGGTGCTTCGTCATCTTACCGTGGTTCAAAATTACGAGGTGTTGTCCTCGGATCTCTCCCTTAAGGGACTGGTCTCGGACCGTCGTCAATAGCCCGTTATGTTGCTCTTTTACGACGTTAATTAAAATTACCATTACCTATTCTTCTGAGGTACGCAGGTATTTTAATTGACGCCGCACTGGAGCAACATATCGGGCTATTGGTGACGGTCCGGGATTAACCCGGAGGGAAAGATCCGAGAGCGACACAACGTTATTTTGAATCACGGCGAGATGACAAGGTCACACCTGAGCTGGCACCCCACCTCTCCAAGCTTCCACACTATGCCAACGTGAGAATATTTGAGGCCACGGCAGATTTAACTTGCACCAGTCCCCATTGTATACGACGGTGTTTGATTCGATTCAAACTCACAACCCTCCGGTTGTCAATCCATTACGCGTTAAAACCAGGCTCCCTATTATTCTGAGAGAATAAAGCTAAATGAGTTTTGTTTTGCTCGATATCTTGAAATAAAATACGGGAAATATTGGCGACCGATTCTTGGATATGTTAGGTACAAGCTGTGTAAATCGAGATGCTATATGTAGCCTCGAAAACAGCGGTCATAAGTAGACAAAAGTTTCCGGTGATGCTAGGAGTGGTGTGTCTTCCGACTCATAAAACTGTTGAGGATAATCTGATAACAGTCAAAAATATACCAGTACTACCATAAAATGAGATGAGGAAATTCGTTTGATTTAGAAACGCACTTATCACAAACAGTTGGATAATTTTTCACGAGAACGCTATGTGAAATGTTCAGCATGATTTGAGGAAAACTTCCAACATTAGTATAGTGGTTGATAAAAAAATGACATTTGCGACAAAGTTGCTTTCCATGTTTTAGTCACGTTTATTCTTACAAAATCCAATCTTACAAAAGAATGGGTATGTTATCTCAGAAAATACTTACTAATGTGGTTTCGTTTGTCAATATTTACTGATGTTTACAAAACTTAAGGGCAAAAACTATAGGATTTCCGAAAAATACACTCAAATTAAATTTTATTAAACATTATACCTGGGGGAAACAAGATCTTGACCTGTGTTACTGGACCGTAAGGCATCGGGCCCTGGTATGAATTTTACAGGGCCCTGACAGGTTCTCCTGGGATTTGAAGTTTTTGTCTTCTAATGGTTTTAATGGTTGCTTCTTTTTTTATGAATAAATATTTAAAACTAGAAATATTTTTAGAACCATGTTAGTGAATGTGTTGAAACCCTCCGACTCAGAACATCTAAATAATACCAGTGAAGCAAATGTCTGATCTAGCAGTAAAAAAATATGAAGAACATTTTTCTAGTGAAATCAAAGCAAACTGTATCCGCTTCTCAAAGCTTTTCCCTGAAAACTGTTTTTTCATCATGTTTAGATTCCTGCGTGTAAATGCTTGTTTTTGAAAGACGAGTGCAGTGATTATTTAAAAGTAATATTCCTACAAATATAAATTTTACTATGAATAAGAGACAAGGGGCTTTCTTTGAGTTTAGTGTTATCAAATCTCGTTTTGAAAGCGTCTGTGACGTCTCATCAGCCCCCCCCCCACACACACATCAATCTGTGGACTACCCCGTTGCAAGTTGTTATGACGGGCCCTTCCCCACCTCAACCATGTCCCTTTTACTGTATACATGTTTGAACAGTGACATTTTGAAGCATTTTCCAAAGTACATACTTTATATAGGATACTTTATATAGGTTTATAAGAGTGACCTATACACCCTCCCCCCACTCCCTTATAACAAACAATACATTTAGGTAAAAAAAGTGTTGAATAAACAAAAATAAACATATGGTTTATAAACATAGTTACCAGTAACATACAGTTTTAATATACGAGAAATCAAAATGTTATTTGTATATGTACAACTCTACAATTATGAAAATTAAAAATAAAAGTAACTGATTGAAATTATTCAAACTTTAATAATATTTAATAGAAGAGTATAAGTGTCCATTTTAAAAAAACAAACGAGAATAAATTATTTTACATTTTTTTTTCTCTCACCGTGGAGAATGTTACATTTTAGGGATTTTTACATTTTAAGTTGACATTTGAAAAAGTTATTTCAACATCGTCGCCAATTTTATGAATTTTTTTAAATTACATTTTTTTTTGCCCCTTTGCGGGCGCCGTTTGCATGGCAACGACAGCACCGCCTATTTGTGGGTTGTGACTTGAACCCCCTGTGAAGCTGCAGGAACTTAATTTTTAAACTTAGAATACAAACTGCACATCACAGGACAAAAAACATTTTAACTTTCCCTAAGCCTCCCTCCCAAGCCTCTACAGCTCGGAATTATGGAACTGGCGACATCCACTGTATGTTGTTGTGGCCCTGAAACTTACATACGTGTCTTTTTAGTAGTAGTTTTGCTTAATAATAATAAAATAAATAAATAATATTAAAAAATATATTACATTCACAAAGTGTAGTAATATTCTTTTTTGCACTGAACATTGCTCGAATCTGTGTGATCGAGAATTAAACGACACAAAAAATAAAACTAATGAACAAAGTTCATGTCGCTTTTTGTTTTATCAAAAATTTACTATTAATTTGATTTATCAATCTGATTAAACTAATCAAATGAGAATTTGTTGAAAAATTCATGGGTATACTTGAGACGTCATGTATTCTTGTTTTGTGAAAAGAAGGATTGCATAAGAAAAATGAAAATATATTTATGATAAAAATGAACAGAGAAATTAGTTTGCCAGGATATATCCTATAGATGGCAGCACTGTAAATAAGTAACAGAAATTTACAACTTAAACTGCTGTGTGTAAATGCAGTATTTCCCTATAAAAAGCAAGTCACCATTTTTTTCTCTAAAAAAGTGGAAATGTTCTTCCGAATTTTTAAAACGTAAAAAATTCTTGATAAATATTTTCTTTATTTGACTATTTTTATGAAGTAAAACAAATCCAGTTGGCCATATACAGCCAATTTAAAAGTATGCGCGGATGTTTTGAAATTACCTTTTTCGTGTGTATATTTGCTGAATTCTCAAAAACAATTCCGTCTCATTTTTATTACGGTTTCTCCCTGACACATGGAAGTGGATACAATTTAATGAACTTCGGATCTCATAACTAAGATTTTTATTTCTATGCGCTTACGTCTGTGACAGGGAGAAAAGAATAAGCTACAAGTTGCAGCAAAGACCCCAACTTGTGGAAATTATTGTGGGTGGGGTGGCAAGTGAAACCCCATTGATTCATATACTCATGTGCCAAAAAACATCGAAACACCCGAAGACATTGCTCGATCGGAAAGAAACTTGGCATGTGTTTTTCATAGAGAAATCTGTCACAATATCAAATCCCGGTCATAAATTAGTACGTTTTAAAGACCCCTCTGGTGGCAATACGTGCCAATTTACGGCGTGGCATGAAGTAAAAAAAATACCTTATGCTATCCTGTGGCAAATCATGCCAAGTAATCTACAGTTGTTGCTTCAGGTTCATTTTTTCCGGTTGTGCCCTGCGGAGGTCACTTGTGATGGCTACCATTTCTAAAATCTGCCCTAAAATCCGAATTCTTTTATATTTTTCTGTTATAACTTCCCTCGAATTTTTTGGAAACTTTACTCAGGCTTGTGTTTCCTATTGAAATTAAAAATGGAAATTCTAGAAAACAAAACTTTCAAAATGCATTTATCATTCAGAAAACTGCGCGATTTTTCGTTCAAAACTTTTTCCACTTAAGTTAGCAAGAACTTGCATGTTATCTATAGTCAAGACATTCTAACAGTCATGAAGCGCTGACGACACTGACTTATCTGATACGTTATCAATGTTATACTTAAATACGTTGCAGCTCTATCTTATTTTAAACGTTGGGCAATTAATCGTAACGTCTTCGAGGAAATACGACTCTTCGTTTAATCAAGAACAAGTACTCCTTAACTTTTTAACCCAAAGGAGCTATTATACCACAAAAAAATATATACTGAACCCTTTAAATGTGAAATAACAAATATTTTAACATTCAAAAACAAGTCATAAATTCGGCAATTTTGAAACTTAAAAAAAAAAAAAATGACGTTATGGTCACTTTAGGGCGTCCGAATGTCCCCATTTCTAACTTTGTCTGCGACAATTAGTTCTATTATTGAAGAGCCAAAATGTAAAGAATATTTTTTTCAAAACATAAGCCACAACCGTCACAATAAATATGTAGAAATTAAAAACCTTTTTTTTTTGTTTAAACATACCTGTTTAACAAATATGTATATTTTTTCATTCGTATTTAAAATTTATTTTATCTGTAAGAACAAGACTTGTACATATTTAAAAAATATTTTATTTGTTTTATTCCGCAAGTTATGCGCAAAAAATACGCGACAATTTTTAGTGAAAAAGTTAAAGAAACCACTCTAGGTATAACAATTAGTGATGTGACATCGACAGCAAAACATCGATGTTTTTAAAATTCAGTGTATTTAAACTTTCCCCCCTATTTCTTAAAACTGGTTTAGCAACTAGTGATGTGACCAGTGCTGTAGTCGTAAATAAATCAGAGGGCTTACCATGGAGGCCCCTGCACTAATATAGGCAGGGCCCCATGGTATACCCTCTGATGGTACACTCTTATAGAAGCATAATTTTTTCCATGGGGAGGAGAAACATGTATTTACTACTTACACTTTCCAAAGGGAAAGGGGGGGGGGGGAAACATGTACACACACATGTATATATATGTAGGAAATCCTTTCTAAGGACCGGGTAGGTATTCATTAAACTAAACCCGCGCTCGCAAACGGCCGTGAAATATGGTAATATTTCAATTATTCCTAAAAGAGGATTTAATTTTTCTGGAACAACTTGGGCGTTTTCATTGGTCCTCAAACCCAGAATAGTGCACATTTCATCTATACCAAAACGTCAACAGATCCTTTTTACCTCCTTTTCTACACGGCGAATATCCCTTGTATTTATATTTTCTGGATCAAGCATGGATATATCCTTCAAAAGTTGACAATTTTCATAAACATCAGAACAAAGTCTGAATTTCATTCTATCGACAATGCTTTGAATGAATTGTTTTTGATCAATAGGTACGATTTTGGAATTATGTACCAAGGTGATATCTTGAAATAGAAACTTTTCTTTTGCTTCTACAGCTATATGCGTTTCGCGCGATGTTTGCTAGGAAAAACAAAGCGGTGTTCGTAGTTTTTAATAAAAAGCAGAGGATATACGGAATTTGCTGGAAAAACCAGAGGATATACGGCGTATACCCTCCACTACAGCCCTGGATGCGACATCGACGTTTTTAAAAAACATTAATGTTTTGATAACATCGACGTCGCATCCCTACTTTTCACCCTTGGCCACTTTGGTATAAAAGTAAATTCAATTTGCTGACTATAAAAATTATGCTATTAATTATATTTTTAAAATTTTTATAACGGTACTTTTTTCACTTAAAAAATAAAACATCGACAAATATAAGCATCGATGTTTTAAAAAAAACATCGACATTGATGTCGCAACCCTAATAACAATGAAAAGAGAAAACTTGTGGTGTTCAACTTTTTTTATATAATTTAAATTAAGTATATTTCAAGAACAAAAATTGCTTACCTTTAAAAAAAAATTGTGTGGAGATTTTTATCAGTTTGCTTTCACATTACCACCCACCGCCCTTTTGAATATTAATATAAACACACAATTGCAATATTCGACTAAGATTTATTTAAAAAATCTAACGGGATATACTTCGGTGATTCTTATTCGAGACCCAATATATTTAAAATTTTAGAACAGATCCTTCTCAAAACCTTAATTTCTTTCGTTATTGGACCCAAAAGTTCACTTTCAAGGACTGATGTAAACTTCTGCATCATTCTATGAATCATTTTCGCTACAACCATTCAATTGGAAATATTGCATTTCTTGAAATTTTCTTTCATGGACGTATTTTTTCCAAAATTATGTTACTCTATTTCTCGTGAACAAAACTCGACATAAACTGAACGTTTCTTAGCCAAAGCAAAATTTCAGCTTTCCTCCAGAAAAAAAGTTAAATCATTTCTTTTTGCAAAGACAGACGAAATTGAATGAAGTTTTGTTTTTATACAAAAGGTCTTTTTTGCATTGATGTCTATCAAAATATATCAAGATTGCATTTCAAACAATTTTTTAAACATTAATTTCATTTTCTTATACCTTAACAAAAGAAATCTTCCATTTTTTTGTTCAGGCTCTTTAAAGTCAATATAAAAAAAATATCGGCTACATAGAAAGTTCATTCTGGAAGATACGAATGAAAGTTTAGGAAACTAATTCAACATTAGCGCAAACTTTCTTTTCGTAAAATCCAGAAAAGATTAATTCAAATAACTTGATATTATAGACAAATTTTCATTTTATTTCTTCCAAAATTTAATAAGGGTTACGTTTTTTAGTGAATCTACCAAAGTAATATCATCTACTTAACTGACCCATTCTGTCAAAATAATCATTAAATAGAATAACAAAACTACTTTTGCATTTTAGTAACCTTCAGTCAATTAGTACGGACTGGCTTGTAGCATAGAAAACAATAATTTCAAAATATTTATCATCCTATGTAACTAATACAGAAAATTCCATATACTAGTTTATTTTCAATTTTGAGTGAACTTGCTATTCTTAGAAAATAATTTGTACTGTCATAAATAGCCAAAAGCTGCTCTATTTCTCCAGGATAATTCCCAGAATGTTTATCTGTGAAAAAGTTCAATTTTTAAAAAAAAAGTTAGTACCAGTAGTTCTCAAGTCATAAGTTAACTTACAAAACTAATTTATCGAGAAAGGCTTTTCATAAGGAAAACTCGAACCCTAAATTTCGAAAAAATAAATTTTTAAGTGTTTTTTGGATAAAAACTATGCATTAATTGCTTTTTATCTTTTATTTGACCTTCCAACTACATAATCGATTGCCAACCATTGGTTTCCATGAAAACCTCAATTTATGCAATATTATATCATAGTGTATACACCCATGATTATCCCAAACATTTCAAATACCCTAAAGGTGTAGACTCCTGGTTTTTCTATCAATCGGCGAAAGCTAAAGAACAAAATCCAGGTCCTCATGTAGTGACACCATTTAAGGAAACACATTGAAAAAATAGCGCTAAATTATGTCAGATGCGTATCACAGTAAAAAATAGCTGTAAAAAAAAAAGTGTTACACACAGTGCTAATTTATTTAAACAGTTTTTTACTGATCCAATAAAATATTTTATTTCAGTTTATTAAACAAGAAATGTATAGTTTTTCAGTGAATTATCACAAATCACTCAGTTGTCAAAGTTAAAATTGTAAAAGGTAAGTTGTTTTATTAACCTTGGCTGTATTTTGTACCTACTTAAAATGTAAATATCTCAAAATCAGGTTTTTACAATTTTGCCCAAGTGCTAAGGCTTTTTTTTAATATATGCACTTAGAGTTAAACTGTTTATATTTTTAAGATCTTTAATAACTGTTTAACAGACCGAGACCTTTTTGCATTAGTTCAGAAAATTTAATAAACAAAAAATTGGAAATTTAACAAATGAGTAATGTATATATATTTTTAACAAACACTCGTTAAATTAATTGTAGAAAATATCAGTCTTCTCCGATGTTGTAGAAATTTATATTTTACAAAAATATTGAAAATTGAGAGTAGGGTTTTATAAAGTGTGTATATCGGATTAAAAACATTAAAATCGTAATATAAAATATAACTAAAATTTTTTTTTACTGCTAATAGCTTTACAATGTGTTTAATTATCACTAAAAAAATAGGTTATACAAAATCAAATTTTTGGTTTTTCCTTACGAGTGTCCCTCAAGACAAAAAGCGTGAGGAATTCCGTCTTCCAATGTAAAACGTAACAAAACTTAAAATTCAAGAATTTTCCACTTATTCCTTAGTTTTTGAGTAAATAGTCTGAAATATTGATTTCCCTGTTTTGAACCAATGGAAACTCAGATTACAGCTTCGTTTATTTGATAGATAATGTTTTTTAAACAGAAACAAATTTGGCTACGAAGGGTATTCATGTCATTTTTGACACATCCAACTATTTTTTTACAATAATGTACTCTTTCACCTTTATTTTGATTGATATATTAAAGTATTTGGCAATAGTTTTTTAATCTTTTGTTTAAAAGGAGTTGTTTTTGTCCAGTGCAGTAAAGTTAGAATACTGATTATACAATGTAATACAACCCATGAAATTGTGTAATACCATAATTAAATCAATTTTAAAGTAAACAGTATAATTCCTTAAAAATGTTAATTTTAATTAAGCATATTTATTTGATGTTAAGCCCAATATATCAGAAATAAGGAACTGCACTATATTATAGATGTACTTCAAAGTCAAATCAACACAATAAGAAAGCTATTTAAAAGTTTTATTTAGTGGGAAAAATATTTTAATGTAAAAATGGAATTTTGCTTTGTAAAATGGAAAAGAAATACTTACTTTGCTTATTAAAAGTACCATTTCCAAAAAGCTTTAAAATTAATTTTTCGTATAAACAATTTTATTTAATAAATAACCCAAAATGTAATATTTAGCCCATGTTTTTACCACTGAAAGCTAAATGCAAACTTGTTCCGACTATTCATTTTATCAACTAAGAAAAATTCTTCCCAAGAGTAAAAACTTGATAATTTCATTGTTTACACCATTAATTAAAAACCAGAGACATGCTGTCCTGATAAGATAAAATAAGTGTTTTATAGCAAAATAAGTTAGCAAATGTTGTAGGAAAACTTCCAAGTTATTCATAAATATTATAGGGGTAGCTGTGAACTTAATAGCAACGGCGAATATTAAAATAGTTTTAGGAAAATATTAAGCAAAAGAAAGTAGCTTTTAAAAATCACACAATGGCCATCAAAGTCAATATCCAACTGCTTAAATTATTGTGAATTGGCAATGACTGTCTACCGTAAAATAAGTTTTACCGCTCATAAAATCCCTTCATCATTATGAGGTTAATAACATGTTTTGATCAATTTAACAATGCTTTAGCTATATATTTAGTTTACAATTTAAAATGAGTGTTTCTGCCAATGCATTGCGACAAGATAAAATATTGTTTTTCGCATTCATTTCCCAATATCTACTTCGTTCGAAACGAAATTTTCAAAACCCTTTCGAAATTTGATCGAAACAAAATAGAAATAGATTTTAAAGCTAATACAAAGCCCCTATTAAATTTCAGGTTCTCTGGAATCATGAAAAAAAAAGTGCTTTTCCAAAAGACAACTTGAAAGTAACTTTGAGTAGGATACGTAATTTTCAAACATCCACGAATTTCCTCAAACTCTGAACAAACCTTGGTACAAAAAACATATTTACAAATTGTATTAAAATAAATCACTCAATTTTAAAATACAGAGATAAATGGCTTCGTTTTTTTTTAATCCGAGAAAACACTTGTACAACCGAGACAAGAATTTTCTAAGTCAATGAAAAAATAATGTTTGAATAGGATTGCAAAATTATACTAGATTATCATAGAAGAGCAAGAAACAGGAATGAAAAGGGAGATGGGATACAGTACACGTACGTTACCATAAACGGAACAATCTAGAAACTACGCGCACGTCATCGAATGTCTGACGCATGACGCGACGACCTCGTGTTCCAGAAACTTCTGTAATATTCATTTTTGAGCGATGGCCGAATACCTCCCAAATAAGTAAAACACACTATCAATGATAAAATATAACAGGGAAAAACCAAAATAACTATTAAGCAGATGCATCATGATCAGGAAATCGAAAATTAGAATAAATGAGTTTTATTTAATTCGAACTCAAACGAAGATTAACTATAAAAATCTATACCATAAAAAATTATAACAAATTTTTTTGTTCACTAAAATAGACTCATCAATTTAATTAAAAACCTTTTTAGCAAAAGTAATGTAACGAGCCCTTAGAATTATTTAGTCTACAATATACAACCATGAACACAAAAATTTCTCTTGTAATTTTAGCACAAGGGATTTAAATTTGTCCCATTTTTACTCTTCACATGCACTTAGCACGTGTTTACTTAATAGTTACCCACCAAGTTTTCAATTAAACTTATAAACCTAATCACTCTGTACAATTTCATTAATGTATCTTTCAAGTTAACATAAATCAGTGTTTGGCACACAGCCATATTAATGGTACTTGTTTTAACTGTTTACATTTCCTAAATAACACAAGCAAAATTGACTTGACTGACATTAACACCAATATAAAATCTCATTGTATGCAAATTAATTTTTTCATAATTTAAATGTTACATTCATTCATGCTCAACTTTGTAAATATAAAACCCCGAAACAAACTGAATTTTAGTTAAATAAGTATTGATTTACCAAGTCCCAAATTTCAACATGGCAAATTTCTTAAAATGTTGCCTTAGGTGAAACTATTAATAACAAAATGCTTACTACAAAAACATTAGTGTCTAGTATGCAATTTTTAAAATTGACTGCAGTAAAGTGAATTTAATATTTTGCATAAATACTAGTCCTACTTCAGAAAATTTCAAATCAACATTTTAAAGGTACTAAAACTACTCATTTCTTGAGTTACAATATGTGTTAAGATTTGATTAAATTGTATGCATTTACCACAAAAGTGTTTCATTTCTTTAATCCTCTCTCATCTAAATTAACTCCTCAATAGAAACCCAACATGTGCTAGCATTAAGAAATAAGTACTCACCTGAACGACAAACACTAGTAAGCTGCAAGAAGGAACTTCAGACAATTCAATGCAAAGTAACTCAAAATGTATTTAGAAAAAGCTTTACACAGCCGAGATATAGTAATCATGCCAAGCCATCAATATGACGACTTTTATTGAACTCATACAAAAAACTCTTGTAACAGTTGAAAAAAATTGTAGACTGATGAAAAGTTCAAATGGAATAAAGTTTATGATTAATGAGTTCCAAAATTTGAAACAATTCTAATGGGAAAAAAAAATGTCTGAAAAGTTCTTTGCAAAGTCATTTGAAGCTTAAAGCTCAAAAGTTTCCATGAACTACAATATAAATTAACAGTTACAAAGTATAGACGGAATGTTTCTCAATCTACCTCTTCAATTGTAGGGCCACCAGAACTGGCACCACCAGGAGCAGCTCCAGCACCTGCACCAGGGAAACCACCTGGCATGCCACCAGGAGCACCTCCAGCAGATTGATACAATCCTGCAATAATTGGATTGCAGATACCTTCCAATTCTTTCTGTTTGTCGTCAAATTCTTCTTTCTCGGCTAGTTGATTACTGTCAAGCCACTTCAGTGTATCATTAACTTTATCAAGAACCTTTTTGCGATCATCCTCAGTTATCTTGTCTTTCAACTTTTCATCTTCGATGGTAGACTTGATGTTGAATGCATAACTCTCCAAGGAATTCTTGGCCGAGATCCTGCTCTTCTGCTTGTCATCATCATCCCTGTACTTCTCAGCATCCTTAACCATCCTTTCAATTTCCTCTTTAGACAGCCTGCCTTTGTCGTTGGTGATAGTGATCTTGTTTTCTTTACCCGTACTCTTGTCTACTGCAGACACATTGAGGATACCATTGGCATCAATATCGAAAGTGACTTCAATTTGAGGGACACCTCGAGGTGCAGGAGGAATGCCAGTCAGTTCGAATTTGCCAAGGAGATTATTATCCTTGGTCATAGCCCGTTCACCTTCATAAACTTGAATAAGCACACCAGGTTGGTTATCAGAATAAGTAGTGAAGGTTTGCGTCTGACGAGTAGGGATAGTAGTGTTACGCTTGATGAGGACTGTCATGACACCACCAGCAGTTTCAATTCCAAGAGATAGAGGTGTAACATCCAACAGAAGGAGATCTTGTACAGCCTCAGACTTGTCTCCATTCAGAATAGCAGCCTGGACAGCTGCGCCATAAGCTACAGCTTCATCAGGATTAATGCTCTTGTTCAATTCTTTGCCATTGAAGAAATCTTGCAGTAGCTTCTGGATCTTGGGAATACGTGTGGATCCTCCAACCAAGACGATGTCATGAACTTGAGCCTTGTCCATCTTTGCATCTCGTAGGGCTTTTTCAACTGGTTCCAAGGTACTACGAAAGAGATCTGCATTCAACTCTTCAAATCGAGCACGAGTGATGGTAGAATAGAAATCTACACCCTCAAAAAGAGAATCAATTTCAATACTAGCTTGGGTGCTTGAAGACAAGGTTCTCTTTGATCTTTCACAGGCAGTCCTCAGACGCCTCAAGGCTCTCTTGTTAGAAGTTAGATCTTTCTTATGTTTGCGTTTAAATTCTTGTACGAAGTGGTTGACCATGCGGTTGTCGAAATCCTCTCCACCCAAGTGAGTGTCTCCAGCAGTGGACTTTACCTCAAAGATTCCATCCTCAATGGTCAAAATGGACACATCAAAGGTACCCCCGCCAAGATCGAAAATGAGGACGTTACGCTCTCCAGTACCCTTCTTATCTAATCCATAAGCAATTGCAGCGGCAGTGGGCTCGTTAATAATACGCAGAACATTAAGTCCAGCAATGGTACCAGCATCTTTGGTAGCCTGCCTTTGAGAATCATTAAAGTAGGCAGGTACGGTAATTACAGCATTGGTTACGCTTTTGCCAAGGTAAGCTTCAGCAATTTCTTTCATTTTAATTAGAACCATAGATGAAATTTCTTCAGGGAAAAAGGACTTGTTCTCACCTTTATATTCAACCTGGATCTTGGGCTTGCCTCCATCGCTTATGACTTCAAAGGGCCAATGCTTCATGTCAGATTGAACTGTAGAATCTTCGAAACGCCTGCCGATCAGTCTTTTAGCATCAAAGACCGTGTTGCTAGGATTCATCGCAACTTGGTTTTTCGCTGCATCACCTATCAGCCGTTCGGTATCGGTAAATGCAACGTAACTTGGGGTTGTTCTGTTACCCTGATCGTTAGCAATAATTTCAACTTTTCCATGTTGAAATACACCAACACATGAATATGTGGTGCCCAAATCAATACCGATTGCTGGAACAACAGCCATAGTTAAGAAATTCGTTAATCTATCAGGAGATGATAACCAACCAACACGGACAACTTGCAGCTCACCAAATGAAAGAGTTTAGCAATGGCGGACTAAAACCGGCGCCCTTTAAGGAAAAGAGAATGTTCTAGAAACTTCGACGTGAATCTATCCAATCGAAACGCAGCACGCTTTTGGTGACATCATAGTTTCTATCCAGAACGTGATCAAAGTGGGCGTCTCATTGGTTAACTCATATTTGGTGGAACATTTACTCAAATGGGTGCTGTATTTGGCTGCTTATCACCCATTTCATTAACAAATAAGGAGGAAAAATTAAACTTAGAAATCAATTTTGTTCATAGCAAGAAGTTTTTTTGTCGAGGATGTTATTGTCATGGATGTAATTGAGAATGAAACTTTTGCTTTCGATTCTTGAGAAAGAAACAGAATATATAGGCTGCATGTTCTTGTTTTTCCGAAATTAGGTGTACCTGAGCTTTGAGTATTCTGATGTTCAAAAACAGAATTAAGTATGAACATCAAAAACATAGAAGTTATTTGCTGGTTTTTTGCAAAGTGAGGGAGATGGAAATTTAGAAAAGAAAGACGTAATTATTTTTCTGCAAAAATTATCCTTTAAAATAGTCTGTGATACCGGGAATTTGGCGACATTTACAATTTATTTTCTTATTTCAGAAATTATTGCAACCCTTTTTATCCTATGTGCTGAGTTGCATCCATACTTCTGCTATTTTACATATTGTAAATTTATCATTGACAGGACGAAATATTTGAATGAAAATTCACAATATTTGAATAAAAAGAAAGAAACTTTTATTTCAATTACATTACATACATTGACTAGATTAGATTAAGCCTATTAAAAAATTTATAATCTAATCATTATTTTTCATGTTTTATTACTTCTGGAAAAAAAAATTCAAATTATAACCGAAATAACAAAAATCTAAATTGATCGAAATTGTATTTTGAAAGACGAATTCTTCAAGAAATATTTTAAATACTACACAACTCAAAATTGGATTTTTCTTTGTTTGGATTCATTTTAAACCGCAAGCACAACAAAACTCATTGAGCGGGAAAGTGGGTTGTATTTTTTAATAACATTTTAAATACTTAAGCTAATTTTTGTTTTATAATTTTATTCAAACTTCAGTTGTTTTTTGGGATTTCTCATAATATACAGAAATGGGTGAGAAAAAGGAGAATGAGAAATTAGTTACCCACAATTTGCCTTGGTAAAATTTTTGTACTGTACGAATAATAAAATAGTGTTATTTTGTTTATATTACAACTCAAAACATTAATATTTGGTTTTGATTTACAGGGTTGAGAAGTATCGGCCCGCAACATTAGATGATTTGATTGCTCACGAAGATATTATTCGCACCAGTATGATTTTTTTATTTGGTCTTTTTCTTTCTGTTATGTTTAGTAATATTGAAAAAGAAATAACTGAACAAGATGCATGTTATCGTATTCAAAGAAGTTATGAACTTCGTTGATACTGAGTTCAACCCAAAATTGTATTGAATATCATCCTCCCTATGAAGACACTGACAGTATTTACTGATTGCGATCGTAATTACTAATTTCCAGAGAAGTATTTCTAGTTTTGACCAATGAGTGTCACTCACAAGCCTACTCATGAGTGTTGGTTTTGTTTTAAACATTCTGTTTGACTATAAATCCCACATTGTCAATTTAAACTATTCATGTCATGAGTGAAGATTCCTACAATTGTTCCACAAAAATAATTTGACCAGACATACACTTTTTATCTGTTATGAACAAAATTAGAAATTTGGAGCAGATAAGCAAGCATCAATACAACCTATACATTTTTTCCATTGCCCCAAAATGCTTCGTATATCAATTTTTTTTGTGTTAGCATGTATAGACACAATTTGGTGGAGTGGTCGCAAACGGGACTGTAGCGCCAAGGCGTTTGTTTTGGTCGCCAAACCAAGATGGCGGAGATCGCCATAACAAGTTGGCGTGGTGTCCATGTAGCAAAATTCACACTGTGAACCTTTGCATAAATGGATTTGATAGCAATTCCTATGGATTTTATAGTAATTTTTTGCGAAATGGTATAGAAAAATGAAACTTACCCTCATTTTGTCGCCACATTATAAATCGCTAGAAAATTCGATGCACGAAAGAATATTCGTATTTTAACGGAGGAAGATGCCCGGATAATCTCTCAACGACCTCAATGTCACCGTGTTTTAGCGGTAGCTAGTACATCTGCAAATTTGCTACTGCCTACATTAGTTGCGGGAAGAGTACCAAACTCCTTGAATATACCATCCTTTCGGCAATATGCTGCACATTCCGCTGGTGATCCACGAACAGCCTCAAAATGCGAATCATTGTCAAGCTTCTTGATCTCGGATATTCTACGCCGTTGTTTAAAATAAATATACCCCTGACAATGGACGCGTTTAGTCTTCGGACAGATCTCCCTACCGAAGCAAATATATTCATGGCAATCCGAGTTAGCGAACGGCTCATTCTCAACTTGAAAAAAAGTAAACACCAACCTTTACACACAAAAAAAACACGGTAATTAACTGGTAATTTTTAGTTAACGTCGTACTAGAGTAACACAACGGGATTTTAAAAAAAAGACAGAGTAGTTAAACAAGAAAAAAATGCACGAGGAACGATAAAACACAGACCACGGTGAAACGATAAAAAACAAAGTGGCGGATTAAGCGTCGTAATCTCTTATCGTTAAACGAGGAAAAAAAAAATCTAAACCAATCAGAGCACGTTTAATTTCACTTCAAAACACGGTTTAATTCCAATCAACGTCTTTAAAATCCTAATCTTCTAAATAGGGTTGCCATAAAAAAAACCTAAAGGAAAGGTTACCACTTTGGCAAGAAAAAAGGACTGTCCCGTTTGCGACCACTCCACCCACAATTTACACACGCAGAATAGTAAAGTATGATGGTCCTGGACATTTTTAATTTTGGTTCTTCTATGCGTATTTTCATTTTAGATCGTTGTAATTTCCAAGGGATTTTCTTTCACCCATTTAAAGTTTTTAAAATAAGACAGAATTCTATACTCGGTGACAGGCTTTCTTGGCAGTATAGGAATATGCTGAGAGCAAATGAAACAAATAGTTCCCAGCGCCTTGTCCGATATTTGAGTGTAATGAGGCACTGCAACTTAGAAATGTGATTAATTTATTAACCCCACACATATGTAATGATTTTTTGTCGTAATAAGCGTAAAATGTTGAGTATTTTGCCTTTTACATGCGGCATAGTATTTTCATTTAGAATCGCGCTCCAGCCAATAAGAGCCAACCAGCATTTTCCGCGCTCTCTCGATTCTTTGTGCCTGGCAACATTGGCAGATATTTAGTATTTACTTATCTTTCAGCTTACGTGCGTTGCATTTGTTATTTGAATCTCTACATTTGAGTATTTTGTTATTAATTATGGAATTAACTCCTGATTCTACTAGAAGCTACGTTTTTACACCACACAAGAAAGTTAGTGCTCTCTCGATTCTTTGTGCCTGGCGACATTGGCAGATATTTAGTATTTACTTATCTTTCAGCTTACGTGCGTTGCATTTGTTATTTGAATCTCTACATTTGAGTATTTTGTTATTAATTATGGAATTAACTCCTGATTCTACTAGAAGCTACGTTTTTACACCACACAAGAAAGTTAGTGCTCTCTCGATTCTTTGTGCCTGGCGACATTGGCAGATATTTAGTATTTACTTATCTTTCAGCTTACGTGCGTTGCATTTGTTATTTGAATCTCTACATTTGAGTATTTTGTTATTAATTATGGAATTAACTCCTGATTCTACTAGAAGCTAC
This sequence comes from Metellina segmentata, assembly GCA_947359465.1. Classification (NCBI taxonomy): domain Eukaryota; kingdom Metazoa; phylum Arthropoda; class Arachnida; order Araneae; family Tetragnathidae; genus Metellina; species Metellina segmentata. Next base: position 55,250,884 of record OX375874.1, read on the forward strand.
GTTTTTACACCACACAAGAAAGTTAGTGCTGTGAAAAGCTCTGCAAAGACAATCATTATAAATTTGTTCTAATAATTAAAAGTTTTTTTGAAAAAGATACATTCTCTTCAATTTTATAAACTATTGTATTATATTTTTAAATGATTAATTCTTAAAATTTAAGATTGCTGTAATCTTGTGTGCCCTCTAAATAAACAATCACATTAGCCATAAGAAGTATATTGATTAATATTGAATGAAATTAACTCAATATTGTGAAGCAGATATTGATTAATGTTAAAAGAGAACATCGAGCAGTATCGTAAAGCTAATATTGAGCAATGACTAAAAAGCACATCGAGCAATATCGTAAAACTCATTGAGCAATGTCAGAAAAAAATATTTATCAATGTCGAAAACCGATATTTAGCATTATTGCCAGGAAATCATTTTTACACTGGGCAATATTGACTGACATATCACACCCGGCAAGAAAAGTGACAGCTTAAAATAGCAGCATTTGAGAAAAATCACAACTTAAGGATACTATAAAACTTATATTAAAATATAAGTTTTAAGTAATTGAAGTACAAGCTTCTTTTAAATTTCAGTCAAGTATATGTTGAGGTAAATTCTATTATATTCTTTCAAACAGTAATATAACACACTGGGGCACACCTCATACATATATTTCTATGACAACCTTAAAAATTTCATTTGCTACCTGGGATATTTCTTTTTGAAAATTTTTAGGAAGCAATAATTTAAACAAATAATCATTGCAAATTCAAATAATATCCTTCGATATTATCTATTATTGATTGTTTAAAAATGTCTTAAAACTACTATAATTGTGCTTTTTTTATATAAACTGACAGGTAAGCTGTCAAAACATTTACGTGCTAAATTTAAGGCCAAATTAGATTAATGCGCCAAGTTTGAAGCTTGTAAGTGTGATGTCTCCTCAAAATAGTTTTTTATAATAGTAGAGATACGTCCACATATTCACTGCTATTATTATAATAACATATTAACTGCTTATTTTGAAAAATCTCATTTTTGTTTGACATTATTTGTGTATAATTTTTAGAATATAGACTTGAATATTAAATTTTTTACATACTACTGTTCTTATAAGATTAACTAATCTGCAAGAGCATCCCCATTCGGTTGAAAGTCAGGTATTACATTGTGTAATAAGGTTTCTATAATGTTTTATGTAAGTCCTTATTTTGTCCTAGAAAATGCTTAGAAAGTCCTTATTTTTAGTTAGAAAAAAAGAGTGGGAACCCTGTATAGTTTATGATTGTCCAAGTTTGAATTTGCCAAATTAATAATTTAAAAAACATTACTAACTGCTTTGGGTGATTATTTTTTTTTCAAACTTAAAGGATAAAGAAGGATGGTCTTGATTCTAGAAATAACTCATTAAGTGAACATGACATAGATGAGCCAATTTAAAAGTGATCAAATGCAAATTGTTAAAAAGAAGAATAAAGCGGTCAATTTTTAAAAATTGTGCAAACTCAGCATAAAAGTTCAGAAAGTTAACCTGTAAAAATGTTAACAAGGTTTAAAAACTCAATTGCCAAAAAAACATTTATAGATGCAAAACACCATTAGCAAATGCTAATTTCGAACCTGATTACAAAACAATACATTAAAAGAAATCCTGTGTAATGCTGGTCACCTTCCTCAAATGTGGGAAAGATGTCCTGGCTTACTTGATTATGTGTTTTAATTATAAACCTTTCATTTACAGTTTTGTTGCAAAAAAATATTTTCATTGATAACAATTCATATTTTTTACAAAAAAATTTGTTTTAGTTAACAAGTTTATAAAAGAAGATCGCTTGCCTCACTTGCTATTCTATGGACCACCAGGAACTGGAAAAACATCGACTATTTTAGCATGTGCAAAACAAATATATTCCCCTGCAGAATTTTCAAGTATGGTTCTTGAAGTAAGATTTTTGGCCATTCTGTCTTATTTACGTAATTGTATTTCTTAAAGTGCCTTTTCTGAATGAACTTATCATATTTTAGTATCACCATTTTCTGTATACCAGTTTGTGAAATTTATGTGGTGTAAAATACTCCTGTAATTCAATAAATTTCCTAAGATATTTGATTGATAAAAAAAAAATTATGCATACATGCAATTTGGGCCTTTTTGATACTTTTGGGGTAGCCTTTGTTCAGTGGATTTGCCCTCTACTATCAGCCTGCAAGCTGTAATTGGTGCAGGTTCATTTCATGTAACTATCCTAGGTATATTTATCTCCTGTGTAAGAAAAACTTTCCTTGTGTGTGTTAACCCATTTACTTGATGATGGGAAAAAAAGCATGGTTTTGCATAGTTTTGCTGGATTGGGCCACAGTGCTGCCATAAATAAAGCTTAATCTTTTACCTGATGGCAATCATCATTAAGTTTTTGCACTATGTTCTAAGAATGACTGGGGGACTACAATTATATTTTTCGAAGAATTGACAAGCTTTGTTACTATATTGATTCTAAGTGGAGCTCCATTCTGTTTTTATAAACTTAAAAAATGTCTATTTTTATTTAGTGAACAATATTTCAATCAATCTTAAAATGCTTTCTGTAACAACAATATCATCCACTCCAGTAGTTTTTAAACCTTATATGCACCATGCCTCACTTAGATACATAATTGAAAAGTTACGACCCCTCCATTGTTATAAAAACAAATATGGTGTTAAAAGGGTAAAATGAAATCAACAAAAAACATAATTTTTTCAATAAAGCAACTTTAAATTGCAACAATAGATGAAAAATACAAAATTCAGATTAGCCTGATGGGAATGCGTAGCAAACACCGGTGGTTTACAAACGTTCACAATGGACACACCTAACCCCACAAAGTACAGCACGGGCAACGGCGTGCTAGCCACGCAGTGGCTAGTTAAATTGTAAATTAAACTGTATGTACTATTCCTGACATAAATGACTACATAGATGTCGCTAACAACTGCAGTATTTTCTCAAGTGATCACATAGGATTTAACTGGTATTTTAAAAGAAAAGCATAAAATCAGAAAATTATTTCGCCTTACCACAAAGTACAGCACGGGCAACGGCGTGCTAGCCACGCAGTGGCTAGTTAAATTGTAAATTAAACTGTATGTACTATTCCTGACATAAATGACTACATAGATGTCGCTAACAACTGCAGTATTTTCTCAAGTGATCACATAGGATTTAACTGGTATTTTAAAAGAAAAGCATAAAATCAGAAAATTATTTCGCCTTATAAAATACAAGTTCTGGAAGCCTTCGAATGAATTTGATAGAACCTTACATCTGTTCAAAATGCTACAAATAATGAATTCAAAGTATGGAAATTTACATAATCATTACAGTAATGCATCTTGAGTACATTCTGTGGTTGCTCTGTGTTGGAGAATATAATCCTCATTTTCCCTCACCCCTATGTCATTACTGTCTGACATCATTGTTGTCTGGCTTCACTTACATATCCTCAGTTGCTACTGAGACCTTACTCAGAGGGAGTCTAACTGTAGGTGCTCCCTGTTTTCTATGTTAATTAATGTTTTGCAATATCAATTGCATGTGGATAATAAAGGAATGTTTGTCGTCCTTATGTTTAGCCACTCACTCTGCTAACTCAACATTCTGCATATGACGTCAACATTTCTTGGTCACTTTAATAATGACCTATTGAGATTTTACAGTACCTGGCATTTCTCAGGAAAATCGGACATAGATAAAGATTTGCTCAGTAGTGAGTGCTAAATTTTGTCCTATTGAACCTATTGTCTAATCATTATTTCAAATTATTATTAAAAATTTTTTTTCTAAGTCTGCCGGGGTTAAGTGGCTATGCCCACTGCTCTAGTCGTCTGCAAGTTGTATGCGGCACATGTTTAATCCTTCTTGAAGTACTTCTCTCTTCTATGTCAGTTAAATGTTCTTTGTGTGTATATTCATTACTTGATGTTAGTCTTGTGGTTGGCCTAGCATGACCCTTATGCCCTAAATAACGCAACCAACCATAAATTTACACTGTAATTAAATTTTTAAGTCTTCACTCAATAAGGGACTCTTCAACAAACTACATTGATCGTTAGAACTAGATGAAAATTTCTCTTTAAGAGCAAAATTTCTACAATTTAGAGGTTTGTTTTATATGGAAAATACCGATTCAGTTTGAGCACACATTCAATGCATACTATAACTGTTGAACAAATTTTGTAATAGCAAAAATTAATTATAATTTATTCTAGTTGAATGCTTCTGATGATCGTGGGATTGGTGTTGTGAGAGAACAAATATTGAGTTTTGCTAGTACGAGAACAATTTTCAAGTTAGTATTGTAGTATTAAATTTGGTTAGTACTCTTTAAAATTTTATTATTCTAAAAATACTGTATTATGCTGTTTTAGAATGTACTGTTCATAATTTTAGGAGATTTGACTGTAATGTTGTGAAATACATATTTTTTATGAATAATAAGAGTATAATTTTACTTTACTAAAATTATAATTTTATGTCTTGGTACTTTTTAATGTTCCACACCCATAAAAATTTAAAGAATGTTGCATGTCTAAGCAATATTGGGTATAACCTTTATGCATTAGAATTGATTATAAAAATATATATGTTTTTTAATTTTAATTTCAATTAGAAGTGAAAAACCAAATTCAGACAAGTATAATTTAATTTTCAATTATATTATTTAAGTACAAATTTTATCATCTGTAGTCTTATTGCTCAAAGATTGTTTCCTCTTTCAGATCTGGTTTTAAATTAATTATACTTGATGAAGCAGATGCAATGACAAATGATGCTCAAAATGCTCTAAGGAGAGGTGCTGCTTTTTGTAGTTTATATATATTTATATTTTTCTGCATGCTTGTAATAATTTTATTAATTTTGTATTTTTGTTCCAGTCATAGAAAAGTTTACAGAGAATACTAGGTTTTGCCTGATTTGCAATTATTTATCAAAGATAACACCTGCTATTCAATCTCGATGTACTAGATTTAGATTCGGCCCATTGTCTAATAAACAAATACTTCCTCGATTGGACCATGTAATTGAAAAAGAGGGGTAAATAATGTTTATATTCATAAACATTAATTCAATTTAATAACAAAATTTTAATTCTTGTTCATGGTTTTTAGATTAGATGTGACTGATGATGGCCGTAAAGCATTGATTGAGTTAGCTCAAGGTGATATGAGAAAAGTTATCAATGTTCTTCAGGTTTGTTGTCCAATTTAATTTTTAATGTTCGTATTAAGTATTATGAACAATCAAGCCCACACACAACATTTTTTGTCTAAAATTGAAGAATTTAATTCATTTTTATTTTTAGCATTTGAAATGAATGGTATATGGAAATGTGTATTTAAATATTTTTTCAGTTTATTATATTTTAATACATTCTCCAAGTAGTAAGTATATATGCTGTTCATTCAGGATTTGAAGAAGTATTGTCATACATTGTTGTGGATTCTAAATTTTTGTCTTTTTTTAATTTGAGATGCAATTCTGGTTTGGTTTAACCCTTAAACAGTAACAGAGACCAGTGAATGTGTTGCTTTATGCCGATTTAGGGGTGGCAATAGCCCAGGACGGCAAAAGGTTTAGAAAAATACCAATGGAACGAGTCACAACAATAAACAAATAATATCACTGCTGACTTCATCAACTAAAAGATAGATCTTGTGCATTATTAAGAAAATTTAGTATTGGTAACACACTAAAAATTTGATCTATTAAAAAAATTGATATTCAGCTAAATTTCAAATGCATTTCTTCCGACTTGAGAAACTTAACATTGTGGAGTGAATATGAAACTAACGGCCGTATTCTAAGTTTAGTCAAAAATCAGTAATGTATGTAATTCCTCGATTAAAAAAAAAACGGTATTCACAATGCCTTATCTGAGGTTTAAACCGCCATTTTGGTGCGAAATTTCGATCCTCCAAAATCGGCAGTTAACAATCAGTTGAGGGTTTACTTGTGCTCACACGCTTTTTCTGAAGGAAGTGAGGCTGACTGTAAACAAAAAAAAAATGAATGGCATGCTTCATTCTGTGCTAAACTGCAATCTAACTAAGAATTATCAAATATTAGGCATGGTAGCAGATTAGTACAGAATTTATAAAAATTTATTTGTGTGATGAAACTTATGTGATATTATCAGCTTTTTAAATTGGTAGAAATAGTTCGTGAAATTGTGGATTTGTTAACATGCAGCTCCATTGACCACTGAAGATGCAAATTTGCCACAGAACAAAAATGCCTTTGTGAACCTATCTCTAATATTATAAAAGGAAGTGTTTGTTTCCTGCACACAAAGTCCTGACGAATCTATGGCACTTATAGTAAATGGGATTTGGTACACAGGTAGTCCAAATTTTTTGCAAATTTTGGGTTGCAGCGAATTTTAAAATTCAACCTAGAACATTTTAAAATGAATTTAATAAAATTTAATTATTATTGAATGTAACAGCATAGAAGATCACAGATTCTAAATTTATTTTTTCTGTTTTCATTTTGAGCAGAGGAATGATTTTCCAGCAGACGTTAAAAAACAAATAAACTTTTAACTGGAGTTATTTAGTTCTTTTTTTTTCATCTCCCAGACCGTTAAAGACAGTAAAAATTTCTACGGATTTGAATTCTGCGGAAAATTTCACATTAGATTGATTGCTAAAAATATGATTTTCTTTAAATAAATAAAATTTTAAATTGAATTCCTTTGATATTTTTGCAAGAGATTGTGTTGTCACATCAACCTTCGCGTTAAAAAAATAAACAGATTACATTTGCTGCCAGCTTACAATTTCAGCAAAAGAAAGCAAAAAAAAAACATTTTGGCTTGCATTGTTTATTATTTTTTTTTGTAATATCAAGTTTGTTAAAAGTAGATTAAAAATTTGACTTCAGATAGATTCCTTATACGTTTGATTTTCTTTTAATAAATAATTTTTTAATTAAATATTTATATTTTCTCAAGAAATTGTGACGTCACGCCGAATTCCCATTTGGTTTCCTAAGCAAACCAACACCACAGGTAACTCTGTTATGGATGTTATCCAATTTGCGAAGCAAACCATAGTTTATAATATTCATAATTTGGTTTGCAAAGCAAACCAACATTACATATAAAAGAAAAGTAACAATGTATGGTACTTCACTTTGCACCAACACACCAATTCCAAAAGGTAATTATGCTATGAATATTATTTCCTTACATGCTCCTTTTGATAGCTTCAATCACAGTGGCGGCTAAAGTCTTTGGGAAAAATACCAAAGGCACGAGTCTCAACTATAAACAAATTAATATCATTGCTGACTGCTGAGGGCAGGGAGTTGAATGGGGATGGACGGCAAGTTACTGGTAGCCCCTAGGTGGCAGAAGTATAAATCTGCCACTGGCTTCTATGGAAGCATGAAGAATATTTTATTTAAGTAGACTGCTTGATTCTTTAAATTCCAAGTACTTGGATAAAATGCAAATAGCATCATTTTATACCTTAAAACCTTTAGAATTAGAATGCAAGGTTAGTCTAATTTTATTTTTTGATAATAAAAAAACCCATTTCTTTCTAGTGTGCTGCTTTAGCTTTTGATGTTGTAAATGAGGACAATGTTTATGCTTGTGTTGGTCATCCTTTAAAGTCTGACATGAAAAAATTTGTAAATTGGCTTCTGAATGACGATTTTGTTGCTGCTTACAAAAGTATCCTTTAATATTTTCTTCACACCTTTTTTATATAAAAGTATATACACTATGTCTTTATGGTCATCTGCCTACCTTAGAATTTTTTTGTTTAATACAGATATGTTGTGCAGTATGGGTCTTGTTTTATTGACCATTTTGCAGGTCTTGTAATAAAAATGGGAATTGCAGTTTTCCTGCTCAAAGTAAGTGATAATGGAAAAAAAATTTGTTTAAAAAATTAAAATTAAATTAGTGATACAAAGGTAACGTCAACTGGGCAATGTCAGAGTATGGAAGAAAATTGGCAGTATGAAATCTTTAATAAATAACAGGGTGGTAACAGAACCAGGAAATCAGAAAACTTTTTAATTCTAGAAATGTCTGAAAATTTCCAAATTTCACAAAAAAAAATTTGATTGAAAAGGCAACTGTTGTCGTTTGTCCTATTTAGAGATGCATGATTACAAGTACTTTTGGGATTTGAATAAATCTTATTCGCCGAAATTGTAATTAGAATAAAGAACACTGTGGCGTAGTAATTTTCGAACTCCGCGAAAACCGCCGCAGTGGTTTGTGTTGCCGAGATCAAATCATACGTGAGGCCAGCGATACAACTTGTGGTATGCAATTTGTGTAACTAATAATGTTTTTTGTGTACTTTAAATTAATATTTTTTTCTTTGAATTGCATTTTTTTTAGAATTTTTTGGTAAAGCTCCAGTTTATGTTTATAGCAGTGTAACGGCCTTGGCACACTTCTAAAGTCTCCAAGGAAGGAATTATTTCAAATGAACCAGTGAAATCAAACAACAGCTTAATGGATTTTGAAAGAACTTTATATAATATTCAAAATGAAAATTTAACCTTTTGAATATGGCTATAGATATAACAAGCACAATTTTTATAACTCTCAAGGCACAACTGCTCTAACTGCCACTGTCTAAATTCTTCCTTGGTGCGATCATGGTACAACTGCTGTGATAAACATGTTTAAAAAATACCACTTTTCTTATAACATCTATTAAAAATTCAATTTATCATTTTTTTAAATTAAAACAAATATTGAGTTATATTGCTATATCATATTTCTGAGATAATATAAAAAAAGAAGGGGTAGCCTAATATTTACAGATGGTGATATTTTATGTTTTATTATAGAATTTTTTGTTTCCTTTGACTAATTTTTCTTTACCAAATATTAGATATTAATGAGCTAAAGACCTTGAAAGGATTAGCACTTCAAGATATTTTGACACAAGTCCATTTATTTGTGCATAGAAGTATGTAAATGTCTGGCTTTCCATTGACACATATTTTACAAAATTTTAAAACTAATAAAATCGTTATAATAAAATTTTCTGCTTAAAAAACTGCAGTAATGTCAGTTGTTCCTAGTTTCAGTTCACTGATTACAAAAATATTGCTAAAACGTTTTTGAATTTGTAAACAATAGTAGTTTTACACATGCAATGTTTTACTATAAACTGTTATGGTAATGTCAACAGTAGTAAATAAGAGGTATGAAAATAATTGAATTAAAATATCATCAAAACTGAACTCACAATTTATAATAGAATGTTATAAATATGTCAGAATGTAACAATCTAAACAGTAACTTTTTTAAATAGTATCAAGTCTTAATTCTCGAAGATTACTTTACTTAATTAAATAAGCATAATAGTGTAAATTTGGTAAATTTACATTATTTGGAATAATGCTTTTAAGAGTAGTATATATTTTTTTATCTAATGTATCTTTTAGACCTGTTATGTTGCTTGATAGTTTAAATTTATTGCAATTTTCAGTAAGTTTTGAACTTTTACTCATTGTTCCAATGTAAAAATTCATTGCTATATTTTTCTCATACAAGCAATTTCTCCTAAATACATTAGTTACAGGAATATATTATTTTTTAGATAATATGATTAATTCTGTTTGTTTTTAATATTTTAATACTCAGATTTTTAATCATAATTTGATTGTTATTATTTCTAATGGCTTACTGACAGTTATATATATATATAATTTCAAAACTTCTTTATTCATTTTGAAAATGGTCCCCCCCCCCCGACTTTTAACAAATAATAATTTTTTTAGTACTTGGAGTATCAATTAAATTTAAACATTCTTGTCCTTAGCTTATATTGTGCTGTTGTCTTGCTTGAAAATAAGTAGTATATGTTAAAGACTAAATGTTATATTTATTCGATTTTTTTCAATAAATTATGAAAATTATTTAACATAATATGCATTTGTTGTTTGCAGTCGAGTTACCTGAGGATGTGAAAATTCATTTATTAGAGAAAATGTCAGATATAGAGTAAGTATGGCAGTCTCCCATTACATTTTAAATAAGTTTAATCAAGAATTCATTTTAGGAGATGCTGAATTTTATTTTATTTTTGTAAACTATTGATTTTATAAAATTCTTTAGCACATTTTTTGCATTTTCGAAAGTATTTCAATTTATGTTTAATTACATAATTGGAAATCTGAATATATGCTGTATTATTATTTGGTTAGATTATTATTATTAGACTTGAATGTTTTTATTCAGAAGCTATGAAAAATTTCAGAAATATTCAGAAGCTATTTGCAAAATGTTTATATTCCTTCAAATTATCATAATAAAATTTTTTTTTTTCATTGGTTAAAAATATAAAATTAATGCATTTTGAAAATTAAAAAAAAAAAGAATAGATTTTGTTCTTGTACATAACATTCTCTTTTATGAATTATATGATCAATTTAGTAATTGCCATTGTTTGCCGTTTTTCAACTCGGCAGATAATTTTTTTTTTCTTGCTTACATTAATTTTTAGGTGGCTTGATTTGATTTTTGCATTGGTAATTTGGCACATACCTGATTTTATAAACAGGGTTCTATTAGTCAAGTTTTAATTTATAGTAAAAAATTTAATGGTTCATTAGTAATATAGAAAGAATGAAAAATAATTTTGTTCTGAGTGTAATAATCTGTCTTTAAGTTTATATTTTTCTTTGCTAAATGACACAGTAAAAAAAAATACTTAAAAATAATTTTTTATCTGCAAAGAATGATGATACTTAAAAAAGTTGTATTAAGTTCTTTCGTTCTTCTTACATTAAAAAACGAGTCCGTTAAAATTTTAATTTCGAATGTAATTGCTCAGGGTGTATTTCTTATTTATGTATCAGTTAAAATGCTGTATGTGTCCATTTATTTGAGGGGTAAAACATTTCTTGGTACAACTTGATTAAATCTGGCTCACACCATAAAAATATCAACCAACTTACTGTTAACAGCCGAACTACTTCAAGGTTTTTGTTCTGTATTTATATTATTTTCAAATTGCTAAAAACATTCATTTGCATTTATTTTGTACTGTTTAGGGATCATCTATCTGCTGGAACCAGTGAAAAAATACAGCTAAGCGCATTGATTTCAGCTTTCCAGATTGCTAGAGATATGGTGCATTAATGTTTCAAACTATCTATTTTGTAAATACTAAAATAAATATTCTTCTAAAGAACATGCTTTTTAAGTTTCTTTATAGATTATATAAAATTTATAAATTGTGTGTGTGTATATATTCACAAAAGCACATTTATGTACATTTGAATCCACTTGATACTAGATCCTTACATCTGAAGCTCTGAAGTAAAACTTGTGTATGCTTTAATAGGAACAATTACTGCATTGAAATTACTAAATTATTCCAATTAGTTTTTTAACAGTAAACATTAATTTTTCATTCTCTCTATACTGATATTCATTGGATATGATATTTATCTATCTACAACATGTTCTTGACAAAATTAAAAATAAGCAAAGTTTTCATTGCTTGAACACATTTTTAAGTAAGGTTTTCATAAACCATAACAAATAAGGGAGGAATTGTTTACTAATGTGCTGAAAATATGCAATATACCTTTCCATATTAAACAATATCAATACAGAGAAAAATACAGTATAAAATATCAATACAGAGCTAAGCTCATATTAATTTGAAACCATAATTAGTCATAACTATTAGCTTAGAGAAAAATATATTCTTGGTGTTTATTAAAAAAGTTAGCAGATTTTATTGTACTCCAGATTCAAACAGAATTAATTTCTATATTTAATTTTGAAAATAATTGTGTCCATGTCAAAAAATTTGCATTCTATCTTAATGTCAGGCTACAAAACAGTATGAAACGTATTTTTTAAACCTAATGTATGTTTCCTTTTATTTCACTGCCCCAAGACCTTACCAAATTTTAGAAAAATGTAGGAGTAAGGCATATTTTATGTAAAAAACAAGATAGTTCACTATTCCAACAAGTTTTCTCTGTATTTCAGAATAATACTTTTCCAATTATAACAATTTCAATCTCTCACATGGGAGAGTATGAAATATTAAACAACTTATAGTTCACAGGGTGGTAACAGAACCGGGAAAACCTGGAAATCAGGGAATTCTCAGGGAACTTTTTAATTCTGGAAATATCAGGGAATTCTCAGGGAAAATTTCGAAATTTCACAAAAAATCAGGGAATTTTAAAATTTTTTATGAAAACTGTAGTTATTGTCGTTTGTGGTCTATTTAGAGATGCGCGATTACAAGTACTTTTGAGAATCGAATAAATCGTTTTCGCCGAAATTGTAAGTCGAATAAAGAACACCGGCGTCGTAATTTTCGAACCCAGCGAAAACCGCCGCCGTGCTTTTCGCTACCGGAGCGTCTCGCCGCCGTGAGGCCAGCTATACAACTTGTGGTATGCAATTTTAAATTTGTGTAACTAATAATGTTTTTTTGTGCATTAAAATAATATTTTTTTGCTTGCAATTATACATTTTTGTAGAATATTTTGGTAAAACTTCAATCTACGTTTATAGCGGTGTTACGGCCTTGGCGCACTTCTAAATTCCCCAAGGAAGGAATTATTTCAAATTAACCAATGAAATCAACCGACAGTTCAACGAATTTTGAAAGAACTTTAAAGAATACTTTTCGTGGGGTCTGGTGCTTACTAACTAGATGCTGCTCACTAACCCCCGGTAATTGCTACGAATACGGTTTGAGAAACCGTATTCGTACGGTGGAGAATGGTGTTGCCCGTGGTGTTGGTTTGCTTCGCAAACCCAATGGAAATTCGTAGTCTATTGGAATGAATTCCCTGTGAATTTTCATTTGGTTTTGCGAAGCAAACCAAATTATGAATGTAGTGAACTATGTATTGCTTCGCAAATTGGATAACAGCCATAACGGTGTACCCATGGTGTTTGTTGGTTTGCTTCGCAAACCAAATGGGAATTCGGCGTGAAGCCCCAATCTCTTGTGAAAATATAAATATTTAGTTGAAAAATGATATATTAAAAGAAAATCAAACGTATAAGGTATCAATCTGATGTCAAATTTTAAATCCGTTGAAATTTTCAATCTTTCTTTAACGATCCCGATTTTACAAAAAAGAACTAGAGAATGTCAGCCAAAATCTTTCTTCTTTTTCTTTTCCTCTTTTGCTGAAAATCTCTCTAAACGTCACAATTTCTTGCAAAATTTTTGTAAATATTCAATTTAAAATTTTTATTTATATATAAAAAAAAAACATATTTTTAGGTATTGATCTAATGTGAAATTTTCCGCAGATTTCAAACCGTTGAAATTTTTACTCTATCTTTAACGGTCTAGTAGATAGAAAAAAGAACTAAACAACTCCAGATAAAAGTTTATTTGTTTTTTATCGTCCGCCTGAAATCATTCCTCCGCGCAAAATGAAAACGGAAACGAAAAAAATAAATTTAGAATCTGTGATCTTCTATGCTTATGCATTCAATAATAATTACATTTCATTAAATTCAATTTAAAATGTTCTAGATTGGATTTTAAAATTCGACGCGACCCAAAAATTGTAAAACATTTGGACTACCATTGATGTAAGTTCCATAGATTCGTCAGGACTTTGCGTGCAGGAAACAAACAGACAGACTGACAAACATTTCAGTTTATAATATTAGAGTTTCGGAATGAAAATTTAACCTTTTGACTACGACTATCGATATAACAAGCGCGATCCTTATAACTATCAATGCACTACTGCTGTAACGGCCGTAGTCTAAATTATTTCTTGGCGCGATTCTTATAACTTTTAAGGTACAACTGATGTACTGGCCGTTGTCTAAATTCTTCCTTGACGCGATGATGGTACAAATGCTATACCGGCCGTAGTCTAAGGCCCGGCGCACACATCCTATTTTTAAACGTGCGGCACCGAAGCCCAACTATGCACACATAGCCGTGAAATGACGCAAGTACTCAGACATTTCGCGCCGTTTCCGATAAATATTCAATCGAAGAAAACGTGTTTATTTCACTAACTTAGAGTTAAAAAAGTATATTTTGAAACAAAATAGTTGTTACTGGATCAACCATTTATTAAATACTTCAGACCGGAGAAGCGTGTGCTGCGAACTGCTGCGCCGTGGAGAACTGCGGTACAAATTGCACGCAAGGTGGACGTACATCGCCGCAGTGGCGCCGGAGGCATGTGAGCACTACTCCATTGCATCTTATGTATCTCAGACCGCACTTGCTTTACGTCAGCGGCGCCGTACGTTGAAAAACCGGATGTGTGCACCGGGCCTAAAGGTCTAACTTTTCGCTTGCCGAGGTTACCATGGAAACCATAATATTCGTAATGCAGATAGGTAGCCTTAAACTGCCCAAACTTGCAACTAGAAGTGCGCCAAAAAAAGGCGCCAAGATCGTTGCCACCGCTTTAAACGTAGACTGAAGCTGTAGCAATTTTTTTATGTATATTTCCATTTGATTTTGATTGATATTTGGATAATGTAGGAACACATGTGAAAGGTTCATAATATTTTTTAATCAAAATATTTTTTTTTCCCCCAGTTTTTTCAATTGCTATTGTTTGAGTTCGATTAAGGGTTCTAGCCCTTACAATAACAATTAAAATATGAGAAAAAATACAAAATATTTGTGGAGAATGATTCTTTTACCTCATCTGACCCTAAATATTTTAAAATATTGTCGTGTGGGTACTGTATATCGATACAAAATACGGATCCCGACATTTCTTAAGTGATTTGTAAAATCAGGGAAATTTTTGTCACACTATCATGGAAATCAGAGAAATATCAGGGAACTTTTTTTCGAGGATTTTGTTGCCACCCTGGTTCAATACAAAATCTAGAATCCTCCAATCCTTATCCATTTTGGATTGTTTGCAGTTTTTTTGTCATAAAACCCTAATCTAACATCCCCCGCACGCGTTATTTACGTCCAGAACACGTTTGCAATACTAAAATAGCAGATATATAAATAGGAATAATTTTTAGAAAAGAAAAAACCTTTTTAATACAATGCGACAAATTTTTTACTAACAAATCTAATTTTTCTGTGTGGTATTCACTATCAACATGTCCTTTTTTTGCGTTTCATCAATTTAATCCAGGTTGAATACCTTATTTTTAGAATATTGTGGAAAGATGGAAAAAAACGCCGATTATATCAAAACGTCCGAATTTGGGACTTTGTACTGTAAATATTTCTTGTGCTGCTCGACAGTATATCTTATTTTTATTTCTGTATAAAGAACACATTAACTTTTTGCATCCACAAACACAATGAACTGGTAGTTTTTTTTAACTCAAAGTTCTAACAAAAATTAATAATGGTAATATGGTCATCTCTGAAACTGTTGAATCGTTTCAGCACAAGACTAAAATTTGCCAAACCAATGAAAAGTAGTTCACAAACAAGATGATCAGTTAACTAATATTAGTGACATCACGATTTTAAAGTTCAAGTATTTAGTGCAATTTTGGATTCCTACTACACTGGGTCAGATGTCTCAAGAAAATTTGCATGTAGTTACTTTCAGTAAACAGAATTTATAGGTTTGAGCGCCAGATAATACGACCAATGATTGGCACAATGCATACTTTATTTTGATGTTCATAATGAATTCTACATTTTCTCAGATTTTTTACTGAAGCACTGTCAAACACTTGTACAGTGTGTGATGGAACTACAAAGAGCGCTTAAGTTTGTATTATGTTGTAGACTATTCAATCCCATAATAATCTTCTAAAATAGTCCAAATGCATCAAATTATATCTACATTTTTTAAATATTTGGTAGTGGGTTAAAATCTGAATCCCCTTTCAACTTCATCCCATAAATGCTCCGTTGGTTAAATCTGGTGAGTGTGAAGACCTATATAGCCTAGACAATTAGTCGTGCTCCTCAAACTATTAAAATACATTATGAGCACAGTGTCTTGAGTAATGAGCATTAAGTGTTTAAAGTTTCAAGAGGTACTGTATTTAAGATTTATTCCGCATATTTAAAAAGGGAAAAAACATCCGCTAAATCACAGCGCGGAGAAAAGTGTGTGTTGAGTGATGGTGACAGACGATCATTAAGGACGATTGTGACCAATAGTTGTGATGATTGTGTTAATACCTCAGCTGCAAAAGTTACTGCTGAAATGAATGACGTGCTCACAAACCTTGTGAGTTCCAAAACTATAAGAAAGGAGCTCCATATGCAGGGTATTTGTGGCCGAGCTGCAATTCAAAAACCATTCATCTGTGATGCTAATGCCTGTAACAGGGAAAAGTGTTGTTTAAGTCATAAAGCCTGGACTATGGAGCAATGGAAGAAGTAATTTGGTCGGATCACTCTACTTGCATCCAGGCCGACGTCTCTGTGTAACGGTCAAACTCTGAAATAAATTATTCAATTTTACATCCACCAATTTTTATCACAATCGGACAACTCCTTGGTGCGTCAATTTTTTTTTGTTATAGTGTATGTATATATGTTTAATTATAGTTGAGTTCCGTAGCCGTAGCTTTTAAAACGGCGACAATTCAAGATCCTTTCGTGCTCTTTTGCCATAGCCTTCCCCATAAAACCATTAACCGACCAACTATTATACTTTCATCTCTATTGTACCGTTTAGAACAAAATTATTGAACCACTGCTTTGTTTTCTTCCCTTATTTAGTGTTCAATTAATTTGCACCTGAAGAAGTGGGTTTAAAAAATAATTGTAGAGAGCATTAGCACTGAACAGCCTATGCTGTGCAATACCAGACAATTATTTGCTCTGTCGCTCAATGGTCTTGAATGGCTGTTTGCTATGGCGCTTGAGTATCAATTGAATTCTATTGATATTCTTCCATTGCCAAGTTGGTAGAGTCGCGGATTAGCAACCTGAGAGTTGAGTGTTCAAAACTTGATAAAACCAAAGATCGTAGTGTAAGTGGGGCTGGTGAGAATTAAGTTTGTAGTGGCCTCAAACGTTCTCAAATTAGTGTGGTGTGCAAGTTTGGAAAGTGGGATGATGGTTCAGGTATTGATCTCGTTAGCTGATTGTGGTTCAAAATTGAAGCGCTGTCCTCTGATCTTTCCATGTCAAGCGGTAGCCCGGTTGGAGAAGTCGAATTAGCAATTGGAGGGTTGTAGGTTCGAAATTTGATCCAACCAAAGTCCGTCATGTACGTGTGTGTGAGGGGGCTGGTGCAAGGTGCACGTTAAGTCTGTTGTGACCACAAATTGTAAGATTGGTGTGGTAGTTTGGAGAGCGGAGGGGCCAGCTCAGTTGTTGACCTCATCATCTGTTTTTCAAATTACAAGATATTGTCTTCGGTTCTTTCCCTTCGGGATTGATCCTGGACCGTCGCCTATAGCCCGTCGTGAAACTTGAGTGAAAAGTTAATTAACTACCTGTCTTACCTTGGAAAATTACAGTAATGAGTTCGTCATCTGACCATGGTTCAAAATTACGAGGTGTTGTCCTCGGATCTTTCCCTTAAGGGACTGATCCCGGACCGTCGTCAATAGCCCGTTGTGTTGCTCTAGTACGACGTTAACTAAAATTACCCAACCCACTTACCCTTACAGTAATGAGCACTGGAATACAAATTTCGGTTTCGATTTGAAAACAAAAATGGTGCAACAATGCTCAAGTGTATGCTCGAGCATAAGCCAGCATTGACTGAAAAAGCTTTCCATTAAATTTAATTTATAAGAATATAAATATGTAAGGTATAGGTAGGTATTTCAAAACTCTCAAAATTAATGTGTAGGACGACGGTCAATCAAGCAATCACAACTTGTAATCTAAAGAAGCAACAGCTAGAATATGTAAAATATGAAAGTCAAGTAAAATAAACTGTCAACAAAAACATTATTCTTCAGATCTTTTCCTTTGCGTTTCCTTCAAAAACGTAATCAATGAAAGTTATTATCACATAGCTTCTTGTATGCTTGAAATTTGCGAAGCCTTTAATTGTCATGCTTGGTGTCTTTTGGAAGCTTTTATCGCTTTGATCCTATTGTGTTTATGGATTATAATATGTTCTACTCGAGTGCTAATCATCAAAATTTAAACAATATGGAAAGGAAACAATTTATTTTGTTTTCATAGGTTTTTTGTTCGAGGCTGGGTTCATACCGTATAAAAGCGCCGAGTTTCAAAATTGCATTGTTAGATGAGATATCTATTATAAAGCACTTACAATATTTTATTCCAATCATCCACTGATTAGCAAAACTAAATACAGATTGCTGTTCTCACAAGAAATTTCACTGTGTCTAATTGATATGTCAAATATTTGGAGTCAAATAAATTCACAAGGTGCTTGTAAAATGTATATTTCTATTACAAATTTATTGATCTGTTCAATGAGCTCTAATTTTGAGTTGAGAAAACAATATATTACGAAACAAAATATTTTTTTTTCGTATTGGTCGATATGAAATATTTTCTTAATTGTGGTCTGAGCTATCTTAAAAATGAGGTCATCTTGGTAATACATTCTTTAAACTCTGAAAACGGATCAAATAGTTTCCCCAAATTTATCTTTTTCAACTGAACAGATACTTCTAAAAACTTTTTGAAAATATTTGCATGTTTTTATGGAAATGTTGAGAAATAGACAACATTAATTTCTAATGGTTTGCATCCATTAGTAGTTATCATGATTTTCATCCACTAAATTTTGTAACCGCAGGTTTTTACCACTTTGAAAGTATTCCTTAAATATTTTGAAGAAAGATTTTCTCTCACAGCATCCAAGCAATACATGATTTTAAATGTTATGCAACATAATAGTTAATATATATTCTGCAATATTATATACCTGCTTAGTTTTAAAATTAATGCTTTTATAATTTTAATTTTATGCTGTTTAGAAATAAAACCCTTTACTTGAAGGGCTGCAGGAACCCAGATAAGATTTGCAATAGGAGGGTTGCGAGTTCGAATCCAACCAAAGACTTGTGTTAGGGGGTTAGTGCATGTTAAATCTGTTGGTTCCTCAAATGTCCTCACATTAGCAGGTGTGGTAGTTTGGAGAGTGGTCTGCCAACTCAGGTGTGACCTTGTCAACTCACTAGTTCAAAAGTACAAGATGTTTTCCTCAGATTTTTCCCTTCGGGTTTGGTGCTGGATAGTCACCAATAGCTGTGGTGTTGCTCCATTTAGACATAATTAAAATATCTATCTTCCTTTCCATGATATAATACTTGCAATTTTAGTATTTAAGAAAATATAGCTTAAAGAATAAATATTTTTTTAAAACTTGTTTTCTTCAAAGTTCAATCAATACAATTTATTCAAATTTGCAGAGAAATACTTATTAACTTGTGGTACAAGTCTTCAAATTCTGATACCTCAAAATGAGTTGTCAAGATCTACAAGAAGTTAGTAAATATTTTTACTATTATTTTACTACCCAAAATTTTTAATACAAGTACTGTTTTGTTTGTCATCCTAAGAGTTTGTAAAATATCTTCTACATTGTATTTTTTATGAAAAATTTCGTTTTGCACTCTAAAATATGTATTTTATAGCTAAATAATTACTGCATTTCCTTCTCTCAGGAAGAACTGGAAGTGCTATTATCAATATATGATGGGGATCAAAATTTTAAACAAATTTCACCTACGAGTTTTCAATACAAAGTAAGACATATTTGTATTACAATATTTTAATATGATGTTTATTCATGTGAATTGCAAACTTTATTTGAGTACAGTTTTCTATTAATCGAAGTTGTGATTTGATTTAACTAATAAATATGTTTAAAAGGTCAGGGTACAGGTTTTAAAATTTTCTATAAAAAATGAAAAATTATATTTATAAGTTGGTTGGGGTTTATGACACAAGAGCCATATCAGACTGCAATGTTTTTACAGTCAAGTAAATGGATGTACATACCAAAGAAAGTTTTGACACAAAAGAGAGAGAAATACACCCTGGGTAGTTACAGGAATCAAGCTGAGCCCTATATTTATAAGAACTGAAAATTTTATTTTTCATCCATTTTGTACCTTTATTTTATTTTTTTCTTGCTCTTAAGATTTTAAATAATCTTGATAGATACCAAGAATTTTGATGATTTAAGCGTCGTAACCACCGAATGTACTCAATATGCATTACTGTAATGATCATGTTTAATATCGCTGTATTCATAATCTTATACCTTGTAAATTCAATACTTGGAATTAATGTAGAAATTTCTAATTGTTTCTAAGGTTTCAAGAACTTGTGGTTTATTAGGTAATGAAAGAATTTCCTCATAAATGTTAATGTAGGGAACACAATATTCAACTGCATTCACAAGGCAAGTACACTATTTAACCTCTAATCACATAAAAGTACTTAGGATCATCTGTATGCCACCGATACATGTCAGGCCCATACAAAAGGAACTGGTATTCAGTAAGGTGTACCACCACAGCCATCGATAAAATCACATAACATGAGCCTAGTAATGTCACATCTCATTCTATCGGTGCGATTTCTAGGAGGTACCAGATACCATGTGGAACTGAAGGTGATGTAGTGAAACATGAAGTAACACTAACCCCAAACCTGGAAAGCGGAAGAAATTGAATTGCTATTTCAATACCATTTGGTTTGCTTCGCAAACCAACACTCCTTTTGCAGAGTCAATCTCCTGTGGCGGCTAAACTATCTTAATAATTCGTATAATCCTGATTTGGCTTTCCGGTCCATGATGTCACAGAGAAGGCTTCGCCCCCTGCTCTCTAGCGCTCGCCAAATCCTGGTGATTGCTATGCAATCCCATTTGGTTTACTTCGCAAACCAAGACTCCCTTTGCAAGTGATTTCCCCCTTTTTTTTTACTTTAATACTTTTACTTAATGCACCCTAAAATAATAGCCATATCAATAAGAAACCTTCTCCATCTTGTTCCCTGTTCAATTTTGAATAAACCCTGTTGATCTCGTAATTTTGTGACCGCTTACTTTCTCTGGAAACCGTCTGAGAATTGAGCGGAAAATAGAGCCCACACCAACACTCCTATTGCAGAGTCCTCCTGCAACAGCAAAACCTCCGCCCCTGCCAACACCTGCTCGCCTCCATTCCTTCATGACATCACAGCGAGATGGCCTTTGTTTCATCAAAGCCGTTTGACGTTCCATTGCCCACTTACGTGAGGAATAATTTGTACACTATCGCGAAATCTTTTTATTGCATCGAATTTATTTATGAACCAATTAAAAATAATAATCATTCCATACTAAAGAGTGCCTTCTAAGCTTTCATGTGGTATTTTCAAATTTAAAACTAATAGTATTAAGCTACAGATAAGACAGTTTTAGTTTGGTATCGGAAATTATGATCTAAACGTTCCAAAATTTGTGTGACCAACTTTTAATTGAATCAATGTAGTATACTCAATCCCACCCCATCCACCAAGCTACCTGTACCGTGGCGATGCCAGTGCCATGGAGTACTAAAGGCGGAGCGATGCCGCAACAGGCAGAGCTGAGTATAGGAGAAAAAGAGCGATAGAACATCAATTTTATTTATTAACCAATTTAAAAAATAATTGTACCATAAGAAGGAGTACATTTTAAGGTTTTCAGTTTTCTTTATTATAAAATATATTTTTTATTGCAGGGTATATATAAAAAATCTGGTCTCGCTAGAAATTTACTTCATTATTGTGAATCATATTTGGATTGTAATATTAGTTCAAGGAAAAAGTTATTAGTGGATTATATTAGATTTGTAAATTAGACCCAAACTTTGTATATTGTCTATATAGAAAATTTTATTTTTTTTATAATATTTCAGATTGGAGCTGATGATGATCCCAAATCCTTTTTGATAGAAATATCTTGGGTTAAAGAATACCCAAATGAACCTCCCACTGTCAGTCTTGATGCATTTTACAACAAAAAACTGTAAGATTCTTCATTAGTTTATCTTTCTATCATTGTAATAACATAAGAACAAATATATTGAATTATACTTTTTCTAACTGAATTCAATATTTTAATATACTGTATATTTCCGAATATAAGCCAAGGGTGCGTTTTTTCTTCAAAAATTCACCCAAAATTAAAAATTTCTATGTAAGCTGAAATAAAATTTTTTTTTTTTGTGACTTTCAAACATAACGCTATGAGGGCGTAAATCTCGCCAAGAAGGTAAAACGGGTGGAATGTTTTCCAATTAAATCGCTGTAAAGTAAAACGCCACTCGCCAAAGATGATAGTTTTAACCTGCTAATGATTTTCCCCAGTGTCCAGACGGTCCAGCTCCTGATATCCGACCTCTGACAGAGGGTGATTGACAGGTGATGATGTACGGGACATTAGGATTCAAAAGGGGAAGGTATTCATTATGGCTCTTAAAAGAAACTCGGGTAGGGTCTAAATGAGATTGAACTCTCCAACCAGTCCCCACGATTTTACTTGGCAGTAAAGATGTTCAATGACGAGCGTACTGAGCTTTAAGCTACAGGTTTCACTGCAAGGTTGTCTAATTCGCCCCTTTTCCACGCTATTACAAAAGTGACCGCTAATGATCTTCCCCAGTGTCCCCGCACCTGATGCCGGACCTCTGACTGGGTGATTGACAGATGATCAGTTCAACAATGGTCAAGGGGAGCAGCTGGGGCTTGGGAATTTTTCCCAATAAGTGAAGCCCAAATTTTATGAACTACTAGCCACTGCATGGCTAGCCCGGCATTGCCCGTGCCTGTGATGGAAAGTATTAATCTGGTGTAAAATTTTCCGCAGATTTCAAATCCGTTGAAGATATATTCAATTAAAAAATTACTTATTTAAAGAAAATCATATTTTTAGGTATCAATCTAAACTGAAATTTTCTGCAGATTTCAAATCCTTTGAAATTTGAACTCTATCTTTAACCGTCTAGGAGATAGAAAAAAGAACCGACTTCAGTTAAAAGATTTATCTTCTGGCTGGAAATTTATTCTTCCGCTCAAAATCAAAGAGGAAATGAAAAATATAATTTTCTCTGCAAAGGATGAAAAAAACTTAGCTTGTTTCCAAACCCTGACTGCAAGGGCACATGGGTAGAAAAAGTTCTCTGCGTTTGAAAAAGCGATGGAGAATAAAGCTATTAAATTAATTATAAAATCTTCTAGATTGAATTTTAAAATTCGCCGTGACCCAAAAATTGCAAATAGTTCGGACTACCTGTGTGCCAAATTTCATTGCTGTAAGTGCCATAGAATCAACAGGATTTTGCGTTTGTTGTGATTTTGAAACAGACAAACAAACGAATACTTCCTTTAATAATAGTAGAGGTTCGGAAACTCGGATTCAGACACGGAATTTGAAGGATTTATATGACTTATTTTTCTCTTTTTGCTTAAAGGCTGCATTAAAAACGTAAGTTAAAAGATTTTAAAAATTAGAACAGCTGTTGGATTCAGATCCAAGTCGGATGGTCCTAAGTAAAAAAAGTAGGGTTGCTTTCCCAACATCCCTTGGAGTTGCTATAAAAATCGTTAATCGCTAGTAAAAAATTCGAAAATTTCTCCAAGTTGCTGCAACCGGATGGAGATCTAAATCCAACAGCTGTAACAAAAAATGTTCCCTTTCCAATTGTTATTTTTATGTGCTAATCGATTACGGCAGTCAATTATTATTTTGTGTGCTATATTTGGCTATATTTAGCAATTTATTGCTTGCGCCCGGCTAATGGAAAAGTGCCTTCGTTTTTTTTGCGAAATTAGCGGATCCGTATATAAGCCGACCCCCCCCCCACTTCAGCTTTAGAAAAAGTTT
Source organism: Metellina segmentata (assembly GCA_947359465.1). Lineage (NCBI taxonomy): Eukaryota > Metazoa > Arthropoda > Arachnida > Araneae > Tetragnathidae > Metellina > Metellina segmentata. The sequence continues at coordinate 55,274,658 of OX375874.1, forward strand.
AAAAATTCTCGGCTTTTACACGGAAATATACGGTACTTTAGCTTTAATTTTTAAGGGTTTAATATTATAAATTAGTGTTTGTTGAATTCCCTATGTTTAAAAAATATTTTGTTTCATAATTTATCTTTATAAAAAGGAAAAGAAATAATGTGAAAGCTTGACATTCATAAATTCATTTTCATGTTTTAGAAATTTACTTCAAAAGTTTGTTTCTTCCTATATTTTATATATTTTATGAAATTCGAAACCTTATATCCACTTATTTAAAAGAAGTTGAATGTAGTCAGGAGTAAAATAAACTTTAATCTAAAATCTCTAAGTTAAGTTTTGAAGTATTAGTTCCTGTAAAATATGCCAGTTAACTAAAAATATATTTTTGCTGTTTAACAAACTATTTAGGGTATACATATAAAAGTATTTATATATAAAGAGCAAATTAAATAAATAAATAAATAAATATATATATATATATATATATATATATATATATATATATATATATATATATATATATATATATATAATTAAAACGCTAAAAAATATCTAAAAAGCTAGAATGCAAATAGTAAAGAGCCAAGTCTAACCAGCAAAGTACCTGAAAGCAGGGGTGTTGTCAACCAGAAAACAAAACTCGGATCTGTCCATGCAGTGGGGCCAGGCCGCAGACATAGCATGTCAAGCACACACAAAATACAATTTTAAAACACACAAAAAAAAATTTGAAAAAAGTTCAAAAGATATTTTTTAAAATGAAGAGATGTTGGTGGATCAGGGTGTCATCAGGTAGGAGCCTGACCCTGAAAACACAAATACACAATTTTTGCATGTGGGTATCAGTTAGCCAAAAGTAGCTCCCTCCAAAACACCATAAAGAACACAATTCAAAGATAGATTAGGCAAAAAGTGTGTCAGTTCAAGTAAAAAGTTCAAGGATCACTTAAAAACAGTATCAAAGAACACAAGCTTAAAAGCAAAAACGCTAAACTGATTACAATATTAGAACATAAAAAGAAATAAAAATATTTTACCTAATCCACAACAAAAGCTGGGGAGTCGATCATACCTAACCTGAAGTATGTCATCAAGTGTCTTTATTTTATAATGACCACAAAACAAATTACTATTAAGGAGACTGTTAAAATCATTAATTTAGTAAGTTAAAAAAATGGCGCTTTGAAAATATTCAATTTTTGTAAATAACAGTGTTTGATTACTGTGTTAAAATTAAGGATTGAATACAAAAATATAGTGTTTGACTTCTTCCCTTAAGAACTGAGAGCAAGGAACTGAATTTTTATTATATTTTTAAATAGGAATTTTGTGTGGAACAATCTCTTGGTTTTTAAGGGCAGGAGTTGAACACAATCTTCTTCGTGTTCGATCTTTAATTTTAATGCAGTAATCGAACATCACTATTTTTGTAATTGAATACTTCAAAAGGTGGCTTCCAATGATAGGAATCCAAATTATTCAGGTATTGTAAGAATCAACTGTACCACTATATTCAGGTTCTTATTTATTTTCACATAATACTGTTCCTTTATCTCTACACAAGAATAAGAGAGCTCAAGAAGTTTAAATTTTGAAATTTAAGAGCTAAATATTTTCTTAGTAAGATTTTCATGATCTAGCAACCACAGATTAGGATGTATTTCTGTTATGGTTGCCAGAACTTCGAAATTCCCGATCCTTGGAAAATTTTCTCTAAAGAAGGACTCAAAGTATTTTTTCTGTTCTATTAATTAAAGAAAAGGGGCTAAATTTCCATTGACCTTTGACAAATTTTCAGGAGTTGCCAAAATTTTGAAGTGAGTTGGTTTTAGAGATGATTTTGTTTAAAAACTTACCTCTCTCCTAGGTTGAAAAATAGTAACAAAGAGTTGCCTTTTTGTCACCTGTGACAGACCTGCATTTTCTTCAGTACTGGAACCTTATCTGAGAGTCATAATTTTTTTTTGTGTCTGATTGGATAAAAAAACCAGTTTTGAATACTGTAATTGGAATAATTGCAAACAATGCACAAATTTACACACACAAGTAGGACTGACCCACTGCCTTTGAAAGGGATGGTAATATATTCAAGGTGAAATATACACTGAGTGGCCACTTTATTATGATCATCTGACAGTTTTAAGCAAATAACCTATTGCATCACAATGTTTCTACTAGAGGTCTAGGGTAGTATAAAAGAAGAAAACTGTTCTTGAGACAGTAGTATAGGTGATTTGTTTGTGAATATATGGGGCAAAAAACGTAATTAGACAGGCTTTGAGCGTGGAATGATAGTAGGAGCTCGGAGGCATGGAGCAAGTATTAGCAACATTGCCGCATTTGTGAAATGTTCACAAGCAGCTGTAGTAAAAGTGTATCAAGACTGGAATGTCAGGAAAAAAACTGTCTGAACGTGCAAATTGTGGTCGTCGCCGAGTGGTGAATGATCGGGCAGAATGGAGTCTTCCAAACTGTAAAAGAGAACAGGACGGTAAAACACACACACAGTGCAGCAAATTGCAACAGATCTGAATTAAGGATTGTCTCAAAGTATCTCTGAGCGCACTGTTTGCAGTACCTTGCATCGTATGGGCTATGGAAGTTGAAGACCAATGTGTACACTGTTGCTCTCTGCAACAAACAAAATAAAAAATCTCAAATTCACTCAGGCTCACAAGGATTGGCCAGTGGAATTGGAAAAACGTAATGTGGTCCGATGAATCCTGTTTCATGTTACACCATGCAAATGGGTGAGTTAGAGTTTGGCAGAAACAGCATGAAAGCATGGATTTTAAGTGCAGTGCTACAACCCTTCAAGCTGGTGGAGGCAATGTGATGGTTAGGGGAATGTTTTTGTGACATGTTTTGGACCCTTTATTTTGTGTGCATGGAAGTCTGAATCAGACATCATACTAAAAACATTGCTGACCAAGTGCATCCTGTAATGCTGATGGTTTATCGCAATGGCAATTGGTACTTTTAACAGGATAATGCATCCTGCCATAGGGCTGGTATTGTACAGGATTGGTTTGAGGAACATGAAGGAAAAGTTACTTTGCTCAGGTGGCCCTCACAATCCCCAGAACTCAATCATATTGAAGCATTTGTGAGATAAAGTTGAAAGAGCCATCAGACATCTAGATCCACAACCATCCAATCTCACTATCGGATAGTGCCATTCTTCCAAGCACGGTCTGGGTTTTCACAAACGACCTACCAACATCTCGTAGAGGCCACGCCAAGAAGAATAAATGCTGTATTAAATGCAATAAGTTTCCTAAAGGCATATTGACGGGCTGGTCATAATAAAGTGGCCGCTCAGAGTACAATCAGCACTATTAAATTAATTAAGACTCTAAGAAGTTTGCAACTCTGGTCAACTTTTGCTGTTCAAATGTTTAGACCAGGAAATCTGCTTGGGGTCTCAAAGATTCCAGTAAAAGTTATAGGTAAATTTTGTTTCGCAAAAAAATTCTACTATGTCTTTATCGAGAAAAGTGATTAAAAGTCAAGAAATTGTCAAAATCCGACAAGAAATGCAAAAGGAAGAAAATGACAAATATGCTGTGGTGTTGAAATAACATCAACAGACATTTTAATGTTAAAAGGTTTGATATGATTGCCAGATGGAATGGTTGTAGACATCATATTTCACATCAACAGAAAAACTTGCAATTCAAATGAAACTTCATCCAGGAAGTTATGTGTGCCATTTAATTTCTCTGTGAATTGCCTCTTTTGATGTTATAGTTATAATTTTTTAGTATTTCCAATATTGTATTTGATGAGATGTACACACAAGAGTGTAAAAAAATCATGATTAAAAAAAAATCAATCAAATATTTTTCATTTAAATCAGATTTTTAAAAATTTAAATCAGATTTTTTTATTTATAATTTCTGTAGACCCTATACACTGTTTTTATAATAATTATATATAAATATATTAGATAAAAAATTGATTTTGTGACATAACATGTATAAACCAATATTTATATTAAGTAAACAATCAGAATTTGTGACTTGGTAAATCCATATTTTTTCAACATTTGTTTAACTTTAAAACACAAGTTGACATCCTACATAGTTTTTCTTGAGTATAGTAAATTACATCATCTTGTTAGTAAATTATTAGTAAGTATAAGTGACAGACCTAAACTATAGTCTGAGAAGTAGAGTAGAGGACGTAGAAATAATCAGACTATAGTAAATTCTAATAATAAAACTGCCAAGCATCAATAATAAATTAATTTTCACTTAGTTTTTATTCATATTGGATCTTTCTTTCTTCATGCTGACATTTTAATGGCTGTGTGTGAAAATGTATATTTCTACTCTTTAATCTCTATTGCACACCACAAAAGTATGCTAACTCAGGGATTCCCAAACTTATCCAAGTTGTGGCAACTTTAAGATAATTAGAATTTTCTCACGGCACCCTCATGTAATATCTCTCTGTGGTATATTATTATATATATTTCATATTTGTATGACTTTGAAGAAGAAATTAGAGAAGTAAGTGGTAAGAACAAAGACGTAATAAATACATTAAAATTCACACAAATAGTTTAATTGGACTTAATAGGAAAACATAGCTGTAGGTGAAAATTTAAATAAAACATAAAATCATCTTCAACATGCTCTTGGAGGTATATGTGTGTGTTTAGTGCAAGAGGTAAGCCTGCTGCTTACTGCACAATTGTTCGAATCTTGGAATTAAGATACAGCTACTCAAGATATGCTAGTGATACAGCTACTTACATTTCTTTTACAACATTCGAAATTTTGGAACGATATTTGCTCCATACAACAGCAACTGCTTCTTGGGTGCTTCACGGCACCCCTAATCTCTCTATGTGGCACCCCAGGGTGCAGCGGCACACACTTCGGGAACCCCTGAGCTAACTGACAAATGCCTAAAAAACTTTACTTCCCACTTGTGTTTTTTTAGCTAACAAAATCAGTTACCCCTTTAATTTTGAATCAAACTGTTGCATACTTCCTTTAAGTGTGTATATTATGAGTAGGGCAACTTTTTGCAACAAATGCAACTTTTTTTCACGCATTCTATGTTGCATGTAAAGTACTAAAACCAAAATTCCTCCTACATTCGGTGTATAGTAAGTGAGTTATAACTGCAACATAAATGCAACTTTCTGCATAAATGCAACCACCTGCAACTTTTTAAAACATAGCTTAAATTAATTAATATAAAATTTATTTCATTTTTTGCTCTCTGAATCAACTCTTTGATCACATGCGTCTGATCTTGCGAACACCGAAGTATTGCGGATCAAACAAGTTCATGGTAAGAAGGTGTTCGTCCTAAGATGAAAGTGAAATAAATGGCAAGAAGTACTTTGACACATTGGTTGGCACTCTTAATAATCCAGAGGAAACTTGTGTAATCGACTGAAGAGTTTGCGAGATGAGTGTCGATCATCAATATGTTGTTCGCCTTGTAGATGACGTTTTAAAATCTCTAATGTTGATCTAAAGGATTTTGCGCTTCTACTATCCGATGCAGCACATTATATGACTGCGGATGGCGCAGGCTTTTAATGTTAAAGAAATTACTGGCGAAGGATTGGCCATTCAACGTTCTTCTGTATTTCAGAATGTATTATAATACTGTTGTACATGACAAAAATTGTCAATATATATTGAATCTTTTTTATTTTTTATGAATAATTTATTTTAGAATTTAGTTTATCAAAAATAAATGCCACTTTATTTCCATAAATGCAACTTTAGGGAATGATAAATGCAACTTTTCCCATTTTTACTGCAGCAAAAAAGTTGCATTAATTATGAGTTCTGTTTATCAGGAATGTTTATACATTACTCTTCCTGGCATTTAGATTTATGATTTCATGTGCTTCCAGTATATTCTAATAAGTTACAACTGGCTGTTGCAATCTTTTATAATATGCAGTAATTGACCAAATTCCCTCTGAGCTGGGTATAGCCATTAGTGCTGAAATCACCATGAGTGCAGAAAAATTAAAGCATTTGACCACTTCTGTGATTTTTCTATGGTGTATTTACTTAGTTATAAAAATGTAAGATTAGTTGGGATTTAAATCAGTAATTAAAAAAAAAATCATTTGATTAAAATCATGATTTTAATTGTTGATTTGAATCAAGTCATTTAAATCTTGACACCCTGGTATATACAAATACTTTTTATTTTGCAGAGTTCAAGATGTGAAAAAAACCATAATTAACAAAGTTTTAGAAGAGGTTTGTATTTTTATGAACATTCTATTCATTTATAATACCTTGACATAAATATGAATTAACTATTTATCTGAAGGTATTGTATCTTATCTTAGTCAGATATAATTAGACCTCTTGTGTAGCAAAAACATAACCCAAGAGCAACTAACCATTTACCTACCTTATTTAAACAGAATTGTGTATTGGAATAATGATAGTTTCTTTACAAATCATTTTATAATAATTAATAATTTTACTTAATTTGTAAACTACATTATTTGTACTAGAGCTTTAGAATTGCTTTTAAATTCTGACTAAGCATTATTAAACTATCTTATAATCTACTAGCAGGCCAGCATGGCACTGCTAGTGACAGTTTTTTTTGTGTCCACAAAATTCGCATAAAATTCGGACTACCTGAAGTATTGATCTTGTATGAAATTTTTACTCTATGTTTAACAATCAACTTGCAAGAAATAAACGCTAGTCGAAATTTTTTATTTGTTCACTGGAATCGTTTGTACTCAAGGAAATGAAAGGAAAAATAAATTTAGGTAAATCTCTACACACTGTTACCATTCTAAGGAAAACAAATAATAAATAAATAAAAAATGTTCGACATTAAATTTTAAAATTTGAACTTAACACATAATTAGGACTACCTGTGTGCCAAATTTCATTACTGTAAATCCTATAGATTCGTCTGGACACTGTAAATAGACACTTCCTTTTATAATAGTAGAGATTTGCAAATTAAAATAATCAGTAGGTAACTAAAATATAGAATTTGCTATGGAGACATTTGTAAGAGTAAATAGTATTCAAAAGTTGTGTGATAATATCCTGAAAGGAAAGCTGTTATTTCATTGCTTACTTTATTTTTCTTGAATTTATAGCTTGTTCAAAATTAGTTTGACTAATATAACAGCTGAATAAGAAATTTATTGTTCCTATGGCAAATTATAGAGGCTCAGCTCATTTGGACCTGTTGGGAGAGGCCTAGGCAGACTAAGTAATCTTCATCCATGTTGTGCATTCCCCAGAGGAATATATTCCAATTCTCTCCAGGTGTGCTGCAAGGCAATCATGTCTAGTATTGAGTCTGAGAAGTGCAATTGCTTATTTTTTCTTTTTTATTGTTTCATTTTTGAATTTGGGTTGATTACTTTTTTGATAGATTCAGATGTTTTTCTGAAGCCTTTTAGGCACATCTGTATAAGGTGATTTTTCAATGGTATCGATTTTAGTGCTTATTTTGGCTAGTCTGCCAAATCAATTCCCTCCAATTCTATGTGTGATAGAACTCACTGGAAAAAAACAGTTTTTCAGATACCTTTTAGATACGTAAGGACCTGTTTTATGTCATATTTTATAACATGACTTGTAAAGGGGTGACTCGGAAGAGTGCCAGCACCACGACTAATAGTCTATTGTACTGAGACCCCTACTGATCCACAAAAGACCGATTGCCAAAATAAATTTCAGCATGTACTTGATTGGAATGTTTGGCAGCTCCCAGGGTTCGATACAGTGGTATCCCAGATATTCAAATCGTTGTGCAGAGTAATGGTCACATTCACATAGAATGTGTACAGAACACTCCTCTACCATCCGACAACCTCTACATAATGTCATCTATAACACCCATAATGTTGAGGTGTCTATTCAGGGTACAGTGGCCAGTTAGGAGGCCAATAGCTATCCTGATTTCTTTCCTACCCAAATTCAGCAGCTCCCTTGATTTATCCCAAGGAGACTGCTGATTGAGATCTTTGGCTTGTCTTTGATTATTAGATTGAAGCCATGTATGGTAGGTCTCATCAAGGAGCAAATCCCTTATAATCCCTCTAACCACTTTGTGAGGCAGACCCAAAACAGGCTCTGGTCCAATAAATGATGTTTCAGACCCATGTTTTGCTAATTGGTCTGTCGTTTTATTACCTTCAATGCCACAGTGACCCAGACAAGAGCGACTTTGTTTCTCTCAGCCAGGTCCTCAAGCATATTGTGACATTCCCATACTGCTTTTGAGGAGAAGCTGTGACTTTGCAAAGCCTTTAGGGCTGCCTGGCTGTCAGAGATTTTTATAACCCTCGTAACTACACCTCTATTGAGGCAGTTGTAAGTGCAAGCAGAGATCTCCAGAACCTCAGCCTGATATACAGTGGCCAACTTACCCAAAGAGAAAGATAGCCTTATTTTTCGATTAGGACCAAAGGCACCTGAACCAGTGCCATGAGATGTTTTTGAACCATCTATGTACCAAATTTCATCACCTCCCCCAATCAGCCTGGAGAATCTCCATTCTTCTCTGGTCAGAAAGATGTTATATTTGGCTTTTAAGCAAAATTGCTTTAACATCAGTCAGATCTCATTAATAGATAGCGATGCTCCTTCACCTGCGAATTGACATTTTTGAGCGCAGGTATTTCATAGGATGACTTCCATAATCCCATGAGTTTGAGGTGTTGTGAGCATGAAATTGCCTCTAGTTCCACTTGTTTATGCAGTGGTAGAAGTTCCAGACTCTGAGGGAGTGGTTCACATTGCACTAGTAATTGCAATGGTCGCCACTTTTTGTAGACTAGTGAGTTCTTTCTTCACTGTCTCATTACGGGTTCTATTCCACCAAATAATGGCGCCATAGGATATCATCGGAACCATAATTCCGGTGTATATCCAATGCATCATTTTGGTGTTAGACCCCAGTTACTACCAATGGCACGTTTACAAGCCCTAAACACTCTTTTGGCCTTGCTCGTGCAGTACTGGACCGGCTTTGGCGAAGTTCATGTCATATTTTACTTGAAAGTAGTTTATTTGAGGAAGCATTCTGTATTGCTGACTTGAAGTAGACAAAGAAAACCACTGTCAAAAACTTGAGATCTATATAGGAGCTGTTGAAAAAATACTTAAGGATCATAAATTTTGTCTATTTACTACATCAATTTTAGTTCAAATCAGTTGCAATTACACACTAGCCTTTTATTTAAGTAAATATTAACATATGACCCCTGTTGGCATGACACAGAAAGGTGCTTGTGAATCAGTCTTCATTTATGAAAACTTATTTGCTGCTTGGTTTGATTTTGTTTGCACTCTTAGAAAGTTGGTCCTTAAGTTTTACCGAGCAGTGAGCAAATATTAGCAGATTTAATTCATGTCATTTATGAATTATGTGCAATTTTGTTTAAATATTGCCATAACAGAAGTTATCACAACTATGAAATATTTTCCATAAACAAGTTTTTATGAAAAATCATCTGTAAGCAGTGTTTGAAACAAATATTTCCAATTTAAATTTAAACTAAAGATCAATGGGTTTATTTAAGAATGTTTGCTTTTGAACACCGAATACTATTAATATACTAATATGAACTTACAATGGTGAAATTGGAATAAATAATTGAGTTTTAGTAAGCAATGATAAGAAATCCATTGTGGTACTCATGCGACTTACTTTTTTTTAGGCTGAAGGACAAATTGGTACTCCCATGACATATACTCTGTTAGAATGGGCTAAGGATAATGCAGAAGAGCTTACAAAATTGCAACCAGAAAAATTACTCTCTCCAGAAAGTTTATCATCAGTTGAGGAGAAAACATCGATAGATGAAACAGTAATATATATAATTCGTTTTTAATAACTAACAAACTTTGTTCTGAAACATTGTAAAATGTGATAATTCCACTAGGAAAAATATTTTTACTGAAATTGAATTTCAAGAGTTTTCATACATTATATTTATTTATCATTGATACAAGCACTGAGTAATTGCTTTGATAAATGAATCAAACTAATAAATTCTAAAATACAGTAGCTTATCCTTATAACCAAGCATAGTGTGAGTAGTATTGTTAAAAAAATATTCTGTTTCAGTTACAGCATATGTTGTATCTTAAATGATCAATGCACATTTATGAGTAGAATATAAAGTATTTCCCTTATAATTAGTGATATCTTAATGTTCTGTTGACAAATTATTTATGTTATAATTATAGTTTGGAGCATTAACTATAATTGTATTAAAAATTATAGTTTTGAAAATTTTCAGTCTTGAAATGAGAATTTGCTTAAGTTAAACTATTATATGTAAAAATAAATTGACTTATAAATAGAATTTTAAACTAAATGGCAGACCTAATGTTTTAATTCCTAACAGGGATGCCAACTCTTTTACAGAGGCTGTTCGGTCATTTTTTGAATGATATTCATGAGCTGTAAAAAAAATCATGTCCTACGAGATAATTTTATGTTTGCAGCAGTTAAAGTATAATGGTCTGCTTATTTCAGAGTTTTGTTTACTTTCAAAATGGAGTTTTTAAATAAGCAAAGGATTAGCAACCAAAAAATACTATATCTCTACAATATATATTACAGAACTTGCTGCAAAATTCTGTATGAAAAGCATTTAGTTGGAAAACAGGGGAAATTGTTGGGACAGTTGACAAGGCTTGGGGTGCATTTAAATTACTGTAATAAAAAGAACAATTTATTTTCATAAAAGGAGAAAAAATCTTAAAACGTGGTTCAAAGAATTTAAAAGAACTTTATCTAAGGGATTTATGATTGTTGCAGGTTTTGCATATAATGAAAAATTAAAAGTAAAGACAGTGGAAAAATGTATAAATGAACTCCACATACTATCAATACCATATTTAATACCCAATATTCGAAAAAGAAATACTATATCTTTACCCACAGTGCCAACAATCAGTAAAGCTGTATCAGGATAAAGCAAGTAGCCACATATCTAAATCCACTATTAAATTCTTTAAAAAATGGAACAAGAAACTGGTATCAAGTCAATACCCTTTACTGATATTCCTGCCATATCTCCAGATGTCTCACCCATGGTCATTTAGAAAGAGCATTATCGTAACTTTGACTGAAACCATTCAAGGACTTTGAAAAACTGTGGAACAAAAATGGGACAAAATACCTCTGTCAATACTACAAGTCATTATTATCAAGAAAATTAAGGTGTAGAAAGATAGTTAATAATCAGGCCTATCAAATAAAACATTTAAAATGCAAAAGTTTCACGTAAAAAATTTGATTTTCAGTCCGTTAAAATTGTTTAGAAAATGTCCAAACAGCCTCTGTAGGCCTAAACCCATGGGAACTAAAACTTTAGGGCAGGGCTCGAAATACCCGGGTGCACCTAAAAATAAAATTGTGCACCTAATTTTTTCCTTCTAGGTGCAAGCAGTGTACCTAGAGTGGGGGAAACATATTTTATGTTGTTTTGATGCCTGAACAAAATATTAGTGTTGACCTCTCTCGCTCTAAAGGAACGTGATTAAAATTCCTAAATACACACTATGCAAAAACCTTAATCCAGAAATTGCTATGTTGCAATGAAGGAAAAATACAAAAAGAAGGATGGACACAAAACCTTGTGGGTAAAGATCTGACAAAAACGTAGACGTTTCTGATTGCCCACCAATGTCTGATGATGACTGAATATTTGAAGTTATAATTTCGCAGATGAAGAAAATGTTTAAATATTTTTATTTACTATCTACTAGTAACATATTCAAACATACCCAACTAATAAAATATTTTACATTACATTAATGCTCTTATAATACGTTTTTTTAAATGTGCACCTAAAATATAATCTGTGTACCTAATTTAAAAACTTAGGTGCACAAGGTACACCTGTATTAAAAAATCTATTTCAAGGCCTGCTTTAGGGAAAACTATTACAAGGTATATGGATAACCAAATATACAGAAAACCTGACCTGTCGCAATATTTTGCATGGTGATACAAAACATGGTAACAGATATGGTTAAGAATATACAGATATTGTAGGAGTGAAATGTAAAAACAAAATTTGAAAAATTCCCAAAATCACTGTTACGTATATGATTTGGGGTCTTAGCCCCAACAACATCCCAAAGTTTGCACCACTGATTGGTGCAATTTTAAATCGGTATTTTAAGTTTATGCTTGAGAAATTAAGTTTCCTAGGTTATTCGTAATCTAAATTTGCAAGATCTTGCAACATGCCTACTGTATTATTTATTAGTAATGTAATGTGTTATATAATGAATAAGAATCTAATAACAATATGTGTGAGATTATTTAATTGCTTATAAACTGTAAAACCATGAGGACTTTCTCTTTACTTTAATTGGTGCTTATTCATATTTTCTAAAATAAACACTTCTGTATACTTATCAAATAATTTTTACAGAACTGAAATGTATAGAAACAGAACTTGTAACTTAATTTTGAATTTAAGCATGCATTTGATTTCGTAGGTATCAATTTCATCAAAAAAAGAAAAAAAGGTCCAATTAAGTAAACATCAAAAGAAAAGACTTGCTGAGAAACTTGATGCCAAGGGTGAACGTCCAAGAGGTTGGGACTGGGTAGATGTTGTAAAACATCTAAGTCAAATAGGCCCAAAGCAAACAATTGCTGATGCAACTTCTTAACATATTCCTGTGATAGTCCAAACTGTGTACATTATTTTTAAAAGAAATAAAAATGAAATTTTGTGCAAGTCTACATTTTATTTGTATTAGTTTTTGTTGAAAATTCAATAATTTAGTTTTTTAAATGAGAAAATCAAATGTTCAAAAACAAATTTGCCATAGTAAGAGTGAAAATATTTTTTAAATTCAGATTTTAATACTGATGTGGATCATATTTAACATTTAAAACTTCAGACCCAGTGATCTAAACTATTGTTTTAATATGAAGAATAAGTATTTAATTACCTAATTATCACAAGTATTAGTTTTGATTTGCAATCCTTTGTATGGTATTCTCATATTGCTATTGAGTGGTTATAAAGTAACGACTGCACGCAATTTTTAACAATTCGAAATGAAACTTCAGATTTCATGGAATGCACTTGAGAAATATGTGAATAAGAATATTGATCTCATGGTTACAGATACAGTTAATAAATTTCGAATAACAACACCTACTTTTTTATATCACAAGAAATTTAACAGTGAAAAACCAAACATGGCATTGAAGTAGTAATGATGTAGTAGATCTTTCCTCAAAAAACAACTGCACAAAGCACTGTCAAAGATGAGTGAAGAAGATAGGAAACAAGCAAGTAAAAGGTGCTTGGGATTTATGCATTTAATTTACATAAATCAAAACGCTGATTGGCACTAGCAAGGCTAACACAGGCGATATTTTCAACCTTAGTGACTAGGGTTTTTTTTATAGCAAAATCATCTCAAAAGCTCCATTTTTAAAAAATCTGGCCTTGTTTATTGAAAATTTACCAAAGGTAAAAATTTAGTCCCTTTTGTAACTAATAGCTGATGGAAAAATATTTTTGGAGTTTTCTTAAGGAAAAATTTTTTGTTTTGGTGTCAAGCCATGTCAACAATAAAAATATTGTTGAGAAATTATTTAAATTTCTTGAGATCTTCATGCTTTTTTTTCTTAACTAGCACATTATGTGTTTTAGACAGTACAGTTTACATTTGAGCAACTAAAATTTGCTACTTTAAGGAGATTGCTATTTAAGAATTTGCTTCTATTTCACAAGTACTGGCAGCCTTGCACTAGCATTTGTAATAAATATAAAATTATGGTTTCTTGTTATCTTTCTCCTCTTACTGTTCACTCTCTTTGAGTGTCTTGCAGTCGTTTTTAGAGTTAAAAGGTAAAATTTCAGTGCCTTTTTTTGGTTATTCACAGCATTTGTAAAAAATATACGCTGCTATTCGAAATTTGACTATCCGTAACTTTAAGGACTCGATTCTTGTTATTTACAAACCAACTGCATATCTTGTCTTAAGACTCAAGTTTCATTCCATTTCATTGAAAATTGCAGTAGATAGGGGCAGGTATTTTATGACCACCCTGTATTTCATCACTTTGTGTTTAATTTTTCCTGACTGCATTGAGATATAGCTGGTATTACTAATAGTTATTAAAATATCTTAAATCACATAGCCATTTAAGAAAGCAATAAGCTGTACTTGTATATTGTGAACTTTTTCTCATATCTGGTTGTATTTGCCTAGCAACCATGTTGGTTTATAGTGGATAGGAAGAGAAACAAAAAACTAACTTCATTATTAATTTAAGAAATTGAATTATAACCAAAATTTGATTCACTCAGAACTTTGAGAAGTCTGAATTTCTTGTGAAAGAAAATAACTTGTTGCTTGGTTATCTTGGATATTTCTTTTCTGGGAAAAAAGTAAATATGTTAATGTTCATTCATTAGGATATAAAATAAGTATATGAGTTGAGTAATAAATTAAAAAGAAGCAACATTAAAAGAAAAATGTCAGCAGAATAAGTTATTTATTACAAGTTGATTATTGTGTCTTGAAATAAACTGAAAGCGGGATTCAGTTATAAGGTTTAACGAAGGAAATATAAAATATTTGACGAGTCAAATTAACACGTAAAGAAATTACCAGTTCAGATAATATTTAAACTCAGTAGAACACATTACACAAGAAACAAACAATCACTTGAATGAATATTTTTATTAAACTATATTTTTGGTCCCTTTCAGTCATACAAGTACTTGCAATAATAAATGCTCTACAACCATGACTTTTTAAAAATACTAGAAAATTCACAAGTTATATTGGTGATAGTAATCCATAGTGGTTATAACAGTAAACCATTTCATGTTATGCATTGAGTATATAAAGTTATGATACAGCATCATATGTGGAAATAAATACCAGGTCTAAAATTAAATACTAATACAAAAGCTAAAATTTTTACACATTTTTCCAGTTATTTATTTACATATCACAGTATACACAGGAATGAATAAATTCACCCTTTAAGGGTCAGAGTGATGCTGTCATTTTACATAGTAAAACAATTTTTGAACACTACACAAATAGTAAATTGTTTGAGTACCCATTATGAGAATTTATCACATGATACATGGGCTGACTTATCACAGTTGTATAATCTTTGATTATGCTTTAAAAAATGTCATGTTTTCAAACATATAATACGCATCGAAGAGCAACCTTGATTGTTAAAAATATCTCCAATATGTTTAGAATAGCGATTGTGATGTAATTTATAGTAATTTTGCTAACACAAACATGCTGTGGTAGATGCATTAATCTTCAAGTCTCTGGTATCCATCTCCAGCATCACGTTTCATAGAAGTCGGGATTGGCATGTTGACAGACTCCTTTGGCTACACAAATTGAAAATAGGAATTTTATGACAGTTTAGTTACTGTAATACATTTAAATTATTAGT
The DNA here is from genome assembly GCA_947359465.1 of Metellina segmentata. Classification (NCBI taxonomy): domain Eukaryota; kingdom Metazoa; phylum Arthropoda; class Arachnida; order Araneae; family Tetragnathidae; genus Metellina; species Metellina segmentata. The sequence continues at coordinate 55,290,096 of OX375874.1, forward strand.
AGGTCTGTACTCTGAAAATAGTTCCACAATTGAGACAAAACTTTAAATGTGAATGATTTTTTTCATGGATTAATTATTACCGAGTTATGTAACGAATTTGACGGACAGCTGGTTTAAAATTAAACTATTTATTTACATAAATATTTACAAGATAATTATGGGCACAGCCATCGACAACCGAAACCTGCCTGAAGCCAAAGTAGCAAAATTGGCAAAACAGAGACGTCTGTCTCTCGTTGAATCTCGAGTCCGAATCTCCCAAAATCCACGTTCGCTTCGCAAAACCGCCGCTGACAACGAGAGGGGGGGGGGGGGAATTCCGAGCCCTCTAGAGATGTTTATGTTCTCTCCCGAACAGAAACACCCCCACACAGCTGCGAAAACCGTCTGTCATGCCGACTTGATCTGTCTTGTGAATGGATCAAATGGGCCGTCGCCGCACAAGTTGATAGATTTCAATAAAGTACATTTTTAACTGCTACACCTTTCTCATGTTTTGTCCTTTTACTTTATAATAAGTTGCTTCAATTAGTGAAATTCCACATTTTTGTAAGAAAAATAATAAATTCAGCTAGCTCTATAAGTAAGAATTGATAATTTAGTTGTTGAGTGATACTAGTCGTATGATAAGTACTAAACTGATGGATTTGAAGAGGCAGATTTTTTTTTGCAGACTTTTATAACCCATCTCGTAAAAAACATGTTTTATAAAACTGTATGAACAAGATTATTGGGTTTATTACAGGGCTCGAAATACCCGGGTGCACATGAAAATAAAATTGTGCACCTAATTTTTCCCCCACTAAGTGTGCCACAATGCACCTAACGTTTAAAAAAAGGGAAGGGGGGGGGGGGACGTGTTTTATGTTATTTTGATGTTTGTAGAAAATATTAGTATCGACCTCTCTTGCTCTAAAGGAAGGTAATTAAAATTCCTAATTACACACTATGCGAAAACAAAATCGCTGGGCCGTAATGGGTTTATACAGGAGGAAAGTTTACTTGTGTCACAGCCACCAGAACTTTCCGATGAGCGAAACATTTTCCAGATGGCTCTGTTGAAGTAAATGTCGCAACAGCCGTACGCTGGAGAAGGGATAATTTCGATTTTTATTTACTACGAACCTATATAAACATACCCAACTAATAAAGTACTTTACATTACATTAATACTCTTATATTTTTATTTTTTTTTAAATGTGTACCTAAAATATAATCTGTGCACCTCATTTAAAAACTTAGGTGCACCTGTAAAAAATCTATTTCGAGGCCTCGTTTATTAATTGCACTCGGTTTTATAACCACTTTGGTACAAAAAGGACCCAAGTCCAAATCCACTGATTTTGACTTATGTTCATAAATCACTTCAAGATAATCAAAGCCACAACAGAAAAAAGTGGTTATGTCTTCCAGTCAATCTATATAAATAAGAATGGAGTGTTTGTTTGTACATTTAATATTTTCGACCCATTTCAAGTTTTCTATCCGTTTTGGACCCTTCTGATGCCGAATCCGCCTTTTTCTCGTTTGGTGTCTGTCTGTATGTTGTGCCCTATACACGTCCACGCGTTTTAAGATATTTTCATGGAAATTTGCATACAGTGAGTACTTATCTTCATTTAGTGAGTGGAATTGGTTGCGAAAGTCTGTCTGTCCGTCTTTCTGTTCTATGCTCAATTTTGTGTTTGTGTAGGTATCACATAAATTGTATTCCAGATATTTGATTGCAGTGTATTTTATGTTATACATTATCTATTAGTGTAGTGAATGCAATATTAAACATTTCTTTATTGTTATATTTATATGAGTTACATGCTAAAACATCAGAGTAAGTATACTTAAATCAACCATAATTTGGTAGTTTTGGAAAAATTGGAATGTCTATTGAATATTACGATTACTTCGATTGCTTTACCAGTACTGCTGAAAAGGTAATTATTCTTCAAAAATTATATTTTTTAATGGAATTTCAGCTATGATACTTCATTTATTTCGAGTCTTATTTTTGTTCTTTGCGCAATGAAAACGATTTCGGAATATTTGAGACAAACGATATTTTTCAACGAAACGAGAATGAACAAGATCGCGTGAGCAGTGATATTTTCTGTTTCTTTCGCTATGAATTAATTTCACAGTTCTAAATTTTGTGCACTTTTAGTTGTAAATTGTGGCAACTGTGCGAGATCAAGAGATAAAAATGAATCACAAATTAATATCTTTAGAACAATTTTTTCCGACATCTTTTATTTTGTTCTATTTCACTGTTTTCTGTTTTAAATATTTATTATTTTAATAAATGTGTTTTACTTCTCATCACACGCAACAGCACCACAATGTATTAGACTTAAAAATGTTAGGTAATTCAGTATAAATGTTCAGTAAATTTTAAGTGTAGTTATGCCATTATTTAAAGAATAATGCCGTTATTTAAAGAATAATGCCGTTATTGAAAGAATAATAATGTTTAAAAATCCGAACTAGCACTTTTTCCAACATTAAAAAATTCGTTGTAATAATGACAGGAGAAGATTGCAAAATTTCACAATGTCGTATACCGGAGACAAGAGTGCCACAAGTAAAAAAAAAATTTTTTTTTTGTTGACTATAAGTGCGAGAGCATTTGTCGTAAATCGTAATTTTAATTAATTGAGTTGAACAGTAAAATAACTTAAGAAAGGGAAATCTCCCTCAAAACCTTCTTTTATAGTAGAAACCTTAGTATCACCTTTCGTCATTTTGTAGCTTTGTCATACAGCAATTGTGTGATGTATGTGAAATGTATTACATGAATGGATATGCATGTGTAGGATTTGTGTCCAAAGTAAGTTGTAGAAAATATAAAGATGGCGAAAGATGTTAAAATAAATTTTTATTCTACAAAAAACGTAAGTCATTATATATTTAGATTATCTCTTCAATCTAGAGTAAACCAATTCAAACCGAGTAAGGTCGGGTATTTTGCTAGTACATAATAAAATAATCAAAACATTAGAAAATATTTTTGGTATGCTGTGTTAAAACTTAAAATTTACTAAATCATCTGTTACTAAAAACTTGCAAAATGGATACAAGGATTTTTTTCTACGAAGGTACAGATACCACTTAAGTGTTTCAGAATCTATCTTTCTATTGACATTAGAATAGCCATTGGTGTCATTTTGACACAAGGGTTCATTTATCGTTTTCTCTGTAACTTTTTTTGTCGAAATTTGACAATTTCTTGTAATTTTTAATCATTTTACTTGATACACAGAGCTAATTGTTTTTGTTTTATTATTTTCTTGAAAAATTCTACACCTAAAATGTAACACCATTTCACCAAACTCTACACATTTTGACCAAATGTCTACTGTTTAATAACTGAAAACAGGATACCTCTTTAGTCTTGATCAACCTAACTTAAATAACCTTTTTGGAGATTCCTGGCAGCGCAACATATTTGTACTTTAAAATTTGATTTCATATCAAAATCGCGATGTAGGAAATTTTGTATTGGATATTATAGTTTTTATTTTAAAATTTTGACTGACATTTAATTTATTAACTACATTTGGTTGGTCAAGTCTGACCTCTGCCATAAAAATTCATCCATCTATCCCACACTGCATATTTGTTTAATATCATTAACATTGTGCGATATATAATTTCATTAAAAGTCCAATATATTTAAAATTATGAATGGACAGAGCACATTTTTTTGGTTGAATGTTTTATCTTCTTAGATGGCTTGTTTGAAATAAACAATTTTTAAGAATTGTCGCACAATTTCAAAATTTCCCTTATTTATTTAAGAGCAGAGAAACATTTTTACATGAGGTCTGTATACATATCAAACTTTTTAAAACGTATAATGCATGACTAATATAATATTTAAAAGACACTAATTTCCAAACTGAAAGCTATACTAAACTTGCACATTGCCAAAAATAATACACTTGGATAATTATTCTATAATACTTATGATATGATCAAATTACTAGACAGTACCTTATGGGTTTTCAAATCATATTTTAAAATTATAAATGACTTATATTGTATGAAACGAGATTAAAAATGGATTTTGAACATACCACAATAATAACAGGTTCACATTCAGAGTCTACTTCTTCGTATTTCTTCGATTTATAATAATTATGCTTTTTCACCAAGTACAGTACAACAATGTCACAAATCACAACTTCCTACAAACAAAAATGTGTATTAGTAATATATTAATAGTATGAGAAAAAGATTACATCACATAAAACGGATCAACAGTACTTCCTACAAACAAAAATGTGTATTAGTAATATATTAATTTATGAGAAAAAGATCACATCACATAAAATTAATCAACAGTACATTAAAAAATTCTCCATTCATCAATGAGTTTGATAGTACTTTAATATTTTGGGGGATTTTATTCATCTAAACATGGTGTCTTGATATCCACTTGATGTAATTGTATTTTTTCTCTATTAAAACAAACTAATTTGTTTCAATAGAACAAATATAGAAAGTTTGTACTGATATTTATAATTGAAAAGTGATCTTTGGAAAGTTTAGTAAGGAAGAGTTTGCTTTTGCTTAGTATGAAACCTGCACCAAAAGAATATTACACAAAGGGAGTGTTTAATAACAAAAGTCTGCATGCAATGCCTAGTGATAATAAAGATGGAATCTTATAGACAATTTTGGTTCCTGTATACACATATATATTATTGTATATTGAGGGTAGTTGAATTAGCAAAGATATCATGTATAAGTCAAAAATTTTATATAAGCATTATTATTGAGCACAAGCCTCCAAACATAAAAAATTAGTTCATACATAAAATTATTTTTTAAAACTAAACAAAAAAAGATTAATTACTTACTAAGGCAAGTAATCCTAGACCTGCACCAACATTTTGTAAAAGAGGTACAATTCTAAATTTTCCAGCTTGGCCAACCACACTAATAGATAATCTTATCCCATACATTTTGTATAAGGTCCGTCTTTTATCCCCATAGTAATTAGCGTACCTAAAGTATAAAGTCCAATATTTAGTATAAATCACAGTACATTTTTGTTAATCTTGACATGTAAGTATGCTCAATGTTTGAAGCAGGGTGTAAAAAAATCATGATTTTTTCAAAAAAATCAATTAATCGGATTTATTTGATTTAAATCAAAAATCGGATTTTTTTTAATTTAAATTTCTGTAGGGCCTATAAATTTGTTAAATAAAAAATTGAGTTTCTGACATGACATGTAAACTAATATTTAATTAAGTAAACAATCGGAATTTGTGATATGGTAAATTAATATTTATTTTACTAAATATCATTGTGTGTTACATGACATTACATTTAAAAAATGAATTTTCAAAACAAGAGCAAAAGATAAGACATTTGTTTAACTCTAAAACACAAGTTGACATCCTCCATAGTTTTTCTTGAGTAAATTAACATAATCATGTTAACAAAGGTATCAGTAAGTGTAAGTGAGACCTAAATTAGTCTGATTAAATAAATATTTGTTATGGGTCACTACTCTTAAAGTGAAAGGTGACTTTTTCAGGGTGCATTTTGCAAAATAAAAGATGTTCATTGTGTTTAAACTTTTATCCTTTCAAATAGAAAGCTCAGTTGAATTTTTTATTTAATAAATTATTAATCACATTAACTGTGTTATTTAGTATTTATGTCTCAATTAAAAAAAAGTAGTTGAAAAATCACTATAGCTAAGCCATTGGTCAATCAATTAAAGGGGTAACAAGTAGTTTAGGCCTACTGTGTGGGGATTTTCGTTGGCTGTCTTGACATTTACGTAGATGTAGACCTACTGCTTTATTATTTGTAACATAAAATTATGCATGAACATTGTAAAAACTTTCAAATAGATGTCAACTTATTTTTTACTTTACTGTTTGGCAAAATCCCTGACTCAACAGATTACTTAGTCCATAGACACCTCAGATTATTTGCAAGTGTCCAGTGCCAAACATTTTTTTAAAAGCTCATCAGTACGAGGTGTAGCCATTAGTGCTGAAATCACCATGTGTGCAGAAAGTTCAAAGCATTTGACAAATTCTGTGATTTTTCTAGTGTATTTACTTAGTTATAAAAATGTAAAATCGGTTGTGATTTAAATCAATGATTTAAAAAAAAAATCATTTGATTAAAATCATGATTTTAATCGTTGATTTAAATCTTGACACCCTGGTTTGAAGGATGTTTTGGTTTTTATAACTAACAACATCAATACTTTAAATTAAAAATCAAATTTGTATAGACCTTTCATAGAAATAAGGACAATTTTAAAAATCATAAACAAGTGCAAAACAACTTTACCTAAAATTCCAACCAGGTGCTAATTTTGCACTTGGATCATCCAATCTATTGAATTCATATTTTGGGAAACAGTATTTTTTGTCATAATCCAGATTACAGTCCCATTTTATAACCACTGCAATAACTCCACCCTAAAAAATATCAAATAAAAGTATTCTATAGAGATGACTAAAAATTTCATTTGAATTCTAAAACGTTTTTAAAAATAACTGAAAATATTTTGTGATGAACATGTAAAGTTAAAAAATTTGGTTAAACTGTATTCAATAAAGAATTATGTAAGATTAAATTAGGACTTTGATACAAACTAAGCAAGAATTGAAAATAAAATTATTCCAATAAATCTGTCACAACTTATCCCGCTAATGCAATTAAAAAAAAAAGAAAATGGACAAAAATTACAAATAGTAAAATAAATGTTTTTTTTTTTTTTTTTTTGTAACAAAGTAAATGTACAGAAGTAGTTATTTTATTTAATCAAACGGGAAACAATGATGGCTCAGCACAAGTCGGGAGGGATTCATGAAGATTGGATGATTCCATTATCTAGAGATAAATTATTGCATTTGATAATATATCTCATGTAAACAAAGATTAAACTGATGGCAAGGAGCATATCACAATCGGAATTCAGAATATTTATCTCCACAGCCAGTTCATTTAGGCATTTGTAAAACTAAACTAGCAATGCTCTTTTAAAAAGCTATCAAATAGAATAATGTTTTTGTGGAATGTTCATCAATACCTTTAAATAAGATATACCTAAATTTAAGTTACAAAAACTAATAACAAATGTGTTTCCTTAGAAGATATTTTAATCACAGACGTTTTAAAACATCAGCTTACCTGTGAGGCAATTACATTATAATTTTCCTGTCCACTCCATTTAACAATGTCCCCTAACCTGAATATTGGGCAATCTGGATAAAGATCTGGATCATAAATACAAGATGTCAAGTAAGAGCTATTTGATGTATCCTTTATGTTGCGCCTGAAAGATCAGATTTGACATTTAATCTGTTACAAAAACTTATGTTTGCATTTCATGTCATTAAAGTGAAATGAACATATATGTAGGAATACTAGTCCACGGTAGTTGTCTACTAGTCTGGAAAGAGCTTAGTATAAGAGAAACGAGACTGGTAGGAGTCAGTTGCATTGTTGTAGGAATGCGAGGCCAGACTGGCAGGAGCCAGTCACATTCCTGTATTCAGTTACGAGATAATTAATAGAACAGAAGAGTTGACGATTGCAAGTTTTGGGAGAGAGATGTTTTGGAACAGCTACACTCTATGTTTATGAGCGATGGCAACGGCCTTGGCGATTTTTTTGGCTCACTACTAAAGTTGCCAAGGAAAGAATTATCTCCTAACTCTTTTTCTGTCACAAATTTTTTTTCTTTTTTACAACACACCTTTTAAGCACATTTCAGAATGCTTTGAAAAGTATATTTAAAAAAAACTTTCACAAAAAGTAGTAAGCTTAAGCACATATCAAAACACATTTGTGAACCAGTAGAGAAACTAAACTACAAAATGTTGGGTAAGAATACCCTGAAACATATCAATTACACTAAATACAGTGGGCATGTTAAAAAAGAAAAAGATTTACAAAAGAAAAAAAAAAAAAAGCAAGAAATAATACCACCTGATAACGTCAGAATTCTTTCGTAAAAAAATAATGAAAACGAAAATGGTCAAAAAAAAAACAAAACTCTTAATCCTATCCTGAAAAACTATTATAATAAAATAAAAATTCTACAACTGTCAAAATACAAATAAATGGACCAATGGTACCACAGAAAACGATTTAAAAGGACCAATGCAATCAAAGGATTAAAAAAAAAAAATAACCAATGGGAGGAAAGAAAAAATTTCAAACGAATCAATGAAGTCAAACGACTTTAACGAATTTTGGAAGAACTTTCTAGAATATTCAAAATGAAAATTGAAAGTTTCCGTTTGCCCAGGTTGCCATGAAAACCACAACAACAGTAACGAAAGATGGGTTGCCTTAATTCATCGTAACTCGCTACTAGAAGTGCGGAAAAAGAAATCGTCAAGCCGTTGCCATCACTTATAAACGTAGAGTGTAGCTGTATCAATGTTTTTTTTAGTGTGTTTGAGAGATATTGGTTTAGAGAGACTAATTGTATAATTTTGTGTAAACGTATTCATCTTCATGTTCATTTAATAAATCGTTTGTTATCAAATCGAGAGTTCCGTTATTGCAGCATTAGTGCAGAGTTGCTCACTACATATATAACATGTGCATAAAGTACATTTCTTTAAGTTTTGGTTTCAATGAAATAAAATTTTAGATATAACTAACTCGAGTTGTGGCTGAATAATTTCCAACTAATTTTCACATTTATGGATATTTCTGTCGGTGATTCATGTTTCATAAAAAAGGCATTTAACTCATAATTCAAGGTAAAGAAATTCTAAACAATTTCTTTTCATTTAGTTGCATAATTAAAAATATCCAATTTTTGCTATGACGGTTTTTAGCAGTTCATCTCATTTTCAGTCTAACTAATCAAGCAAATGATACTAGTTAATTTATAACTAAAATAATATGTATAAATATTTTTTCAAAGCCCCCCCTCCAACATTTAAAATTTACTTGCTGGAAAATCATGATGCTAACATGGAACATCACAAGTTAAATTCTAGTAAGAATAAATCATGATTTGCTTTTGTTTTCAATTTTTTTTATTAAGATTTTAGTCACATTAAAATGATATAGCCAAGTAGCTTAAATCATTTACTTATACAGTAGCCTTTTATTTCAACACATAGATTTATGTTTAGGCAAATTGCATGTTTAAAATTTGTGAGCATTTTTTAAATAAAAATTTCAATGATGATAAATGCAAACAATAAATTTGATATGCAATCGAAACCCTTTGTATACCAGCTAATTGTAAATTTGACAAAACATACACTTCACAGAAAAATGTTATATAAAGTTTTTGGAATAATGCTATTCAGCCATCATACCCAGATAATCAACATGAGTAGTATACAATGGAAACCTTAATATAGTATCTTGTTTAAGGGTACAACTTAAAATTAGGAAGTAAGTTGTTAGTAACTTTATCTTTAAATTATTCTACAATGTTTCATGGTGAAAGAAAAAAATACAATTTTTGTTATTGTTCATGCTACTAAACTCTGGTATGTGGCATAAAATAACAAAAATAAAATACACTTCATCAGCAAATTAGAAAATTTCAAAGTACACAATGTTCTTAAATCTCAAATGATTAAGTTTTCTCACCTGTTAGAACTTTGGAACTTGGGAAAGTCAACAAAGTTTTTGATAAGAACAGTGAAATCCTTACTTGCTTCCAACAGGGCAGTTCCATTTTTGCTAAACAAATACTTAAGAATAAATTTTTCAGCATAGGTAAATAACAAGGCATAATTTTGAAACGAAAGAAAAAATATTTAAAGAATTTGGATGGGTTGCTATATTACTTCTCATATGCTTTCTAATAAAGGTGTATCAACTTTTAAATTTAAAAAAAGGAATAAACATTTCATGAATATGTCACATGGAAATTCATCCAACATGCTCTGAAAATATTTTACTGATAGCTTACACTAGACTTTTAATAAGACAAAAAATAAGTTCAGACAACACAGAAATCTAGAGCAAATCTATTTTTATAAAATTTATCTAAAATTGTTTTACTTTTGTTAAGATCAAATCTAAGCAAATAAAAAAATTTGAAATCTAGAACCAAAAATTACACATACAGAGGAAAAGAATCCTTTTCAGTTGGACACCATGCTTGTATTTCACATGTAGACACATTTTTAGTGCTTTCATCATCAATGCATCGGCCAGTCATCACCCCTTTAATAAAAGTGGAGATCAAGCATTTTTCAAACATAGCATAATTATTTGTGCTGATAATTCTATTAATACAGCTAATTCTTTAGCCAGATAAAATTTAAATGTTAGGACATTTTCATTTAATGTGGATATTTTTGTTAACGAAATTTAAACAGTAGTGCCAATTTTAATAAGTATGCATTTGCATAACTCAGGATTTCCACTCTTTTTTTCTAACTAAAAATAAGGACTTTCTAAGCACTTAAATAAAATATTGTAGAAACCGTACTATATAAATTAATAGATGACTTTCGACCACAAGTGGGATACTCTTACACATTAGTTTACCTTATAAGAACAGTAGTATGTAAAAGATTTAATATTCAAGTCTATTTTTTAAAACTTATGCACAAAATAATAAATACCACACAAAAATGAGATTTCGAAATAAGTCCAGTCTAATTTTTACATATGTCAGCAGTTAATATATGGGCCTTTACACCTACACATATCAGTAACTAGCCACTACGTAGCCAGCACGGCGTTGCCCATGACAGTTCCAAAAAGGTTGAAAACTGTGGTTCAAGGGAGAAAAAAGCCTAATAAATCTCTCTATATTAAAAACATATTTCATAGTCTATTGGATAACAGCTATAACGATGTTGCGCGTGGTGTTGGTTTGCTTTGCAAACCAAATGGGAATTTGTACAGGGTGGCAACAAAATCCTCGAAAAAAGTTCACTGACATTTATCAGATAGTGTCACAAAAATGTTTCGGATTTTACAATTCCCTTAATAATTGTTGTGATCCGTAATTGGTATTGATATGCAGTATCGACACATTATTTTTAAATAGTTATAGTCAGATGGGGTGAAAAGATCATTCTCCACAAATATTTTGTATTTTTCTTTTCAGATATTTTAATTGTTATTGTAAAGGTTGGAACCCTAATGGAACTCTTACAATAGCACAATTGAAAAAACTGGAGGGAAAAATATAAAATATTTTGATTATGAACTTACTACACCCGACCCTACGTTATCATACTATACATCAAAATTAAATTGAAACATACATAAAAAATTCTACAAAATGTAATTGCAAGCAAAAAATATAAATTTAATGCACAAAAAAACCCATCAATAGTTAAAAAAATTTAAAATGGTACCGGCGGCCTCACGACGACAAGACGCTGCGGGTGCGAAAAAAATGGCAGCGCAGTGTTTCGCGGTGTTTAAAATTAAGACACCAGGGAAGTCTGCTGAGAAATTGTTCCTCCGCAAAATCAAACGGAAGTGAAAAAAATAAATTTAGAGTCTGTGATCTTTTATGCTGTTACCATTCCAAAGAAAACAATAATAATTAAATTGCATTAAATTCATTTAAAATGTTCTAGATTGAATTTTCAAATTTGGCGCGACTCAAAAATTGCAAAAACTTTTGACTACCAGTGTGCCAAATCCCATTACTGTAAGTGCCATAGATTCATTAGGACTTTGATCAGACAGACAGAAGAAAACTTCCTTTTATAATATTAGAGATATGTAAGTATATAAACAAATTACAGAAATAGAAAATTATAGAAAATAGAAATTATAGAATGGAGAGAGCAAAAACAAAAATTTTTTTTAAACTTATCACCATCTTTAGGGTTTAAAAAGCTGCTTAAAAATTATTTACTTAAAAAATCATGAAATTAAATTATATGAAAGAAAAAGAGTAAAGTAAGGTAAAATTAAAATTCTAATGATTGAACTAATGTAACTTTATTGATTGTAACAAATAAAGTACATTAGAAAATTATATATTACAAATATTAAAAACATTATTAAAAATTCTTTCTAAATTTCCATCACCATATGCCAATGAAAAATATTTAAAAAAATCCTGAAAACAGAATAAATCCGGATACAATCGTCTCTGTTTTTCAATTGACTTCTTTTTCAGAAATCTGACTGTCTAATTCCTTAATTTAGGATGTTTTTCTTTTATATCTTTTCACAGTGCATTTGCTTTTATAAAAAGGGAAATACTTTTAGACGATTCTGCTGAATTTTTCATGCCTGCAATATCAGCTAGAAGAAAAGTTTTTTTAGATTTTAAATAGTATAGCTATATTCTATTTTCCTTTTACTACTGTTTTGTAAACTTTTCTGATTTTTAATTTTGCATTGTTCTTTCAAATGAAGGAAATATTATTACCTTGAAGAGGAGACAAACTTACTTTTCTCTTTTGTTATAGTTTTAGTGTGAATAACATTATAATTATTTGCTCTCTCAAAATTAGTATCTGAACAATGTAAGATTCTTCCTTTAAGTTTTCATCCTTTAATGTCTTATTTGCACTGAACCCACATTCTACTGTAGATTATCCTTATGATAAAATCATAAGAATTTTCATTATTCTCCATAATATTTTATTTGCTGCATCTTTGAGTAAAAATATAACTTAAAAAACTGTTTAGTCTGTCAGATATTGGATCAAACTTTTTGAATGATGCCGAGTACTTTGAGACTTGTTACTAAAAACTCTTTAAATTGAAGCAATAAGGCATTGCATTCTTCGTCTTGTAAGCAGTTTTATCACAGATTGGGTGCTTAAGAGGTCAGAAATACTGTGAAAAAAAAATGAACATTTGAAAACTGAAGTTTATTTTTAGAGATAAATGAGCACTTTCTAAGGACTATTGATGAAAAATAAGTACTTCTAAGGGCTTTTAGAAATGGAAGGTCAAAATAAGCACTTTCTAAGACTTACAGGAACCCTGTAACTTAACTTTTTAAAGCACTGTGCATGTCAAATAATCAGTCTATTACCATTTCCTGTAGGGAAACCTTTTCCAGCTTCACATGTGTTGTTTGTCTTGTCACACAAAGCACCAGGTACAGAAGAGTCCTAAAATACCAGATACAATGTAATTTCAGAAATAAATCAACTTGTAAATTATCGAAATCATTTAGCCTTTGAAAGGTAGTTTCACAAGAGATCATATTGTTCCTAATTTAACCTTTTTAATAGCTTCATAACATTTAAAAATTAATTTATTAGCTTTTCACTTGAATGCTCTAAAGGCAGTTGCTGAAATCCTAATTCTACTTTAGAGTGGGTAATTTTTTTAGTCTTTTATTTTTTTCTTTCATAACAGATTGTAATTAGGAAGAATTACCATACTTTTTTTTGTTTATTATTGTTTAAATGGTATTGTTGGAACCAGCGAGGACGACTTTTTAAAAGCATAACTTTGTTACGGCAATACTGTGCGGATACTGCTAGTTCTGAATAAGAAAAAGATATAAAAGAAAACTCCAACATAACTAAAGAATCCAAAACTTTGGCACTGGTGAGTAACCATAACACATGAAGTGACAGATGCAGGGCAACAATATATGCTCCAAAAGTTTTGTGTGTTGATCACCAACAGAACATGTTATGAAAACTTCTATTTGATTATATTGCATCAGGAGCCAGAGGCAGTACAGGCTGCTGGTGTGTATCAAAATGCACTAAAAGAATGGGGATTCGAAACTCAGAGAAAAGGGATTCCCATCATGATGCAAGTCTGAGTGGTCATTAAACAGGTAGGTTATAAAGCAAGGAGTGCTTAAATTATTTTCCATAAAATAGGAATAAATTATAGTGAAGTATGCTTGTACTTTGAATATATTAAAGATAAATAATGCAACAAGATTTTGCACACAAATGAAGGATGCTAGCTAAGTGTAACAAAATAACAAGGATATGCTGATTTAAATCAGCTTGATTTTAATCACAATTAAAGTCAAGTGATTTTTATTAAAAAAATCATAATTTAAATCAAACTTAAAATTTTTTTAAAATTGGGTTTTACTCTTTTGCCCCGACTATTGCATGATTAAAATTTAACTATGAAAAGTAGTTTAATTTAATGCTGACATGCTAAAATAAGTCTACTATGAGTTTATAGTTTTTAACTTTTCCCGTTTCCTGGGACAATATGTCCCGACTGTATTGTCAACTGGGACTATTTGTCCCAACCGTCTAGGATATTATGATAATAACCTTACACTGCAAGTGGATAAATAATAAAATTAAATGAAAAGCACGGAATATTGTATTCTTACAGTGCAAGTTAAGTATCATATGGCGTAAAGCAGTCTTTACAAAGTGCAACCTGACACATTTGACAAATAGTAAATGTTCTTGTTTCTATTTTTCTTGAACAGTAGATACATCGTTTTCTAAGAGCTTGTTGAACAGGAAGATGGTCTCCTACATTCAACAAAGTTTTTGCTCTTTTTGACGGACGATCGTATTTTTATGTTCTTTTTGTGTGATTGCGCTTTCTCTCTTCCAACATTTATTAGTTGCTCAGCTAAGGGGACCATGAATGATAATAGTGGTTTCTTTAGTCATATTTTTAATCTTTAATTCCTTAAGAACACTGAAAACGTAAAAACTCATTCAAAAGTGGGATTTATTTACCCAATAGGGAATGAAATCCCTATTGGGTAAATAGGGATATAGGTCCCTCTGGGACCTATATGCCCATTAGGAAATGAAGTAAAATAGGGAATGGAAAATCCATCCCCTTTCATAGGCACAACACAGTGAGGTACCATCACGCCGTTAATATAAATGAGCTCCATGCCTAATAATGTGTATTGGGAAAAGAAAAGGAAAATAGAGATAATTTGTTTGTTAGAGTAAAAAAGCAATAATTATAGCAACAAATTTCATCGAATATCATTATTAAAGAAAGCCAATAAGGCAGATAAAGCTCAATAGTTGAATGTGTTATTATGGTCAAGACTGTGGATGTGCTTTTAAATACAGTGAACACTTCACTATCTGCGGAAATAAGTTGTGCGGCAACCGCAGAAATAAGTGGTGCGGCAACAGCGGAAAAGTGAATTATGCGGATAAAAAAACAGTTCCGAGAAAATGAAGGGGAAAAATTCTACTCCCTAAGCTTTATTCACTATGTTTGTTCCTCAAGAAGAAATATAGAAAGAAAATATAACTCAGTGGACTTTATCAGTCTAGAGACCACCATATTCTATACAAGAAAAGCAAAATAACTTTTGTCTTGAAAACTTATACGTATGTACAACAGTAATCAGCGTATGTACAACTTTGAGTAAATGCTTAAAATATTGTTTCAAATCAGTTCACTAAAATAGAAAATTACAGCACTTTTATGCAAACATTTCAGTGTAAGAGATACAATAAAAAGATGAGAGAAAAAATATAGATATACAATCCTAAGTAAATTGGAATATTATGACAATTTCTAGTGAATACTTCATTTATCACATTACATTTTTCAACAGAAAAAAAAAGGTTCAAATAGAAGTCTTAATAGATACAATAAAAAGTTAAATTGATTCTTACCTCTGGGCAGGTTTCTTGAGTTTGGTTTATAGTAATAATTATGTTAGTTGCAATAAAAGTAGCCCCATTTTCCTGGAAAGAAATAACTTTAAATCTTTCATGCGAATACATCTAGAGCAAACACATTTTTGACAAATTTTTTCCAATTTCAATGAAGAGAAATATAAAAAGTAATAAATTGATATTTTGCTTTAAACGTTTTATAAGCTTAACTGAATTCGTGATGGTATCAGAAAGTTTTACCCATGCATACAACTGAATTCACATAAAACACTGGAAAAAGCTGTTCCAGTATTTGAAATTGTACTTTTCCTAATTCTCTTTGTAAAAATAAGACTGGGAAAAATTTTCCACACAAATAACTAGTAAAAAATGAGTTTTTCAATGTCATATTTAAGTTGTCTGTATATGGAGACTACATAACTCTACATAGCTAAATAAATAAAAAAACTACATAGCTAAATAAATAAAAAAAAACCTAAAAACTACATAGCTAAATAAATAAAAAAAATTTCAATTTAATCTGGCAGCTTTCTAGTCAGAAAGCTTTTATTGAATGGTAACATAATAAAAAGGCAAACTTTGTGGTCTTTTAGTGAGCGGTTGCCAACCTTTTGGACCTCACAGTCCACTAATATGACTTAAAATAGAAGATCAAAACATCTATAAAATACTGATCACAGAACTGAAATACATTTATTAAATAGAACAAAATTATAAATAATTATTTAATTATAACACAATTATAAAGGCTTATTTAATCCTAACAAAATCTTTAAGGATGAGAACTGTGGAGGCTCTGAATCAATGATCAGTTCATGGTTAAGTGAAGTGCACATATTTTTTACTACTATTAACATTAGTTACATTATCTTTTGTATTACTAAAAAAATACAAAATATTCCTTTGCTTTTTTCACTCATTATGGGTTTATTGCATTTTAATCTGAAACCAAACAAGAAATTAATTTATCAAAGTCAGACTATTTGATGATATTAAATGTAACAGATAAAGAAAATGAAGTTACTATATACAATACACAAATAAAATAAAACAATTGGATGAGAATTGGTATTCATGGAAAGGGGTGATAATTGTAATGGTCTAAACAATACTGAAGCTCAGTGTTGTTCATAGGCGTAACTAGGGTTCTTGTGGAATGTATGTGGAGGGTCTTCCTGAAAAGTATGGAATATACCCCAGTAATAAAGGGGATGAACAAATAAATAAAAATAAAATAAATAAATAAATAAATAAATAAATATATAAATAAATAAATAAATAAATAAATAAATAAATAAATAAATATATATATATATATATATATATATATATATATACTATGAATCAGGGTGTAAAAAAATCATGATAAAAAAAAATCAATTAATCGGATTTATTTTATTTAAATCAAAAATCGGATTTTTTTATTTAAAATTCTGTAGGGCCTATAAATTTGTTAAATAAAAAATTGAGTTTCTGACATGACATGTAAACCAATATTTATGTAAGTAAACAATCGGAATTTGTGATATGGTAAATTAATATTTATTTTACTAAAAATCATTGTGTGTTACATGGTAATACATTTAAAAAATGAATTTTCAAATCAAGAGCAAAAGATAAAACATTTGTTTAAACTTTAAAACACAAGTTGACATCCTACATAGTTTTTCTTGAGTAAATCATTAATAAATTAACATCATTAATAAATGAATCATAAATTAACATCATCATGCTAACAAATGCATCAGTAAGTGTAAGTGAGACCTAAATTAGTCTGATTAAATAAATATTTGTTATGGGTCACTACTCTAAAAGTGAAAGGTGACTGTTTCAGGGTGCATTTTGCAAAATAAAAGATGTTCATAGTGTTTAAACTTTCATCCTTTCAAATAGAAAGCTCAGTTGAATTTTTTATTTAATAAATTATTAATCACATTAATTGTGTTATTTTGTATTTATGTCTCAATTAAAAAAAAGTAGTTGAAAAATCACTATAGCTAAGCCATTGGTCAATCAATCAAAGGCTTAACAAGTAGTTTAGGCCTACTTTGTGTTGATTTTCTTTGGCTGTCTTGACATTTACGTAGATGTAGGCCTACTGCTTTATTGTTTGTAACATAAAATTATGCATGAACATTGTAAAAACTTTCAAATAAATGTCAACTTATTTTTTACTTTACTGTTTGGCAGAATCTCTGACTCAACATATTACTTAGTCCATAGACACCTCAAATTATTTGCAAGTGTCCAGTGCCAAAAATTTTTTTAAGCTAATCAGTACGAGGTGTAGTCATTAGTGCTGAAATCACCATGAGTGCAGAATGTTCAAGGCATTTAACAAATTCTGTGATGTTTCTAGGGTGTATTTACTTAGTTATAAAAAATGTAAGATAGTTTGTAATTTAAATCAATGATTTAAAAAAAAAATCATTTGATTAAAATCATGATTTTAATCGTTGATTTAAATCTTGACACCCTGCTATGAATCATTAATAATTAATTATATTAATCATATAAATAAATATTCATTAATTAACACTTGATTTTCAAAGACCCACATTTTTTTTTATTTACACAATATTTACAAGATGACTTTTATGTGAATTTTAAAACTTAAAATACATTAAAATTAGAAATTAAAACGTCAATTTTTTTCTGAACTTGATTTGCTTGAAGAGCACATCGGCATGACTATATTAACTATAATGTGTATTAACTATATACTTGTGAATAACTACATGCAACTATAATACAGTACAGTCCCAAATCTGGCACCTGAAATCCGGAATTTTCCAAAATTCGGACGTTTTGCTAACTAGCGTTTTCTATCTTTTCGCCTCTTTTAAGAACAATTTTTAAAGAAAAAGACGTTCAACCTGGACCAAATTGATGGAACAATGCAAAATAATGAACATGTTTAGAGTAAATACCACACAGAAAAATTAGAAGATTTGTAAGAAAAATGGTTGCATTGTATTAAAAAGTTTTTCCCTTTTAGCTTTGCAAGACATACGGTTGGGGTATATGGTTTTGGGAGGAGGTCTATTAACAGCCCATTCGAGGAGAACGAGTTTCTAAAACATCTAGATTTTCAATTAGTTCAGAGCTCTTCTCTATTGCGAAATCAATAGTTATTCCTCCTAAGGGCAACAATTACCCCTGTGAAGCTGTTCTTAAAATATCACTTTGTTTAGTGGCATTGCTAGGGTTGCTTTTGAGCGGTGTCCTGGACGTGCACTTTTGAAAAACAAGGGAGGCTAAAAAACCAGTATTCCCTCCAATTTAAAATAAAAATGACCAAAAATAAATTTTACGAACAGTTGGAAAATTTTATTTTGATTATACAAATTTATTATTTGCACTTTTTGCGTTTGAAAAAATTATTTTGAATCTGCATATTTTGTTCTTTACATTAGAATAAACCAAAGTCCCAAATCTGGAACTGTCCAAAATCAGGACGTTTAGCTAACCAGCTTTTTTTTGTTTTCCCCACTTTTTTAACATCATTTTGACAATTTTTAAGAAGAAGGAGTTAAAACTGGACCCAATTGATGAAACAACGCATAATAACAAACATGTTCAGAGAAATTCCACACAGAAAAATTAAAAGATTTGTAAGAAAATTTGTTGCATTATATTAAAAAATTTTTAAAAAATTATTCCTATTTATATATTTAATATTATATTCCTATTTTTATAATCTAGTGTAAATAGCCAAAAAGCTTACAGCTCTGATTGATTTTCATTAACAAATTTGACTATCTTGTTTAATGAACTGAATGGGGGGTTGAACCCCCAACTCCCCCTGGTTATGCATAAGAACTAACTATGATTAGTTTGAGTTGTTATTAATAAAGGATGAATTTGTAAAAAACTTATCTCTAATATTATAAAAGGAAGTGTTTGTCTGTTTCTTGTGATCAAAGTCCTGACAAATCTATGACACTTACAGTAATTCGATTTGGCACACAGGTAGTTCAAATTTTTTGCAATTTTAGGGTTGAGGCAAATTTTAAAATTCAATCTAGAACATTTTAAAAAGAATTTAATGAAATTTAATCATTATTGGATGCAACAGGAGTTGTTGATAAAAGAGATCACCGATTCTAAATTTATTATTTTTGTTTCCATTTTGATTTTGCAAAGAGGAATGATTTTCTAGTCAGAAGATTAAAAAAAAAATATTTTAACTGGAGTCACTTAGTTCTTTTTCTATCTCCTAGACCGTTAAAGATAGAGTAAAAATTTCAACGGATTTGAAATCTGCAGAAAATTTCACTTTAGATCGATACCTAAAAATACAATTTTCTTTAAATAAATAATTTTTAAATTGAACATATCTTATATTTTCGCAAGAGAGATTGTGAGGTCACCGTGAACTTTCTCTTTCTAAAAATAAACAAGTTTTATCTTCTGCCCTTCAAGTAAAAAAAAAAGAAGAAAAAGATTAAATTTCCTGCCCTAATCCATTTGAGCCAATGAGAGAGAGGGGGGGGGAAGCATTTGACCGATTGTTAAGTTAGTTTTTGTAAAATTGAAATCATTAAAGATCGATTAAAAATTTCAACGAATTTGAAATCTGCAGAAAATTTTACTCCAGATTAATACCTTTCATATCGGCGTTGCCTCTGGTGTTGGTTTGGGAACACGGACAACACCGGGCTAGCCACACGATGGCTAGTTATTTATATATATACATAACTAATGTACCATTGCTTCATTTACTTACAACACAAGTAAAACAGTGATGAATCAAGTTATGAATAGTTTGAGTTGTTATTAATAAAATATTAATTTGTAAAAAACTCATTATATATAATTTTTAAAAATTTTCCCAACTGAAGGGGGTGGTGGCCAAACTTCCCCTGGTTATGCCTATGGTGTTGGTTCTAGCAAATGTTAAAAATTTAATATTTTTAACCGAGTTGCAACTTTGCAATTTTCAAATGAAAATATATTATAAACTTACAAAAATTGCCATTCTGAAAATATATTATAAACTTACAAAAATCGTCATTCTGAGAATCTCAGTGGCAGAAACACAGCGACATTGTCGCGGACAATGAAATCTGCTTGTGAACAGTTTTGTCTGCAACTTTTGGACGCTTCTTATAATGCTGCAGTACGCAGACTTTCGAGCCTCTTCTTCTATGTCCCCAATTGTTCTGAACAGGTTCTTTAAAGTGCAGAGAAGCAGGCGTTTATCACGCATGCCGGACCCCGCTTTCGTTTCGTTATCCTGTACTTTCCGAGTGCACAGAAAAGAATATGACTTCTGCGCCTGCTAAGAGAGCAACTCATTGTGTGGAAAACATGTGCTTAGAAAGGCGTCAAGGGATACAGTTGTATGTGGTGAATGTAAAATTTAAAAAAAAAAAAAAAAAAAAACGTGAGCACACACATTTTCTAAGACGCCACCCTAATTAAGATATTCAATAGAACCAAACATAGGCTACAAAAGATGAAAGACATTTAAAAAACCAGAACATTCCAAGGAAAAACAAAACAGTTATGAAGATTATGAATAGCAGAACCAGGATATATGTCCGAGGAAGATCAAGGGAAAAATATATACATTAATGATAAAAATGAAAGTCAGAATATTGCTGAAAGCAACAGCTGAAGCAGAAATATATCCTAAAAAGATTGTCTGGATGATCGCGCTGTAAAACTAACTAATATGAAGATGAAAAATCGGTAAAATCTATAACTGATGTTGTACAAGCAATACAAAATAAGTGTCACAATTTACATTTACTTTTTGTTGGTATTTATTTTTGCATTCAGTGAATTTACATATAAAAAAAATAATACTCCAATTTACATACTCGCAGTAGACTACTACTAGACTAACTCATACCTAGGTATTACTACCTAGGTATGGGTTAGGTAATGGGTGGTTAAATCAAAGGGCCAATAAGATGAACGGGTTGTTAAGGGATTTGTGTGAGAGGGAGGAGGTTAGATTTTTAGATGTTTGGAAGGAGTGTAGGAGGGATTGGATAAGCAGGGACAATTTGCATTTAAGCTTGATAGGTAATAGGGAGGTTGGCAAGCGGGTTTTGAATATTCTGGAGTCAAAAAACTAGTATACAAGCAGGGATGGGAAGGACATAGAGGGTTGACAGTACACAGTAATTGCTTAGGAAAACTAACAGGGTCTAAATTGCAGGAGACAAACAATACAAAGGGAAAGTGCAATGTAAGGGTGAAAAATAAGCTAAAAGTATTTTATTGTAATGCTCGCAGTGTGAGAAATAAAATGGATGAGCTCAAGGGAATTGCACAAGCAGAGGATATAGATATCATTGAGATTACTGAAAGTTGGGCAAGCAGTGAAGATGCACAAATTTTAGAATTAAGTGGATTCACAATGTTTAGGGAGGACAGAGAGAATAGGAAAGCGGGTGGGGTTTTGATTTATGTGAGAGAATTCTTAAACTGTACGGAAATAAAGTTAAATAGTAAAACAGAGGGTATAGAATCAGTCTGGATGAAACTGAATACAGACAAAGGCAAAGGACTAATTCTGGGTAATATATATAGACCTCCTGTTTGTAGTGAAGAGCAGGAAAAAGGCACGTGCAATCTGATAAACGAAGCATGTCAAAAAGGAGAATTAATTTTAATGGGGGACTATAACTATCCAAATATTGACTGGACAAACAATCTAGCTACAAATGGGAAAGGGGCAGAATTTTTGGAAGTGATACAGGATTGTTTTTTGTACCAGATGGTGTATGAGGATACTAGGGACAATGCAATATTGGATTTGATTTTTAGCAATGATGAGGATAGGGTGCAGGATTTGGTTATAGGTGAGCCACTGGGAGAAAGTGATCATAGAAGTATCAGATTAAGTATTAATTTTCAGTCAGCATACACAATCAATAGTAGAATAATTCCTAATTTCAGAAAGGTAAATTTTCATAATATAAGGGAAGAGTTAAAGGAAACATTCAAAGGGGGATTATTAGCACCGCATCATTCTGAACAATGGGAGGAATTCGAGAATAAGTTAGACAGGGTGTTAAAAAAACATGTAACGTTCAGGAAAAAAGGAAAATCTAGAAAATTGCTCCCTATGTGGTTTTCAGGGGAAACACACAAAGCTTTAAAATTAAAACAAAGAACATACAGGGTATATAAAAGCACTGGTAACGACAGGGACAAGGAGGCATATCAGAAAGCCAGAAAGGAGTTTAAAACTATTAGTCGGAAGCAAAAGGTGTCCTTGGAGGAAAAATTAGCAAGTGAAATAAATATAAACCCAAAAGAATTTTTTGCATATGGAAGTGGTAAAAATAAATTTAGTACTACACTTGGCTCGTTAGAGGGGAAGGGAGGTGAATTAGTTCAAGACGAGATGGGAATGGCAAACGTGTTAAATGACTTTTTTCTGGGGTTTTTCAATGGTAACTATAGTTTAAAAAAGGATCCCAAGGATGGAGCCTTTGCAGGGGGTATAATTAAAGAATGCAAATTCAACAGGGAAGAAATAGTACATCAGTTGAAAAGAATTTTTCAAAAAGGGAATACAAAGTGATCCGGGCAACTATAGACTAGAAAGTCTAACATCAGTAATTTGCAAAATATTTGAATCTCTGTTAAAAAAGCATATAATGTTATACTTGGAGGAGGGGGGACTGTTATCAGAGAATCAGTATGGGTTTAGGAAGGGCAGATCCTGCTCTACAAACCTTTTGAAGTTCTACGAAAAAATTACTGAGGAGCTGGATAATAAGAGCAGTGTGGATATCATGTACATAGATTTTCAAAAGGCTTTTGATAAAGTACCTCATGAGGCATTACTGTTTAAATTGGAAAGGCTGGGGATTCAGGGAAAAACATTAATATGGATAAAAAATTGGTTATTGGGTAGAAAGCAGAGAGTGCAGGTAAAAGGAAATTATTCACAGTGGACAGAAGTTATAAGTGGGGTGCCTCAGGGATCAGTTTTGGGACTAATTTTATTCATAATTTTCATAGATGATATAGGTCAGGGGATCAAGAATAGAATCAGTATATTTGCAGATGACTTAAAAATATTGGGGACAGTGGATACCAAGTTACAGATAGAAAATTTACAAGGGGATTTTGATAAGATATCCGAATGTGCTGTAAAATGGGGTATGTCATTTAATGCAGGGAAATGTCAAGTTCTGCATATGGGTTACAGGAACAGTGGAGCCGAGTAGTGTCTGCAGGGAGTAAAGGTAAAGGAGGGAGAAACAGTCAAGGATCTTGGGGTGATAATTCACAGGGTTTTTAAAATGGGTCACCAATGTTCAGCTGCGGGTAAAAAGGCTAATAGGTTATTGGGGTATATTAAAAAGACTGTAACTTCAAGGGATAATAATGTAATCTTGCCATTATATAAGGGTTTAGTAAGACCACATCTAGAATATGCTGTACAATTCTGGGCTCCATATATGAGAAAGGACATAGAATCAATTGAAAGGGTTCAGCACAGAGCTACAAAAATAATAAAGGGGCTAGCAAATTTCGACTATAATGAACGTTTAAGTAAGCTAAACATGTATACACTGGAAAGAAGAAGAAGGAGGGGGGGGGGATTTGATTCAGCTTTTCAAGTTTGTAAAACAAGGGGACACAGAGGGCTTAAATTTCAATAGGGATAACAGAACAAGGGGCCATGGGTATAAATTGAATAAGACACATTTTAATCGGGATTTAAGGAAAAACTACTACTTTAATAGGGTAATAGACAGTTGGAACGCGTTGCCAGAAAATATAGTTAATTCAAAGGGAGTGTACGAATTTAAGACACAATTGGATAGTCAGTGGGAATTGGAGAATTCATAAACAAAGGACCAGCCTTGTTGGGCTTGAGCCTGTAGCTGGTCGTCAATATTTGTATTTGTATTTATAGAAGACTTAGTTACGCAACGTTCAGCTTTCGCAGAGCCGGCCCGAGGCCTGTACCGGCAGGGGAATCCAAATGTTCTGAACAGGTTCTTTAAAATGTTCTGAACAGTTCCCAGGATTCTTTTAGAGGCCCAAACTGTTCAGACTATGAAGTTTTCAGCCCACATTGTGATAGTTTTTCATACATTTTCAACATCTTGTCAGACATTGATCTCTGCCTGAGAACAAGACCCCGATGGTTTTGTATTACGAGACAGATTAATGAATAAGCTAATGATGATAAACATTCTAGAACTTTCAAATATTTGTTATGCTCTTGGAAAAACATCCAAAAAAAGTACAAGAAACAGATTTTATGCCCTGGGAGAACACATGTTACATCAAAAGCCTTATTTCATCCTTCAAAATTATGAAGACATATTTTGATGAAGTTTCAACATCAGTCTCTGAAGATAAAGATCACAAAAGGAATAAAACTATTCAATTTGCAGCTGCATAGCCAAAATTGTCTAAAACATTGTTTTTAAATTTAAGAACATCATTGAAAATGTTTCCTCTATCAAATAGTGGTATTTCCAGTACATACCATGTCCCCTTTCTTGAGAAACCGATTAGCTCAAAGAATCTTAGATCACAACACAAAGCTAGTAAAGGTGATGAGCTAAGAGGTAATTTCTTATGCCTATCAACCTACGTGAAATCTCTTAATTGAACAATATCAGATCTTCAGTGAATGGATGTGTAACAGAATATACAAAATCGTTTTGGAGGGTGATGCGCCAGATCTGAAACACTTATTTAATATTGCACTCCAAAAACTGAGGGGAAAACGTTTTTCATTTCTAAAATTTCTTGTATTAATTTGTTATATCAATGCTAGTCTCTGAAGCTGTATGCGAAACTAGGGGTCTGTAATTCATGTGTTTGGAAAACATAGGCTAAAATCGAGAGATGGGACATATGAAGAAGTGGGCACTAACAATAAGAGGGTTTTTATTCAAGTCAATGAGCCTCTACTGGTTACATAGGTACTCGAAGGTTTCTAAAATCAGTTTTACTATCTATGGATGGTTCTGCTTATCCTTCCCACTTTAGAAATCCTAAAAGAAGTGAGCTGATGAAACGATTTGTAACATCAAAAGTCATAAACAAAATAAACAAGAACGCATCATGCTTACCATGTTTCAAATAAAACGATAAAAAATTTCTAGTTTAATGTAAGATTTATCCACTAAAATTACATTCAAATTTTGCAGACAGATTATGAAATTCTAAACGCTTGTCGCAGACAGCTACAAAACTTTCTGCCACTGGGCAGAGAATAAGAACTTCTTAGAATATTATTTTTGTTTTTTATTAATAAAACATAAAAAATGCAAATAATGTCCAGATTTTTCTGAGCACAAAAAGTTGGTGACCACTAAGATGTTGCTTTAAAGGACACTACACAAATCACAGTCATACAAGTATATGCACAAGTGAATTTGAAAACTAAAATAGTGGCTTTATATGAATTCAACTGAAAATACCAATAGAATACATGAAAATAAATTATAAAAAATCTTTGCTGCTGTGGATTACGTTAATTCATATACTCACTGATGGAGGTACAACAAAATCTGCAACATCCCAAATTCTGCGATACCACTCTGGATGCAAAATATCTGAGTTAAAAGCATCATCTGAGAAATTTGTGTAAACAATACCCTTTACTTTAGTTGTAACAGAGCTCTCAACTTCACTGAATTCTTGATATCCTTTTTTCCAAACAAGCACATACCTGAAAAATTCAACAAAGTAACCCGACTGAATACAATGTAAATGTCTCATTTAACAAAAGGCCATATAAAAAGTGTTCATTATGACAATGACTAGTTGATCTGCTTATTGCAGCTAAATTTTAGTTATTGGTGATTTTAATTTTTTGTGGCAATGCTAAATGGCAGACGCAAAAGAATTTCAAAATGATGAACCAAAATAATTCAATAACTCCTTCTGGCAAAATGTTGAGTAGCTGTTCATTGGTTTTCCATACAGCACAATGATGAGCTACACTCGTCGTGCGACTAAAGTTACTGTAATGACGAGTACAACTAGTTATATCTTGAGAGTTATAAGAATCACACAAAGAAAGAATTTATACAATGACCAGTACCATCAGTTTTACTTAAAAGTTATCAGAATCGCGCCAAGAAAATAATTTACACCACGGCCAGTACAGAAGTTGTACCTTGAAAATAATAAGAGCCTCGCCAAGAACAAATCTCACATCAGTTACATTTCAAGCCATAGTCAAAAGGTTAATTAAATCGTACCAGATGGGGTTAAGGAAGTTAGTAACTGGAGGAACAGTTAACAAAAATTGGGCTGATTTCTTTTCTCAATAAACCAAGTTTAGAATATTTTAAAAATAATTTTTTTATCTACATATGAAATAGCATTCTTGCACCTGTCAACAAAATTCTCTTTAGTATATCACTCTTATTTAAAAATTTGAGTCTTCATCAAATTCAAAAGGTACCATCTCTTGTTGAATTGTAGATAAAACGTCAACTTAGTGAGCTTTCGCGACCGAACTGTTCACAGTAAAAAGATGTTGCACTTTTAGTCATTCACTAATGCTGTTGAAAGACAGTTTTCTACGAAATTTTTAAATAGCTATATGCTTTTAACTATTCCACACCGTTATGAAAATTGATGGACAAGGGAAATCCTACGTTAAAAAAAGTAAACATAAATATCTACTAACCCGATTATGTACGCAACTATGACAAGCTGTATGATTCGGCTGATGACACCAACTACAATACTTTTTATTTGAACAATTTTTGGAGTTTCATAAGAAAATAACGACTCTGCGAATTTATTGCAAGAAACCATATTTTAGTGTAATACTGGATCGCCAATAACTAGAATTTGAACGGCTTTAGAGTGCCGTATAAAAAATTGAAAAGGGGGAGGACAGCAAATCAACCTGTTTTAAAGGCTGAGAAAAATTGATAATAAATCTTATTACCAAATACAAAAGATTAGAACTGATAGTTGATTGACACCTCACACGCGGCTGACAGTGGCACCCCGATATAAATATAAACAAAACTGCAAGCAAACACGAACGGTCACAGTTAAGAAGACTGTTTAACAAAAAATACGAAAATTAAAATTTTGTTCAAGAGATTTAAAAAAAAAATGCTTAAAGCCTAACTTTTTAGGATTAAATTTGTTAGAAATGAAATATATACTCAATTTAAGAGGTTTGATAACAATTAGAACTATATTTACAGATATAGGTAATTCTGACATTTGTGAATTGATATTTGTATTAAAATGCCGAGTTTGAACAAGTTGTTTCATCAATGTTCTTTAAGAACTTTAGATTTATTTTGTATCATTAATTTCTCCTAGAGTAATTTCACCAAGATTGATCATGTGATGTCATAACAGACCTTCGAAAATAACCAACCAATGATGACGTTTGCATTCTGGGGGAGTGTTGTTGATTTCGTTACGTCATGAGCTCGAGTAAATAATCCAGTTCAAGATGTCGACAACGTAATGTGTATGATTTCCATGACGCAAACACATATTATGTTCTCTTTTTGTAAATATGATCTTTTCGTAATGCTCTTATTATAATTTTTGTCAAAATGCCACCCAATGGAAGAAAACGGCAAAAATCGGACCAAAAAGCAATGAAGGAAATAATACACAGTGGTCATTTCATGGTATCTGATATCGACGATCCAGAGGTTCAAGACGGAGATGATACTCCTTCACTGGTGGTTCATGAATCTGATTGCGACCAGGAAAGTTTGCCGTTACCTGAGAAAGGTTTTGATTTTGAATCAGCGTGCAAAGAAACCTCTAAAACTTATACTTTTGGAACTCGAAGTAGCACACATTCGATATCAATCGATGCATCTCTCACTAAACTTTTCGAATGCATGACTTTAGCATACAGGTAAGAATTATTTTATTTGATCAAATAGTTTGCCCTTTTTTTGGTTATGTCTAGCCAAATGTTAAAGGTTGCCTATTGTTTATTTTTCGAGAATGAGTAATGATAAATTATATTAGTATTAGATTTCACACAATCAACTGAAAAATGTAATTACCTACTCACTTTCAATAAGACCACTATTCCTATTAAGTAAAGAGGTTAGAAAATGAAATAAAATATAATTTTGGAATTAAATGTTTTAAGATGACATTTGGTTATTAAATAGTCAGAGCATTTAAAAATATGTCCCAACACATTTCACAGCATTAGTTTTATTGTTCCTTATAGTTTTCTATTATTCTCTTGGCACTTGACTATCGCTAATGCTGAAACTAGCTTCCAAATCAACACTAATACTAAAATGGTTTAAATTCTATGTGATAAGGTAAAAGTAATGAAGACTCGGAAATTAGGAACAGAAAATTTTTTTCCCGTTTCTGAAATGTTCCACTTGTGTGCAATTTTGAACTCTATTTGTGCATGGAGATGTGTAAAAACACATTGTAATTATTAAGTTTTGACAGATCATATCAAGTTTTTTTAATAGAAAAAACTTTTATTTTAGGTCTACGTCATACAAGTAGCATAATTCTGAAAAATTGGACAAAAAACTGACGGTTGCATCAAAAACTCGTCAAAATTGAATGCATAGGTGTAAAATACAACAACCACTAAATTAAAATTTTGAATCCAAACAATCCATTGGTCAAGAATAGGCACTGATTTTTGATGCTATTTTGATTCAAGCTATTTGCTATAATAGCAATATTCTAACGTAAATCTAAAAATATAATAGTAACTATGTTGAATGTCGTGCAAGGAAAAAAAAAATTAAAAAAAAAATATATATATAAAACATTAAAGTATGCAGCTGCCTTAAATTTCAGCAGTTTATTAGCTTGCATGAACAAACTGTATGCTAGATATCAATGCATTTAAATTGAGGCAGTGTTTCTTGTATAATACCTAAGTGCGACCAAATAGGTTAAATGTTTACATATGCAAATTCATTATTTTTTTCCATGTATGCTGTAGAGAAATTTCCATATATATCATCAAATTAAATTGTTAATCAAATTAATTTTAAAGAAATTATGATTATATTCTAAGATGTATGTAAGAACTATTGTATGCGACTATTGGTGTTATATAATTGTGTTGAAAATTAATCGTCGATAATCCTACAAAATATTCATATTTTCCACTCTAGATGTTAACATTTCTATTGAGCCTGGAGCAGAAATAATTAAGTTCTGACTATCAACTTACATTATTAATTCAACCTAAGTGAAGCTGTATTCTTACTAAGTGTTTTATCATTTTAAATCTAACTGGGATAAAATTATTTTTGTACATATACAACTTGGTGTGGCTTAATTTTTTTTATATAAATGGTAATGGTGAGCTTTGCTGATAAGATGATATCTAGGCAACTGCACCATATACTAGGATTTAACCCACAGTGAAATTTGTGACATAAGAGAATGTTAAATTCCTGATAAAAAGTTATTCCATTATTGAATTTCTTTAAAGATGAGAACTGCATTGACATAAAATATGTTTATACTCTTAGATTAGTCTGTGAAATTAGCAACACATGCCGCATAAAGCCCATCAAAACTACTTTGCTGTGTGTACTATATAATAGAAAGTTCTCATATTTTTATACACCTAATTATGACGTCAGGAGTTTTCCTGACAGATTGTATTGGCATATATAACTATTGAAATTGGAGGAAAAATTTCTACCTCCTGAAAGTAATTCAACTTGGTATTTATTGTTCAGTAATATTTATTTGATTCTCTTAATGAAATTAGTATACAAGTTTAAAGTGCATAAATTTTGTACCAAAATAATTTAAAATAAATTTTATTTTCCATATAATGAATGTAAACAAAGTATTAAAAGTAAAATGCCACATTGTGAACTGATAATTAGTGGAGACCAAAATCACAGTTAATCTGAATGAAAAGGGTGGTGAAATTGCTAAATTTCAGAAATTCATTTGTTCAATGTGAAGGGATATAGTATACCATTATAATGGTACATGTACTTCTGGTACATATAGTATTATTATTATGTACTGGTACATATAGTACACTGAACTTTCAACATTTACCATCATGTTCTGATACATATAATGGCATATGTTGAAAGCAGCTGAAAAATTCTTAAAAACAGAGGTGTTGGTCTGAAGTATCAAATAGCAAGGTCACTCTAAATTTGTCTGTTCCGACAGATTTTTTTTTTGGCACTTGCATCCTTTTCCACTATTGGACCCATTTTGACAACCTTTTAAAATTTGTTTATAGCTACTGCCAAATTTATTAGGGCCAAGAATAGGTGTCAAGCAGGATTGCCAATTGTTTTCTGCTTTTCTCATTGTAGAGAAAAGAAAAACAGCCTTGATCAAAATGGTTCACTGACAGGAGCACACCCAGGATTTTATTCTGGGGGCTACTGAGGTATTGGAAGCCTATGGGTTGATTGAAATAATTATTTATTAAAACAATAAGGATATGTTGTCCAAATTAGTATGTTATTAATCTTCATTAATCAATTATATTTCACCAAATTAACATGGCCTGTAATTAATTATTGACTGTCTATTTATGTTTCAATTTAATTCTTAGCAAAAATTATTAATTAACAAAATCAAATTATGATCTATTTAATGCAAAGTAAATATTTTAACATAAGAGACATACCTTTAAATATCAGCATCAATAATATTTCAATCAAGATTATTTAGACAAGTTTATGATGCCTCCATTTGTAATAGTAAATTATATAGGCACCTGCTTTCCTATTTCTGACAGTTATTGAATAAGTAGATAAAATAATTAAAAGATTAAAATTGTTTTTTTGCTAGTCTCCAAATGGATTATTCTCATTTAGTATCTTCAATTCTTTGTAATTTTTTTATGCAGTACATTCACAAACTTTTACAATGGGATTTGAGAATGAGAATTCATTGGTGATTGGGCCAAAATCAAAAGAAATAACTTAAGAAAAAGCATTCTGGATGCAATGTTCTGATTTGCATAATGTTCTAGTTCACTAGAGTATCCCCAATGAGAGTAAACCCTGGAATATGGAAATACAAAAAGCAGTATAAGAATATAAACAATCTCATGCTTGAATTTGGAATAGAGGAAAAAGATAGTTACATATGATATTTTAATAGAAAAGGACCCATTTTTTGTACTTATGTCTACTATTTTCTTGTCCCCAATTTTTTTTTTCATAAAACTAAAAGTTACCTTTAATATTCTTCACAGCATCCATAGCCAAGGGACATCCTCATATTCCCCCTGTGTGCTCACATTAATTTAAAAAGAATATCATGTGCCTTTTCAGGTCAAGGCGAAGTTAGCGGCCTCCATGGATTTTCGTATGAATTAAAAAAAAGATATGTTTGCTTTTTGGGGTCTAGGGGACTTAGCCTCTCATAGGTGCTCCCATAAATTAAAAAAATGTTACATTTATTTTTGGGGTCTTGGGGGCTTAGCCTTTCATAGGTGATCCCATGAATAAAAAAAGGACATATTTGCTTTTTTATTAATAGTCAGGGGGCTTAAGAACTCCTCTCCTGTGATGGTCCTTAGAAAAATTCTTAGCCTCTTGTGGATGTATCTATGAATTAAAAAGGGAAAACAAAGCTGTTTACTGTACCCATGTTTACTGTAATTAAATAAGTTAAAAGATAGACTAAAGTAAGACATTGGCATATACCAGGGCTCGAAATACCCAGGTGCACATGAAAATAAAATTGTGCACCTAATTTTTTCCAGTTAGACACACCTGTGCACCTAATTTAAAAACTTAGGTGCACAAGGTGCACCTGTATTAAAAAATATATTTCGAGGCCTGGCATATACGTTTCTATCCACATCACAAACAAAAGGAACCTTTTCAAGATTAAAAGTTAGTGGTTGTTAGTCATGTTTTGCACCTTAGCTTTGAATTGATGTTCAAGGTTTTAGACCCCCACCATATTCATTTTTTATGCCTGTTTTTCTGAATATTTTCGCTCCTGTGATGGAAATTCTGTTCATAGAACCATTTATTCTTTCTTCGATCAATCTGTACCCTAATCTATCTGTAAAATTCAACAATCTTCTACAAATGTAAAACAATGACCTACGAAAAAAAGTGCTTTTAAGAGCAGGTACCCAAAAGCACTAATCATTAAATGTTCAGCCCCAGCCTAGTAAAATATTGCCCTTATCCTGTAAAGGAAATGAAAACATGGTCATTACACTGTTGATGCACAAAAACAAAATGTATTTAGAAATTGCATCTAAGTAGAGCTTATTGGTGACTGAGTTAAGTGTGTAGGTGCCAATAACAGACCTTCTAACCCTCAACCACTTTACAAGATACGTAACACATATTTAATGCATTTCACTACTTTTTCTTAATAAGTATCCTTAAAAAGTGTGGAATATTTGATTAATCTTAAAATTATATTAGTCTGTTAGAGCAAGGGTCATCAACCTTCCACTGCATTTGGAACCCTTCTAGTTTTTAATATTCTTCAAGGAACCCTAAATTTAGATAACAATTTAAGACAGTGTTTTTCATACTTGTGTTATCTAATCAAGTTCCAACATGCTTTTACATATCGTGAAAAACCGTGGAGGTAGATTACCCCCGGAAAAAATATGTAGTCAGAAACCATTGTTTGAGAAACACGTAAATACAAAAAACAAATTAAAAACAGCTGTCATGACAGTGAGCTGTGTTATCGCTAGTTATGAATATTTGTTTCATTAATAAAATTCTCGAATTTCATGTCAGTAGTCTGTCCCATAAATGCGAAAGAACCCTTCAAAACTTTTTGGAACATAAGGGTTCCGCAGAACACAGATTGATCCCTGTATTAGAGCAATCTGTGGTGTCAACTATTTGAAGCTTGAGCCCATTAGTTCTTCCAGTATTTTCATTTGGAACCTCACATTTTTAACAACATTTATTGATATTTTGCAGCTTCACTCAATGGCAAAATTTTAGAAACCAATAAAATACATAAAATAATAAACCGATTAAATATAAACAAGAATAACATGACAGAATCTAAACTGAAACAAAATAGGAGGTGCTTGGGTATAAACAATCCATATCTAACAGTTGAACAACATTTATGAAAAAACTCTATAGTGTCCAAGTATTTATCTCGAATTTGTTACAAAATATACATTAAGATCTGATTCGGTGACTTTCAAAGTTGTTTACATAGGGTTACATAGACTGCTGCCCTTTTTGATAAAAATAAGCAATAAATCTGGAAGCCTATTTCAAAAATATAGTGAACAACTTTATATTAGTTTTGGTGACTCAGTCAAATGATGTTCATGATCTATATAGTCAATTTATTCTTAGATTGATGCAGCATCTATCAACTGATCAATGTTATAGTTTAGCTATAGCTTTAGTTACATCAGTAACAATGTTTTTGATGATTTTTAATCAGTGGTACCAATTAAAGGAAGTTATTGGGAGCCTAATTGATATACTTAATATATTCAAATCAAATACTTGTATGTTTTAGGAACAATTTATTTTATTTATACATCATTTGTTTGTTTAATGTCTAACGAGACAAGTTCGAGATTAGTCCTCAACCAAGAAAGTAACCATAAGGGGATAGATGTTTGGGCTTCTTGGAGTGCTGTTGAATTATTATGTTTTTGTCATGTGACTAATCAGTTTGAGGATTATAAGGTGCAGTTAGTTCACCAAGTTTTCATCTTATAAATACTGCTAACCATTTGGCATTGGCATGGTGATGAATAATTGAAATCATATCAAGACTGCTCTGTTCATTAAAATTTTTCCTGGAGGGCAAGTTTTTGGGCCCCTTGGAATATAATCAGAAAGGAAACAGAGTTGTGACAAAGAAACAATTCACCGTCAAAATAATATTGGAAATATGAAGAAAGTGTTAAAAAAAGTTTTCAATCCTGAATATTTATTTTCATACCAGTTTTACCTCTATTAAAATCAAAATTCTTAAAATTTCTACATATTTCATAATTAATTTGCGAGTACATTTTGTGCAAAGTAAAACACTTGTGTGTGGCAGTTTAATATCAAGGTTTCTGTGTATCCTTTGAGTTCATAAGATACTAGTAATTTGAAGTGTTATAAAAGTGTTTAAAGAATCAATTTAAAACTGAGTAGATAAGGGGAAAGATAAGGAGTGTATTCCCTACATGGGTTATCAGTTGGATGACCTTGTTTACTTTGCTAGACAAAAACTTGCAGAATCTATCATTGCTTCCTTTTGCAGATAAGGAACTTTACTGGCTTTTCTTTTTTCATCTTAGAGCCTTCATTTCAAAGGATAGTGAATACAATTAAAATTTCAACAAGGCTTTGAGTGAACCTTAATCACAGCTCAATCAAAATATACAATTAAATATTTCCATTTTGCAACATGGTTAAGATATGATCAACAGGATGATTTATGTTTGAAATCAAATATATTTGAAGAATTCTAAAGGAAAATTGAACACAAAATTTGGTTATTTTGTGATTAATGTATATTTATATTCTTTAAAGTATTTTTCAGTTAAAATATTCTTATTTCTTGTAGCTAAATGATAGTTACAAGATAAAACTATGCAAGAAACATAATTTGGTGGAGTGGTAGCATCCGATACGTTAGGCCGCCAAAGCGATTGTTTACGCCAAATCAAGATGGCGGCCGATGTAAGCAATTCCAAGATGGCCGCCATATACAACGTGAACCTTTGCATACAGTGCATAAATAATAATAATAATTTGTTTAAAAATTAAGAAAAAAAGCAATATAAATTTCACTTGAAAATTTTCTAATATTTCAGTCTGGTTTTCTCCGAACATGTACGCAATTTTGCGTTAATTTCATCCTAGTTTTGTCACTTAAAAAAAAGAAATTTAAATTAAAAAAAAAATTATAATTATTAAAAAAAAAAAATTAATTAAAAAAAAAAACCGCGATTTTTTTAAAACGTCCGGATTTTCATCAATTTTGAATTAGAAACTTTGCAATGCATAGAAAATTCAAAACAAGAAATATTTTTTGGTGGAGTGGTCGTTCACGGTAAGAAGGCGATTTGTCGCCAAATATGGTAACTTTCACCATTTGCGGATTTTCTTCACATCTGCCGTTTTTTTTATGGCAACCCTATCTGCTGTTACAAAATTCGGCCGCCATCTTGATTTGGCGACAAAAATTAGTTGGCGACAAACGTCTTACCGTGAACGACCACTCCACCTATTTTTTAAATAAGGTAGTTCTTTTCTGTGATCATAATCCACACAAAGGTTTTTGATGAGAAAAAAAAAATCTAAAAATTCTTCTGCTATCCATAAGTGTGAAAAAATATTTTTCCACAATTTTTCTAGCAATTAGCATTATGTGAGCAACTCAATGGGGATATTCCAGGTTATAGAGCCATATATGGAAAAGCAAGACAAATATTTTTATTGTAACGACTTTACAAGAGGAAATTGTTTTTTAGAGAAGTCAAAGCATATTGCGCTTAAGGTTTCAATGCGTTTAAACCAGTATACCGGGAGAAATTTGTTTGTAGATAAGTCACAGCGTATAACGCGCGATCCCCGCCTGCCGGCTACCTTTCACCGTTGGCTTCCATGCGTATAAGTCACCGTATTGGGTGCCCACCCAAGCATAGTCCAGTGTTTGTAATATAACCAAAAGCTAAACAAAAATCAAACTTACCCTCATAGCCGGGTCCTTGAAATTCTGACTATGGTTAACAGTCATATGCTTGAATCGATAACCCTTGAACTCTTTGTCCTTCGGGTATTGATACCAGCATATGACTTCTAATAGTCAGAAATTTTTGTAGTTCCTTGCAAAATTCAGCTATGAATTACCTCAGCCAAAACTTTCTGGTTCCTATTTTTCACCTCAACCATAAAACATTTATCCGTCCCTCGTTCAAGTCCTCCAAACACCCATTTACCCTCCAATTTCTTACTCCTGTTATACTTTCTTTTGCCAAACTTTTGTCCTATCTTTCTACATTTCCACTCTTACCTATCACCAGCATCCTTTCTCAATGTTAAAATCATATCATTCTCACATGAAAGACATTTCACCCTCTTCCCAATCAAGCTACTACATGTTTGCAAAAAAAAAAAAACTTTATCTGTAATTGTCTTGAAAGCCAATTACAAGTTACCCATGGTCAAATGTTTTTTTTATTTTATTTTTTATAATAGATATATAACTAGTTGCTTAAATTTTTATGTTAGTCTTCCGTAAAGCGGAACATGATAGCTAAACGTACTCTCGTAAACTCGACAAAATTTCAAATCGTGCGTGGAAAAGATTGCATCAATCGAAGTTCTGCCTCTCTTTGTCCAATATTTAGGATTTGTCTTTAGATCCAACCAATAGACTTCTCTCAACACTTCGCAGAATTCTTTCCCATCTTCAGTGCTCATGTTGATATTAAAGTCTCCAGCCAAGACTGATTTATACTCGTCACAATCGTGCCCAATGCTTCTGAGATCGCTTCTAAAATGTCATCTGTACTCGAACCTGGCTTGGCATATAGTACAGCCAAACGAACATTGTTTTTTAAATAGACGACAACAATGTGAACTCCCGTGTCATAATTTGGGAACTGTAGAGCTTCCTGTGTTTCAATATTATTCTTGGCGTAAATGGCAACACCGCTGTGCTTTCTCGTGCGACTTTGGCTCGAATGAATCTCGATGCACAATTTAAAGTCTTGAAACTTGAAGCGATCGGTCTTTCTACGCTTAGCCTGATCACGTTCTGCTTCGGTTTTACGTTTTCTACCCATATCTTTGTAAGATTCGTGTTGTTCTGTTTGGTAAGGTCTATATTAAAGACTTCGAATCTTACAGCACATTGACATTTAATGAATAAATATCCACAATTATTATGTACAGTTGAGTTATATTTTAAAACAGTTCCGTCATTATCTGCAACAGTCGTCTCTGCTCGGAAAAAATACGTCAGCTCTCAATGGCGTCCAGGGGAAAAAGTGTCTGTTCTATTAATTTTCTCGTAACTGAATACCGGAATGTGACTGGCTCGTGACAGTCTTGCCTTGCATTCCTACTACAATGCAACTGACTCCTACCAGTCTCGTTGCTCTTATAATGAGTTCTTTCCAGACTAGTAGACAACTACCGTTGTTTAGTATTCCTACATCTTTATATATTTTTTTCTTACACCGGACGACTTGAAAACCCTCTCCGAGAACAAAACCCATTTGACCATGGGTAAAAAAAAACAAAAACATTTTCTAACGTTCAATAATACTATCCACTGCTATATCAAATCAACTAAGGGGAAATGAGCAACCAAAAGGGGAAAAAAATTCTAAATTCCAATCTGCAATTTCAAAAATCAAATTTAATCCAAATTTTTTTTCGAAATTTTAATTGAAATTTAAATAAAGTGACAAATTTAAAAAATTGTAACTTACAATCTGCTTTCCAAACTTATCCTAAAAATTTTGAAAATTAATAAAACAAGTCGATTTTATAAATCAAGAGCAAAATTCATATGCACCCAACAATTTCAAAGACTGTCTAAATTTTAATTCCGTTCTACATTAAAAATAAAAGTGGAAAAGCGTATTTTCTTCCTTAACCAATCATGAGACCCGTTTATTATCGTCAGGAGAAAATATCTAGGGTTTCCTTAAAACTAAGAAAAGCGAGAAAACGGGAAGGTTACCACAATTGGCAATACATCGCTCGAAAGTTGTAACGTATCGGATACTACATACCATCCACAGGTATATTGTCATTTTACCATCTAAACCATGTTAAATCCAAATTGTTTGGTAAATGATGTTTTAACATTATAGTTGCAAATTTGTTTCCTCATTTTGTTTCAAAATCTCTTAAGTCCATATAAGTTATGAAGCCCTCTATTAGCAAATTTTTAAATCTCATGTCACAACGGTCTAAAATTTGGTAGTCTAGTTTTTATTGCTCCTGAAACATTTGATTTCAAGACTTATGAGGTTTTGATAGGAAAGTGATAACATTCTCAAGCATTTATCAAGTTCTTTTGGATGCTGATCAAGATATAGTCCTTGTAATCTTACATCTAAAATGCAAATATTTTAAATTTTAGTTTCAAAATGAGCTGTCTTTAAGAAATTTTAAAAGATGATATATGCCAATTTATTATGTAATTGGATGGTTTGATTTTCAATATTTCTCATTGTCCCATTCCAAAATGGTATAGGGGTGTCAAACACTAGTTTTCTTATTTTTATGAGTGAACATTTTAATGCAAAAAAGGTAGAGGGGAATTATTTTTAAACTCTGGAATAGCAAAATCTATATTTTACTTAAATCAAGAAAATAACTAAGCATTTCAAAGAATTGTATTTTGCAGATGGATAATAATGTTTATTTAGCCCTAGAATGTAAATGAAAAAATTGTTCTACAGGTGCTTTCTTCTATCATGCTACAATCACACAGGTTTTAGTCATGGAAATAACTGCACCACATCTCATATTTTTAATTAAAAAAAGTTGAGTGAATTAGTAAAGAATATAATGCAAGATACAGCCATTTTACGACTAAAATCTGACTGTCCCATGCATTTTTTTTTTAAATTTAAAATGTGTTTTGTGGAACATCAGTAATTGACTAGGTTTGAAAACCCCTTTCATTTACATTATTCACAACCCAACTAATAACCCTAATTCTGTTTTTACACAAATTTCATTTAACATGAATTTAAAATAAATATTTCTATCTCTTTTTATGTGAATCATTGATTTAACACTAGTGGGCTAAACCAATTCAAAGAGTTTTTTTTTTCCTAAATTCTAAGGAAATTTTATTTTATTTGTGGGTTAGTAGTATAATTTCTATATTACATACACTAATGAGCAATATGCTGGGAAGTTTACCATGAACTGAAGTTATTGACAGCCTCTTACAGAGAATTGTATAGTGGCATAACCAAAACACGAACTCAACAATCAATAACTGAATTAATTCGTAAAACTGGTGAAACATCAGTATCAGAGGAGACTCGTGCTGATTTTACTCAAGAGATCACAAAGAAATCATTAATAGAGGAAGATAACGATGTCCACAACATTTCTAGTGATGACAGTGATATTCCAGTCGAACACAAACATATGCGACGTTTATTGTCAGAAAGTGAAAATAAATGAAATCTTATGTGTAAAACATATTATTATGTGTAAAACATATTAATGAACAACTCTTTTAATTTCAAATGCAAATTTACTTTAATACATTTTCATTACATATTACTACTGGTATATTTTGTTGAAATAAAATAATAAGCATAAAACAAATATTTTCACATGGTTTTAAAAATTATTTTACTGATTTTTTTAGATCCATATCCAATTTTCTTTCGTAGATATGTCTTTTTAACACGTATTCTTCAGGAACGTATCGTGTAAAAACATAATTAGGTGTAAATTAAATCACTGCCAAGTTCTAATTTTTTACTGCACCATTCTAGGGGATGTACATTGAAGAATTAGTGATATTAAGAATCCTAACTGTAATCTAAAATAATTTCTTATAGATTTATGCTTATTTTAGTATTTGTTTTTGTTTAAATTATTTTTTATGTACTTTGATAAAATAATGTCTAGCTGCATTTTTAAAGCCTTTCTTTTAAATGATTGCTTTGAAGACAAATACTCATTTTAATTAACATTCATAATAGCAACATGTATTTTGATAAATTTCTTTTGTCTGAAACTTAATTTACATTTTAATTTTCTTATTCTGTTTGACGCTAAGAAACAATTGTTTTAAGTAACTTAATCATGTAATTTTCATTTGGTTCTTTAATTTCAGTGGAAAGTTAACATCTCCAAGATGGAAACAATTCAAGGGTCTCAAGTTACGTTTGAAGGAAAAAATAAGGTTAAACAATATGATTTGGAGAGCTTGGCACATGCAATGTAAAGACTTTATTTTATATAAATAATTATTTTTTCAGTTATAAATTTATAGTTCCATATATGCTCCATTACCATAAGACTCCCTATTCTGAGAACCCTATAATATTAATTTTGAAAATAGTACAAAATATAGATAGATTATAGATAACTTACTAAATACCAGCTCAACAGATCCAAATACTGAAAATTAAGATTCAACTACTTTTCTGTAATTTTATAACATTAAACTTTTGAAAAGCGAAGCCTGTTTTGGAAAGTTTCACATTGTTTTAGTTTGCTTTAAACTGATTTTCTTGTTCTAAGTCTACTTGTGAAGTGGAATAAAGACAACTGAACTTGTTCAGGACCAGAAAATTTTATATATGTATTAAAATTAAAATTTGACCTCCAAATATATTGTTTCATGGACTAAAATATTAGGTTTTATCTTAAAAACTAATCTTTTAATGTTGTCTTTGAAAGTCATGTTTGTTTGCTTTCTTATTGCAGTTGTTATGAAAATAAAAACAGACAAATTGTGCCAATTTGCTACTCCTTTGGATGGAGATACTCATATGAAGGCAGAGGTATTGCACCTTAAATATATTTTAGCTTAATTCAATTAAAGCTGCCTGATTAAAAATACAAATGTTTTAAGAGTTCTATAAATATTTCATGTGTTTTGATTTGCAAAATTATTTCCACTATTTCATTTTAATGTAAATTAATAATTTAGATGTAAAAAATATCAATTTTTAAAGTGTAGGTATGAAATGCTTTGCAAAGGGGTAATCGGGTATGAAATGATGTTATAAATTGGTGATTATAATTAAAAGTTAAGAAATTTATATTTGCTTTCATACTGATGTGTTCATTTGAAACTAAACACATCAGTGAAAACTGTTTCTAGGAAAGTTGAGAGCCCTAAACTTAACTTTAAAGATAAGAACCCAGCAATTTGGTTGGTGAATTTCCAGTTCTTCATTTTGTATAAAACCTTTTCAAGTGGTGACTAAAAAGGCATATCATCGTCTATTTAAGTCATTAATGTTTGAGAGTGTCATAATTGAAAAAAAGTTATGTGTCCTATAAAATGTACAATGAAATAGTTTATTTTGACATATTTTGTATAGTTTTCGTCTGCTAAAACGGAATATTAAATCAATCACATAGAAAGTGTTAACAAAGTAAGCAAAAGTTTAAGTTCCTGATTTTGTTTTTATTTTGGACTCTAAATTGTCTTAACACAAAGTGGAAATAATAAATTCGCCTAATTTAGAAAACAATACACAAAAATATAACTCAGAATGTACAAGTTAAAAGTTGTATGTAAAAACATTATAATTAATTCAGAATTTGTAAGTTTATTTATAAATCACTGATGCTCATGTCAGTAACGTATGAAGTAAATTATGTAATATAGAGTTATATTGTCTGATTTGAATGCGAAATATAAAATAAGCAATACTAACTAAGTGCATGTTTGTCACTGTTAATCGCACCAGGTTCTTTTTAGTGTTAATTTTGATATTCCATTATAAAAAGATGCTGTGTTGTAAATTAAGTTTGTTTCTTATTTGGGACTTGATTCAATCTGAATATTTGCAAATGTGTTGCAGTTGTCTTGAAATAAATTGACACATTTTTCTGTGTGTCGCATTAGACTCCTTTTCCGTTCATCAAAAATTTGTTTAATTAAATATTATGCAATAAATTAGGATTTTTGTTCTTGGACGTAAAACTTAATTGATTGGTACTTGGGCTTAATACTGTGACATTTTTGAATAATTGATTTAAAATTTTCACTTTTAAGCAGTGTCTGCATTGCTTAGTTGTATATACTATTTTTTTTTTATTATTCTTTAAGGCTGTTGTGATAGAAGGAACATACTGGAAAAGAAGGATGGCTAATATAACAGCAGAATATAAGAAATGGAGGCTTTTTTACAGGGATCGTTTCAGAATGAAACCTAGTTTTGAAACTGAAAATGTAAATATATTGTAGTTTAAAGTAATACATTGTAATTTAAAGTAATACATTGTAATTTAAAGTAATACATTGTAGTTTAAAGCAATATATTGTAGTTACTGAAAATGTAAATATTATCCTATAAAAAGTAAATATCACACAGCTTTAGTGATATTTGCTTTTTATAACATCCTAGTTTGGTTTTATGGACTTATAACGTGTTAAAATGATTGATTTATGTTGCAATTTTCACTTAAAATGAATCAATCATTTAACAAACTAGCTTTAAATAGTGCAACATTTCGTATTCATATGTACAGTTGGACCTCTATGTATCAAAGTTGATATTTCAATGAAAAATTCAATATATGGAAAAACTGATGTTTAGAAATGTTGTTTTCGATACATATGCATTGTGTAGCACTATATTGTATTTAAAAACACTTTCTTATCTATGCATTCTAAAATGTAATCACTTTACGATCAAGTTACATTTATATGTATCTAACTTAGAATCATGAAACGAATATTTGTTATTATTTTCTTATTTGTGTATTAAATGTGCTTCAGTATTAGAGAATTTAAATTGATGAAAGTTTGAGTAGAGTTCCAGCTGTATTTTCAAAAATTAGGAAATATCTTTAATGACAGTAATATTAGTTCCTGTGTACTGTGAATCAGGATCATAAAACCAAAATATAATTTATATATATGAATAGATGGATATGGAATGGGATGCTCGATGGCCATCTTGGCAAAAAGATGTGTATTCTAGCCTTCAAAGTGCCATTGAAGAAGATTTCATTATGGATTTCTCAGACACTCTTTTCACTAGTTTTAACCCAAGTCAGCCATTTGATTTCCCTAATCCTAGGGAAATTGGTGAGAAAAGTTTTATTTTACTTTAACAGCAAAAAATATTGTCATGATATGTATTAGCAATAATTACAGATATGAATACAATATAACTATTGTGTATACATATTTTACTTTCCTATAGTGTTTTAATATCTTTCAAATTTTATTATCCCTGTTACTCATATAATCAATTTTCATGTATATCTGGGAACTGACTATTTTATGTTGGTGCTGTTTTTAGTACAAGCATTCTTAACATCTATCAGCAGTAAATCAACCTGGTTGCTTGCTGCAAAAAACATTAAAATATTTGAAACTCTGTTCTTTGAATTTTCAGACTGAAACAAAATTGATAGATGTACAAATTACATATTTATCAACTTTAAAAATATGTGCAAATTGTCATGACTAGGGCAACTTTTGTGTTGCATTAAAAATGGGAAAAGTTGCTTGTATAGTAATAAAGTAGTTTTGATGCACTAAAATCTAAAATAAATTATTCGTAAAAAATGAAAAAAAATCAGAATTTATTAACAATTTTAGTCACGTACAAAGTATTATAATACAGAATTGGGGGAGTATCTGAGCAATTTTTTAGCATTTTGCTGCTCATATATAGAAAACACCAATTTGTGTTGTCTGGGTCAGGCTACTCCCTGATGACACCCTGACCCACCAACACTTTCATTTTCGAAAATTTCCTTATAGTTTTTATTTTGAATTTCCTTTTGTTTATGAAACTGTATATATTATGTACACATAATTATTTGAAATTTAATTATGAAATAGTAATTTTTTATACGATTTAATTTTAAAACATTGTAGGTGGTTGCATTAATG
This sequence comes from Metellina segmentata, assembly GCA_947359465.1. Taxonomy (NCBI): domain Eukaryota; kingdom Metazoa; phylum Arthropoda; class Arachnida; order Araneae; family Tetragnathidae; genus Metellina; species Metellina segmentata. The sequence goes on from OX375874.1 coordinate 55,334,135, forward strand.
CAAAAAGTCGCATTTATGTTGCGGTTATAACTCAATTATGATACACCCCACGTAGCTAGAATTTTAGTTTTACCACCTTACATGCAGTATAGAACATGTAAAAAAAAGTTGCATTTGTTGCAAAAAGTTGCGCTAATCATAACAAATCAATTTAAATGTCATTCTAATTGTTATAATTACCAAGCAGAAGCCAAATATAAAAAGCCTCTAAATGCATTGAATCCGTCAAAAAGCTTCCTCCAGGGAGCCAAAGTGACAACTAAATTTTTTTACAGAAAAAATTTCATAACACAATTATTCAAACCATTTTGTGGCAATTGAATAGAAAAAATGGTTGATTAGGTATTACTCTGGCATTTTTGAAAATGAATTGATTGAATATCTTTCAAAGATGCTGCAACATCAAGTATACCTATATGTTTCGAGATACGTCTGAAATCATTAATGCAAAGGAAAACTATGACAATTCATTAATTTCTTAGCACTGGCTCTGATTTAACTACTGATATAAGTCAAATTGCAAAAAATTCTTTCCATTGAAATTTTAAGCGGTGTTACAAACTCTCTTAAACTTTCTCCAGTCATTCAAAAGTAAATTACTGCTTTCATCAGTTTCATATTTTTGATTCACCATTCTGCAAATGACAATTCTGTAGTTCAAGACATTGGCGTGTCCTTCCATTACTTGATTCTGATTGATCTTTTTTCAACTTGTACTTATATTGGGTACCCTTGGTCATTCCAGTATTATATACTCCTTACCTGATAATTACTTTGCTGCACTTAAGAACTTTGTTTCTAAAATAAGTTTTTGTAAAAATTATGTACTTGATAATTTGTTTTAATTTACCAGACCTATACATGTAATACTTTTGTATTATGTATGTCGAAATTAAAAACCCCTCTTGAAATGACAGTTATTCGTGTTCATTAAAATTTAGCTTTTGTAGTTTTAATTACTTTTGAACTATTGATGTTTTGTAGCTGCTAAGGCTGGAATAGCAGATTTTATTCAGCCTGGTCTTGTTCAGTTACAACCTGCTGTTGACGATTTCATGGATACTTGGGAACCTCTTTCAGGTAAACATATTTATTTAATGTAATAGTAATGTATACTTATGGTTTATGCAATCAATAATATCTAATATTGTGTTGACCTCTATCCTGCAGACCTCTTTTCAGATTTTCTGAATTCAAAGCTACCCCCTCTGCCTGAAGAAGGTACTTATAACAGCGGTAGCTTGCAAGACTTAATGCCATCTTCATCTGAACAACAGGTAATTCTAAATAAAGTTTAAACTCATTTAATGAATTTTCTGCAGGTACAAAAAATCCTTTAAAATTTGCTACATGAAATAGAAATAGTCAAGGTGACACATGATTTATTTTAGAATTTTGTTAAATTCTCTGCAAAAGTTAGTAATATTTGGCGGTTTATTTTGTATGTATAGTATTTAAAAGAATTGTAGGATTGTTTATTTTTCATAAAAATACTTTTAATAGTTCCATTTAAAGAAATTTATCAATTTTTTAATCAAAGGGGTTTGAATTTTATAAGGTTTTCAAAATATTTTCAATATACATTCAAGTTTTGAAATTGGTGATAATCTTGGTATTGTTTGGTGTATGAACAGGAATGCTTGCATATGTATTTAAATATTTAAAAGTGCAATAGGATTATGTGATTTAGGCTCAATGTGAAATTGAATTTTTTGCTTGGGTTAAAAGTTAACTCTTGTTTTTAAAAGCACTTTTATTGCTTGTGATTTTTCATTAAAATATATTTTGCTGAATGTGTAATTATATTATCAAATAAAAATAATTTTCATCAAACTAAAACAGTCAAGTATTTTTTACTTGTCTGTTAGCATAAAGTAATTTATTTAACATTTAACGTTAACAATTAAAACATTATATCTCTACAACTATTCTTTTCTCTATTGATGTTTTTTCTTGTAGGACATGTACAGCAATTCACATTATAAACCATTTGGTAGGAGTACTCCAAATATCTTCAGCCGTTTCAATGCTCAAGGGTCATCAAGCACTCCATTCAGGAGGAACATTGCTTCCAAGAAACGTGCAACATCATTAGCCTCGAAGCAACTTCAGCAGTCCACCTATTTAGCTCCAGCTTCTGCTTCTTTTTCTGAAAAATCCATGCTGGAAAATATTAATTACAGCTCCGAAAGTAATTCTCTATTGCCAGAAAATGTGCCTTTAATGCCTGCCGAACAGCTTCCATCCCAGTCCAATACCATACAGCCTTTCTTGTGCAACACTGTTCCCAACCAACCTTCCCAAGAACCTATAATTGAATCTTTGTTGCAAGATAACTTACAAGCAGAAGTAAGGAATCTGCAGCAAGTACCCAAGAGCTTACCACCTCCTTTACAAGTTTCAACAGTTCCTCAGATAATCAAAAGAGAACGGACAAACCAATTCTTCCAACAGCCAGCATTTATTTCAAAATCATTTGATGAATCAGACTTGTCACAACAGCATATGACTCAACCATCTTCATTACAAGTGCCTTTACAAACTATTCCCCAGGGTCACATTGCTGAGAATATAACAAATTCAAATGATGTCAAGACTGCAAAACATCCCCTTTTTTTCTCTATTAGTTTAGGCCAGGCCAATCATAACTCCACCAGCTCAAATAATTTTAAGGTACCTGCACAGGTGTCTAATATCATGCCTGGCACTTCAAATGTGTACCATTCTAATATTGGAAAGCATACAAGCTCTACAACTATGCATACAGAATCACCAGCATTTAGAAGACATTCATATACGACAGGGCAGCATTTGCAGTCTGTGGGTCAGAGTTCTGGAGACTACATGGGAACTCGAAGGAGTCGACCAATTGCTCCTGCAACCACTTCTGGAAGTGGAAACTTTGCTATGCCAGAAATTCCAGTAAGTTTAAAAATTCGTATCAGCTTATTTTTGTGCATATTTAACTGTTTTCATCATAAAATAGCATTATAAAATTCAAAATTTACCAAAATTAGAAAAACAGGCCAAAAAATTCCCCCAAAGTAAAATAGCGAAATCCCCCTGCTGATTGTATTGGCTGTTTTATTTTGCTTTTTTTTTCTATTGTTGTAAATTTAATAAATATTAATTATTTTTATTGAATTGTAAATCTTCATTATATGCATTACAACAGCTTCACAAAGGTATGGTTTTTAAATTACATTAATTCAGGTTTGAAAAGCAAATTTTAAATGAAACTTTGCTGATATAGAAAGATTATTACTGTTAGAAAAATCGGAATTGGGACTTTTTAGGTATTAAAAATTCTTTATTGCAATGGACAGAAGGTCAAGACGTGCTTGTGTTGAAGCTATATTTAAGCAACTTATACCTAATATAGCTTCAGATACTTGTTATATACCCAAATATACCTGTTAGAAGTTTGTTGAAAACAGCAATTTTTGTTAAGAAAGCTTTCAAATCGATCTACCATTTTTCGAAAAATGGTAATTGTTTACCTTTGTTTCTTTTTTATATACTAGGTATTCCATTTTAGATCAAGTTTTTTTTGCCCATGCCAATAAATGGAATTTTTAAGAAAAATGTATTCACTTTAATTTGGTTTATTCAATGGGAAAACACCTTAGTGTAAATTGATCAGGTTTGGCTCTTGTATCATTACAAATCCAATCAATCAATCAACAAACCAACCTATGTTTGACAATGTGTGCTGAAGTATCAACTTATCAATATTTTGGCTGAAGCTTAGTTTCATTAGATTAAAATTGAATCTTATATTTTATGAGTTGCCAAATTTCAGTATGAAGTATCCTGAATTACCTTTAATGTGTATTGGTATGATTTGTATGTTAAAGCCACTACTTTTAAGAAGTACAAAAGTGACTCATTTTCAATTGGTTATCAATATAGGTAAAAAGGTAACTTTGATATTCAGCTTAATTGTAAAATTTTAAGATAGTTTTCTAATTAAACTATCACATACTATCTAATCAAACATGATATATGTAGCAGGTAAGTTATTAAGACAGTGCATGGTTCTGTATTCTTTTATCTGAGGATAAAATTTCTGATTATTTTGTCATATTTTAGATGCAATTTCAGGTAATTTTTTCATTTTCATTGTCTTTATTTTGTCTTATAAAAGCATCTTGAATTTTTTAGCAAAATAGACGGACAAGATCTCGTAGTGTGTCTTCTCCACAATCTGGCAGCCCTAAGCCTTCAATGCAACAACCAATGCAAGCTGTCTCTTTGACAGATATTAGTTCTTCTATGCCAACTGTAGTATCATCTTCAGATCAATCTCTAAAACGACCTATGATAGCAGGAGCTCTAGCACAGAATGTGAATGTTCAAAATTCCAATATGCTACAACAGAATGCTATTCTTGCTCAACTTCTTACCCCAGGTGTCTTTTACAAACATATTTTAATTCCAAATTTTGTTATTGATTTTGTTTTCGTCATTCATATACATGCACAAGTTAAGATAGGAAAATTTCAACTGTGATAATTTCCAGTATTACTTTTCAAAGTGAAGTTAAAATTATCCTACAGAGCATATGCATGTCTGAAGAACAATGTATATATTTATTGATGTAGCATTTAACAATTAAGTTAGTAAAAGAACAAAATTAGAATGTTAAAAATGCAATTATAAAAAAGTAACTAACCATGTGAGCTATTAACTAAAATTACTTGAGAAAATTCATTTTTATAAACTGATATCAATTCATGACAAGCTAATGGATATTAATGTAATAAAAAATCCTCCAAGTATTTTGTTAAAGATATTGAAATGTAAGCTTTTATGGTCAATAAAATCTACTAAAAAGTAAAAAAGAGTATGCAATATTTATTTTGAAGTAAATAAAATTATTCTAACTGTTTCTGGAATAAAAAGTTTTCAAATAAATATAAATTGAATGAAAATTTGAATCGTAATTCAATTTCACTGATGTCGGAAGAGGATTCTAATATCTAGGATTTTTTTCATGAAACCAATGATATGAAAATTTAAAAGCAGAAAATTAGTTTTTCATGTGATCAGTGAATCTTTCTAAAAATTTTATGATCTTTCACAAATTCAGAAGTTATTTAAGTACCTTTGAAGTAATGACCATGAAAATTTTTAGTTTGCAAATGAAAAATAAGTGCAGTCATATTTTGTTGATTACTGACATCTAGTATGAAACATAAAAATAAAATTCTTTTCTTAAAAGACAAGCAAAAATATTAGCTCCATGAAATATGTAATAAGTCATTTTACTGTCAGACACAAGTTAACAAAATTTCTTTGAGTTTATTAATAGTAAACAAAATGTCAAACTTTGGGAACTGGAATAGTCGAAGTTAAAAGTTGTTGTCTTTGCTTTATTATAATTGCATTTCAAAAGTTTGTATTCACAAAACATGTTGTATCTATTTCTGTAAGTGACAATTTTCATTTACAGTAGAATTTTTTTATAATTTATTTTGAAGGGTGTACGCAACAACAAGATATTGGTCAAACTGTGATTAATGTGACAAGTTCTACAACTGCAAATGTCTCTTCTCCTGTTACAATTATCAGGCCAATTCTTAGCACCACTGCTCACACATTTGTTTTCTCACCTCTTTCTATGACAACAGTAAGTCTGTGTTACTTTTATTTTATATGTTTAGTAAAAAGTAGAAACATTTTTAGTTTCTAAATTTATAACTTTAAGATTGGTTTAGATATAAGTAATATAAAGATGACAGTTGTAATTGCATTTGCATTATGATTGGAATATTATCTTTGTTCATGCTTTTCACATAATTTATTGAAATCATGTGTTGAAAGGTAACATATTACATTCCAGAATTCCAGTATGAAAATTTGATATTAATTTTATATCTCCCTCTATTGTGTAATACCCTCTATTGTGTTGTACAAGGGAAAAGTGCAATAAAAGGGTGAAAAACAATACAAAGACTAATACTACTAAGGGAAAGTGCAATATAAGGGTAAAAAATAAGCTAAAAGTATTTTATTGTAATGCTTGCAGTGTGAGAAATAAAATGGATGAGCTCAGGGGAATAGCAGAGGATATAGTTATCATTGGGATAACTGAAAGTTGGGCAAGCAGTGAAGATGCACAAATTTTAGAATTGAGTGAATTCACAATGTTTAGGGAGGACAGAGTGAATAGGAAAGGGGATGGGGTTTTGATTTATGTGAGAGAATTCTTAAACTGTATGGTTATAAAGTTAAATAGTAAAATTGAGGGTATAGAATCAGTCTGGGTGAAACTGAATACAGACAAAGGCAAAGGACTAATTCTGGGTAATATATATAGACCTCCTGTTTGTAATGAAGAACAGGAAAAGGGTATGTGCAATCTGATAAACGAAACATGTCAAAAAGGAGAATTAATTTTAATGGGGGACTATAATTATCCAAATATTGACTGGACAAACAATCTAGCTACAAATGGGAAAGGAGCAGAATTTTTGGAAGTGGTACAGGATTGTTTTTTGTACCAGATGGTGTATGAGGATACTAGGGACAATGCAATATTGGATTTGATTTTCACCAATGATGAGGATAGGGTGCAGGATTTGGTTATAGGTGAGCCACTGGGAGAAAGTGATCATAGAAGTATCAGATTAAGTATAAATTTTCAATCAGCGTACACAATCAATAGTAGGATAATTCCAAATTTCAGAAAGGTAAATTTTCATAGGATAAGGGACGAGTTAAAGGAGACATTCAAAGGGGGACTATTAGCACCGCATCATTCTGAACAATGGGAGGAATTCAAGAATAAGTTAGACAGGGTGTTAAAAATACATGTAATGTTCAGGAAAAAAAGGAAAATTTAGAAACTTGCTCCCTATGTGGTTTTCAGGGGAAACACACAAAGCTTTAAAATTAAAACAAAAAACATACAGGGTATATAAAAGCACTGGTAATGACAGGGACAAGGAGGTATATCTGAAAGCCAGAAAGGAGTTTAAAACTATTAGTCGGAAGCAAAAGGTGTCCTTGGAGGAAAAACTAGCAAGGGAAATAAATACAAACCCAAAAGAATTTTTTGCATATGCAAGTGGTAAAAATAAATTTAGTACTACACTGGGCCCGTTGGAGGGGAGGGGAAGTGAATTAATTCAAGACGAGGTGGGAATGGCAAACCTGTTAAATGACTTTTTTCTGGGGGTTTTCAATGGTAACTACACATTAAAAAATGATCCCAAGGATGGAGCCTTTGCAGGGGGTATAATTAAAGAATGCAAGTTTAACAGGGAAGAAATAGTACAACAGTTGAAAAGTATTAAGCCATCTAAAGCACCAGGGCCAGACGATATTTATCCGAGAGTACTAGTGGAATGCGCGGAAGAATTGGGGGACGTAATTCACATCATATTTAATTCAACATATAGCACGGGTTGGGTACCAATGGATTGGAAGTTGGCCAACAGAACTCAAATTTTCAAAAAGGGAATACAAAGTGATCCGGGCAACTATAGACCAGTAAGTCTAACATCAGTAATTTGCAAAATATTTGAATCTCTGTTAAAAAAGCATATAATGTTATACTTGGAGGAGGGGGGACTGTTATCAGATAATCAGTATGGGTTTAGGAATGGCAGATCCTGCTCTACAAACCTTTTGAAGTTCTACGAAAAAATTACCGAGGAGCTCGATAATAAGAGCAGTGTAGATATCATGTACATAGATTTTCAAAAGGTTTTTGATAAAGTACCTCATGAGGCATTACTGTTTAAATTGGAAAGGTTGGGGATTCAGGGAAAAACATTGATATGGATAAAGAATTGGTTATTGGGTAGAAAGCAGAGAGTGGAGGTAAAAGGAAATTATTCAGTGGACAGAAGTTATAAGTGGAGTGCCTCAGGGATCAGTTTTGGGTCCAATTTTATTTATAATTTTCATAGATGATATAGGTCAGGGGATTAAGAATAGAATCATTATATTTGCAGATGACTTAAAAATATGGGGGACAGTGAATACCAAGTTACAGATAGAGAATTTACAAGGGGATCTTGATAAGATATCCGAATGGGCTGTAAAATGGGGTATGTCATTTAATGTAGGGAAATGTCAAGTTCTGCATATGGGTTACAGGGACAGTGGAGCTGAGTACTGTCTGCAGGGAGTAAAGGTAAAGGAGGGAGAAACAGTCAAGGATCTTGGGGTGATAATTCACAGGGATTTTAAAATGGGTCACCAATGTTCAGCTGCAGGTAAAAAGGCTAATAGGTTATTGGGGTATATTAAAAAGACTAACTTCAAGGGATAAGAATATAATCTTGCCGTTATATAAGGGTTTAGTAAGACCACATCTAGAATATGCTGTACAATTCTGGGCTCCATATATGAGAAAGGATATAGAATTAATTGAAAGGGTTCAGAACAGAGCTACAAAAATAATAAAGGGGATAGCAAATCTCGACTACAATGAACGTTTAAGTAAACTAAACATGTATACACTGGAAAGAAGAAGGAGGGGGGATTTGATTCAGCTTTTCAAGTTGGTAAAACAATGGGACACAGAGGGCTTAAATTTCAATAGGGATAACAGAACAAGGGACCATGGGTATAAATTGAATAAGACACATTTTATTCGGGATTTAAGGAAAAACTACTACTTTAATAGGGTAATAGACAGTTGGAACGTGTTGCCAGAGAATATAGTTAATTCAAAGGAAGTGTGCGAATTTAAGATACAATTGGATAGTCAGTGGGAATTGGGGAGTTCATAAACAAAGGACCAGCCTTGTTGGGCTTGAGCCTGTAGCTGGTCGTCAATATTTATATTTGTAATTATAATTGAGCACTTTTTATGTGATTGTATACACAAGTAAGAAAATGATTAAAACTCGGATGTTTATTAAATAGCTTAATTTACTTTTATTGTGATAGAAATTTATGTTAAGGGTGTCATTTTTTCAAATATTGAATTCTGACACTTGTATGTGATATACTCTTCTTTTTTTGAACAGAGTTTCAGAGTACTGTGTTATAAATGGAATCAGTCATTTCTGTGTGTAAATTTTACTTTACTGTTTTACTAGTCACATCTAAATAATTATCTGCAAGTCTATATTTATATTGTAATTTACAGACTACTGGAGTAAATGATCTCCAAAGAGGCCTTTTTGTAGGAAATCCTAACACATCATTGAGAAATCAAGATTCTCCAACTTCATGTGTTCTACCTGCTCCTGATAGTCCAGGTTGGATGTTTACTTATTTCTCTCACAATTAACATTTTTTGTATACATGTATTTTACAATTTTGAGTTGAGTGTTTCATCCTCAAATTGTTGTGCATTTTCTTCTCTAGGATCTTCAACTTGCAGCTCATCTCCAGCAATCTCTTCTATATCATATGACTCCAGTGTAAGATTTTGTTACTTTTACAAATTACTCCAGCATTTTTAAAGGTTACGGGTAATTCAGTTTAATCTAATTTGTAAGCAGTATTTATGGTATGCAATTTGTCATTCCATGAATTTAATGAGCTGCCACCTTCAAAAGAATATTTTTAAATTTATGAGTTTAAACTATTTGACAAAAATGAGTTTTAAGAATTGTTATGCTGTAATTATATATTATAATTGGTATAAGAATTACTTTTCTTCATATGTTTAATATTTTAGTCTACATCTAAGGCTGTTAGGAGAAAATCTGACGAAGAAAAAATTCAGTACAAAGAACACCGTAGAGTGTGTCATATTAATGCAGAACAGAAGAGACGTTGTAATATTAAAGTAAATATATTTTGATCTTTTTATTGTTCTTCATTCTTAAATATTTTTCTCTTATATTTGTACATTTAGTACAATGTCCTCATTCATATTCTCTTCTGAAACAATATCAATTCTTAACTCATAGGTACTTGTTTTGCTAATACTACTGAGTGGAAATTTTTATGAATATGCATATAAAACACCATTTTAAATACCTCTGACATTAATTACACACAGATATTTTGGTGTTAAAAATCTTGAATCTGGGTTTTTCGACTTGTGTTTTAAGTTTTGAAATATGCTTTAGATTGTTATAGGTTTTAACTAAAATATCAGTTGATAATGAGACAAATTTATAGAAATTTTTTACAATGATACTTGGGAAATAGTTCAGCACCAATTCCAGCAACCCATATTTTTTGTTATGTTTTCTGGTTGGCTACTGGGTAACAATATAAAATTAGAAAAACCAATATTAGAGTTTTCATTTCCTTGAACTTTAGGCCAGGTTATGACATCTGAAACTCATGATGTAGCCGCCCACCTTCCTGTTCCTGTCATTTATTAATAAACAAATAAAATAGTAAAATGATGAGAATAGCTTTATCTTTCCCAAAATGGATTTTAAGGCTTTTGCTACAGATGTGTGTTTTGTAGTTTTTATATGCAGAGCACTCACAAAAGAGTGGCATCTTTCCTCCATTCCATCAATAAACTCACATTCAAAATGCATTTGAAGCTAAAATATGTCAAAAAAGGTATATTAGGTTTCAAAAGTTAATTTAGATCCCTTAGGTTTAAAGCTGTTTTAGGCTTTTTTGGGTCAAAAGCCTCAAATTAGATATTTTTCAGTGCTATTAAATTTGCATATTTTATTTAGAACATCCCAAGTTGTACAAAATTGCTAATGGATTTAAAATAGAAAGCATGGAACTAAATTTGTAAATATTTAAAAATCCACAATCTATTATTAATAAGAAAAACTGGAATTTGAACTAATTTAATTTTAAAATGTAAAATAAAATTGCAATGTAATATGCATGGGAATCAAACTATTCTATAGCATTGCTTTTGACCCCTAATTTCTGATTCTTAAAAAGGTAGAAAAGAAAAAAATAATATCTTGTAAAATGTTCCTCTCTTGATTATTTTTCTAAAAATTAAAAAAAAAAAGCTTCAAGATACAAATTAAAATTATGCACGAGACAAAAATTTAGACTGCTGAAAAACCACTTTTGTTATGTTTTTATTCAAAATAGCCCTTAGTGATGACTTGAGACCAGATTTTTATGCAGTAAAAACTGCCAAAATATGCAATTAAAAATGCTAAAATATGCAGTAAAAAATGATGAAATATGCAGTAAAACATTTCAAAATATGCATTTTTTATGCACTACTAATTAAAATTGAAAATGTAAAAGACTATTTGAAGGAGCTCTATAGGAAAGGAACAAAATGATGAAGTCAAGTATAGACATAAAGTTTCAAATGCAGATGCACATTTATTGCTTTTACATTCACAGAATTCTCATTACAGTTTTATTAATAAACCACTAATAGATTAAAAAAGTCTTTAAAATCAAAGAAATAATATGTACACACAAATTATATCGACATATTAAAATTTTTAAAAAATACTATGGTTTTTTGGGAGTAGTTTTTACTTTATTGTACTTGCGAATAATTTAAGTTAACAAACAAGTATTTTTCTAAATTATCTTCCGTAACATTATGTCTATGGTCACTTAAAATTCTTTTATACGATGAAAAAGAGCATTCCACATCCACAGACGTTATGGGGGCGAATTTCAAGGAACTTAAAATTTTAGTGTAACACATGTAATTTTTATTTAGTGCGGCCCCTTACTTGCCTTGAAGGATTTTATTCATACTTATCAATTTTGTCAACCTGAGATTTTTTTTAACACATCATCTATCTTTAAGTATGTTACCAGTTTTTCCTGGAATCGAATTGATTTTCATTACCTCATCTTCAAGGATTGAAAGGCTTTCATTTAATGTTAATCCTTTTTTTTACAAGTTTTTGGATTGAATCTACTAAAAAGTAGCAATGCGTTTTTACAAATGTCAATGATTTAACGAGGTTTATGTTTTCCATTAATATAGCTACTTTATCTAAACTTTGTGCGGAGTCAGCAGTGTTTTTTAAAATTTTCGGATCACTTCCGAATATTGGTTCCAATGCACGGCATAGAACAAAGCAGCAGACAGCCATGTGCCCCATCTTGGGAGCAAGGTGTCGGAGGTAACGAAACATTCATCAATTCCTTGTAAACTACCACACAGAAGGGTGCTTTTAGAAAGATTTTTTCCTCGTCCAATAAAGGAATTTAATTCCAGAAAGGAATCTAACCTTTTCAACAATAAGGTTAACTGCATGGGCAATACATGTGACATGGACTAGGTTTTTCTAAAACGTTTGTAACAATTATCCAGCCTTGATCATATATGAAGCCGCATCTGTCAAAAGCAACAAAACTCGGTTTTCTGTTCTGCTATCATTGGGAAAGAATATACAAAGAATTGTCAATGTACGATCTGACCATTGTACGTAAACATTTCTTTGTTATATTTTTTATTTAAATCCTTTAGCTACCTTTTGACTAAACAAAAAAGATTGTGAAATTTTAGGCATGTTTTTGAACAGCAGGCAAAGCACAACTGAATTAAATTAAAAATGATTGGATTGCTGTTTTGTGATTCTACATCCTTTTCTTTTTATATTAATAGAATAATTTCCTGTCTTTGCAGCTTATTCAGCTTCCTAAATGTTTATTCCGTGTGTTAATTTTCTTCATTTTTTAAAATTCTTCCTTTAAAAGTAACTTGGTTGTTTTTGTTCACTGAGGCGTCCTTAGAACAGATTCATTTTTAGTTTATTGCTTGTTTAGTCTATGTGCCTGTGATTATACATCTTTATGAGAATCCAATGATTGATCGGGTTGTTCTGCAGTGTCTTTTCTTTTCATTTTCATATTTCCCGTGTTACGTAATTATAATTGCTATACCGGCGATGTGATCATTTGGCTTATTTCTATAATTCATTTGTGTGTGTACAGTACCATTTTCAAATTCTATTCTGCTAAAAATAGATGCTGTGTCTCGTCCTGAGATGCTCTATATTTCATTGCAATAAAAGTGCTATAACATTTGAAATATTGATAATTTGGGTGAAATATGCAATAATCCTTCATTTATGCAATTTTATGCAGCAATTTTATGCAAAACTATGCAATATAAAATTTTACCTATAGTATCCTTGAAGCACGATTCTGATAAAAAATTGATCTCCTGACTCGTATGTGGTGTTCAACCAAATATGCAATTGCATAGGAATCTGGTCTCTAGTGATGACTTTATTCATTACTTGATAACTATATTTTTAATAAAATTAACATACAATTAATTCGTTGAGAATACAAATAAAAATTCATAATTGTTTTGATAATAAATACTTATTTCAAGCAGAAGAGTATTGTTGACAAACACTGTAAATCTTTTTATATGATTAATTTTTCATGATACAGCAAAAATTTCTCATATTAGCATAGTCAAAAACGAAGAATATCTTACATTTCTGATTAATTTAAGCATATGTTTTGAACTAAATGTGATAATTTTTACTACCTTTGTGTGTGTGTGTGTGAATTTATTTTCACATTCATTGTTTCGCAGCTGAGTATCATGCAATATATACATACTTCATAATTATGAACAAATTAGTAGGTTTGTGCTATCTTGGTTGATCATCTGATTCAGTATTTAAACAAATTTTTCTTTACCAGATTCATGCAAGATTCCCCAAGGAAAATTTTAAGAGAATCACAACTAAAAAATAAAACATGCTTAAATTTACCAATTCACTGAAGGTTTTCATCCCTGAATTTTTTATGTTTAGAGCTATAACTGCACTCATAGAAATGCATGACCGGAACCCATTCTAGTCAAGACATCATTACACAGAAGTGTTGATTATTTTAAAAGTTGTGTAAATGACTCTTTTTAGTGATTATATATCAAGACTTGTTAATTGTAATTTTGTAATTGCCTTAGTCTAAAATTTAAAATGTGTTTATATGATCATTTATATTTACTTTTTGAGCAGAACGGTTTTGAATCCTTACATAATCTTCTTCCACCCATGGGACAAACACCCACTTCCAAAGTTAGCAAAGCAGCTATGTTACAGAGAGGTAACTTACATTTAATTCTTTCATTACTTGCGTTTAGCATTTCTTTTTATTTATCTTGTGCCTTATTTAAGACTACTGTTATTTTCTATGGAAGATGTGTTAATTTCATGAATTTTCACACATGAATTTAAGTGTAATTTGATTCCAGTTTCTTATTTTTAACATATATTTTGCTTTACTTCCAAAGGAGCTGAATATATTCGCACATTGAAAACTGAACGGCAGCAGCAAATAGAGGAAGCTGAACTCTTAAAGAAGCAAATAGATGAATTGAATCAAGCAATTAAGTAAGTTAACAATAATCATACTTCATAACTAGCATATTTTTAATTTTTGTGTAAAAATTTGATTAAAAAAAACATTTTATTTCTTAATTTATATTCTACCTATAAGAAAGAAAAAGGTTTCTTGATAGGAGCTAATTTTTTAACATCTAGTAAACCTGGTATAATTCAGAATTTGAAATGCATGTAATTGATATTTGACTGATATAACTAAAGCTGAAATCTTAACATCTCCAAATAAGACAATGCCCTCGGACATCTTCTGGTGTGTACTAGCATCACAACCCTAGGGATCTGTCCTCGCTGTTGTTTTACCCTGGCCTACCCTTTTACTTTTTTCCTACCTCATTGTCTTGTATTGACGCAACTTGGCCAAATATGGCCCTTGTATCAGAAAACTCCAAGACAATGATAATTTATTTTGCACCCGCATTGTCTCTATTGGAAACATTAAATGAACTAAACCTTAATTCTTTTGTATTATGCATATTTGTATTTGGACAGTGACATAATGATATTTTTTGACATTTTGTGTATTATTTTTTATTAAAAGTAAATACATTCTCTGAAAGTGGATGTATCATTAAAAAGTTACTGTTTCACAGTCTATACCAGAGTCAATTGCCTGCATCTGGTGCTCCAATACCTTGCCAAAGAACTAATAGGATGAAAGAAATGTTTGCTGAATATGTGCGGCAACAAACTCTACAAAATTGGAAGTTTTATATTGTATCCTTTTCTAATCTACTTTTTAAGAGAATGTGTTTAAATGTCTCATTAGTAAAAATATATTTTTATTTTATATATATATTTTTAAGTATCATTAATTGTTTCACTACTTTTATAAAAGGAAGTGTTTCTCTGTGTCATGTCTGTTTGTAAGCAGTGTCCAGACGAATCAATGGCACTTACAATAATGAAATTTGGAACACGGGTAGTACTAATTTTTTGCAATTTTTGTGTTGAGCTCGAATTTTATAATTTAATTTAGAACATTTTAGTATTAATTTTTGAGTTTTTTTCATCCTCCTTTCTTTTGGGGAATGTGAAATCATAGCTTCCTCGATTGAAGAAAGGAAAGAATTTTGGGTTTTTGACATTGGAACTGTGCCAATTTTTGACGGAGCTGAGGTCACATTAAAGAAATGACAGATTCTGCGTTTTTCATCCTTCTTCCTTTGGAACCATACCAAGTTTTTCAACTCTAGCTTGTTTTGATTTACATTGTTGATTAGTATAACTTTCTTGCTAACGATTTCAACTTTGTCACACAGAGTGAACAGATTTGAAATCTGCGGAAAATTTTACACCAGATCAATACAGTAAATCTGTTTTTTTTTTTAATAAATAATTTTTCAATTGTAGCCTATATCATGTCGGGTAGAGGTGGGACTCATTATTAAAATTATTGTTTTTATTTTTAATGTTTTCAGTATTGGTACAATTTAATGTGTCCAGCCCGATTTTTAAATTTTATTTAGAAATATTTTAAAATTAATTTATTGACATTTATTTATTACTAGCCACTTTAAGGCCATCACTACATTGCCTGTGGTGTTGGTTTGCAAAGCAAACCAAATAGGATCTTGTTTAAAAAAAAGTTTATTTCTCAGGTGTAAAAACAGTCAGAAGTTGAGGTTAAAATTACTGTTGTAGTAATGCAGAAAAACTGTATGTAGCAACTAGTCTTACTTCAAAAACTTCAGGTGATTTATGAATACAGGTGACATGTATATAATATTGCAAGAAGTACGACTTTTTTGACACTTAAATGTTTTTGCATATTAAAGACTTTTGCATTCAATTATCTGAAATTTTAACAGTACTTAACATATTTGAATAGTTATAGCATAAGAATGTTGTATTTGAATAAACATTAGACATAATTTCATGAAATGTGACATGAGATTTGCAATTTCTCTAAAATTAATTTGACAACGATTCATGTGTGTAAAAATGTAATTGTATCCACTTAAAAATTTTTTTCAATGTTTTTCCTTGACTTGTATTTTTAGTTCAGTTTAATTCTTGAACCTTTAGTTGAGTCATTCAATAACAATGTCTCTACTGCTAGTGTGGATGAAATGTGCAAATCAATTTTAACTTGGCTTGAACAGCATTGTTCTCTTGTTGCTTTAAGACCGAGTAAGTTTCTTTTCGTAATATTTTAAAATATTTGTATGTTTTTAGTGTATATATAATTTAATGTCTTATTAGAATGTTTTAAATATTAACCTGTAATGCAAACTTAATGATTATTGTAGTTTAGCAGAATATTTGTAGCTATGCAGAATATTTGCATTTTGATAAATATGTATGCACAAAGTAGACAAATATACTATCTTTTTGAATTAAAACCTACAGATTACATTAACTTTACTTGTTAGCTGTGTCATGTATTCAGTGGTCCCTAACTCACCTGGTGCTACTACAACTTCACCTGGTGTCAAAACTACAAAGAATACTGATTAACTCTTTTTTTACACACCTTCCACTTCCCTTTTCTAAAATTCATTTTCACCACATTCCATATCATGGTTACAGTTTGTTTGTGCATGATTAAAAATACATTCACTAATATCACAGTTTACACATCTCTACTATTATAAAAAGAAGTGTTTGTTTGTCTGTCTGTTTCGCGGCCGCAAAATCCTGACGATTCTATGGCACTTACAGCAATGAGATTTGGCACACAGATAGTCCAAAATTTTTGGGTTGCGGCGAATTTTAAAATTGAGTCTAGAAGATTTTTAAATGAATTTAATAGTTTTATTCTCTTCCTGGTTCTTCAAATGCGTTTCTCCGGACAAAGAAGAAACACCCCAATCTAGACTTTTCTACCTACGTGACTTTGCCGTCAGTCTTTGGAACCACGCCCAGTTTTTTCATCGCAGAGAACGCTAAAAAAATTGTATTTTTCGTTTCTGCTTTGATTTTGCACGGAGGAATGATTTTCTAGCCAGACGAAAAATCTTTTAACTGGAGTCACTCAGTTCTTTTTTCTATCTCCTAGACCATTAAAGATAGAGTAAAAATTTCAACGAATTTGAAATTCGGGGAATTTCACTTTTGATCGATACCTAAAAATGTGATTTTCTTTAAATAAATCCTTTTTAAATTGAATATATCTTTTATATTTTTGCAAAAGATTGTGACGTCACATGAAACAAATTGCATCTTCTGCCCTTCACGTTAAAAAAAAAGAAACAGATTACATTTCCTGTTCTATTCCATTTCAGAAAATAAGGTGGGGGGGGGGGAACAATTTAGACTGGGATTGTTAAGTTCTTTTTCGTAAAATCGGAATCGCTAAAGATGGATTGAAAATTTTACACCAGATTAATACCTTACATCACAGCATTGCCCGTGGTGTTGGTTTGCTTCGCAAACCCAGTGACTAGTGCTTAATAAATATAATAATTCTCTAAAATATTTATATGAAATCTTTGTTTCACAATAAAAATATTTGATAATTTGTACTTTTTACTATTTGAGTCTCATAATGGTTTTACAGGGTGGTAACAGAACCGGGAATTCTCAGGGAACTTTTTAATTCTGGAAATATCAGGGAATTTTCAGGGAAATATTCCAAATTTCACAAAAAATCAGGGAATTAAAATTTTTTTTATGTAAACTGTAACTATTGTCGTTTGTGGCCTATTTAGAGATGCGCGATTACAAGTACTTTTGAGAATCGAATAAATCGTTTTCGCCGAAATTGTAAGTCGACTAAAGAACACAGCCGTCGTAATTTTCGAACCCAGCCAAAACCGCTGCCGTGGTTTTCGCTACCGGAGCGTCTCGTCGCCGTGAGGCTAGTGATACAACTTGTGGTATACAATTTTTAACTTGTGTAACTAATGATGGTTGGTTCATATTCATTAAATTCATATTTTTTGCTTGCAATTACATTTTTGTTTAATTTTTTGGTAAAACTTCAGTCTACGTTTATAGCGGTGTTACAGCCTTGGCACTTTTTTGGCGCACTTCTAAATTCGCCAAAGAAGGAATTATTTCAAATGAACCAATGAAATCAACCGACAGTTCAACGAATTTTGAAAGAACTATATAGAATGCTATCCAGATTATGAATATAGTGAAGAATGTATTGCTTCGCAAATTGGATTACAGCCATAGCTGTGTAGCCCATGGTGTTGATTGGGAATTCGGCGTGACGCCACAATCTCTTGTGAAAATATAAATATTTAGTTAAAAAATTATGTATTAAAAGAAAATCAAATGTATAAAGTATCAATCTGGTGTCAAATTTTAAATCCGTTGAAATTTTCAATCTATCTTTAACGATCCCGATTTTACAAAAAAAGAACTAAACAATGTCAGCCAAAATATTTTTTCTTTTTGTTTTCCTCTTTCGCTGAAAATCTCTCTAAACGTCTCAATCTCTTGCGAAAATTTTGAAGGTATTCAATTTAAAAATTTTATTTATTTAAAAAAAATATATATATATTTTTAGGTATTGATCTATTGTGAAATTTTCCGCAGATTTCAAATCCGTTGAAATTTTTACTCTGCCTTTAACGGTCTAGTAGATAGAAAAAAGAACTAAAAACTCCAGATAAAAATGTATTTGTTTTTTATCGTCCGCTGGAAAATTATTCCTCCGCATAAAATGATAACGGAAACGAAAAAAATTAATTTAGAATCTGTGATCTTCTATATGCTGTTGCATTCAATAATAATTACATTTCATTAATTCATTTAAAAATGTTCTAGATTGAATTTTAAAATTCGCCTCGACCCAAAAATTGTAAAACATTCGGACTACCTGTGATGTAAGTGCCATAGATTCGTCAGGACTTTGCGCGCAGGAAATAAACAGACAGACTGACAAACACTTCAGTTTATAATATTAGAGATTCAAAATGAAAATTTAACCTTTTGACTACGATTATCAATATAACAAGCGCGATTCTTATAACTTTCAATGCACTACTGCTGTAACGGCCGTAATCTAAATTATTTCTTGGCGCGATTCTTATAACTTTTAAGGTACAACTGATGTACTGGCCGTTGTTTAAATTCTTCCTTGGCGCGATCATGGTACAATTGTTGTATCGGCCGTAGTCTAAGGACCGGTGCACACATCCGATTTTTCAACGTGCGGCACCTAAGCTCAACTATGCAGACATAGCCGTGAAATGACGCAAGTACTCAGACATTTCGGGCCATTTGCGATTAGTTTTCTATTGAAGAAAACGTGTTTATTTCGCTAACTTAAGAGTTAAAAAAATATATTTTGAAACAAAATAGTTGTTACTGGATCAACCATTTATTAATTACTTCAGGGCGGAGAAGCGTGTGCGGCGATTTGCTATGCCGTGGGGAACTGCGGTACAAATTCCACGCAAAATTGTACGTACATCGCCGCAGTGGCGCCGGAGGGATGTGTGCACTACTCCATTGGATCTAATGTATCTCAGACCGCACTTGCTTTACGGCAGTGGCGCCGTACGTTGAAAAACCGGATGTGTGTACCGGGCCTAAAGGTTTAACTTTTCGCTTGTCGAGGTTACCATGGAAACCATAATAATCGTAATGCAGATAGGTTGCCTTAACCTGCCCTAACTTGCTACTAGAAGTGCGCCAAAAAAAACCCCGCCAAGATTGTTGCCACCGCTTTAAACGTAGACTGAAGCTGTATCAATGTTTTATGTATATCTGCATTTGATTTTGAGGTATATTTGGATAATGTAGGGACAGGTGTAAAAGGTTCATAAAATTTTTTAATCAAAATATTTTTTTCACATTTTTTTTCAACTGCTATTGTTAGAGTTCCATTAAGGGTTCCAGCCCTTGCAGTAACAATTAAAATATGAGAAAAAATACAAAATATTTGTGGAGAATGATTCTTTTACCTCATCTGACCCTAAATATTTAGAAATATTGTCATGTGGGTACTGTATATCGATACCAAATATGGATCCCGACATTTCTTATGGAATTTGTAAAATCAGGGAAATTTTTTCACACTATCATGAAAATCAGGGAAATATCAGGGAACTTTTTTTCGAGGATTTTGTTGCCACCCTGTTTTACTACATGTGTCACTGCTATAATGAATATAATAATTTGATTACAACCTTTGTTATATATATTTATTTATTTTATATTTTCAGGAGTTCTGAATTCTCTTCGACATCTGAGCACAACTACGAGCATTCTATCGGATCCTTCTCGTGTACCTGAAGAAGCTATTCAAGCAGTCACAAAGAAAGAGAATAGGCAATAGCAACATATATGCCTTTATTAGACTGTTATCTCAGGGGTATTTTTGATCTAAAGATTTATAGATGTATTTTATGAATGCTAAGTAATGTTTTCATTTCAGTAAAACTGTTTTTATGTGTTTGATTCTTTTCTGTTATTAAAAAAATACATATCCTCATTGGGAGTCTGATAAAAAAAATTCTTGATTTTTTTTTAACACATATCTAAAAATATATTTATTATTTTTGTATGTTTTGAAAGGATAAATTGTTTGGATTTTATAGTTTTATAATAGAGTTTTAAAAGTACTTCAGAAATACATACTAAAAGTTTGTAATTTGTTAAAGTCTATCATTAGTTTGTTATAGGGGGCAACAATTTTGTAAGTTAATTAGAAATATTGTTATTATTCTTTGAGGATATGTTTGTCTACATTTGATAGTCATTTTGTATATAAAAAGTGTGTGCCAACACAATAAATATAAGGCTAAATATTATGAATATTTTATGATTTCTGTTATATATACATTTTATTCTGCTCAACATGTTTAAGACGTGACTGCTTGTTTTATTGTTTGTAAAAACTTTTGTTTTGAAGAGAGTACAATGGTGTATCACATTTTTAATGGATTGTATTTGTGCATTTTCATTAGTTACATTATCATTATTTCTATTCATACCATAAGTTGAAGACTTGCTGACTCATTTTTCAAAAATGCTGTACTTTAGAAGTTTGTTAAATACTTTCTTATTGTGTTTTTTTGTTGTGTTTAAATTTTATGTTTTGTTATAAGACTCAGTCAGTTTGAACTTTGAAAATGTATTTTTAGTTGAGTATTAAATATATTATAATTATGATTGGTATTAAATCACTATATCCCTAATATTGATGTAAATAATAATTTTACAGATTAAGAATGTTTTGATTTCAATGTGATAGAAACTGGATTGTGAAAACTAGAAGTGTTAATTTGTTTCTTTTAAATACATATCAATTTTGGTTGTGGAATACTGTCTTATAATTCTAACATAAATTTCACAAATAAAGACTAATAATAAAACTTCATGCCATGATAATATTTCTCAACATAAATTTAATCATGAAACCTAAGAAGTCTACAAAATTTGCCGAGGAATCCTATCTCATTTGAACTATAAAATAAAAACAAATTTTTCTTAACTTGGAGTTTTGTTGGTTTGGTTGATTTCAATTTTAGGCTTTATATTTTTTGCAAGTTTAAATATCAAAGAAATTTTAACTTTGCTTCATTTATGTAGATTAAAATATTTTTTTTAAAATTTGCTAGATCATTATTTTAATTACATAAGTTTGAACTCTGAAGTATGAATTTTTAGGACATTATTTCCTTGTTTATATAAACCTCTGACTTTTGTCATGAAAGATTAGGTTTTTCTTGAAACCACTTTGAGAAACAACGTAATGGCACTGACCAAAATTTAATATTAATTGATTATGTTTTTTAAATGAATTGTAGAGTTACATTAAAAAAAAAATTAGGTACAAAATAATTTGAATTCATTGCAACTTTAAATTTTTTTGTTTTAATCAACTATTTTTTCAAATTGATGCAGAATAGGGATGTATAGTTTTGTGAAATTAAATATTAATTTTAAGTCATGCACAATATTTTCCAAGATACTGGCTGTTTTTAGATATGTAGTAATGCCCCTGTTTTAGGAGGGTAACACTAAACGTGCTGACACGTGTGATAATATTCAGTAGATATGAACATAGAATATTAGCTGGAAAGTTATTTCATTTCAATGCTGATTGTCATGTTCTGCTATTCATCTGGAATTGTTATTAATTATCTTGGGAACTGCAATTCAAGTTGGACTTTTCAAATAATGCCAAAGTTGCTAATAGCAATTGATTGTCTGTTTTGTTAGTTTTTGATTTGTACTGCATAAAGAGAGAAGTGGACATTTTATTTATTCTTATTTGCATAAAACTATTCAGTTAGGTCATTAAAACTGGTACTAATAAACATCTAATGTGTAAGAAAAATTAGTACTCTCTAGAAGTAATGAACATAAAATTGGTAGTCATAATTATCTTATTCATTAAGTGCATGTTACAGAATGTATCATGCTGTAAAATAGGAATAAATGGTTAATATTTGAATAAAAATTTACTGATGTAAATAAAGCAAATATTCTCCTTTGACACAGTTACGCAAAACAAATATACGTTTTTAAGATGAAGTATGTGTAACTAACTGAATGAAGGCTATAAAGCTAAGGCTAAATATCGCCTTGAACTAGCCATTTAATTTGCAACATATAAAGATATACTTCAAAGAATATGATTTTGTAGTTTTCATTCCTATGGTTCTGAAAGATTTTATATTTCAAGAAACTATTCTTTTAATTATGTGATATGAATAATTATGCTGTTCTTGAAATTGTAAATTGTTTTTATGTGAATAAGTATATATAGTATTCAGTAAATTCATTTCACTAGTTGTGTCATAACAAATTATTAGTCATTTAAAGAGTTTATGAACTGAAATAAAAATTTTAAGTGTTATAATATATTTATGAAATATAAATGTTTAATTTTTCTTGATATATATCGTGTGAATGAATCGAATTGGTTATGCAAATGGTCATTTTATTGTAAAATGTATTACGGTTGTAAAAATATAATGATTGCTGCATTAAGTATCAACTTGCAGCAGTCACTGTTTTATAAAATGGAACTGTACTACAACATTGTATACATTTATAAGAGATAAATGTCATTTTATAGTTTTTGGTAATGAATGTAAAGTTTCTGAACCTTGATGTTGAAATGTACATTTTATTATCTTTTTATATTTTATTGCTATAGGGCAGAACATTTGTTATATTCCAAGATTTTATCTCAATTTGTTATAATTAGCAAGTTATTCATTAGCATCATTATGATCATAATAGTATTCATTATAATCTTAGCTTTTAAAATTTCATGTATACGGATTACAAAACAGTAATTAAGTTACAGCAATAGAGAAATTTAGTTTTATTACCAGTCAACAAAAGATAATAGTTTACAGAGTTGCTTAAATTGAATCTGTATTTTCAATTTTATACCAGCAAAATGTTTTTATAGGATCTTTTAAAGGAGTTAGTTAGGAATCGCCATCTATTCTGCCATAAGTATTTATACTTGGATATTTGTCTATCTGTTGTAATTTCTGATGAATTATCTATTGTCAAAAAACTGTTTTTTATAAATGGTCTGTTTAATGTCTATTAGTTTTTAAGTCATGTCATCTAATATTAAACTTATGAAAAAACTAGTTCTGTAGCCTGTTATTAAATTTATATTATTTGGGAGCTATACTTTAAAAAATTAAACACTGGCGAGTATTATGAAGCATTTGATATAAATATGATTAAGGTTGATATATGTAAAATTCTTAACTTTTAATTATAAAACTTTGAGCTTGTGTATTAAATAGTTGAGCTGTAGCTTGTTCACACACTTATGAAAACCATAGTTCCGTAAATACATAATTCTGTGCTGTATGTGTTAACATCAGGAAGTAGAACAAAATATTGATTTTTTAATCAAGATTGGTCAAAATTTAAAAGATGATGCTAGGCAGTTTGTATTTAGGTAATTTATTCAGATTTGGTACCACCTATTTTGTTTGATTTGCAATCGAAAATAAAAATACAAAACTAAAAGGAACTTTTTAAAATGCTGGCAGTTAAAAAAAAAATTTAAGTATTAAGTGATCACAATTTTAAATGATCACTATATCAAAATAAATTTTGAGCATTTTTAATTTTTTAAATTAAATTTTTCTGTGAAATCATTCAATTGCAAAAATTGACAAATGTATGAAAACTAAAATGTACTTTCTAAACCAACTAAGAATAAAAATCGGGTGTATCAAAAAGTAGTTCAAATTCAATTATTAATCGCTTGTGAATCGTATTCAGCAAGATCTGACTTCAAAGTTGACAGAGAATGGCAAAGACGTTTTTGAGTTTATTTCAAGTTAAAATAATGTTTCTCTCTCTCTTCAATCCATACTTGGGAAAATTGATTAATGCTAACATGATCTTGTATCTTCTGTCTTAAATGCTCTCAAAATAAATCAAGTAATTTAAATTTGTTTTTAAAAACAAATAGAAACAAAACATGTCAAAATATTTGTAAGAAATTTGAAAAATTAGAAAGTATTTACTAAAATAATTTAGATTTTCATATTTAGGTTTTTGTTGACCACTTCATTCTTCAAATATTTATGTTTGTTGTAAATACGGATATTGCCACTGCTATAAACATGAGCTAGCACATTGAACAGCTAAACAGAAAATCTGTAATAAAACTTCAACACATTTACAAGTAAAACATGAGTAATCATTGTTTATTTTAGCAATATCAACTCAGAATCAAATAAGCAATTCTGTTTTAAAAACAAAGTTTTTTGTTAATTACTTAATGTCAGTAAGTTGTCATAAATTTTGCTTTGTTAACATGCTTGAATTTTACCTGTGGCAATTTTTATATAAAACTATAAACTTGTCTGAAACTAAAATAATCTAATCACTATTTAAATTAATTTAGTTAAATTTTGAAGTAAAAATGGGTGCTATAAATTTTAACTGAGCATTTAGTAGCATGCTAAATAAGCTTTTTTGAAATACTTGGGTGTATTTTATAAACAGCTTTAAAAACAAAACTAGCTCAGAAGTTAACAATGTATTAACTAATGCTTCTAGTGAAAATGTCATAAATTATAGAAATGTACAATACTCAAGTGTTGCACACATTTTCAATTACTAACAAATAATGTACATATAAGTTTAATACAATTTTATAATTATTTATTACTTTTAGTACTAAGCAATGAGTTATTTTTGTAAGGAATGTTTTCAGTTTAGTATAATTTGAATTTGTGGAATTATAAAGCCTCTGCCACACAACATGGAAAACAATAATCTAATTTATGTTATAAATTTGTTTCCCAAACTAATTTTTTACTTGACTGAGTATGAATTAAAATTGGAAATCATGCTAGGAATTACAAACGTTCTCTATTTATAAATTTCTTTCAATTTTATGAATGCTATTATATTCGAAATATAGGAGCACGAATTTGCTTTAGAGCTTGTATGAAATTAAGCAACTAACTAAAATTTTAGATTAAAAGGACTACATTTTGAATATTTTTGGTTTGCTAAGAAAAAGTGCTATGTAAATTAAATTTATATGGATAAAATACAAAACTTGTATACCTAGAGTAATTGGTTGTAATAACCTTCATGTAGCAAGCAAGACTAGAGTAATTTCAACTAGCAATTTCATAAGTCCTGTTGACTGTTAATATAAACTGTTCTAATTCTGCATTGTACCACATCAATGTGTTCATCCGATTAAAGTGGCAAATAAAATATATTTTACTTTGGGCTATTTTCACCCCCACTTAGACTACAATGAATAAAAATGTATATATCAATATATGTAGAAAGTTTGTTTTATAATATTGGTGCTTTCCTTTGCCAAAAACAGTGAATATTTCTTAGATTTTATTCGATTTTTTTATTATTTGAATGTACATTAACAGTTTAATTATTTACCCTTGATACTGTTATTTGAAAGTTGTACAGTTTTTCAAATGTGATGGGCAGTTTTATGTGTAAATTGTTATTTTAAAAGTGTTGTGTACTTAAAGAAGAGCTGCTATTCTGATCGATGTTTAAGTAGTTTTTATACTTCATAGTACAAAGAATAACCTGTGTTACATATACATGCCAATAAGTGTTCGATTTTGATTAGTTGGTCATGAGAATACGATACAAGTTGTGTGTATTTGTGCTAATAAAAGTCATTGATACATCTCAGTTCAATTCTTCACTTTTGCATACATTCGTTAAATCTAGAACTAGGTAGCTAACCATAACACCAAATCTGACTAGTTCTGCCATTGTGCACTATCCAGCTTTCTTTTGAATCCTTTTAAGAGCACTATACTATAATAAATGGGTGGAATTATCACATAAAAATGCAATTTGCACATAAGAAATTAAGTACTTTTAGTTGGGATATTGTCTCACAAGAGGTTGAGTTATTATTTTTAAAGCATTTTCATGAATAAATGTTATAATTGAAATATTCTGAGGTGAATAGAATTTTAAAGTGTCGAAGAGCTCACACTCAGAACGCTTAAATAACATCTGGGTAGAAAAATTCAATGACGAATTAGCAAGGAAGTACAAATAAAATTTTCGAACTGTGAAATTGGATTTCAAAGCAGTCCGACTCAAATCTAGTACTAAATACTGTTCACAAGCTCATATTGGTGTCTTCAACTACTTGTCTCGAAACCAGAGTGAAGTGTTTTTTCAAAGTAATAGGGGGTTTAAATTTTTACATAAGAGGATTTTGTGTTAAGGTATTTGTGATGCAACAAATAAACATTTATGGGTCTTTCCATGCTGAAAGGGAAAAAGTTGAAGAAATAAAATATTAATAATAGATATATTTTACATAATTTTGTGTTTAAAAATGTCAAGTTCTTTAGTAGGTACTAACTTTTTTTTTAGAACTTAGTTAGATTTTAGATTAGTTAGAATTTTGAAATAGAATTGGAAAGGTCTAAGAAGTGTTACATAAGTTACTTTAAAAAAAAATGTGTTAAATTTAATTGATGAATGACAGTTTTAAAAAAAATTGCATAACTACAATTATGAAAGGCTCTAGAAAGTAATGTATATACTTTTCAAACTATCATGTTTAAACAGAACATAATTTTATTCAAATGTCCATGAACTTTTTCTGTTATTACTCTATACTGTAACATAAGTTACTACGTTAAATGTAATTCTATGAACTTAAAAATATCAGTAAATTAATAACATTCCCATCAAAGTTTAGCTTTTTATTAGTTTGTTGAACAATTAAAGAAAATATTTTGTTTTCCATTATTCTTTTTTAATATATTTACACTTCAAGATCAGTATATTTGTCTAACTGTAACGTAAGTTACCGAGGAATATTGGCATTGGTGATCAGAACAGGATGACAAAAATTAGCAGAAATTAATTTAATGATGACCTGAGGAAATTACAATACGATATAAGTAGGGCAACAAATGCAACTTTTATTCACACGTTCTACGCTGCATGTAAATTACTAAAACCAAAATTTCTCCTTCATGGGGTGTATTGTAAGCGAGTTATAACCGCAACATAAATGCAACTTTCTGTATAAATGCAACTTTTTTGCATAAATTCAACCACCTGCAACTTTTTAAAATTTGGCTTAAAATAAATTAATATGAAATTACTATTTCATTTCTTGCACTCTGAACCAACCCTTTGATCACGTTTGTCTGATCTTGCGAATGCCGAAGTATGGCGGATCAAAAAAGAAGTTCGCGGAAAGATGGTGTTCGTCCTAACAGACGAAAGTGAAATCAATGTCAAGGACTTGTAACACATTGGTTGGCACTCTTGATAATCCAGAGGAAACTTGCGTAATCGACTGCAGAGTTTGAGTGTCTATCATCAATATGTTGTTCGCCTGGTAGATGACGTTTTAAAATCCATGAATGTTGAGCGAAAGTATTTTGCGCTTCTGCTATCCGATACTGCACATTAAATGACTGCGGCTGGCGCAGTTTTTCGATGTTATAGAAATTATTGGCCAAGGATCGGCCATTCAATGTTCTTCTGTATTTCATAATTATTATATCGCTGTTGTACACGACTGAAGGTGTCAATATATTTTTCATTTTTTTACGAATAATTTATTTTAGAATTTATTGTATCAAAAATAAATGCAACTTTATTTCCATAGATGCAACTTTAGGGAATGATAAATGCAACTTTCCCCATTTTTACTGCAACAAAAAAAGTTGCTCTAGATATAAGATATCACTTTTTTAGTGATTGATAAGTTAAACGTAATTTTATATTTATGCTTGAAGTGAACACAGTGTACATAAAAGTGTTAATACTCTGATTATGCCGCTATTAATATTTATATTTTACTCGTAGTTTAATGTGTGAATACTTGAAATATTTACTTGAATAATACTTGAAAAGTATTTACGATAAATTGGTTAGGGCCAGTACTTCGTTATATAAAAAAGAATTTACCGGACCGTTGTCTCAAAGGTTGAGAACCACTGATCTAAAACACTCCTTGACATCAGAATACAAACGAGAGAATGCATACCCCTTGGCCTTTAAAATAACTAAAATATTTGCAAATAGTTTCAAAGGCGGTGATGCGTCATACGTCTTACAACCCCTGAAAAGGTTAAAATAATTTGCAAATTGCAAAAATTAATAGCATTTTAAGCTTTAATGGGATATTAAATAATCGGAAGTAAGAATTGAATC
Source organism: Metellina segmentata (assembly GCA_947359465.1). Taxonomy (NCBI): domain Eukaryota; kingdom Metazoa; phylum Arthropoda; class Arachnida; order Araneae; family Tetragnathidae; genus Metellina; species Metellina segmentata. Next base: position 55,362,964 of record OX375874.1, read on the forward strand.
TTGTGAAATTCCCTTTCTTATTCTAGCTAAACTACTTTAATTACATGATAATTTTTATTTTTAAAGCATCGTAATAAAAGTTTTAATAATATGATATTTGTATGCGTAAATTTGATTTTTAAGGAATTATTTTCAAATTGCACTCTTGCAGTTGACAACCGAGTAATTTATTTGTCTAGAAGTATCCAGTTATTGTTACCAGAAATGGAATGGAGTATTTTTTCTGCAAGTTTCTTTTTCCATATGATGGTTGTTTTTCAGGTAATCTAATGTTACTTTTGAAACATTCTGATTTTGATGTTCAGGGAAAAAAAGTGCAATTGCATTCCAGAATGAAATGCTCCTTTTTCTGCACAAACGACTTTCCACCGCGCTCATATCTTCAAAGAGAAATTCCACAAAAATATAATGACCCTATATACTTGGGAGCAGGAACGTGGGAATACACTCACGCGATGCTAAATTAGACCCCCATAATGTTTCCTCTTTAGATGAATGGTGATTTTAATAGCTACTTCTTTTTCGACTCCATAAGATAATGCCCGTATAGAGCCTTTTATTGTCTTCTTAATGCTATACCTCATTTTGAGAGTTTTTGAAAAGCGGAGTCTAAAAATGGCAAGAGCTATTTTTGAAGCTCCCTCGCATAAAACATTGTTTCTTGACATACTAGATGATGATTTAAAATATGTGAACTCTTGTGCTAACTGTTTCCAACTCTACGGAATTTTTTCGGGAATTAATTGTGTAGGTGGGAAACATTTAACGTTTATTTTATCTCCCTTTTGAGCAATGTACCATGCACGCTATTAGAAATCTTATACCTTTTAAGGGAGGGTGGTTATTAAAAATGTTTTTGTGCAGTTACATTTTAAATGACGCTGGTTTGCTCAAACACTTTGGAATCTTAAACAGAGGTGTGTTGACAGGAATGGCTGTCTCGACTGCAAAAGTCTAAAGGGGTGGTTCAGAAATATTTAATAGTTCTGTGATTTTCTTAAGAAAAAATGTTTTATGTCAGCACAATTTTTAAGGATCCATGTCACTAAAGTCCTTTGCAGTGCCGTGGTGTAAAGTGCATACTTTCGATCGTTACATATTCAGAATACAACATTTAAAGTTGATCCTTCCTTTTTTATATAGTCCCCTACACTCGTGTAACTATTCAGAAAAGAGGAAGTCACAGCAATAAAATTATCTTTTCACAAACGCCTGAAGGGGAGGCCTTTTCTTCTGTCCTGGAGACTCATTAACAGAATCCACTGACAAAACACGGATTTTTGATAGTTTTTGTGCTCAGTCAATACAAAATTGTAATCAAGAATTACTATTACAACAATAATTTATTAATTACTTTTGTTCTGAAAAGAACATTTAAACCAATTGAAAATATAGGCATATTCCATATCAATTCAGGCAGGGGGTTACATTCATAACGTCAGATGTTTTTGAATGTAACCTATGTTAAAATTCAGGAAAAAGTAAGAAACGTGTATTTTTTTGTTTTGTTCCAACAAAATTCCTGGCCTGAGATACAAGCTGCTAAAGATGGGCGATTTTCGGTAAAATTTTAAAACGTTCTATCCTCGAAACGTTTTAAGATATTGTGTTGCGTTTTTTTATTTGAAAGATAATATTTTTCTAATTAAAAGGGTTTCATTCGTTTGGAAATATGTGTCCCAAGTTCTCTTTCTGTAGTCTTCTGAAAGTTTTTTTAAAAAACCAAAAATAATTTTATTTTTAAAAAATGCCATTAAATTTTTTTTTTTTTACTGTTGATTCAGTATCATATAGCAGTGGTGTGCAAACCGTGGGTCGCGACTCCGAAAATTTATGCGGGTCGCCAAATTGAAAGAAATTTATTTGACATAAAAAAATATAAGGCGTTTCTTCAACAGGTATCAGATACCATTATAGTAGTGAAATGAGATATAATCCAGTCAACAGGTACAGGATATGCAATACTCTTAGATATACAAATTCTGTAAAATTCCCAGAATTTTTGAGATTGCTGCTTTTGAGATAAATAAATTATTAAGAAAAAATGCATAAAAAATTAGCCACGGAAGCTAAAAAGTGAACTTTGTTTATAAAACCTGTTAAACTCAGAAATTGAAGTTCTCCTTTACAGGGAATGTAGTACTCTATAGTACTGATCAACTGTCAAAAAATAAAAAAAATTTCAGAAGGCTACAGCAAGAGAACTTGGATACATATTTCCAAACGGAGGATATCATTTTAATAAAAAATAATATCATCTTTCAAAAAAAAAAAAAAAAAAAAAAAAAAACCCGCAGCAAAATATCTTGAACCGTTTTAGAGATAAAGCGTTTTAAAATTTTGCCGAAAATCGTAAGTGAGAAATGGAGCCGGAGGCCTCATTTTTGGCGGCCTGTATCTCGGGCACGGAACATTTTTTCTTCGGGCTTTTATTTTGATCAAAAAAAAAAAATGTGTTTATTACTTTTTCCTGAATTTTAACATACGTTAAATTCAAAAACATCTGAGACTATGAAGTTAATATACTGCTTGAATTGATATGGAATATACCTATATTTTGTCAGATAAATGATTAAATTTTGTATGGTGAGAGGACGGTATCAGCTTCAACTGTCCCAGGTCCTAAAGAGTCTAGTTTTGCCTCTGATCTTAAACATTATTGCATTAGAATTTTTGTTAGGTAGGTATTTTGATTATCGTCGTAATGGAGCAACACAACGGGCTATTGACCACTGTTCGGGATCAATCCCTTAAGGGAAAGATCCGAGGACAACACCACGTTATTTTGAGCTCCGGTCAGATGACAATGTAACGCCTGAGCCGACACCCCACATTCCAAACTTCCAAACCAACCCAACGTGAGGACTTTCAGCTACGACAGATTTAAGGTGCACCAGCCGTCTCTACACCATACGCTTACAAACATCCATGCACTGACCTGGATTCGAACCAGGAACCTTCAGATCTAGAGGCCAACACCTGTAAATTTAAGGGGACAAATGGTAATATTTTTTTTGTAGGTTGATGACATAGGCGTGATTTTCTTGTTTTTCTTCAGAGCTTTTATAGTTATTAATGAATGCCGTGTTTTATTTATGTAATTAAATATTCTAGGTAATTGGTAATTTGTAATTAACGTCGTACTAGAGCAACACAATGGGCTATGGACGACGGTCCGGGATTAGTCCCCTAAGGGAAAGATCAGAGGACAACACCACGTAATTTTGAAACATGGTCAGATTACGAGACAACACCTGAGCTAGCATCATCCCACTCTCCAAACTTCCACACCAACCCAACGTGAGGACTTTCGGCCACGACAGATTTAAGGTGCACCAGCCGCCTTTACACCATACGCTTACAAACTTCCATGCACTGACCCGGATAAGAACCAGGAACCTTCCGATCTAGAGGCTAACACCTCAACCACCAGACTGGTTTGTCGGCTACAATATTCTAGGATTCGTGCATGTATCAGTTTGAATTTATTTATTTCATTGGCTAATTTCTTAAATATAACACCAGCGGCATAGTGTATATTGAAGCCAAGTGTCTCCTTATGAAAATAATTATATGTCATCGACTGAATCAAGAAAACATGGCAAAAACAAAATTTATTTTTGTCGCAAATCATGGCATCTTCTTGTCACCGAACTGCGTGGTTGATGCTCGATCCCCTTGGCACTAAGTTCAATGTTTGATGTATTTGGTTGGTTAATGGTGTTTGTCATACGCAGTTAAGTACCCCTAATCCCCTTTCCATTGATACTATGGTATTATAGCCTCAGTTCATCTGATGTGTGCAAATGGTCCTTGTGCATGACCTACACGATGACTCTGTGCGGATTCTGTCTTCGAATCAAACATCAAGACGTTCTGTCTTCTGGACTTTGAACTTAAGAAAACTCCATAAATGCTTCCTGCATACTTCATTGTCGAGTTGCAGACAATATTTTTTATTCCTATTGTCCTAACTCCTATTTATGTTTTTCGTGCCTACGCTTCCCGACTGAATGTGGCTTAGAGACTGATCAAGAAGAGGGAGATGATTTTTATTACTATTTAAAGAATGTTTTGCTAGTATTGCAATTTTATGGGTTATATTTTGATACCTGATGAAAACTTATGTACTTCTATTACGATTTTGTACGCTAACTACCCAACAAAGAAATATGTTTCTGTAAAACCAAGATTCTCTTTTCAATTTTACAAAGTTGGGGGGTTATGACCTCGTATTATTTTCTATACATAAACGTCTAGTACTAATTTTATTTTCGTGTTTTGTTATTGTTTGTTTTTGAAGCAATTGTTCGAGAAAAAAGATTTAATTGATTCAATTGTTTCTTTACAGAAAAAAATCTAACTACAGGAACAAAAAATACATTACCTAAAAATAAAAGAATAAAGTTGCGCACAAATACTGGAAGATAAAAGACGCAAATACCGTTAGATAAAAGATAAAACAAAACATTACTTTGAAACAGAATATTGAATTGAAATTGGAAAGATATTATATCTCGAAAAAGAATTATACAGTTCCAAAAAAATCTATGCATAGCAAAATTGTTAAGTATATTCCTTTTAAAAGGTTTAACAAAAACAATTTTCAGTTTCTGGTGATATGCCTAGGGACGCTAAAACAAATTGGAGAAAACTGAAAAGTGGAATCAGTTTTGTCATTTAGGAGGTAGCAAAATAATTTGTCAAATAAATGTCTGTACGGAGTTTTTTAGTAATAAAACTGAAATTATTTTAAAATTCAGAAAGTTCACCTGAAAATTCATAATATTCTTAAAATAAATATTTCTCAAAAATTTATTTTCTATTCTTTTAATATTTATGATATGACAACTGTTCCAATATTAACACGATAATTTTATAATAATAAAAATTATTATAAAACTAGCAAAATTATCCTACCTTACCTTAACCTTACCTTACTTTACCACACTACCACACATACACAGACACACACACACACACTTTCAACTTTCGTAGAAATTTCTAAACAATTTAAGTGTGTAAAATACTCTTTTAACCTCTTTTCGGCATTTTTATAATTTCTGCAACCTACTTTGGACATAAATCCTATAAATACATATACATCCATGTAATAAATTTCACATATATCGCATATCTGCTAAAGCTACAAACTAACGAAAATGACAGACTAAGATAACTACAACAAAAGACGATTTTTTAAGTTCCTATCCTGTAAAATGGCTCAACTCGATTCATAATAATGACGAATCTACTACGACTACTCTCGCACTCGTAATTTACCTGGCAATATTTTTTGACCTGTGGCTATCATTTAGGGAAAGATTAGAAATTAATTGGATAAGATATTTAGCTTTAAGTTAGTCTTACCCTCTTCGCAACCTAGGCCCAAATACGTGGACCTCAACTCTTTCGCCTTAAAAATAATCTTTCCGAAAAAATTGGAAGTTAAGAAATTGGGTACATGTGCGTGAACGTCTAAGCTTTCGATTGATACCATTTAATGGCTGTATAAATCGGTAGTTCCTGTGGAATGTTTACTATTCAAAAGCGATTTGGAAGAAATGGCGTCAACTCAACGTGCTAGTAAAAGTAAGTAAATTTCATTTGTTTTTAAATCCTTTAGTTAATGAGTTTTTGTTGATAATTTCTTAAAATATGTAATCATATAGTTTTTCTGATTTAAGAAATATCTTTTAATTTGAAAATTATTTTGCTTTCAGAATAATTGAGACCCGAGGTAAACATATGTGTACCTAAAATGTTTAGCCCCCTATGATGCCACCATCTAAAAGAGGAATTTACTTGAGAACTTTGAAGTATTTTATAACATCAGAAAAAAAAACTGATTTTTAAACAATTTTTATATTGTTGGTAGTGAAAAAAAAAAGCGAATAATGTTTTGTCTTCAAATTCCGTTTTGTGGCACCAGGGACGTGTAAACGTTTTTAATAGAGGGGGGGGGGTTGCTCCTCCCGAAGGGTACCCCTGTAAAAAGTGGGAAGAATAAATTAATTATATTAATATTGATTTATTATTAATAATAAATTACAAACAATTAATTAATTTCTATAAAAAGATATTCATCAATTAACACTTGATTTTTAAAAAATCATATTTTTTGTCTTTATACAATATTTACTAAATGACTTTATGGTGAATTTTAAAACTTACAATACATTTAAATTAGAAATTAAAACATCGATTTTTTCGTAAACGTTTCGATTTGTTTGAACTTTTTAGATTTATATTTGATTTCCTTGAAGCACATCGGTAAAAATTATCTCGATTCTGACTCTGCCGCCTATGAGTGATCATAATTTTTTAAAACAGTATCTATATTTAAAAATTCGGTTTCAAAGAAGCATAGTAGGCAATATTTTTAAAAACCAATGAAATAAGATAAACATTAATTTTAAAAAAGTTAAAAACTAATAACAATAATTAAAATATACAATGTATTTGAAAATTTGGTTTTAAAAAAGCACAATTGACAATAATAAAAAACTTCCATTTTTAATCGAAAAATTTTCTTCTGACCTTTTACTCTGCATAATCTCGTATGAGTTCTTTAAAACACAATTTATCACATAACTCATTTTCGATAGTTATAGTCAATCTACTTAGTCTACGTAGAGTTATTGTGGATCTGAAATAATTTTTGATGATTTTTAATTTGGAAAAACTGTTTTTACCACTTGCAACTTACATAGGCAAAGTTAATAAAATTCTAAGTGCAATATTAATATAAATATGATAGATAATAATATCTCGAAAATTCCCCGTTTTTTAGAGAATGGGGAAATGAGTAAATTTTCTATTACTTAAATTTTAAGGCTTATATGTCGGTAATTGGTAATAATTAGTTAAAGTCGCACTTGAACAACACAACGGGATATTGACGACGGTCCTGGATTATTCCCTTAAGGAAAAGATCCGAGGACAACGCCACGTAATTTTGAACTACGGTCAGATGACGAGGCAACACTTGAGCTGGCACCCCACTCTCCAAACTTCCACACCAACCCAACGTGAGGTCTTTCAGCCACGACAGATTTAAGGTGCACCAGCCGACTCTACGCCATACGCTTACAAACATCCATGCCCGGACCCGGATTCGAACCAAGAACCTTCTGATCTAGAGGCTAACACCTTAACCACTATACCGGTTGGTCGGCGGCTCATATATAGGACGAAAGTTTGGAATATAATGGTTCAGGTAGCCAGTTTATTAGATTTATTATTGCCTAACATTTATCAAAAATTAGTCACAATTTTTACTGCTTAGCGACCGCAAATTTTGTTCAAACTACTTATATGAAAAATAGAATGTTTTTGTTAAATACAACTTGGAATAGGTATTTTTTAATTTGAAACCCGTTTTTCAATAATTGGGTTTTACTATTGTTTTAAGTTAGAAATATTTAAGAATCTCTCTATGTTAAAAAAAAAGTTACCACCGCCGCTGTCGCAGGATTGAAAACTGGGTTTTTTCACTCGATTCTCAAGATGGTTTTCCGATTGAGTACAGATAAGAATATTACGAGATTAACATGGTTTATTCAAAATTGTACAGGGAACAAAATGGAGATAGTTTTTTACTGATGCGGCTATCAGTTTAGGGTGCATTGTTAAAGTAAAAGAAATCGAAATCATTTACGACAGGAGTATTGGTTTGCGAAGCAACAAGTTTTAACAATACACTGTTCTCACTGTTCTGTCACTTAATTACTTCACAAATTCAAGTGTTCACTTTCAAAACCTTAAGCTCGGAACCTAATTCGTCAAGGAAATTCGTAAGACTAAATAATCCATCGGGCAAAATTCAGAACAGTTCACTTGCAGGCAGTTTCCCGTATTTACTTCAAATAAGAAAGCCGACAATTTAAAAGACCCTATATAGTAAATCATCAAAATCAGCAATGGCAGATTTGTTGCGATTTCCTGAATGCCCTTATCTTCAAACGACATTTCCGTCAGTTGGTCAGGCGCTTCTTGTCCAGTTTGGGACCTAGCGCAATAAAACCCTAACATACCATCCGTCAATCGGTCATAAAAATAAATCGCTTTTCTCAAGACATGCCGTCAAAGACATGTTCGAGCCCTCCAATACATTTAAAATTTCCAAAAGTAAAACCACTATACAGCAATTTCTTCGAAAATGAAATAATCATCTCCCAGCATTCAAGTACGAGCACCACGCGCATTCATTTTGGGGGTATAACCACTTTAAAGCCGTAAAACAAAGTGATAAAGTATCGGTATGCTCGGCCACCTTTCTCCATATATTCAGAGGAAAAATTTAATGTTTTGGTACTTTGGATCTTTGAAACAATTTTTTTTTTCACTTTTAGTTAAATATAAACTTTTACTACACAAATAAAATTTGTTCGAAGTTTCTTGATAAACTTTTCATAGATTTTCGTGTTAGAAAACTTTCAAATTCGTTATTTTCAAAATCTAATTTTGTGTTGCCCCTAGACCCTTCATTTAATACCCTTTTCGGGGAATTTATCTAAGCTCCCTCTCTCCCTCTCTCTGTACATATATATATATATATATATATATATTTTTTTTTTATCTATATCTATAAAATTCAAATACCACTCACTGACTGACTGACTCATCACTGTATCTCAAGAACTAAAAGTCTTAGGAAGCTGAAATTTTGCAGGGTGTTTCTTCTTATACCGTAGGGGTGCACTAAGAAAGGATTTTGAAAAATTCGAATCCTAAGCGGCCTAAAATTGACCTAAAAGCAATTTGAAAACGCCATAGAAATAACATTGAGTGTAAAACGATTGCTATACGCATCTCAGATTGCTTTATCAGTGTTGATCGAAAAACAATTTTCTTAAAACAAATTAAATTATAATGTTCATGTTTGAACTGAATTTTTACGTCTTCCCATGATGAAAATAATGTTTATAAATATTTGATTGATGAAGAAAGAATATTTAGAACATTTAATTTCATATTTACTTAAATTTTATAATGGAGAACGAAAAGCCCAAACGATAAACTCATTGTTCATAAAAGCGTAATTTTGCTACTCGGTATCTGGAAACCTCAGAATTAATGTTTAATTTTTTAATTTGATTTATAATTCTTTTTTGGGGTATTTGAATTGAAAACGAGATGGTTGCGATCATATTTGAGGATTCCCAAGTATTATAAATATGTGTTATTTTTAGCTTATAAATCATTGTCTTCATCAATATTGTTCAAGTTTTTTGTCGAATTGTTTTACTTCAGAATATATTCAGGAAGTCGAAATACAACAAGCTAGAACAGATATTTTTTCAAAATTCTGCCTTTTTTTAAGGATTGGAATTTTGTTTCTGTTTGCATTATGTGTTCCGGTATATTACCTAAATGAAAACATATTCATAGAAAAAGTATAACGGAATATGAATAACAACTCTTCGTAAAGAGCCCCCAGGGGCATTCCTTCTTTAGGTTTGTACGGGCTTCACAACCCCGGGGTACCTGAGTGATCTTTTCTTCCTTTCCTTTTCCCTCTCTTCTACCCTTTGCTTTTTGCTCTTTCTTCCTCCCTCGTTGTGGTTGCCTCTTCGGAGGTGAGGGCTCCCCTTGAGAAGCTTTTCGCCAGTCTGTGCTTTTAGCTCCTCTTGGGGATCATATCACCCACGTGTTTGCCGTGCGTGGAGACCTGTGTCTTCGGAAAAGGTGATCCTGGTGATTGAGGGACAACATAACGCCCCAATACATTGCTTCGGCTCCTGCTTCGAATAAACAAGAGGTGTACTTTGGTCCCAGTACATTAATCGGCTGGTGGGTATATCCTGCTAGGACTAAGGACCTGCTCACCAACTAGCTCCTTAGGGCAGTCATAGGGGTGACTTGGGTTCGTATAGTCCCTGGTTAGCACCGGTGCAGGAACCTGTATCCCCTCGTTGGACTCCATGGTGGGTGGTGCCGCCGGGGACTGAATATAAAATTTTCAAACATGGAAAACCCAAACTCAACTTCTCCTTCAGTGGAGCACCAAATTAATAAAAAAAATGAAAGTAATTTACCAGAACAAACATTTTTTGTAATGAAAAGTAATGAGGGTAACCTTAAGAACATATCAGCAATCTTACTCCATAAAACGATACTGGGAATAGTTGGAGAGACCAAAAACATTAAAAAAACATTAGCAGGAGATGTACTTATTGAAATTTCAAATAAAGTACAGGCATCAAACATTCAAAAAAATAAAATCCGTTGGGCCAATAGCAGTGACTGTAACACCCCACAAAACATTAAATTCATCAAGAGGCGTAATTTCAGAGTCAGATTTAGTTCATGATACGGAAGAAGACATCCTTGAATCCCTGTACCAACAAAACGTAACAAATGTCAAAAGAATCTCTATATCGAGAAACGGCCAAAAAATACCCACCAAACATTTAATACTAACTTTCAATACCCCAAGTCTACCAAAACACGTAAAAATAGCTTATATAAATTGCCCAGTTCGACCTTTCATACCTAACCCAGTTCGTTGTTTCAAATGACACAGATTCGGTCACTCTTTCATGGCTTGCCGTGGCAAAGAGACCTGTGCAAAATGCTTCAGTATTGATCTTAAGACCGATATCTGTACATCATCATCCCTTTGCTGTGTAAACTGCAAAGGTGACCATCCAGCTTTTGCCAGGTCTTGCCCTAAATTCCAAATTGAAAAAGAAATTCAAACAATAAAAGTTCAACAAAACATTTCATTTCCGGAGGCCCGAAAAATTATAAATGATCGCACCCCAAAACCTGGAATTTCTTACTCGTCAATGGTAAAAAAAACTTTCAAAACTAACGGAACTCAAACCGATGTAACTATTTTTAAGCCATCTGCTCAACATAAAACTTCAATGAACCAACCTATAACGCCTCTTTTTTCTAAAGCATCAGCTACAACCTCATCCAATACAAAACAGATAAATCAACCAAATCGATCTATCAATACTTCTTTAAAAAGAGCCATATCTCTCATCTGAACAAAGTAATATCAAAATAGCTAAAAGTACTTCTCAAACCTCTCTTCAGCCTGATGTTACATCCAGAAACTTGATAACTAATCCTTCTACCAATGACCTCATAAATCTATATAACACTGAAAGTGATATTTCATCTGTAGAGAGTGATGGCTTGGAGACTTCGCCACCCAAGTCCAAGAAGGATCTTCGGCAAGACAGATCTCGTCCTAGGACGAGAAAACACAAGTAGTTTTCTCTTTTCTTTTATCCGTTATTTTTATGGCTTCCTTTCTTTCCTGGAACTGCCGGGGTTTTCGACAAAAAATTGACGATGTTAAGGAATACATAAACAAGCACAATCCAGTTGCAATCGCCCTCCAGGAGACCTATCTGAAAAACAATGATACCACCAACATCCGTTATTTCAGTATATTTAGAAAAGATTACGATGAAGGCCAAAGAGCATGTGGAGGTGTTGCACTGCTTACCTCCCATGACTTTCCAGTCACTCAAATTAACCTTAAAACAAATCTACAAGCTGTTGCTGTAAGACTTCATGTCAATATTTTAATAACAATATGCAATTTATACTTACCTCCTAACACCCACATTGCCACTTCTGACTTAAATAATTTAATAGATCAGCTTCTGCAACCATTCATCATACTTGGTGACCTAAATGGGCATCATATTCTCTGGGGCAGTTCAGACATTAATCATAGAGGGAAACAAATTGAAAAAATAATAACAGATAATGATTTATGTATTATGAATAACGGCCAACCTACTTATTTTCACTCGCCTTCACTTACTTACCATTCAATAGATCTGGCAATTTGCACTACTTCAATTTTACCATTTTGGACCTTTTCTGTCGATCCTTACCTCTACAATAGTGACCATTATCCTATTAAACTAAAATATGAAGGCCAATACCAACCTCACTCTGTCAGCCAAACTAACTACATCTTTCAAACTGCCAACTAGCCACTCTTTATTAGCCTCGCAGATATTTCTAACATAATAGAAACTGGTGATATCGATGAAGTCACTTCAAAAATAACAGACATAATTATAGCTAGTGCTGAAGCCTCAATTAAAAAAGTCAGAAATGCGCCTAAAAAACAAAAGAAACCTTGGTGGAATGAGGAATGTAGCGATGCGTATCGGAAGCAAAGGAAAGCCTGGAATATCTTTAATAGATATCCAACAAAAGAAAATTTTATTATTTATAAAAAACAAAAGCGGTATTTCGAAAAATTCAACGACTAAGTAAGAGGGATTCTTGGATAAATTATGTTAATAGTATCAATAGTAAGACCACAAGTAAGCAACTATGGAACAGGATTAAAAGGATTTCCGGTGTTTACCCCAATAGACAAATTACTATTCTAGAACATAATAACCAAATACTATCGGCACCCATAGACATAGCAAACACAATTGCATCATGCCTTTCCGAAATATCCAGCTCCAATAACTACTCTGAAAGTTTAAAAAAATTAAGATTGCATCTGAAAATAACAAAGTTAATTTTACTTCAAACCGTACATTATCTTATAATTGTGATTTTACTTTTCCCGAATTGGCAAAGGCTTTATCCTTAGTTAACAAATCAACTCCTGGCCCAGATAATATTAGTTACGTTATGCTCAAACATCTCTCAAATAGTTCTCTAAATAATCTCCTGAAATTTTATAACAGAATTTGGAACGAGCACGCTTTTCCGCATTCATGGAGATATGCTACCATAATATCCATACTGAAACCGCATAAAGACCCCAAGAACCCCTCAAACTACCGTCCAATAGCCCTGACAAGCTGCTTATGCAAAATTTTAGAATAAATGATCAACGCGAGATTAGTTTTTATTTTAGAAACAGATAAATGTCTCTCTCCACTTCAAAGTGGTTTCCGAAAAGGTCGATCCACTGTTGACAATTTGGTTGCTCTCGAGACTGAAATTAGAAATGCGTTCGTTCAAAATAAACATCTCGTCTCGATATTTTTTGATATTGAAAAAGCGTACGATCGAACTTGGAGACATGGAATTTTAAAAGACATTTTTAACTATGACATAAGAGGAAATCTGCCTATTTTTATTCAAAATTTTTACAAAAAAGATATTTTAAAGTAAGGATTGGATCTATTTTATCGGATGTTTTTATACAAGAGGAGGGAGTGCCACAGGGCAGTGTTTTAAGTGTAACTTTATTTATTTTAAAAATTAACAATATCGTTTCTCAATTGCCTCCATCAGTTAAAAGTCTTATTTACGTTGACGATCTGCAAATTTCATGCGCAGCTAAAGACATTCGTTTAATAGAGAGACAACTTCAACAGGCCGTTAACAAAATCACTCATTGGACTAACGAAAATGGTTTCAGTTTCTCACCTTCAAAAACCGCGTGTGTTCATTTTTGTAAAAAACGAAATCTTCATCTTGACCCTGAAATATTTTTCAAAGATATTTTAATTAATGTTGTGGACAATTTAAAATTTTTAGGTATTACATTTGACAAGAAGTTGACTTTTCAACCGCATATATTAAATCTACGCAAACGTTGCGAAAAGGTCCTCAACATATTAAGAGTTTTATCGAAATTATCATGGGAATCTGATCGTACTTGTCTTTTGAAATATATAGAACTTTAATACGATCAAAATTAGATTACGGCTGCGTGGTGTATGGTTCAGCAAGAAACTCTGCTCTTCAAACCCTGAACACTATTCACCACACAGCTTTACGTTTATGTTCTGATGCCTTCAGGACTTCACCCGTAAGCAGCTTATATGTGGACAATTTTGAACCTTCTCTGGACTTAAGGCGATATTTGTTGTCCTTAGAATATTATTTTAGAATTTACTCAATCCCTCATCACCCATTGCATACCATTCATCACAGTCCGTATTTAAAAAACGCCTCTATCAAGCTAAAACATCCTTCATCCCTACATTTCACTTAAGAATGCTGGATTTGATGAACGGATCCGAACTTTGTTCACTTGACGTCACCCAGAAAAAACTGTATTCTTTCTCTCCTTGGTTTAATCATTATTTTGAATTTCAAAACCCGTTCCAAAATTTTAATAAAGCAGATACCTCTGATATTATTTACAAACAGCTTTTTCAGAACCATATAGAAAAATACACAAATTTTATACAAGTTTACACGGACGGATCGAAAAGGGCAAACTATGTTGGAGCTGCGTTCACTATTAATCACTCTGTTCACAGTTTTAAACTTCATTCTTCATGTACTGTTTTTACTTCTGAAATCATGGCCATATATAAAGCATTGGAATATATATCTGATCATTGTCATAAAAACTGTATCCTTTTCACAGATTCATTAAGTGTTTTACAGTCATTGAAACATCCTGATCATGACAGTCATCCCATTGTTTTAGAATCACTGAAAAGAATTTATCATCTTTCATCCAAGAATTTTAACTTAATATTTTGTTGGATTCCATCTCATGTTGGGATATTAGGAAATGAGACTGTCGACAAAGCCGCCAAATCGGCCGTAACTAATATTAATCATACCATTCCTTTCGCGACTTAAAATCATTCATTTACACATTTTTAGAAATAAAATGGCAGAACGAATGGAATGAACAAACGGAAAACAAACTTCACGCTGTTAAAAATATTATAACTCAATGGAAATCGCTACATCTTAGACGAAAAATGTAATTCTAACACGTCTCCGTATTGGACACACGCGAATAACCCATAGACACCTCCTCCTCGGAGAAGGTGTCTATTGGTCTTGAAGGTCCCATGTGCAATTTCTGTATTTGTCCACTAACCGTAAAACACATTTTAATAGTGTTCTCATTTTAGTTATCAACGTCTTAAATATTTTAATTCTTATACCTTGAGTTTAGAAGACATGGTTGGGGAGAATCCTCATCCAAATATTTTTAGCTTTTTACATGACATTGGTTTTATCCATCACATATAATTTTGTGTAGTATTCATTCATTATGTTTTGACTCATTTCACTTTGTTATTATAGTATATATTTGATTTTCTATCTTGAGTTTGGCATAATATGTCCCAAGAGGACTCAATGCCACAAAATCATATCCAATCCAATCCATAGGAAAAGTAAGTGCAAGACTAAGACTATCCAACAAAAATTCGCCAGTTTTAATGAAATGGAATGCACGGAAATATTCGTAGTCACTCGAAAACTTAAAAACAACTTCAACAGAAGTGTGACGAATATGAAATGGATTATATGGTTGTATACAACATATATATGCATATTTGCGTCCGAAGTAAATTGTAGAAGCAATGGAGAAGTTTAATTGGTATTAAATTTTTTTCCCCGTACATTCAAATGATGATAATATTCTTTTATGAAAAAGGATTGATGATGACTTTTCAATCAACATATTATTAATTGAACCCGAGCAAAGCCGGGTCTTTCTGCTAGTATATATATATATACATTAGAGTGCAACAAGAGATGGCGATGGAAGTTACAAGTTGCGTATCAACAAATTAATTATTCCTTGATCAGCAATACTCAGACAGATTTCATTGACTTACAGAGGCTGTTCGCACATTTTTTAGACGATTTTGGTTAACGGTAATAAAAAATCGTTTGCTTCAAAAGAAATAATTGCAGTTGTACTATGTTTTTAAAAGTCAAAATTATCGTCTGCGGCTTGAGAGGTTTGTTTTTATTAAAAATGGCGTTTCTAACGAAGCAATGGTTCGAAGGCTATATTTATGCTCTTTCCGAAGAGAAATATTCATATTCCGTTATCCAAAAACGATGTGAGAGTCATGGTTTTGTGATATCTAAAGCGTCGATAGGTAATATCGTCAACAAGAAAGGAAAAAAAACGTCAAATTGGAGCCTCAAGTGAGACAAAAATTCCTAACAAGTATCCAAAGAAGGAACGGACATCTTCGACTGTTGCAAAGGTACGTTGTTTAAAGTTAAAAGAAAATCCCCCGTCAAAGGACAGTTGCAAAATCATTAAAATGCTCGGTGTCCACTGTAAACAAAATGATAAACGTTGATTTAAATCTTAAGAAAGCGAAAAAACGCAATGTGCATCGTCTTTCTCCAAAGCATATCGCTGAACGCAGGACACGCTGCCGGATTCTATATGAAAAACACTTATCCAAAGAAAAATGGAAAAAATTGTCACAATAGATGAATCATGGGTGTATTTAAATGATTGCAGCCAAAAAAAAAGAGCCATTTATTATCATAAAAGGGGAGAAAAAAAATTTAAGTACATGGTTCACAGTATCGAAAGAAAGTTTTTCTAAGGGATTCATGATTGTTGCTGGTTTTTCATATAATGGCAAGTTAAAAATAAAGAGAATGGAAAAAATGTCAAGATTAACTCCAAATACTATCAGGAACATATTTTATCGCCAGTTTTTCTGAATGAAATACCATCGCTTTACCCACAGTGCCATCAATCTGTGGAACTCCATCAAGACAAAGCTAGCAGTAACACATCAAAATCCACAGTAAATTTCCTAAAAGAAAGGGAACAAAAACTCGGTATTAAGGCCATACCCTCCACTGATATCCCTACTAAATCTCCCGATGTATCACCTATGGATTTTTGTGCTTTCGGACTTTTAAAATCTGCATTATCCTAACGTCGTCCCACAATCCTTACAGGACTCTGGAAAGCTGTTCTGGAGGAATGGGATAGAATACCTCTTCTGACACTTCAAAAGGCATTATTATCCTGAAAGTAAATAGATGGGAACAGATGGATCACGGCATGGGAAGATGAATTTAGCTTAGCTAGCAAAATTAATTATTTCTGATGCAATGGGCTGCGAAACTGAAAAAGGCACGTGTAAAAATACTCGGAGGCGCCAGCCAATGTCGAAGCAATTTTCTCACGAATCATTTTTTAATGTTTTATCACCTACGGATTTTTGTGCATTTATATATATATATATATATATATATATATATATATATATATATATATATATATATATATATATATATATATATATATATATATATATTAATGGAAGGGCGGGCTGCCAACTGCGTACTTAAAAAAAAAAAACCGCGCGCCCCTCGTGTATTCAAAAAAAATGTCAAAAACAATAATTTAAACAATTATTCGGAGGGGGGTTGCGAGTTGCAATTGCGCTCCCCAGAGCGTCCCAGGCTTGCTCAATAGGGTTAAGGTCTGGAGATCTGGCTTACCAATCCATCCGGCGAATATCCTCATTCTCTAGAAATTCATCGACCAGAAGAGCTCTATGTGGCCTCGCGTTATCGTCCATTAAAATGAAGTCAGGGCCAACTGCACCCCTGAAAAGGCGAACATAGGGCTCCAAGACCTCATCCCTGTACCTCACACCAGTCACACTGCCAAACCCCCCATGGTCCCCCCTGTTGGCACGGGCCTGTGTGGCACATAAACAAACTTAAAAAAAAAAATTGAATGTCTTCTGTACAGACAAAATAAAGATAACCTATTACCATTAAAAAAAAATGGTTAGTAGATCTGATAACGTTTCTTCAACGAAAATCAGTTTTTTAAACAAACTTTCCTTATATACGTTGCTTAAATATACAGGGGTTGGACAAAAATATGGAAACACCTCGTGAAAGGCATGCTTGAAAAGAAATGTTTATTCCAGTGAAATGTGTAGGTGGCGCTGGTGCTTTCGCCTGCTGACGCCACCCATACAACGGCGTAAATACGCTGCGCAGGACAGTCGTTGTCGGGGCACTGTTATTTGAAGTTGTAATTGCATCATGTCAGAGCCAACAGACTTCGAACGTGGGCAAAATGTTGGAGCTCGTCTGGTGGGTGCTTCCGTAAGCAAGGTAGCCGAAGTGTTTAGTGTTTCAAGAGGTACTGTATCTAAGGTTTATTCCGCATATTTGAAAAGCGGAAAAACATCATTCGCCAAATCATAGCGCGGACGAAAGTGTGTATTGAGTGATCGTGACAGACGATCATTAAGGAGGATTGTGACTAAAAATAAGAACACCACAGCTGCAAAAGTTTCTGTTGTAATGAATGTCGTGCTCACACCAAAACAATAAGAAGGGAGCTCCATAAGCATGGTATTTCTGGCCGAGCTGAAATTAAAAAAAACCATTCATCAGTGATGCTAATGCCTGTAACAGGAACAAGTGGTGTTTAAGTCATGAAGCCTGAACTATGGAGCAATGGAAGACAGTAATTTGGTCGGATGAATCTTGTTTCCCCCTTCTGGCCGAGTTTACGTCTAGCTAACGCCATACCAAGCCTATAATACAGACTGCTTTGTGCCAAGAGTAAAACATGGCGGTGGTTCTGTGATGGTTTGGGCAGATATATCGTGGTTTTCTGTAGGTCCCATGATTATTCTGCAAGGGCACAGTAAGACCAAGGATTATGTGAACATTTTGGCCGATCAAGTCCATTCCATGGTACAAACTTTGTTTCCCAATGGTGATGGGTCTTCCAAGACGACAAAGTCCCTATTCACATAGCTCACATCTCACAGGACTAGTTTTCTGAGCACGAGGATGTTTTGTCACATTTCCTCTGGCCACCACAGTTACCAAACCTCAATATTACTGAATAATAATATCGTTATTTCAATAATGGCAAAATTCCCCTTTAAATTAACTTACTGCCGCTTTTTATCAAATTTTCGCGGTAGTATTGCGTGTAATGAAAAGGAATTAAAATACAGTAGAACCTCTTTATAATAGACCCTATTATAACAGACAGTGAGTGAAGTGAAAGGCCATTTAAATTTTGTTATTCAATATGTTGAACAATTGGCATATTACTAACATCCTTACGGCACCTCCATCAGGTATTAACTGAAGAAATAGCAAGAAAAAAAACCCAGCACAAAATAAATTATTTTTTCAAATCAATAAATGTAAGCAATCAACATGATCATCAATCAACTAAGAACAACGGCAATCAACAACCTTCTTGTTCTAAAGATTAACGCAGTGCATACTGTTGTAATTTGGTGAGAAAGGAGCTGAACTTCCTGATTGAAGTTCTGCTATGTGAAGGAAATTAACAGACTCACTTCAATGTGGACAAGACGCTTTATTTTACAATCTAAAGAATTGACGGTATAGCCACACAGACAAAAACAAATATTGTACATAACGGATACGGTTAAGGAATATTAATATATATATGGCCTAACATATTTTAACAAAAAAAGCATGGTTATAATGAACAGACAATTTTCCGTGAAGCACTTTTCGCTAAATAACACTCAGATACAAGGAGTTTATCACAAATGTGCATGCAATGCAAATTCAATTTAAAAGATATCTTAATTGGATACAACTTTAAGACAGACTTTATGGGTTAAAACTATATAGCTAGCACTTTACAACTGGAAATTTAAATTTTTAACTAGGTATTTAAATGTGAAAGAAAGGAACTTCCACGTATAACTCTTAAATATAATAGCACCAACTTCCCTGCAAATATTTATGCAGACACATGGTGAATAAAAAAATGACATGTTACTTCCTTCATAATTGATGCAAAATCATCCAAGATTTCACAAATATTGAACTCAATAATCAATTTGTTGGACTTTACCAAAAGTATTAGGCTTACGTGTTAAAAAACCTCGATGTTTCCTAGAAGTTGACCAATATTGTTTTTCTTGCATTCTTAGTGAATATATCAACAACATTGTCCTTTGATTCAACATACTCCAAATTAATAATATTGTTCTCAACACTTTACCTAATACAGTGATGTTTTCTATCAATGTGTTTGCCCCTTTCAGACGTTGTTTGTTTCCTAGCTAAGAACATATCTGCCTGGTTATCAACTAAAATTTTAATGGAGGTGGGGGCAAAATTCGGCACACACAGTTCTTCCAACAGTCTTTGATCTAGTGCTATTGAGCCATCCGCCTGTCTGGTGATTCTCATTGATAGGATTTTACTAGCTTCACCTTTTCATCCTTTGACTTAAATATCTCCATCACTTTCAACTTGAAAGCATCTATGGAATCCTGTTTCCCAATGATTAGCATGTCATCTACATACAGTCCGAAGTATAACGTTTTCTGTTGGTGATAATAGATACACAGAGATCATGTTTTGAACTCGAGAGTCCATAGTACTTTAGGAAAGAATCAAAGCATTTGTTTCATTCTCTGCCTTACTGCTTCAACCCATATAAGCTTATTTTAAGATGACATACCAGGTTTTCTTTTTACCCTCTTGAAATCCTTCAGGTTACAGCATATATACGTCTTCTTTCAAAGCGCCATTGAGGTATGCTGAAGTGATGGTTTGGAAAGTTCAATTCTAGAGCTAGGGCTATTAGTTCTCTCAGGGATTTGATTTTTTCACTGTAGAAAATGTGTGTCTCTGTGAAATCTTTGCCTGGAACTTGTGAGTAGCCCTTAGCTACCAGACGGCCTTTGAATTTTGTTGTCTCGCCCTCTAAGTTCTGTTTAATTTTGAATATCCACTTGCACCCAGTTGAAGTCTTATTGTTTTGCAGGTTCTCTAGCTCTTCCTTCATCGCCTCCTTCCAATTTTCACATTTCTGCGGATAGTCCATCGCTTCTTCTACAGTGATTGGATCTTTAATGCTTTGGGTAGACCGGCTTTAACTAATAGCTCTGTATAACACTGGATCTCTATAATAAGTTTTTGACTTTCTAATTCTATTGATTCTCCTGATTTCTTGTATATTATCACTCTCCAATGCAGCTCATTCTCTGCCTTCCTACGGGATTCTGTTAGGTTCTGCTCTTCACTGGTAATTGGTAATTTTAGTTAACGTCGTACTAGAGCAACACAACGGGCTATTGACGACGGTCCGGGATCAGTTCCTTAATGGAAAGATCCGAGGACAACACCTCGTAATTTTGAACCACGGTCAGATGACGAAGCAACACCTGAGCTGGCACCCCACTCTCCAAACTTCCACACCAACCCAACGTGAGGACTTTCGGCCACGGCAGATTTAAGGTGCACCACCCGCCTCTACACCATACGCTTATACATATCGATGGCCTTACCCGGATTAGAACTAGGAATCTTCCGATCTAGAGGCTAACACCTTAACCACTATACCGGTTGGTTGGCTGCTTCTGCATTTCACTGGAATCTTTACCCAAGTGAAAGGTCAATTAATTCTCCTTTTATGCTTATTGGTCAGTTTGACTCCTCCTAAGTGGAAAAACAGCTTCATCAAATCTTACACTTATACTGACAAGGAACTTGTCCTCCTCTGGGATCCATAATTTATAGCCCTTGACACCATCAACATACTCAATAAAATTACATTCTTGCTCTTGGAATCTCTCTCTTGGAAGCTTTAGAACGTTTCTCAAGCTTCACCTTCAACATTGATTTGTCTATTTTTGAAAAAGCTCTGCATCCCAGTATTTTTAGGTGATCATATTGTGCTGGTTTTTCAGTCGGCAGTTCTTCAGGTATCCCTCCCTGAATGCCTTTGGAAGGGCATTTATTTCGTAGGTAACACGCAGTGCTTACAGCATCTGCCCAAAGACTATTTGGGATGCTTGATTCCAGGAATAGGCACCTTGTTATATAGAAAAGTACATGGTTCATTTTTTCCGCAACTCCATTTTGTGCAGGGTTTCTTGGTACAGTGAACTGTCTTGCTATTCCATTTTTTGTCAAGAATTCTTTGAAATCCCTGCTGGTGTACTCTCCACCATTGTCACTTCTAAACATCGTGATCTTCAAACCATGGAAATTTTCTACACTTCCCTTGTATTTCATGAATTTCTCAAGTAGATTTTCGGAACTTCTACAGCTTTTTCTATCTTATAGAGCCTCCCACACCTGAGTCCAGTTATGATAACTTTGTCCAGATCCTTAATGGTAACTTCCATCTATAAAGCACACAGTCAACCCCATTTTCTAGATTCTGTCAACTGATGGGAGGTTTCCATCGAGCTCAGAGACAAAAAGCACATTTGACAGGAACAAGCTGGATGTTCCATAATCTTCTCTGTTATTGTTGCACATCCCCCCGGTGTAGGAAAGCCTACACCAGGTCCAGAAGGCCCCGTCGTGCCAGATCCCCATATACTTGCAAAAAGTCCTGATCAACCAACAGCTGCTTATACGAAGCGCCAAGACAGAGAAGAAGGTGATCAGGACTGGCAGGTAGGGAACAGGAACAAGGAGGGAAAATTCTCTCCCCGTTCTGAAATTTTATACTTTTAAGATGGCCACTTCGAAATCCGGCCATGGCCGATTGGAAAGGCAGAGGGCCACAGCATGAGATTGATAGTCCAGGGCGATTGCCAGCATACCAATGGTGGGATGGCGTACGGCGCCACACGGAAAGCAAACGCTGTTTTCCCAGGGAGTGGACCTCAGTGGGAGTGAGACGATTCAAACAGTCTATAGGGAGATCACAGCTATGCATCGGCTGTCTTGTTGCCATACACCCCGATATCCTGGGCTCGATGCTCTGGGATATCAAATATTTTTGGCCAATTTTTGAAATACTGTATAGCACTCCTACTATCAGTCAAAATCCAAATACAATTTTTATCAGTGGACTGTGCATAATTAAGGGCTGCACCAATTGCTATGATCTCCGATCTAAAGACTGAACAATGGTCAGGGTTATAATCTTCTCTTAGTTTGATAACAATATTAAAGTCAACAATATTGTTATTATTATTAACAAAAAAGTTCTAAAGATATAAATTCGCGATTCTTTTTTATCTCTTGATCTCGCACAGTTGCCACAACTTACAATGGAAAATATAACAAAATTTAAAAATACGAAATTTATTCGGAGTGAGAAAAACAGAAAATATCACTGCACGTGGCAAACAAACACGATTTTCTATTTCGTCGCAAAATATCGTCTGTCCCAAATATTTGGAAATAGTTTATATCTATATCTATAAAATTCAAATACCATTCACTGACTGACTGACTCATCACTGTATCTCAAGAACTACATGTCCTAGGAAGATGAAATTTTGCAGGGTGTTTCTTCTTATACCGTAGAGGTGCACTAAGAAAGGATTTTGAAAAATTCGAATCTTAAGAGGCCTAAAATTGACCTAAGGCCTAAGCCAAAAGCAATTTGAAATCGCCATAGAAATAACATTGAGTATAAAACGATTGATGTACGCATCTCAGATTGCTTTACCAGTGTTGATCGAAAAACAATTTTCTTAAAACAAATTAAATTATGATGTTCATGTTTGAACTGAATTTTTACTTCTTCCCATGATGAAAATAATATTTATGAATATTTGATTGATGAAGAAATAAAATTTAGATAATTTAATTTCATATTTACTTAAATTTTATAATGGAGCTCGAGAAGCCCAAACGATAAACTCATTGATCATAAAAGTGTAATTTTGCTACTCGGTATCTGGCAACCTCAGAATTAATATTTAATTTTTTAATTTGATTTAAAATTCTTTTTTGGGGTATTTGAGTTGAAAACCAGATGGTTGCGATCATATTTGAAGATTCCCAAGTACTATAAATATGTGTTCTTTTTTGCTTATAAATCATTGTCTTCATCAATGTTGTTCAAATTTTTTGTCGAATTGTTTTACTTCAGAATATATTCAGAAAGTCGAAATTCAACACGCTAGAACAGATATTTTTTTCAGAATTCTGGCTTTTTTAAGGATTGGAATTTTGTTTCTGTTTACATTATGTGTTCCGGTATATTACCTATACCAGAAATATTATTTAGGAGTTGGATTTTATTTATTTATTTCCTGCAAAATATCACTAGACATGGGTACTTTCGTGGTGGTATATGTATATTTCCACCAACTTTCTTTATATCTTTGGTTCAATACGTAATAGTGTGTATATAAACAAAATAAAATTTACGAATCAAAATATTTTTTAAGCGTGTTATTTGTTATTTTAAAATGACATGAAAAATTTCAAAAATAACTTTAAAACAAGATGGGTTACGTTAAATTAAAACTGGTAGTCATACTTTGTAGTTCAAAATATATTTCAAAATTTTGGTTTAGCTTTTCATTGAAGACGATTAAATAAACTAAATTTCATTTGTTTTTCGTGTTTCATGGGCGTTATTGAAATCTTACGCCATAGTCAAGTAACTACATCTATCATTATAAATAGATACGTGCTTTCCATTTAGGAACCAAATTTCTGATCTAAAAAAGTACCATAAGTGTTCAATTTAAAACTTTATGTGCGTTGGAGAAAAGGGAATTTTTTACAAGACTTTGTTGATCTTGGAATAATATCACACTCAGTAATTTTGAAAAATCGAAATTTTATGTCTTAAGAGGCAGAAAGTCGAGGCTGCTTACTCTATTTATTGAAGCTGTTCTTACGCAACTTAGATGCATGTGAATCGTTCGTTGAAAGTTATTTTCTTTTTGTAAAAGCGCTGTAAAATCAACCTTCTGTTTATTAAAAAATTGTTATCGATTGGGTTTAATTTGTCTACTCTGATGACATGTATTCCTAACAAAAGCTCTGTTATTCCACATGCCACTGAATGGAATTTTCTGGAAAAAGTGCCGTTTGCTTCAAAATAAATTAGTCACGAATGCCGTAAATTTTTAGCCCCCTTGGAGAAATAGAACGCGGGTTAATATGTAGCTTATCATATCCACAGGGTTCTAAAATATAAGTGTACCAAATGTGTGGATTGGTCAAAAGGTAGATTAGTGTAGAGAACAGACAAACGTCAACTCTGCTTTATATATCTAACATAAGTTCCGTTATTCCACCTGCAGCTGAATGGAATTTTCAAGAAAAATTGCGTTTGCTTCAAACTAAATTAGTAACGAATGTTGTAACAATTTAATTTAACATCTTCTCATATTGATGATGAAATTCAAAAATATCGTATACTAGGTGGAAGAAGGACATAATGAAAACAAATTCATAGGAAAACTAAGTGCAAGACTATCCACCGAAAATTCGCCAGTTTTACTGAATTTGAATGCACGGGAATATTCGTAGTCACTCGAAAACTTAAAATCAACTTCAGCAGAAGTGTGACGAATATGAAATGGATTATATGGTTGGATACAACATATATATGCATATTTGGGTTCGAAGTAAATTGTAGAAACAATGGAAAAGTTAAATTGACATTACATTTTTTTCCCGTACACTTAAATGATGCTAAGATTTTTTTTTTGAAAAATAATTGATGATGACTTTTTAATCAACATATTATTAATTCAACCCGAGCAAAGCCGGGGTTTTCTGCTAGTTTTGAAAATAAAATAAATAAGACTTTAAATAAATATATTATAATATAAAGTATTATAATTTATAAATTCCGTTTTTATAATTTTTGGAAAAATAATTGATTTTTAGCAGCACACTGTTAAAACTATCCATGTAATTGAAATGTTTAATATACTACCTTCCAGTTACTCCAAAACTACTATATTATGGTTGATTTAAGTATAGTTACTCGGATGTTTTAACATGAAACTTGAAAAAATATGCAAGCAGAGAAATTCCAAATAATGTATTTACTAAACATACATATGATGCATCAAATACAGAACATTGCATTAAAACATGTTGAATTAATGTTATGTGAGACACATAATCAAACATAGAACGGGAAGACGGAGAGAGTAACGCAACCAAATTCAGTCACTAAACTAATGTAAGAGACGGATTCTGCATCAGAAGAGCCCTCAACGGATAGAAATCTTGAAATGGGTCAAATATATACACTGTGTACAAACAAATACTATTCTTATTTATATAGATTATCGTATATTATTACAAAAAGGTAGTTTTTTTCTCGTGATCCAACCGAATTAGATTTTATAATAAATCATATGAAATAGTTGAAGGTAAGGTGAGGTAGTTGGACATACGTCGCACTGGAGCAACACAATGGGCTATTGGGGTCGATCCCAAATGGAGAGATCTGAGGATAATATTTCGCAATTTTAAACCACTGTCATATAACCAGGATAACACTTGAGTTAGCATCACACTCTCCAAACTTCTACAGCTAAACGTAATAGGTAGGCGAAGGAAAAGTTCAAATAAAATGTATACTGAAATAAACAAAATTAATAATGGTTAAATTTAGACCTTTTAGAAAGTTTTTAGTTGTAATTACACGAGAAATCGTAATTATGACTTGAAATAGACCCTACAGCAATACCCCCCCCCAGTTTTGGGAGCTTACGAAAGAGTCGCAAAGGATTATATCAGAAAAGATATGCAAGGTACTATAAGGAACATTTCAGAGTACGTGTGACCTTCAAATGTTGTTTCTACTACGTTATAATCCATGCAGGCGTAAGCAAAATTCGAATCTTGTTTGAAAAATACTATAGGGGATAATTATATTGAACTTAAAACCTAATCCTATGAGCATTGATATTGCATATATTGCTAATACATACATTATACTACTGATATAGAACATCACAGCCCCCATTGGTACAGCTAAGTCTACGTTTATGAGTGGTGTCAACGGCCTTGGCGATTTTTATGACGAACTTCTAAAGTCACCAAAGTAAGAATTATTTTAAAACTTTTTTTTTCTTCCAAAAATATTTTTATTTTTACAACGGTAAATGAAAGCTTGAAAACACATTATTTGAAAACGTTTCAAAAAGTATATATATATTTTAAACTTTCGCAAAAAGTAGTAAGCTTAAACACATTTTAGAACATATTTGTGAACCAGCAGAAAAGCAAAGCTGTGAATGTTGGGTAAGAATACCCTGAAATTTATCAATAACACTAAATACAGAAGGCTGTTTGAAAAGAAAAATATTTTTAAAAGAAAAAAAAGCAAGAAATAATACAACCTGATACATCAGAACTCAGCCGTGAAAAAAAAATTACTATGAAATAAAAAATTCCACAACTGTAGAAATACAAATAAATAAATCAATAGTATCAAAGAAAAAAAATTTAAAAGGACCAATGCAATCAAAGGATATTTTAAAATCAAAATAACTAATGGAAGCAAATAAAAAATTTAAAACGAACCAATGAAATCAAACGATTTAAAACAGAGTTTGGAAGAACTTTCTAGAATAATCAAAATGAAAAATGAAAGTTACCGTTTCCTGAGGTTGCCATGAAAACCACAATAACCGTAAAGACAGATGGGTTGCCTTAATCTACCGTAACTCGCTACTAGAAGTGCGCCAAAAAACTCACCAAGACCGTTGCCACCGCTCATAAACGTAGAGTGTAGCTGTACCCATCCATTTCTTGAATACTAGGTATTAATAAAAATGTAACGATAAATAGTCATAAGCGGAAATTCGCAGATACCTTCAAATCTATGTTCCTGACGATGTGTGGTTATTGAATGCAGAGCCTCCAATAATCCGTATGGTGTAAGCAAAATACTTAATTTCCATAAGATCATATGGAATAAACCTGAATAGAGTAAATATATCTGGTAATTGATGCATGCAGATATGTGTGTATACATGTTTCTGTGTTCCAACACCGACTTGAAAATCGAAATCGATAAGAAAATAGTGAAAGACCTTCCAGATTACTTGAGAAATAGAAAAAATTATTTAACGAATTCCTTGTAAATGTATGGAAAGCTTCTAAAGATCCTTAAATTTTTATCTAGAATCTTTCAACTTCCAATTAATCCAGTTAGTCCCAAACACTTTTTCTACTCAACTCTAGGTAAAGCAAAAGCAATATACAATCTATATAAATAAGAATGGAGTGTTTGTTTGTACATTCAATATTTTCGACCCATTTCAAGTTTTCTATCCGTTTTGGACCCTTCTGATGCCGAATCCGCCTTTTTCTCTTTTGGTGTCTGTCTGTCTGTCTGTATGTTGTGCCCTATACACGTCCACGCGGTTTAAGATATTTTCATGGAAATTTGCATACAGTGAGTACTTATCTTCATTTAGTGAGTGGCATTGGTTGCGAAAGTCTGTCTGTCCGTCTTTCTGTTCTATGCTCGATTTTGTGTTTGTGTGTTTGTGTAAGCATCACATAAATTGTATTCCAGATATTTGATTGCAGTGTATTTTATTTTATACATTATCTATTAGTTTAGAGAATGCAATATTAAACATTTCTTTATTGTTATATTTAGTTGAGTTTCATGCTAAAACACCTGAGTAAGCATACTTAAATCAACCATAATTTGGTAGTTTTGGAAAAATTGGAATGTCTATTGAATATTACGATTACTTCGATTGCTTTACCAGTACTGCTGAAAAAGTAATTATTCTTCAAAAAATTATTTTTTATTAATGGAATTTCATCTCTGATACTTCATTTATTTCGAGTCTTATTTTTATTCTTTGCGCAATGAAAACGATTTCCGAATATTTGGGACAGACGATATTTTTCAACGAAACGAGAATGAACAAGATCGCGCGAGCAGGATATTTTTTCTGGTTCTTTCGCTCTGATTAATTTCACATTTCTAAATTTTGTACACTTTTAGTTGTAAGTTGTGGCAACTGTGCGAGATCTATATAAATAAGAATGGAGTGTTTGTTTGTACATTCAATATTTTCGACCCATTTCAAGTTTTCTATCCGTTTTGGACCCTTCTGATGCCAAATCCGTCTTTTTCTCGTTTGGTGTCTGTCTGTCTGTCTGTCCGTCTGTCTGTCTGTCTGTCTGTATGTTGTGCCCTATACACGTCCACGCGGTTTAAGATATTTTCATGAAAATTTGCATACAGTGAGTACTTATCTTCATTTAGTGAGTGGCATTGGTTGCGAAAGTCTGTCTGTCCGTCTTTCTGTTCTATGCTCGATTTTGTGTTAGTGTGTTTGTGTAGACATCACATGAATTGTATTCCAGATATTTGATTGCATTGTATTTTATTTTATACATTATCTATTAGTTTAATGAATGCAATATTAAACATTTCTTTATTGTTATATTTAGTTGAGTTTCATGCTAAAACACCTGAGTAAGTTTACTTAAATCAACCATAATTTGGTAGTTTGGGAAAAATTGGAACGTCTATTGAATATTACGATTACTTCGATTGCTTTACCAGTACTGCTGAAAAAGTAATTATTCTTCAAATTTTTTTTTTTATGGAGTTTCATCTCTGATACTTCATTTATTTGAGTCTTATTTTTATTCTTTGCGCAATGAAAACGATTTAAGAATATTTGGGACAGACGATATTTTTCAATGAAACGAGAATGAACAAGATCGCGCGAGCAGTGATATTTTTTCTGGTTCTTTCGCTCTGAATTAATTTCACATTTCTAAATTTTGTACACTTTTAGTTGTAAGTTGTGGCAACTGTGCGAGTTCAAGAGATAAAATTGAATCACAAATTAATATCTTTAGAACAATTTTTTGCGACATCTTTTATTTTGTTTTACTTCGCTGTTTCCTGTTTTAAATATTTATTATTTTAATAAATGTGTTTTCCTTCTCATCACACGCAACAGCACCACAAAGTATTAGACTTAAAAATGTTAGGTAAGTCAGTATAAATTTTCAGTAAATTTTAAGTGTAATACCATTATTGAAAGAATAATGCCGTTTTTAAAGAATAATGCCGTTATTTAAAGAATAATGCCGTTATTGAAAGAATAATGCCGTTATTTATAGAATAATGCCGTTATTTAAAGAATAATGCCTTTATTTAAAGAATAATGCCTTTATTGAAAGAATAATAATGTTTATTAATCCAAACTAGAACTTTTTCAAACATTAAAAAATTCGTTGTAATAATGACATTAGAAGATTGCAAAATTTCACAATGTCGCATACCGGAGGCAAGAGTGCCACAAGTAAAAAAATGTCGTTTTGTTGACTATGAGTGCGAGAGCATTCGCCGTAAATCGTAATTTTAATTAATTGAGTTGAACATGAAAAGAACTTAAGAAAGGGAATTCCAAATCTTCCTATAAATCGTCTTTAATAGTAGTAACCTTAGTATCACCTTTCGTCATTTTGTAGCTTTGTCATACAGCAATTGTGCGATGTATGTGAAATGTATTACATGAATGGATATGCATGTGTAGGATTTGTGTCCAAAGTAAGTTGTAGAAAATATAAAGATGGCGAAAGATGTTAAAATAAATTTTTATTCTACAAAAAACGTAAGTCATTATATATTTTGATTATCTCTTCAATCTAGAGTAAACCAATTCAAACCGAGTAAGGTCGGGTATTTTGCTAGTAATCTAATATAAATACAACTTAGTTAATATATACTAAATTTAAGTAAGTAATTAAACAGAAATAAACATCAAAGGGAATTGAAATTTCTAACGAAAACATTTGAGAAATTAGCTTTTTCTCAGACTTTTAACACATCTACCCTGCTGTTAGTAAAAAATGCAACACCATGAAGGAATCATCCGAATGAAATGAAATTTGTAGCAAATGTCAATTATAGGATGTTATGCAAAGTAGTAAAGTTTCAGAGCCACCACTCATGCGTGTTGTGAGCAGCGCACTCTGAACTGATGCTAAAAGCGTATAAATAGAGGGCTATAGCGGAACGTTGAAAATAGTGCATGGTTATTTTTTAGTGGCGAACGTTTACTGAGACCTAAGTATGCCTCCACGACGAAATAGGGTGAAATTTCAACCACTTACGGAGTTTGAACGGGGGAGAATCCTCGGGCTTCGTGAAGGAGGACTTTCCTATCGCGTAATAGCAGCTCGTGTACAGCGGAACAGTTCCACAGTGATGCGAGTTTGGAAGCAGTGGACCGACGAGAACCGGACAACTAGAAAAACTGGGAGTGGACGACGGAAGGTGAAGTCAGCGCGCGATGATAGACACCTGGTCCACATGGCGGTGAATGACCGTACAGCTTCCTCCAGGCAGTTGGCAGCACTTTGGTCTACTGCTACAGGTGTACTAATGTCGGCATTGTCAATTCGCCGACGTCTGCTGCACCGTGGACTGCGTGAAAGGATTCCTTTATACAGGATCCCCCTCACGCCAAACCATCGACGGCTGCGTCTGCAATGGGCTCCTGAGTACTGAACCTGGCGGGCTGATTGGCAGCAAGTTGTCTTTTCTGACGAATCCCGCTTTAATTTGAGGAACCATGATGGCCTTCCATGGAACCATGATGATCGTGTTAGACGCTATGCCGGTGAACGTTGCCTTCCAGAGTGCGTTATCGAACATCATAGTGACCGAACACCCGGAGTTATGGTCTGTGGTGTGATTTCGTATCATGGACGATCTCGGCTGCTACGAATTGAGGGTAATCTGAATAGCAACAGGTACGTCCGTGAAGTGCTAGAGCCCGAAGTCGTTCCCTTCCTTCAAGGCATCCCTGGAGCTATCTTTCAACAGGATAATGCACGCCCACATGTTGCAAGGAATGTTCGAGACTTCTTTTCAGCCCAACACATGCAAATTCTACCTTGGCCTGCTTATTCGGCGGATATGTCACCTATTGAGCAAGTGTGGGATTTGGTTGGTCTGCGTCTCGCTCGTGATCCGCTTCCTACAGCTTCAAAAGACGAACTTTGGGTGCGCATACACATAATATGGAATTATCTTCCACAAGCAGACATTTAACATCTGTTTCACTCCATGCCACGTCGTATAGCAGCACTTATTGCAGCGCATGGTGGCTACACCAAATACGGATTTCGGACACTTAATATTGTTTTTTGCTTTGAAAATTTATTTATTTATTTGTACTAATACAAGCCGTTTGTGTATTAAATTTAATTTAATTCTGATAACTCCTTCATGGTGTTGCATTTTTTACAAACAGCAGTATATGTTTATAAAGCAGAGAGTTGGGTGTTTGTCTGTTCTGCATACGAATCTACACTGTTTTCTCTCACCACTGATAGTTTTAGTAAAATTAGATAACAACTGAAAATTTTAAATACTAATTAATTTTTAAATGAACAAATATTATTGAAATAATGGTTAAATCTGAACTCTATGTATTCTTCAAACAATCTCTGCAAAAAAAAAATTGTTTTAAAACATATTGAAAAAATAATTCTAAAACATATCGAAAGAAGTCATACTGAAACAAAGTAAATTATAACACTTTTTAATAGAAAAACAACCAGGATTTATATATTTTACACAAAATAATACATAAAAGTAAAAACAAAAGAACTTATTTTTACATGCCTGCATTTTTAAAGAGACATACGTATATTTCCTATGAGCCTATTATTAAATGCCGTCACTTCAGCTTTTGGGCAATGCAAATTTTTTTTGTGATCACCATATGATTGTTTTTGGATATCTTTGTTGCTAATAAGAGCACATATAGTGCATCGAATTTGGGACACCCAAAGTAATTCAAGTTGATGTTCGGAATATTCAATTCATCTAAGCGTTGCTTCTCAACACGACTACCTTTGTAAGCAACTAGGTACTGAGAGACACTCTTTGTCTGCATGTACAATTCCAAAAGCTTAGAGTCTAGACTTTCTAAGGTAACACGTTTTCCCATGCTATGGGACAGAAAGGAAGTCCACACACGTAATTTTCAACATATCGCACAGTTTTCCGATCTTTGGCACTAAGTTTGTACTTATAAGGCGATAAGTTAAAACGAATACTTGAAGCTACTTGCGATTTTATAGCGATGTATCCGTATTCAGGTACTAAAAAACTTTCCTTAGTCTGAAATCCATCAAAATCTACAATTGCAAAAATATGAAACATTGCTATTGAAAAGTGTTATCTGTACTTAAAAAAATAATTGTAAACTGAAGGCATGAAGAACTGAACTATGTAACACCATACACTTACTAATCAGTAAAGTTAATATTATTTTAGTTTTTATCTTTTGTGAGTAACAATGAACTCATAAATGAAGAGTGTAATCAGAAAACACGAGCTTGTGGGCACAAAACTTTACCTTTTGTACAGAAATTAGTATTTTTGACTAGAATCAGATTTTTTAAAAATTGACGAAGATAACCTTTTTGAGGGGGTTTAACTCAATAGGCCTTATAAATTTACACTTAAGAGTAACAAAGCAAAGTTTTTAGGAAAATGTATAACCATTAAGTAAATTTGAAACCAAAATTTGCAAGCATGTCTATGCTCAATAAACGCCTATCTACGTTTAGGGATTGGCCACGTACAAACTTAGACATTTGGGATCTGGCCGAAAACGGATTGTTTTATATGGGCATCTCACAAGGTCAGATGCTATTGGTGTGACGAAGGGCTTGAAAATTGGCAAGAAGAGGATGTAGTGAGACACGAACACATAAAGTTTTATCCAAAATGTTTAGTAGCCCAACAGATTAAAAAGAACACCAATAGATGAAATTGTACAGGTGGATAATATCAAGAATAATACCAATGTTTTTTTTATAAAACCCGATGTTAAACCTTACCCCTGAAACAACGACAAGGACAAAATACTTTGTAAAATTTGTACGGAATCGGAAATGGATGCTACTTTACAGCCTTGCGGTCATCTAGTAACATGCATGAGATGTACGAAAAGTCTTTTACGTGTCCTCTATGTGCCGAACCAATATTTCACATAAAAATAAAACGCACATTTGTTACTAAACGTTATCTACCCTTATCAAAACAAGTAGTAGATGCAATTTTAGTGATTAACTTAACATGGTGGGGAAGAATTCTACAAGAGTGGTACTTTGAGTTTAATGTCATGAAATTAACACATGTGTGGCAGAAAAAAAGATAAGTAAGGAAGTATGAGAGAGAGAGAGAGAGAGAAATAACTATTTTACTTATTTGTTGTTTGTTAATTACATGCTAAACCTATTTAGGATAGAGAAATTTTAAACTGTCTTAAAAAGGAGTTACAAATTGCTTTAAGAAAGATGAGTGTAAATGTACTCTAATGCAAGAAAGCTTGAAATAAGTATCCATATTTTGAGATTACTATATCCTTTATATTTTTTAACCTATTCTTACTGCATAACTTTTTGCTGTTGTTCTTGAACTTTATTTTGCCTATTCCTTTTTTTAAAATACACATTAGATTTTTTGCTACATCTTAACTTTTTTTACTGTTTAATTTATTTAACTGTTTAACTTTTTTCTATTATAAAAAATAGGTGCAAAAGATTATTAAGTTTTTATTTTTAGAAATCAAAATATATAAATTTTGAGTTATGAACCAAAGGAAATATTCATAAACACAAAGCTATACATACAAATGGTATTTTTATTTAAAAATCCCTATATAGAAATCCAGGAAATCATTTTTGTTACATTCTGTATAACATGCATTTCAGGAACATGCTCCTTACCAAATAACAAAAATTGATTAAACATATATATTTACTAGGTAATTTCATTTCTTTTACAGCATTCATAAACACATTAGTTCCAAAAGGAGAACTTTCTTTTTATTTCTTAAAATGTGATGAATTAAAAGTATATTAGTTCATGGAATAATTCTGTTATTGTAAATTATTTCACCTTCTTGGGACCACTTTAATGTACTTTGCATATTCATTAAAAAATATTACAATTATTTCGCAATTTGTTCCTGTTTAATTGGTATTGTTTTCTGAACACTTTCGAAAATATTGTGTTTTATCATCAATTTTTAATGGTAAAACACCATCTGAGAAGTAGGATGCTGACTCTGGTACTTCTTCATTCCGCTTATCCTTTCCTGGATGTTTTTCAAATGTCTGATTTGGTGATGAAAACTTCACATAAGTTTGCTAAATTTGTATGTATTGAAGTATTGTATGTATTGATAGTATCAGATTTTTTTTAGTCAGTATATCATGCATTTTTCTGTCAATTTCGGACTAATGTTGACTTACAAAAGCAAGAAGTCTTTCATCAGGAACAAGAATTTTTTTTGTTATTGTGCTCCATGGATAAATAAACCTGTCACTGAAATGACTACTGGAATTTTAAGTGAATAGTATTGGTATTTGACTCTACAATTTAAAAACTTAATAATAAACTCACGGTTTTCAAATAAATAAAAGGAAGTTCATATGTTTAGTAAAATTTATGGTTTGCTAGAGCATTTAATTTAGAACTTCAAGGACAAATGGTTTTTAATACTATTTTTCACTACTTCAAATGTGCAAGGAAACATCTTCATTGATCTTGCAAAGTTTCAAATAAAAGCTAAAAATATTTTTATTTTACAGGTTTCTTAATTTTTTTTATCATGCAAAAAAACACGTTTTAAGAATCAAACTGCTAAATGTCTTAAATGTAAAATTAAAAAACCCTTTTAACCTGCATTTAAAAGTTTGTAATAATATTTAACGTATATGTTTCAATCGTATAATGTTTTTAAAATCTTCATTATTGAAATGTGTGTAATAGTATCTAATTTTTGTGCAAAAACATGTAACTTTTTACAATATAAATCAAAGGAAAAGTTTAAATCTAAAAAATTAAGTCACTAAAATTTAAGAAGATTTATTTAAATTAAAATATAATATGGTAAGTAAAGAATAATTATAAAATAACATATGGTTTAGATTTCAATACTATTATAACTTCTTTAAATGTACAAGGAATCATCTGCATTTCTAATCATTTGTTAAGGTCATCAAATCTTGTAAGTTTAGTTAACTTTGTTCCACTGTTCCTTTGTTTAATCTACTTATTTATGAAAGTCTCGTGTTGTACGTTTGTGGTATATAGGTGAGTTTCTTTTGTTCAATTAAAAAATTACAAGAAAACATGTTCATAGTATTTGTTTTGCAAAGTTTTCAAATAAAAGAAAAATATTTTTTCC
Organism: Metellina segmentata; assembly: GCA_947359465.1. NCBI lineage: Eukaryota > Metazoa > Arthropoda > Arachnida > Araneae > Tetragnathidae > Metellina > Metellina segmentata. The sequence continues at coordinate 55,398,615 of OX375874.1, forward strand.
TTTTTACTTAAGTGTACAGTATTTAAAAGTAATTTATGCAATAAAATATGTGCTATAGCATCTAATGTATAATTAGTGTTTTAGTGAAAGAATCTAAATTAAAAAAAAACATAAATATTTATAGCAAAGAAAATTTCATTTAAGATCTTGCATTACAAAAGACAATTTATAAAACTAGTATTTAATAATAAAAAAAAAAAAATCAAAAATACAGTAATACAGCACTTATACAGTCGTTTCAGTTTACAGTACAACCAATATTCTGTACAGTACCACATTCCCATCTATAACGGTTTCCCAACTTATAATTAAATCTTGTACCAATTATTCGTTCAACTTCTCCCTTTATTTCCAATAGTAATGGAGACCAAAGCTTGGCTGCAATAGATGATCCGCTAAAGGTATAGCTTATACCTTTGTCTTCGTATGCTACAAGTTGTCTAGACACAGTATATTTTTTACCATACATTTCTATCGTAGTTTCCTCTTTCTTTAAATACGTTAATTCGTTTACCAATAGACGTAAATATGCCCAGCCTTCACGATCTGTAAACAATTTACCATACTCATAGCATAGAGAATCTTTACAATATTTCTGAAATATTGTTCTTTGTCTGCACGCAGTTGTCTTTGCAGGTCTAATGTCACTAGAATCCATCATTTGTTTAAAAAAACAGTAAAAGGGAAAAAATCCAAATAAGAAAGTAATTCAAAGACCAAAGAAACAAGTTCATGCTCCAACTCTCTCTCTCTCTCTCTCTCTCTCTCTCTATGCTTTTAAAAGCCTCTTTTTTTTTTAATCAAACAGTACAAATAGTTCTTTCGTTTCCCCAAACATTTTTCAGATACCACAGCACGTGTATTTCGGTATTTTAAGCTAATCTTTAATTTTCTTTCGAGTCACTTTTATCGAGACTTAATTTCATTCCTTTTCATTAACCTTACACATGCTAAATAATCCTTAATGTTTTTTTAATGCCTTATGGGAACAATTATTTCTTAGTGACCACGTGCCTGTGTAAAAACGGTTGTCCGCAATTTCCTTTTACTGGGTTCAAATTCATCTATTATAGTATTATTTTCTTAAAATTATTACACACTTAATTCAAAAATAATAGTCTTCAGCTAGAAAATAAATATTTTAAAACTAATCCTTGATTTTTCAAGTGTTCAGTACCGTTTAATAAAAGGAATTACTGTGATGGTCCCAAAGTTTCAGCCTTCCAAAGGATGATGAATTCAAATAGAGAATACAATATTTCTGAAATATTGTTCTTTGTCTGCACGCAGTTGTCTTTGCAGGTCTAATGTCACTAGAATCCATCATTTGTTTAAAAAAACAGTAAAAGGGAAAAAATCCAAATAAGCAAAGTAATTCAAAGACCAAAGAAACAAGTTCATGCTCCAACTATGCTTTTAAAAGCCTCTTTTTTTATCAAACAGTACAAATAGTTCTTTCGTTTCCCCAAACATTTTTCAGATACCACAGCACGTGTATTTCGGTATTTTAAGCTAATCTTTAATTTTCTTTCGAGTCACTTTTATCGAGACTTAATTTCATTCCTTTTCATTAACCTTACACATGCTAAATAATCCTTAATGTTTTTTTAATGCCTTATGGGATCAATTATTTCTTAGTGACCACGTGCCTGTGTAAAAACGGTTGTCCGCAATTTCCTTTTACTGGGTTCAAATTCACCTTTTATAGTATTATTTTCTTAAAATTATTACACACTTAATTCAAAAATAATAGTGTGTCTCTTCAGCTAGAAAATAAATATTTAAAAACTAATCCTTGATTTTTCACCCTGGATGGCGGTACCTGGTATTTAAACAGCAGTAGTATATATATATGCAAGAAAATTAAACCGATATTTAAATATAATTTGTTTCTTTAAAAATCAATAGGTGGCGCTTCCAGTAGTTTAGGGCCGCAACCCAATTAATTAGAAAATTAGTTATTCAAAATGGGAAATAAAGACCAAAATCCCATCACTCCAAAATATACACAAGTTCATTTCTACCACACTACATTCGTATATTTAAACACCTCTTTCTCAAAAGTTCTCAAAAGCTCAATCGTTAGGACACTGGAGTCCAGATCTCATAGTCCTGGGTTCGAATCCAAAAAATTCTTTTTAAATTTAAAATAATATGTTTTTTTATACCTCCACCAGATGGCGCTACCTATCATTATCCTGGTAACACAGCACCTATATATCAACAAAATTATCTCACCCACCAAAAAATGTAAACAAACGACACCCCTTTTCTTCAGTAGTCAATCCCAACTCCTTACCAATTCTTATCAGCAATCCTTATCAAACGACGGCCATCTTGTTATTCCTTATCTTGCCACCATAGTAACCTACATACTACTTATGTGATAGAGTTCAATATTATGATAGAAGCATACACGAGCAAAAGCATGTTTTTCAATATATTTTGTCAATTATCTCCGAACTAATAGTTTTTGAGTTACACATTAAACCTGAGGTATATGTACACTATATAATGAGTATAGGAAATGGTAGTAATTGGGGAATAACGTGTTTAAATGTTCAGTACCGTTTAATAAAAGGAATTACTGTGATGGTCCCAAAGTTTCACCCTTCCAAAGGATGATGAATTCAAAAAATGGCCGCACAAAGAATTTCAAGGTAAGTTTCTTTTTCGAGAAAATAAAATATGCATTTTAAATTCATTTACCTTTCCATTTTGTAAATTGACTTTAAGCACCAAATTATGTTTTTTTTTGGAAGTTCGTTCTTTTAACGAATCGCGTTATTTTGAGATAGTAAAAATTTGTCACACTCAATTTTTTAATCAATTGTCGCTGTGATTAATTCAAGAGTGTACCAATGAGTGGTGTGCAAAGGGACTTATTCTGCAACCCAAAAATTATATTTTCTTTCTCAAATTATGTCTGAACAACTTGTGTTTTATGGAAATTTTGAACTTGCAGGCTATTTGCACTCCCAAAATTAATTTCTTGGTCAAAATGTACTACTCGAAATTTATTTTTGTGTACATCACTAATAATATTAAATGGATACTAAAAAATAGATTAAAATAAAATAATGGAAGTTGTTAGAAAATTTGAAAGGGTGTTTAAAATAGAAGTAGGTTTTTAATTTTAGAAGGATGTTTCCAGTCCAAATTATAAAATCTTGATTTTTGTAAAGTTCTTTGTATGCTTATCTTTAGTATATTTTAACTATCACTGTTTTCTAAAAATAATTCAAACATATTTTTTGAAAACTACTTGAAACTTTTTGTTCTGATAGGGCTGTTCAATAATCAGTAAAACTTTTCACTATAGGTTTGAATTAAATTTTACACTTATGCTGTTTTGGATGTCTCTAGACAAGTCTGCGGTTGTCGTCTGGACACAATTGGAAACACGACTGTTACTAAAGACTACGTCTCTAGTCGTCTGCAGAGGGTCAGATTTTACACATGTGTGCGTGTCACTCATAGGATAGTTGCTAACGACGAATCCGGTGCTGTGACAGCTGCTCTGACAATCACTCTGTCTTCTCGTTCTGTTGTGTCTCTAGGTCGAACGCTGCCGTCTGACGCTGATATCTGCTGTTCTTGACCCACTCTTGCCAGCATCGTCTAATCGCCCCATTACTTCAGTCCACATGTCGAGCGATTCTTCGATTCTTCCAACCAGCCTCCTTCAATCCGATAGCACGATCTTTTTCAAACTCTGACATATGCTCATAATGAGCATGACTGTTTCGGCGAGGCATTCTTACAGTCGACGTAAGATATCCGCCGTTGAAATGCTACAGAAATTTGAACCATAGATTGAGAATTGCTCCTTATATACACATGTTGAATGCGCAATTTAGATGCACTGGAGCTCCCACTATTCCTTCATTGGAGACCAAATTTTAATCATTTGCATGTTCGTTCAAAATGTCTACAACTGGAAAACTCCTTCTTGGTGCGTCAATTTCTTTGTTATAGAATGTACAATAATGTTTTTAAAAATTTCCACTTCACCAGTACCCGAGTTGTCAGTTTCAATTGTAATTGAAGTAGATTCAAGGTAAGTGTATTTTACTGTAATATACTTGAATAATTAGAATAGTTTTAAATTTCCATTGCATGTAAATAATATAAATTAACTTGTGTCACTCATACTTCAATTGGATAATTATAATGGCTCTGAATCCAATAAATTAAGTAATTTAAAATCCTTAATAAGTGCTTTTCGTGAACTTAAACAAATTGTCCCTGGAAATAATGAAGACACGATAAATTTTTTAAGTGAACAGGTAAACTTAAAAAATAGGAAGATGGATAGTTAAGCATGCTTACACTCTTAGTGCTAAATCAATACGTCCCACTAGTCTTGAATGGCAAAATCTTCGCCTGGCTTTTAAATGTTTTTAATTTAAGTGTGTGTGAAAGTTTAAAACTTGTTAGTCTCAATAATAACATTGCAAATACTGTCGATACTGTAGATTACATAAAAATTTTTGTTAATTAGTTTGAAATAATGAATGTCAAATTTATATTCAAATGATATCATACTCGCAATATTTTCCAGCAACCTTTAACATCAAATGAAAATGATGATGCATTTCAATGAATTGATATTGAAAATTATACTGGAATGAAAATGAGGATGCATTTTCGTTCCAGCATAATTTCCTAAGTTGGTTAGAAAAATGGGAGATTGTAACGATGCAAACTGGAAGGCTTTCACGAGAAACATTCTAAGCTCTTAAACAAACCACATATGCAGTCATTGAAATCACCAGATATTGCATTGATGAACTGCCTTTTGAATACGTTTAAACTGGAAATTTGCAAATGGATACATTAGAGAACCGATTTGGCAAATATAGACAACTTGCTGGATCACAATGTAACATGTCCTTGACACAAGTTTATGTGGTTGACAAAAAAAAAACCAGATTATAAAATTTGTAAAAATTTGGAAAAATTTGTAAATTTCCTAATTAATAAAATTTGTCATGTAATGTAACCATACCTCTATCTTTTCATTGCATTATTAGTTTGCTTATGTACAGTTAAATTTACTTTTGATATTAAAAATTTAAATGACCTTTTTGCCACCCAGCCAGTATGGTGGTTATGACCCTCGGTTGTCACCGAGTGGGCCCGGGTTCGAATCCCGGATAAGGCATGGATGTAAAATTGTGAAAAGAAGTAGGACTTTCGCCTGGAATGGATTCCCGTCTTGAAAGAAAAGCAACGCACCCCTTCTGTTCTTTGCTGGGATCATCGTTTGTAATAATAATAAAAAAACTCTTCTTCTGTACTTGTCTTGAATGTTTCTGTTCATCCCTTGCTTTCATATGTATTATAGAGGAACATACGACAACAACAACAAATGACCTTTTATGGGAAAATTTAAATATTTTTATTCAGGTACTGGGTGATGTTTTAAAATTTTGGTGCTGCTTGATTTCTTTCTATTATTACAATGAGAGTAATGAATAATGAGCTTGGCTCTCATTAAATGAATTTTTTATGCATATCTGGAAATTAAAAGTGCTAAAATGTGTTTCATAATTATCAAGTCTTAAAATCAGATGTTTTAACATTTTATGTATATAGTTTTCTTTTAACCTGCTTTGTATGTATAACCAATATCTTAGTAGCTTCATTTTGAAAGGTTTCTGAACATACTTTTAAATCAGCTTTAAAATATATCAAAGCTTTGGTGCTAATCATAATCATTCAAATATTTCTTGTAAGCATTCATATCTTACGTACACTGAAAAAAGATTTTGTTTCACTGAAATCTGTTAAATGTATTTTTATTTTGTCATGATTTTTTTGCAGGGTTGGTCGATTTATATCACCTTAATATAAAGGATTAAATCAAGAATACTTTTTTCACACTTTAAATGTTTAAGTGAATTTTCCTAACAGGATGTTTTTGCATTTGTATTTGGTTTTTAGAAATTTATTTAATATAGATTTGTAATAAATTTTCATCAGTTTATATAATTTTGTATTTGCAAGTTAACATTTACCCTAAAACGGACAAAGTCAGTACCACATAAAAGTAATTTATAAGTGTGTCTTATTACACTTGTAGTCTAATAATTAATAAATTAAACAACTTTTGAAGCTGCAATTTAATTTTTCATTGGCATTTTTTGATTCGTCTATGCATTTTAGGGGAATAGGAGATAGACAATTTTGTGGATATTTTACTCTTATACCATCAAATCGGCAAATGTAATTTCAATTATATTTGTTGTATTTATACAAACAGTAATTTGATAGTTTTGTTTTTGTAAATAATAAATAAAATATTAAAAGTTTGTTGTAGAGAATTGATTAAAAAAACCAGATAGATTTGATTTTTACCCACCTTTGTGATACATATTTAGTTTTTAATATTAACGCCCTTAATAATTATATTTTCATTATTCATTTCCCTTTTCTTTTACTGCAGTGTTTCATCGCTTAAATCAAAAGCGAGGCAAATTTTAAAGTTGATTATATGTTATCAATCAAGCACTTGTGAATGCTACAAATATTTACGTTTTGATAGCAAATAATCTAGGTTTTTGCAATTAATATAATCACTTAAAATTAACCGAGTTCGAAAAAACACGCTATAGAATGCACCTGATTGATTGACCTACGGAAAACATGAAGATTAAATTCAATTAACTTTAGTTTATCCTTTCCAAAAGGAGCGATAATCGGATACGTTTCATACGGAGATCGCCTTTCTGTCGTGACGTCATTCTTCCCGTTGTGAGACTTTCTTATCTATAGGAGGTGTTGATTGGTGGGCCAGATAAAGTTGCACTAGCTCCAAGTAGGGATGCAACATCGATGTCAATGATTTAAAAACATCGATTTTTAAAAAAAATATCGATGTACACTGCTGGCCACCCAAATTGCAACACCAAGAAAGACAAGAGGTATCACAACAAAATTTATTTTGTAGATAACATGTTGACCAAGGATCAAATGATTAAATTTATAGACTTCTGTGAAGTGTGGTTCTTGCCAAAATCAGTAGCCAGAGTAGCCGCCATTGTTGGAGATCACCGCTGCCACACGCCTCGGCATTGATTCAAAGAGACTTTGGATGTGTTTCTTGGGGTACAGCAGACCAAGCAGCTTCCACACTTTGCCAAAGTTGATCTGATGTGGCAGCTGGGGATGTAATCTGGGTCAATCGTTGAGCAACCATGGACCACATGTTTTCTATCGGCTAAAGATCCGGAAAGTGAGCTGGCCAGGGTAGCAATTTAATCTGGCGATTGACGAAGAACCCATGGACAATGCGTGCCACGTGTGGTCGCGCATTATCCTGTAGAAATATGGCTGTGGGCAAGCCCTGAAGGCAAGGAAGGACAACTGGCTTCAACACCTCGCAGATGTAGCGATTGCTGTTTAAAGTACCGGCAATGCGTACTAGAGGAGTACGAGAGTGATATCCAATAACACCCCATACCATAATACCCGGTGCAGGACCAGTGTGGCGGTGCATAACGCAGCTGTTCAGCATCCTCTCTCCACGGTGTCTCCAGACTCGAATCCGACCATCGTGGTGTTGCAGACAGAAGCGTGACTCGTCAGTAAAGACAATTTCATTCCATTCTGCCGTCCACGTCCTTCTTTCATCGCACCATTGGCGGCGTAGACGTCTGTGGTTCTGCGTCAAGGGTAGACGAAGCAATGGACGTCTTGCGGACAGACCACTCTGCTATAAACGGCGTCGAATGGACGCGCAGACACTGGATGATGCGTTACAGACTGAATATGCTGTGCTATGGTTCGTGATGTGGCTGAGTGATCCGTCACTGCCATACGTACAATATGCCTGTCATCACGTGAAGTGGTACACTGAGGTGTATGCGATCGAACACGTCGGTCTGTCGTACCCTCCTGCATCCAACGATCACATATACGCATTACAGTTGTTTGGTTTCGTCCAACACGACTACCGATTTCCCTGAAAGATAATCCACAATCTCGGTAGGCCACTATCCTTCCTCTATCGAACTCGGATACTTGATCAAAAGATGATCGCTGGTTTCTACGAGGCATAATTGATCGTTTTTTTGAAAAAACCACAAGAAAAACACAATTGCCGTACTTGAAATCGTCAAAATCTCCAAGTCTTTAATAGCGCTTTGAAGTGGCGCTACAGGCGCGCGTGATGTGCGTCTGCGCTGAAATTGTAATAATTTGCATATCTCACCTCCGCTAATGCATGTTGTAAATTTCATAATATTTGCATGCTTCCATCAGGGTGTTGCATTTACGGTGGCCAGCAGTGTATTTAACATTGATGTTTTTGTAGCCTCGATGTTTATACTTGTCGATGTTTTATTTTTAAATGAAAAAAGTAACGTTATAATAATTTAAAAAATAACCAAGTAGCATAATTTTTATAATCCGCAAATTGAACATACTTTTAGACCAAATTGGCTAAGGGTGAAGGGTCTGAAAAGTAGGGATACAACATTGATGTTGATGTTTTCAAAACATTGATGTTTTATAAAAAACATCGATGTATTGGAGCCGATGTCGCATCACTAATTGCTTAACCAATTTTAAGAAATGGGGGAAAAAGTTTAAATACACTGAATTTTAAAAACATCGATTGTTTGGGGGCGATGCATTTTCAACTTCGATGTTTTAATTTTGAAGTTTGGATTTTTTTAATTTGGAAGTTTAATTCGAAGTTTGGCTGTCGATGTAGCATCACTAGTTGCTAAACCAGTTTTAATAAATGGGGGAAAAAGTTTAAATACACTGAATTTTAAAAGAATGGATGTTTAAAAACATCATGCCAATACAAAAAGACGAAGGCGATGAGCAATAATATAATTTGTATAGATTTCAATTAACAGACATTTGTCTTCATTTAGTGAGATATATTTGAAAATCTAACTGAATTAACGTGCTTTACTTGTAAATGTACAGCCATATAAAAAAAATAATAATAATAAAAAAACAAAACGATTAACCGATTACAATTGCGCAATTTACATCACAGAACAAAACGGAAGGTAGTAATCGATAGGGATTAATGTTTTCTACAAACATAAATACTTAAAATTTGTCTAGGGGGCCGTCTTCCTATTAAATTGGGTGCTTGCTCCTTTCAATACTAACCCCCATCTTTTATCGCAAATTTGGATTTTACACGCAATTTCAGGGGGATTTGATGAAAAAATAATGTAAAACGGCGTAAAATTGACCGAGAAAATCCATAAAAACCATTGAGAGAGCGTGTAAATGTTCGGAGTTCAATCACTTTATAAATATTAATAAAGACGTGGTGGCCGTCGCAGTCAATGACCTGTTTCAGGAGCCTTGGTATGGAGTCCATTACGATGGTGACAAAATCCGAATCCATTCTGATTGTATCCCAGGATCTGTTGGCACAAATTTCTGTTTTCCTTTGTGAACAATCCTCAATAACAATGATAAGCATTGAATTTTGCAAACAGTCTCACTGCGCTACTAATTATGCACGTGATGAGTTGAAATTTGGAATTCCGATGTTTCAGTAACAGTTGAATCGCATGGAGTCAAAATTTGCCCAGGTTTCTATTCATAATTTTTATGAATATTAATTTCATAATTAATAAAAAATGAGTAAAATTTAGTTTCATAATTAAAATGTTTATTGAATGTGTTTTGGTTTTTGGGTAGCGAAGGATGGAAAAACAATTTCCAAGGAAAATTAATGTTTGTAGCAAACATAACAAAAAACGTAAAACACCAATTTAAAATTAGGAGATCTAATTTTCAAACACTTACAAATCGGTGAAAAATCCAATAAAATTGATGACGTTTTTTTTATTACCGCTTGAAATTGTGTGTAGAATTGAAATTTGTGATAAATAATGGGGGTTCGTATTAAAAATTTCGGAGCAAGCACCCAATTCAATATGAAGACCCCCCCCCTAGTCAAATTTTAAGTATTGATATTTGTAGAAAACATTCATCCCTATCGATTGCTACCTTCCGTTTAGTTCTGCGATGTAAATTGTGCAATTGCGGTCGGGTGAGTCGTTTTTTTTGACGGGTGTACCTTTTATGTGAACCTACTAATTTTACATTTTTTTAATATACTAATTGTTTAAATTTTTGTTCTAAAAATAATTAAATAATATGTGTTACGAGCAATCATAAAAACTAACAAAATTATATAATTTTATTATTTTTTTTAGAAAATTTCCTATAAATTTAGTAAAACTATGCATTTAATTATGGTTGCCTTCCCTATTTAAAAATTTTTTACAGATAAAAACGACGATTTTCTGATTCCTGGTAATTTAAACAAAAATTAGCGATAAATATACGAAATAAGAACACATTTTCATGGAACCTAAATATTTAATACAGGGATGGCCGCCATCTTGAATTCTGAGAGTTGCCCAAAGGAACAGCATGGATACCCGCAATTTTTTAAATCTGCATACCCTAAACAGGAAATACCACCAATAAGAAACTTAATGCTTCAAAACAGGGTTCGAAGAAAAATCCCTGTTTGGCTAACGGACTTTTCGAATTATTCATTATGTGCAAAGTATTGCAAAAGACATGGATTCATTTCTTGTCTAACGTTAAAATAAGACACGTATCCACATTCGTTGTAATTCAAAGATTTTTAAAAATTATTTCCGTTAAAAGGCAATTAAAATCAGCAAAATTCATATATATATATATATATATATATATATATATATATATATATATATATTTAAGTTTTAAATTATACTACTGGATTGCATTGAAAGTTGTACTCAGTCAAGAAACAAAATTGATCATTCTAAATAGGTACATGGTTTCCATTTAGATAGCAGAATTGACTAAAAAAGGGCCACAAAGAATCGATTTGATACTGCATGCCAGTTTGAGTGAATAGAATATTTTAAATAAAACTTTGCTGACCTTGGAATATCATAGTTATAAAATATTCTAACTAAGACTTTTGAAAAGTTGAAAGTTTTTGTGTACAGTGACAGAAGATCAAGGTTGTTTACTTTACTTGTATAAGCTATTTATACAACCCTGACATCTCAAACATGCGTTGAAAACATTGATTTTCTTTTTCAAACACCTTGTAAAATTAATATTTCGGTTTTTCAAGGGCTGGTATACATGAAATATCTGTCGCAGCCTTAAATTTCCTCACTTTTATGTGGTGTGGAAGTTTGGAGGTTAAAAATTACGCAGTGTTGTCCGGGATTGATCCTGGACCGCCGCCAATAGTCCGTTGTTTTACTTCACTGCAATGTTAATTAACTATCTATCATTTGTTTTTGAAGTAGAATACGCCTTACTTTTCGAAACCGGTGTACCACGCTTAATTTTTAAATGTCTCAAAAAAGCATAAGTGCGAAAAATTTTATAACTTGAAAAATATATAAATCATACATAAATTAAAAGAGTATTAAACAAATAATGTTTTAAATGCTCATTGATCTTGAGCAGACGTTATCGACTGATGCACAATTGCAGCTAAAATTGAGTCCCGAAAATGTGCACTGCTCGCATTAATTTAGTGCAGCTCCGGCCTCCTTTGTGTGAGCACGACGTTTGAGGTGTCATTTGTTTCGTCTTTTTTCGTTTTATAAATAATAGAAATAAAACCTAAATATATTTAATACTTGTTTAGATATAATACTTCAAAGTGTGGAAATTTCGAAAAATTTCAAAATGTCCAAATATATGCACAGTAAACACCAGAAGAATTATATAACACGTCAACAGGAAGAACGATAGAGAGATGGGAATCCAAAAAGATCTGGACACTCGATGCTGAGTATCAACGGCCTCGGAGGATGTTCTTGAAAATATAGGCGTCGCACCTTCAAGGTGAACAAATGCTTGATACGAGTGTACCAAGTCACAATACCTCCTAGAGATAAGAAAACCGAACCACTACGTCACTAGAGAGTAGTGATGTCACAAAAATTAGGCGATAGGAACGCCCTGGTCACGAAGTAGCCTGGTAACACTGAAATATCTGCGCAACGTTGTGTGGTGAAAATTGGTAAATGTGATTGTTTTTAACTTTTATTAAGTTATATTTTTGTTGAAGTAGATTTTTTGGTAATGCAGTATTAATATGCCTTTTTAAGTGTTCAGCTCCTCAATGTAAAGGTAACTACGATGCAAATTCGAAAGTTTCAGTCTTCAGCTTCCCATCCGACCCTGAGCTCAGAAGAAAAAGGATATCAGTAATATCGAGGACAGATTATGTTTTAACTAACTTAAGTAACTTAAAGTAAGTGAAGATATTTTTTTTATGTTGGCATTATATTCTGTAGTTTTATGATAATCGAAGCATATAAAACTTCATGAATTGAAAAAATATAAAGTCAGTTTTGTATGGCGACTTTCGTATTTAAGTAAAAATATAACGCAATTAGTTAAAAGCCAGCAAAAACTTGGATAGGATATATGCAGTAAAAAGACTTGGTAATGGTTTCAATGTTTAGTATAAATAAGTAATAGTGATAACAATACAGAAAAACATCTTAATTGACTTTAATTATGATTAAATAACAATGCGAACAAATAATGAATAAGACTATTACAGTATTATTTTGTTCATGTATCCTAAACCTCTCCTATGTCATAATATCAACTTGGAAAGTTTGATGTTGAGTGACATGAATATTAATATTCATAGAAAGTATTGAGATGAGAGATGAAAAATAAAAAGAGTTTTCATTGAGTAAAATGCGTGTTTTGATCATTGGTAAGGCATTAATTCTGTAAAATACTCCATGTTTATGGCAGCAGCCAATCAATAAAAATAGTCATAATACAATTTTTTTTTTAAATAAAAGCATATACATTAGGAGAAAATTTTGTCGAGTAAGAATTTATAACTATCTTTCTGCGTCCTTCTCGAACTGTCTGGGGAAACTCTGCATGTGTGTATAGACATATCGCACATCGGCAATAAAAGTGACCCAACTCAAAATTGAAGAATTTGAGAAACATCAACTTGAAGGATACTATAAAACTTATATTGAAATAGTATAAGCTTCCTTTAAACTTTAGGTAAGTATTTATGGTGGTAACTTCTATTATATTCTATAGAATAGTAATGTAACACACTGGGACACCTCATGCATACTATTTTTCAATGACATAACATCAAAATGTTTATTTTTTGATCTGTACCACTTTTCTTGCCTGGGTGTGATTTATGTGTGTTTGTGTGAGAGAAATATTAGATACGAAGTCACAATTTTAGTACATTACATAATTTAGGGTTTCTGAACTTTACTTCGTCAAAAGTGACAACAGGTACGTTGCAGAAGAGTTCGATGAAAAAACTGGAGAAAAAATTTCTGTTTGCCTTTGTAAGCCTCGGCTTCAAAAGAAAGGGATCCCCAGCATTTTTCTTGGCTGTTCGAAGCATTTATCTTGCCAAAACAACAAGGGATAAACCAGAAGAAAAAAGGGTACGCATTGATAATGCTCATCTACGAGAAGCAATTGCCAAAAGCATGAGAACTCAGAAATTTTTGGAAAATAAATACTGAACTTTTGGAACATGTTGAAGTTATCAATGTGCTATTCTGTGTTAAAAAAAAAAGAAAAGTGCATCTTATTTCTTATAATATCAACAACGTCAGCACCAGTGATACCTTGTCTGTAGTTGTTGATTCAGATTGTTTTATAAAAGCCTATAAGAAAAATCTCATGATCACAGAAATTGGAAATTACAAACTTCCCGTTCATATTAATAACATCAATACTTTACGTTCCATTCTTTTGGAAATATCAAAACTGAATACCCTAAATGAAGACAGTCCACCTCTCACTTCGACACAAATAGCATATCTGATGACATAAAAGTTTTATAATCGAATGATGGGGGGGGGGGGGAGTTCAACCCATGGATGATGGTAATGATCCACAACCTTTGGCATCAACAGCGAGTGCACCAATTGTGATACATTTGCGGAGAGATGAACATTGTATTTGTGAAATTAAAGCCAGTCTTGTATTAATTTATTTCACTCTCATTCACTATATGACCTTACTGACGAGTTCTACGCCTTAAACCTAGAGACCGTGTCCCGACACAGCCCCGTCAGTTTTTTAAACAGTTTAATAGATTAACTGTTTTATTTTTACTGAATACCTTTAATTTTAAACTAATCTGTTTTTCATTTGTGGAATGGAACTTTCAAGAAAAAAATGTACTTGACTGAAAATAAATTCATTATGAATCAATATAATTTGTCAGCCTTTTATAACGCCAGTGGATTTCGAAAATATCGGATACTGGTGTAAAAGTGCTACAAGTGAAAAAATATTGATAGGAAAACTGACAGAAATAATAAGCTGTAAGTTTGTCATTTTTACAGGAAATGAATTTAAAGTTCGTTCATAATCGCTCCAAAATACAAATTGACTTGTATAGTAGTTTCTTTAGATCCTCTTTTGCAGCAAAGTGTTATTATTAGAGCTCGGATCGATATGCAAAAATGTGACCGCAAATATACATTACAAAATCCCAAAATATGCACTAAACCCCCAAAATATTCAAAATGGCGAAATTGCAACAAACAAAAATTATTCTTACAAAAAGGGTAGTGAGGAGGATAAAGTGAAAATGAACCACACTTTCATTCTATTAATTGACAATTTTATTTTTATAGCACAGATAAAGATAAGTAAAAAATACACAAAGCAACAAATATACAAAATAACAAATATAGAAATGTTACATAATTCAAAAATGTAGATTAAAATGAAAGCACTTCAAACGTCCTCAGGGACGTAACTAGGGGGGAGGGGCAGACATGTGCCCGGGCGCCGGATTAGTGAAGGGCTCTAAACAAGCCGAGTATTATTGTAATATTTATAGTATTTACGGCATGATAAAAAATGAAAATGAAAACTTATAAGTTGACTACAAAAACTTTGAAAGGAACTAAATGCAGAATGTGTGAATTGTTGCATGAGTTTGATGCGAGTTAAGAAGGAATTTAACGTCGTAGCGCCCGAGTGTTTAGGATAAAGGACTCGTGTCTCGGGGAAGTTTCCTGTTTCCCAAGTGGTTTTGGTACTTTGCGCAAGCAAACGAAACTGATCTCGGTTAGCTCTTAGAGTGTCTAATTGAAACGTCAGTTTTGCTGTTAGATTGAAATATCTTAGTCAATGAGGTATCTTAGTATCTTTGTATTTCATCTGATAAGTATCTTTGGTATTTTATCTGTTACTAAAAAAATTAAATTGCTACAAATTAATCTATTTGTCTTTGAAATTAAGTCTTTACCATCTAAAAGAAAAATTGAATTAAAAAAAAATTGAGAAAGTGGAATTAATGTGTGTGGACGATAACAGGTGTTGTCGGGGAAGGTTTTGGTTTGCTTGGTAAAGGTTAGGCCAACCAAACCAATTGCGTTTTGCTTCTGAAAATCTTCCTTCCAAACACTCTGGGCAAAGTTCTAAGAAAAAAATGAATTTTTTAATGGTAAAAATAGAAAAATATCATCCAAATATGCACAAAACGCAAAACTGTAAATATGTAAAAGGGTCCCAAATATGCAAAAACTTGCAAAAGAAATTCGGGGTTTTTTGGTTTCAAATTGCTAGAAAACACTCAATACGGATTTCTATTTACATTAGGAGGTTAAAGAAAGATTGCAAAATATGCAAAATCCGAGCTCTAGTTATCACCTATAGCATTATTTTTTCTCGAGAAGGTGATATGCGCTTAATAATAGGTGTAGGTGTCTTGATTACTTGATAAATTCGTCTCTACTTTAACTGTTATACATTAATAGTTAATTCGTTAATTATTAAGATTAATGTTTCCACTTTATCTAGTACCTGGCATAAAAAGAAAAAATATATTTAGAACAGTTGTAGCAAACTATTGACAGGAACAAATGCAACCCAATTTTATCAACGGCAGCTAGTTAAAAAACTTCTTCCCACCTTTTGTTACTCGCAGAGAAAAACGAATATTTTGAGAGGAGAATTACTCGGACTACATCGTTCTCTTTCTCCGAAGAACAAGCAGACGGAACTTCCGACAGAATAAAAAATCCCACAGCGGCCGCAGTTGTTATTACAAGCGGTTATCCGGACAGGTGTTGCATTTCACGAAATCACGAAACCAGTAGCCGCGTACATTCTGCACGAAGTGCAACCGAAATTGCATCGTTTAAAAGGACCACAGCAGAATGGAAAAGTGCGAGAAAACGAAATGGCACTGCGAACGGAGAAAAAAAATCCACGGAATGATTCATTATCACTTTGCTTCCGTTAACCTTCGTGCGTTGTTGTGGAAACGCATTGCCGAAGCTATTCGCAGGGCATTCGATTTAATTTTCCGCCTCTCTGTACATTTATTGTGGAAGGGATTGCCCAGCTTTAGACTTTTTCCGGAATGGAAAAACAGGAGTAGGGAATAAATAGATGAAAAAAATTCATCCCCGTTCTCTCTCTCCCCCCGACTTGTTTTGTTTACCGTCACGCGATGCTATGTTTCACGTGATTACTCTCGTGGCCATAAAACAAACTTCAGCATATTTCTGTGAGGCGGGAGCGGTGCTGGATGAGACGAGACGTTTAAATGTATGCATGAAATCGCTTTCGGGAGACGGGTGGTGTTTTTTGCAGCAATAAAGGAGGTTCTGGGATAAAAACACGATTGCAGGTATGGCGATTCATGAGGGACTATAAAAAAGCAGCATGCGCCGCACCACGGAAGTACAGAAATATCGCAGGAAGCGTTTGCGAAGTGTTATTTACTTCCCTAGACAACTTTCGGGAATGAACTGAATCGTTGAGGCTTGATTACGTAATTGTGACCGTAAAAATGGCAATCTAATATCTGTGGTCAAGGGGAATAACTGCATCATCTAAAAACTACTTTTCAAGAGTGCATTTTTAAGATTTGCCCTTTTCTTGTAATAATTTATTTTGATTGCATTCTTTTGTTACTTTTTTTTCATGCACATTACTTCTCTACAACGCTTAAGGGTACGTATACTACGGAATCTGGATGGGCACCTGCAGCCTAGCTGGTCGCAAGGCATGTTCGCATGTAGCCAGAAGGTAACCTAGTATTAAAGCGTACTAGGGGCCCGCCGCCTGCTCGCTGACGCTCGCCAACCCACGAAGAATTGCTTTGCAATCCTCATTGGCTGGCTGCGCGAACTGTGTTCGCTCTGCTCGCATCAATGAAGACATACGTCCTAGCAGAACGAATTGTTTACAAAATATGATATTCCAAAAACTATAGTATTTCTACTGTCTTCATATTCCTCAAACGAAATTAGAGTACCTCAATTAAAACATGCACGTTTTCTATGATTGCTTTCAGTTCTGCCATTACGTCTTGCATCTGTTTCATTGGGTTGTCTTGTCCACTTTTTTTATTTCTATAATAAGCTGTAACAACTCGACAAATATTCATTTTTTTTCAGTAAAATTTCATCCGATAACGCTATAAATTCAATTAAGGCGCGAGGCCTCGTGATAAACAAACGATCGTACAGTGTTGCCAAAACGCGATAACAAATATCGTCTTTTTTGCGTGCCACGCAAGATAATTATACATATAGATAGTAAACACAATAGAGGTGAGCTTGGGCGCAGTCTTTACATAAAATTAAATAATTATCGCACGCTTTCGCCGGTATTGCCCTTTTTTAGATGAAAACTCTACAACTTCACTGTTGACGCTAGTAAAAAGGCACAGACGAAACGAGGTAATCGTTCACACTGCTATGTAAACAATCGCATTGGCAAATCATCCAGCTTCATGCTTAGCTCACTGCGCCAATCTAGGTAACCCGCCAGGATCTGTAGGGTTTGCTCCCGTATGGAAACACTGGTCAATTCTACATAGCGGTAAGCGAGTAGGCGACCAGCTAGGCTACATGCGCCCCGCCAGGTTCCGTAGTGTACGTACCCTAAGGCTCCAAGACAAATCTTCCAGCAGACCCACTTATCTCATTTTTGATTCTAAATTCAATACACTCAAATTATGATTAAAGAAAATCTGCTGAAGATTGGCGCTCTTGTTGGCACAGCCACCTAACTAATCAACCTACTTTTTATGTTTGTCAAATGTTTTTTTGAGAAATTAGTATAGGAAACTCAATGGAGTGAAATAATAGTCTATGAGTAGTTATGTATCTAGAAAAAATAAAACAGGCAAAAATTTCTGAAATTTCATTCATATCCTAACATCTGTCGCACCTCATAGGGAAATTTACTTTAAAGTCCGCTCAAAAATATTTATCAGGCACATTAATCTTTTATCATAAATCCATGACACCATATACAAGTTATAATTTCAACTTTCGTGCTGTAACTAATACAAACTGGTCTATGGTGCGATTAAATATTCATTTTTTTGTTTATTTCTCTACACGTAGCAGAATTTGGTCACCATAACCACAGAAACATCTCAACTAATACATTGTTAGTTTTAACTTGCGGAATTATTTCTCCCAAATGGTGATTGAAACTGCTATGGTCATCGATATCTCTGAGTAGCAATGGGAAGATCGGGAAACATCCTTGAACTCACACGCTTGAAAAAAGTATAGAACTTGGCCGGTGAATATATTGAAGGCATGTAAGGGTTAAAGGTAAGATCAATGGACTTGTGCAATTCATATGTATATGTTTTCACGCTACTTTATTTATAATATTTTTTATACAAAGCATTTTAAAATGTAAACCCCACTTGAATAGAGAGTTTAAAAACTAGTTGTGAATAGATACTTGAGAAACGTGGAGGAAAAACTATTGTTCAGCATCATTTGGGAGAAATTACAGAGGATGCACAAACCGAGAAGCAGACGAAGACCTAGAAAAGAGTGATTAATTTTTTATGGCTCAAGTTCCAGATTTCACCAAGCTGCGCCAAACTATAGGTAATTAAATATAGAAAAAAGAAAGTCTGATATTATTTTACAAAGCAAAAAACGTCATTCAACAAAAGGAACAGCCTTTTCAAAAATGTTCATAAAAAAAAAACTTCACAATAGTGTTAGAATGTAAGCAATATTTCACAATATAAAATGCATAAATTAATTATTCCATCGAAAGTTTATAATAAATGCATTTGATTAATTCTCGGTGCTTGTGTAGTTGGTGCCTGGAGCAGTTTAATTACTTTATCTGAAAGCTTCCAAAAACAATAGTTCTACTGCATCGCGGGGAGAAAAAGAGAAGGCACAAAGACATCAAAGTGCTTCCCGGAAGAAACATAGACATCATAGACGAAATGCATCTGATAAGAAATTTGTTGTGTTGGTAGGATTTAACCCCTTGGGTACATATTTATTTGATAAAAAGTAGTTAGGATTATCGTTTGCACATTAGTTACTGCTATATTTTCGTATTATCGTTTGCACACTAGTTACTGTTATATTTTCGTATAATTTCGTTTGATAAGAATGGAAACAGTATGAGAGAAATCGCACAGCTTCTGATATCCGCGTTCATTCCAAAAAAAAATGTCTGATAATGAAGCCGAGTAAATATTTCTATGTATGGAGTCAGATTAAATAAAGTGTATATTTTGTAGAGAACGATATGATAACTTGATTCAAGGAGAGTCTCGTAACACCAATCAATTTTGCCATGAACAAGAATGTACATGTTTAATTTTGTCCTAGTTTGAATGACGAATTAGACTTGTCATCCGTAACTTATAGGTAAAACATGTGCACGACGAGTCTCAGTCGTCAAATGTACTCAAGGGATTAAGGCACAAGACTAATATTTTTCCAAACAGAAGGCAGACACGGAAAATTTTACTGATATTGGAGAAGTACACCTGATCAAAATACAGGAATCAATACTATGAGTATTAATGCCTGTTGGGTAGGTAGTTGAATAAACAACAGAACACTGGAGCAACAGAACACTGGAGCAACAGAACGAGCGGCTAGAATCCGGGATCAATCCTGAATGGATTATTACCAAGACAACACCTCATAATTTTGAACTACACGGTCAGATGACGAGGCCCACATCTGAATTGGCACCCCACTCTCCAAACTTCTACAACGTGAGACCATTTGAAGTCACGACAGATTTAACACTTGCCCCTCGTACTAGATGGTCTTTGGCTGGATCAGGTTTCAATCTCGCAACCCTGCAGTTGCTTCGCAACAATGCTACCGGGTCCCTAAAGCTTCTTGGTATACATTTGAAAATTGAGGATTGAAACAAGCAAAACCAAATTTATGTATGGATTTGTAACATAAGTATTTCAAATTTAACAAGTTGAAAATTTGCCAATTCCTGCTTGAACAAATAATGAGTTCCTATACGCAAGAAAACAGATGAGATATACTACTAAACATTGCTCGAAATAAGTCGCTGCAACCAATGCAAATGCCGAGAGCTTAGCTTAAATCGATGCGACAATCAACGGTTTGCACGGCAAGTTTTGCTGCGAGTATTTGAAACCAAATGTTTCATTATTTCTCTTTCAAATACCAGCTATTAAAAAAAATTTAAAGGAAAAAAAAACTATGTGCTTTAATGAGGATAAGTGTGGATGGTCCTTTGCTTTCAGATTTTATGGCTGATCAAGCAGTTCAGAAATGGTTTCGTGCATGTGATCGTAGACCTTGTTTTTAGCTATGTAGTTATGAAACAACTGCAATTTTCTCTACCCTTAATATTGACTGATTTCTTCGTAAACTTGATAATAAGGAAATAAACGTGTCTACCATATATTATTTGAGTGTTTCTTTCTTTTTTTTTTTTTTTTATCTCAGATGTATTTTAGGGTTTAATAGGAAAGCTTACAAGAAAAGTGAATACTTTTTTCTTCTTCTCATTGCCATTATTCATTAAATTGTTTCAAAGGTTAGCGAAAAATATGCAACTGAAATTTACCGTTATTACGGAAATTTTAGGTTTTGACATGAGCTGAACAGTTTTTGCAGCCATCTCTCATATAAAAGCTCACAGCAATATTTGCTGCCGACTCCAAAATCTTATTTCGAGCCATGCTACCAAGTATACCTGATAGAGCGGTGGAAATATGCATTGAATGGACTTTAACGAGTAGCGACGATGATTTTGTCTTCTCGATTCAAAGATCCTCCTGAATACTTCTGAATTATGTACCCATCATGCCCCACTAGTGGTCGAGAGGCTAAGGGCGTCGTTCAAACTGATAGACTGAAGAGCTCGCTTGGTTACAAATTTGAATTTCGTACCGAAGTCGGGTTGGACGCTTGAAACTTTCTGGTTTCTTCAAGGCTATACGTAAATACAGGCTTTGCTAATGTCCATCATAAAGGCATGTCCACCTTACTTCACAGTGGGTATGATGTGACAGCACTTTAACGGTGCCCCGGGTTAACATTGAGACTTGCACCTTCTTGCCAATTAATGCTTTAAAATAAGTAGTCGAATTACTGTCGCACTCTCTCCTTCTAGAGCAACAGAACGGGCTGTTGGCGACGGGCTAGGATCCATCCAGGAGGGAAAGATCCGAAGGCAATACCTCGTAATTTTAACCACAATGCTCCAAGGTTTACAAATCTTCCATAAATCAAGGATCAAATGAAATTTGTTTCAGAACTATCGTTAACATTCGCCTAATATTCTTTTTCAACGAAAGTGAAAGTGATGATTAAAGTCTGAACAACAAATTGAAATAAGAAAGAAAAATACCGCTATTTTTTAACAAGCTCATTTTTACGATCCCAAATTAAATCGCATTTTTCAGGTCACTAGAATGGTCACTTTTGAGAAGAAATTCTAATTATCAGTTCGTGTGACAAAACGTCGCCAGGGGATCAAGCCAAAGGCAAATTCCAGCTTCCAAACAGAGCTAAAAACATCCCTATCACGCTTTCAAAAATATGCGTAAAATTTTCAAACGCTGGATAAAAATGCTGATAAAATTTCAGAGTAGAAAATTTAACAAACGGGTGAATCGCATCGATAGAACGCTTTTCATGGACATTTCCCTCGCGTCACTGACCTTGTTTTTGAATTTCACAAGCTCGCAAATAGATTTCCAAAGAATGAATTCTGAGTTCATTTAACAATTATATTTTACTGTATACGTTGCCAAAATAGCGATAGGTCATATTTTAAAGTAACCTCGATGTGATATTATGTGACAGCATTTAGAGAGCAGAAGTAAAATCTTCGCTCTCAGTCTTTTTTGTTTATTTTCACCGAAAATCCTTTTCATAATACCTTTTACAGATTATTGTAGTCAGGTTCCTACGAGTCGGCAGTTGAATTACTGACTTTAGAACGAGTATATTATAGCGCCGTTCCCTGGAGAAAGCAGACCACCTCGAGGTAGTTTATTTCTGAATAGGGGTGAAATTGCTTTAAGAGAAGGCTGCCATACTCAACACCATGAATGACGATTTCCATGAATGCTTTCCCCTGGCCACTTGTAATCCACAGAGGAGAGATAAACGCCAATCGCTTTCGCTCTGACGGATAAACTTAGAACCCGAATCTACGCTTAAGACGCTATTGCAGAATGGATTTGTTCATGATATCCTCAGTCCCCTAAATTAACTAATAGACTCGTTTAAAGCCAAGTGACTCAACAGCCTCCTTCTTCCGGAAATATCTGTATAGTGTTGTTACTAATCCCCGACATGGTCTCTTTAAATTAGACCAAGTCCACGAGTCCATAAACCCCTAAAAAGTCCAAGAAAAGTAGAGGTTCCGAAAAAACGTTGTCCATTGTAAAGTCAATACATTTTAAAATATGAGCTGTCGAAGCCTGATAAGCTCCTCACTTGGTACAAGTCCCGAAGAAAACCTTCTGGCCCTGTTCGTAGGAGAGGCTGCTCAAGTGTCCACTGGAAAAACGTGAAATACAAGTCTGCTGGCTTCTATGGTCTTCAAAGAGTAGGGCGCCTCCATGACGACCTCTCGAGTGGGTTTGACGCGATATCTCGTCCATCAATATTTGCCAAATTTTGCTACTGACGAGATATCTTCTTTATCAAGATATTTACGATTTTTTTGATAATGACGAGATCAGGATCTGGACAGTTTTCCCCCATTGACAAGATATCTCGTACATCAAGACCATATCAGTTTTGCTATAATGATGAAATACGTCGTCAAGACAACCAACCACTCGGGTGATAAGTAATGTAAAGTAAACTAATAATTTCCACAATTGATGTCTTTAGTAAGGATA
This sequence comes from Metellina segmentata, assembly GCA_947359465.1. Lineage (NCBI taxonomy): Eukaryota > Metazoa > Arthropoda > Arachnida > Araneae > Tetragnathidae > Metellina > Metellina segmentata. The sequence goes on from OX375874.1 coordinate 55,421,794, forward strand.
CTGGTTCTAAGTTTATTAGGGGTAGAAAGCGATAGCATGGATGACACGTTGGGTTAAGGGATCCATCCCCGTCGATCACCATGCTTTTGAGTATGTTAGCCGTCTCTTAACAAGAGCTTTCAAACTTTCTTCGTACCTTTTCAAAAATCGACTGACTATCGTCGACACTGGCCGTCATCTGACTGACCTTCTCATCAATAGGTAGGTTGTTAATTAACGTTACTGGAGCAACAAACGGGCTATTGGTGACGTGATCCTTCAAGAAGGAAAAGATTCTGGGCCGTGTTCACCAAGATGTCTCATACACCACGACGGTCTTCCGCTGATCCGAGTTTCGTAACCCTCTGATTGCTAATCTGTTGCTTTTCCAACTTGGCTACCGCGGCCTTACCTTCTCGTCGGATCCACATAAAATAAGAGTCGTTATTCTGATGGAGTATTAATTATCAGTTTATGCGACAAAAACGTCGCCAGGGGATCCCGCCAAAGGCGAACTTCAGCTTCCAAACAAAGCTAAAAACATCCTTCTTCCGTTTTTTAAAGATATTCGCAAAATCTCTTAAAATGCGGGCAAAATTTTAAAGAAAAGTAGGAAGTTAAACAAGCGGGTGAATTGCATCGATTTTTACCCCGAGAAAGCTACTTTAACTTCATTAAAATACCGCTTTTCGCTCCTCTCGCGGAGGTGCGTTTCGCGTCGTCCCGCGTCTCCGGCGCACACGTTTCCCCTACTCCACAAGCGACATTTTTATCATGGTGGTTTCGTGACTTCCATCCACCCACGCAGTAACGGGTGTGCTAATCCGCCCTACACGCACGGAAACTGCAAGATGAAAGGGAGATCGAATTTTTTAAACTCCACGCCCGCACCGCAATTCCAGTCTCATCGCGAAGAATTCCCCTTTTTTACCTGTTAATCTTATTACAGAATTTCCACGATGCGTTTGAATAATGAAAAATGAATGTAAATTTTTTGTAACATCTGCTTCAGTTTTTTTATGAATGTACTCTCTGAAATAAATATTCGTGAAAGGCAGTTACTTTTTTTGTGGATTTTCCCCCGTAATTAATTCCTTATCTTTATTCAGAGAATTCCTTCTCTTATTTTAAATAATCAAAAAGTGCAAGAATGGGAAGGGAGAAATTAAAAAGCAAGGGCGCAAGACGTGTCAGAAAATTAAACACCGTTTTACTTGACTGGAAGGAAAATTATGAATTCATTCGAAAGTTGATTAAATTTAGAATTTGTTTCGGGTGATTTTGGGTTTTTAAAAGTGAGATTCATTGTGCAGACTGAAACTCGACGAGTGTGTGTGTGTGTGTGTGTGTGTGAAAAAGTGTTCTTATTTCTAATTATATATTTCTCAAACATTGCGTTTGATATTCTTTTCCAACAAAGCTGAAAATAATAATTAAACTTCGAGAAAGGAATTAAAAATGAGAAAATAAAATCGGAAATTTTTTAATAAAAGAACGGACTGATAAAGAAATTTATGTGTATGGACCTGAAATTAAATCATATTTTTCAGGTTACTAGATGGTAGTTGCTATCCTGATGAAATTATTGAATTCAGATTATAAACGCATTTACAAAAATATTTACCAAACATGAGCTCAAAATTACGAAAAACATTCGGCGCGTGCTTTGATTGATTTAAAAAATTATTTTTTAAAACCCCAATTGAATTAAGTTTATTGTTTGATTTGATCTGCCACTCTGTGTACCGTCTGTCTACCAGAACTGCCCACGACAGAAAGTTTAAGAACTGTTGGTTACTATAGAAACATGTTTTGACAAATTTGATGTTGGGTGGTGTGGCGACGGAAAGTGATATCCTCTTATCTGGCAAACTTCCGGAGAGACAATTGTCGATAAACTCAAATGCATCAAAAATACCCTGTAGAAAATTGGATAAATTTTACTTCTGCGGCAACAGACAGATACAGACTCTCTTTGTGGAGCAAGACAGACAGTACCACTCTACTCTCAGTATACTTGGGCCCAATCTACAGTGTGTAACCTTGTTCCAATTTGGATAAAGATTATCTGTTCCAGGTTAGATTACGGACTGCAGTGCAACCAGTTCAGATGACCGAAGACGGTGCCAAAATGGGCAATGGGCCCACCATTAAATCAAAGATATGTTCCAAATGCTCAGAATTTGTGCAATACAATAAGTTTCTTTTTGCACTGTTGTGCGCTATCTATTATCAATTTCATAAAAGATACATTACATATTTTAAACTAAGAAAGCATATCGCCCATAGCAATTTTTAAACATTCCGCATAATAGAGCCCCAGTAAAGACTGTTACACTGTTGAAAGTTTCTGATAACTTTAAAGTATTTGGAACACAAGGACTTTGTTACCTGGAAAAAGAGGGCCTTCCGCCCAGGAACTCCATGGAAATTTCACTCTCTCCGAGCCCCAGTAACCCCCCCCCATCTCTCTCTGGTACCGACCACAGGACTTGATGACCCCCTCTTTTCACCATGGTGACGAAACACAATTCCCTTTTCAAAGCTTTACCATCAACTAGAGATTAACCTCACATTTCAGGTTTGAATACTGCCAAAACTTAAATAAAATTAAAAAAAAAAACACTTACTTTAAAGTACTTGTTGGTGCTAGCACTATAAAAAGATCATAAAATTAAACGCTTCACATTCTGGCGCCATCTTTAGAGCCGAAGGCCTTTACTAATCAATGATGGTTTTCTTATACAATAGCCTCGACTCAAAAACACGGTACCTTCGCCAGTTGGCGATAATTTTGAATTATAGTAACCCGGTTTAAGTTTACTACTCTCGCTATCATTTCCGCGCAAATAGAAGGCATCCAGTATGGCGTTAAGAGACGTTCAGCGACGAAACATTTAATCACCAATTTCACGAGGAGCCGAAACTGCGTTTTTGAGTTTCATCTAGGAACATACAAAGCTATCCCAACCATGTTTTCAAACCGAGATTAGCAAAATTTTCCAGAAGAAACAAAAACCCTACACCTCACAATCAACTCCTTTCAGGAACCTCTTAAATATTAAATTTTCACTTGAAACTTTTCACTCCACTTGTCAATCAAGCGGCCATTTTATCCCCGTAAATGGTTCCATAATTCGCTTAGAGAAGCACCGATGATACAGGTCGAAGACGAAGCAGCGGTTGGAGATGGTGGTTTAAATAATGCATGGATACGTTTGGAACTCTGTGCTATTTATCGGGCCGGCCCTGCACGCTCCATCTATTGTCATCAGCACGGTTACTTGAGTTGCTGTTTAAATATTAATGGGGGGATGGGTTGTCGATTTCGCAACAGATCTTCAATCAACGCTGTCTGTAACTGAATACAGAATGCTATCATCGGAGTTGATCATTTTAGGTTAGATGGGGCGATGATTGCCGTTCCACCCTCCCATTGTTTCTCACCGTTCCCTTGTCGATAATGCGGTTTGATATTCCCCCACCTATCGTTTTTATTAAGCGATAAGTTTGGCTTTTGAATACATATCTAATTGCATGCATGATTTAAAACGTGTATCTATAAGCTTTTGCGCGTAAATATCGGAGATTTTTGCTGATTGAAGTAAAGTGTCAGATTTTTCAATTTCATAATTTCAAATTATGTTTCTAATAGAAAGGGTTGGTGAAATAATTAGTTTTTAATTGCTTTTGCTAGATTTAGCTTCTCACACACACATACACACACGCACGCACACACACACAGCTACCGCAGATGCTTTTAATTTTCTAAGTGATTCTGACGATATCTCGTCCATCAAGATCTGACAAAGTTTGCTAATGACGAGGTATCTCGTCATCAAAATATTGCCGGTGTTTTAACGATTATGAGATCAAGATCTAGTCAGTTTTATTCTAATGACGAGATATCTCGTCCATCAAGATCTGCTCAGTTTTGCTAATGACGACAAACCTTATTTAGACAATTACCTGAAGTGTTAAAGGTTATTAGCTTAGAGGTTCTGTAAGTTTATTTTTATCAATGCGAATTTTTCAAGCACCAATATAATATATATTTAATTAGTTCAGATAGCACGCACTACAGATGTAATGTATCGATGCAATCCACAGTTTATTTCTCAGGAAATGTTTTCACATAGAATCTGCTTTGGGAAAAGTAATTTCTAAACTACTTTCCAGTTCCATTTTCCTGTGTAGAAATACCTACAAATCATAGTTAAAGCTTTTGAGAATTTCGATTTCTTCCCCGATGCCAATAACCTAATTAATCATAAATTCTATGATATTACTCGTATTATATTGCGGGTTTGATTAACGTCACAAGATATTGTGAAGTTATGTATTCTATCTAAAAACAATTACACATACAAAACCACACGTCCTATTAAATTAATTCCCTCGGCGGAGCATGGTGAAATATGGACCTTGCGCCGTAAAAAATCAACCAACCAACCCATCCGTGGCTGGAAATGTATATTAAATTTTGGTATGGGTCACAGAGTAAGCACTGTGGTTTCGTACCCACGCACTGGTTGATAGAACCATCATACAGATTTCACATGCACATACTTGGCTTGTACTCGGTGGCACTTCATGAGTCGCATGCAAGATCAAAAACAGGACCCTTCTGTACGTTTAAGCAGGAACAATAAGTCCAAGCGCATACAACCCAGGTCCTTAACCTCAAAACATTTATAGTATTATACTTTCAATTTACCCACTTCTATATTTTCTGGAAGAAGCATGTTTGGTGGCATAGAGACAAATGAAATACGGCGAAGATTTTAGTTCGAGATCTACCATCTATAAAAACCCAGGTTATTGCTACACATATAAACATACTGAAAATAAGGTGAGCTGTGCATATATCATTTGAATACCCGATGAAGTACGTGAAAAATATGTCTGGTCAGGCCAATTGGAATTATGTGTTGAGGAACATCAAAGTTTAGATGGTGGTCAGGTAGTTGAATTAATGTCCCACTGGAGTGACAAACGGGCTATTGTCGTCGGTCCTGAATCAAACCTGAAGGGAAAAATCTTAGAACAAGACCTCGTTATTTTGTACCACGGAACTATTAGGTGACGAGGGCACCAAATTTTTTAAACTTCCACACCACGTCAACGTCACAATGTTTTGATGAATCGATTATGTGGACAAGGACAACATTCGCAACACACTTGTCTGTCTAGTCAACGAAGTAGTGAATAATGTTTTGTGAAATATTCTATAAGAGTGTGAACTTGCTGAACTGTTCTTTGTACGAAGCAATTAATTTTTGCATTAAGCTAAAAATTTCCTAGTTCTAAAAATGTTGCTCTATCATAAAATAATCCTAGAATTAAAAAAAAAGTTTGTCTCCTACATTGAAATTTAATTATAAATTTACGAAGCTAAACCTTTAGTGCTAAAACCAGTTAGAAATTTTACAAGAAAAACATTTGAGCAGTAAATATTTGGAAATGTTCCCACTCGTGTCTTATAAGCATAACATCCACGAAATGAATGAATTTCACATTAACTTTACCATAAAAAAGCATTAGGCGCAATTCATGCTCGAGATCGAAAATCCATTAAAAGAGTGTGTAAAAGCTGGAAAAAAATATCTCGGTGTTTTGTCTAACGCTATGATTATCAAGAATTTCCATCTGGCTCTATGTAAAAATAGTTATTACCGCTTTGTGTCTTTCAATAAAAGATGTAACGAGATATACGTTTGTTTGAAAATAATTACTTTTCGATAACAAGCTAAAGATATTTTTTCATAAGACGTATTTGTTTTCAGAGAGCTATTTTATGCATATTTAATGAGTAACATATCTGCATCAAGATCACGAAGTTTTGCCTACATAAAAACTAATTGTTTCTCAGGTTAGTATAAAATTTTTCACGTAATCATTTTGAAATCATACGCTCCATACAAGTATTGAACTACACAGGGTCATTAAAATGAAAAATATGTCAGAGAATATGACTTTTACTACCAATAATGGTCACATAAGCATTATAACAGCAATATTTTTAATAAGAAATAACACAATATTTTTTTTATCTATTATAATAAACAAACTATACTACCAGGAATAACAAAGTATTTTTAGGTATGGACTTAATTTATTTTAAAAGTGTATTGTGTTAACATAGGTGTATGGTAATGCTAACGTATATATTGTATATCTTGTAATGAGCTTCATATACCATTATACTAGCTCCTTGAATTTTATTGAAGAGTTATTTTAACTCTTCTATGTAATTCGCCATTAATATTTAATAAAGAATGCTGGTACAAATGTTTGAAACAATTGAAAAGATATATGTTGCACAGAGGCATCAAAACGAATTTTTTTGCAAGAAATCTCCAAGCATTTTTTTCTTGCATATTTCATCCAAAGTGGAGATTCGTGACTTTTCCACATAACTGTACCTCTCCTTACATTGTTCCAATATTTCCGAACATCAACAAAGTCGAGTGTCGTTGTCTTCTTATTCCTGAAAGAAAGATGCCTGGATTGCGTGTGCAGACGTCGACATTCAGGTATGGGAACAACTATTTTTCTCAGAGTTCGTAGATAAATCTGTATGACTTCGGAGGTAAGTGTGCACATTTCAGAGCAGACGGATCCATACATTTTTATAGTTTCCATCTAAAAAGGGATGTATATGTCAACTAAACATGAATTCTGAAAGAAAACGTAAGCCGATTGAGGGAATAAATTTGATTGAAGAATGGGAACACACACACAATGGGAATAAAAAAGGATTCAGTATGTATATATGTATATAGAATATATTTCAAGTACGAATTTCAGTGATACTATAGAAGACCAATGATGAATTTACCAGAGCTGAATTTTCTACTTGTATCAATGTTGATTGTGTCATTACTCACCTTTGATGCCTTATTTGAAGTAATTTAAAACAAATCTAATAATTTATATGCACTTTTCCTAAAAATGAAATAAAGTAAGCCGTTTAGTGTACTTTATCCTGGAATTCATTCTTATTTCCAACTCAGTGTGGCAAAAAGTTGGCGATTTGGTATGTTTTAACTACTAAACCAATTTTCTCATTCTCTCATATTTTATTTTCTGAGCTTATTTCTATCTTTCAGATTCTGTATTGTCTTCTGTTATCAGACGACTGGAGCATTTCATTAGAGTGTCGAGTGCCTTCAAGTATTTTAAGCAGTATTCTGTAGCCCCATAGCTCAAATAAAGTACATTTAAATGAATCGTCAAAATTATTAATGGTTTATTTTATATGGTTTATCAACTTGTTGCCATTTACCAATATACAAATAATGTAAATGTCTGTGCCACTTTCGTTAGTGAAGACAACAGAAACAGGGAATAAATCTTTAAACAGAAAATAAACAATTTTTTTATAACAATATGTTTGTTTGATACTTTGCAGAAGTTCTTTGAGATCTATGGTTAATAAGTTTAAGATAAAACTTATTTTGTTCCAAATTGATCAAATGAAGAATGGACATTTTTAGCTTGCTTCTAACGCTGAGTCACATATGCTCTACATATCAGCATTTTCAAAGTATTCAAATTGCATCGTTTTTTTCTAGCGAATGCCGTTTTCAATAGCGAAAAGTGTTACTCTTATGAATATTATCCGATTAAAAGTATTTTTACAGAAATTGTAAGAAAAGTCGTAAATTCTTAGAAAATGAGGTTTCGAAAATTGGATTAAATTTGATTTGCTTTTCCTGGTACTTGTAGAGGTGATCGGTTTCTCATGGGAAAAGGTATGGATTGTATTGATATTTCCACGAAGATTTGAATCTTGCAGTTTTAATACATTTTCCTCGCCAACTTATGAATTGAGTGACTCTTTGAACATTAATTGACGTTAACTTGAATGTCTTTAAATTACTCTGGGGCATCATGGGAAGTGCTGTTACATCAAACCACCATGAACTATAGAAAAGCCTACCTGTTGGACTGTTTCTAGATCTGGCTCACATTTATGTGTCGTCTTAAAGAAACTAGAATACAATAAGCTGCCAACTTGACTTTGGCAGATACAAGATAGATTCGAACTCGTAACCAAGAATTTCAGCCTACCAACTTCTTAAGAGCAATGCCGCTCGGCTACGGAGGGACTTTTGGAATTTACACTGTCATGATTAAAAGTACCAATTTTAATCTCACAGTGAAACGGTTAAATATCCTTCAACCTCTGATCGGAGCCACAAAATATTTAACTCTCAGTATGAACTGAGATGCTTTACTGAAAGTAAAATTTATTTTGAATGTATGATGGGGGTAAAAAAACCCGAGTTATTTCAGGCTAGATTTTTAAGGTATAAAAGATAAAGTTTCTATGAAAATTGGAAAATTTTCAATTTTGCAACAATAGCCACTATGACGTCTTGGTTTTTTTTTTGTAACAGAAACCACTTGAGTAGCCAATACGCAAAACCCGTTAAATCCATTTTTTGAAATTGTCGGATAATCGACAAAAACGTATAAAAAATAGCCTAGTGATGGTACTTTTTGAAATTTTTGTAAAAATTAGATAAAATTATATTATTCATCAGTCAAAGTCTGTATAATCTTGCTTTTTTTAGATAATTTATAATTTGAAACAAGAAATTGGATGTAACGAGTTTTTGCATCTGTAAAATTATATAACAGGTTTTGCAACTGTATGGTCGGTCACTGGCGACCAAGTTGCAAAACAAGGTCATGTTTAAGAAAATAGGTCATGAAAGCAAATAAAATAAAAAATATTGAATACTACACAATACTTTATATGGAATAACTTCATTAATAAGTACACAATATACCATATTTAATGTCAATTTTTAAATTTAAGTTTCACACACATTTATCGGATATCTTCATCGTCTTCATTTAAATCAAAATTTAGCTCTTTTTCCTCATTAACTTCCTCATTCCATAGAGAAAGATTGTTTAATAGCATTGTTCATCAAAAACATCCTTTTAAAACTGAAGATCCGGATTGTCTTCCCACCTTTCACTGAAATGACTAAGTAAGTGATTAAGAAACGGTTCACATCAGTAATTTTGGCAGCCATCCGAGTAACTCCTCTTTGCACCTCTTCAAGATGAATGTTTTTTAAACTTTTACCTTTTTTTACAAAGTATTTTAACAATACACATTTCAAAATTGTAAAAATGCTCACCGCGAACAAGGACGGTTGTTCTAATTTTATTTCTTGGGAAACTAATAATGTTCGATTTTTGAAAGTGAAAGTACCAAGCAGTTGCTCTTTCATTACGTCATCTGTGTGTGTGTGTGTGTGTGTGATGATAGTTTCCAATCCAATACTCTACAATCATTTCCTAAGTGAACGACAGTACTAACTTTTCGAAAAACCTGCAGATACTTATCTGGATTGTCAATAACACTTTGGCCTTTAAATTGGAGCTCAAGGTTTCCAATTACCCGATCTGGTGGAATAAATGAATGACCTACGACCGGGAAGCATAACACAAGTTCCTTTACATGTGGAGGCGCTTCGTTTAACAACCAATGTGAAAGCATGTACATGACCGTAGTATTTTTATTTTCGCCACCACAGCCATCAGGAAATAGGCTAACTGTGGTGATTCCCTCTAAATGCAAACCAGACAGCTCATGCTATTTGCCCAGATCCATTAGGAAACTCATTTTCTGTCCAGATGTACGAAACAGTGTTTTCTTTGGTTTGGCTGGCCTTTCGAATCACCCTCACATGAGTGAAATTATATGAGTATAGCTGACGTCAATAATATGCCTCCTGGTCAGGTATTTTTGGCAATATTAAATTCTTTTGACAATCATAGCTTAGGATTATTTCATTGTCTTCATTTTGAAGCAACTTTTCATAAAATGTGTCATCTCTCTTTTTATGGATTAGTAGTTCTGTTTTTAGTTTTTCCTTTTTTCCCTATTACTCTCTGCCCATATTTTATTATCTTAACACATGCACGCTGTCTGTATAAGGTACATTAAAACTGATATTAAAAATAGTATTAACAACTGTTCGAAATAACTCATACTCCACTTTAACTGCTCCACTTCTCTCTGCTGTTCTAGGTACATTTCCCATATTTTTTTACAGACTACTCGCTGAGTAGATTCGATCAGGTATTAACAAATCTACAACACAAACGATAAATTGAGTAGTTTTGTATCTGTTTACATCAAGTGCCTATATTGTTCCAACCTATTATAACGGCTTTTGCCAATATAAACATGGAGGACCAAATTAACGGGTTTTGCTTCTGCAACTAACAAGGATTTAACGGGTTTTGGAAACTGACTCATTATCCCTTTTAGTTTTTAAACCATTTAGAACAACATGGTATCCGGAGATACCAAAATGTCGATTTTGAAAAAATATGGATTTAACGGGTTTTGCGTATGGGGGGCTACTCACTTGGAGTTTAACAGTAGGAGCAGACAGTAGGAGTAGACAGGAGGAACTCCTGGTTCTACAGGAGCCAGCACTAGAATCTAGGTAGCCTTTACGCACATTCAAAGATGTTCAAACATAAATATGTACAATCGTACTCTGCAAGTAGGCACAGAATAATAAAAAAATTAAAACTTCACAGAGAACATACCTCTTTTTAAGAAAACAAAAGCAGACATTTCAAATAAAGACGAGGATAAATGTCAAATCTTTACTAATCTATTAGTTTTATACTTTTAAACACGCACATAAAAATTTCGAGGAAAGATGAGGAGATAAATGCCAGAACTTAATTACCATGCATTTAAAACATACGTACAAAAACTTTGAAGAAAGACGAACACAAATGCAAATAATAAATATTTTCTATTATAAAAGGAAGTTTTTGTCTGTCTGTCTGTCTGTTTTTCGTTATCAAAGTCCTGACGAATCTATAGCACTTACAGTAATGGGATTTAGCACACAGGTAGTCCAAATGTTTTGCAATTTTTGGGTCACGCCGAATTTTAAAATTCAATCTAGAACATTTTTAAATGAATGTAATAGAAATGTAGTTATTATTGTTTTTCTTTAGAATGGCAACAGCTTAAAAGGTCACAGGTTCTAAATTTATTTTTTCCACTTCCGTTTGATTTTGAAGAGGAACGATTTGTCAGCAGACTAAGAAAACAAAGAATTCGCAGGGAATTCATTCCAATCGTAGCAATCACCGGAGGTTAGCGAGCAGTGATCACACCTTACCCCAAGAAAAGAACTGTCACGGGCAACGCCATGCTAGCCACTCAGTGACTAGTTATAAATAAAAGTATTCTAACAAAATCAACAGACATTTAAATAAATGGCACTATTAAAAACAATATACATATAAGAGATGCAGAAAAGATATTCTAATGGGATGAATATGTATAGATTTGAGATATCTCGACCTCTGTCTTCAATCCAGGGTCTTACACCACAGTGTTCGTGGCGGCAGAAGTAACTCAAACATACTGTTAAATCCACCAGAGAGATTGCTTGTTCTTAATGTTTAGTTTATCGTACAACGGTAATTTTTTTTGCAACATTAGAACTAATTAAATATATGATGTCGTGAGAAACAAACAAGAAGGTTTTATAAAAAGGCTCTTTAATGAAGTTTTCCGTAAGGAGTAATGAAGCAACTTTTTATGTCGTTACCATGTTGATTTAACGCCTTTTGCTACCTTTAAGGGGGTCCGGGACACAAAAATCGTCAAATTTCCGAATTTTTTTTTATTATTTTAAGAAATTCTCTGTGTTTTTCTGCTAAAAATGACGTCTAAATCATGTTTATATCTTAATCAGAACTAGAGATATAATAGTTTTTGTGGTGCGGCGTTTTGAAAGTCTAGCACTCTTGACAGTTGTTGTCATGGCAACAACATCTGTCCTTAAAACTTAAAATGCGTTTTTCTCCATGATACATTTTTTCAAGATTTCCTATATTCAAATTGCTATAAGTCGAAAACTGATAAAGTTTAAGGGTTGAAATTTGGAATATATCTTTTTCAAACATTATACTTTAATTTTGATTCAGCTAATTTGAAACAAATATTTACTTTTAAAAATATGACTTAAAAAAAAAAGTACATTAACATTTTCAAAAATTTTCATTCAAATATTTTTTATTTTTTATTAAATTAATATTTTTTAAATTGCTGAATCAAACTTAAAGTTAATAAATTTGTGACTAATTTACTGCAAGAATTTTGAAAATTGATCAAGAATATTTTGAGCCTTAGCAATTTAAAATGACCCCTCTTTTTTTCAAAAAAATTTAATTAAAAATTTTTAAAGAACTTTTGGAAAAAATTTGTGTTGTGATTTCGCTTATTAGTTAGATGGGTAATCAGTACAAAAAAAAATCAAAATTCTAAATAAATTAATAAAATAAAAATTTCAATGTGTCCCGGACCCCCTTAATAGGAGTTGTCATTGTCTTTTTGATTCGCATAAAAACATTTTCATTGCTTTTCAACCAAATAAAAAACAACTTACCTTTTACCTTCATGGTACTTCAAAAATAAATCAATTAACTTTTAATAGAGCAAAAAATAAATCAATTTGTCACCATGGAGAAAACAGCATTTCAAAACATTCTTGCCATGAACAAATATATCATTATTTAATTTTGAAATCAATGTAAATAAATTCCAACCTTAGGGATAGTATAAAAATTACAAATTAAGTTCAGAAAAGTGTTAGGAAATATTTCCCCCAGCGTCTAGATTTCATATCAAGCAAACTAACAGTGATAATGACATGAGTTCAGTGTACACATAATATGTCTGATTACACACAACTATGCACCTGCACTAAAAGTAACCGAGCTATAAGATAACACCGATAGTTTTATCTTTCGGTTTTGAGAGCTTTTAATCAGAGTACTTCGAAAATTCCAAAGATCTTTCATCACAAATTTCGGTAAAAAATTATAAAGTAGAATGGATATGATGATAAATTCATATCCATCTAATAAAGTCTTATATTGCAGATTTAATGAAATAAATTCAAACTAATTATTTAAATTTGAAATGGTACGATAGTGTGAAAATAGTGAATAGGTTGTAAAATAGGTGAAGTAATAAAAATTATAATGAGTGCATTTTGTTTCCTTTGTGTTGCAAAACAATACTCCAGATTTGTTGATAGGAATTATTTTTTGTTTGGTTTGAAAACAAATTATGTAAATTAACGAGTGAATGTGTTCTAATTGATACAAATACAATATAAAAGTGTTTTTATGTAACAAAACTTTTTTTGTGTTTCTGAAGACAAATGTATACAAATGCACTTAAATTGTTTAAAAATGCGTAAAACGAAGTCGTAAAAATTACAGAGTCTCGTTGAAAGTAAACATAGATTAATACAGTAAAATATTAACTTTATTCATAGTTCACAGCACAGGAAATAGAGCGTTATATCTGTAATTAAGAATTAAAATGAAATATCAAGTCGAATCAAATCTAAGAAGTTTAACTGCAGATTTGTGATTTGTTGCAACATTTCGGATCAATATGATTTATATACCAATCAAAGAACTTGCGTACATTAGAGTTAAATGGTACCTATTTTATGCAACGTTTAATGATAGCTTGAACATTAAATATTTCAATCTCCTTGGATCTAATGACCGCAAACACGAATTTGGGTCGATGGAAGAAGCTACCACTAAAGAAGATGTTTTAAAGAAAATGGTTATACAATTCTCGTGTTTTCTATGAAATCCTATCCTCAGGTTTATAAAGTAATCTTTTAAAAGAGAAGTACAAACATCGTTTATATTTGTTAGAAATTTTCGTATTTAGTATTGTTCTCTTTAAAATCTACATTACTGTGTGTGTATAATAAATATATTTAGAAAATAATTGTGTTTTTATTTATTAGAAAGTTGTACTAATGTAATAAAAATAGTTTTAAGTAAATTTAAGAGGACTAAATGCTATTTTATATAAGATTATGATATTATTATATAAGATTATGTATTAGTATTATAATCATGATACAGTATGTATTAGTATTATAATCATGATACAGTATGTATTAGTATTATAATCATGATACAGTATGTATTAGTATTATAATCAATCACTACTTAACAGAGTTAGTATAGATGTTTTTGTATTAGAGTAGTTTAAACTATTGCTTTAAAAGAATAAAAAAGTTTCCTACTTTATTCTTAAGTTTTTATTCTAGAAGGGTTTTCATAATTATAACCCTTTACAGCAATCTTTTTATTCTACTTTTCATTTGATTTCTGGAAAGATATTAAACATCGATTTCTAGGGACGTTTTTATAATAGTTGTAATTTCATTTCCGTTATGTCACTGTAAACATCGATCAAAATTCCAAGCAGATTTTCACTCTTACAACCAAGAAAAATTAATATTTTCAAAAATCATCGCATTGCTTTTTCTTTCATCTAAAAGCAGCGACATTCTTTCAAATATCATCGCATTGCTTTTTCTTTCATCTAAAAGCAGCGACATTCTTTCAAATTTACACAACTAATAATAATTAGTTTCTTTACTTTTTTACTTATTTAAAAAAAGCAGACGTGATCTCTTTTAATTGCCGAACTTCAAATGTAGATTATTCAGAAAGATTAACTTTCCCGCCAAATGCAAGCAATCGGAAAAATCTTTTTGGAAGAATAAGAAAGAAAAAGTCCAGGAAGAAGAGGAAAGGCGAAAGATAATCAATGAAAACACAGCAGAATGAACGTCGCAATGCTATTTGTCATTGTGTTCACACAGAGGTGTCAGGTCCGTTCAGAATAACTTTTAACGCCTGTCTTGGTATACTAATTGGATTTCCTATCAACCGTGCCGGAAAACTGACAACTAAACTCTTCTTTCATTAATCACCTACAAAGTGGAAAAGTTACAATGATTGTTGTCAAAGGTGTTGGCAGCAGTGAATAAATACTAAAATAACGAAGTTTTCCCAACTGCTTCGAATCTTTTGGAAACAAAATAATATTGTTTGTGGCGGTTGTTACTTTTGGCATCAACTTGGGAATTGCAGAAAACGTAATTATTTACTTTTACTTTTTCAAGCAGTGACATAGTAATTGTACACGTAAGCTATTATACTGATATATTTCCAAAAATATTTTCTCCTTTATTATTTATTTTTTGTTTTCTTCTTAAATTATATGACACATGAAACGAATCAGTTTGAGAATATGTAATCTATTTATTGTACATTTATACGGCAGTTTTTTACAATAAATTGTTGCTGACTAATGTACAATGCTTCTATTAAGTTCTTAGGAAAATAATCGTCAGATAAATCGCACTTAATCTACTGAGAGATATTAGTTCACGTATTGCAAACGAATTTGCACATTCGTAGAGATTGTGTGTACGAAAAGTCTAAGAATCAAACTATGTAGCATTATATCTGTATGTTTGTGTGTTATTCAATTTTTTTATACTGATTATTCACTAATCGATCAATAATGGATGATTCTCGTGCCCCGTATCTTAGAAAAAATTTATATGCCAGCTGTTCGAGTAGTTACGAATATTGTTTGTTAAGGATTCAGATGGAGTAGTAGTGCGTAAATTGACTTTCCGAAAAGTTCTATGGTTAATCACAATCTTACTAGTCCAGGAAGCAGTAGTATTGTGAATTGTAGTCTAAATATTATTATATTTGAAATGGTGTGATTATCATCAATACAGAATTCTTATTTATTTTAATTTAGTTTAGTTTAGTTTAGGGATTTATTTGATTCTATATTTGTTAGGTATCCCTAAATCAACCCATGTAAAATGTATACTAAAAATCAAAACCTTCTTCACAAGATACGATTTTAGTCGAGTAGATAGAAAGGGAATTATAGTAATCAAAATAGTCATATTATGATTGACACATAGTTCGTTTTCTGCTCTACGTTATTTGCATTTAAGTTGTACAACAGAAATAAAGGTGTCGTTCATAATGGAAATATTCATTTTTATTTAATTGTAAATCAACTTCTCCAAAGAATTTTCTGGAAGTCCGTTTTATAAAGCTAGAATCACTCATCAACATGTATCAGACATACAGAATATATACGTTTGGCACAGAAAAATAAATACTTTTAACTACAATTAATGTCTAATGAACATTGGAAATAATGATTTGTGCAAATTGGTAACTTGTTACCAAGTAGTTTCATTCTATGAAAGCGACTTTCCCATTTGTATCTTGTAACGTAGAGTAACTATTAAAATTTCATAATCACTTTACGTTTAAAAAAGAATTCCATACAACGACATAATTAACAAATTTAAAAAGCTAGGAAAATGAAACAAAACTATACACAGAAACGTATTTCAATTTGTGTTACAGTTATATCTTTTTGAAGCATCTCGCTGCGTCGTAAATTTACATAAGAACAGAATATCAATTTTCACAACCTGAATTCTTCAATAGAATATTACAGAGTAAGCTTTAATAAAGTAATAACTGATATCAGATGGCATATTAAAAGTCAATATTTGAACGTACAAAGACGTTTGACGATTCAATCCCACTTTAGAATATTTTAAATGGATTTCAAAGTCTATGATATCTTGATTTTAATGAGGATCTGTTTGCTTGGAGCAGTTCATCCTTTTTGCACACGTATTTCAAAAAATAATTTCCATTTAAGTAGGAGAGATGATGAATAATTCATAGGTCCTTCTGTACGATTCCTTTCAGTCCCTTCACTTCGATAGAAAAGTTCTCTGAGAAAATAGGTCGTCGGATATTTAAATTCATTGCTTTTATTCGAAGACTTTTAATCCGTGAAAGGTTCCAAAAATCTAATTCTCTATCGAACATATTTATCATTTTCCTCATAAGAAAATGCTATTAAGTGAAAACACATAAAAAAAAGTGATGATTGGGGTATCTTTGATTTTGACACGTTTGTATTATATTTTTATTTTTCTTGCAATTTTTATAGAATGGATCCTTCAATGTCATACATTTTTCCCATAAAGAGTTTTGAGTTGGTAAAAAAAGAGATACAAACTAGGTATAAATATCTTTTAAATACATCTGTTGTATGAAATATAATGTTCATTTAGAGACAATTTAGCATAGTTGAAATATATTTCGTGCTCATATTATAAGGGTAGTATTTTTGTAGCTGAACGCGGTTTTGAAGCGAATTACAAACATGACATCACTTAGCGTGTTTTTAAAAATACGATTTTAGCACTTCATCAATTAAAATTTCAAAGAATGAATTCCGAATTTTATTTGATTCGTCAATGCCAACTAGATTAAACGACAAACGCGTTCGAAAAGGCGATAAACTACATTTTATGGTAACCACGTATGTATCATGGCAGAGCATTTGGGCAGCGAAAATAAAATCTTCACATTCCATCTGATTTATTTGTTTAACACTGAAACTTCATGTGTATAAAATAGTTTCAACTTGTGGATTGAATGCTTATATTTTGTGGGACAATTTACTTTTGTGTTCTCAGACATAAAAGTAAAATTCTGTGATAACGTGTAGCATTACATTTAATAGATTTTGAATGCATTAAAAACAATTATTTGAATTTAAAAAACCGTTATTCTATTTACCTTTTCCATTCATCTGAAACATTTCACACGAGTGTATAAAATAGTTTCAACTTGTGGATTGAATGTTTATATTTTGTGGGACAATTTACTTTTGTGTTCTCATACATAAAAGTAAAATTCTGTGATAGCATGTAGCATTCCATTTAATATATTTTGAATGCATTAGAAACAATTATTTGAATTAAAAAAAAAACGCTATTCTATTTACCTTTTCCATTCATCTGAAACATTTCACATTATTTCTAGGGAATACGGGAAAAGTATTATTTGAAGAGCAAGACAATAAAAGGTTAACTTAAATAGAATTGTTTACTTTAAAAAGGCCTTAAGTATTATTAGTCTCTGAATGGACTGTAAAGAAATTTATTGACGATATCACTTAAAAGGATTGTTTGTCAATCTTCACGAAAACGACTTAATAGTATCTTTAATGATCCGATAAAATACATTTGCGACAAGATCATTAAATTCAGTAGCTACAATCGAACGGGTAAATAAGAAACAGAGAGGAAGGGACACTATTATTCTCGTATCTTTTCAAACACGCTGCAAAGGTAATCAAGAGGTATAGGAATAGCAAAACGAGTAAAACAAATGAAGATGGCGGAGTTCGTATAATTAATTCCAAGCAGAAGCATAGCGTAGAGCGTAACATCGAATTATTCCATTGATTACTTACTGCAGTCTTAATAGAACGGTAATAATGGGCTAATGAATAAATAAATCTATTGGGCAGACGATCAACTTTACCTTCAACCTTGACTGAGAGCATAACCAGGAGCAGATTACCAAACCATCGATCTGACTCATAGAAAATTTTGGGGTTGAATTTCGAACGGTTGCGGTACGAAAACGCAATCACAAATGCCGACGCTATGGTTATTACTAGAAAGCAATTATCGGGAATCGCCTCTCAAATTACCCTCCATTAAGTAAATAATACCTTCCCAATCTGGCAACCGGAAAGGAACGTCGAATGCCATTGCCACTAAAAGTTTTCGGATAATAATGGACGTTTCATAACCAGCCTTACGTTGAATGCCTGGAGCGAACAAATTTAACAGTCTCGATGAACTTAATTTATATTTAATGTATGGTAGAAGATTCCTGGAGATGTCCTATAATTGACTTTGACAGTAAAATGCCTGCATTAGAAAACTTCGAATTTTGATGAGTATTTTTATCAAATATTTCCATTGTGTTTGACAGAAAAATATTTTCCTGACGTTACACATTAGTTTTAAATTAATTTAGTCACTATTTTATTTTAAGATACAATATTCATGCTCCAACATCCTTTTATCTGTGGAATGTATGATCGCTTCTATGCATTTATTTATATCTATGTAAAATCAATTAAAGATTTAAATCTTTGTATATAAGTAGAAACTACGTAAATATTTCTAAATAATCTATTGCTCACAGTCGATTAATTTAAATACCGTACGCATTCTTTCTTGAACAGACTGTAGAAAAAAAGTTTTATGATACTTGTCCAAGAGTATTTAGCGAAATCTTTGGGAAGTTTACGTGATTAGTTAAAATAAATTTCTTTAATAAATGTCGAATAATTCAACAAAGAATACAAGATAATTTAGCAGTGTTTCATGTTAGCTAGTTAACTGAACTAAAAATTAAAGTTTTTGACTCTCATTATATAATACTATTAACATAACAGATCATGACGCAAAGTTTTGATGAAGAATTTATGTAGAACAGTGATTTAAAAAAAAAGTTAACTTTTAAAGTTTTATTTCAAAGGCTTTTATGCATAAAAACATAACGTCAATACTTTTGCCAAAACCTTGTAATTTTAAATTCAGTTCAGTAATCCATATGAACAGAGATCTGTAAAAAACCATCAAAGTATGACCTCCAAAATTATGATAATTGAGCTGAACATAGTTTGTCAGATCCTTAACATCTAGAAATACCGTAATTTCTGTAAAACACTCTACCCAAATTGCTCAAGCACTTTTCCTCATCTCAGCCACCTTACATTATTGAACATCAGCAGTCTATTACAGATTGAATTCGATTTCTGTAAAAGTGCGGAAAGTTCTCGCTTGTGAAGGGGATCGAGCAGCTATTAAATTCACTATTTTTGTTACAACTGACAATAAACCATTTAATTTCTGTAAATCCTGCCTTGGCATACAACACCTCTTGATGGATAATGTAAAGAAAAGGCACAAGTGGACGTCTAATAACTTCCGTTAACAATTTCACAAATCCTACATTTCGTCCCACTAAATTAGAGGTACTCCATCTGTCGTCACTGTCACAACTTAAGACCTATCAATGCTTAGATTACGGAATGTTTTCATAACTTTGCATATTTATTTCCCTGATGCATTGAATCTATAACTTTATCAACACTTCTCTCAATGTAAGACCATCAGAATATCTAGCAATAACAACCGAGCAAACCTAGCATTTGATGTGACACCAGTAGTTTCATCAAGAGAAATCTAAAAATATTTACAATTAAGTCTAATTTTAATTGATGCTGTATGTTTGTATTTAGTCTTATTATTTTGTCTTTGATGACATTCCTACTGAGTGTTAACTTAGAAATACGCTTAATAGCAACTTTACTTTGCATATTGTGTAACAGATATGGTGCACATCTTAGAAGAGTTTCTTTAATAAATTCTTTTTCACTTAATACAATCTCGGTTTCTTCTACCCTTTCCTCTCTCTCAACGAACGTACGCGATAGCACCCAATCGTGCTACAATAGAAGTAAACGCAGCGTGTGTCGACTGTTCTTGGGCGATGACCGTCCGAAAACGTTGCGTGTCGTCTAAAATGTCTTAGCAAGTCACCTTTGACACTCGTGTCATAGGTTCAATGGCCATCACTGATGTAGAACGTTGTTTGGAAATCAAAAATTGATTCCTTTGTTTATTAATTTAGATTTCGGTTCTTTCAGAGAAAATCAGGAAAATGTCAGAATGTTCAACCTCTCCTGTTGGACAAATATTTAACGAAATAAAAAAGAGTTACTAGTGCAAATAAACAACAAACCAAACGGAATTTTTAGATTTTACTTCCGCTATCCAAACGCTCTAGCGTGTTACATATGATGGTTACCTTAAAATGTAGTTTATCGCCGATTTGGTTAAATTTGGCATTCAATCTAACTGACTTTGGCCAGTCAACTATCATGTATCGATTCGGAATTCAATCTTCAGAATGAAATTGAAGAGGAACTCTTATTAAAAAAATAAACAAGTGACGTCACGTTCAAAACACGTACAAGATACACGTTCCACCAAAGAAATACTACCGGAGCTACATTTAGCTTGATAGAAATTGCAACTCATAAAATTAACGGTTTAAACTTTTGTGGTTTTCCGATTGTTATGAAACTTCCACACTATTTTTTTCAACTGAAAACCCGATATTTAACGTTTGTCCAAAATTATTAAGTTATTAGGAAGTTATAACATAAAGCGTGGTAAAAGGGTTTGACAAATTAGCAAAAAAATTGATAGATTCCGTCTGCATTAATTTTCCATATATTGCCAAAATTATTATTCACATAATAGTATTTGTATATATAAATGGAATAAAATACTATTGTTTTGTTGAGTATCAATTAACTGTAAAGCAAAACAAACTTTTGTATTAAAACATTTCATAAAAAAAGAATAGTTTAAGCAACAATTTAAACAAATATTTCACAATTTTGAAGCATGACGAACTTCTTATCTAGACTTAGCTGTATGCAACATATTTGAAGGACTATTTAAAAAACTTTCAAGTAAACTAATTATAACAATACGCTGGAAATATTTCAAAATAAAAAGAAAGTAAAAATTCTCAATTAGGAAAAAACCTGGTTTTTGTAGTAGACTTATCCTTTCATACTATTGGATGGTGATATGCAACTCCGTCACAAATTATCGCAATTGAACAATTATTTTTTGTATTCATATAATTTCGTATCAAGTAATTTCTAAGCTAAAATTAAAAAAGCGACTTCTCGATAGTAGCTCATTTTGAATCAACAGTTGTAGCTCGCAGTCTTTATAAGTATCTGAAATCTACCATCACTAAATAACAATATAAACCCTCAATCAACCATATATTCATTAAATGCTTTTACTGTTACCTTCCATTATACGATATCAGACTGCAGGAAAGCTGTCAAGAAGACAATGATAAGATATTGCGTTTTGACTGTATTCTACTAAACAAATAACGTTTCCTAGCACATATTTGAGATGGAAAATTTAGGTCGAACGGTTTTTGTAAATAAAATCAAGAAAAGTGATTTTTATTTAGATTCTATTCCGATTCTATTTAGATTGTTCTTACAGATACGACAAAGAAACTGTCATCATATCTCCTGTCTCCCCATGTATCCTGGATGCTGTTACAAATTGCCTGACGATTGAATTTGACGGAGGATGGAACGGAAGGAAAATAAAATATTACAGGTTCCCAACACCCTCCAAGTCCCTCAATCCCGGTGATAAGCCCTTGAAAAGGAATAAGAGGGGTGGACCCTGAAACTGATTGGTTCAAGTGTCCTGCAATGAACACAATTTACTTCATTGTTTAGATTCATATCCATTGTGAAAGAACAATGGATTTTTAAAAACACATTCCTAAAAATGCATTTCCTTTTAGAGCAGTTTCGCGAACATATTTTTTGCTCAACGTCCCCTTTTCATATGCAATGGTTTTGCATCTCTCAGGAAAACTATCTCAATTTATAACAAATTGTAAGTGTATAATTGTTGAATTTCAACAAAATATTTGCATAGATTTATGTATAATCTTAGAATTTAAAAAAGCTAGCTTGGAAAAAAACAACTTGGATCGGAATTTATAAAGATATTTATTCAAATGAAGCAATAAAATCTATGCCAAAATATATACACGAAAGAAAAATAACGAAGCAACAAAAAATTGAACATAATTAACACAAGATTGTTCGCTATTATTAGAAATTGATATAAATAAACTAAGTAAGATTAAAAATAATCACTAATGAGAAATACGAACCTTGCTTTGTGCAAATAGATAGAAAAAAAGTAGTATTTATAGTACAGCGAAATTGACCGTGCTTACTACTGCCATTGTTAAGGTAGACGTGTAAAAACCTGCACGGATGTGTCGACACTTGCTTGTTACGATCTGTCGTCTTGTTTTTTGACCGACCAGTTGGAACTTTCATTTTAAAGCGTATAATTCTTGCGTCAATGTATCACTGTAATGAGTATGTCTGTATCGTCACGTGGATAAATGTTTTTTCTTAAAACATTTTTTACCCATTAACATTTTAAACTTAAAACGTTTTAAGAAATCTTGTTCTCAAAATTCTAATACACATTAGAATTTCTATTCATAGAATAATAAGCTATTTCGTCAAAGAATTTTAAGCAAGATAATATTATAAAAACTGTAATTAGTTTTACAAATTCATAATTATACGTTTATACGTATTCATAATTGAATTTGAAACTAGCTTTTAAAAGAAATCTTAATGAAAGAATAGATAATTTGAAAAAATAAATTAATTTGATGGCCGAATTCTCTCACATGTCTTTTAAGACATTTTTATCTTATCCCCAAACCCTTAAGTACCGACATTTCATAAAGGTTACATTTGTAAAGGTAAATCTAATTTAGGTAAAGATGTTGATCTTTGAAACGTTATATTATGTATGTGAACAGGAAAAATTTAATTATATAGTTTTAAGAGTGATTTATATTATAATTCATTATACATATTTTTAAAAACAACGCAATGCAATCCATATTAGGATATTATTTTACCTTTGAAAACTGTAATCTCATTACATTTTGTTTTCTTAGAGCGTAGAAGATTTCGGTTAAGAGTTAAATAAATTTAATGAAGAAATTTATTCATTTTAATTTTATTACTTCAATTTTAATAAGGGACAAACACTATTTGAATCCGAGAAGATTTTGAAAAGCAGAAAATAGCATTAGAAACAGAATTACATTTCATTTCAACAATTCCAATACAATTCATTATACCCATTTTCGTACATGAACCTTTTATCCAATACTTTCTGGATATCAAACATCTTACTTATTTGTTACTTCGAGAATAACACGATTATTAATAAATTGAGACGCAATTTCTTTCAACAGAATAAAAATAAACTAATATGTTTCACAGCGGATAACTTAATATTTTCAGTAAAGGATATTTAAAAAACACGAACTGTTTGTGTAAAATAATCTCACTTTTTACATTTTCGATGCGTTCTAAGTAAACAAATTATCGTGAGATAATGAGGACGGTTTTTAGAGTAGTTTATGAAACTGATAAATTATTTTATTTATATTTATATTCTGACAGAAGTGGATTTCACGATAGAGAGTAAATTTAAACAAAACTTTATAAACAGATAACATTAACTTAATGATTTTATTGAACTAATATTAAACTAGCGAATATCATAATCGCAATTCTAATAAAAATGAATGTCATAAGCATAACTGTATTACAACCGAGAAACATAAGAATTAATTCAGGGTAATTCTCATCGTTAGATTCTCGCTAAAGTAGTACGTCAACAACGGATCGTTTTAGTCTGAATGACGAAATAAAAAATGTTACATTGCATTAACGAAGTATTTAATTAATTTTATTAACGTATTCATAGTAAAAAGTTTGAAATAAAGTGTTCTTGTAGTAGATTGATTTAATGTTTCATGTACGGAATATTTTATTAAAATTTTGAAAGAAATATCTGAATAGAAAACAATGGTATAAATCTGACTTTCGTTTCAAGCGATTAATACATCTTATAGTTCTTGTGTTGTGTTTCATAAAAATAGGAGCTCAGTCGTTAAGAAATATCGTTGACTCAAATCAGAAACTCATTAGCAAACAAAAAAATTATGCCGCACAGCTGTTTCACAATACAGTTTAAATAAATTTAGTAACGTTGTAGCAGCATGCATATTTCGAAATAAGATTTAGTTGACACCTTAAGATAATTACAATATGATTCATTGCCAATGCTACTAAAGAAATAAGAAACAAATAGCATCTTCATAACAAATATTCATTTTGTTATTCAAGTTAATCGTTGGATTTGTTTTTGGACTATCCAAATATTCACCTTAATAGTAATTACATTATTGACGACTGATTGACAACTATTGACGACGAAAGCAATAAGTAATTTCAGAAAAACATCATGAAAAAACCGCTCTCTTAAAACGTAAAATCCAACTAGAGACAGCATACTCAGATATTTATGCCACAACTAATAGGAAAATAACGTAAACACATATTTCCAAGCAGAAGTATCAGATTTAGATGAACATTCACATATAACTTAACCCTTTCAATTAAAACATGATACATGAAAATAAACATAAAAACACTTCGTCGGCTTTGAGCAGAAACGCATTAATTGATATATTTTTTAACATTTCATGCTGAACATTTTATTGTTCAGTTGTTCAGAATAACTAGTAGTTTGTATGTCAAACAATGAAAATTATAGGTATATATATATATATATATATATATATATATATATATATATATATATATATATATATATATATATATATATATATATATATATATATATATATATATATATATATATATATATATATATAAGGCGAGTTTGGACACATCACGTAAAAAACTCCGTCTATTTTAAAACTTGCAACCCAACTAGAGAAAGGCGATATTTATACATATTTCCAAGCAGAAGCATTCTGCGCGAAATATTCGTGGCCATCTGCTACTTTCGGCGTTCCCGATGCGGTGAAATCCAAGTTGCGAGGAACTCTATCAAAATCAGATCTCCGCTACACCTTTCAATAAAGCCTCCCACCATCCCAATCCATTGCAAAGGCTGTATTGATTGAAGTTCCAATCCCCGTCGCAGCTTCGCATAATTGACTTTACACCCTTGGGACTCCGCTGCGTACCGTCCCGCAGATAAAACAGTGTTTATAGAAAGAATTCGTTAAGGGGCCCATTCAAAGAACTAATGAGTCATCCTTTGTGTAACCCCTTCCTATATTCCCTTTTTCTGCAAAGGATGTCTCTGAGTCTCAAGTATTTTTTCACTCGGACGCCGTGATGGCTTGAGCTAGTATTTCGATTACTTGTTGATTAGGTGCTTCGTTTCCCTTTGAGTTTGAATCGCGTGAAAATTTCCGAGCAACTAATTGAAAATTTTCAACCTTTTGATACGTACCAAAGAAGTTTTCTTTTCATACGGTGTAAAAACTTCTTTTATTCAAATGATATGCCAGGCTTTTTAAAGTTTGGTATTTGACTGTTTCCTTTGCTTTATCGGTATGCCAATAAAAATGTTTAAATCTTGAGATACTAAAATAATGAAAGTGTAAATTACCTTATAATAGTATATTACTGTAGAGTTATTTGAAAGGATCAAGAAATGAATAAATCATTATTGTTTTGTCGTTATTACAGTTGCGTTGTCAGGATTCATTTTGGAGTGGGTCCAAAATTAAAAGTACGAATTTTTTTTTGTCGAAGAAAAGATCATGACTTCATTAAATTTTTGAAAATTTTAATTGAAAGTATATATCTTATATTTAGTCCTCATACCAAATTTTAAAATGAAACATTTTAGAACGGTTGCATTTGTCAAATAGCTATAGCAACAATAAGTAACACACCAAATATTTAAGTCCCTTGAAATTAACTCTTTATTTTTCGTCACTTTTGAAGCGTTGACACAGATTTAGATATGCGAATTAGTGAGATGATGATTTGTCACTGAGGAAAACAAATCTACACAATCTTCATGCTAATATGCTCATGCTTTTAGTTGACTAACTTAATAAACTATTAAGTTAAAAGTAGTTATTTTATGGAAAGAATAAATAGGAATTTATATTTTATGGAAATTTTATAGGAGATTTTATAATATTTTTTGTAACCAGTTAATATAAAAATAAGGAGTGTGCACTCTGTGGTAGTGAACATGGACCCATTATTAATGATTTTGATTCAACAATCGGGTCAAAAGAGAGGTATTTAAGGGTCTTGTTTACATGATTTCATTTACTTCGAATATCTTTTTTCTATAAATCAATGTTTGTCTCAACGTTCAGAAATAAAAGATTACCTTTAACATATATTTTAAATGAAAATATCGAACCAATTGTTTCGTAATTGAAGGTCGAATTGAGTGACCTTAAAATCAGAAAAGTCATTAACATTATCATGTAATGAATATAAGTAACAAAGTAAGTCTTATATGATCTTGATCGAACAATTTTGTCTAACTATGCTGTTTCTTATAGATATTGATTACATCGTTCTAGTTACTTGGAATATTTTTTTTAATATGCATCCATGCCGTGTTTATTTCGAAACGTTTTAAAAGCAAATGTATAAATAACATACCTTTAAAATATATTTACAAAGTTAAAAAAGAACTGGTAGGGTTGAAAATACACTGAAGAGGTAGGGTTTAAAAAACCCATTTGTATTGAATTTCGACATAGAATGACCCATTTAATCCTGTAAAGCTAAATGCAGAGGTCAGTAATGGCTTTGTGCTAGAAAGATAATTTTATTATTTACGGAACGACAGCATTGCATAAATGAAAGTAAAAATTGAAATAACTGTGATCATAAAATTAATTTCAGCTAAAATGACTAGAAGTATTTTATTTTAATGTAAACAAAGAGCTAATCGTAATTTAAATTTCATGAATCTAATCAAGCTTTAGAAAACAATAAGAGTTAAAAGTCCGAGAAAATGCA
The DNA here is from genome assembly GCA_947359465.1 of Metellina segmentata. NCBI lineage: Eukaryota > Metazoa > Arthropoda > Arachnida > Araneae > Tetragnathidae > Metellina > Metellina segmentata. Next base: position 55,449,065 of record OX375874.1, read on the forward strand.
ATCTTAACCTATACTAAGGTGGAGGTAATTGAGTTTTGTTCGTGGAAACGCAGGAATTTGTGATTGGGTTTATTTTCATCTTATGAAAGACAAAATAATCATATTATTTTATTGTTACGATTTTAGAAGTATTCAATGAAAAAACGAAGGAAGATTAGCTAATTTTCTACTCAGAATTTATTTGACGATCCCAAGATTTTGAAGGAAACTGACAGTGATAATTGAACCAGCTATCCTCCATTATGTTCATTGAAATAAAATCACGAACTTTTAATATTGCGTTTAACACCAAGTTAATACATTGTGAGGTGTCCAAATTTTACTAAAACATAACATTGAAATGCTATAATGTCTACTTTCGAGAAATTTATTAATTTCTTACAATACAATGTTTGTTGAATAATTAAATCTTAATTTTGTATGCTAAAAAGAATATTACTATATGTACATCTTATATCACAGGTGTCATCTTATTATTTGCTGATGACTTCAAAGCTATTGTTTGGAGTGCTGAGTCAGGCTTTTCATCCTGTTAATCTGATGAACGTATTTGGAATTGGAGCCAGAATGGTTTCCCGGAGAATGTTGTTCTACTTGTCTTGATGGAGGTTCAACATTGGAATGAATTTGCCTTGGTGGATGAAACTGCCTGTTGGTTAGTGTGTCGTAAACCATAAACTCTGCAGCGAACGTTAGACGTTCTTGATTATTCGACCATACCAATATGTATTAGCTTTAAGGAACAGGACACTATTTCTTCCAATACTTCACAGCTTTCCGCAACATTTCATGTCTTGTATGGTTTCTTGCAAATGAGATGGCATTGCTTGACTGGCTTTCTCAAAGTCTGGATGTTAATGCAATAGAACACTTCGGGACCAACCGGAGCGACGGATAGGAAATTACGATTTACAACTACCTTCATTTTCACATCTAGCACCAACTTTACTGGAAGAATAACATGTCAAATACTATCTGAAATTGATTAAGAGAACATGCCTCGAAGTTTTAACTCAAAAAACAATAAAAATTTTTGCGATTAGTGACTGACGACTCTATTAATTGTCAAAACAAAGCCACTTTTCCAAAAACTATTGCGTCTGAATATTTTCGATTGCATTGCATTAATATGAATCTACTTCTCTTTTGTCTTCTTATTCGATCTTCAGGATAGGTCTGGACTTCAGTCCCTTAAGTGTTTAGAGATAGCTCATTATATACCACTTATCATAGATTGTAAGTATTCTAAATTCCGTTATTGCCTTACATTGTATATTTTTATATTAGAACATTGCGAAACTGTTAACTAAACTAAACAAATTTTGCATTCTATATAACAATAAACATTGAACCCCTTAATTAAATAACACTTACACATAATGGTTCAATGAATGTATAACAAGAAGCCTTAAATTCCTTCTTAACGAATATTAATTATTATTAAGATTTATTTAATGAATATTTGTTAGTAGAGAGAGTATCTAATATTATCCGAGAGCTTAGTAATGTAAGACATTTTACTACAAAAAGTTTAATTTTTAAATATCTTCTAAGCTAGGCATTATTTCTGTTCATTATTTTTCGTAGCGTTTTTATTTTCTACTGAAATCTACTACATCTTTAGAGATTAGTTACTATAAACTAGAGTGGTAGTGAGGATACTTCAATGAAGCTCAAAATATGTAATAATGATGGATTTAAAAGAAAATATTTCTTTTTCTATACTCTAAATAAATTAGTTTTTAGTCTTTAGTAATCAAGCATATGTGGGGAAGTGTATTCTTTTTTAAATAAAGAAAACACGTCATTTTCATGCAGATTTATGCAAATTTCAATGCTTGTTCATTTTTTCTAATGCGAAGAGAAATGTACATTTTGGAGGTTCGAAATTAATTGATATATATATATCCCCCTTAATCCCGCAGATCTATAAAAAACATGAACATTTTTTTACTGTTTTTATATTTTTAAATCCTTTCTGAAAGAAACAAACAAGTCTCACCTTTATTTTTTTATTTCCCACGAAATTCTACCAAATAAAATTTCTTTGCTGGATTCGGAACACTGACGATTTTGTCTCGCTTTTAACGCAAAGAATCAAATATGGTGAAAATATTCATTTTTCTTATTGACATATTAGTTTCTGGAACTGCCGCATACGTCGGAACTTCTACGCAGCGTTCTTTCTCCGAAGATATTAAATTTTGGACTTTTTCCTCCAGTCAGTCATTCTTAAGAATTTTCTACTAAGCCTTTTGACAGTTTTTTACTATTTGTCGAAAGTTTTTCACTTAGAAACTGTCAGGCGCTAGATTGAAAAGACGCCCTTCAGATTTGTAAGCATAAATTAGTGAACATGAAAAATTCAAGACATTCTTTGAAATTTTACGTAGTGTTAAACATGTAATGTTAATGTACATAAATGTTCTTATTTATGGTACTATTGTCAAGGATAAAGACAAAAGGGATTAAAATTATACAGATGTGTTTTATTGTACACTTTTCGGTAAATAATTTAGTTTTGATGTGTAATAAAAATCCTTTAAGTCCCTTAGAATACTTACATTATAACTCTTCCTTCTATTTATTTCAAGGAAATTCAATGATACGAGAGCACTGATTTATCCTTCATTTATTGATTTACTCTGTAATTGATGATTTTAGTGCAAAAATTGTCTAACCCAAAAAGGTTACATTTGTGGAAATGACCGGGTTCCATATTAGCCCTAGAAGTTTGGGCTACCCAATATCATTACAGAGTATCTATTGGGATACGCGCAGAAGCATAGCGTAAAATTCAAGATTTCTCGATTGAATTTTAATAGCAGCTGACTATTTTTTATCTTTATACTGTACTTATTATTGGTTTATCTTGTAGTTGGCGCTAGTTGTCCGTTTTTGAATACTACACCATAAAACCTAAACATTTTATTCGGTTCCTTTTCCCCCTCACATCATCTTATCAGGCAAGGAAACCTCTCATGCTATGATAGAAACGTCAATAAGTGGTTTTTGTGCCGCCACTTTAAAGATGGTGTCACACGGGGCGTTTTGTGAAGCACGTCCTAGGGAGGTTAAAAGTGATTCAAGCTATTTCCATCCTTGTATGGAAGAAATAGTGCTCTGTTCCAGTCGCCTCGTATTTCACCCACCTAAATCCCGGCCGCACACTGGAGCAACATGCGGCGAAACATACGATATGCGCATGTCTACATATCTGTGCAAAAACATGTCTATTCTTGTTTTTTCAGTCAAACTTATTGTTGCAGGATTGATGTTGATTTGTCTAAGAAATCAATAGGTTCACGAGGTGGCGTGACTTGCGAATCGCGGTTGAATAGCGTAAGGTCGACCGTCGCGCGCGATTTGATGAGCAGCGCTTGTGTGTTACCCCAGTAGAAATCTATTCTTCCACATCAGATCGCGTTTCATATCTCCTTTTGTGTCAACCACCTAAACGATTGTGAATAGAGCGTTTAAAAGATAGATTTTGGAACATATAATGTTGCAAATTCGAACTTGCTAAGATTCATTATATAAATCAGCCCTACTTTAAGCGACACCTGAGAATAAAAAATAAGCCTTTATTTAACATGCTGAAAAAACGATAATACAAAATCTCAAAAAAGGAGTAATGATTTTTACTAAAAAATGTTGGATGATTTTACACATCTAATCTAAATTCAATCTGAAGAGTTTAGAAGTCCTACGTGAAAGCTTAAAATATATTATTTTTTCATAAAAAACAACAACTAATATTTGTATCGGGAATTGGTACAACCATTAGAAATGAGCTCTCTTGCAGGGAGAAAACTTTGTTTCTCAGAATCTATCCCTCTGGTTTATGCCACTGGCTATAGAAGTAGAAGAAAAAGGGAAAACAAACAGCTTCTAAAAGTGGTTGGAGTTGTCGTGGTCCCCGTGGGTCAGCGGGTACCGTATTTGGTATATTTCTCTTGCGTGTCAGTAAATTTTTTCAGGTGTGTGTATGTCCATTTACATGATATTGTACGCCTCGTGTTTGGCGCAGTTTGTCCAAATATAGCTCTTGCACCACAAAAATCAAACCAATCAACACATAAGCAATTAGTTATCAAATGTTAAAATGTAACATTTACATCGACTAAATATTATAAATAAATTCAAAAATTAAATTTTGTAAAAGATATTAAAATTTGTGAAACTTTTTTAAAAATAGCAGGTTGGTTTTACGTAAAATTTTAAAGCCACTTTAAGGTTAATTAATACAGTTGCCAATTATTAAAATTAACAAGTGACATCACTTTCTAATACTTAATAATAACCGTTAAATTGGTTTCTTACTTTCAACAAAACTGTTGTAAACAATTAAAAATTACTATTACAAATAAATAATAACAATTAACACTATTATCGTAAAAGAACATAAGCTGATAAACACCACTAACCAATCAGATACAGCAACCACCAAATGCCAAGTCGATTGAGCAACAGGTCGGTAGGATAGCATAAAGTTCCGACGGTAGAGTGAGAGAAACAATGCATGTTTGAAGTCAAAACTGATGTCCGTGGAGATTTCATTGCTTCGTCTTTTTGATTGCCTCAAAAATAATTTTTTTTGGCTTTCTCTTTCTTGATTCAGTCAAATGCAGTCACTTTTTCGATAGGGGATGACGAGCTTCAGGGCTTTAATGAATGCTACGCCACTGTGTCGCTGCTATTTGTCCACGCTGGTTGTATCAAATCATTTTCTACGTTTTAACAAAATGCACTTAAACCCATTGTTGACTTAACTGACCACCATATTAGGTTATTCTTACCAGACGTTACTCGGGTTGAATTGGTTAAATGGGTTAACTATCTTCCGCTTTCGTTAATAAATTGCAATTTCTATCCATCACATGTAACAACTACCACACTCTAATGCCCTTGTAACAACATATAAGCCCTTGATCCACACAAAAAAAAGGTTATGAAGACACAATTGTTAAATACTCAATTTCATAAATGTAAATAAATGTAACATTTTATATTTTTGTAGAATTTAAATTTTTAGTAGGAAAGAAAAGTCCATAGAGTACGCCAATGTTATCCAGAATATACAGAATAATTCAGAGTATGCATATAGTACAGGGCTTGAATGTCATTTTAAAAACAAAAGCTTTTCCCAAAATTATCATAAAATGATTAAAATGTTTTTAGAACTAATTAAACCATTACTTGCCCTGACTACAGGTATTCAACTATAAACATCAAATTGAAAATCCAGAAATACATCTTAAAAAAAGCCTCGAACGAAAGGCAATGAATGTATCTGTTCTTTCATTGCAAAATAGATTCTTAGAATATAAGCCAACGAATTACACAAATTAAAGGTAGGTAGGTAGGTATTTTAATTAACGTCGTACTGAAGAAACACTATTGACTATTGAGGATCACAAATTAAAGAAAGTAAAAGATTAAAAAATACCAAGGCCACCAATTCTATTTTAATATGCAATGTAGACATCGTCTCAGTGGGCTTGTGTGATGTTTTCTGAAGAGTCCAGGTTTAGCTTGCAGTCTGATTCACGGCGGACGTTCATATGGAGAACGCCAGGTACCCGCTACCACCAAGACAACATCATTGGACGACACCTTTATGGTGGTGCAGATTTGCTCTTTTGGGGCAGATTTTTACTGGGCTATAGAACATATCTACATGTTCAAATCGGAACCATGAGAGGCCAAATTTATCGGGACATCTTTCTGGAAGAACATGTACGTTTGTTTAGGGATGCCATTAGCGCATAATTTGTGTTTATGGATGACAACGCCCGTCCTCACCGTGCAATCATTGTAAACGAATGCCTTGAATCTGAGGATATCAACCGTATTGAATAGCTTGCATTCTCATCTGCTTTAATCCGATAGAGCATGTGTGGGACATGCTTAACCGACGAGTTGCAGCCTGTCAACCACCTCCTACATGTGTACTGGAACTTCGTAGACCATTGCTTGCTGAGTGGAGTGATCTTCCCCAAGATCAGCTCGATAATTTGATCCTCAGCGTGCCTAGGCATTGTACGGACTATATTTCATCGTCTGGGAGACATACAATGTATTAATATTCATCATACCAACCACGCCATATTAAGTTTTTGTAAGGTCGATATTTTTTGTGTTTGCTACAGTGAACAACAATCATAGTTTTTATGAATGGTATCATACATACACCATCTTTTTTGTTCTTTGTCTTTTGTTTAATAAATGGGCTTTATGAATAAGTCACGTTTGTTTTGTTTCCAAACTTTTATTTGCAGAAGCTGGCATTATCCTCAATTTATGTACATGAGTGTACTTTATTAGTTGATTCCATGAAAACCGAATTGTACTGAAGAAAAAACCGCAGAAAGTGTTCTAAAACAAATAAGCTAAAGCTAATTTTAGAAGTAATTGACTTAGTTTAGGAACAGAGTTTTAAGAGGTGTATGACAATTACTTAGGTTTTTATTATAACAAAATATTACAGATTTTACGAAAGGTTCTTTTACTGACTTTACAACTACTTTCTAATTTCTTTCAAGGTGTTTATTGAACCCTAGAACTGTTTCTTTAAAAATAAGAACACACACAAACTAATGGGTTAGTAATTTTAATCCTTCACTGTTGTGTGGATAGTTTCTAGAAACTACAAGTGACATTTAAGTTTTAGAAATTCTTTCTCAAAGCTTTGAAAAGAATTGAGAATGATATTCTTCTTCACTTTACTTTTGTTTAAAATATTTACTACACGTTGTAGTAAAAGTAAAGTGAAAGTTCTCAGTTTCTCTGGATAATTAACTAATAGAGTTTTAAAGTCAGTTCTCGCTGATGATTTACATAATTAACGGAACATTCGTAACTTAAACCTAAACAAATAAATAAATTGCACTGTTCGAAATTTTTTTGTAAAGAATAGAAGTAACGGTTTAATTTATTTTTATAGTGTCTTAAATATTTGAATTTGTAATAAAAGTCAAAGAACTCTTTAAAGAAGAAAGAATCGAGAAAAAACTTGTATTTATTTTAATATTTATGGCTACTTTAGTACTTATACAGTTTTGTGAGTTTGTGGTGTTGGTGAATCGATTACTCGAAACCAGTATGAAGAGAACTTCTGTTTCCAAAAAAAGTGAATATAATCAGAACAATAGTTTCTCATTTTCAAAAAACTTTGGAATGAGACTTCAACTCGTCAAGTTGCAGTTAAGGGATATATTGTTGTTTTACTATCAAAGCCTTGTATGTCAAAATCTTAAAATTTCAAGACTGATAAAAAATTATATACGATATTTCAAATGGTGGGGATTTATGAGATAATGTGTTGAAGAATTCGCCTATATTTATACCTCATATAGACTTATATACTTCTGGAGCAGGTTAGGTAAGTATATTTGTAACCAAATAATGTTTAAATCATCTAAACCAAAAAAACTGGACTTAAGAGATATAGACAGTAAAACGACGAATGGATATTGTGCCAACAGGGTTCATAAATTCTTCAAAATTGAAATAAATCATGAAAAACATATAAAAATCTCAATTTATAATGGAAATAGAAATATTTGAACAGTATAATTCTATCTCTAAAAATGTCTTACATACAATTTTGAATGATTCATATCTTTCAAATATTTTCCTACATTTATAGCGGTTTTCGTTTTACCGGAAAGAATACACGAGGAAAAATCAGGAAAAAAGGAAACCCACCGCCGGGAACAAATTGGAAGCTTCTCCCGAGAAAGTGGAATAAGTGTAGGTCCGTGACTTTCGGCTATATCATTCACTGGGCACATTTCATGTTTCCGTGAGAGAGGGGAGTTCGGATTCGTTATGCATCCCCAAGCACCTGCGTCTCTAACGAGGTAATTGCACTTCAATGGGATGCAAGAAGCCTTTATGTTTGGCAGAATGTGACCATCTTCTCGTTGCTGTATGCTGTGTCTCTTTGAGTTTGTGAATTGAGAATGAGACATGCAAAGTTTATGGGAGACCCAAGTGTAAAATGCGCCTAGTTTCCACCTGACGTTTTCATTGCTCCTTATTTTGAAATGTTTTGTTATTGATTTTTATTTTTCTCTGTTACCCGGGTTTCAGAGTTCACGTTTCATTGTGTATTAGAAGGTGTGATGTAAAATTAACGTGGATCATGTTGTCGATGTAGGCGATGTAGGTATACGATTAGATTAATTATTTGTTTGACTAATCTAAAACGGTTGGTTTTATAAAATTAGTATAGATATTTAAAAGATCAATATTTTTTTTTATATAGAATGGGTTGTTTAATTTAAAATTTGATTTTATACTTAAGATTGTCTGGGGGGGGGGGGATTTGGTTTACTTAAAGGGGAGTCTTTCATTCAAATCTTCAATTTATTTTAAGTAAAATAATATAAATATTTTATTAAATATATTGATAACTAAGCTGAATCGATAATTTTATTTCCATAAAATATAGATCATGGGCTTACAGAGGCTGTTCACACATTTTTTAGACAATGTATATTGTATTCACAAAACTAAATTGCATAAAATTCTTGTGTTTCAAATGTTCTATTTGATAGCCCTTATTCTGAACTATCTTTCGACACCGTAATTTCCAGGATAATAATGCCTTTTGAAGTGTCAGAAGAGGAATTCTATCCATTTCCTCCTGAACAGCTTTCCAGAGTCCTGTAAGGGTTGTGGGACGACGTTTGGATAATGCAGATTTTAAAAGTCCGAAAGCACAAAAATCCATAGGTGATACATCGGGAAATTTAGTAGGGATATCAGTGAAGGGTTTGGCCTTGATACCGGTTTTTTGTTCCATTTCTTTTAGGAAATTTACAGTGGATTTTGATGTGTGACTGATAGCTTTGTCTTGATGGAGTTCGACAGATTGATGGCGCTGTGGGTAAAGCGATGGTATTTCATTCAGAAAAATTGGCGATAAATATGTTCCTGATATTATTTGGAGTTAACCTTGATATTTTTTTCCACTCTCTTTATTTTTAACTTGCTATTATGTGAAAAACCAGCAACAATCATGAATCCCTTAAAAAACTTTCTTTCGATTCTGTGAATCATGTACTCAAATTTTTTCTCCCCTTTTATGATAATAAAAGGCTTTTTTTGCAATCATTTAAATACACACATGATTCATCTATTGTGACAATTTTTTCCATTTTTCTTTGGATAAGTGTTTTTCATATAGAATACGGCAGCGTGTCCTGCGGTCAGCGATACGCTTTGGAGAAAAACGATGCACATTGCGTTTTTTCGCTTTCTTAAGATTTAAATCAACGTTTATCATTTTGTTTACAGTGGATACCGAGTATTTTAATGATTTTGCAACTGTCCTTTGACTAGGGGGATTTTCTTTTAACATTAAACAATGTACATTTTTAATAGTCGAAGATGCCCGTTTCTTCCTTGGATACTTGTTTTGGAATTTTTGTCCCACTTGAGGCTCCAATTTAACGTTTTTTTCCTTTCTTGTTGACGATATTACCTATCGACGTTTTAGATATCACAAAACCATGACTCTCACGTCGTTTTTGGATAACGGAATATGAATATTTCTCTTCGGAAAGAGCATAAATATAGCCTTCGAACCACTGCTTCGTTAAAAACGCCATTTTGAATAAAAACAAACCTCTCAAGCCGCAGACGATAATTTGACTTTTAAAAACATAGTATAACTGCAATTATTTCTTTTGCAGCAAATGATTTTTTTATTACTGCTAACCAAAACTGTCTAAAAAATGTGCGAACAGCCTCTGTATAAGTAAAACACGAAATAAAAATTTTCAAGACATTATTTTTAGCTATTCTAGACCAAAATGTGGTGATTTTTAGACTGATAAGTCAATTTAAGTCATTTTTTATGTTAATGAAGATTAGATTTCTTTCTGAGAAACACAATTAGTGAGTAAAACTTCGAGTTTATAACTTTTCCCCTCGTTTTTTCACACCTATGTGTTTTGACAGTGTGTTGCACTTGTAAGACGAATACAACGTAATAAGACAGTGAAAATATTTTTTCATGCATCTATTTTGCTATTCAAATCTGTTTGTCCTACTACAATAAAATTAATAACTCGACTTGATACTTTCTTGTAGTCTATTTCACTCGTACGTTGAAATAACACAAGTTTAGTCCCCATCATTGAATAAATAATAATATTCACAAAAATAGAAAACAGGAAACTTATTAAGGAAAATACGGTAATTGAAAGACAAAGAAGGAGCAATTACTCATACAAATTTATTAAAGATTGAATTAATGACTTTCAGGTCATATTTAACAAAGATTCAATGCATTCAGTGTTTCATTATTGATACCCAATGATTTAAACAATGGCATTAAATATATTAATGCCAACTGCAGACAGGATATTATGCAAGAGCCAGTTGCTGCTAACAGACTTCTGTGCGGGAAATAACATTCATTCTAAGGAATAATTGCCTAACAAGTTGTAAAGCATATCCCTTGCATTTTAAGGATTACCTTATTTCGTGACAGTTCTACCGTGATTCTCTCGATTATCAGTGGATCAATGGCGGCTTATGATTCTGTAATCGGCTTTACCATTCTGTTCTCAATTCCAAGGGAGTTTTAGAATTTAATATTTATCGGATATTTACCGAGGAGATGAATTGGCGCGAGTTTGAATATTAATTGGCATATATTATGGAATAAATCGCGTAGTTTATTGACAGCACTTTTACATTATACAAAGGTAATAATTTATTTCTATTTTTCTAAAGGGAAGTACTTGTACGGAATGTCCAATGTGTGAATCAGCCGTCTCTTAATATTTTCAAGCATAAAACATAGTGTAAGTAACCAATTAATTTAGGTATACAAGTACACAATATGTCATTATAAGTTTCAATTATTTATTATTATTTATTTGAAATATGTAAACACATCAGATTTTAATATATATATATATATATATATATATATATATATATATATATATATATATATATATATATATATATATGTTATTACTGATTTAATAAAAACTCTGAAGGTTCGAGTGTGGTGTGTAATTTTTTTTTAAACAACCCTCTTTAATTTGACATTGTTCTTAGTAAAGAACATTCAAAGGTAACAAAGATTTTTAAGTTATAGTTTCACACACCCAATTTGGAATCAATTTGACTCGAAGTCTGAAACTGCATTGCCCAGATGATCCTAATATAATGATTAGAATGTTAGACATGCTATTATTACAGCCACTGGAATGTGTAGAATCAGTTTGATTACAGCTTGTACTTACGGTTAAAAAAAGTTATACTCTATAATCAGAGCGCAGCTCTGTTTTAAGTGGGCTCTTAACTTTTTTTTTTAACAAGTCTGTTTGTTAAATTATGGGAAGGATATATATTGTTTAAATGTTTCCGGTCTGTCATCGAACGGGTCATGTCAAATGAAATAAACAAATTTCCACCTTTCAAGGAATGTGGACTTCTTCAAGGTCATATACTTTCTTACTAGAGCTGTACTATACGTGTTCGTTTGCATGATTATTATATATTTTACTCAATTTACTCGGGTAAACCAAGGCAGTCATTATGATTTGAAACGGAAGTGATTCAGTGCCCGGCGAAAACCTGAACCTTTCTTGACATTCCTTAAAAGGAATGTTTCATCCTCATATGCTTGATTACCCCACCATCTCAACATCTTTTACGATATTCATGAAACGTGATGGCATTCTGGATACATACACAGCATTTAATGATGACGTAACTGTCAAGGATGTTCAGTGCCCATTTGCTCAGCGTAGTCAATTAGAAGGAAAAATGTCCTATCTTGCAGTTTCGTGCTCTTTTTGCGCATTCTTTGTTTTTTCTCCTCTTTTCTATTTGTTTTAATTAGATGGGTTGAGTGGGGGAAGGGATTTCTGTGTATTGAGAAGGTTGGAGTAATGAGATGTGCCTCACACTGATGAAAGAGCCCACGGAAAGGGGCTCTTAAAATGGGCTCGTTAAGTAGATGCCTGTCGCGATTTTTTGGGATTGTTCGTTTCCAGCGGTTCGAAATAGCTTTTTGATTTCTAATGCAATTCTTTTGAAGTTTGATTTAGTCATAGTTTAATGCACACGTTAGGCACTCGGGAAATTAAATAAAATCATTGATATTATGTTTAATTGCGAGCATTTTTTTTTAAATTTTAAGTATACCAAAATACATTGTTGATGGTGCCTCAGGCTATTCAAAATGAAAGTTATTGTCAGCTTTGAAATGTAACACAACTACATAAATAGCACGGTATTCAATTTGTTGCATAGTTTCTTTGGTTTTTAAGTAGAGGTACGTAATTTGTTTATGAGAATGTGAATAAGCAAGTCCGATTGAAGACGGGGATTTTACTTTCTGTTATCCAAATGCTCTCGTATGATATAGATTAGGGTTACCCGAATATTTAGTTTATCGCAGTTTTTTTTAGGAGGTGGCGAGGTCTGGCATCTAATCTAATTTACTATTCTATATCAATTCAGAGTTCATTCTTAGAAGTTTTCATTATCGAATTATTTTATATTATGTTATTTTCTTCCAGCACACTTCAATTATTTCAAGCATAAAAAATAAATTTTCACGTGTAAAAAGCATTTTTGATGCAAATGTAAGTTGAGAATTAATGACAATTCATTTAATTCATTATTTTAATCATTAATTGAATTAATAATTTTATTGAAAACGTACTGAAATTATTAAAAAAAAAAGAAGCCAAGTTAACACACGTTTGGAATGCGTATACAAGGAGCACGTATTGCCACTAACATTAATTTTACAGAAAAACCTCTCATAGATATCTCTCAGATTTTCATCAAAATGTAATCATGCTTACATGTTTTTAGGCATATCGTTAAGACTTTAATCCCATGACATCGGGCCGACCAACCGGTTTGGTGGTTTAGATGTTATCCTCTAGATCGTAAGGTTGCTGGTTCGAATCCGGAGCGCTATTTTACAAACCCTCACAGATACTACAACAGGGGGCGGGGATAACCGTAACGGCCAATGAGACTGAAATCAACCAAATAAAAAAATGAAGTCTTCTTTTAAAGAGCTTCTTTTCGAGACGCAACGATGGCCTAGTGGCTAAAGTCACCTACCTTCACTTTGGCGTCGGCAGCGGAGGATGACTTCCCAATTTCAAACCCGGCTAGCGGACAAATTTTTGAGCCTCCAAATTATTTAAAAAAAATTCCAATGTAATTCCTTTTGATTCTAAATTACTTTTCCTAATTTTTAATACCCTTTTTGTATTTTTCCAAGCTTCCGTTTATTTTACATAAATAATCTAAGAACCACTTCTGAACTTACTATCAGCTGATATTTTCCCGCCCCGCTGCCGTCCCCTTTGCTTTAGGATGATGGTGTCGTATCCACCCCTGGTTTAGGACCATTCTGTTGTAACAAAAAGCATACATAAAACACTAACTTATATAATTATTAACTTATATAATAAAAGGATACAATTTTCGGCTCCCACCTCTAACCACCCATAGCCAAGGATCTGAAAAGAAAAGAAGAAAACAGAAAAATTATTTAACATGTTTCATTTATTACACTACAAACAGGATCAGACAGGATTTCAGTTGTCTTTAGCGTAGTGAAGGAGATTCCTATCCAGCGCTCGCGATCATTGGCCGTTACGGTTAGCCCCGCCCCCAGTTGTAGTATCTGTGAGGGTTTGGAAAATCGCATTAGGGGCAGTGCATGGATATTTGTAAGCGTATGGTGTAGAGGCGGCTGGTGCTCCTTAAATCTGTCGTAGCCTCAAATGTCCTCATGTTGGGTTGGTGTGAAAGTTTGGAGAGTGGGGTGCCAGCTCAGGTGCTGTCTCGTCATCTGACCTTGGTTAGGTGGTGTTGTCCTCGGTGCTTCCCCTTGGGCGATTAATCCCGCACCGTCGTCAATAGCCCGTTGTGCTGCTCTAGTACGACGTTAATTAAATTTACCGTACCCGTGAAAGTCAATCAAAATAAATTCACAATTCGAATTAAAATCATCACTTAAGTTTGAAAAGTTTAATGTAAAATAAATTAAAGTTGAATCACCTAGAATATTAAAATTGGAAATTTTCAATAGTGTCTTTATAAGTTTGTGTGACACGAGCAGTTAAATTGATGTTATCTATATGAAAATTTCACAAATATAAAAATAAACGGATATTGATTTAAAAAAGCATCATAAGCTTTGTTCTCTATATCACATTTCGGTGTCACCATTCACTTTAATCTTTGCAACCGAATACTTTATAGGTTCACTTGTGATTACATGAAGCCTACATATGAACTAAAAGTCATTTCATCGGAAATATTTCGTATGAAAAAAAGTATTTTTCCGTTACAAATTCGTTTGTTTTAATTTACTAAAATCAAACAGATTGAAGTTCAAAATTTCATTTCCTTAAACTTAAAAAAAAAATATATGCATGCATTAAATACAAAACTGATTTTTAGTGTAGATATAAAGTGTTATCTTGAAGTATTCTTATCACATTTTATGAAATTTTAAATTGATTTAGTAGTTCTTATTCATTTTCTGAAATTATATGATAGGAAAAATAAAGTTTTCATTCATTGTTTTACTTTATAGCTAATTCATACATTTAAGTGATGTTTTATTTAAATATAATAATTTCATTGAGTTTAATTTAAGAGTTCTTCAATAGTTTTCATACATTTTTATCGATGAATAAGTATAGGATTGTTTGAAAAATAATTTAACAATTATATATTTAGTTACAATTTTCTGAAATGTATTTGTTATTAAAAATAAACTTTGAATTGGTGTGACTTTTACCTGCAAAATATAGTAACTAATTATTTTATGCACAATAATTTTAAAATTTATTACTTTTATTTTGAGATAATTTTGTATTACTATTACTGAACATGAGTGATAAGAAATTTATTTTATTCGCTGAAATCATCAAGACCTCTTATGTATTATGTATTTAGTTACAATTCTCTGAAAAGATTTTGTTATTAAAAATAAACTTTGAATTAGTGTGACTTTTAGCTGCAAAATATAGTAACTAATTATTTCATGCACAAGAATTTTAAAATTTATTATTTTTATTTTGAGATAATTTTGTATTACTATTACTGAACATGAGTAATAAGAAAATTATTTTATTCACTAAATCATCAAGGCCTCTTTTGTTTATTGATTTAATTTCAGTTTTTTCTGTTTACTTTTCTATAGAATTAAAAGAAATTAAAAAATAAAACAATAGTGTGTGTGAAATACGTTTCACAAAATAAATAATGTGTAAGGTTACATTTTAATAAGATTAACGAATCTAAAAACTTTACAAATTTACTCTTACTCGTAAAGAGTATCAATTATCAATTTATCATTTTGTTTGTGAACCCTAATCAATACCTTGTTTGTTCAAAAGCATATTTTTGCTAAAAATATCTGTTTTGTTTAGAATTAATTGGAAAACAGGTGATCGCGAAAAAGCATTTATCTATGCACCCAGTTTCTAAAGCTTTCAATTGGGCTCTAATAATGCAAAATCAATAAAATGTTCAAAAGTATGACAAAGTTTGTACCTACGGAATGTGCCATTATGAAATATTAATAAAACATTTACCCATTAACGAAGTTCATTTATCCTCAAACAATGAAATAATGGGAATGCAATCACATTAATTTCCTCTTTTGCACCGTGGAATGATAATTAAACTACTGGAAGAGGGCAACTATGATGCGGAGAAAAATGAGAAAAGAAAGTATTTGAATTATGTTTCCAAATGAGAATATCTGATCGTCGAAACACAAATAATCCAATTTTAGCCATTTGAAAGATCTTAATATACAGAAGATAAAATTTTCTGAATAGATGAACAATATCTGATTACGAACATAATAGGTAACGAGAAGTGTAAATAATACATTGGAATCAGGTTATTGATTTAAAGCAACCAAATAACCAAGATCAAAGCAATTAGTGCGTAATACACACTGTAAGTGGTTTAAACAGTGAGATTTCTGCTGAAGATGTGAAAAACAATATCTTGAAATATAATCTTAATGCGTTTGTATCTTTGACTGTTTATATATCGAATTACCGAATATATCGAGTTATGTATATATATTCAATTTGTCATATTTCCAATGTGCATACTTAATAACACATTATTGTCATTATTGTCTTCATTATCTTAAAAAATAAATGTTTTATTATCCCTAAAATTTACTGAAATCTAAACTAGAATATTATTTAGTATTCGTAGTTACGTTGTAATAGAAAGATTTCTTTACCAATCCCCTCTTTCTTTACCTTTGAAGTACCTGAATAAAATTTATTAGCGATTAATTTATTTAATTGTGAATTTTCCTGGTTAAAATGTCGGAGCACATGTCAGTTGCTCTGTTTTAATTAATTTCCACCAACGCTTAAATTAATTTTTACCATCGCATAAAAGTAATCAAGTTTAATCCTTTGAGATAAAATCAGTGATCCAGGGAGCTGAACAGATCCGGGCGATTTAAAAACGTTCAAAATAATATTGCATTTATTTATACATTTTAACATTTGATGCTGGAATAGAATTTGACGTGATACAATATTTTACAAATTAAAAAAAAAATAAAAACTACCATGAATACTTTTATGTCTTCAAGATTTTCCAATGGTCTTTTTAGGAGAAAATATTTAACCCTCTGACGGGTTCTATTATGCAATATGTAGTCCTTTCTACATGACGTCTAATTTTGAATTTTCTAACCAATAGAATCTTTATTTAGATTCTTTCAACCAATAGATATGGTTATTTAACCATTATGTGTATAGTGAGGTAAAATAATTTCTACACTACTCGTAAATTTGATAACGTTCAAAGGTATTTCTGAAAATTTTAACAGAGAAATTTTAAACTTCATAATAAATTTAATAGAGAACAAATTAATAAAAGAAAATTATTATTTGTTGCATAAAATTGATTCATCATCAAGGCATTTTATAAAGCAGATTTCAGAAATACGTTGGCTAGTTGAAGTTCTGGATCATAACTAACTTTACCAAACATTTTTGATACTTACTGTAAAGAGTTTCTTCCCAGCTTAGTATGTAAAATTGAACGTTTTACAGAGGCTGTTCACTCATTTTTTAGACAATGTATATTGTATTCACAAAACTAAATTACATAAAATTCTTGTGTTTTAAATGTTCTATTTGATAGCCCTTATTCTGAACTATCTTTCGACACCGTAATTTCCAGGATAATAATGCCTTTTGAAGTGTCAGAAGAGGTATTCTATCCCATTCCTCCTGAACAGCTTTCCAGAGTCCTGTAAGGGTTATGGAACGACGTTTGGATAATACAGATTTTAAAAATCCGAAAGCACAAAAATCCATAGGTCATACATCGGGAGATTTAGTAGGGATATCAGTGAAGGGTATGTATGGCCTTAATACCGGTTTTTTTGTTCCATTTTTTTTTTTTTTGAAATTTACAATGGATTTTGATGTGTGATTGCTAGTTTTGTCTTGATGGAGTTCCACAGATTGATGGCACTGTGGGTAAAGCGATGGTATTTCATTTAGAAAAATTGGCGATAAAATATGATCCTGAAAGTATTTGGAGTTGATCTTGACATTTTTTCTCACTCTCTTTATTTTTAACTTGCCATTATTTGAAAATCCAGCAACAATCATGAATCCCTTAGAAAAACTTTCTTTCTATTCTGTGAACCATGAACTTAAATTTTTTTCTCCCCTAAATGGCTCTTTTTTTGCTACAATCATTTAAATACACCCATGATTCATCTATTGTGACAATTTTTTTCCATTTTTCTCTGGATAAGTGTTTTTTATATAGAATTTGGCAGCGTGTCCTGCGTTCAGCGATATGCTTTGGAGAAAAACGATGCACATTGCGTTTTTTCGTTTTTTTAAGATTTTAATCAACGTTTACCATTTTGTTTACAGTGGACACTAAGCATTTTAATGATTTTGCAACTGTCCTTTGACTTATTAAGTTTTTCTTTTTTACGGATTTTCTTTTAACGTTAAACCTTTGGAATAGTCGAAGATGTCCGTTTCTTCCTTAGATACTTGTTTGGAATTTTTGTCCCACTTGAGGCTCTAATTTGACGTTTTTTTCTTTTTTTGTTGACGATATTACCTATCGACGCTTTAGATATCACAAAACCATGACTCTCACATCGTTTTCGGATAACGGAATATGAATATTTCTCTTCGGAAAGAGCATAAATATAGCCATCGAACCACTGCTTCGTCAAAAACGCCATTTTGAATAAAAACAAACCTCTCAAGCCGTAGACGATAATTTGACTTTTAAAAACATAGTATAACTGCAATTATTTCTTTTGCAGCAAACGATTTTTTATTACCGCTAACCAAAATCGTCTAAAAAATGTGCGAACAGCCTCTGTATTAAATGTCTCTTGAATATTATCGTGTAGTTCTGTTATGTTTAAAGCCGTGAATTTATCCCAAACATATATTTAGCAGTAAAATTACACCTAACCAAGTAAGATTAACAAGTTTAGTTTCATTCCAGGGCAAATTAACAAAATCTTTATATTATTTTATTCTCTAATTTCAGTTAATCGAGTGCTTGCGAATCGTTTGTACTGTAAAGAGTTTCTTCCCAGCTTAGTATGTAAAATTGAACTTTTATTAAATGTCTCTTGAATATTCTCGTGCAGTTCTGTTCTGTTTAAAGCCGTGAATTTATCACAAACACATATTTTGCAGTAAAATTACACCTAACCAAGTTATATTAACAAGTGTAGTTGCTCTATCTCTTTCCAGGGCAAATGAACAAAATCTTTATATTAATTTATTCTCTAATTTCAGTTAATCGAGTACTTACGAATCGTTCGTAATGTTCAAGAATTTAAATGGACAAGTAATCTGACTTTACGTTTGAAAAAGTTTATTAAAGATCCTTTCTAAAAGGTGTATTATCTTATAATAGTACATGTTACTTATTTTTTTACATCAAACTCTTTTATACCAGTACCAGAATGTTATCAATCTTAGAAGTTCTTAGATAAACGTATGTTGTAACAATAAGTCTAAGATATATTGTTAGATCTTATGTTTATGGTTCGATTATGGTTAGTCTTAGATCTGTTATGATAATTTTATGTGTATAGTTATATAGAAGTAAATCTATTTTTATATGTATCACCCACAATGTTATCCCCTTCATCATTAATTTCAATTTAATACTCAAATATTCATTGATCACACATTTTTTTTATTCCAAATGATGACCAACCAGATGAGATCAAATCTTGGTATAATAGAAATACAGTACAAAGAGGAGTGGAACAAATCTGCACTTGGATCTACAAACTGGATTTGATTCAGTTTTACATTTTGATCAGATACTACAATACTACTGTTGACAAAAATTTATATCAATCCTTCAGTGACAGAAGCTGATGATTCGTGCTAGTAGCAATAAAAGTAATACACACGGAATTCACATACATAATTTCCAACCTGTGAAAAAGTGTTATTCAATGGGTTTAATAAAATAACAGATTATTTTGAAAAAGCATTACTTAACCATACAAGATAACCATACAAGGAATATCTTCTTGAGCTCATTTCTCTAAATTTCACTAATTTTTCACACAAAGTATAAATTAAGCTCGCTTTTTTTCAGTTTTCAACCATTTTATGGACTGAAATAATAAATGCTTTGTGCTAAAGCAAGAAATATTACATTAAGTTTATTATGCAAATAAGTATTTTGTACCAAACTCTTTCTCATCGAGTTTTCTTTGATTTCTATAATATGTATATATATTTTTTCTGTTCTATCTATTGAAACAGGAGGTTTGAAAACACATTTTCTTAGTTAGAAAAACTTCTTGAAAGAAATTAGGTTTTAATGTATACTATAAAATGTTTAAAAAACTGTTATGTTAACAAAACGTTGGAATTCCTTTTGTCAACAACACTGCTTTTGCTGCTATAAACTTCTAGAAATTATTTACAAAGGAGAGAGAATTTTATAATAACTAGATTTTGACTATCATTGTTATGAAAACAAGAAAAAAAATGCACAATAACATAGTTGCATATTTAAAAACAAAAAAAAACGTGTGTTAAAGAGAAATAATACGAATGAGAGGGATTTTCAGTGTAAACGAACTAACCAGACGGTATGCGATTTTACTTTTGCTGCCCAAATACTTTTGTCTGGTACATATCGGGGTTACCTAAAAATAAAGTTTATCACCATTTTTGCAGCCTTTGGCGTTCAATAAAGTTGATGTTGACCAATCAATTATCATTGATTAATTTATAATTTATTCCTTAGAATTTTCATTGGAAAAACATTAAAATAGTATTCCAACGACAAGATAACGGATGTCGTTTTTAAAATACGCAAAGGAAACATGCATCACCACAGACACACTACTAGTACTACCTGTATTTAGCTTGACAGAAAATGCCCCTCATATATATATATATATATATATATATATATATATATATATATATATATATATATATATATATATATATATATATATTTCTGAATTAGATACAAAAATTTTATGACAATGTTTTACTTAAAAAATATTTAGAAAAGCATAGTTCTTACGACTATGATGAATTTTTCGCACTGCATTTGCAATCTTTGCAACTAAGCGTAATAAATTATAGACGATAATTTTCAAGTTTGTTGTAAGAAAAGAAATGGATGAATGCGTTACTATAGATTGTTTTAATAGTTATATAAGTAAAATATATTTGTATATAACTATTCATATTATTTTATTTTCCATATATATTATGGAAAGAGAAATACATAACATACATATAAATAAATTAAACCTTTTTAAAAATTTAAAAATTATTAATAAAATAGGTTATTAACCTTTAGACTATGGCCGTTACAGCAGTTGTACCATGATCGCGCCAAGAAAGAATTTAGACCACGGCCAATGCAGAAATTATGCCTTGAAAGTCATAAGAATCCCACCAAGAAAAAATTTGGACTACGACCGGTACACCAGTTGTATCTTGAAATTTATAAGAATCGGACCAGGAAAGAATCAAGAATTGGAATCAGCTATAACTATAGACGCAATCAAAAGGTTAAGAACCATATAAATTTTGATACAATTATTTATCCTAAATAAATTCAATTAAAAACGTTACATTTTTACCTGTGTTTTAAAATTTAAACATAAAATAAGGTTACAAATTGATTACGAATAAAATTAGGTCATACGAATTTTGTTCGAAATTATTAAGAATCGTTCTAATACACAAATAAAAATAAATATACCGAAATTATTAAATGCTGATTCCTTCCAAAGCCCAAGAGGAAAAAACATTTTTAATTAAACCGACACATTTTTCTATGATCTTCTTTTGCAGTAAAAACAGCTCACAAAAATTCGTGTCCATATCTAACTTTCACTCAAGTTTTACTCTGTTGATATTGCGATGGTCCCTTGAAAACCAGTCTCGTTGAATTTTGCACATTACAGTAACATATCGCGCTCTTCTGGGGAATGATATTCAAAACTGTTGGAATGGTCATCGTACACTCTGTAAAAGCTGAAGTAGGCCAAGAAAGGACAGTAGAAGGTGAGGAGTGTTCCTGCAGTTGATGCAACGTAGGCCCAGCCCACACGGCACAAGTCCGGTCCGTAGGCATGGGCGTTTGTCCCACAATGCAATCGTCCAACATGTGTGTCGAGAATCAGAGGATAGAGGAGTAGACTGATGGTTTGCAAGAATCCTGAGAGAGAAAAGAAAATTAATTAGGTATTTAGTGGACCTAAAATAAACAAAATATTTTGTTCACGGTTGAAATTAAAAAAAAATGTTTCAGGTAAATTAGGGATGTATTGAATAAAATTATAATGTATAGGTAAATAGCCTTGTCATTCTGAATGTTTTCTGTTGTTTTTAATTTCGTGGTAAACGTAACCACCATTGCAGAAATTACTTAACTTCTAAACCTACTTAAGTACAAAGTAGTTTGTAAAGATGTCAACCTTCAAGTTCTTTAGGAGGAATGAAATTAAACTTATCACGTTGTGGTAATCAATGTTGCACAGCTCGTGAAAGAACTTTGTTACTATTCGTTGCCGTTGAGGCTCATGTCAAAGGTGCCTCCCCCTACTCATATTCGGCTAGAAAGTCACCACATGTTAGTCAAATGGTCGCAATTATTCTTTACAAAACCACACATAGGCTCAAGTAACAGATGATCTTAATGAAGTCCTTATGGTCACACACACAATCAGCAATCAGTCAACTAGTAGTAACATCTATCGAATTCATCTACTGACAAATTCTAGAAGGAAAGTACTGTGGAGAAGTTGGGCCACCACAGTAGAAATAAAATTACAATAAAAGGTTATATAAAGCAGCACATTGAAGAAATACTTTTCGTGGATTGAAGTTTACTGAGTTGATTTTGAAGAGGGTGTCTTAGACACTCTCAGATACAAGTTATATAGTTTCAATCCAATAATTTTCTTCCTTAAAAAGTAAAATGATAGACATAATTAAATGATCGATTTTGTAAGTATCATAGAGAAACGCCTAACAAAACAGAATAAATATATTTACATCCATCAAAATACTAAAAGTAAGTGAGTAATGTTAATTTGATTCGAATTATCATTTTTGTTGAAGCTACACAGTTGCATTCAAATATGATACAAGGCAAATTGTATTCAAAGTTAGTCGTATTTGCATAAAAATATGTTTGTGATAAACTTTATTATTCAGTTATGTTGATCAATTCAATAACACATTTTTACTTTTAAAATGTTAGTCAGTAAGTAGTGTCGAATAACAATGTTAGTATATAACTTTGTGCTAATAAATTATACGTTGTCTTTCATAATTTCAATCACAGATTATCTTGGTCGTCAACTTGTTGAAGAACTGGCTAACATTTTTCATTAGATTAGTTGTTGAATGTATTTGAACAAGTACATTCAACAACTATCCGTAACCCTCGTGGTTATTTTTCTAAAATTTGAGAAATGGGACTAATGTTGTCTACACACACCGATTAAATAACATTGACAAAACAAAGTGCGAGCTTGTATAATTTTCTAATATTTCGTTATTTAGGATTGAAATAGTTGCAATTGTGTTGTGCATGCATTTCCTGCAGGATGGATTACAGCGTGTTTATAGATTGTTTTATTCCCTCTAAAGTACTTTTCACCTGAAAATGATTCTGCGGGGAAAATGAATGGGCTATTAATCTTAGAGAAAGAAGACGAAAAATTTATGGCTAATTTTTCTTCCTCTTGGAATTTGGCACCGACTCAAAAAATGCGGAACTGTGAAGAAAGAAAGTCTATTTTAAAGTTCAGTGACCGTTGATTAATCGTTTCGCATCATATTTAGTTTAATACCACAACAAAATTATCGATTGCTTTGTAGAGTGCTAAATATTTGTTACTTTACCTCCAGAAAAAATTCATATTCATTAATTTAAAAATTCGTGGCTAAATTAAAAAAAAATTACATATATTGATTATGAATTTTCAGTGAGAAATCCTTATTAAACTTCTTAAACATATTCTATATCGCCCGCTTACATTTTAAATACGCTAAGCCAAAATGAATGTTCGAGATATAAGTTTTTTTACTTTTCTGGAACAAAATATGGCTATCGTTAGACTGATGAAGTCCATTATGTCCTTTTTTTCTTTGCATAAAGGTTAGATTTCTTCTTGAAAAAAATACTTAGTGAATAGAATTTTATCCCTTCGTTTTCTCAGAACTATTTTCATACCTGAATGATTCTGTGTGTGTGTGCAAGGTGGTCTCTACAAAAACTCATAGCGAAACCAAACAAAAACTGTCCAGATTTGTCACGCTTGTATCTCGTAAACTATAACTGATAATCTAATGATTTGAAATTTTGTTAGATCGAGGGTTTATGTTCGCATTTAAAATTTAGGGTAATGGGTGTTTGCAGAATTTAGAGGGAAGGTGTAGCGCTTATGTGTGTACACAAAAAATGGCACACCGCTAAGAGTTTGGGCAGAATAATTTATGATTGTGTAAAGAAAAGGAAAAAAAGAATAGATCGAAATTGTTATCTATTTGTAGAGGAAAACAGGATGCATATTATTCATCAATAATAATCCATAAAATAAAATTTGTAAAGTTATAAGCTGATAAGTGTGATAAAGAAAATTTTCCTGATATTAAAATAATGGCAAAGGAATTACGAACAGAAATATAAGAAACGTATTTCATTGAAACGACAAAAATTTGAAACCAAGCAGCAAAGCCCGAATTGAATAATGCCGAAAGATGCAGATTGTAAAGAGAGCCTAACAAAGCCTAGCGCGTCAATGCAAGCGCGAGTACGTCTAGTGTGCAGCTGCCTGAACCGATGATACTGATGTGGAATATAACTTTGGAAGGTTGTTTCAGAAAAATTTACTCAATATGATTCCAGATACAATGCATTCATTAAACTTACCTATGATTTCAATGTAGATGTTAATAAAAAAAATCGCTTATAGACTATTTACAATTTACTATGTTCAATTTTCAATTACTATAAACTCAATTTATCTTAAAGTATATTTCTACATCACACAGTACTCTGGGCAAAACTTGTATAGATTTAACCTTTGCAAGAAACGTTAATGCAAATACTATGCATGAAACTTCTAGTATCGACCTTTAATAAATGAAATTTAATTTCACCTATAACCCACACATTTAAGTCTTTATTAATTTACATCTTATCCTTCTTGTAGTAATACAAAGATAGGATTCACGCCGTGCGTAGTGTCCCTGTACACAATCAACCCCATTTTTGACTTGGTTAGTTCCACTTGAATGTCGACGACAGAATATTTCTAATGTGTTTATATGTATAAGATTTGTAGAAATCATTTATTAATTTCTTTATGTAGAATAGTTATAAAAATGCATTTCTTCTAGAAATCTGTACAGCAAAAGGTTGAGAGACACTTCATTTCCAGTTTCTATAACGTTTTAATTAGAGGTTAGTAACTAAGTAGTCAGTAGAAATATAACCTGACGAGTAAACCCAAACTAATTTCTTCGCAAATTTACAAATTTTAGTTAAAATACATAAATTTTATTTTTAGTTTAAATGAAATATATTTTAATTGACTGTGATGTGACAGTTATTTGATTTATTTTCATATGTTAATAGTGGAGACATTTTTGCGCTGCTTATATCTTTCTGATCAAGACTTTTTTATAGACTTGAATTATTTTCGAGTCTTTAGATCAAGTTATGTTCGTTTAAGTTACTTGCATCGAGTTATTTACTGGAGGGGATAAAAGAGATGAAAAGCGAGAGAAACACTGGAAAGTTTACGTTGAGACTCAACTCGGTGTGGATAAGTTTGAAATGTTTTGATTGCTAGTGCCCTCTATAGGAGAGAAAATTCGGAATACAATAACGTGAAAAATAATAGCTATGATTTAGATAAGAACATATTTGAGAAGTAGGTCAAGTGTTGGATGCTCTTACATTTATTTACAAACATTTAAACGAGAATTTGATTTATATGATCCAAGGAACTTTCGAGAATTATGATCCACTAACACATGGTTAACTGGAAAGACGATAATTGTCTAATAGCGGATAGCCGAATTTTCGATACCAAAGGGCTCTTTGAGGGACACGATAACCCTGTTGGAAGAGCAACAAAGTATCAAACGTTGGATTGCGAGTTAGAAACCCGGTACAGCGAAAGACCGTCGTATACACGGGGTCTAGTGCACGTTAAATATGTCACGGGGTCAAATGTCTTCAGATTGGCGTGGTGTAGAAGTTTGAAGACGTTGTCCTTGGATTGCCGATGACCCGTTGTGTGGTTCCAGTGCTACGTTAATTAATTACCTACCTACTGGTGGTGTGTTTTGGGCTATTTTAACTAAAATAATTGCCTGGGGACGCTGTAAGCCAATTCTCGTTGAAAGCAACTGGTAGATGTTCTATGAATTATATTTGTTGAAAATTTTATTCTGTTGACATGAAAGTAGCCGTTTTTCGACATTTTGCAATCCAACCATCTTTTTCTAAATACCTTCCTGTGTGCAACGTTTCGCTTTATTAAAATAAGTACGATAAATAAAATTACAAAACAATTTAAACAAAAACGTGTTAGAAAACGGAAAAAACGAAAAGTCCAAGCGAGTACATGTAGTAAAACTAGTCATACGCATATAATTTTATAACAACTAATAACGTTTTTTGTTTCATCTTCTAAATTCAAATTCGAATTTTTGTTGTTGCTGTGAGTTTTATATTTTTGTATTATGAGACTCTTCATGACTTTTTCGATTCAGAGTTCGCTTTGTTTCATTTTAAAACTCGTCTTCTATTTATAAAATAATTTTATGAATTGATTATAAAATAATTTTACGAATTGATTATAAAAATAATTTTATGAATTGATTAGAAAATAATTTTATGAATTGATTAGAAAATAATTTTATGAATTGATTATAAAGTAATTTTATGAATTGATTATAAAATAATTTTATGAATTGATTATAAAATAATTTTAGGAATTGATTATAAAATAATTTTAGGAATTGATTATAAAATAATTTTAGGAATTGATTATAAAATAATTTTATGAATTGATTATAAAATAATTTTATGAATTGATTACAAAATAATATTTTAAAGACATAGAGATTGCAAAATATGCGTACAGCTCATTTGTATGTGATATAGATGTATCAAATTTAAACTTTTCGCTGAATGGCATTATAAAAACAAGATCGTCATTCAGTGCTCTGTGGCAAAAAAGTGAAACTAGAACTGAAACAAGGTATTTACAACTACTCTAGAAGCTTTTCGTCAATCGAGTTAGCCGTACACAAACACCACGAAAGAGGAATGTTGAATGGATATATTCTTGTACCTATCTGAGTTTGCTTCTCAGTAAATATGCTAAGGGATGCGAGATACCTTAGCATATGCCCTTCACCTGATTTAAGCACATTATTGCGATGCTCTCGAGGAAAACATATATAATTCAGAAAGCCAGTTACATGACGTCCATTCATATATGATGTGCCCATTATACCTTTCAAACCAAATATATCTTGCATAAGTATCCCTTTAAAATTATTGACTCCTCTCAACATATTATCAAGTCAGAGAGTCCGTTGGAAGAGGTATTTTAAGGTCCATTAAATTAAAATTAAATCCTATTGGTTGTCTAGAGGATGTCCTTGAACTTTCCAAGTGTTAATAACATTGTAATAGTTAGTCTCTTTAAAAAAACTGTGTTTTAAAATTTTGTTTCATAATAATCAATAAAAAAAGCTTGACTAAAAACTAAGCTGTTTGACTGTTCTTCATTTATTCTAATTTTAGTGTATAAAGTACCACATCTTGATCAACTTTCAAAGGCAAGATATCTTACATAATTAATTTACATAGCAATTGGTATGAAATTTGTTCAGTGAAAGTTAGAGTCAGTGAGAATGAAGTAGGGAGAAAATATCGGGTTACGTCTCTGTAGAACTCATTTCACTGCTATATCAGTAACTATGCAGAAAAACCACGTGTCAAAATTCAATGTTTACTGAATACGTTGCATGCCTAGGTACCATGATAAGTTATCTTACTTAATTCTGGGTGGTCGTGGTCCCAATAGAAAGAAGACTCGTTCTTTTTTAGTAGTGGCTACACATGAAGAGGACGGATTTTTTTTTGTTTCCTACGAATGTTGGTAGGAAAAGGTAATTTACTAGTACGGATCTAGGTGTTAAGTAAAAATAGCAAATGTGTTTCTAGATTTTCATTAAGTGTGCCGATGTGACAAACTTGAATATATTTTTCCAAGCATCACTATCGAAATTAGTATAAGTGGTTTCGTTTATACGGCGACAGACAAGGACAGACTTAGTGTCTGGAGCAGTAAATTGGTTGATAGACAGTAAAAAAAGTAAAATCAGTGTCTCAAAGTAATAATCATGTGGTATTGATTTATTCAATAAAAAAATTTGAATAAAACCTTAATTTGTTCTCCACGATCCACTGTAGAAATTAATCTCTCATCGAATTAAAATACAATTAAAAGATTCGAAGTTTAATTTGTATGATTAGGAATGTTTTGGGGAAAAGAACGAAAATGCAAATTGCTCACTGCACTTGTTTTCAAGTTATCTTTAACGTTCTCCCAGTGGGTTTTATGTAATTACGAACAGAAGATTATTTTTAGTATTTGCAGTAACCTGTACTATACGAAATACAAATCACGAGTGATTAACGTCTTTTCCATCCTAGTCCTTTCATTGGAAAATTAAATGGGCTGCTTGACAGTAATTGTCTAAGTGACGTTATAATAGATATTTTTCTTCGGAAAATGATTAAGTATATGCATATCTTATGGGGAGAAGAATGAAAGTAAACAAGTTTCGGGCTTTTTTCTTAATGATTGTCGTATTTATTCAGTACTGTAGACTATTTATTAGTTTGATAGAGAATTTCGTATGAGTCAAAACAGTTTCGAATACTTTTCACTATTCCGAAAAATTGTTTTAACTACAAATAAAACCGAAGAATTTTATATTTACTATATTCTTTTTTGTCTCTATAACAAATTTTAAGCTTTCCAAAATTATAATTAATCTGAAAAATTAGTTCTCAGACACGAGAGGAAGACTTCTCACATTTAATAATGTTAAAATCCTTTATTTTTCAATTTAAATTACTCAGAAGTAATTAATACTCTTATGATAACATGCTTGCGATCAAAATATTATTTTTTAACTGCAGTTTCAATCGGCTTAGAAAATTCTATTATTAATTAATGTCATAATTTAATCTTAGTTTTGATAAGTAATTTTAAGAATTTGAACTCAGGAAGACTCAGGATTTTTTTCAAGCAGAGTACTAAATCTTTTGACATTTAATTTTCAGTATAATTTGCCCAATAAAATGAATGTGCAGTTCGCAATATGCATGTTCTCAAAAGCTAGGTGTTTGAATGTTAAAAATTTTCACTTAACTAATTATATGTATAAAATGATTTAGTTATACTAAAAAAATATGATGCTGAAAGGAAATACTTTTTACCACCCATTGCAATTCACTTCCACGTATAGACAATATCCTCCTAAAGGTTATAAAACTGTTTTCTCTGAATTATTTTCGTGATTTTTGAAAATATATTTTTAGGAATAATTAATTTTATTAAAAATTTCGGAAGGTAGAAATTATGTAAAGGAATTAATCCCTACTTTGAAATATTGTTATAGTTTAATGATAAAAATGCAAGGTTGCTTTATTTCATACAACCTTAATAAAAGCATCATAACTCAAATAGTTTTGAAGTAAAACTTGGAATGATGCTTGCATAAAATGTATTCAAAGAACAAACAAAATAGAATTTATGTTATCAAACAAACATTGTAAAGTATTTACCAATTTTATGTAACTTCAAAATAATTTTATTTTTAATCAAAGCAGCAATATTTATTCGACAATTATCTAAAAGGTTTTTGGTCCATATCTTCATGTCTTAAAAGTATTGCTTAGCGTCCTTCGTTTAACGAACATAGTACAGTACTAGTACTTATAGTACAATTTAAATGTTGATAAATATAGCTATTTCACAGCTCTGGCGGATAAATTTCATTAAAAATTTCCTTTAATAAGGTTTAGACACAGACATTCTAAATATCGATAATATAGCATAAAATGGTTGTATATCAACTGAAGCTATATATTAGATACGGTGAGTTTTAAACATGCCCCAGAAATAGGCACATAAAAGTTATAAATTAAGTTATTCATTATATTTACTATAATAGATAAGGATGCGCAGGGAAACAGAAAAGAGGCTAATTTTACACTTTTTTAAGTTGAATAATTTTGTATGAATATAACCCAATCATGACACGTATTAATTAACTATTATAACTTACTTCAAGCATATGACAACAGTTAAAATTGGGCATTTGTATTTTAAATATAAGTTTTAATATCTCTAATTTTAATTCAGTTAAAAAACAGTAAAAAAGACCGAGAGATTAAATTATAATTCGATTCACTTGTTCGACGGAGGGAGAATTTTTTGTTCATTTACGTTACATAGTTATGTTTAAAAAATAATAAAAGTTAAATCAGAGAAGTAATTTTCGTTTACTTCTGTAAGAAGTTAATCAAATATTTAAGGAAAAAACCAAGAGTATGTAAAATAAAATACACGAATGTCGTTAGACTCTATAAAGACGAAGTAAAAAATTCCTCAAACTGAGTAGCATTAAGACAAGTGAAAGTACTAATTACACAGTGAGAGATTTTGTGCAGAAAATTCTTTAATACCTTAAAGATTAATAAAAACAAATTATTAAAATTATATAGTTATAATATAAAAATAAAACACATAAATTGATTTTAGCTAAACAGATAAAAAGACGTAATATGCGTACACATATCGAATAAAAGGAAAGACTGCTTAACCGTTTTCTAACAATGTTTAACATTTCTGCTTAAAGTAAATGTTAGAAACATAATTTATATATTTAAACATATCCTTATGATTAGTTTTAAATCTCTTTAGAATTTTAAACGTTGTTGTTTTATGATTCTAGACTTCTGTTGTTTTCTCTTTTGCATTTCTATTGATCTTTGAAAGTAAATGTCTGATTTTTATAAAATTTAATAAAGATGCAATTCATATTCAACAACTTTTCTAAAATGAAAACTTGTATTTCACGATACATAAAACCATTAACGCGAAACAAAATTTATGTTGTGGAAGGAAATAGGACGTTTCATGCTTTTGAACAAATTTATATGAATTAATTAATTTCGAAAAAAACTTCATATCCACATGGACAATAAATAGAAATTATTTTTGTACTTAATGAAATAATGATTAATAACATGAAAAGGTCATGTATGAAAATAATATTTAAATTAATATTTATTTAATTCCTATCTAAATTTATTTAGTTATTTTTAAGTAAAGGATGGCCGTGTTAGCCCAATTAAATGATATTCGGTTTCGAAGCCAGAGGGTTTCGAGTTCAAAACCCGATACAGCAAAAACGATAGTGTACGTAGGGACTGGCACACGTTAAAATTATCGTGGTGGTCTCAAATATCCTCACGTTGGACTGGTGTGGAAGTTTGGAGAATGAGTTCCCAATTCAGGTGTTAGCCTCGTCAACTGACAGTGGTTCAAAATTACGACTAGTTTTTCTCGGATTGATCCCGGACTGTCACCAATAGCTCGTTGTATTGCTCCAGAGAGCGAGAGCGAGAGAGAGAGAGAGAGAGAGTGCGAGCGACGTTAATTCAACAACCTTCCTATCCAGAGGAAATGATAGAAAGTTTGGATATATGGGTTGGGGGGTTCTTGTAGGCTGTTGCAAACTCAGAGCAAATTTTACATATTGATTGCAGGTTGATTGTGTGAACAAAACTTAAAGGAATTAATTTTAAACATTTATTTTTACTTTGTATTTTACAACACTCGTCACCGTATTCTATTTACGAAATCAAATCTTTAACTTCAAATATTATTTAAGGGGAGTTATAAGGTCCAATTAACCCAATTTTTATATATTTACTCTACGAATGCATTGAAGGCACCAGCTTGAATTATTTTATATACTCAATAGAAAATTATTCCTATATTGAAGTACGGATTAAGTATATTATACTACATACCATTTTTATAAAATCTCTTATAAAATTAGCTAGAAAATCACAAAATGCTTCCGTTTTTTGTTTTCAAAAATTTGTAAAAATGCAATCATTCTACACATAACGGTCACTTTACTATAATATATGATGAGAGTGAAACCTATGTTAGAAAATCTTGAACGAAACTAATGATGGGTCATATTTCTATAGAGATCCTAGGAAGAGACTTCACAACAAAATTTAGATTGATGACTGCTATTGACAGGCATATCTAAACAAAATTGGAATTTAGGATACTGCATCCATTCTGCTCCAAAGCAAAATACTCAATACGGCAATTAAGAAGGTCAATCATTCAAAAGACGGTTAATCTATCGTCTATTGCTGAAACCACCTTTCCAACCAAATGGGTTTTAACTTGTATCTCTACTGGACTGAAAGAAGAGAAATTAATAACATTCTGTCTTCGGTTATAGGATAAAAAAATTGTTTTCGAGAGTTTTATTTAACCATGCTAAAATAGTCTTTTCGAAAATGTTCTGTTTGTGACAATCGAGCTTAAAATTGAAAATTTGAGTTAAGGACAGAGCATGGATGTTTTTGAGGTTAGGTATCTATTTTAAACAACAGATCCCGGTTAAACTAGCCCCTGTGTAGCAAAAAATAACCGTAGAGCAACAAACAAAAATTACGAGTACTTGAGTTCAATTGTTTTATTTATAGTTTTAATACTTTTTATATTAAAAGAACCAACTCAAGTATTACTGTAAAGAGCATAAAACAGATGATATAAATCCTTAAAAGTATCAAATAAAAATGGCTTCAACTCATTTAAATACCCTAAAATGTTCCGCCACTTCATTAGTTTGGGGATCCCTGCTTTACAGCATCCACCACCACTTTCCAAATCCAAAAGGTTTCATATTTGTCTCGAATAAGCAACCTACAAGCTAAATCCCCAGACGCTTCCACTACAACTTGAAATATATCACCACTCAACAAGACAGGCTAGAACCGTTAGATAGCAGATTATCCCATTTTTACAGAGATCCCGCAAAACATCACCACCCTCCACTCCTCCAAGACGATTAATTCGTCCGCGTTTTCAATTGAGTCTCGGAAGCAACAAGGTTCGGATTCTTAACGCAGGCTCGGATTACAAGAGGCGGAATGAGGAATTATCGGATCGTTTCTGTGGTGTCTTCGGCGGAGGGAAAATTTTGCATAATTTTTAAAACCGGTCGCCGTGTCACCGGATACCTCGGCTCGTTAATTTCCTTCTCCGCTGGTACGATCATAAATCAAGACCGGCAGCAGGAAGTCGGCGTCGGGTAGGCGCGCTGTCCCGTGAAAATGGGGAAGCTTTTAGTGCGTTTCCGTATCTCTGTGGACAGAGGAGACTGGCCGGATAAAGGTGTGGATTGACCGTAACTTTAAGTGCGGTTCCCGCAGATAAGACAGTAGGTTGGTTGGTCATAAAAGTTGTGGTCGGCGTTTTACAATCAGTAGGGAATCTGATGAAATTGGGAACGTCAAAAGAAGCCGTGGCCATTCTGTGAACTAGGATAAGAGCATGGAATTAAAATATGTGATGGATATGAGTATACAGGGCATTCATATTGAAAAGAGCTTTAAAAATGGCGACCAACATGTCGACTAGTAGTCACGTGACTGTTCTGTAAACAATTGATTAGCTGATTTAGCATCGGATCGACTCATCTAGCGATAGAACATCTTATAATAGGGAATACGTGTGATTCCCCATTCTTATAAATTGCTGACACACGAAAATTGTGAAATCTCTAAAATCTTCTACTAAGTCGTGCGGACAAATCAGTTGATGAATCAATTGATCAGTGTCTTCTCCCGTCTCGTGGACTAATCTGATGAATAATGTTAGGTTCCACTTGACAGACTGAAGTAGTCTGAGTCACGTTACCACTGGTTTTGGTTACATGATTCTGGGCACATAAAAGGTTGCCATTGCTCATTATACTTTTATCTTTCTTCTATGAATAAGAATTTTTTAGAAGAAAATTTGGGCTTCCGGCTCAGAACTAATTTTATTTACCTCTGTTTTGGAAGTATTTTCGTCCTAATTTTTCTCTTGGAACTATTTTAACATTACTTCATTGTTCCATTTATAATTAAAAAAAAACTTTAGAATTAAAAAAAATATTACATTTATTATTAGTTTAATGAGAGAGATTTTTAGTGTAAATAAACATCTACTTTATAATCTAATATAATCTACTTTAATCATACTTTTATAAATGAGAGTTTTTTAGAATAAAATTTGGCTCCCGGCTCAGAACTAATTTTATTTACATCTGTTTTGGAAGTATTTTCGTCCCAATTATTCTCTTGGAACTATTGTAACCATACTTCATTGTTACATTCACAGTTTAAAAAAGTTTAGAATTAAAAAAAATATTAAATTTATTACTAGTTTAAGGAGAGGGATTTTTAGTGTAAATAAACAAACCCCAGATCTTCGAATTTTTTATATTTGTTGTCCAAATGCTCTTGCATTAACCTTAAAATGTATATTAGTGCAACTGGGTTTACGGTTTAATCAAATTGGTGTTGATCAATCTATCTTATACTAGCAAAATACCCGACCTTACTCGGTTTGAATTGGTTTACTCTAGATTGAAGAGATAATCAAAAAATATAATGACTTACATTTTTTGTAGAATAAAAATTTATTTTAACATCTTTCGCCATCTTTATATTTTCTACAACTTACTTTGGACACAAATCCTACACATGCATATCCATTCATGTAATACATTTCACATACATTGCACAATTGCTGTATGACAAAGCTACAAAATGACAAAAGGCGATACTAAGGTTACTACTATAAAATACGATTTATAGGAAGATTTGGAATTCCCTTTCTTAAGTTCTTTTCATGTTCAACTCAATTAATTAAAATTACGATTTACGGCGAGTGCTCTCGCACTCATAGTCACCAAAACAATATTTTTTACTTGTGGCACTCTTGCCTACGGTATGCGACATTGTGAAATTTTGCAATCTTCTCCTGTCATTATTACAACGAATTTTTTAATGTTGGAAAAAGTTCCAGTTTGGATTAATAAACATTATTATTCTTTCAATAACGGCATTATTCTTTCAATAATGGCATAACTACACTTAAAATTTACTGAAAATTTATACTGACTTACCTAACATTTTTAAGTCTAATACTTTGTGGTGCTGTTGCGTGTGATGAGAAGGAAAACACATTTATTAAAATAATAAATATTTAAAACAGGAAACAGCGAAGTAAAACAAAATAAAAGATGTCGCAAAAAATTGTTCTAAAGATATTAATTTGTGATTCAATTTTATCTCTTGATCTCGCACAGTTGCCACAACTTACAACTAAAAGTGTATAAAATTTAGATATGTGAAATTAATTCAGAGCGAAAGAACCAGAAAAAATATCACTGCTCGCGCGATCTTGTTCATTCTCGTTTCATTGAAAAATATCGTCTGTCCCAAATATTCGGAAATCGTTTTCATTGCGCAAAGAATAAAAATAAGACTCGAAATAAATGAAG
Source organism: Metellina segmentata (assembly GCA_947359465.1). Taxonomy (NCBI): domain Eukaryota; kingdom Metazoa; phylum Arthropoda; class Arachnida; order Araneae; family Tetragnathidae; genus Metellina; species Metellina segmentata. The sequence continues at coordinate 55,484,305 of OX375874.1, forward strand.
TATCAGAGATGAAATTCCATAAAAAAATAATTTTTTTAAGAATAATTACTTTTTTAGCAGTACTGGTAAAGCAATCGAATTAATCGTAATATTCAATAGACATTCCAATTTTTCCAAAACTACCAAATTATGGTTGATTTAAGTATACTTACTCAGGTGTTTTAGCATGAAACTCAATTAAATATAACAATAAAGAAATGTTTCATATTGCATTCACTAAACTAATAGATAATGTATAAAATAAAATACAATGCAATCAAATATCTGGAATACAATTCATGTGATGTCTACACAAACACACAAACACAAAATCGAGCATAGAACAGAAAGACGGACAGACAGACTTTCGCAACCAATGCCACTCACTAAATAAAGATAAGTACTCACTGTATGCAAATTTTCATGAAAATATCTTAAAAAGCGTGGACGTGTATAGGGCACAACATACAGACAGACAGACAGACGGACATACAGACAGACAGACAGACAGACACCAAACGAGAAAAAGGCGGATTCGGCATCAGAAGGGTCCAAAACGGATAGAAAACTTGAAATGGGTCGAAAATATTGAATGTACAAACAAACACTCCATTCTTATTTATATAGATAGCAATTCGGAATTTATTCTATAGAATTTCTATTGGGCAAGCGATGAAATTCTACTTGGAAGAACAAACCCCAAGAAAATGCGTACAAGAGAAGCACTCAGTACCACAGACACATTTACTATTTGCTTGACAGAAACCGATCCTCATAAATGGAATGCTAAAATTACATTCTCCTATAATGCCAAAGGGAGGGACTGGATTATTATTACGTTACTGGTGGAATGTAGCAAGTATGTTGTAAGTAAATTATAAGAGAATTATATTTTACAAAACTATATTTATTCTAAAGTAAAAATTATCGTTCATATTTTGTCAGACGATAGGTATTCATTAAAAGTAAAAAGTCGGTGTATGTTTTGCAAATATATTTTTTTTAATGTTTTAATTTATGTACTTATCTTTATTAATAATATTTTTCCGTGTGTTACAAAAAGGAGATAAAAACAACAAATCAATAGATATTTCACAAACATTTCAAAACGAAAAGATTCCTCCGAGGCAATTCTTAGAATTTGGCTAATGAATTAATATCGTTTAAGGATAAAAATAATTTATTTTGTCATCTATTCCTGTTCTGTCACCAAAAAGAATATATGCAAACAAGAACCTACAAGTTCCGCAAATACCACGGCTCGAATTATGAAGTGCAATTGTAACCAGAACTACTCAAAGTGTCAAAATTTCTTCTTTTTCAGACGGATAAATCTGAGATGCGATTCTATTAAGTAGAAGGACAATTAAAAATCAGTTGAATTGTTGCACGAGAAACCAAATTCAATTATTTAGTTTCCCAGTTAGAATCAAAATTTGTTGAGATCAAATTAGTGTAAAACACAGTACCGTAAAAACACAAGCGCAAGTTGTGTTTAGCGATACTGTAAAACTCTTTAATAAATGAATTTAGCTGTATTAAAATAAAACGGTGAACACAATTTATTTAATAAGCATAATATGTACAGTGGCTTCCAAATGTGTTCATACATTTACGAATTTAAATGAAAAAAATACTGCTCTATCCATTAATAAAATTAATATTTCATAATGGAAATTTTTTAATAAAATCTATAACTTGTTCTAACAGAAATACAAAAACATAAAATATAAAAAAACAAAAACAAAGTAAAACATTTTTTTTTTTTGGAAAAACAAAAATTAACAAAAAAGTTACTTTACAAAAGTTTTCGCACGCTTTAAAAATATCTCTACATATTAGTAAATATTGTAATCTTTAACAAAATTACTTCTTAGAAGGATATCCTATAACATCCAAAACATATCTTAAACGTCTGGAAATAGAGTTCACTAGTATTTTTGTAATTTCGTGCATCAATGTTCCTCCATTTTTCAATCAGTACTGTTTTTAGTTCACTTTTCGTTTTAATGTGTCTTCGTACTCGAACCTCCAGTTCTCTATGTGTTCTATTGGGTTTAAATCCGTCGACTAAGGAGTTTTCAGAACTTGTGAACAATTATTAAGACACCATATGCTAACGTTCAGAGCTATGTGATTAGAATCTTTATCTTGATAAAAATTAAAATGTTTCCAATATCCAAATTTTGGGCTTGTAATTTTAAATTGTCTTTTAAAATATTCAAATAAAGAACATGATTCACTATGCCACCAATAAATACCAAATTATCTAGTTTTGAAATTGACATACACCCACAAATAAAGGCACTTCCATGCTTTATTGTTCCAACTAAGTTCTTGGGATAGAGTTCTTCATTTTTTCTTCTCCATACAATTATGGGCCCATCGGAACCAAAAATGTTAAATTTGCTTTCATCTACGAATAAGACATGATTCCAATACGTTTCGGGCTCATTTATCACTGATTTTTCGAAGCAAAGCCTAGGCTTTTTTTTTTTTTTGCTCTTACAAAAGATTTTCTTCGGGCAAAACGCCTATTTAATCCAGGCAATCTAAGCACTCGTCAAACAGTTTCAGATGAAATTGAATTAGAAAATTCTTCAGTTAGCTCTATAGAAATTTTTACACCACTCAAACGTGGATTTTTCACAAATTTTCTAACTATAAATGTCTGATTACGTTGAGTTAACTTTGAGGGACGATATTTTCTTACCTTAATTTCGAAACTATTTTCTTATATTTAAGCGCTGTATCACATACTGCACCGTATAATGGGACAAATATACTAACTTAGCGATACTAGGAATTTATTTACCAATACTATTATAAAAATAATAAATTTTCGATCTTTTTCATTGTTTCCTTACGACTACTAGCTATTTTTAAACAATGAATAGAATATTACGAAGTAAGGTAAAGATTAAAGCCAAACCATTTTTAACTGTCACTACAATGGAACAAAAAGCGAAAGACGGTAATTTTATTGATGAATTTATTTGAATATGTTTCGGTGTACGATCACTTTTGTGACATGTTCTTTCTCTACTTCCTTGTATTTTCATTTTTATAAAAAGAAAATGAGTTAATATTTTTTTAAATAATAAGTTTTATTCAGAATTACATGGAGATGATATAAAAAAATATTGGACTTTATATTCGAATTCCATTCCGGGCTACGGCGCTTTTTCTACAAATTTTTAAAGTGTACAAACACTTTTTGGAGCCACTGTATGGTTGAATTTAACCCTCTTGCGATACAAGCTTTTAATGAATTTTTTATCTCTAGACACAGATGAGATGACTAGATAAAATGTGGGTTAACTGTAACTTTAAACTGCTGTCATCACAGATAAGACAGTAAGTAGTTGTTGGGTTTTAATTAAAGTTCTGGTTGACAGTTTATAATCAGCAAGAAAGTTGCAATGAAATACAAAATAACAAAGGAGCCTGAATCACTTTTAATCATTTCTTAAGTTTTAATCAAGCTATCTTAAAGTATTAGGAACAGTATCTATAAGATGTGTCACAATTAATGAATGTAAAATGTATCAAAATTAAATTTTAAACTTGGATTTATCTATGTTCTTGTTTTGTTATGCTCTAGTATGTGGTACAGTTGCGAAAAGTTACAAAGCTGACGCCATATTATCAACTCAATAACTATCCATATTTGACACAGTTTGTCTATTTTTACCGTTAGCTTGAGCCTTTATACAGATTGTAAAGTAAAAATAACTTGTACAATATATGTGTGACCCACAATAACTAGAAATTTTAAACTACAAATATATATGTGACTAAAAATACCTATAAAAAAAAGTTGACGTTTCTTATCCTCACCTACATTTGCAATGTGGAGTTCTTTTCAGTCAGCCATTACCAGTAGCGACTTGGAAACAAAAAATTTACTAGGGTTGTCCTATTTATTGTAACAAACATACTTTATACATCAACGTATGATATAAATATATATTTTTTGATTTACATATTTCTGTGAACGAAATATTAGGTGACCGGATGGAGGTGTGGATTGACTTGAACTTTATGTGCGGTTGCAACGGATAAGACTGTAGGTGATCGGTGTAATAAGTACTCTGGTCTGCAATTTTCAGTCAGTGGGAAAAATGTCAATCAAATTAGAAAAAACTGAGTAGTTATGGTCTCATTTAATCATCCTCTACTAAGATTTTTATCAAGTTATTTTTAAGGATTTGGGGGGTCAGTATTCAAAGATGAAAGGATATCAACGAAAGTGAATTTCAAGTCGTAACAAAATAAAGACTTCAACTTAGTGGTGCATTAGGTTAAATAATTCACGTTTGCTCGAACTTACCATGGGTGTATTTCCTTCTTCTGTGTCAGCAAAACGTTTCTTGCATGTCTATGAGCTGTTTTGTGCTTGGCGCGGCTTGGCTAAATAATGGCCCTTGTGGCAAAGCTCAAACCAACCAACCTCGTATAAATGCTAAAAGTATTCCTATGAGTCTGTAACTACTATTTGGTAATGGATTGGCGACCAAAAATAGCAAAAACGCCAAGGCATTAACTAATATGTATTATTTATTTAAAACAAAACTATAATTTATAATTGAAACGTTCACAATTTAAGTCTTAATCTTGAAATGATTAACAATTAATGTTAAACTCATTTGAAGAAGAAATAGCATTAAATCGCGGATAAGTTAGATGAGATAATTTTGAATGACATAAGTAAACCATTTACTAACTAGACGAACACATAGATCGGCTAGAGAATACATCTGTTATAGCTAGCTAATAATCTGTTATGATAGCTAGCTAATTATCTGTTACAGTTGGCTAAGTTATATATCATTGGCTAGAACTTCTTTCTCTGCTTCGAGTAATAACAGATAGCTAATACAACTAGAGCAAGCCATACAACTAAAAATAAGATAAAGTAAACATTTGATAATCCAAACTCTCGAGAGATTACATAAACATATCAGAAAGAAAAATGACAGTTATTTTAGTTGGTAGTTGGATTACATTAAAATCACCTAAGCGTTATACGTCTATGATGAATTTTACAATAAGCAAAATGTTTTTCCAATTTAAGTTAGAGATTTTAACTGTAACCTGTTTTTGCCCATAAAATATCATTAATTAATCGCATTTTTAGAAATCTAAATCTAAATTATAATTAAAAAAACTATAATAGGGTCGGCTGACCGTTCAATTTATAACTCAAACAGGTCTAGAAACAATGTTTCAGAGCAAACTAAAATTTGATCGCCAAGAAAACAACATTTTAAAATTTAAAATAAAAATGTATTTGAAATAAGTTTTGTTTTTGTATTGATATTAACTAGAAATCTTTCGAAAAATTAAGGTACAGGAGTTCATATAAAATTAAATTAAAAATGTTAACTGTTCTTATTTTTAAATGTCAAATTCAATTGCCTTTATATTGTTTTAGACTTTTAACAGTACGAATTTGAAAGAATGCCTGATATTATATAAAGTTAGTTGGATTCAGAATGAAATGTGGCACGAGAGTTTCAATAAATATGTATTAATGTGCCATAAATTTAACTATTCAAACTTTTTTTGCAGAAAATTTAGTTTTGTATTTTCATAATATTTTCTGTAAGTTTAAAATATTAATAAAATGATTTTACTGCAATAAAACAAAAAACATTATTTGTTGCTTTAGAAGGATTTTTATTTTAGTTAAGGGAGTAATTTTTAATGGAGATAGTGAATAGACGCAAATTATTATTGTATGTTTTATAAGAGTAATGTTTTGTAGTATAAAAATATGTTTATAAGATAAATAAGTAAATAAATATATAAGAAAATAAAATAAATTGACACTAAAAGTAAAATACTGGTTAACTCATCTTGAAATTTCTATTTTACAAAATATTGTAATACAAAGAAATTTTCAAAGTACAGAAAAGACTTTGAGCATTGTACTGTAAAATGTACTGAATATGCTCTCAAAATAATTAAAAAGATAATTTTTACCTTAAGCAATTTTATGTTGAACCAAGTTTCTTTCTTTTGCTAGTATAAGTTTAAAGTATGGAATTTAAAAGAAAAATATCCTTACTCGCACTGTCTTTTAAATGTTTATCGTTAATCCAGATTTCTTTTCGTGGTAAAAACTTTCACTCTTCACGTTTCTTTTGTTTGCTTAAATTTTTATCTATTACGAGAAAAACTGCTTGAAGCAGAGGGTAAAAAAGTCATGCAGTCAAAGGTTTTTTAACAAGTCGGAAAAAGAACTTGTGTTCATTGATTTCTAGTAATCAGATCTTTTTTGGCAAATTTCAAGTGCTTACTCTTTACTCTTAGAAAACTCATTCGATTTGACTTTATAAGAGAGTGCTGAGTTGTTTTCGAGATGCTCTTTACGGAGACTTTTTTTATTTACGTGTTCCTCAAGTAAGACACTTTCTTTTGCAACGTTTGCGTGTACCATCGATCCAGCTAAGTTCTTTGAGATTCTTCGGTTTTAAATTTAAATATTCTACCCGATGGTCTACCTTTACAAAACTTGAATATAAATGGAAAACAGGTAATTTTTTCTTTTCGCGAAACTAAATCAAATAGGAATTACATGGTTTGAATATTCTTTTCTGTATACGTTTTGCTTGGAAAATAGTTAGGCCAACTAAGTCGAGTTTTGCGTTAAGTGAAAGTACGTAAGTGTACTTCAACATTCTGGAACTTCTCGATGCGTGTGCTGGGTTCTGTAGAGGTATAGACAAATTGATTTTGTGAAATACTAAACTTGCGTTCAGAATACGAAATTCAAAATAAGGTTTTAAGGAAAGAAGATGAACAGATTAGAGTACCAAAATTGAATTTAAATTTCGAATTAGGTTTATGTATTAATTCCTTATTTTGAATAATGGGTGATTAATTAATTTGCTTTATCAAAATAATGAACTGAACCATTGGTGTTTTAAATTTTACCTGCTTACACTAAGCCAAAAAACATGAGTTATGAAAAGGCGAAGGTGGAAAATTGTACTAACTAGCTAAACTTACTAAACGTGTTTCTCAAGAAGAAAACTGACCTTTATGGTAAAGAAAAAAATTACCAAGTGGATTAATAATATCTTACCAGTTCAAAGATTGCCCCATTCTGGTCAAGAAAAATAAAAATTCGTATCTTGAAAACTCTATTGTTTTCTTGTAAGCCGATGATATACATCACTGATGGCATATTACTGGTTTTCGCAGTCTATCGACACAAAAAAGATTCGTGATATGCATAAGAAAACTTCTCACAGAAGTAGATACTGAAATTATCCTACATTTAAAAGTCTTCATTATAGGCAAATGACGTAATACAGCATACACTTGGAACTTCGAACATATTCAGTTATTTCCTTAAAGTCAAACACAAATGGTTCTTTAGTACTGTCAATAATAGTGCATTTAAATAACTTGGCTTCAGGATTACGATTGTTGAAAAATAACTACTGACAGTCCTATGACACTAGTATTACTACTTGATGCCGATATTGTCGGAGATTCATTTTAGAAAAAGTCAGGAAAGTGAGGAGTGATGCTGATTCAAATGATTGCTTTAGTTTGTAAGATCTCTCTACATATTTATCAATGACTTCAGCAGCGTAATTCAAGAATGTTCTAAATTTTCTCTTAGAACGTTCCTTTAATGGAATCAAATAAATTGTATTACGCATATCGTCCAAATTTTTGGAAATGGGCTAAACATTATATTGATGGATCCTAAATTTTTAACTACCTTAAACGACGATTATTTTTGGATGCTTTAACACTTTCACCTATAGTAAGAAATGGTGCTACTCTTCAAAAGATTTTGTCCCGAAACATACTAAAATACCACTAAGCATCTCTCCCATAGTTTGGCACGGAAGCGATATTTTAATCGTAATCTATGAACGGCACGTTTTATTTGATACTAATTAGATGTTGAGCTACAGTGTATAAGAATATTCTGAAATAATTTTAATGTGTCAACCACAGAGAATCCGGCGTTGACAGTTTCCCTCCTTGAAACAGGAACCCTTTTTTATACTTTGTCCTATTCTGTACATAGGTATGTGTATTAAGCATAATCAGGGGGTATTTTCAATAATAATTGCAGATTCAAGATACTTATAGTATATATACAAGGTCTGGTTTTATCAAAAGTTTCCACGAAGACATTCTATTCATTATGCATACTTTAAATTCAATATATTTACAGATTTTTAACAAATATAAAGCATGTACTATATTTTCTCAATCAATTGAGATAAATTTCTTTTCAATGAAATGGAAGATAAAAGTTTATGTCAATTTGATGTGCAAAATTGAATACAAGTATGGTATTTTCTATGTATAAAGCATTCTATTTGAATTACTGACTGCATACGTTAGGCGTTTTACCAAAGTACGACAAATTGTAAATATATTGAAATAACATTTGTAAATACATTGAATAAATTCAATATATTTACAAATTTTAACCCATTTGAAATGTCTTTCACAAATAATATACACACAGAAATTTATATTCGATGAAATGCAAAATATTTTACACGATAGAAAAAATAGATTCTCATACGGCAATTTTTTTTTCATGAACTGTAATCTTGCAACATTAAAATTGATTCGCGGGAATGGGAAGGAGAGAATTATTATAAATATTCACGGCTAAACTCAATTTAATTCAAATAAGGAAAATTCTTGTGGAAACATCACACACGCGAACGATTTCCCCAAAACTTCGGATAGAACATTTTCCAAGTAATTTCAAACCCCCCTCCTACTAAGACATTCCCGCACTTGTTTACTTTCTAACGTTGGTTCCGACCCATCTGTTCTCTTTTCTTCGCGCATCGTCGGTCGTCTGACGTCATCGGATTTTCCAAACGAACGACCCGATATCGCTATTTTTGCAAGCGACACCCCTTTGGGTCCCCCTCTCCCTGTTGTTGTGTTTGCCGAGAACATTATTCAAATAAGTTTTTCTCGGTGACACAAAATGTGTGCCATTAAGGGGCGGGGGAATAAAATATAGAAACACAAAATACGCGTAGAAATGTTTTGAATCAGGTGGTATATGTTTTCTCTTCCTGAGGGAGGATTCGGGGACGCTCGGTGACGAAATTGTTTGTACGCTGGTGACTTGATGCTTGGAATTACGTTGCATTGATTCGGGAAGGGAGCATGCAACGTCTAAAGGCAATGTCGTGCTGTTTCAATCAGTTTGAGTACACGGGAGGTAGTGAATATTTCCAGTAAGCGATATTATGCTTTTGTTCTTGAACCTTGAGAGTACATGTTTGAAAGACTATGAAGGTTTGTTGGGAGTTATTACAGAGTGAAAGTGAGAGGAGAGAGATAGAAAGAGAGAGGAGAGAGATAGAAAGAGAGAGGACAGAAATAGAAAGAGAGAGAGGAAAGAGATAGAGAAAGAGAGAGATGAGAAAGAAATAGAGAGGAGAGAGAGAAAGATATATGGGAGCGAGAGAGGAGGGAGAGAAAGATAGAGAAAGAGAGAGGAGATATAAAGAGAGAGAAATAGAGATGAGAGAAAAAGAGAGAAAGAAATAGAGAGAAGAGAGAGAAAGAGAAGAGAAAGAAAGAGAAAGAGAGGAGAGAGAAAGAGAGAGAAATAAAGAGAGAGAGAGAAATAGAGATGGGAGAAATAGAGAAGAGAAAAAAGAGATAGGATATAAAGAAAGAGAGAGGAGAAAGAGAAATAGAAAGAGCGAAAGAGAGAGGAGAGATGAGAAAATGAAAGAGAGAGGAGAAAGAGAGATAGAAAGAGAGAAAGAGAGAGTTAGAAAGAGAGAGATAGAAAGAGCGAAAGAGGGAGAAAAAGAGAAGGGAGGAGGGAGATATTATGAAATTTGATCTTAATGAACGACTGATCATTGAAGTAGTTGAATAATTTGAGAATACGGACCTCAGGGTCGAAACATTTTACTATAGGGATATTCTTAAATAAATGCTTTTTAAAAATCGCTTAAAATGTTGATAAAACTAACTTAGTTTAAGGGTTTATATAAGAAAAATTCAGCACAATATTTGATTATGAATGCTGGAAAGTATGCTCTGCTTTGGATTGGATTATAGATTTTAGAAATAAATTAAACAGGAATAATTGGATACATAAAGTACTTTCTAAGTAATATAGTACCGTTAAAATACTAAAATGTTTTTTGATAATGAAAAACTGTAATAAAAGTAATGGATTAAGCGCTTTTTCCTTCAGTAATTATCAAAATTTGTATTAAATTTTGAAAAAACTCTTGTCGTTTTTCGGAATTATTGAAAATAGAAACCAAAACTTGTTTTACTTTTTAAGTTTTTAACACTTTTGTTGTCACTTTTTTTTTCTAGTAAATGCAGATTATTTTGCTAAAATGCTTGTTTACTATTTATTATAACTCTCTTATTCACTATCGTCATGATTCGAGTACTTCGTATTAATGTTTTACTGCTTTAAATTTAAGTATATTAATAACTTGAGGCAAAAAAAAAATGTTCAGTCTGATTGTCATGAAAAAGATCGTATATTAGCCAAATATTTAATTTTTCAGACTTTATCAGACTAATAATAAACATACAATAGAGTTCGCATCAGATTTTTTTACTGCCAACACAAAGCTATTAAGACAGTATATTAATTAAAATGGGCAAAATAAAAAATTAATCTAGGGCATTTTTTAGAAAATAAGATGTCTAGTATTCAATCTATTTTCCAATGATAAAAATAGTCCAAAAATAATATTCCTGGAATGCAATAATACATAAGAAGTAATTAGGATAACGAAATTGATGACAAAGACTTTCGAATCATCTAAAAACATTTTGTAACTGGAAAGCAAGTAGAAAATTTTAATTATTGAATTTCTAAGAAAATCATTTCCATAAATAATATGTACTTTACGCGATGTTTTTCCCTTTGGGGAACCTTGAAGAAACGTGATACTCTGTACAATGATATAATTTCATAAAATATATTTATAGGCAAAGAAAATAAACAATACGTGGTTGAAGCAGCTGAAATATGTGTAACAAAACCTTTTCAATTTTTGATTCACAATTTCTAAGATATGCATTTTTATCCATTTTAATCATTGATTTAATCATTGAAATGAAATATTTGAAGTATTATATGTGAAACTAAGCAATTATTTAGTCTCGAATGAAGCCTACTAATCACATTATGAGACTAATGGAATAAGAAAACACCTTGTCATAAATATGAACTAGAAAACCGCAAAATAAGTAGTATCTTCAGAGCTGTATTGCTACATTCTTAGTGTTATGATTCCTCAAGACGATAACAGCATTAGAAGAACGCTGCTTTTCTATACTTATCCATGAATGTCTCCCAAAATTTATTGTAATTAATGGAAAGATAATCGTAACTCATTAAATTGATCATTAAAACTCATGTACTTATTATTTCTAAGATTAGTATTACATTTTAAAATTGCCCTCCTGAAACATACTTTCTCTGTCCTTCAAACTTAATTGACATTGTTGGGAGTAATTATAAAGCGTTTAACCAGCAAAATAGTTTAGCAGACTTGTAATTCGCAAACGAGTGGAAGAGAAAACATCTTTACTAATTGGACTAGTTAGGATAGTTTAAAGATTATAATGCTTAGCTTGAGAAATATTCCATCTACTATCCACTCACTTGTCTTGAAAAAAATATGAATTTCATTACGATGATTAAAGAACAACCTGATGCAATAAAGAAGAATAAAATTCGTGTTTAATCAAATTAATTTCTTCGATTCAATACTTGTTTGAAGTGGCATAGGATAAAAAATAGTTGTAGTACATAGAAAAACTGCATTCAAATAACGGTTTTGAAAAAATATGTTGCCTTGAAATTGCACATTACAGAGGAGGAAATTTGTGTTACTTATCAATTTCTGATTATTTTAGCTTGTAGATAAAGAACGAATTTAGTTTAGTAAATTTTAATAATTAAATACATTTTATAACTTGGGGTAAGTGACGCAATAGAATAAGATACGTTCTTAATTCTGTTCTACAAATTATCATTAAAATGTATTATTTAACATTGAAATTTCTAAAGTAAAACACTAAATAAGTACTTACTGACTGGTTACATATTTGAAGTAATTTACTTTGCTTATTTTAAGCTACTTTTTTTCATAATACAATACTGAAATTTGTGAAAATAGGTGCAACTTTTACTTATGCTTTAATTGATCAATAACGTTTATTGATTTAAAATCATTATTTTTAAAACGATTCAAATTACTAGTTAAGTAATGCTTTAAAATAAATTTTACAAGGAACATTTAAGCCGGAGTAAAGATATTATATAACGTAAGTACTCTATACTATCAATATAGAACTCTCTGGAAATATTCTCCCACCAAAAAAAAAAAAACCAGGAAATACGCAAAATTAAACTTCTTAATGTACGAGTTTTTCTTAGGTTTTAAGCTATGAGGGAATAATTACAGAAAAAAATCAAAAACTAATAAATCAATAGTATATATTGTAATGCAGCAGCTGATTACAATTTTAATTGGTAAACACAAATCCTAAATTTTTCTGTTAACTTTAGAAGATTTGTAAGCATTTGGAAAAAGACAAAACCAATTGAAAATTAAAATATTTTAGACAACATTTTATTTAGTTTAGTGGGGTTATGTACGTTTTTCGATTTATAGTATTTCTTTGTTGATTCTGTTGATAAAGCTACATTGAAATTTTATCAATATGGTAGATATTGATCTATAGATGATATATATATATATACACGATTACTATGATTATTTCACCTACGGGATCATTGATTATTGTTTTATAAAAAATGGGGCTTTAGCAATTATTTTAGAACCTTTGTTTCCCTGAAATATTTCTTGAGTTTAAGTAATTGTTTTATACATTTTAAGTGTTCTGGTTCATAATATCAATTATCTAATTTTTAATATTCTTATTTGCGTGCAACAGATGCTTTATGTACTTAAAAATGTTTCCGATTTTTGGATTGAAAGTTATTTTATTTAAAATCTCTAAATAGTAATTATTCAAATATGTATTATAAATTACATTAATTTGTTATTTTGTCGTGTTTATTTTTTAGTATCTAATTATTGTTAATCTGACAAAAATTATTTCAGAGAACAACACCAATTTAAAGTCAAAGGTTTGTCTAGTGAGTACATATTTGTTATTTTCACTAAAAATTCAAGTCAAGAATTTTTTTTGTTAATGCAATAAAAATAAATTTTTATGTTTGTGTGTGTGCTTAATAAAATTCCATTCTTTACAGAGAATATAGTCTGAAAATTAAGAGACATTTAAAGTTAATTAAACAAATAACTACTATGAATCTAAAACTAACGTCGAAAATAACGAATCTGTGTGTGTGAAGTGAGATATAACTCGCACGTCGTATTGGATCAAATCCTGGCTTTTATTAATGACAAGTAAATTGACCAATAAAGACATTTTTGAAATCCAATCAGAACAATTAAATTCACTTCTCTAATCAATGCTAACAGTATTTTCAATTAAGATTATATTTGAAAACACGAATTTAATCATGCAAGAATTTAAAAATGAAAAATCATAGAATGTTTAGATACTGCATGTATACGTCCTACGTTATATCACTTTAATTTGTTACAGCAAAATGAATACATTTTCCCTTTGCAATGCATATCTAAGGTATGGAAAGTTATGTGTGGTAAAACGTTTTTCTTTCCTATTTCGTGCCTCGGTACAGTTATAATGCCATACTGAAAAATACTCTAGCGCTTTCCTGAAGCACAGGAGAATAGCAAAGCGCGTCATGCTGCATTATTCAAAGCCTTCCGTAAACATGCAACCTCACACTGCATGGCTCTTGAAATACATAATTCAAAATGTTTTCTTGCTCTTAGCTGGCAACTTGGACTCTCTTCTATTTACCGTGATTGAGTATTTTTCGTAGCGCTGTAAATATCACAGAGTTGTGTATATGTAAGGGTATTGGTTTGACAGATGACCTGTGGCGATGAATTATATGGATCAGACAGAGCGACGCGTGATTCATGAAAAACATACTGTACTTTTCGCGTAATAAAATAAATAAGAATTTTCTGTTGGTACATGTTTTTCGGTCATGTTTGTAAAAAATTCAGTTGATATATTTAAATTTTATTTACAAGAGAAAGAGAAACATATAATACTATATATAAAAACGATTTATTTGAAATTCTATGAGAACTCGGATTTTAGATTTCATTCTCTTTTTTGGATCTTTTATGAATGGAATAGAATGAACTCTAGTAACAATGAATTACAATCAACGAATGAAATGAATAATCTTTCTTGAGATAGGTTGTGATAAGGTGACAGATAAAGATTTTACAATTTCTATTTATTTTGTATTGAATAGTTTCAACTAGAAATTCTTTTTAAGGAATATACAATGTGTCAAAAAGTATGTAAAATATTTATACTTTTTTTTATAATACAAAGAATATTTTTAATTATTTAAAATACTTAAACTTTGTCATCCATACATTACTAAAAAATATGTCACTTTCGATCACAGAATGCTCAATGTATTAATATGGCTGTTGAGTGTATTTCAATAAAATAAATATTCAATAAATTTTATTCAAATTCATATAAAATAAAGTTCCTTAAAACAAACATACTGTATGGTTGGTTGTGTTTTCATATTTTATTACCGACCATAAGACACTATTTTAAGGATTAAAAATCGCAGATTGTCCGACATTAAATTTTGAGTTAAAATAAAAGACTGATTAAATTTGTGACACTAAATAAATTATTATGTCTAAGCGATCATGGAAAACTTAAAGGGCTAAAATAGCTACTCAATTTGGTTAGGATTTACATTAATCACTCAAAAAGATAGTGAGAGTCTCGATGACAATAGGCGTTTTGACTACAATGAATTTGCATGTACACAAATTGTGTATGTATAACAATTGTTTTTGAATGAAAATTCATCTATTTAAAAAAATCTGCACATAACAAACATAAAAAGTGCTTTCGCACTACAATAGTTTTTTATTGTAACTTTATAATGGCAAAGTAGTAAAATGTTCCCCCTTTGCTTGTACGGCAGAATGCTCATATCAAAACACTGCATATTCTCAACCAACGCTTGCATTCATTACATTTACGCGAGTTTTCGGGAGTTGGAATACTTTCGATATTGTAGCCATATAATAGCACCACACTAGCACTTATACAATAGTTTGAAGAAAATGTATTTACCATAGTCACTAAAAATACGTAAGCTCAATAATATACAGACTGATTTTTATTCTTCCTCTACAACTCTCATGAATTATGTTCGCAGTTTAAAGTCAGAAGTGGAATAAGGAATGTATTCTAGAAACTGCATTTGTTTAATTGCTAAAAAGTAATGAAGCAGGTTTTTTTTAATTTTTCCATGTAAGTTTAGATGCTTTAGTGTGTTTATAATAATTTCCAGACGAACAAGCAGCATATTCGTACACAGTTAATCATACAGTTTTACCTAAATTCCTTTCTAATATCTCAGAAGCTTTCTTTCTAGGAAATTGCCACTTAACTCTTCCGAATAAAAGTATATTTTCATTAGTGGAGGACGGTTAAAGAAATTCATGCGTCTGAGAATTATTCGTTTTGCTATGGATTTATTTTGGATATTAGCTATACAAACCATATATTTCTATATGAATTATTTTTAAATGTATAAATCTAATTTTACTTTTTAAATTCTGATTGCTTTACGTACTATTAATATTTATGGGTATTTTTAAACGCAGTTAACGTAATGACTTTCTTATTATTGAAAACAGTTTCAGCTACGATTTTATAAAAGATGTAGATTCCTGTTTTTAGTGCTCAAGATGTATTTGTACTTTTTCTATAATTTAAATGTAACTTAAGTAATTTTTATAGATTAAAATGTTTATTTGCTTGATAAAACTTATATGTCTTGAGAGCTGATGAGTTTTCCAACTTATTTCTTCATAGGGTTACATAAATGGGAGCAAATTGATACAATTATTACCCATTAGTTTACTTATGCTGCACTGATAACGTAAAAGCGTGCGACAAAATATAATTATCACCCAAGTTATATCACATTATACTTTTTAGCTGTATAATGTAAGCCACAAGTAATTTATTTCAGATTAAATGCGAACAAACTTTTGTAGAAACTTCGAAACTCAGTGTCCAGCATACAAATAAAGCTATTATTCAAAATACAAAAAAGTCTAACATTGCCCAGTAGGTAATTTGTATTCGCTCGTTATCAAATAGCAAGTTCCGTTGAGTTGAGGATTGCGGTAAATAGTGATTACTATGATGAAACCATTTTATCACCATGTTCTCCATTATTTACTGAGATTTTGTTATCAGCCATCTTGGCATTTTGTTGTTTGTTGGGCGGGTGCAGTTCGTGATAACGACGTATGATTTATCACGACTGTCTGGTTCTTGTTTTTCTGTAGCAGCTGTTACACGTATTTCTTACTCAGCACAAGGAATCCAGAATTCTGCGTACTTCTTTCTGCGATTGCCATTATAAATCACAAGGTCTTTTTTAAAATAAAATTTTACACCACATTTCTGAATGTGAAATTCAAAAACCCAAATAAAAAAATAAATATTATAGATATGTTGGTAATAAATCACTTACGACTGACATTTAGCAATGTAAGTTTTGTGAGGATTTGACAATGCCACCTAAATTTTTAAACACCTGAATGGCTGAAGGAAAGAAAGTGAAATCATTTATTTAAAATGGTTTCGAATTTTCAAAGATGCTTCTTCAACTGTGAAGGAAAAAAGGTTGTCATGTTCTGAAAGTTCGTGATACACAAAATTACAGCTTTAAAATTTAAGAGTCTTGGAATTATTGAGATACGATATTTTTTTTATCATTATCAATACTCTTTCGTTATTCTTAGATGAATGATACTAACTTTTAGTGTTTGATCTGACAATAAATTTAGGAAGAAGTTTTCGGTAGTATTAATGGAAATAAATAAAATCTGGAGTGAACATGTCGAGGAAAAATACATGGAATAAATATGACTCATTAATTAAAGACGTATGGAAGCATTTTATAACAAAACGAAAGAAGGAAAAATAATAGTAATTTTATTTGAAATAATGAATAAAAATTTTTTAATAAAATCATTAAAAATATTTTATTTATTATTATAAACTATAAATGATTAGGTTTCAAATTGAAACCAAGTCCCGAAAATTTTGAGAAATATAAGAAATTTATATATTACTTAATTACGATAATTTTAAACTTTTTGAACGTTCTTAATCTACTGAGGAATACTTTATATCAGCTTATACTCATGAATCTAATCTGATTGGAATTTTAACCATTTCGATAGGTGTGGTTAGAAACACACAGACCTATAGGATCGCCCAAGTGCAACTTTATGTGAGTAAGATTCCCTCATAAATCTCCCTCATTAGTCGTGAGAACGGTTAACGGATTTAACATTCGTATACCGGGAGTATGTATGACGAAGTTTCAGAAACAGCACACTGCATCAAAACAGAATCCACGAGAGGTGACACATCTGTGTGCACACACACTATGTCATTCTAGGACCATCTATATATGAGCCTTTTAAAGCCAAAGTGGTGTAAGTGCGCTTTCTGAAAAATTGGAGTTAATGCTGGTAATGAATTCTGAATATTTAAAACTATTTATAGGAAAGGTGGTGTAACCCCTAATTCCCCAAATAACCACACAGATGGCAGCACAAGATTATGTAGTACAGTGGGTATATAAATACTATTCTACTGAAAGTCTCTTTATCTCGTAACATTGTTAAATGGACTTACACCACTTTGGTTTTAAACGGCTCATTTATAAAACACTAACGTACCCAATATCGAGGTTATTTGTTTATTTTTAACTATTTTTTCACCAGTATTGATCGAAAAACGATTTTTCTTAAGCGAATTAAACTATATTTATTTTTGAACTGACATTTTATTTCTTCCCTTGATGAAAGAAATTTAAAAATACTTGATTGAAGAAAGAATATTTAACACATTTAATTTTGCATAACTTACATTTTGTAATGGAACATGAAATGCCCCAAAGAAAAACTCATATATCATAAAAGCGTAATTTTGCTACTCGGTATCTGACAACGTCAGAATTAATGTTTAATTTTTTAATTTAATTTAGAAATCTGTGTTTGGGTATTTGAGTTGACTGCGAGATGTTGCGGTCATATTTGAGGATTCCCAAGTATTATAAATGTCTTCTTTTTGTAAATAAATCATTATTGTCTTTATCAATATCATTGAAAAGTGTTTTGGTCGAATTATTCTATTTCACAATATATTCAGGAAGTCTAAATTCAACACGTTTAAATAGATACGTAGATGTCTTTTTCAGAATTCTGCGTTTCTTCAAGGATTAGAATTTTGTTTCTGTTTGCATTATGTGTTCCGGTATATTACCTATTACAGAAATATTATTTAGATGTTAGATTTTAATAATTTGTCTATTTCCTGCAAAATATCACAAGACTAACTTTCCTTAAATATTTGATTGAATACGTAATGATTTGTAGAATTATGTTTCATAAAAATAAATAAAATATATAAATCAAAACATGTTTGATTAAGGTGTGTAAAAAAGTTTAAAAAATCATTATTACCAACCGCAGAGCACAACCTGGCTAGTGCTGATAAATACAGTAACCTCTTGTTATATACCGAGTTTCAATGTATCACGCATTCAGCTATATCGTTCCATTTATTTGTTAAAATAAAGTTTGATTGATATTAAGTTTCGGAACAGAAGGCCAAATCTCAATCTGATTCTTCAGAATTGGGAGTTCAAAACTCACTTCTTTCATCGGTTATAGTCTTGTCCCATGTGCCTTCTCAGTTGGGAGCAGCGCTCCAACAAGCTAAAATCGCAGTGGATGTAGGGAATGCCCTGAGTCAGAGGTTCTGTCAAATTCTAACAAGAATAGTAATTCACAGGTTGTGAAACTGAAAATATAGACATCACTCGCCGATCGAAGGCTGTTAAGATTCTTCACATGCGTTCATATCTGACTGGAGGTAGGTGTCTTTTAGGTAAAGTTTACATGGACCCAAATAGGTGTCTTAAGAGCAAGGGACGGGTAGAGACATATCACTATTTATTCGCTCTACCATGAATAAGATGGCTCGGGCTTAAGCTTGCAGGGCTTAGGTGACATTTCCATATATGCGTCTATGTCTTATTTCAGTGGCAGTTATAAACCTACACATATTGTCATGGTTTCGAATTTCACGGAGCCTTGTAGCCACAATGCGAAATTCGTAGGGAGATTTACAGATATTGTCATGTTGGGGGTTGTGAGATACATCAACGGTCAGACACCGAAAGGACACACACACATTATATATATATATATTTAACATGCACAAGCCGCCACATACATGACGATTTTGGCTGGATCGAGTTTTGGACTCGCAACCCTCAAGTTGCTAATTCGACACTTCGACAAAATTTGTTAAAAAAATATTCATTAATATTTTTTAAGTATTTTTCTTCATTTTGTTTGCTATTATTTTTTATACGTTTGTGTAATTTAAAGTTTTGATGAAAACCTGAATAAATTTATTAGTTTTACCTTCTTAAAACAGTACATATAAAACTTTGCTTTTATTCTGAGTGCAAATGCATAAACACGTAAAATTATTCATAAAATTAAAAATATATCTTAATAACATTTACTGGTTTCTTTTAAATTTATTTGTATTACTAATTTTTCTTGTTTTACATATCATTATATTTAATAATTATACAGGTGTATATAAAAAAAATTATCCTTGTGTGATTTAAACGCTTTCCAAAAAACTTTTGAAAAACCATACTAAAACTGAATTGTTTGCTTAAAGCATATTATAAAATAACTTAAATAAAGGAAGAATAACAGTTATAAACCCTTAAAAAATAGATAAATGAAAAGAATGCCAGTTTTCAAACTTTTTTGCTCAATAAACAATGTCCTAAAATAATCAAGCTTGTATTTGAAATTTTTGTTCAAGTGCTTTTTTGTGTTCATTCTGGCGTAATGATTAATGTTGGGTCATTAAGATTTTAATTGAAATGAAGAAAATAGTTTTTTTAGAGCAACTGGCAAGAACATAAAAATGCCAAGAAAGAAAATTTAAAAAGTATAATAATGGAGTGAATATATTTTAAAACCATCACAACAGTTACGCTTATCTTTTTATTATGTCAGTTTATTTTCTTCTCAACACAATTCTTATAATAATCAACTTGTCATAATTCAAATACACAATATTCCGATTTGAATATAGTTGAGTTAAGATGAGCAATTAAAGAGTGGTTTAGAGAGCATTGAAAATTATTTTTTTCCACATTTAAATACAGATACTTATAGATAAATCAGATCATCATTAAAAGCATAAAACCACCTAAATTAAACACAAATCAATTAACAAATATTTAATGACTCAATGAAAGAAAATGTATTGTAATTCTGGAAATGAATATTTCTTAGGATAAAAGTAGAAACATTGGATATGAAAATCATTTATGAAGTCAGAATAACTATAAAATGATAATAACACATTCAAAAACAATAGAAATATTTGGCAACACATTTAAAAGATATTTCATAGAACTCTAAATTTCAAATTACTACTATATGGAATTTCTATCAAAAACTGACTGCTTTTAGAAATTCATTAGAAATCTGCACTGTTATTTTCGTCAATGGTTCCCATGAACATTTTATTATTCTTTTTTTCTATACTGAATATATACAAAGTATGCTTATCTTTTTTCCATTACCCGATCATTAAGTGGCACTGAAAGGAGCGGTGAAACTGGCTGCTATTTCTGCAGAGCATTTATTGCAGTGAGCCACCGTTATCCTAAAATCAAGTCTCTTACAAAGTGGTATTCGAACCCGGGATCTACTGGGTGACAGACAAATGTTATACCAGTTTTAATTATATTTCACTATTTTTGTTGTGTTATCGTGGTCGTTAAAACAGTTCTAGACTAATAAATAGTATCGCAGTTAATTTCATACACAGTCATGGTCAAAACATCACAGGTGGTCATCTAAGACAATGTCCAGAGCTTCTATGTATATTCTAGATATTTGAAATAAATAAAAATTGTGACAGAAAACCCAAATCAAAATTCAATCTTACCTGCCAATACGTAAGCATGCGAAACGAGGTGTGTCCCAACTCTTCTCGCTGCTCCTCGATTGATGAGGCTGAGAACCAGAACCACTGCCCCGCATCCTTGAAGAACGCATCCCGTTCCGTAGAGGAAACAAGTCCCCTGCCATGAACTGGACGGGAACCTCGTGATGCCAAACCTATGGCAATGAAAGTTCGTCTGCCTCTGGTCTCGGTAGCAGACGTTGAACATTCCCAGGGTGTACACCAGGGAAGACCGGTCATACGTCAGGATGGTCAGTTCACCAGTGGTTAGGGTGTTGTTCTCTCGAACGAACCACTCCGTCTCGACGAATCCTATTGTGCACGTGAGGGTTACTAGTATGGAAAGCAGAGTCCACAGAGCAGTCACTGTCCATGATGTTTCCCATCGTTCTGAGTGAACGTAATGTTTGTGCTCGATTATGTCCTTGGTGAAGGAACACCATAAGGGAGTACGTAGGACGACATAGTCACTCGATGAAGACTCGCTTTGTTGCATCTGGAAGTATTCTACGACTTCTTTGTACATGGTTATGACAGTAGTTTTTCTGATGTGTAACTTTTATAGGTGATGTCTTAGTTAAGAATTCATAAATGGAATTTCCTACCCTGTATGCCAAGAATGTTTGCGTAGATAAATGTTTGGCTTATAACGAGTTTGTGACGAATAAAGATAAACTAAAAGAACCTCATTGGAATTCACTGAATAGTTAGTTAATCAATAATGTTCTCAGGTGGACGAATGTTCTTCTATAGATTAAATTAATTTCGGCGAGATTACACTAATGATAAATGACAAGCTAGAAAGAATCTCCAATGTTGATTTAAGATATGTGTGCCAAGTTGATGTTTGTAAAATATCGATTGTCATTTTTATTTTTAACGAATGATTAAATCCGAATATACATTTTCAATCATTAAAAGTACTGAAATACATGATTTAAAATGCTGAGTATACGTGTATATTCTTGCATTTGAATGGATTAAAAATACTCTCTCCGTTTAACAAGGACTTCCCTTAAACGTTTATTCCGTGTCTTAAGCAAAATGTGCTTTTTAAACTTTCCTTCTACTCGTTTAATTGCAGGACAGTATTTCGAAGACGATAAATTAGCGCAAGTCAATTCCCATGAACGTGTACTATAAAATGATACGAAAGCAAAGTTTTATTTTTTACAGCTCCAATAGCTCATTAATTAAAAGTAATTTTTTGTCTTACAAACTGACTTTAAAATAGGTAATCCATCACTCTCGTAAAAGATTCTTAGACTTCGTACGATTATGTAGACTTATAATAATCCTCTTAATTACAAAAAACCCTGTTTAAACTTCAGAGGAAATTCACAGCTTTCACAAGCAGTCTAATTTTGCGTAATTGTATGCTGCAATCATAAAGGATTTAAGCAGTCAACATGCTATTAGGAGCAAGTAAGTTCCGGAGTGTTAATGAGCAATTATGAAGCATTAGCTGCGTCAAGCAGGATTTTACAAACCTTTCCTAATGATGCAACGGTAAGACCGTTAGCGAGTCAACAGAAGATTATCTCGAATTAACTGGAGCATATTAGGAGCTTTCTTTCTAAAATGGCGAGATATTACGTACAGTCCAGTGAGCCAAAAAATTATTTTAAGAATGCACGATACGCTTTATGAAGTGTGAAATTGATCAGTTGTGACGCAGTGTGGATTTATTCAAGGAGGTTTTGTCTTCGATGAGATACAAATTAATTTTTAAAAATAAAAGCAATAAAAAATGGTAAAAAATAAATTATAACTAATAATTGTCAGCATCAATACTTTTCGTTACAAAATATGGAAATTAAAGTAAATAAATTTAGATCTAAATAACATGTTACAGGTATGAAAATTAAAACGTACCTTGAAGTAGGAACTCAATTTTAATATTGAGAGTAACCGCAAGGAAGAACGAAAAAACATTAACTGATATAAATAAAAATAAGAGTAATATTAATAATTCAAACTATAGTGATATTCATAAAATCATATATTGAATCTCTAAAATAATTAACAATAATAAAAACCTTAATAAATAACTTATCAAATAATCTTACTTAAAAGAATTCAAACTGTTGATTAAAAATCAGTTTTTATTTATAATAAAAAGTTAGTTAAATTAATGTAGTTTAATTTACGATGGAAGGAATATATTCCATCTATATCAACTTCCGCATATATTTAAAAACTCGTATACACTACTTAATGTTTATCATATTAATTTTTAATCATTAAATTTTATGAAATCTAATGAGCATGAGAAAGCAATCTTACTTCAATTGTTACTAATAACTTTGTTGACTGTAAAATATCTAAGAAAACCATACATGAGAAATATTCCGTGTCTAAGAATCAAATGTTCCATGAAAACTTTTTCACTTAACCTACCAATTGTTAAGAATGCATACAAATTTCTTCGGCATTACCAAAAAAATAAAACTAAAAGCATCCAGAGTTTTTCCAATGAATTTAAAAAGATAAACAGTTTTCAAAGTTGCGAATTTCTTTCGAGGCGGTAGAATCAAAACAAAACTTTGCAAGGACCACGTGCTTGAGGAAAAACGTATTCATCTTGCAGTTCAAATTTTCCTAATACCTGTGATTCACACATAACTGCCAGGGGAAATAATAATCAAATAAGCATTTCCTACTCTGAACACTAATGTTAGCCGACATAGCGCTCTAGCCATCACAGCAATGACTTCCTCCAGTCGGGTTTACGCGTTCATTGATGGACCCTCTTCCGTGTGAACTCCTCTTATTCAACCATATCGAAGTTTGGCGAGATTCGTAGGAGCGCCAAGATGCGCCAGATTTCCCGGTTTTACTCCGGAGGGAAAGGGACTACTTTACGGAGTATCTTTAATAGATTCGTTTACAAGTATCACTATCAGAGGTAGATGATGTAGTAATATTAAATAATGGAATGGTGTTTGTGGAGATAGAAATAACAGGGAACAAAAATAAGCATAATACTTCCATTTGATTACATCATTGTTTATTTTATTTATACGTACAATAGAATGTAGTTTTGGAGAATGTGGGATAAATATGGAATGTATTGCTATTACTTAGATTGTTTTACACTGTTGAGGAAGGTTCCTGGTTCGAATCCGGGTCCGGGCACGGATGTTTGTAAACGTATGGAGTAGAGGCGGCTGGTGCACCTTAAATCTGTCACGGACGAAATTCCTCATGTTGGGTTGGTGTGGGAGTTAGGAGAGTGGGGTGCCAGCTCAGGTGTTGCTTCATCATCTGACCGTTGTTCAAAATTACGAGGTGTTGTCCTCGAATCTTTCCCTTATCCCGGATCGTCGTCAATAGCCCGTTGTGTTTCTCTAGTACGACGTTAAATAATAATTACCAATTGCCAATTACACTGTTGAAAAAGCGATTATTTTCCCAAAAATTATTTTACTTAATTTAAATCTCTACTTCACTTATTATAAATTTATTATTTCCTTTCGAAGTATAAATAATTTCCAAAAATTCGGGACAGATGATGTGAAAAGACTAGAGCTTGCAAGAAATTAGTTATTTAATGACCAATATTGCTAAAAACGAGTTCCTTTCTGGACGGCATATGTACAGTTTGACCACCTGTCCTCATACGTCCCTGATTTAACACATGCGGTTGTAGAACTCCTTTTCATGAAAAGAAGTAAAGCATAAAGGGCAGAAAACTTTTTAAACAGGCTGGTAGCTAATCTAATGTATTCAAAGTATTTTAATATTTATCTGGTTTCCTTTACTAAACGATTTTTAAACTCCTTGAAACTAATATTTCTTTTCCGTGTTTCAAATAAAATTGTTTTTATTGAAAGCTGCACTCAATAGTTAAGCAACACCATTACTCTAATTTTAAACAGATGTATGAATTGCATTCACAACTGAATCTATAAATTGAAAAATGGGGCCGCTCTAGCCGAGTTGGAAGAGTAACGGATTAGCCACCGGAGGGTTGCGGGACACGTTGGTGTGAAGTAAGAGTTTGGAGAGCTTTGGTACCAGCTCAGGTGTGACCGTGGTTCAAAATTACGTGGTTACCTCGGATCTTTCCCTTCGGGTTTGATCTCTGACCGTCACCAATAACCCGTTGTCTTGCTACAATTCTACGTTAATTATAATACCTACCTTAATTGATGGTAATGGTAATTTTAGTTAACGTCGTACTAGTGCAACACAACGGGCTACTGACGACGGCTACCTTAATTGAAAGATGTGGAGTACAGTACGTGGTTACAGATACAAAAATTTGTGTTCGTTGACCATGTGCAGCATTATTATTTTCTTATTTGTTTCGCTGGGAATCAATTTCCCAATTTAAATTTTTTTTACTATTTTAGTTGTAAGTTATTGCAACACTATGCGGGATCACGAGAAAATTATCACGAATCAAATCTTTCGAACAACTTCTTTTTCCTGCTGACTTTAGTTTTATTTTTCTGATTTCCGTAGTTGTAAATTTAATAAATATTTTTTAATGAATTGCAATTTCTATACATCCCATGCAACAACAAAACTATAAGGGATTTTATATGAAAGTGCATACAAGTATTAAAGTACAGTAAATTTTAAATAGATTTGTTAGATAGTTGTTTAAAGTTGCACTGGAACAACACAATGGGATATTGCCGACTGTCCGGGATCAATGCAAAAGGAAACAATTTTAAATATGATTTTGCCGATATTAAAAAAATATTAATGTCAGAAAAAATCTGAACTAGGGTTTTCGAAGTATTAAAAATTCTTTATCACAGTGACAGAAGGTCAAATGTGCTTACTTACGAGTTTAAATCGTATTTAAGCGACCATTAGTTCTGTTAAAACTTTGTTGAAAGCATTGATTTCGAGACTATGAAGTCGACGTACTATTTTTTGAAAATAGTTTCATTTGATTTGTCTATATTAAAGCACATTCAACTGTAAAAAAAACTTTTTTGCTATTGCACTTGCCACGAAACTTAATTAAAAAAAATTATTTGCTTAAAAAAAAAAATTGGTCATGAAATCTATTCAAATTAATTTGTCATCCATCTCTTAAATAGGGTGCGTAATTCCTAAAATTGTCGTATGTCTGGCGCAAAGTGTGCCACATGTCAGCAAATATTGGAAGGAAAACTATGAGTACTAGAATATTCGCCGTTAATTCGTCATGTTTACGAATTGAAATACGGCAATTTTACAGAAAACGAACTCTATATGGAACATTCCTAATCCTCCCCCTCCCAAGAAAAATCAAAGTCGATTGCTGTAGCAGACACCTTAGTGTCACCTTTCCTATTTTTGTCAGACAACAAGGGTAAATTGAAGAAATTATAAAAAAAAAATTGAAAAGGTGTCCAAAATAATTTTTTATATGATGCCATTTTTCTAAGAAAGAAAAAGTAGAGTATTCTGGTATCTTTTCTACAGTTAGCCAATTCAACCTGAGTAAGGTCGAGTAATTCTACTAGTAGAATAATAAACATCGTTAGATCTTTTATGATTTGTTACACAATGCCTCTTTAAAGTTTTACTGTGTTACTAAAAAATAAAGTAAAATATTTAAATTTTAATGAAAAAATATCTCCTGCCTTCAAAATCTAATCGAGTTTTGAACCTGTAACCTGTTTTGTTTTCTTTCAATTATTTATCGTCTGCACAGTTTCACACTTGGTAATATTGTTTCTCTCGTAAAATACTGTTTTGATAAAACAGTTTCCCTTCCCGATACGTCCAAGAAAATGCTTTTGAAGTAATGGTATCAATAATCAGAGGATTCTCCTCTTTGGTGTATTGTATAGACTAAATAGAAATCTACGGTTCCTATATAACACAGCTTCCCACATAGTAGCCCCATATTTTATTTATAAATCTCATTTCTATCAATGAATAAATTCTGACCTTAACCACCTCTATACTTTCCTCTCATCCCTCCCCACAAATCAGCAACGTTACCATTTACGTGTAAGCTCCGAGGGAAGAAAAAACCCACTTTTTATTGTAGGAGGGCCCTTAGAGTACTTTTATTGCCCCCACACTCCCCACCTCGTAACAAAGAGATTCTTTATTTGCCTCGGCCCTCGTAATGGTCCTTTTAGGAAGGAAACCGAACAAAGGAACCCGTCCTCCATTCACGCAAGTTTTCTTTGGATGAATCTTGTTTTCGGTTTTTGTTGCTTGCCTCTTTAAAGCCAACTATTCTGGGAGGATGGAAATCGTTTCTGATGTAACCACACGGTGGTCTCTCTCTCTCCTTCCGTAACAAAGAATTTTCTTTCCTAGTTAATGCCGCTGCGTATCTGTTCGATGAAGGATGGCCTCTTGTTGAAATTGGGGAACTTAATTTATCGCTCAAAGATGGAGTCTTATGATAAAGGAATAAAACGAGTGCCATGAGAAAAATTAATGTCTGGTCTTACAGCTTAATTTTTTTCTTTAATAAAGCTGTAGTGGAGAGCAGAAAGCTTTTTATCGGCTTACCGTGAAAAACACTAAAAATATGACTATGATAAAACGAAGGGAAAAATTCTACTCACTAAACTATATCCAATGTGTTACTAAAGAAGAAATATTTCCTTCATGCAAAGAAAGAGTGACCTAGAGAACTTAACCTGTCTAAAGACCATCACATTCTGATCTAGAAAAGCTAAGAATCTTATAACTTGAAAATTTGAGTAAGTGTATTTCATTTGTAAGCCGATTCGATACCTGTTCATATGGATAGTAACTGTAGATGTAATAGTTCATTAAATGTGAAATGAATACAATTTGGTTTCATAGGAAGAGTGGTAAAGGATTATTTATAATTACATACATCGCTAAAAAAAGGATCATTTATTGCAGAAAAAAGTACAAATGAACGGAAGTTTTAGTACTCTGTTGGATCCCCTCTAGCGTGAATGCACGATGCGATACGAGCGGGCATTGAAGCATACAAGTTCCGTATGACGTCCTGAGACATCTCGTTCACAGTTGCCGTAAACGCGCCTCTAGTTCGACCAAACTCGTAAGGTGTACAACTTGCCGTCCCAAATGATCCCAAATATGCTCGATTGGTGACAAATCTGGAGATCAAGCAGCCAGGGAAGGGTGGTAATGTGGCGGAGGCAGTCTTATGATTTTGATTGCGTAAGTCTGTCTGTCCGTCTTTCTGTTCCATGTTCGATTTTGTGTTTGTATGTTTGTACAATGATCACATAAATTTTATTCCAGATATTGGATTACAATGTGCTTTATTTCATAGACCATATATTAGTTTAGCTAATGCAATATTAAACTTTTTTTTTTCATATTAAGATAAATTTCATTCTAAAACAACTGAGTAAGTATACTTAAATTCTTTTGGTAGGTAGGTATTTAATTAACGTCACACTGGGGAAACACAACGGAGTATTGGCGGTTATGAAATTTCAGCTCTGATACTTCATTTTTTTTATTCTTATTTTTGTTCTTTGGGCAATTTAAACGACTGCAGAGTATTTGGGACAGACGATATTTTTTAACGAACGGGAATGAAACGGAAACTTGTGTTGGTTGATCGTTTGCAGTGATATTTTCTGTTTCTTTTGCTCTGAATTAATTTCACATTTCTAAATACCACGAGTATTCTATAACACGATTACCATATAGCACAGTACGCGATATCAAAATTTGTGAAATATTTAAGTTTCGTATAACACGGATTCTCTATAGCACTTCACCAATCCACCGTGCTATACGAGGGTTACCTGTAAATATACAGTTGAAATGCACTACTTACTTACAGTAGTTCCCAAAAGTGTTCATACTCACAGTGTACAGTCAACCCAAATTTTATCTAGTCACCTCATCTGTGTCTAGCGATGAAAAATTCATTAAAAGCTTGTATCGCAAGAGGGCTGTATAAAACCAAACAGTGGCTCCCAAAAGTGTTCGTACACTTTAAAAATTTGCAGAAAAAGCGCTGTAGCCCGGAATTAAATTCGAATATAAAGTTCAATATTTTTTCATGTCATCTCCATGTGATTCTAAATAAAACCTAACATTTGTTTTAAAAATACTGACTCATTTTCTCTTTGTAAAAATTAAAATGCAAAGAGGCAAAGAAAGAACACGTCATAAACGTGATAGTCCACCGAAACATTTTCAGATAAATTCATAAAAAAAATTTATCGTCTATCGCTTTTTTAAAAAATTTTGCATTGTGGTGGCACTTGAAAAATCGTTTGGCTTTAATATTTGATTGCTTACTTCGTAATGCTTTATTTATTATTTAAAAATGGCTCGAAGTTGTAAGGAAACAAAGAACAGCATTCGAAAAATGATTATTTTTTAACATAGTAGCGGTAAATCAGTTCGGGATATTTCTAAATAATTAAATTTATCCCATTCTACGGTTCAGTATGTGATAAAACACTTTAAAGAAGAAAATTGGATCTAAAACAGTGTGAGAAAAGGTCATCCGACAAAGTTAAATCAACGTGATCAGATATTTATTGCTAGAAAATTTATGACAAATCCACGTTTGAGGGCAGTACAAATTTCTACAGAATTAACTGAAACTGAAAAATTTTCTATTCCAATTTCATCTGAAATTGTTCGACGAGTGCTCAGATCAGCTGGATTAAATAGACACTCTACCAGAAGAAAATGTTTTGTAAGTGCGAAAACTAGAAACATTAGGCTTTCTTTCGCAAAATCCCCAAACGTACTCCCAAAATGTATTGGAATCACGTCTTATTTGCAGATGAAAGTAAATTTACCAATTTTGGTTCCGATGGGCGTATAATTATATTTAGCAGAAAAAATGAGGAGAATATCCCAAGAACTTAGTTGGAATAGTAAAGCATGGCGGCGGATGTGTCCTTGCGTGGGGTGCATGTCAGCATCAGGACTATGTAGTTTGCTATTAATTGATGGGATAATGAATCATGCTCTTTATTTAAATAATTTAAAGGACAATTTAAAGTTATCAGCCCAAAATTTGGGTAATGAAAACAACTTCGTTTTTTTATGAAGATAACGATCCTGAGAACACGAATCTCAACATTCGTCTCTGGTGTCTCTATTATTGTCCACAAGTTCTGAAAACACCATATCAGTCGCCAGATTTAAACCAAATAGAACACATTTTGAGGAAAGTGGAGTTTAAAGTACGAACACACGACATTAAAACGAAAAGTAAACAAAAATTAGTAATAATTGAAGAATTGGAGAACATTGATGCAGAAATTACAAAAAAAAACTAATGAACTCTATTCCCTGACGTTTAAAAGCTGTCGTGGATGCTATAGGATATCCTTCTAAGTACTAATTTACCGAATATTGCAATATTTACTAATACGGAGAGATTTAAAAAAAAACGTGCGAAGACTTTCGTGAGGTAACTTTGTTGTTACTTTTTGATTATTGATTTTACGCAAAAAAAGTTTTGCTATTTTTTTAATATTTTATGGTAGTTTTATTAGAACAAGTTATAGATATTATTAAAACATTCCCATTCTGAAATATTAATTTTAATTAATGGATAAATAGACCAGTATTTCATTAAAATGAGTAAGTGTAAAAAATTTTTTGGGAGTCTCAATATATATTTTTAGTAAAAATTTCTAAACCTTTTTGACTGTTTGACTGCTAGATTAATATAGTTAGCAGAATTAGAAATTAAATTATATCACTTTTTCATCACGATAAACGTTTTTCCTGAAATTTTATACATGTACCAAAGGCAAGCTAAATATATTTCCCTTACAACTTATTATTTTGCTTATGGTTTTGAGAAAAGATTATACCATTAGTGTAAATTCTTTTGTTTCGAAAGAATTCAAGCAAAGATTATATATTTCAAACCTACTTCGACGCAATTTAACATTTTTTAAATGCTTTACATTCTGAAAATGCTTATCTTTGAAAGACTAAATTCATTTTTACGTTTCGGATATAAAAAAAATATTCGTTTTTCTATGATGTATCATGCGTAAAATTGTTTCGTTTAGTCAGTATCCGTTTGTGCTTTTTCCATAGACAAAAAACAAATTGCAACGGTCACGGCGCATAGGGTAGGAAAGGGCTATCCTCCTCTTTCCATCTGAAATTCACGAAAGAGTTTGAAAATTCAATTCAAGACTCGATCTGAGGAAATTGAGAGAAGAGGACATGTGAAAAAAGGGACTTCAAGCATATCTTGAGCGATAAACGGAGTGAAAAGGCTTTTCGAAACTTCCAAAGGATTGCTGAGTGATATGTATTTTTCGTATATAAACAGAATCGAAAAGCTGTTCATTTCTTTTTGAGAAAGAAAGAATGGCTGTTCTGAAACTCAAAGCAAGGTTCAAGCAAACTGTTAGTAACAGTCAATATTGATAAACATATTTAAGTAATACTGATATATACATTATGCACCAAAAGTTTAGCTTTTATATTATTTCAAACATTATGTCAATATCCACCGTAGAAAAACATTTTGATGACAAGTCAGAATTCATGCATGAATTTCTTTATAGTTATATAATTTACTTTTACAGAACAAATTCAATACTAAAAGGAGCATTAAAAGAAGGAATGAACATTTAGAATCTGCGGGCGTGTCTTTTAATGCAGCAATGCTTCCTAAAAGAAGTTTTATACGTGAAGGTATCAAATTTAAGATTTTATAACACTACTAGCAAAATACCCGACCTTACTCGGTTTGAATTCGTTTACTCTATATTGAAGAGATAATCAAAATATATAATGACTTACGTTTTTTGTAGAACAAAAATTTATTTTAACACCTTTCGCCATCTTTATATTTTCTACAACTTACTTTGGACACAAATCCTACACATGCATATCCATTCATGTAATACATTTCACATACATCGCAAAATTGCTGTATGACAAAGCTACAAAAAGACGAAAGGTGATACTAAGGTTACTACTATAAAAGACGATTTATAGGAAGATTTGGAATTCCCTTTCTTAAGTTCTTTTCATGTGCAACTCAATTAATTAAAATTACGATTTACGGCGAGTGCTCTCGCACTCATAGTCAACAAAACAATATTTTTTTACTTGTGGCACTCTTGCCTCCGGTATGCGACATTTTGAAATTTTGCAATCTTCTCCTGTCATTACTACAACGAATTTTTTAATGTTGGAAAAAGTTCTAGTTTGGATTTTTAAACATTATTATTCTTTCAATAACGACATTATTCTTTAAATAACGGCATTATTCTTTTAATAACGGCATAATTCTTTAAATAACGGCATTATTCTTTAAATAACGGCATTATTCTTTCAATAATGGCATAACTACACTTAAAATTTACTGAAAATTTATACTGACTTACCTAACATTTTTAAGTCTAATACTTTGTGGTGCTGTTGCGTGTGATGAGAAGGAAAACACATTTATTAAAATAATAAATATTTAAAACAGGAAACAGCGAAGTAAAACAAAATAAAAGATGTCGCAAAAAATTGTTCTAAAGATATTAATTTGTGATTCAATTTTATCTCTTGATCTCGCACAGTTGCCACAACTTACAACTAAAAGTGTATAAAATTTAGATATGTGAAATTAATTCAGAGCGAAAGAACCAGAAAAAATATCACTGCTCGCGCGATCTTGTTCATTCTCGTTTCATTGAAAAATATCGTCTGTCCCAAATATTCGGAAATCGTTTTCATTGCGCAAAGAATAAAAATAAGACTCGAAATAAATGAAGTATCAGAGATGAAATTCCATAAAAAAAATATAATTTTTTGAAGAATAATTACTTTTTCAGCAGTACTGGTAAAGCAATCGAAGTAATCGTAATATTCAATAGACATTCGAATTTTTCCAAAACTACCAAATTATGGTTGATTTAAGTATACTTACTCAGGTGTTTTAGCATGAAACTCAACTAAATATAACAATAAAGAAATGTTTAATATTGCATTCACTAAACTATTAGATAATGTATAAAATAAAATACAATGCAATCAATCAAATATCTGGAATACAATTCATGTGATGTCTACACAAACACACAAACACAAAATCGAGCATAGAACAGAAAGACGGACAGACAGACTTTCGCAACCAATGCCACTCACTAAATGAAGATAAGTACTCACTGTATGCAAATTTTTATGAAAATATTTCAAACCGCGTGGACGTGTATAGGGCACAACATACAGACAGGCAGACAGACAGACAGACAGACGGACAGACAGACAGACAGACAGACACCAAACGAGAAAAAGGCGGATTCGGCATCAGAAGGGTCCAAAACGGATAGAAAACTTGAAATGGGTCGAAAATATTGAATGTACAAACAAACACTCCATTCTTATTTATATAGACTAGCAAAATACCCGTCCTTACTCGGTTTGAATTCGTTTACTCTAGATTGAAGAGATAATCAAAATATAAAATGACTTACGTTTTTTGTAGAATAAAAATTTATTTTAACACCTTTCGCCATCTTTATATTTTCTATAACTTACTTTGGACACAAATCCTACACATGCATATCCATTCATGTAATACATTTCACATACATCGCACAATTGCTGTATGACAAAGCTACAAAAAGACGAAAGGTGATACTAAGGTTACTACTATAAAAGACGATTTATAGGAAGATTTGGAATTCCCTTTCTTAAGTTCTTTTCATGTGCAACTCAATTAATTAAAATTACGATTTACGGCGAGTGCTCTCGCACTCATAGTCAACAAAACAATATTTTTTTACTTGTGGCACTCTTGCCTCCGGTATGCGACATTTTGAAATTTTGCAATCTTCTCCTGTCATTACTACAACGAATTTTTTAATGTTGGAAAAAGTTCTAGTTTGGATTTTTAAACATTATTATTCTTTCAATAACGACATTATTCTTTAAATAACGGCATTATTCTTTTAATAACGGCATAATTCTTTAAATAACGGCATTATTCTTTAAATAACGGCATTATTCTTTCAATAATGGCATAACTACACTTAAAATTTACTGAAAATTTATACTGACTTACCTAACATTTTTAAGTCTAATACTTTGTGGTGCTGTTGCGTGTGATGAGAAGGAAAACACATTTATTAAAATAATAAATATTTAAAACAGGAAACAGCGAAGTAAAACAAAATAAAAGATGTCGCAAAAAATTGTTCTAAAGATATTAATTTGTGATTCAATTTTATCTCTTGATCTCGCACAGTTGCCACAACTTACAACTAAAAGTGTATAAAATTTAGATATGTGAAATTAATTCAGAGCGAAAGAACCAGAAAAAATATCACTGCTCGCGCGATCTTGTTCATTCTCGTTTCATTGAAAAATATCGTCTGTCCCAAATATTCGGAAATCGTTTTCATTGCGCAAAGAATAAAAATAAGACTCGAAATAAATGAAGTATCAGAGATGAAATTCCATAAAAAAAAATATAATTTTTTGAAGAATAATTACTTTTTCAGCAGTACTGGTAAAGCAATCGAAGTAATCGTAATATTCAATAGACATTCGAATTTTTCCAAAACTACCAAATTATGGTTGATTTAAGTATACTTACTCAGGTGTTTTAGCATGAAACTCAACTAAATATAACAATAAAGAAATGTTTAATATTGCATTCACTAAACTATTAGATAATGTATAAAATAAAATACAATGCAATCAATCAAATATCTGGAACACAATTCATGTGATGTCTACACAAACACACAAACACAAAATCGAGCATAGAACAGAAAGACGGACAGACAGACTTTCGCAACCAATGCCACTCACTAAATGAAGATAAGTACTCACTGTATGCAAATTTTTATGAAAATATCTCAAACCGCGTGGACGTGTATAGGGCACAACATACAGACAGGCAGACAGACAGACAGACAGACGGACAGACAGACAGACAGACAGACAGACACCAAACGAGAAAAAGGCGGATTCGGCATCAGAAGGGTCCAAAACGGATAGAAAACTTGAAATGGGTCGAAAATATTGAATGTACAAACAAACACTCCATTCTTATTTATATAGACTAGCAAAATACCCGTCCTTACTCGGTTTGAATTCGTTTACTCTAGATTGAAGAGATAATCAAAATATAAAATGACTTACGTTTTTTGTAGAATAAAAATTTATTTTAACACCTTTCGCCATCTTTATATTTTCTATAACTTACTTTGGACACAAATCCTACACATGCATATCCATTCATGTAATACATTTCACATACATCGCACAATTGCTGTATGACAAAGCTACAAAAAGACGAAAGGTGATACTAAGGTTACTACTATAAAAGACGATTTATAGGAAGATTTGGAATTCCCTTTCTTAAGTTCTTTTCATGTGCAACTCAATTAATTAAAATTACGATTTACGGCGAGTGCTCTCGCACTCATAGTCAACAAAACAATATTTTTTTACTTGTGGCACTCTTGCCTCCGGTATGCGACATTTTGAAATTTTGCAATCTTCTCCTGTCATTACTACAACGAATTTTTTAATGTTGGAAAAAGTTCTAGTTTGGATTTTTAAACATTATTATTCTTTCAATAACGACATTATTCTTTAAATAACGGCATTATTCTTTTAATAACGGCATAATTCTTTAAATAACGGCATTATTCTTTAAATAACGGCATTATTCTTTCAATAATGGCATAACTACACTTAAAATTTACTGAAAATTTATACTGACTTACCTAACATTTTTAAGTCTAATACTTTGTGGTGCTGTTGCGTGTGATGAGAAGGAAAACACATTTATTAAAATAATAAATATTTAAAACAGGAAACAGCGAAGTAAAACAAAATAAAAGATGTCGCAAAAAATTGTTCTAAAGATATTAATTTGTGATTCAATTTTATCTCTTGATCTCGCACAGTTGCCACAACTTACAACTAAAAGTGTATAAAATTTAGATATGTGAAATTAATTCAGAGCGAAAGAACCAGAAAAAATATCACTGCTCGCGCGATCTTGTTCATTCTCGTTTCATTGAAAAATATCGTCTGTCCCAAATATTCGGAAATCGTTTTCATTGCGCAAAGAAAAAAAAATAAGACTCGAAATAAATGAAGTATCAGAGATGAAATTCCATAAAAAAAAATATAATTTTTTGAAGAATAATTACTTTTTCAGCAGTACTGGTAAAGCAATCGAAGTAATCGTAATATTCAATAGACATTCGAATTTTTCCAAAACTACCAAATTATGGTTGATTTAAGTATACTTACTCAGGTGTTTTAGCATGAAACTCAACTAAATATAACAATAAAGAAATGTTTAATATTGCATTCACTAAACTATTAGATAATGTATAAAATAAAATACAATGCAATCAATCAAATATCTGGAATACAATTCATGTGATGTCTACACAAACACACAAACACAAAATCGAGCATAGAACAGAAAGACGGACAGACAGACTTTCGCAACCAATGCCACTCACTAAATGAAGATAAGTACTCACTGTATGCAAATTTTTATGAAAATATTTCAAACCGCGTGGACGTGTATAGGGCACAACATACAGACAGGCAGACAGACAGACAGACAGACGGACAGACAGACAGACAGACAGACACCAAACGAGAAAAAGGCGGATTCGGCATCAGAAGGGTCCAAAACGGATAGAAAACTTGAAATGGGTCGAAAATATTGAATGTACAAACAAACACTCCATTCTTATTTATATAGACTAGCAAAATACCCGTCCTTACTCGGTTTGAATTCGTTTACTCTAGATTGAAGAGATAATCAAAATATAAAATGACTTACGTTTTTTGTAGAATAAAAATTTATTTTAACACCTTTCGCCATCTTTATATTTTCTATAACTTACTTTGGACACAAATCCTACACATGCATATCCATTCATGTAATACATTTCACATACATCGCACAATTGCTGTATGACAAAGCTACAAAAAGACGAAAGGTGATACTAAGGTTACTACTATAAAAGACGATTTATAGGAAGATTTGGAATTCCCTTTCTTAAGTTCTTTTCATGTGCAACTCAATTAATTAAAATTACGATTTACGGCGAGTGCTCTCGCACTCATAGTCAACAAAACAATATTTTTTTACTTGCCTCCGGTATGCGACATTGTGAAATTTTGCAATCTTCTCCTGTCATTACTACAACGAATTTTTTAATGTTGGAAAAAGTTCTAGTTTGGATTTTTAAACATTATTATTCTTTCAATAACGACATTATTCTTTAAATAACGGCATTATTCTTTAAATAACGGCATAATTCTTTAAATAACGGCATTATTCTTTAAATAACGGCATTATTCTTTCAATAATGGCATAACTACACTTAAAATTTACTGAAAATTTATACTGACTTACCTAACATTTTCAAGTCTAATACTTTGTGGTGCTGTTGGGTGTGATGAGAAGGAAAACACATTTATTAAAATAATAAATATTTAAAACAGAAAACAGAAAAATAGAACAAAATAAAAGATGGCGGAAAAATTGTTCTAAAGATATTAATTTGTGATTCATTTTTATCTTTTGATCTCGCACAGTTGCCACAATTTACAACTAAAAGTGCACAAAATTTAGAAATGTGAAATTAATTCAGAGCGAAAGAAACAGAAAATATCACTGCTCACGCGATCTTGTTCATTCTCGTTTCGTTGAAAAATATCGTCTGTCTCAAATATTCCGAAATCGTTTTCATTGCGCTAAGAACAAAAATAAGACTCGAAATAAATGAAGTATCAGAGCTGAAATTTCATTAAAAAATATAATTTTTTGAAGAATAATTACTTTTCCAGCAGTACTGGTAAAACAATCGAAGTAATCGTAATATTCAATAGACATTCCAATTTTTCCAAAACTACCATATTATGGTTGATTTAAGTATACTTACTCAGGTGTTTTAGCATGAAACGCATCTAAATATAACGATAAAGAAATGTTTAATATTGCATTCACTAAATTACTAGATAATGTATAAAATAAAATACATTGCAATCAAATATCTGGAATACAATTCATGCGATGCCTACACAAACACACAAACACAAAATCGAGCATAGAACAGAAAGACGGACAGACAGACTTTCGCAACCAATTCCACTCACTAAATCAAGATAAGTACTCACTGTATGCAAATTTCCATGAAAATATCTTAAACCGCGTGGACGTGTATAGGGCACAACATACAGACAGACAGGCAGACAGACGGACAGACAGACAGACACCAAACGAGAAAAAGGCGGATTCGGTATCAGAAGGGTCCAAAACGGATATAAAACTTGAAATGGGTCGAAAATATTGAATGTACAAACAAACACTCCATTCTTATTTATATAGATGATATTTGTTTAGACAACAATATTTTACTGCATCTGAAACTGAATAGAGTTTAAAATTAAATGTTGCCGTTGTGCAATACTTTATAGTACTAAAAATTAAAGCTTACTGAAAAAGATGTTAATGAACTAAAATTTATTTAATATAGCACCCTTAAAACTTAAAAATCCGTTTTGAAAAATAAAATTATCCCCTTAATTTGAAGATAAGGAGGAAGTTGCGTCACACTAAAGCAACACAACATGGAATTGGAGACGGCACGGGATCAAACTCGAAAGAACGAACGATCTTAATTGGAAGGAAAAATTGCGTTAATACAATTTGTGTTATACATCAGTGAAAAACGTTTTCTAGAGATTCTAGGATTGAATTTGTTCTAATATGAACAATGTGTAAATAAAAAGGGTGACTCGATATTCCCTATTGCTTTCATGTAGCCAAACAAGAAAAATTCTGAAAAATGACGCGAATGTCAGTTCGTGATCGAACGATCGGAATTTGAAGGAAAAATTGCATTAATACAATTTGCGTTATACAGCAGTGAAAAACGTTTGCTAGAGATTCTGGGATTGAATTTGTTCTAATATGAACAATGTGTAAATAAAAAGGGTGACTCGATATTCCCTATTGCTTTTATGTAGCCAAACAAGAAAAATTCTGAAAAATGACGCGAATGTCAGTTCGTGATCGAACGATCTTAATTTGAAGGAAAAATTGCATTAATACAATTTGCGTTATACAGCAGTGAAAAACGTTTGCTAGAGATTCTGGGATTGAATTTGTTCTAATATGAACAATGTGTAAATAAAAAGGGTGACTCGATATTCCCTATTGCTTTCATGTAGCCAAACAAGAAAAATCCTGAAAAATGACGCGAATGTCAGTTCGTGATCGAACGATCTTAATTTGAAGAAAAAATTGTATTAATACAATTTGCGTTATACAGCAGTGAAAAACGCTTGCTAGAGATTCTGGGATTGAATTTGTTCTAATATGAACAATGTGTAAATAAAAAGGGTGACTCGATATTCCCTATTGCTTTCATGTAGCCAAACAAGAAAAATTCTGAAAAATGACGCGAATGTCAGTTCGTGATCGAACGATCGGAATTTGAAGGAAAAATTGCATTAATACAATTTGCGTTATACAGCAGTGAAAAACGTTTGCTAGAGATTCTGAGATTGAATTTATTTGTTCTCATATGAACAATGTGTAAATAAAAAGGGTGACTCGATATTCCCTATTGCTTTCATGTAGCCAAACAAGAAAAATCCTGAAATATGACGCGAATGTCAGTTCGTGATATTTGTTCTCTATTTTGTAAAATTGAGAAGGGGATCTTTGTTTTACAAAAACGTATTTCTTCGTTGTGTAGTTAGCATACAAAATCGTCATAGATGTCTCATAAGTTTATCATCAGGTATCAAAATATCACCCATAAAATTACAATACTAGCAAAACATTCTTTAAATAGGAATACAAATCATCTCCCTCTCCTTGATCACTTTCTAAGCCACATGGTCAGTCAGGAGGTCGGTGGGTCAGCAACACGAAAAACATAAATAAGACAGTATGAATAAAAATATTGTCTGCAACTCGACAATGAAGTATGCAGGAAGCGTTTATGGAGTCTTCTTAAGTTCAAAGCCCAGAAGACAGAACGTCTTGATGTTTGATTAGGAGACAGAATCCGCACAGAGTCGTCGTTTAGGTCATGCACAAGGACTATTTGTGCACATCGGATGAACTGAGGGTATAATACCATAATATCAATGGAAAGAGGATTAGGGGTACTTACTGCGTATGACAAACATCAACCAAATACGCCAAGCATTGAACTTAGTGATCGAGCATCAGCCACGCAAGAGACCGCGTTTTGTTCCAAAAATAAATTTTGTATTCACCACGTTTTCTTGATTCAGTCGATGACGTATAATTCTTTTCAACAGGAGACACTGGGCTTCAATAGACACTATGCCGCTGGTGTTATATTTAAGAAATTAGCAATTAAATAAGTTCAAACATACATACACGAATTCTAGAATGTTGTAAATATATATTGAAAACCTGACATTCATTAATAATTATAAAAGCTCTGAAGAAAAAACAAGAAAACCTCGCCTATGCCCTCACCCTACAAAATTAATATCATTTGTCCCTTTAAATTTACAGGTGTTAGCCTCTAGATCGGAAGGTTCCTGACTCGAATCAGGGTCAGTGCATGGATGTTTGCATGCGTATGGTGTAAAAGCCGACTGGTGAACCTTAAATTTGTCATGGCCGAAAGTCCTCACGTTGGGTTGGTGTGGAAGTTGGTAGAGTGGGGTGTGAGCTCAGGTGTTGCCTCGTCATCTGACTGTGGTTCAAAATTATGTGGTGTTGTACCGGGATCTTTCCCTTAGGGGATTGATCCCGCACCGTCGTCAATAGCCCGTTGTGTTGCTCTAGTAAGACGATATTTACAAAATACCAAATTACTACTTAAATTTATTTTTAAAAGGGGACAAAGGGTATTAATTTTCTTCAAAGTAAATTAAGCTAAACACTTTCTTTAGTGGAGTTGATTGTAGGAACGAGTTTGTTTTAAATGTTTTTTTTATAGTACGGCTTCCACGGGAAGGCATTCGATTTTGGGTCAGTCGGTTTTTGAAAAGGTGTGAAACCTTATTAGTAGTAGGCTGCCGTACACCAAAACATGAATGGCAATCGACGAGGCTTGTCTCCCCTAAAAAGCTTTATCACTGTGGCCATTTTCGACACCGAAAGATAATCTTAGAGCCAGAATACGCTGCGCACTGAAGACACCGAATTGTGGAAGTGATTTGTTTACGTTACAATCAGTCTCCTAATTTGACTAATAGTCTCGTTCAAAACCACGTGACTCGACTGCCAACTACCGGGTAGCTGGACTACACTGTGGTTTTGTGTTGTTATTTGAAAGCATTATCCAAATGAATACTTACTTTAGTTATTGAAAAAGGACAAATAATACAAAGCAATACCCACAAAATACTAAAAAAGGTTCAACGTTGCCAATGTCATCCAAATCCGGATCCTAGTAATGACTTATCTTAATTTGAAAACATCTCACTTCTAAAGGTACCAATTAGCAAGGCAAATAGTACGCGGTTAAGGCGAAAGCTCCTCCAAATGTCCTCGGCAACGGAAATCAGCGAAGGAAGCGGTTTTGTCCCATCCAGTAATCTCAGCAATTGTAATCTGCAAAGTGGATTCCGATGCTTCCCGCAGGCTTTAGGAAACGACCGCCGACCGACCTTTAAGAGGATTTTGAGTTTCTTTGTGCTGCCATGTTTCTGGCTAATAGCTGTAAGAAAACTCTACCGCTCTTCTTTAGATGCATGGAAAGACATCTTAATTCAATGTAATTATAATTTTCAGCCATTGACCTCTTAGCCTTATCTTAATCCAATAATTTTAATAATTTACAAAACTTAGCATAAAGTTACGGGTACTTCATATTAATTCGTATTACTTTACGTTTCCATCATATATTCCAGTTTATCATGCCTTAGAAATCTGATCCAAGAATTGTATTGCTTTTTGCAATATTTAGTAATGATGTAACATTCTGCTAAAATATTAAGTATTTATTGAATAACCTACATCTATTTCACTAGAGTGCGTGCTATAAAAATTGACTTTATTTGTTAATTGTTGAATGGCAACTGCTGTATACAAACAGTATAAAATCAATCCCTATGGGATTCATTCATCAATATTAACGCTTAGTTTAGTATGCTTGATAAGCTACAGGGCTGTATAATATTGCTAAAGGTATACCTAAAAGTTCGTTTTTCTATTGAAATTCTTCAGAAAGCAATGTAATATTCAAAGGTTCGAAATCAGGGCCGAAAAGAAAATGCTAACGATAGCAAAAGTAGGTTGAGCGTCAAAAATGCCCAATCGTTTTTGAACAAGGGATTGAGTTGAAATTGAAGTAGACGATCAGATGCTAATTTGAATAACATGACTGAGTTTGATCTTTTTGACTATGTTTTTAACCAATCGGAAAAAGAATCAATATCAGTTAGAAGCATACAAAATGCTGTCCTATATTTTGTTTAACCGTTTCATTTGGAGGTTGGAGGTATGAAATGTGAGAAGAAATTATATTAATTATTAAATATAAGGGGATACAAGGCATGAAAATAATGTCGGTTAATAAGTGATACCTCGTAAACGCCAATTTATCGAATGCACTTATTGTTTGCGAACCATGAGTTTCGAAAAAAATAATCGCAACGGTGAAGTGAAACCTCGTTTTTGTCAGATCAACAAGTTGTGAAAATGTACATTAGTGATACCTAGTATTCGATTTTCTACACAGTGTTTTGGATCCTCCTAAATATCAGTATTTTACATTTACGAGGTATCACATATTAGCCGACGATAACATTTAAATATAAAACAAATAGATTTAAAAAATGAATATGACATTCGACAAAGTATAAATTTAAATATAATATATATGTGTGTGAAATGTAACTACACTTTACTATCAATAGTTATAGGAAATTAAGAAAATTTAGAGGCAGATGGTTATGAACTGATTTGCTAATTAGTTATGTTTTATACCCTTGTATTAATTACTATTCAACACTTACATTTTCTTAACTCATCAAGAAGGCTCGAAATTTATTTTTATTTTTACAATTTTAATAATGAACATGTAAAAATATATTTCTGTGAATGGATGAGGACTTTAAAATATT
This sequence comes from Metellina segmentata, assembly GCA_947359465.1. Classification (NCBI taxonomy): domain Eukaryota; kingdom Metazoa; phylum Arthropoda; class Arachnida; order Araneae; family Tetragnathidae; genus Metellina; species Metellina segmentata. The sequence continues at coordinate 55,527,514 of OX375874.1, forward strand.
TGCTTTTATATGGAAATGCATGGACAAATAGAACTAAGAGAAACATTTGAGAAGACTATGATGCAAATGTATGACACAACTAAAACAGTTAATGTAATTCAAGCTGCATAATGATTAGAAATTGTTTGTAGTCGGTTTTATTTACAAAAGTGCTTAATGTAGTTTATGAACTGGAAGCAAATTTTACTATCGTAATATGTTAGTTCACATCACACGTATTGTTATAGTAGAACTGTGAAGCATATTCCGAGGTATGCTGCGATATTTTAAGAATTAAAAACTAATAGTAATAAGATATAGATACGACTGTTTAAAAAAATATAACAAAAATTTAAATAAAAAAATACTATTAAGAACCAAATTGAAATTAAAAAAAAAAAAAAACTCGACGAGCTGCAACAATTTACGTTGAGAGGTACTCTTTAAAAAAAAACCTCACGGCTGAAGACTGAAAATGTGTATGTGTTTTGCTCACTCGCGGAAGAAATTTCGCTTTTTCAATTTTGACACTTAATAAATCCTAAACTAATAGCCGCATCGGAAAAAAATCTTAATAATTGTCCAGAGAATACGATGAAGAACAAACCATGTTAATTTCGTTTTTTCCGATCAGTACTTTCTCGGGAAACCGTCTAAGAATCGAACTAAATAACACAGTTTTCCATCCTGCGTCGGCGTCGGCGGTAACTTTTTTTTAAATATAGAGAGATACCCTAGCTATGTAAAGAATAATACACATATTAAACCCGGGTCAACCCGAGAAATCAATATTAAAAACTTCAAAACATGACTAATATAGTCTTAACGCATCTGTTGAACACATGTGTCAAAAATAAGTAAATCAACAAATCCGACATCTTTGACATTGGTAATTTTCTCATCAGTTTGATTTCAAACAAGCAAACCTGCTCCAATATTCGAAATTCATTATCGAACTAAACATTGGAGAAGACATATTTTATTGCGTTATGACCTGGAAGAGTTTTATTTAAAAAACAAGTGGTAGCAGTAGCATTCTAAATAACATATTTAAACTCGTTATTTACTTCTGGTCTGTTGTGCTCCAACGAAACACAGCTAATGACCACTTTTAACACACACAATTTACTTATTTTTCCCCCCATACTTTTGCAAATGTAGTATGCAAGTCAAGTTAAATTGTAGTTTATTGCCATTTTGGGGCAATGTTTAGCCTTTAATCTCATTGTTGTTCTTATATCAATGTTGTTCATCAGTATCATATATCAATTCGGAATTAGTGCTTTGGCATTTTTATAGGGGTGCTGAAATCGTATTCGAAAAGCAAGTAAAGTGGCGTCACTTTAAGAATACGTACAGGATACACGTATCGCAGAAGAAAAAATATTGTCCTGCATTTAGCTTGGCATAAAATACCTCTTATAAAAAATAGTTTCAAACTTTAGAAAAGTATTCAGATAAAAATATAACCTTAGGTCATCCCTTTCCTACTACCAATCTAAGTCCCGCTTTCATCTTTGCTTCAGAATATGGTAAACTGAACGCCGGCTTCCCAAAAGGGAAAAGGGAGGGGATGAAAACAGTGACTCACTCACAGAGATTTAGGTGCCAACCGGATTAACGTAGTATAGGTCTAACATACTTTGATACAAGCCGCCTTCAATATTGTTAGCTTCACACTTTTTTCGATTCCCATTCCTTACGCGCTGTGACCACTTATTCAAATTGAGTATGCATATACAAACGACTTTGAATCATCATTCTGCTAGAGAAGGGAGGTATTTTTTCAGATAATTTTTTATTAACTTTTTTGAAAAAAGTATTGTTAATTTTGGAAGTAGAGTTTAGCCAATTTGAATACTTTGTGCATTTGGAAAAATGGAATTTTCAAATGGAATATTTGTATAGTAAGAAATATTTTTCAAAGCCTTTGAGGTAAATCTGAAGTATATTAGGCTCGAAAAACCTAATAAAAAGCATCAGTAGATTAATTGAGATTTTAGTTTTGTATTTCATGTATTGAAACTTTAAGACCTTCAGGGTCAATATAAGCAAAAGAATATTTGTGAAGTCCCATGCACACGTTTATGAAGAACTAATCACATAGGAAAACATTTTTCCGATCTTATGGTTTGTGAGGTGGTTCAATATAATTAGATGGACGCTGGATTAGATATATTGCCTAATATAAAAATATCTAATAAGAGACCTCACACAGAAGTTATTTTATGGATAGCTTCCTTGTGTTTTTTTGGCTAATACAAAAAGACTGCCATTGAAATGGGATCATTTAAGTAAGTTCCAATCAAACACACAGACTCTTCCAAGAACATTTGCAATAAAACGATTTTTCAAAATTTCTGTTTGGTTATTTTATACGGAATTGACATGAAAAGGTAATTTTATTATTTAACGGTTAAAAAATTGATATTCGAAATTCAAATAAAGAAAACTCTCACAGTGAAATTCCGCTATGAGTAAAAGTATTGCTAATTTTTATAACGATTGTTTTATACTTTTATAAAGGGGATAGAAGATATAATATTAGGAAATAATTCCATTCAGTATTGATTATTCTCTACTATTATAAAATTTAAGTGTTTGTTTGTTCCACGGCCGCAAAAATCCTAATGATCTATGGCACTTACAGCAATGAGATTTGGCACATAGGTAGTCCAAAGTTTTTGTAATTTTCGGGTCGTGGCGAAATTTTAAAATTCAATCTAGAAGATTTTTAAATGAATTTAATAGTTTTATTCTCTACCTGCTTCTTCAATTATGTTTGGTCCAGACGAAAGAAGGAAACCTCTAAAATGAACTTTTTCTCCCCCACGTGAACTTTTTTTTATATTTTCGCAAAAAATTTTGATGTTACGTGAACTTTCTCTTTAAAAAAAAAACAGATTGCATATTCTGCTCTTCACGTTAAAAAAAGAAACATATTACATTTCCTATCCCCTTTTCTGCGAATGAGAGCAAAAAATAAAAAACATATTAACTGGGATTGTTAAGTTTTTTTTTTCGTAAAATCGGAATTGCTGGAAATAAATTAAAAATTTCAACGGATTTGAAATCTGCGGAAAATTTTACTTTAGGTTGATGGTAAAAATATTATTTTCTTTGAATAAATAATTTTTAAATTGAATATATCTTAATTGGATTTCAAATCTGCGGAAAATTATACACCAGATTAATACCTTACAACGCCGGGCTAGCCACTCAGTGGCTAGTTGGATATATTAAAAAAGAATATTGAGCGGACGTTTTTATCAAAATGTGAAAATAACCATCAATTCCAATTTTTTAAAATATTTTACTATAAATTTCATTTGACTTCTACTTGTGCGTTTTTGTTTTAATTTTAGTGAGTAAAAAACTTACGGCAAAAAACTCTCCATTGAAAGTTTAGAGTAAATTGCTTAGTAGGGTTTTCACTCCTAGCTGGAGAAATTAGAGCCTTTTCAAGGCTAAATTTTATAGATGTAAAAGCAGTATACAAATTTTTAAACATTCACGGGTGCTATGGTTACTTGGTATTTACAAGTTATATTTATCCAAGAACAATCGTCATTCAGAGTCGTTTTACTGGGCCAGTGGTGTACCTAGTTGAATTAATTCAAAATAATTGTAAACAAATATTCTTTTGGCTTTTTCCCAATTTAGATCGTCTGATCGAACCACATCCTGTTGTTACTCTTTACAATGAGTTATACATAAAGGTCGTAAATTCTCGGATCAGTAAATCTAAAAAAATACATATAAGGAATGTCACTCGCTAATTGCAGCAGTGAAGATATGTAACTTGTAATGGTAAATGTTCAGGCCTTGTAGAGTTATGTACCGCTAAAACCAAAATTGAAAATCTGTACCTACTCTTCAACTTTCCGCTCCAATTCTTCAAACAACAAAGAATTTTCTCAACGCTATTTTTATTTAATATTCTAATAATCAAATAAGATGATTGAAAACACTTCCTTTGTCCCATACTGAAAGCAGATAAACTTTGCAGAACAATCCAACCTAAGAGGAATGTGTTTTGCTAAATGCAAACTTCTGAAAATATCAGTCTTGATGACTTTTATGTTGTTTGTAATTGTTGCTTTAAGTACTGTGATCATAACACAATTTAGAACAATAAATTATTTTGATACAAATTCAATTAATACTGGTATAATTGAATTTTATTCAAACGGCAACATTTCCCTCTCCTCAGCGAATTATGCGCACACTAATTTAATTGAAGCGTTTCGTTAAATGTTTAAATCAAACATCGTTTTATCAGGGAGCAGACAAACATTGTTCTGTGTCCTCCCTTGAGGTGATGCTGGCCTTCGTATAATGCTATTAGGCGAACAAAAGGCTGGTGCACACATCCAGCTGGACTGCTCATTTCAACCCATGGATCAAAAACCCTCCCCATATGCCTGTTTATCCACCTAATTTCATCTCTGCAGAGCGTATCAGTCTGAATTCAGGTGCATGAGATTGGGTTCCCACTGATAGAATTAGAATACAGCAGAGTGGATTAAAAGCGCTCTATTTAAATCTCTTTTCTTGTATGAGGGGTTGTCTGTGAGTTGAAGCGCGCTCTACCAACCTAAATAACAAACGCTCTAGAGCAGGCGTCGGTTAAACAACCCTTGTCTCACTATGCATTTGGATTGTACTTTGAATCGAATATAAGCGATGCTGCGTAGATTTAAAATCTTGCTCTTACATCTTTCCCAACTGGGAATTTCCAAAACACCGTGCTCGTATTTTAAAAACGTGACTTCCTTTTAACTTATAATTTAGATGTTTTTTTCTTTTCAGTAGAGGCGCGGGATTGCAGTCCATTTGGTAGAAAAGGTAGAATCGGTAATTACAGATATGTCTATATATATATAATTCATAATTCTCTTACGTGGCACGCAAAAAAGACGTTATTTGTTAACGCGTTTTGGCAACAGTGGACGATTGTTTGTTTTATCACAAAGCCTCGCGCATCAATTGAATTTATAGCGTTATCGGATGAAATTTAATTTAAAAAATGAATATTAGTCGAGATGTAGCAGCTAATACAAACGACATACTGTTTATTCGATTTCCAGAGCAGCGCTCACATTTCGAGTCAAAATTTGCTCAAAGTTTTCATTTGAATTCCAAATTGTTCGAGTTCTGATTCCAGAGGTACTGTATAATTTTTCTGTAGTACAACTAATTTATGTTTTAAAAATATTTCTTTGGAATATCATATTTTCTAAACAATGTCTTCATTGATGCGAGCAAAGCGAGCAAGGTTCGCGCAGCGAACCAATGAGGATTGCAAGGCTATCCTCCGGGGGTTGGCTAGCAATAGCGAGTGGTTAGCGTGCCCACTAGTACTTAATAATTCAAGAGGATAAATGTAGTGTTACAGTCTCTGGTAATTTTATTTTTTATTATAAACACATGCATAGGTAGTAATATATGTCTTTCAACAGGTAAATTATGTCGCCATATAAAAATAAACGATTCAACAGAGGGGTCGTTTTCATCGATATTGAGAATCACATAGATGAGAAATTCAGAGTATGAAAAAGAAAAGTTATTTATATTGAAAAGTTTATATGTGTTGTCTGGCGGTTGAAATAGTTAGGTTCACAAAAAATAAACACCGTATTTAACAAAATAGTTTCAATAAAAACACCTAGAGTGTGTACAAACATAACTAACGTAATAAATAATTTACTACGATTAAAAGTTATTTATTTATTCAAAAACATTGTTGAAAATAGGTGGAAAAGTAACTGAAGTAAAACCCATTAAAAAGGCTTTCACTATTATTTGAGACTCAATTTCTAAAATAGCGGAAAATTTAATTTTTCTTTTGGTATAAAGTAACAAAAATGTGCTTATTATGTGTAGTGATGTCGTTCATTATGTAAATACTTTGCTTCCTAGAACTATTTAAGAAAAGCATTAAAGGAAAATGAAAGAAAGGGTGAAAATAGTTGCGTTAATATAGTTATCGTTAATACGTGGAATTGTGGTGACAATATTTTTATGTGTTATTTTATACATTTTATTTTTGGGTTATTTCATACATTTTTATTTACATCTAATGCATTTATAAAACAGCTCTTTTTTTATCGAGCAAAGTTAGCTCGTAGTGTGGTTAGCAAGATTTGCATTTGTTAGCCTATATTTTTATTTCTATCAAAATTTATTTCGCATACCTCTCAGATAAAGAATCAGTGCCTCACAGGTTCACATCGATAGGTAGATTAAAAATTACAGTGCATTTAGAATCTGCTTACTTAACTACTACATTATTTGTGTTCGGGTAACCTGATCTTTTAATTATAAGCAGATTTGCAGGAGCTTGTCTCTGTACAATAAACCATATTTCATATTGAGACAATATATTTAATTGCGAACGATAGGTTGAGGTGCAATTAAAGTCAATTCATTCTCTGAGCGTCCCAATATCTCCGAACAGTGCAGTATTGTTTTTTCCTCCACACACATAACTAAATTCTCCTTTCTATTGACTAAAAAAATCCAAGGCAAGATTCTATCAGCCAAGAAGGTTTAAGTAGATTTGAAGTCATGTAGGGAATATTACTAGTTGTAGAATACATGCATGTGAATCCCTCAGAGGGTTAAGGCAATTAATAATTTAGAACTAAGACTCAGTTATTTTTCTCTAAACACAGCACCAGAATGCAATCTTCATGTCTAAAAAATATCTTTTTAAGCTGCAAAGTCCTTATGATTCATATCAACTGATAGTATTTGCCAGCCTTCTGTAAGAGGCACTAAAAAGTTCCCTTAAAACCAGTAACTCTTTTAATGTTCGAAAATACACCGCTCATTTTATACCATTATATAAATTCTATATCTCTTTCTAAGCAAATAGACGAACACTCAAGAGTAACGGTTCTTTAATACAGCACGCACAGGACACTTCACGGAAAGAAGAAAGCCTCGAGCAAGTATATAAGTTACTGAAGTTAAAATCTAAAACATTTTTCCCTAGCTGCTTCTTAACCATCTTCCAAGTCTAGCAGCAGTACCAGGAAATTACCTCACGTCCTGAGAACGTTTAAACTGCTGCGACTCTCGCGATGAGTGGGATGTTTCTCATGAAAGAACTAAAAGATATAGTAGGCAATATATGGTCGACCCAAAAAAGGGCTTTAGCAACGGGGCTGGGGGGCATACCTTGTACTCATGGGTTCAGAGGGTGGGGAGTACGATAAACGTCACCAACACAAAGTGGTAGCGTTAAATCCTTTTAAAAGGGAGGGTTTGAAGTTCTATAAAAATGGTGACAAAATACGGTGTATGGCTCAATTTAGCGTAAGCTATACTTTGAAACCTTTTCATCCTTAAGGGGGTCCGGGACACATCAGAAAGAAAAATTAATTAATTAATTTAGAGTATTGAATTTTTTTGTCCTGATTACCCATCTAACTAATAAACAAAATCACAACACAAAAGTTTTCAAATTTTTTTTTTAATTTAAAATTATAATTTTTTGAAAATAGAGGGGTCATTTTAAATTACTAAAACTCAAAATATTCTTTGGTCAATTCACAAAATTCTTGCTGTAAATTATTCACAAATTTATAAACTTTAATTCTGATTCAGCAAATTTAAAAATATTAATTCAATAAAAAATAAAAAGTATTTTAGTATAAACAATTTTGTTTTTAAATTTTGTTTTTAAAAGTAAATATTTGTTTCAAATTTGCTGATTCATAAATAAAGTATAATGTTTGAAAAAGATGTATTCCAAATTTTAACCCTTAAACTTTATCGGTTCTTGACTTATAACAATTTGAATATAGGAAATCTTGAAAAATTGCATCATGGAGAAAAACGCATTTAAAGTTTAGAGACAGATTTACAGTTAATAAAATATTTAAATACCCTTCAAGAGCATCCAGATGAGTATCTAACTTCTTCTTTCTTCTTAAATCTTTGGTTTAGTTTGATTTTTGCAAGTTCTACCTTTTTTTCTGCATAGTTTAAAGGTCTCCGTAGACTTAAATAACGTCTTTCACAGATGTTGTTGCCATGACAACAGCTGTCTGAGTGTTACATTTTCTAAACAACGAACCACAAAATTAATTCTATCTATCATTATAATTAAGATAGAAACATGATTTAAACTTTATTTTAAACAGAAAGACACAGAGAATTTTTTAATATATAAAATAAAAAAATAAATTTGACGATTTTTGTGTCTCGGTTTCCCTTAAAAAAGCTGTAGATGATTTCTGCTGGTACAAGGACATTAGAAAGATTTTTATTAATTTTACTTCATGTGTGTGTTTAGAAAATTGTATAATCACATAATAGCTTTGATTAAAATATTAATTTGTTAAAGTTGGTATTGCCAGTTATCGCTCATCTGTATGATAGCTGCTTTCCTATCAATGCACATTTTAAGAGAGTTTGAACTATACCATCTTGTGCATCCGCAAATGTCCAGATAAATTCACAAACAGATTTTGTTTGATTCGTGATGAGACTGTACTTTAGTTTACTGACTATATATTACTAGCAGAATTCCCTACGTGCTTTAGGTGGAATTTATTAAAATTTCATTTAAAGTGGTAAGAGAAGTTTCGCTTGCGCTTTCGCATTACATTGACTCGTTTCCTTACAAAATGTAAGCTGTGTTAAATTAAATTATTTTTGTACAAATACAGATACAAATACAAAGAAAGACGACAAGCTACAGATTCAAGCCCAATAAGGCTGGTCCTTCGTTTATGAATTCCCCAATTCCCACTGACTATCCAATTGTATCTTAAATTCGTACACTCCCTTTGAATTAACTATATTTTCTGGCAACGAGTTCCATTTTGTCTATTACCCTATTAAAGTAGTAGTTTTTCCTTAAATCCCGATTAAAATGTGTACTATTCAATTTATACCCATGGCCCCTTGTTCTGATATCATTATTGAAATTTAAGCCCTCTGTGTCCCCTTGTTTTACCAACTTGAAAAGCTGAATTAAATCCCCCCTCCTTCTTCTTCTTCCAACATGTTATCACACATTATTTAAATTTCGAAAAAAAAAATTAAAATTAAGATTAAACAAAAGTGTTAGAATTAAATTTTTTTATGTGTAATGTTGTTGGAAAAAGTTGTTTTACCTGCAATACAAATGCAATCAACACATTAAATAGTACATACAGTGATACAAATTTGAGTATGGTTTATTAGTAACCCTAGCTTCATGAATATTTCAGTGGGAGTTGTAGTAACATGTTGTAAAGTTAATGTTTTCTGTATTTAATTACGTATCCTTCCCTTCGAGTTAGATCACCGACCGTCACCAATAGCCCGTTGTGTTCGCCAACGGGACGATAATTGAATTACCTGCATGTATTTCACTAAGCAGTCATGAGTTTTTACTTTCGCACCATCCGAGTTTTTTGTTATTCGAGGTGGCCTCTGTCCACATTACCTCGAATAATTAAGATTATACTGTATTCTTAAACTGATTGGTACAATGGTTTTTGAATACATATTTACTTTTTTATTAATTAGACAAACACATTCAAGTTTTTAAGTGTTCACTGTAAAGAAAATTCTAAGGCTGGACGAAATGAAAAATACATGTATTTAGTTTATGTTTTCCGGAATGTGCTCTTACACAAAAGGAAAAAACCCACATTTACATGAAAGAATTATTCATGAATTAGGTCTTTAGCCTTAAACATTGACTTCCTTTCCCTATTACTTATCGGTATTCTTCATAGATATGAATAATTCATGTCATGCTAATGTAGTAGTTCTGATAAAAATTAGCATGGAATTCACGAAGCGTAGGATTTACGTGCATGGTTTTTGATAAGTAAGAATTAATGCTAAGTACGCATGGCACTATTTTACTGACTTTGAACTTCATTTTAGTACTTAGCTATAACGAAGAAAATGTTGTAGCTAAATTTGCCAATACTTTTTAAGTGCAGTTTTAAAACGAGAATCCGATAATTTAATTTTGCTATCACTAAAATTATTGATCTAGTGTGTATTTTTTTGATAAAACTATAGTTGGGAGGGAACTATACGTTTTTACCATGATTCTATGACAGCATAAAACATCGATTTAATAAATGTGTGTGATATTCATGGAAAAAGTAAAACTTATTTACGATTAAAGTATGTAGAATTTTAATGTCAGTGTGTTAATTTTTAAAGTGCTATTGTTTCAGAGATCTGATCCTTTTTGAAACAAACACAACTGTTGATGTTTAAACTTAAATATAACGCAAGGTCAGATTTTGAACTATTTCATAAATTACCTCCTTTATATCAGAACTATCAAACAATATTGATGATGACCAGTATTATTAGTGCACTTTCAATTAAAATTTCACGATGATTGTATAAACGTTTTTGTGCAACTCGGAAAACTACTTTTACTAGGTGTTAATATGTAAATAATACATTAATTTTGCGTGATTTAAAATTTAAAAATATAGTTAAATTTACGTCGACTACTCTTCTTGTTAGAGAGTGTTAATATGATTATTAGACAGTAAAACTATTACATGATTACCTAAAAACACTAATCAGAAATGGGAGAGCTTTACTCTCACGATGAACTCTTTCCGACTCTAATTTAACACAAATCCTGGCACCAAATGTACTATTTTTAGTGTTTTTGTCGCCTTGTTCCTCAACTAAATACCTGTTCGATGTCCATAAGATTTTTATTCTGTTCATCCTAATCAGTATGTTCCCACAATCGAGAAAATTTTAAAATAATTAAAAAAAAAAGCCTTTAGAAATCCTACACGATTGACTAAAAACAGAGTGGCTGGAATATACCATCTGCCTGCTACTTAAATCATCGTCTAAACTCTTCATTACAGTGCTTGTGAGGTAATAACTGAAAAAACGGAGCTTCGAACAGCTTATGAATAAAATGCTCGATGCATGTCTTATTCGTACGTTTTATGATATAACGACGCATGACAGTCTCTGCATCATCCAAGATATTCCCTACACTTTTTGTGCCACAAAAAAAGAAAAACCCTTAAAGGATTTCACGATGTTTGAGTATCTTTCGAACTCATCCACCAACTCCTCTCTCACGCAGGAGTTCGTTCAAACAAATAAGTATCGAAGTGGATGAAAACAAAAGGTTTCCTACGCCCACGGGGATTACATCCAATTAAAAAGGATTAGCTTCCCGGGCAGCGCACTTTGAGACAGAAGTCATTATATTAATCAATGGAAGAGACTAGCAAGCGATTTCTGGAAACGTCTCATTTTTACGCCCCATCGCTATCTTTAGCAGTTTTCTTACAAGGGTAGAAGAGACAAAGATAATTTTTTAAAGTTACTTCTAGAAAATATATCTTGCTCCCAGATTGATCGATTTGTGTGCACTTGGTAAGTAATTAATTTGTTTAAATCTTTGTCTTTTGAATGAAATCCCTCCTCTTAGGTTATTTTGAGTGGAGTACTTGAATACAAGCGGGAAGCAATTTAAGCGAAAATAATAGTTCTTTTATTTCACTGCTCGGCAGAGCTGGTGCTATTTAGACGCAATTCTGGTCCTTTTGGTCATCGAAAAAAACATTTCAAAATTTACTTTTCAATTCATGATAACTTGTGTTGATAAGTTTATTATGTTAATCATGAAACTAAAATCATGTACAATTCCGTTATCCTACATAGGATATTTAAATAAAATCGATACAAATTAATACGTATTGAGAATGATTCTTTACTTATTATTATTTAAATTTTATTTAATTATTATTACTTATTATTATATTACTTATTATTTAATTTTAAACCCAAAATATAATTGTGAAACTGTTAAACTATTCGAAATAAAATATCTGCTAAACATTGACTCTAATCCTCTGTTAATTTGTGATTTGAGAGCTATCGAGAGTGATTTTAACAAATGCTTTAAGCATTTGTTAAAACTGCTTATTAAAAAAAATGTGTTTATTAATTTAAAAGAAAATTCTAATAAAAAATACTCGAAATTCTTACTTAGAACAACAAACGCCTCGTCAACAGGTTAGAAATATGAAAATGTTAATTGAAAATGTTAATTGAAAATATTCTTAAAAATAATAGTAATTCTAATATATTTTAGAAAACTTTTAGAAGCATTTCGTTTTTTATACAGTTAAAGTGGATGCTTATAAAAACATACTATTGGACAAAAACGCAATAAGTTTTCCGTCATAAAATTTTAAAGAAGCATGAATTGGGGATATATCTTCAATGATTTTGCAGCACAGAATTACGATAAATTATGCTTTGTTGAGAGAAAACAGAAAGTGAAACACAGTAGACTTAACTTTTCAAAACTGTTATAAACGAAAGATACATACTTTTTAAAACAATAGATATACACCCTATGTCAAAAAATGAAAAAACACCAAAGTCAGAGTTTGAGAGGAATGAAACATGTACTGTCGAGAATGAAACTGTTACTGATCAGTTTATTCAGTCACATCGCTTTAAACCCTAATGTTATGATGTGGGGAGTCAACACTAGTGGTGGTACGAGATAGTTTGACAGCACAGCGATGCGTCCAGCATACCCTTCAATCTGTGGTTTTGCCTTTCATGTCACACGTTCAAAGAGCTATTTTACAGCACAATAACGCCCGGCAACACACACAACTTGCATCTTCCAGTAGTGCATCCAATGATATTGAAACCTTTTCTTCGCCATATAGAGATCCACAGATCTGTCCCACTTTCAGCATATGTGAGATAATTGCCCTCCCCCAAAACGAAGAAGCTGAAGCAGCAGCTGTGGAATGCTTGGCATAGTTTTCCACCGGATAGCAAAAGGGTTTTGTTCGATTCCGTGTTTCGCCTTACATCGGCATGTATCACCACTAAGAGATATTGAAAAAGTACTAATCTATAACCGTTCTTATGTGACTCTACTATAATAAAAGTTCATCTAGATTAAATGACGTGAACATTTCTTTGCCGTTTGAGCATCACACATATTGAATTTCATTCCGATAAAACACTGGTTTTTGGTTGCTTCGATTATTTTGGTAGAGCGTAATTGAGTATAGTTTGTATAAAAACCCTTGTTTAAAAATGAATATCTAGCAGCATATTTAACGCGATAAATAATGCTTATACTTCAATTTTTAAATAAAAATACCAAATGTTTATTAGTCTATCTATCATAGCAATCAACAAGTGTTGAGCTATTGAAACGAATAAGAAATATTCATGTCAAATGCAGTGCCATAAATTTGGTAGGATAACATAAAAGTCTTCATGAAAATTTATAACAAGAAGTTATTTAACCCCTTGGAAGCTAGTTGATTAAACGAAATACTAAAACGGTGGATACACAAGACCTCACTAATCCTTAATTAATTTATTACGTAATTTAACGTTTTAGAAGCGATAGATGGCTCCCTGGGTAGAAATACATTAGTTGAAACTCCAACACCTTGGTTGTTGCTGCTTAATTTAATTTTCCGTGACTCGACAAATTAACGTTTTTCCTATGATGAAAGTGGGTTTGAAGTACTTCTTTCTGCACGAAAACGTAGTTAAAGAACAGGGAAAATCTTTCCCAGACAATCACCAGAACGTTAAACGCAAATCTAATTTGATTTAAAAGAGGTTTTCCGCTTTATTTTTTGCAGAAGTCTCTTTTATGCTCCTTTTTTCTGTAAGTGAGAGATTTGGGACGAATTTTTCTCTTGTGGAAGTTTGTAATTACAATTTGAAATTTCGTTACCGTGTCAGACCTTTTTTAGTCCAACGTATTTAAAGTGCCTTATTCATAGAATTTTTTCAGCTGAATAAGTTTAAACCACTTTCCTCAGAGATCCGATTTTTAGTTCATTTGAATTATTTAATCTACAAGAAATGTTTGGTCTGAGAATTTCTTTATGAGCATTTCATGTGATGGAATGCAAATTTTTATAAAGAATTTCTTGTTTGTAAAAAGTTATTCTCTTTAACAGGGAAGGTATGCTTTAAAATCGGCATCCTAAGTGCGTCAAAAAAATTGTTTTCAATTTCTGTGTCTGTTTAAGCGGCATTAGTTTAAAAACAAAAGTAAGAAAAATTATTTTGTGTTATTTGTAACAAAGAAAAAACTTTGTCTTTACCTATCTGAAAATCCACGTTTGAATAATTTCTTTTAAAGTAAGAGTAAATACTTAATATTCAAATGCTTAGTACATTCATATGAGGGATTGACGAGGATTCTCCTTTTTTTTTTTACACTTAATCCTCTGAAGGATTCATACTCATACTTCCTCCTTGTTACATCTAGTCTTCCCTGCATGACTTCTAACCAATCTTCCCTGCATGACTTCTAACCAATCTTCCCTGCACGACTTATGACCTCTAACCAATCTTCCCTGCACGACTTATGACCTCTAACCAATCTTCCCTGCATGACTTCTAACTAATCTTCCTGCACGACTTATAACATAACCAATCTACCCTGCATGACTTATAACCAATCTTCCCTGCACGACTTATAACAGAACAAATCTTCCCTGCATGACTTATAACAAATCTTCCCTGCACGACTTCACGACTTATAACATGCATAACCAATCTTCCCTGCATGACTTCTAACCAATTTTAATTTTTGTCGGGAGATACCGTGGTGGTTCCGAGACGGCTCCTAATTTACCTGGAGAATAAAACTATCCCTGGGCACTTTTAGGGTGATCAGAGTATCAGTGAGATTGTATTAAATAGTTCTAGGTTATCAGTTGGTTGCACACATAGCGAAAAGCACTAGTTATAAAATTTAGACATTTATAAATAAGCTAAGGACGATACGAAACTAGAAACAGCTCGGGTTTTACAGTCTTTCTCCAATTTTACTTCTTGAAATTCCAAATTAATTTATTCTTCACATTCCATATCGTGGTTACAGTTTTCACTTACAAATTAAAAAATATATATACTAATATCAGTTTGTGCGTGCTTGATAGTTATATCAATATAAAACACTGTTTAGAAGTGCACTAGTAGCAGCTATACACTCATACTAAAAATTAAATTAATGGAGTTCTCGTAAGCTCTCACAATCGTTTTGATCAATAAAATCATTCCAGAAAATTATATGAGTAAATAACCGATAGAATCCTTCCAAATTATTCTGTTATGATGAAAAGCCCAATAGAATATTTCCAAGGGATTTTAATCTAAGGAAAGAAAGGATAGAATCTACATCCAAGGGATTCTATTATAAGGAAAATACCAATAGAATCTTTCCAAAGGATTCTATTCGAAAAATATATAGAATATTTTTAAGGGTTAAAAGAATTCATATATACTTTACCCGCTCATCGAAAACTCTTCCTGTGTTGTTGTAGTAATTTACATTTTCATTATTAAGCTTGGAAAGTGCTTAACTTGAACATTTTACTTATAAAGTTTATTAAAATGTATGTCTATGTTAATCATCAAAAATGATAAAGTTTCTTTCAAATTTAGTTAATTGATGTTTCTCTTTCACTGTACGTTCCTTAATATAAACTTAAATAATCTACAGTTCTGACCCTAGGATTAATACTAAATCCTCTGTTAAAAGTGGATAATTTATATCCATAGTTCCATCCAGTACATGTTATCACCAACTTTAGGGCAGAAAGTGAAATTACAGTTCATTTTTAAGATTATGTTGGTCACTTTTATCAAACAAATTTTTAAAATATTTTTGGATAACCTGTGTTATTTTAAAACATTTTCCAAGATGTTTAATTTTCCTTCTCAATTTAAACATTTGTATCCCACAGAACTATAACCCCTTAGATTTTAACAGTTACAACAAAATTTACAGGATTTACAAAGATGGGCTGTAGGTTATATAAACTGCCCCCCTTCTGATCAAAAGGAATATATATTTCAATCTATCAATGCACCGTCATCAAAGCAGATTCAAATAGAAGGTGGCTATAAAATTATACATTAATTGGTCCAGTTCTCTTTCGGTTAGAACAAAAATGCATATATTTTTTAGTTTTATATATGATTGATAAATAAATTATTTTGAAAAACGATTTATAGCTGAGCTAATTGATGTATTTTTTTTTTTTTGGGGGGGGGGGGTATATATTTTTTAAACATTGTAGCAACGATTACTTTTGTGCAAAAAAAAATAATGTTTGGGCACTAAATGAATGGAATAAATAAATTCATGCATATATACATTTATATTTTTCTGCCTTTGTCACTGATGTCATGTCATGGATTAACGCAATTTAATACCCACACCCCCTAAGAGCAAGTCAGAGCATAGATTCAAGAAAAGGGATGAACTTCTCATGAAAGGGGTCCACTTTAAACACGTTCCGTTTTCTTATATATTTAAATATGATAAGCTACAATGTTACAAATTAACCTTGTTCTTAAGATAGGACCCACAACGGAAGCTCAGAATGGGATATTTTAAGTCCTACGCGGATCTCATCCAAAAATAGCTAATAGATAATCATATAACTTATACTATTTATCTCCATGAAAATTCACAAAAGACCTTCTTGTTTTTAAGACCTTTCTCTTCGATACAATGTTATTTCTCGTACCTTTCTAAGCAAATATGCTCAATGCTTTTCCTTAGAAGCACATACATATTATAAAAGTTTACTGCATTCCAGCGAGTTTTTTTCTTGGATAGAGTAGGAAATTAATAACATTGCGCTTCTAAACAAAAGAATGCTTTTTAATCGTAAACGTTTTTAATAAAAAAAATACTTTTCACTATTCATCTTTAGAATACCTTTTCGATGGCCAGACTGGGTCCGCAGGCCGTAGTTTGGGGCCTTTTCTCTTGATAATAACCATAATGTTGCTGCAAAATAATAATTACTGAGAACTTATTTTATAAAATGTTTCCAAGAGACACATAGTCTTTTACTTTCGAATTTATGTGACAGATGGCACCACAATTGCTATCACATTGTCTTGCTGTCTATTTCTCTCAAACTTGTTCTAAAGTTCTAGTTTTTGCTATAACGCTTTTCGTTTCAAATGAAAATGAATGGAACTCGTGGTTTCTGTGATAATTTAGATAGAATGCAGAAAAGAACCGAATATACTATATCTTTCAAAATAAATCATGAAGGTCCACATACATTTTCAACGTAAATAATACATTATTATTTTGTTGTCTATTTTGATTAAAAATAATTATATAAACTGTCCTTTTGTTAAACTAGCCGACGTTATTCCTTTCAACGAAACATCCAACATTTTATCGTGTATATTTAGGAGAAAAGTTATATAGTGGTTTTTGCACACGTTTCCCGATTCGAAACTGTTATAAATTAATTGTTACCTGATTTGAAAAAAAAAATTGAAATATGCACTTATTGTTGAGAAAAAATGGGTATGTGAATACTTTTAGGGCACATTCGTATGAACTGTACTTTTTACAAAGTTCAATCATGTGTTCAATTTTTAAATGTTATTAAAATTTGAGTAAAATTCTATATGCTCAACACTTTTTATTTTGAACTTACTACTATTAAGATACTCATAATTTTTTTTTTTTAATATTTGAGGATCATCAGGTTTTGGCAAATGTGCTTAAAGTCGCTTTATACCTTGTTTTGGTATCTTTTAGTATCAAAAGACATATGACACGTTTCCCAGACACCTTTTCAGATAATTGAAATTTTATCTGACCTAAGCTGATGGCTTGGTTGCGATAATGGAACTAACGAATTAAATCTTGCATTTAGTTTTGCTTACTATATGTGTATTCTATATCCCATCGCATTTATTTTAAACATCTGAGTTCACGTTTAATGTAGATTTTTTTTCATTTATTGCTGTAATTTCCAAATGCATTCTTGAACCCAAGCTTGATTGTACTTGTAAGTATTGTTTCTCCTATAGCCATGTTCAAGAATACGTAATTTAAAAATTTACTGAAATTAGAAATTCAATGAAACCGCTCTATTTTAAAAAGAAAATAATTGGATTTTATTCTATTCATATATTTTCCAGATTTAGAAATACGTTAGACCAATGAATGTGTTGAATATATGTGTTCTTGCTTCTATTTTGTTAGAAAACATAATTTTAATTTAATTTAATTGTTTAAGGATTGATATGTTTCTGTTTCATTTATTATTATTTGTTATGAACTATTTTGCAGAGATTTAAGTTTCATATTATTTTTACAGGTAAGACTTTATAAATTCAAATTTCAAAATTCAGAGAATAAATGAAAAAAATGCACACATACAATGTGAAATAACAATTTTTGGTTAGTTATTGTTTCTTACCTTCTCGTTTATTATGAATTGAGTGAAAGTATTTCAACAAATACTTTAGAACCATTTTATTAAAAAAACCATCCCCGTGAATGCTTTTGTTTACTAAAATATTTGTTTACTTGCATTGTAATGATTTTAATACGTTTAAAACTTACTATCTTAGAGAGAGTGTAACCTTTTAATATTCAACTTTAGATTAATAGATTATCTACTGACAATAATATATTTCTAAGATGATTTATATTTCTTATGACTAAAGTTTCAGAGAGAAGTCGTGTAATATTTTTATCAATTCAAAGAGAAAATATTAATATATGAACATAAAAAAAAATTCCTTTTTACCACACGAAGCAGTTAAATGTACTAATGAAACATAAATATAAAATTGTATCGTTGAGTTAAAAATCAAGAAACAGGTGATAAAAATAATATGAAAAGGAAATATATAATTTTTATTAATAATAAAAAGCAAATGAAAGAAGATAAGTAATATAAGACCTTATGTTAAGGCAGCTTTAGTTTTACAAACCTAAATATATGATTTATACAAAACTATATAAACATTTCTTATGGTAAATTAAAAGCAAACTTTCCAACAAAAATTGCTATTAAGAATAATTGTTGTTTTTCTTTCAGTATAGAAAATTATTTGTTATGAAGACAACATGGCTTCCCATTTCTTTTACTGTTCAGTGGTTAGCCTTAATTCAGCGAAATATTTTGATAAAGAAAAGAAATGTGTATCAAATTATTCTGGTACAGTATTTTCATTGGTTAAAAATAAATTTTGAAAAAATGCCATAAATTCTTAATCCGCTAGAGTACCATTGTTTTATTTTTAATTATATTATAAAATGAGGTAACGGATTATTTGTTTTATCTCAATAAACTGAAAACATTGGTACACATTTGTTGTATAAATCTATAACATTTTCCTTATAATTTATACTTCGTGTCATGATTATAGTCTAAAAGCACCATAGATTGTCTGTCAAAAGTTACATGCATTGCGTAAAATTCTGTTATTGGAAAAGACAAATTAAGATTTTTCTATGTTCTATGTTTCTATGTTATTAGTAACTTTCTTCTTTGATCTCAAACTTTATATATTGTATAAATTTTGCAATAACTCACGAGAAAATCACTGTTCCTTAAATTGCAAGTCAAGAATAAAGCTCTTTTTGGGACTAATGTTTTGACAAGATTTATGTCTAAAAAGCTTTGAATGAATTGAAATTTAAGTATTTTATGTAAATGCTATTAGTACAAGGTAATGCAAATTGAATTCCGTTTCTGTGAACAAGATACTTATAGTATGATTTACAATTATGATAGTGAAGTTAGCCATAACCTTTTTTCTACTTTTAAAATAATTTTAGAGACCTTTAATGTTCCATATCGTTGCCAGACAGAAACCACTGTCTATGGAATTAAAATGCTGACGACAACACTTCTGCAGACAAAATGGATATAATTGCTTATAACTGTAAAATTATCAAAATTACTATGATAGAATAGTAACGATAAATAGAAACATTATGAATGATAGAAAAAACAGTGGGAAAGTTTTTATTAAAGTCCTGCTTGCGGAGCATATATTCAATGAAAACACTCCTGAAAATTACTAATTGGTTACACTGAACTATATTTTATATAATTTGCCATAATAATTGCAAAATTCACATTTTAGGAGCTGCTTTTTCCAGTTTTCCTAATAATTTTCCTGGTAGCTCAAACGGGACAACTGAATACCCAAACTTACTCTGACGATGAAACATTCTACGACATCTCACTGCTTAAGATGATACCCAATAACTTTGAAGAGTCAGAAAAGATTACTTTGTGCGTAGCCCCTAGAAATATTCGAAAAGAATTTTTGGTATCCATGCAGAGTTCTTTGGCCACGCGCTTGCAAATGTTTGTTGAAGTAATAATATTCGAAGACGAAAAGAGAATGTGTCAGAGACTCGAGAGGGCTGAAGACGCTAGAATAAACTGCAGTGTAGCTGTCGTCCTGTCAGACAACGGTACAAAGGAGGGATCATATGTAATACGAGTACCTGAGGTTGGCGGACTTGGCAGCTACTTAAGTGAAGGTAAATACTTTGTTTGAATTATATTGATAGAACCTGTTGAATTATATTGATAGAACCTGTTGAATTATATTGACGACCTGTAAAATGGGTTTGATCTGTGTTTGATTTTACTTTACTTCGTTTAGAAATTAAAATAATCTACCCCATTTCTTCAGAAAATTGCTTAACTCTTTAGGAAAAATCAAAAGGCAACCTTTTTGTCTAAGTAATTTATTCTAATTAATTTTAAATAAAAAATTCAAAACTTAACGCAGATACTCATTTGCACCTGCCTGAATAAAATGAAATTCTCTTGGCGATGAATTTTATTTACAAAATTTACATTTGAGGCATTCTCGTCCTGGAAAACTGGTTTTCCTTTTTCACAGTCTAGTGTACGTGACGAAAATTCGATCTACAGCCGTCCTGGCATTCTTCCGTTCACTACAGAAGCATCCAATTTCTCAAAATCAGTACATTTGGCTTGCACAGCTTGACATGTGTTATAGTTCGTCAGGCTGGCTGGTTCATGTATGCATCAGTCTTCATCTCGTCGGGCTAGTAAGCTTCATCGTCATCTAAAAAAAAAAGAGTATCTGAAACATTTAAATCCATTTTTATATACATCTTATAAGACAGTGAATGATCTACTGACGTCAACGTCAGTCAGGGTACATCTTTAGTTTACATTCATTGAGTCAGTCTTGGTAGTTAACTTTTCTCCAAATTATTTTATTTCACTTTGTTGACAAATTGTCATTAAAGTAAATTTCTGAAACTGTTCAGTGGTACTATCAATTTTATTCCTTAGAGAACTGACATTTAATTTCAACCTCGTATTATCGTAAATTCAGATTTCTTGTCCAGGAAAAGCGCAAGCCCATTTGTTTAAAAAAATATCACCATTTTATCATTCGTCATCATGTTTCACATGAAACAGATTGATATGAATACTGGGAAAGCATTTTGCTCCTTGAATAATCTTAGACAGTAATGTTTGACTTATTTTATCAATTTATTCATTGACGTTTTCTTCTTCTGCTGCATCCATTAACGAATTGGCAGTTTCTTCTCCTTCCTATGAGGACTGGGAAAGGATTTTGCTCCTTGAATAATCTTAGACCTTTATATTTGACTTCTTTTATCCATTTATTCACTGACGTTTTCGTCTTTTGCTGCATCTCTTAACAAATTTGCAATTTCTTCTCCTTCCTTGCCAACATCAGTCAGTTTGAATGTGTCAAAGATTTTATAAATTTAGCATGCAAAGGATCAGATATATCAACAGCTCCAGGAACGAATTCGACATCTATAAATTATACTAGTTTCCTTAAAAGTTGGCTTTTCTGTATGCTTAGAAGCTTCTTCTTTTGGAAGTTATATAGATATAGAGGATAATTTCTTCTTTTTATGACATCTACGTTTAGATTCCTTCCTTTTGACAAATAACTTCTCCTCTTCACCATATGCATCATCTTCATCAACTGAAACTAAAGTCAGAGTAATTGTTTTTGTTTATGTCTTCCCATCATCCAGAGACTGGCCGCATTACAGTATCAAGATTATAGCCTTAAAGCTGTGCTCTTTCTCTTTTAAGCTCCAAAAGTACTTCATTGCGGTAACCGGAATTTTTCTTTAGTTAAAATTCTGTTTTTCTTCCGAACTCTTGTACACTTCACTCCTAAGCTTTAATTTTGTTCACCAGCTCTTTTCTTCCAAGATGCGCCTCTTCTCTTTCTCAATTTTTCTCTGTTGATCATCTTATAATAAACGTTTCTGTTTTTCAGATGTCTTTATTAAACGTTCTTCTTCAAATATGCGATTTTGTTTCATAATAACTTTAAGTTGTTCTAGAAAACGCTTCTATTTTTCAAGGGCTTACCTTTGAAGTTCCTCCATAATAAGTTCATGTTCTTCAGCCTTCATTCGTTTTTTATGGTCTTCTTGTCCATTACGCATCTCTTACAATTTTCTTAAGATAAATTCATTCTTGGCATTGTCTTTGAATTTAATGCTTGGAATTCTCTCTTAAATTAAAGGCTTAGCATTAATAGAATTTAGTGCATTTACAGAAAATGTTTCGCTGCAATTATCTCTTTATGTTGTTAGCTACTAATTTTAGGGCCCATTGGGCCCATTAAGCGTTACTTATCTGCCAACAATATTTGGTCTTCCCTCCGTATTCTTGCTAAGGAAACAACCTTTAAATTCAATTTTTCATCAGCTTTCTAATCCTCTTTTTGTTGTTGAATGACTTGGAATCACGATCGTCGAATTTTTCGTAGTAGTTCTCACGTCATTTGTCCAATTCTGCGTAGTAGTCTTTACGTCATTTGTCTCTCAATCGTCGAACTCTGAGCAATTTCAATTACACCCGTTAGCCTACAACAATCGTTTTATCTTCTCTTACATACCATGCGTCCCGGTCCTCATCAGTATCGTTGTTCATCTTGACCTAGCTTACAAATTTGTTAGACTTTACGAATTAAAATAAACTCAAAGATTCATCGAACACATTTTTACAGACAAAGGCTTAATACACCAAATGCTTTTTGAAACGACATATCTTCCATCAAAATCTAGAGAAATCTCAGAACAAACCATGTGTAGGCTCGCTGAATCTACAGACATAGCATGGTAAGCAATATAATTTCAATAACGAAAGAAAATTTATATTAATTACAAAATCCAGAGAAGAAATTTTAAAAAGCAGTTAGAAAATTTCAAGATATTTCCGAAAATGAAAGTGTTGATAGATCAGAGCGTCATCAGGGATGAGCCTGACCCAGGCAACACCAAATGGTGTTTTCTATGCATGTGTAGCAATATGCTAAAACATTGCTAATACACTCCCCAAACATCATAAAGAACAAAATAAAAAGATAGATTAGGCTAAACGTCAATTCAGGTAAGAAGTAATGGCATAAGGCAAGAAACTAGAACATCATAACATCAAAGGACACAAGCCCAAAATGCAAATACACTAAATTAAATATAATATTAAACCATAAAAAAGCAAACACACAAAACAGAGTGCAACATTAAACCATAAAGAAGAAGGAATAAGAATAAGAATACAAAACCTAACCTATAACAGCAGCTGGAATACTGTTGATACTTGGGAGACCGTTGTAAAATAGCCCGAAGATCGCCATCAAATGTCACTAACTATATAGTCCACAAAACTTTAATATCAAGGACACATTTTAAAATTGCCGCCTTGAAAATATTCAAATGTAAAAATTGCACTGTTCGAATACAAAAATGTGTTCGTCTCCAGCCCTCATGAAACGATAGTGTTCCATTTCCAATTTTAAAATTAAAGTTCAGTTTCTGTTTTACTGAACTCAAAGCCAGCTAATACGCCCCAGAAGTAGTATGCAATTGGAATTAATCATCGGTTTAAAAATTTCTTAGTTCTGTTTTAATCAGTTTTAAAAACATGAAATACACAAACTATGGCATTGTAAACATGAGAAATGTGGAACAAGACACCTGAAATTATTTTTTTTATTCCAATTCTGACGATTATTCTAAAGAAAACAATATTGGAACCTAAAAATTATATCCATACAAGAGGAAAAGATGCATTGTTTTTAAATTTTGAATGCATGACCTTGCATATGTTGATACTATTGTACATATGAATATATATTGATGATATACTCTTGCTTTATTACCGATTTAGACTGTAGTAATGTGAATGTTTACAAGTGTCCAGCTCTTAAATACTATGGCTTATTTAGTAGCACTCAAATATCTGTGGATACAGCTTTTTTACAGGTAAATGAATTGTTTTTTGTTTTGTTATTTTTATTCTTGAGCATTTTTAACGACACCAAATTATCTTTACTATTCCTAATGTGAGAAATAGGAGTATGACTTATATTCACAGTTATTTCGAGTCAACAGACATTTTATGTTTGAAGAACGATTAAAATGCATTAATAAGCAATCTATAATCATTATTTAAAGGTAAATATATTGTGTTTCTTTTTAAAATAATATAAGTCAGCAAAAAGGTTTTTTAATTTTTAAAATAGCCTTCGGTATCCTGTTACAATTAAAAGAATTAGATAGGTACCTCGATTAGGTACATAAGTAATTAAAAAAACAACAAATAAAGGATATTTGTACAATGAATTTTCACAAACCAATTTTCTTTGAAAAAATTCGTAAGATTTAGTTTATTTTTTATTCTTTCAGAAATGAATTATTTCGATTTTGAAGTAGTTTGTAATTTGAACATTGTCAATCATTTTGGTCGAAAAATCTGTTTGTGATGCACTAAATTTATCGCATTCTTCTAAAAATCTTTGTAATAGAACCGTTACTGAAGTTTTTATAAATTACAGAAGTATTAAATGAAATTAAGAACTTGTATTTTTAAATAATTAAGTTATTAAGTGATGATAATTAATTTTATTTAAAACTATGGAACAAAGCATATTCGGTTTGAAAATTTTGGAATAAGAAACATATTCCACTCGAACTTCAAGAACTTTACACATTTAAAAAATATCATCTGCACTAAACATTATTGTAGCAATTATGAAAATCTTAGTTTAGTAACTATTGATTACCATTAATATCAATTATAAGAGAGAAGGCACCAAAAATTTTGACATTGTTTTTTCGACATAGAATAATGTGATTTCCTACATTGAAGCACACAAATTCTTCTATCATAGCAAAATGCATATGTATAAGAAATTGTTGAATAATGTACGTAATATTACATAAAGACCTATTGCAAATTTGAAAACCAATAGTATTATAAACTCAGAAAATTCTAAAACCTAACCACTGAAAGAATTTTGAAAATATTTTAATTGTAATTAATTTGAGTCTCAATTGAATAAAATCTTTGTTTTATCTTTTTAATTGAGCAGAATCAACGAAATTTACCAACGTCTTCGTATGTAAATGTTTTTCATTCCGATATGTTTCTAGGAATGGACCAGAAATATGAGATTCGATTTACCAGATATACCAATTCGAGGATATATTCCAAGTACTCTAGCAAGACTAGGAGACTCTAAATTGACCATTATCAAGTTCATTTGTATACTTACAATCTTACCAATCTGTTGTGTTTTAATTGAAAATATAATTCACGAGAAGAGTATAAAAACCAAAGAAGCCATGCAGATTATGGGAATGAAGCCGCTTGCCTATTGGTAACAAAATTTCCTACTGTTTGAAATTTAATACTTTGAATACACACATTATATTTTATTTTCAATTTAGCTATAATTAATTAATGTTTTCATTTATTTAATTTTAATATTTTTATAGTATAAAAGACTGTCTCAAAAATGACTAGAATATCATCGGATGATCAGTTATTTTTAGTTTACTACATACTAACCCTCTAAGGGTCATGGACGTATTATTCTCCAATGCAACTTACAGTTTTCACTTCATGGATTTCAATCGGTGTTGGAATTCTTGTCCAATGTAACCTTTCCTTGGATTCTTAAAACCCTTACATATGGCTATTTAGTCATCCATTGCGTTAAAGGGTAAAAGTAATAGTAAATCAATTGAAATTACGAGACGTTCAAAGGTTTAAAGTTGGTTATCATGAGAAAAAAAACCCCAGGGTTAATACGTTACAGTTAATTGTTTAAATATACTAGTTTTTATACATAGTATTTGCATTGCCTAGTATATTTAAGGAATCTTTGTTTTCGTATTCAGCTCTCTCTAGTTTAAAAATTAAAGTTTAAAATTCGGCAAATTTTAAAACGCACAAATTTATATACTTACTAGCAAAATACCCGACCTTACTCGGTTTGAATTGGTTTACTCTAGATTGAAGAGATAATCAAAATATATAATGACTTACGTTTTTTGTAGAATAAAAATTTATTTAACATCTTTCGCCATCTTTATATTTTCTACAACTTACTTTGGACACAAATCTTACACATGCATATCCATTCATGTAATACATTTCACATACATCGCACAATTGCTGTATGACAAAGCTACAAAATGACGAAAGGTGATACCAAAGTTACTACTATAAAAGACGATTTTGAGGGGGATTTGGAATTCCCTTTCTTAAGTTCTTTTTATGTTCAACTCAATTAATTAAAATTACGATTTACGGCGAGTGCTCTCGCACTCATAGTCAACAAAACAATATTTTTTTGCTTGTGGCACTCTTGCCTCCGGTATGCGACATTGTGAAATTTTGCAATCTTCTCCTGTCATTATTACAACGAATTTTTTAATGTTGGAAAAAGTTCCAGTTTGGATTAATAAACATTATTATTCTTTCAATAACGGCATTATTCTTTCAATAACGGCATTATTCTTTAAATAACGGCATTATTCTTTAAATAACGGCATTATTCTTTAAATAACGGCGTTATTCTTTAAATAACGGCATTATTCTTTAAATAACGGCATTATTCTTTAAATAACGGAATAATTCTTTATAACGGCATTAATCTTTCAATAATGGCATAACTCCACTTAAAATTTACTGAAAAATTTATACTGACTTACCTAACATTTTAAAGTCTAATAGTTTGTAGTGCTGTTGCGTGTGATGAGAAGGAAAACACATTTATTAAAATAATAAATATTTAATAAATAAATAATAATTTATTATTAATTAATAACAACGAAGTAAAACAAAATAAAAGATGTCGCAAAAAATTGTTCTAAAGATATTAATTTGTGATTCAATTTTATCTCTTGATCTCGCACAGTTGCCACAACTTACAACTAAAAGTGTACAAAATTTAGAAATGTGAAATTAATTCAGAGCGAAAGAACCAGAAAAAATATCACTGCTCGCGCGATCTTGTTCATTCTCGTTTCATTGAAAAATATCGTCTGTCCCAAATATTCGGAAATCGTTTTCATTGCGCAAAGAATAAAAATAAGACTCGAAATAAATGAAATATCATAGATGAAATTCCATAAAAAAAAAAAAATTGAAGTATAATTATTTTTTCAGCAGTACTGGTAAAGCAATCGAAGTAATCGTAATATTCAATAGACATTCCAATTTTTCCAAAACTACCAAATTATGGTTGATTTAAGTATACTTACTCAGGTGTTTTAGCATGAAACTCAACTAAATATAACAATAAAGAAATGTATATTATTGCATTCACTAAGCTAATAAATAATGTATGAAATAAAATACAATGCAATCAAATATCTGGAATACAATTCATGTGATGGCTACACAAACACACAAACACAAAATCGAGCATAGAACAGAAAGACGGACAGACAGACTTTCGCAACCAATGCTACTCACTAAATGAAGATAAGTACTCACTGTATGCAAATTTTCATGAAAATATCATAAACCGCGTGGACGTGTATAGGGCACAACATACAGACAGACAGACAGACACCAAACGAGAAAAAGGCGGATTCGGCATCAGAAGGGTCCAAAACGGATAGAAAACTTGAAATGGGTCGAAAATAATGAATGTACAAACAAACACTCCATTCTTATTTATATAGATATTATCCTCATACATATTTGCTTTATTTTGGAAATGAAATGATTTTCTTATAATCACCAAAAAATTCATTTGAACCTTTCCCGTGCAAATTGAAAAAGCAAGAATAATAAAAAAGATGACTGAATAAAGTTATGAATACTCATAATATATTACTAATAGTATGATTAAAAATAGAGAAATCAGAGATTCTTAAGATTATTCACAAAAAATATTCAAGAATACTTTTTTGAAGAATCGAAAACAAGTATTGATATAAGTAAAAGTGATACTTAATTTAAAAAAAATATTTAAAAGCAACCAATAAGTAAAACGTGAAACGTTGAAACTTATTGTTATGATTGTTGAAAGGGGGTTCATAAACATTCATCTATATAAATGTAATATCAAATTAATCGTATAGCATCTGTAATATTAATAAAGTCATCTGTAATATATTAATTAAATTCATCTGTGGAACTATGGAATTTTACTAATTTAGTTGCTTATTTGAATTAGTGGTAATTTGAAAAGTAAATCGGAAGCCTTCATCACATCCTCTTCGCTTTTTGTAACCTTTTCATTTTTCACATGATTCAATTTTGCATGGAATGTTCTGGAGGGAATATTCTAGATGGAATGTTCTAAATGGATCACACAAAAATATGTATAATAGGGTGGGCCGAAAAAACACAATTTTTTTTTCAAGTCGTAGTACCGCGGAAAGGTTGCGAATGTAGGAGACTAAAAATGGGTAAAAAAATAAATAAAATAGGTTTATATCTTATTTATAAATTTGCCAAAATTTGGAAAAATTCACATTTTTACGATAAGTTTTAACAATTTTAAATTAGCCTCTTCTCGAATGTAATAGCTGAAAATTTTATATATTAGAACCACAGAAATTAAAGTTTAAATAATATTTAAATCCATGAACATCTTCCGGTAGCGCATTCCTTTCAAAGTTTTTGATATTTTGAAAAACAATTACAAATAAAGGTAGATCACACACAATTCATAGAAAAAATACTAACAACTTACTTCTCGTAAAGTTAGCAATACCGACCCAGATTTTAAAGTGCCAAAAAAAGTTTCCTCTTATAATTCAGATGAGAATTCAGTTAAAATCTACTGCATTACTGAGCGATTGTTATGGAGTTTCTGATCGCGCTACCACTGCTATCGTATCAAGTGTTTTGCACGATTAATTACCGATTCTGACGTCTCCCATCTTATAGACAAAAACAAAATAAGAAGAGAAAGAAAATGTTAGGGCTGAAATGTGTAAATCTGACGAATTTCCACAATAAGGTCTTTATTTTAATGGAAGGAATGATGACATGTTAGTAGCAGATCTAGCTCATTCGAAAAGGTTTCGTAGAGTAAAAAAGGAGGAGCAATTCAAGAACCTGATTCAGTCTACATCGGCTATGTTACTCTAACTTCTGGAAGTTCTGAAGATATTGTCACTTCTATTATTTCTTATCTGTCTGGTAATGGTATTTCTTTTGAAAAATTAGTTGTAATAGGATGTGATGGCACTGATGTTAATGCAGGTTGGAAAAACGGTCCGATTCGCCGAATCGAAACACATTAGGGGAAACCGTTACAATGGGCAGTTTGCCTTCTCCATTTCAATGAACTGCCATACTTGCGTCTGTATTAATGCCTAGACGGTAAATCAACGGGTCCGAAATCTTTCATAGGGCCAATCGTTGAAAATCTAAGTGACTGCGAAAAACGTCCAGTGATTAGCTTCAAGAGCATTGGCTGTCAGATTCCCACAATAGACAGAAGTATACTAAGTAAGGATCAGCAATATTTCCATAGCAATAAAGTCGGGAAACTGTAAAGAGGATTTGGTGTAAGAGATCCTGGTCACTTGTCACATTCGAGGTGGTTGGCAACAGCAAATTGAACTCTCAGATTGTACTAAATTGAAGTAAGTCCCACACCTGAGCTTCAAGAAATAGTTATATTTATTTTGAAATCATGCATGCCAGTGTTGTTTAGTATTAAAACAAATAAATACTTTACAGAAGGACCAAAACTTGTGTACCAATCAATACAATCTTAAAGGTATCTGCCTGAAGATTTACGTAATATTATCGACCCTGTGATCGAACGAAATGGATTTTTCGCTTTTCCAGAACATTTAATGTTAACCATGACGCAATATAATACAAAACACATAAGAGAGCTCGGACTTCTACGCATTCTAAAGGCGAGGCAGTTAGATTCAAAGAAAACAATTGTTAGAACATTCATGCCACCAAAATTCAATTTCAACGCTGTAGACTACTCGGAAATAATTAACTGGATTGGGGGGGGGGGACTGATTTATCTTATCCCCATTATTAAAAGAGATCAGCGTGATGATGAGATTAAATCACATTTTCAAAGTGACTCAGTCCCTAATTGAGATATAACATTCAAGCATTCCCAGTTCACACACAGGCAGTTGAACGATGTGTTAAACTCGTAACAGAATCCTTAGGTTAAATTTGCTGAGCTGAGTCTAGGGATAGTTTTATCAGAACGACTTTGCTGTCAAGGTCAACCGTGCCTAACTTCGCCCATAAATCATATTTCAAAGAACCTTCAGTTAAGAATGAGTAAAAACGGAAAAGTTCAATAGTTCAACATGATTTTCTTGAACTTACGACTCTTCACACAAAAACTTAGTTTTTTTTAAAAATCTGTTTATAAATATTACTAATGGTCTAAAATAATTTGTTTTTAAACATTTAAACTTGTATTAAATAAAGAAAACAAAAAAAAAAAACATGTAAGTTATTAGTATTTAGTCCCTTGAACTGTAATCTACCTTTATTTGTAAATTTTTTCAAAATTTTATTAACTTTGAAGGCAATGCGCAACCGGAAGATGTTGATGGATTTTAATAATACTTAAACATTGTTTTTTGTGGTTCTAATACATAAGAATTTAAGCTATTACATTCAGGAAGAGGCTAATTAAAAAATTTTAAAAATTATTGTAAAAATCTTAATTTTTCCAAATTTTGGCAAATTTTAGTGCACATGCGCGACCGGAAGATATAAACCGATTTTATTCATTTTTTTACCCCTTTTTAGTCTCTCATATTTGCAACTTTTCCACGGTATTACGACTTGAAAACATTTTTTGTGTTTTTTCGGCCCACCCTAATGTATAAGCGATTAACCGCAGCAAACTATGTTCTTTTTTACATTCAAAACAAAGGTCAGATAGTATCTTAGTTTTTTAGGCGCCAACTTCGTTCTTTTTGGATTCGTATTATGAGTGTGTGGGGGGACAGTAGCGTGCTCCCCAATCCATGAGAGATTTTGCCTTAGGGTTCAATACCATTGTGTGTTACATTCTTCACAGGGAAGAATTGTCCATTGGTGATTGAATTCATGATTCTACAATAAAATTCATACAGTCCACTATCACTGGTCGTGTGTGTGAACTAACGTACTACCAGATGAGCTTCGACGAGACTTCTACATTAGTATTAAATATCGAATATTAGGAATGAAAATTTGACGTAATAATTAGAATAGAATTCCTTATATTTTGTCAAACTTTATTGATGGGTTTGGTACATAGATTTAGGTTATTTTGTTCTATCCGAGGCTAATTAAATCACAATCTTCATGGAAAAAAATAATTTTACCAAATTACTTTCTATTTTGTTGTTATGAGAGAGAAAAAGAGTTCCTTTAATAATCCTTAAATTAGCTAAACTTCATTTCTTTAGGTGTGCCTGGTTCATTTGCGAAACGGCTCTATTAATTCTTATAACGGCCTCTTTGTCAGCAGCATTATATTTCTGTGGGATGTGCTCTTTCATGACTGCGTGTCTACATTTCACCCTCTGGTTTGGATTTGGTTGTACTTTTATTACTCTGTCTATGGCTGCAACACGTTTAAGCAGTAAATCAATGGTAACACATAAGTATATATGGTACATTTACTAGAATGCTATAATATGTGCTTTACTAACGATATATATAATATACTTAACTGAATATATTATCCTTAAAAATGAAAAACTTTGTAGACATATTTTATCATTTCTATCATACTGTCTGTATCTATGCAATAATAGCCGTTTTCAATGATGAAGCATTTTAAACCAAATTGAGAAAATTGTTGAATAAATTTAATGAAGTTTTCTGTACATTCTGGTATAGTAAGGAAAATGCAACTTTAAAACATCTATTAATTTAATAATTTGTTAAAAATTATTTCCTAAATTACAAAATGTTTGGTACTGGAGTTAGTTACAAATAGTTTATTTCATTGTTGTTATAGGAATACAGACAACAAAAATTTTCTGAATTCATGTTCCTAACGCTTAAATAAACTTGAAAGAAGATAATGCGTTTCAATTTTAACAATTCCTTACAAGTAAAATTTTGTTAAAGGTTGATTTAAAAAAAATTAATTCATATAACCATAATTACATCACATTTATTTTAATTAATAAAATTTTAAATTAGCATTTTTTTAGTGATCGAATATTCTGGTCACTGCTGATTAATTCTACGTATGTGTAAACAAATTCCTATTTTAAGTTTTGCCATAATTACCTTTTAAATTTTAAAATACTAATTTAACGTCAGCATATTAACGATTTTCTATTCCACTTCTCTATTTTCCATATTCTTTTTCAGGTTGCAAATACTGTTTTGCTAGTGTTTCTATCAACGGCTTATGTTTCAAAGTATTCGGGCACTCTGCTAGCTATAGCTCCAGAAACAGATGAATATGTTAAAATAGCAATGATGTTACTATCACCTGTTGCATTTGATTATGGATTTGAAAAAGTACTCGTAGAATTCATTCTTTGGCATTTATAAGTGTAACAGTCATTCAACTATTTACGACCTTTAGTTTTATTAGAAATTGAATAATGTAACGCAAATTAATTGAATTATTTTTAACGTTTTAATGTGGGGTGTGGTTAGGAATAAATATATAACAAGGAGTTTAAAAGAGAATAGTTCTATGGTATGGCATAGAACTAGTTGCGAAAGGGCAGTTTTCATTTTTGCTCATATCTTTTTAAAGTTCATATTTAAAAAAAATTATTTTCTGCTTTTAAATTTTAGAATGGTATCCACACAGAAAACTCGAAAGTTTAAGTTGCACTGTCAAACACCGTGAACAAACTATGAATAAATCTTATTGGATTGAACAATTTTCTGTTATACTGAATATAAGTTATAATTTTCTATTTTCGATCATTTTTATAAGTTAGCCAATATACTCTTCTGTTACTTTATTTTACTTCAGCCTTTATAAAAAGGGGTAAAAATCTAATAGACTGATTTGAGAAATATATTTATCACCAGAGCTTTTTAATTCAATATGTTTCTATTATAAATTTTTTTAAAATTTTTTATTTTTTATTTCAGATTATTGAGGAAGAAAATTACAACGAAACAAGTACCATCATTTTGCTATTGTTTATAGACTTCATTGTCTACGCACTAATAGGCCTGTTCCTAGATTTTCTCTTTCCCTGTAAGGAGTGAAACTGTTTGTAATTTATGTATAATTTTTAGCTATTGTTTCAATTAAAATACCTTTTTAGAATTGTCCATGTAGATTAAGTAAACCTTTCACACCATGAATAGTAATTCTTATAGAAATGACCAGGGGATACTAGATGACCTCTTCAAAGAAATTTTCCCTATTTTTCTATTTTTATAATTTTAAATTCATATGCTTGAACTCATGACTTAGAATTTTATTATGAATATAAACATAGTCTTAAAAGCACATTCTTTATATACTTAATTTATATATTTATAAAAATCTTTTCAATGTATCGTCTCTCTTTTGAGAGAGATTTGACCCATGTAAAGGAAGGCTTGACAAGGAAGAAAAAACCTATCTGCAAGACATTAAATTTATTTCACTTAAAAAAATATTATACTATATACACAATGAACCATGATCGCAAAACATAGTACTTTTAAATTTTTAATACGATATTTAGGTCAGATAATTAAATTGTGAATTAAGATAAATAGTCAATTTATTTTTTATTAATTAAAAAAAATTAATATGCATGTCACATCTAATATTTCCTTGATTTTATAATTTATTTCACATGTTTTTTTATTTGCAATATGATGGATCAAAAAATTAACTCAACTCAGTAACTTAACTACGGTCAAACTTCCCTCTATAGGTTTAGAGTGACTCAAGTCTTTCCACATAAATATTTTATAAATAAAATCATACAGTTATTAAAACCTAATTTCATGCTCAAAATTGATATCTAAAATCAAAGATTGATATTTCAGAGTTGTTGAATAGGTTTGTTTTGAATTCGTATTAAAAGTTGTACAACTATAAAGAAAAATAGAGCTAAATATATACAACTATGGAGATATTTTTTCTTGTTTTTAGGATGAATATTAGGTGCATTATTTGCATAAAATGTGACAAACAAAAAAAAGATTTAAAATATTTTAAAAAATTAATTTCAAAGGGAAGGGTGTACAAATAAGCTAAATCTGAATATTTTGGTAAATAATAATTATCAGAAAGTATTAAATTACTTTTGAATGCAAGACTTATAAATGTAATACATAATTTATCATTTCGTAACTCGCTGTTCTTAAGACAGATTTGACCTTTCTTCTGCACAAAAAGTTCGTGAATAACAATTGTAATTTTCCCATTGAAAAAGTAAATATATACAATGTATAAGAACTTAAAACATAATTGTGTTTTCTTTTTTTGTACCATAATTTTCATATTGCATGTGAGTAATTAGTGCTATAGATTTTTAGTATTTTTGGGACGTACCATGTATTTGTTCAGCTAGAATTATTTTTTATATTTTGTGTATTTATTAAAATTATTCTATTAGTTAATTGCAAAATTATATTAATACAAAAGCTTGCATTTCATTAAAAGCTGAATACATAATGCGTTCTTTGCTTTCTACGGTTTATATGATATAAAATTTAATCCCGGTTTTTCTAACAATATTTTCTATTTCAGATAATTTTAAGCTCCATTTTTGCTTACCTAAATGTAATTTTAATACAAGAAGAATCTCACATATTTCAAACGAAGATAGTACTACTAATGTAGACAACTCAATAGATTTTATGAAGCAAGCTGATGTGATGCCTGAAATATGCGTAAGGTAAGAAAGCTATTAAAACAATAAGAAGTTGAAGATAAATGTAGGCAACAGATATTATTACAGATTAGACATTATTATAATAAAGTTTATTTGTAATGTTAAAGATTGAAAAAAATTGCTGCGATATTCTTCATAAATTAACAAAATTAAACTATAGTAACTTTCTATTTATTTAAATACTAATTCGTACACAAAACAACTGCAATGAAATGAAATATTAAAATGGAAATATAACCCCATAACAATAGTTAATCATACACAGTTCTTTCATTCTAGATTAGAAAACATCACGAAATCGTATCCAACTTGCTCGAAGGCTTTCGATATTGCTCTTGATGGTATAATTTTTATTTGACAATATTGCATTGTTTTATAAATTCTAAATGCACATTTAATATTATAATATATTGAAAAACTAATGTTATAACATGAACGCATTCAGAAAACCGTCGCCATTATTACCGGCGTGGGAAAAATAGTTATACTCACCAACCGGAATCCATGAGACGACGACTGACCTGAAAGTTAACTAAAGAATAAAAGAAGCCGGGTTAGGCAAAACAATCTTTTATTCTGGGTTAAATGTGCGTAACATGTTAATGCGAAGCCAAGGTGTATTCCGAAGAATACGCCGGCCGAAGGTTACAAAAATATCAAAGAAAAATTAAGAGTCCGTCACTACACGTGACAATCGGTGAACTAACTATTCGCTTTTCAAAAACGACGCTTTTTTGCTGCCACGTAAAACGTGGCGCCACCTATAAGATGGTAAATTATCGTCTGTCACAATGTGAAATAAAATAGTTTGGTAAAATATCTGACAAGAAGCAGAACTCACATCGTCAAACAGTCTATGTCAATAATTGAGTTGATAGGTATAACAGTGTGTATTTTCCATCTGAAACTACTCCATTAAAAGTGCTTTAAAATAATATACTACTATACAACCGTTACAAACACAACTTTGAAATTGTGTCAATCAGCCACTAAGTTGAAATTACTTTACACGTATGGAAGTAACCAGGAGATAGCATGTTTCGTGTTTATCATAGAAATTTAGAACAATTCCTAACAAATTACAACTGACAGTTTGAATAAAAAACATTTTTAATCAGTAACCAAAATGGTGTATCGATTCTCCTTAAAAGATTTCAAAATTAAACTTCTTTCAAGCTCGTCTAGAATCCATTTTTAAATTTAAAGCACACTCGCAACTTTGTAGGATTTTGTGTTTCCAAATTAAGATTTAAAAACCCTTAGAATCCTTAAAGGGGATGTAATTTCGGATTATTCAAGTCATTAGATTGTACAATGATTGCAGTCAATGAAGATTAAAATTGTAAAAATATGAGCATATACATATTTCATTATAAAAATATACTAAACGGAACTTAAGGAATTAAATAATATATATACAATTGTTATTTAGTATAGGAGTATCGCTGATAATTTTTTCAAGTATTTTTTCTACCTATACACATACTTATAACTTAGACCGTTATTGTTTGACCGATTATTATATTAACGAGCACTGCAAATTATTTAGCACAAAAATTTATTTTCATTATGTAACTAATTTATATTGTTTTTACTTAAGGAGTTACGTTCAGCATCTTCAAAGGTGAAATTACCTGTCTTCTTGGACATAATGGCGCAGGCAAAAGTACTCTGATGAAAATTCTGAGCAAAGCCACCAGTACAGATAGCGGAATTATTTTTATGGATCCCAATATAAATCTGGGTATTTGTCCTCAAGAGAATATCTTATTTGAAGACCTGAATCCGTATGAACAACTTTCGTTTTTTGGAAAACTTAAAGGACTCAGAAATTTGGAATTGAAGTCAAAAGTAAGAATTACTAGGGAAAAGAAATACAGAGAACGAAAAGTGAAAGAACAGTTTTCTTACTGTTTTGAATATTAAAAGGGGTAAATGTATCTATCTCATCGTATTTCCATGTTAAAAAAACTGGGAAACCGGAGATGTATAGACGTTGGTACACCTCTTGATATTTTAATGAGTCACGATGGGTAATTCAGGAAAAACTTCGTAGCTAGATAATGCATAAAAATGCGCAAGTCTCTTTTTACAGCATATATCTCTGAGCAAATTTTTCGGTCATGAATATTAAAAAATCGAAAAATTCGAATCGCTAAACTAATGAATCGGACCAATATTAAAAAAATTGTTAAATCAATGTGATGTCTTGCAGCAAATTAGTCTTTATTTAGTTTCATAAATTCTCTTTTTGTAATAATACAAAATTTAAAAAAATATTCACAAATAAAAATAAAACAAATAATATATGACAAAAAAACTTTCATATTTTTTGTGCTGCCTTGTCATAAGTCAGTGAATCCATGTGGCTTTATATAGTCGAAACAAGTTTGCATCCCTACACTAAATTCAGAGAAGGGTAAAATTGTGGTGCCATCTATATGAATTGCATGTAACTAATACGCACATGGAAAATAAAATATTACGAGAATGTGCAACAAATTGTGTAATGCCAATTGCATTGGTGTTTTTTCTATTTTTAATTGAATAACATTACTTAAAATACATTAAACACATGAGAGAATGCCATTGTTTTCTTGAAATTCCAAGTGCTTAAAAATGAGGGAACCTAAATAAACTATGAATTAACAGAACAAATTTATGTTACTTTAATTTTTAAATATTGTTTTTTAATCTTAAAACAAAATGTGTAAATATATAGACAAAATATTGAAACTACTAAGAATTCCGAGAAATAGTGATATTATCTATAGTTTCACCTTTTTTCATATTCTAAAATTGAACCAATCGTGAATAAATTTCATATTTAATTCTTTCTGATAACAGTTACAACATAATTTTTACTTATTTGGCACAATTTGTGGAATTATTACTCTGATAAAAGGTTGTTGAGATGGAGAACAGTGTCAACGAATATTTGGTATTTATTTCATATGTATCCCGCAGTTTTTATTGATAAATACTTTAATTAATGTTCTAAAATTACATAAAGTGTTTTTGTAGGTGAAGAATTTGT
Source organism: Metellina segmentata (assembly GCA_947359465.1). Classification (NCBI taxonomy): domain Eukaryota; kingdom Metazoa; phylum Arthropoda; class Arachnida; order Araneae; family Tetragnathidae; genus Metellina; species Metellina segmentata. Next base: position 55,565,478 of record OX375874.1, read on the forward strand.
TGGAAAGCTTAGATTTAGTGCATTGCCGCTATACTTGTACAAAAGTATTAAGTGGAGGTCAAAAAAGGAAGCTGTGTGTAGCCATAGCTATGATTGGTGACCCAGAGGTAAGATTAAAATATCACTAATAAAAAGATTCAGTATTTTATGTAATAACAGGTATATCAAAGAATCTATGACATACATTTCTTATGTGATCCTTAACTACTTATAAAGGGAACACATTTAATCGAAGCTATACAGTAATTCTTCATTCTTCATAAAGTGTATTGATAATATTCAATCACTTAAAATCTTAAATCAGATAAGGGCCCATTTTAACGAGTGTTCTCCAACTAAACATTTTTACAAGAATTGAGATAGTTCAATCAATGCAATTTTATAAGTATCAATTTTTCAAAAAAATAATCCTCTTATAGGCAATATTAATTTTGCATCTTAATTCGATAAAAAATCATACAACTCATTACAATGCTCCGTAAAGTAATTTCTTAAAAGAACTTTATGTAGTTAAAAAAGTGCATTTTTCTTTCCAATGATAAGCAAAAATTCGCTATTAACTTCAATTAAGATTAAATTTCATTTTAGATAAAATTTCGTTTTAGTTATTTGCTTCACAAGTATTTGTTAATAAAATTTAAAATTTAAGAAATAATTGGTTCATAATCACTATCTGAAGGTGCTACTTTTAGACGAACCCAGCAGTGGCATGAGTCCTCAATCCCGAAGACAGCTATGGAGTATTCTGAGAACATACACCAGCACCGGGCTCTCCATTATCTTTACGACTCACTACATGGATGAAGCAGAACTAGTGTCAGGTTTGTAATATATGCTACTTAAGTATTTTTCCAAAGTTTCATAGCGCTTAATATAAAAATCTATTGGCTAGGATAGTGTATAGATAAGTTTAAATAATTACAAAATAGTTAATAAGTCATTCGATTTGAAAGTGTCAGTAACATTTATTGCATTGATGTTGTAACTTGTGTATTTATAGCGAGGATAAGAACATTTTTTGTTGTAAATAGAGAAGAATATGTTATGTATTAATTCTAAGATTTTGTAAGTTCTTCAAGATCACATAATTTGATGTAAACTGGACTTTGAAACACTATTTCATCAGTTAAATTTAGTGAACCATTCGATATCATCGAATGCTTCATACCCAATAAAATATAGCGATAAGAATAATTCGGTATTATGAGCATTTAAGACTTAGGATAAAAGACAAAATGTGTTAGAAAATGTATTTTTGAAAAGGGTTTGTTATGAGTAATATCGATAGAACCTGATAAAGTGGTTAACACTTCCCTAAAGAAGTGACGGATCAAGAATTATTGGGTACTATATTACCTTAAATGAGTAGGGTTGATTTCTTTGATATTTAAATGGTTTTTTATTACGATAAATGTGAAATAACATCTTCTTAAATTCCACCTTTTTGTGTATTTCGAATTCTTAAAGAGCGTGAATTAGTGGTAACTTAAACAGAAATGGGCTGGAAATAAGTCAGTGCCTATAAGCTAATCAAGATTCAAGCATGACCTATTAGTAAAAACTAACGATGTACCTATTTCGATGGAGCAATAGTTTAGTGTGACTAGTAAATTCAAACAAAGTTGAATAAATTTATTTACTGTCTCAACCTTATTTGCTTTAGTTATAAAATCAATAATGAAATACCGTTAAAAACTTTTTTTTAAATATAATTATAGATTGGTGAAGATTACCTGGATTCCGATGTATTATTACCGATTTTCTTAGTTATGGGAGTTTACTTATATTTTAGCTTTATTTGCTATGTGTTTTTTAGATTATGCTTTCACAGATATATGAATTTATATAACCACAGCAATAGGGAAAATTTCTTCAGAATGGTTTACATGAGAAAAGGAATACTCAATTCCACTGTTAGAAAATGATTTTAGTGTTCTCTTTGTGATTTATACATATGCTTCTGGAAAAGAAGTAGGCTGCGTGTAAAAAATACTGTCATGTTAGTTCACTTTGTTATCAGTGCACAAAATACCTTCAATCTGTTTTCTTCTTAAATTTAATGTTGTAATATGGAATTAATACTAGGTATGTCATATGACAATGCTCAGCCAAAGCTTCTCACTAATGAAAAAGGAGCTAAAAGCTGTTATCGATAATTTTAAAACGCTAATTTGCTTCTTACACAGCATACCGTATGAGACTAGTAATTTTTTTTAGTAACTATATATTTAATGATGCTTGATGTCATTAAAATCAACGAATATCAGAAGCAGATCCTGTTCACTGAATATACCATATCGTCGGTTTATAAGTGATATAAAGAAAGTCAAACATTTTCAAATTTGAGAGTTTTAGCGTTACTAAGCCAGAGATTGAAAGGATCTTTAGACTGCTGAAGTTCACAGTGCTATTTTTTTGCATGAAGAGTTCAGATGTCTTTTTGATGAACACACTTTATGAGTAAAGCTTAGGAGGTGTAATCTTCCCCCTTTCGTTTTCTCAGAAATATGTTTTTTGACTTTGAGTTTCGCTTGCAAGCTGACGATATTTTAAAAGCTACAAACCTGATACAAAACTCAATTATATAACTATTGACTTCAAACTCTTTAACTAATCAATCGCATTTTGTATTTTCGAAATATTATGTGCACTTAAATTTGTATTTCTGTTTAATATTCTTTTGTTGTATATCATTGTTCAATTTAATGTGATTCTTATGAAGTTTTATATTAATACTCTTAAATGACAGTTAGCATTTTACCAATTATTGCCCCTTCATGCGCACCTTACAAAGTTTATTAATAGTTGATTGTCTTAGACAGAATAGCAATATTGAGTGATGGTAAACTTAAATACTGTGATACACCGACTACATTGAGACAGCAATTTGGAGCTTACAATGTCAGGTAATTATTATTAACAAATACTTTGAAAATATTCAATCATTAATTTGTACTATGTTTTGGACGTTTAATTTTGTATGACATTTATTTTTTTCATCAAGAACAGGAATATTTTAGAATTTGAATAGAAGATTTTGTTTTTTGTCTTTGTTTTTAAAGAGAAAAACTATTGTCAGAAAATCTTTTGTTAGCAACTAAGCTGGAAAAATCTTCAACTTATAATATAATGAATGTTAGTTAATTAATTCAAAGCATAATAAAGAAGAGAGTATAAAAAATTAAAAATTATTATTTTCCTCGGGTAATAGAGCAGTTTAGTGTAAAATTTGTTTAATGGTTAATTTGTCTAAAAAATTCAGACGCATTAGCTTGGTTATCTTAAGCATTATACGTTTAAAACTATAATTACTTTCGCACAAAATATTAAAGTTAGAAAAGTCTGAACATATATTTTTTAACAATTCAATACAATAGCTTCCACAAATTAGGAAAAAACACAAATTTTCAATTACGTCAAAAAATAAATCTTACTGAAAAAAATTAGGATACGGGACATAAAAAACAATATTGTATCAGAACAGAACAATAAAATTCATGCCATGTTTTAACATGATTTGCGGCTTTGACATCTTATTATATCATCGTACATTTGGGAAAAAAGCGTTTTTAAAAACTTGCCCTGAATTCTTGTTTAGAATTTGAAGGAGAAAATAAGAGAGAGAGAAAGAGAGAGAGACATTTTGTAGAATATAGAAGCCACAAAAGTTGTGATGACGAAGCATTGTCTGACCGGAGTCAGGTCAGAGTCAAACAAATGTGGCAAGATGGCTGAATCTAAGTCCTTTTGTAATCCATAGACTGTGGAATGCATTAATAAGAACAGATTCAGCATTCAGAAGATACAGCCCAGGAAGATATACTACAGTTGTTGTACAAGACATATATCAGGCCACAAGGCAGAATGGTTCAGTTTGGGGATGTATGCATGTCAAAGTGAAAGCTGATGGAAATTCACACTCTACAATGACGAATCCAGATACAATTCACAGAATGATTCCAGACGTGTTTACATTCAAAGAGAATCCAGGGACTTGATATCATACTCATAGCATGCGTAAAACAGATCGCTATAATGAAAGCTGTGTGTGTTTGGGATGGCATCTCTTTAGAAGAGCACTTAGACCTGTATGTTGTGCCAAAAGACAAACTTAATGCACAAATATTTAGAGATAATACCTTGATACAATTATACCTTCTCATGTTGGTGCAGCAGGAGATTTCTGTATCATACAAGATGTTGATGCTCGCCAAAGTAGAGTTTGCTAAGTGGAAAAGTACCTTCACGATGAGACCATTGTACTTAAGGAATGGCTAGATAAATCTCCTGACCTCAATTCGATTGAACGTGTCTAGGATGTTCTACGGAGACCTGTTTCTTCTCTCAAGTCTACTGCTTCAAACCCGGAATGGGCTTCATACTGCTTTGAAGAAACAGTGATCATTTCTAACTATTGAGTTAATTGACAAATCGTAATAAGAATGGAGTATCGCTGTTGGATCTACAATTTGCTTGAAGTGACCACACCTCGTATTGAAATTCCTGGAACATTTAACTCATGTATTCTATTTTTGGACAAAGTTCTTGTTCTGTCGAATTTTCTGCTAAAAATACATCCTCTGCTACTGTTCTTATATTAATCAATAAGGTATGATTTAATTCGTGTTTTAATCAAATTTCATAGAATTATCCCGATTAGATTATTTAACCACCATGATTTTACTGATTTTTTCTTTACTTATGAAAACCAGTGGATACATTATCAAGAAATTTACCTGAATCAAATGATGACCCCCCATTGATTACTTCCCATGTATTTTTCTCGGTATTTATGTTTGTATGATTATATATATAGCCTGACCCAGACAAAATACAAAATGGTTTTTTCTACGTATATGACCAGCAAACGCTAAAAAATTGCTCATACTCCCCCAAATACCTTTAAAAAGCAAACAAACAGAACAAACTATTAAAAAAAAGTAGTAACAAGGCATGTTTTAATATACTAAGCCTTACTTAAATATAAAAATTTAACTTCTTACGTTTATATTAACCCGTGCCGACAGGGCCCCAAAGTTTATGTAAATAGCCATTTTTGAACAGATCTTAATTTGTAACTAGTTCATCGCAAATATGCATATATTCGGTAAATATTGATTTAAAGACAAATTTAAGTAATGCCTTTAATTATTAAAAAATAAAGTTACATAATTATTCAGGATACTTTCTTTTTAAGGTCTCTTTTTTACAGTCTGGTCCATCTTAATATGTTCTTGCACACAGCGTAATAAGAACAAACATGTTTCCATGCAAGTCGGCACGGGTTGCAGTGCTCCAAATAAGGTAATAATTTATTTTCGAGTGTTTTAGGGTCAAATGAACAAAACTAGCATCTATGCGTTAGAAAATGAAGTAAAATGTGAAGTTTTACACATTTATCGTCCAAATAAGTTCATTCTGATAACACGGTTATGCAATAGGATTCTATTAAAATTATATTTTATACTTTTCAGAGTAATTTTCCATTCAAATGAATTTTCCACGTCAAGCAGTCCGATATCTTCTGACCATATTGGTGAAGGGAAATACGAAATTAAGATTTCTGAACATGAGAACTTGCTGAAATTGTCTTCAACGGATGCAATGCAATGTGCAGAGCTGTTGAAGGGTATAGAAAATCCTTCAACAAAAAATAAAATAAAATCGTTCAATGTATCTGTAACTCCATTAGAAGAAATTATTTCCAAGTTTGAAGGTATATACTTGTGTGTTTCAATTAGTAATGAATTATATTACCTTAGAGATACAGCTTCAGTCTATGTTTATCGCAGTGGCAACAGCCTTGGCGCTTTTTTGGCGCACTTTTAGTAGCGAGTTATGGCAGGTTAAGCAACCCATCTTTACTACGACTATTTCGTTTTTTAAGGCAACCCCCAATAAGCGGAAGGTTTCAATTTTCATTTCGAATATTCTAAAAAGTTATTTCAAAATCCGATAAACTGTCGTTTGAAAGTTGTTCTTTGATTCCATTGGTTATTTTAATTTCCCAATTATTGTCATTACAAAATTTTAAACTATCCTTTGATTTTATTGGTTCTTTTTTTATTTTTCCCTTTATTTCATTGATTCTTTTAATGGTGTTTGTCCAGTGGAATTTTCTTTCATTTCAATTTGTTTCACGGTACAGCCTCATGCTGTATTATATATATATTTATATATTTTATTTACATATATTTATGTATGCAATATATTTTTTAAATCTTTCAAAAATGTGTTTCTAAAACTTGTTAATTTCCGTTGAAAAAATAAAAAGATTTTTGAAATGAGTCTTTCATTTGCTACATTAGAAGTGCGCCTAAAAAACTAGCCAAGGCCGTTGCCACAACAATAAACGTAGACTGAAGCTTTACCATCTTATATATATGTTTTCATGTCAGATCTAATTTGGAATGTAATTTAAGTGCATTAAATGCACTCCCAGTTCTTAAAAAGTGAAAAATGCCTCCATGAACGTGTTTTATATTAATTGGTAATGTAAGCAAATTATACTCGAATGCAGTTCCAAAAATACTAATTTATATTTATCTTTTGACAACGATTAAACTGATGAATAAAATCTCCATTAAATAAACATTTTCACTGGTTTCAAACAAAACAATTATAATTTTAAATAGCAATTTCAAAATTGTAAATTAAAAATGTATTTAGCTAGTGCCTTCAAGTATAAAGAAATAACGAAATGTAATTAATGAGCATATGAATCATCTGAGAAAAGTTAAGAAATATGAAAGGAATATAAAAAGTTAATTTAAAAGCTATTAATAAAAATACTCTACGTAAACTAACAATATTTGCTGAAATTTTATTAAGAATTGGGATAGAACTGAATTTTTATAAAATTGCAAAATGTTGTCATGATGGGATATCTTTTCCAAAACTGTAGGAATATCCTGCTGTTTTAGTAAATTAACAATAAAAAACTATCGACAGCATAGGATCAAAATGCTCTATGGCATTTACAATCAGGGCTTCCGAAGCGGAGATATCTCCTAATATTTAAGCCCTTTACCGTTTCTGGAAAAAAGGAAATGTAAAGTCATTTACAAATTAACGCTTTCGTCTTGCAATGATATATGTTCAATGAAAGACTAGCTAGAAATAGAAATACTTCAACAGAAATGGTAAACATAAAACATGTCAAACTAATTTTTTCTAAAATTCATCAAACAAGCAATAGACTAGAAGAAAATAAAGAGGTTTCAGATTTTGGGAGTCGCAGGCTTTTTATAACTTACACAGCATATTTCTGCGATCCGAAAATAAATTTAAAATAAATTACGATCCATTGGAATTGAGAAAGTGAAGCTCCAAGGAGAAATTAAATACATTTGAAAGTTGAACAAAGGGAATTATTTCTATATATCAACATTAAGAATTTGATGTCTGAAGAGTTGTATTAAACGTAATATTAATTTTTTTCTGCATTGATGACAACTGCAATGATGAACCACGTTTTGTTAAATAATACTATTTTTTATTAACTAAAAAATCATTGAAGATATTAATCATATGCGATTATATTTTAAATACTTTTATCATTTATCAAATTCGATTAATTTCAGAGCTTTCTACATACGAAACAGCATCGTCCGATTCTACGGGCTCACAGTACAGTGTGATTCCTTCGAACATAGGTGAAAATGAAACAAAGGAAAATTGTGATGCTAGATATTTTAGAATTTTTAAGGCTCTCCTTCACGGCAGACTTCGTGTAATTTTAAGAAGCAATTATTCCATATTCACAGTCATTGTTCCTTCCCTTCTCCTGTTTTTGAGTGCATCTCTTAAAAATAATGCACAAGGGTCTGATCTTCATTCTGTAGTTCTTAACAAAGAAACAATATACATAGTAAACTCAACAGGTAAGATAATAATTTCTTAAGAAAAATGTATTTTTACTTCACAATTTAAAAATTTAAGGAAAATTTTATAGGGTTACACACTAGTTAAGAATTTTTGTCAGCGTGTTGAATTTTTTGTAATTAGAATATAATTTAACACAAGTTAAATGTTGTTTAGAAACACAAACAAATTTCATTTCTTTTTTATGTGGTTTGTTCATTAATAGTTTCAATGGCTTATATAGAATTTATGTAATTACACTTGATACTAACAATCATTTCAATAAAATATGGTAAAATCATTAAAATGTCCATTGAGGTTAAATGTGGAAGCGTAGAGTATTCTTAGCAAGATCTCATAGATTTAAAATCCACTTGTTATTAAATTTGCTGTTTTCAAGTGACCAGATTTTGAACAATCGTAACTGTCATTGACTAAAACAAGTTCCCTACTCACGTTTGTATAGTTAGTTTAGGTTCATTTGTCGCATCAAATTTGCTTTGCAAACATTGTTGCAAAGAAAATGTGATTGCGATTTATGTCTGAAAATCAATAAAAACAGTTAGGTAATAGATATTTAACTTTTTAGATTAGTTCTATGGGAAGGGGGGTGGGTCAAGTTAATGAAAAGATTACCCACAGCGAAATTCATTTTCTCTTATAAACTTATAATAATTAAATACTCTTCACCAATGTTATTTGAAGGTAAATTAATTCAATGAATTTATCTCATTTCGTGAAACTCTAAACACTGCGATTGAAATTAGGATACTTTGTTTTATGAGAACAAAATAGCATATTTAATTAATGTTTTTAAAAATACAGTTTAATAGCTCATTGTTCATGTAATTATTTTGTTTTTCTTTCGTAAAACTTTACCTCGCTTTCAGGTAAACCATTGACGTTATTAGAAAAAGCAATATCAAATTTGAACTTCCACTTTACCTTTAAGGAGGAAAACGAACAAGAAATCTTCGATTTTATAAGAGCAAACGTTTATAAATTTGAATTACTGGAGGGTACTGTAAGTATAGCTACAATTCCAATAATTTAGATCTTCACTACAGTAATATTTTCCAAAAAAACTGAATGCACAGTTACATCTTAGTTTAAAATGGATATTTTCTTTCAAGCAGAAGTGATTGATAACTACAAAAATATTGGTTCAATGCAATTTCAGTTAAATCCTTAATATAAAATTTTGTCAAGAAATAAAGATTTTGCTTTTTACTATTTCAACTAAGCGTAACCTTGATAAGAGGAACACATTACATAATTGAACATACAAACTGAACTAGCTAATTCAACCTTATTAAACTTGAGATAGTTGAATGCACATTGAACTCACAAATTCAACATAATTGTACCTGAAATATTTTATTGAACTCGAGTTCTTATTAATTGTATATAAATTGAAGTCTACAACATAGCTTAATTTTATCGGAGACACGTATAATATTGAACACTTGTTTATAACCAATTGTAAAACATTAAACTTGAAAATTCAATCTTGATTTCACCTAATTTCTTTTAGTTAAAGTACCATATTGAACATCAGTTTAAAATAATTGCATAAATATTGAACTTACGAATTCAAGCTAATTGTACTTGCAATGTCACAATGAACTCGGGTACATATTGCACACCAATTTAATTTGTCAATTCAACGAAATTGTTCTTGAAATATCATGTAAACCCAAGTTTATAATAATTTAATTTAGTAGTGTGAAGTTCCTTAGCTAAACTGCATCTGTTTTGTTATAGATTTGTATTAATAATTTTTCAGGAAAATAGCGGATTTTGAAGCAAACTTTTAAAATATTTTTCTGAAGTTACAGACACGAAATATTAAAATAAGTTTCGATTTGTTTGGTTGGCACTGACATTAATAGTTGTAGATTACCTGTTTCCTATGTTTCGTTTAATTAAGGATGCACATGTTTAACTCTGAATCATCATGTGTATTCATTGATGAATTTCCTCCTTTAAAATCCCCATAAATCTGATTGATCATAGATAATGGTGACTTCAAGAAAATACATCAAATATTGAGAGTTTTAGAATTTCAAATGTTTTATTATATAACTTCTCTTTTTTAATAAGATTATCATATCATTTTACAGATCATAGCAAAATGGAAATGGGACATTTCTTTGCGATCTTTACACTCAATTCCCACAGTGAATAATCTGATATCAAATATTGTATTGAGTGTCATGAACTTAAGTGGTGAAAAGAAATTATCGGTGTGCTCACAACCTCTACTTAATGCTAATTCCATGAAGCCTTGGTGGGAAACTCAAACGTTTCAAGTATTCTTCCAATTGAGCTTCTGCATAATACTCGTAACTTTCGTAATAGGGATTGAAGTTATGAAAGAAAAAGAGGTAAGTTGTAGTGTAATTTTTTTTACATTAACCAACTGAGTGTCACAAGATTTGCGAGTAGTGTAGTGTTGGTTTACCCGACTCATCAAATTGGTGGAAAGTATCCCAGTAAATTTTTTACTGAAGCAGAATAACAAAACCGATTAGATATAATGCAGGAAGACAACAGTTTACAGAACTTGTATATGCATTGGAACCCCTCAGGGAGTTAATTATATGTATGCTAACTCCCTCAATCACACACATATTATATATATATATATATATATATATATATATATATATATATATATATATATATATATATATATATATATATATATAAACGGGCTTATGGGTTATGTTCTAAAAACATTATATGTTCTTATGTTCGAAAAATGTTCGAAAAAGTTTATTTATGTTCGAAAAATAGAGATGCCAGGAGTCTTCGTGAGAATATTTACAACAAAGTTCTTTCACTTGACAGATGCTCTATTTTATAAATGTTATAAATGGTACGCTTCCAGAGTAAATGTCACGAGTGTTTCCTTCGAAGGGTGTCTGTTAAGTTCAACTTGTAAGATTCTGATTGGTTTCGGAGTGTCACATGCCCCTTACCCCCGTTAGAGTTTGGGACTAGCAACAGAAGACAAAGACACTTGCAATGCTCATAATAACAGAAATTATAAGCCTAAGCCTGCAGTCGTGACGGAGTAGCAAGAGTGGTATAAAGCAAGATGAGAGGATGCTCCATTGGTGTGGAGTGGAGTGCGTGTTTCCTAACTGGAGAGGCATAAATTGTCTAACCAAATCTTTATTACTTCAATAACAAACTATTAACATTATCAGGCGAGAAAGTTGTTGAGGGGACGGAGATGAGAAAAAGGCTCATGAAACAAGTGCATAGTTCACAATGAACTCGCCAGAGGGATGTCACGAGTGCTTCCTTCGAAGGGTGTCTTTATTTGTTAATTATGGAACTAAAGGAAATATCATTGGATGAGGGGATTTACCAAGAAATTTCATTGTTAGAAGTCGGGAGTTAAACGAGGGAATAATTTTATCTTACAGGCGATTTGAGAGGAAAAGTGGTCGTGGGAGGTCAAAGATAGTGGGAGGTCCTGAGGTCAGAGGTGAAAGAGGATGGCAAGATATATGAACTATTGGACAAAAGAGACGAAAGACTGAGAAGAGTAAAGTTGAGAGTTCGAGGACTGGTCTCTTGTGAGAAGAAAACCGTTGGCATTCAAAACAGCTTGCAGTCTTCTCGGAATGGATAAATACAGTTCCTGTTTGCTCGCCAAGGGAATCATGTACCCTTCTTCCTGCAAAACGATGGCAAGTTCAAATGACGATGAGGACGGTGGATAGCGATCGCACACTTTCTTGTCCAATGTAGACCACAAAGATTCAATAATATTGAGGGTTCGTGACTGTGGTGGCCAAGGGAGATGGGACAAATAATCCTCGTGCTCAGAAAACCAGTCCTGGACGATGTGAGCAGTATGAACAAGGGCTTTGTCGTCGTGGAAGACACCATCTACAGTGGTGAACACATTTTGTACCATTGGGATGGCGTTAGCCAGAAGTAAACTAGACCAGAAGTGGGAAAAAAAGTGTGAAACAAGACTCATCCCACCAAATTACTGTCTACCACTGCTCCACTGTCCAGACTTTATGACATAAACATCCTTTTTTCCTGTTACAGGCATTGGCATCACTAATGAATGGCTTTTTGAATTGCAGCTCGCCCAGAAATAACATGCTTATGGAGCTCCCTTCTTATTGTTTGATACTCAGAGGGTTTGTGAGCAAGACATTCATTTCAGCAGTAACTTTTGCAGCTGTGGTCTTCTTATTTTTGTCACAATTCTCCTTAATGATCGTCTGTCACGATCACTCAACACACACTTTCGTCAACGCTGTGATTTAGCGAATGAGGTTTTTCCTCTTTTTAAATATGCGGAATAAATATTAGATACAGTACCTCTTGAAACACTAAACACTTCGGCTACCTTGCTTACGGAAGCACCCTCCAGACGAGCTCAAACAATTTGCCCCACGTTCGAAGTCTGTTAGCTCTGACATGATGCAATTACAATTTCACAGAACAGTGCCCCTACAATGACTGACCTGCGCAGAGTATTTACGATGTTGTATAGGTGGCGTCAGTAAGAGAAAACACCAGCGCCACCTACACATATCACTAGAATAAAAATTTATTTTTTATTCTCTCTCTCTCTCTCTCTCTCTCTCTCTCTATATATATATATATATATATATATATATATATATATATATATATATATATATATATATATATATATATATATATATATATATATATATATATATATATATATATATATATATATATATACGTGGGTTTAACCCTCAAAAGGGGTTAAAATTAAACAAATGCACTTGGAATTTTAAAATCCAATATTTCTTAATTTTAAATTCTTTATTGAAGGAGTGAGGGTTAGAATTTTTTCTTGAAAGTAATTAATAAATAATTTAAATAATGTTGATAGTAAAATGCTAGTAATGTAAATTGTTTACAAAATTTACATCACATAATTCAGTATTTGAATTTTTTCAGTTTTAGATAAAATTTAAAAGTTATTTGAAAAGCAACACTACGTTCGTGCCCTATTAAAAAAAATCAATCATTTGGATCAAAATTGGATATTTTGAACTGAGATTTAAGGAGCTGTTTATTTTTATTGCTTTGTTTACACAATTATTTGCATCATAATTCAGTAATTAAATTTTTTTCATTTTTAGAATCGAATTATATCTCTTTGATATCCAGTGTAAACACATTTCCTTCAACATACTGGTTATCGACCCTGGCAGGTCATACCATATTATGTGCCTGTTCTCTACTACTGACATACATCAGTAGTATTACTCTTGGAATTAGTTACATGGAAGATGGTGGCATGGCTCAGATTTCAGTGTGGATTTGTTACCTTATGTCTATGCCAGGTTGTCTTCTCTCTGTTTATGTCATGGGTTTTTTTCTTCACAACGTACCGAAGTGCCGATTTAGTGATGTCACTTATTGTATTTATTGTAAGTATCCATTACTTAAAAACAAAATTTGTTATGAATTTGTAATACCTTGAAAGGTTTTAGATATAGGTTTATTTGTGAAATTATGAGAAATGCAACGAAGTCTAAAGCTGTTTTCGCCTACTAATCTGCGATAAGTTTATAGTTAGTCTATAGATTTAATACAATTAATAGTTATTAAAAATTTGTTTACGCTATGGCAATGATAAATTTTCAATAAAGGAGTAATTAGGATGGAAAGAAGCTTCCATAGAATACAGCTTTAACAGGTAGAGGTGTTTACAAATTATACTATTGGTATCTAACTATAGATCCTCCTTTATTATAATCTTTAGTAGGAAAATACTGTTGGAACTAGTTTTATACGTATTAATTAATACTGTCAGTTTTCGAAATTCATAGTTGTCTTGAAAGCAAAGCTTTCAGATTTAACTAATGAATAGTGTATAAGCATTATTTTTAATATTGTTCCATAATTTCACTCGTATATTATAAAAAGGGGATTTCGGGGTATGGATTTTTAAATTTCACAGTTTTGCTTTGTAACTATGAATTATGTTGCAAGAGACAACGATTAATTTTCTATTACCTATATGAACAATTATAAATAGCCAATTGAATAGGGAGCAAAATGATCTCCCTCATTGCAATTGTTGTGTTTAAGGGAAACATTCACTTCCAAAATCGATTTTTAATTTTAGCTAAAGAATTAATATAAATCAAATTATGTGGATAGAAAAAATAATTTTTCATTTGCTGCAATTTATAATAAAGTTACGTGCAACACATCGTTAAAGGCATAGTATGTAAGTATATACAAAAACGCGGTTATCTCCGATTAAGATTTTTTGACCATTTGATTTCGAAATGCTTCTTGCGCGTATGGTCTTAATTTATTTCAAATTTATGAATAGTTCTTGAAATTTGTTGTGTACATCTAAATACCAATAAGAAATTTAACATGCTTCTAAATTTTGAACTTTGGTTTACAAGGTTTCTTACATTCTTCTCTTTTTGTTTTACATTTGAGTGATACACTTGCCAAATGGAATTAATTTGCCTTACATATGTATACAAACATATGGATCAAAATTTATATATCACTTGTAATAGAAAACAAATAATCTGTGCAAATTTCATACCAATTGGTTAACTGTGAAAGTTTGTTCTGAAAGTCTACTGTCCACTTAAAGGTTAGGAATTAGTTATTAAGAAACCTTAAATTATATTCAGACAGTATGCAAACTAAACCAAATATCTGTTTAAATTTAATATAAGATTTTTAAAAAATTTGGTCTTCTGGTTATAATGTCTGTTTTTGTATTCATAGGTTCCAGTCCTGATGTTTTCATTTCTTTGCTTGGCTGCTATAAATAATTTGTTTCATATTGAAATCATCAACTGCTTCTTCTGCATTCTGTTTCCGATTTACACACCATTAGCCATAATTTTGTTTTTGAACAAAGTAAGTACAGCTTATGGGTATTTAAAAATCTTTTATTCATCAAATATATAACTTCTAGTAGTAGTAATATAATTTGCATTTTAATTATTAAGGTCAATTCCATAGTAATTCTGCCAATCACGAGAGAATTTCTATTATATATAACAATAATAATTCTATAAGATTATATAACAATAATAAGTTTTCTAAACTACCACTAAAACCCTTAGAAAGGAAAAGAAACCTAATGGATTGAGCACATGTTAGCTCATCAAGATATTTTATCTGACTTCATAAAAACTAACAAATTGGTGTTAAAATATTTTAATTGCTGACATCTATTCATGGCAGAGTCGTTACACACACATTTCATACCCTTTTTTAATACTTTTATAATGAATATAAGCCTATATATTAACGTGTCCAAATGAAATGAAATTAGTCCCAAATATAAACTGGCATTTCGTTGATTCTATTCAAATGTAATCTTGCTAGTGGTAATTCTTATTTCCAATTAAGTACACGATAGAAAGTTCATGCATGCTCACATTTCATATATCTTTTTAAAATCCTTTTATAATGACTATAAGCATCGATGTAAACTTGTCCAAATGAAATGAAACTAGTCTCAAATATGAAAAGGTATTTCGTTGATACTGTTCAAATGTAATCTTTCTAGCGGCAATTCCTATTTATACAATTAAGATCACGATAGAAAGTTGACACATTAAGCCATATTATAACCCCAAGTAGCTTTCTAAATATCCACTTGTATTGCATACCATTCCAAGGAACTTTGGCATTTTTTTAAAGATAAAATTATTTTAGCTGATATTTTCTTTTATGCGCTGATTTCTGTCTTCCAGGTTTTTCATTTCTTATTGTTATCTGGTTGCTGAAGAATTTCATGATTAGCGTGTTTATCGTGTAGTTTTATCAATATTGTGCAGACCCAAGGCTCAAATCAAGCACATTTAAACAAAGCTACAATACTGACAATTGAATCTCGTAATGGTTGATTTTATATTGTTTATATACGCTGCTGATTTGATCATTTGAATTCATTGATAAGAAAATTTATAGAACTACCGAGTCATCTATTTCTTCTTTTCTTCTATTTTATATCCTATGTCAATGCATTAATTTTTACCAATGTCAGAAACATGGGAATAAGTCAAACAAGCACACGTAAATATGAATTCATAGACATATAATACAAAATAGTAGGAAGGAATGAATAGATATCTAGGTACTTCTAGAAATTTTCTTAACAATGAATTCAAATTATAAGAATTACGTTTTTGTAAGAACCAAAACGAATTAAAGTATTACATGAAATTGGTTGTGCTCCACAGAATGAACATAGTGCAGAAGAACTCCAATTATCTGAACTCCAGTTATCTGGATCGCCAATTATCCGGATCAATTTCAGCAAAATCCTCATTTTAAAAGCTTTTTGTCGGCGAATGACGAAAATGAAGAGAACGAAGTGTCAATTGAGGACATAAGAAACATTCCTGGATGTTCCGTGTGCAGTGCAGAGAACGTAGGCGAGTGTCTGATGTGTGATTCTTCGGACGGACCCTAGACTCCAAATTCCCAGTGACGATGAACTCATTCAAAAGACGAGAGAAGAACTCGTTGATGACCCGAAAGATGACGACGACATTGATACTCAACCAAACGCGGGACCGTCAGCTAGTAGTGCTTTGACACAGCGCTAAAATGGATGGAGAGGAAGCCTGAGTGCGACCATATACAGCTACTCACCGCAATTTAATGCGAGAATTGGCTGCAAGAAAACGAGTAAAGTTAGCAAAACAACTAACTTTGATCGATATGTTCAAGCAATGATACATTTTAATACAATATGCAAGTACAGAATGTAAACAAAATTGTTTTCATAGTCATTAACAGTTACATACTAAAGCAAAATTCGTTTTTAACCAAGAAATAACCTTTTTTTCGTGAAGTATTTTATTATCCGGATATTTGATTGTCCGGATGAGGTCTGGTCCCAGTTGATTCATATAATTGGAGTTCTACTGTATTACCAAAATTAGAAATACCTTTTTTTTCTATCAATTGTATTCAAGTTTAATATTTGTCAATATAATTAAGCGTTATTTTTAATTAATTTAAAAGTACCCTTTGTGTATGCATGGATAATTCTAAAAAATTGAGAAAGTAAATTTTAAACACTTAAAATGCATTATGATAATTAAGAATGCTAACTAATTTACATACTTTTATATTTCTGTGTGTTTTGGAGGTAGCAATAAATACCTTGAAAACTAGTTTTCTTCGTTCTAAGGAATCTCTTGTGTCGTTTTTAAAAGTAATTCGTGAATATAACTCGTCTTCCGAGACATTATCAAACATTTTTTACTCTGTATACAAAGTTAATTTACTTGAATAAATATGTTTGTTATTAGAGATGGATTTTTTTAAAGTTATGTCTCGCATTACATTGAAGGCATTATTATTAGTCAGTACTTATGACACTAGAATTTTATGAAAGATAATGCATTTAAAAACAAACATTCCATCAGACAGTATGATATCACGATCTAAAAAGGATTAATGAAACTGTCGTATGAAAAGTAAATTTTTGGGAAATGTAATGTTTGCTAAATATTCTACTGGGCATAGGAATTTATGAAAGATCCTCAGTTACTACACTTAAATTTCAAATTAAATGCATATAATTTTTTACATGCATTCTTTCCAAGACTAATTAACGTATTTTGATCAAAACGAAATTGTATTAATATAAGATAATTTTCTTTGTTCAACTGTTCAAGTCTTCTATGCCCTGTACTTGCAATATTTACTTGCTTTACCCAGAAAGAATAGAAAATTTCTACTCATATTAATTCATTTTCACGTTGCTCTTGTTTAAAATAGTTTTTCTGTGAAATACCGTTCAACGTTTCTAAAGTAAAATTCAGGCCATCCATATGCGAATAATGTTGCACAAAGTTAATTAAGTCGTCTCAGGCATTTCAGGGTTTGAGCCATTAGAAGTATATTTGCTCTCGGGATTAGAAGCACAGATTTATGTGGGTGAAAATACATTTTCTGTTACAAATTGAATTGCTTTATCGCCATAAATTTAAATTTCAGATTAATATACAGTCTCGATTCTCTGTGAAATATGTTTTTCTTTACATATTTCTCATAGGGATATTGTTAAGAATCAGGAATTATTCAAGAAGGTATTTTTAAAAAGAAAACATAAAATATCCACCGATAAACTTTGAGATTTGAGTAATTTTGAAGATTTTAATTCTTGTTTAAGTTTTAATTCAAGAAGCTTAATTGTGATGCACGTTCTATGTAAATCTTATGACTAAAATAATATTGACTCTAATTAAGTACCTTCCAATTCTTAAGACGGAACGTCTTAAGAATTGGAAGACTCCCGTTTATTTAAATATAACTGAATTACTGAGCGTTTTGAATTTGGTACTCACTCGAAACCAAATGTTAAAAAAGTATTTGAAACAACTCGATTAATTTATTCGATGACTAGTTGAGTGGCTCAGGGTACAAATAGATCATATGGAACACCTGATTTAGAAAGATTGTCAGAAATATGGGGATAGTTTCTTTTCTGTGAATCATACGCCATCTCTTCATAAAATTAATCCATATTCATATTCAAATAGATTCTGTATGAAATTAAAATAAATTGAAACACCTATAACTTAGCTTTCTATATAAGAACACTCATAAATTTAGCTTTCTATGTAAGAAATGTATATTCAATTAGTGCCAGAGTAAAAAAAATCGCTTTCATGTTTTTCTATGTACGTTTTAATTATATTTAATTTCTTATGCATATTGAAAAGCTTCGGAATATATTCGACATTTTACTCCCAATATTAATCGTTTCTTCTTAAATTAAATTTTTTTTATCCATATTAAGGCTACATTCAGTCGATTTTGCATCTAAATTCTAAAATAATGCTCGTTTCCTACGTATGGTGCATTTATAGAAATTGGTTGATTAATTTCCTTGGATGATCTTAAGGTTGATTCAAATTGAAAGCGCAAGACTTAAAGCAATACCCAACGACCAATCAGAACTTATTGAGTGGTCTTCACGTGACGCTTTGAACTCGGCTATTCCTATTTGAATTCAGATTTAGACAACACAGTGACAGTCATCCTTAGACTTGTATCTTTTGTGAGTGAAGTTTTTGCTTCCATATGGGAAAACTATAATAGCCACACCAATACTAAACTGCATAATGTAAAGTAGTTTGCTAATATACAGTATAATTATATTGTTAGGAGACAATACGTGATTTGAATGTGGAGTCTACAGAAAATACTAGTGAATGGAGTCCTGAAGTTTTCCATAGATGAAGTACTTCTGTAAAACTCAGTTCTTCAAGTTAGGGCACGAAATACAAATTGGTTGTTTTTCAATCAATTAAGTAGACAGTTTTTCAAAAAATAATTGAAATGGGACAGAGCTTTCATAAATGTTAGTATTCATATTCACTGTACATATATTTAAAAATTAGCTGAAATTCTGCATTCAACTATAAGGACATTTTTCATTCATTGGTGATCATAGTTTATACAATTACATATGATCCAACCGAGTTCATAAAATATACAATCTAAAGAGAAAGAAACAGAAACTGAAAATGAAAGCCAAAATACAACTGATGTCAATTATCATCAATACCATTTTGAAACCACAGTATGTAGAACTAAAAGTTTTATTTTTGTCTCTGGAGATGTCGCCGACAAAATATCGTAATACATAGGCAATTTTACTAATAGTTAAGACACTTAAAAGAATATTAAATCCAAAATAACAAGCTAAGTTTTTGGTAGCCATACGGCATTTCAAATCATCAGTCAAGAACTTTCTGGAATTTTACCAAGTTTGAAACATAGTTTATAGCTAACCATAAGTACGAGTTAATTAGTGTTGCGAATTCTGACTGTATAGTTCAGTAGTATTTGTCTACTTTTTTTTAAATTTTTACAAGAAAACAATAAAAAGTGACACAATTCGAAACCATGATCTTTTGCGTAATAAAGCCGGTTGGTGCTTTGTTAGTGATGAAGAAGAAATTTATCTACTTTTGTTGCAAAATTATTAATAATGATAGAAAAATGACTAATAAGGATAAGTTATAATGCAAAGATAAAAATAACTATACCGAAGATACATTTCCAGAAGAAAAAAAAAGAGTTTTTGAAAACACAGAGAAAAAAAGATTTGTGTTACTTAGAAAATAAGTATTTTTTTTCTAAGTAACACCAACTTACAGTAAATTTCAAATACAAGATAGAAAAGAGAATTTCTTTGCACTTATAATCAAAGCACAAGTCATGTCTCTCTCTCTCTTCGGGGAATGTCCTATTCTATCTAGATCCAAATCTTGAGAATTTCACAACAGTTTTGAATTCAAAAGAACCTTTATATGATCCTTTAAGGCTAACGGCCGAAAGCAATACTTTTACGAACTGAATGGAACTCGAGATTGTATTGGATTTTGTGAGAAAAGTAAAAAAAAAAAGAGTAAAGAGAACGATGGTAAGTTTAAAATGGTTTAAACCCTCGCGCTGACATAAACCATGTACGTGCTTGAATGTTCAGTTTCATTTTCGAAGGTAGGTATACTACGGTAGTATATATACATACGGTAGTTCATAAGCAATCCCATCAAAGATCTATTAATAAAATTTGTTCGTTTTCAATGCTATTTGAAATATGCTGGCTGCAGAATTTTAGTTGTTGAAGTAAGGGTTGGTGTAATTTTATTTTACATCAGTTTCAGGTAATGGAAAATGCAGTTTTATTATCCGATGTTGAATTCTGGAATATTTTCTGCTTTATTATTGTAAGTAAAATTCATATTGATAAACGTAATCTCAAAGCATTTATATAAAATATCGCCTATTTAAAAATACTAACCAATGATTTTCCTAGATGTCAAATATTTAAAAACATTAAATAAATGTGTATTCATAATCCGATTTCATGTTTAATTTAATAGATACCATTGAGCTCAATATTATATACTTGGCTGTTACTATACCTAGAGAAGAAAAATAAAATCCATGGCAAATACTTTTATGAGAACAAAGATTTACAAAGCTGTGATGAGTCAACAATCCAAGAAGAGAAAGAAGAAACCTATGCTCATATGGTTAGTACTTTTTGTATCTATTCATTTGCAGCTAAATAGATTTTTTGACGAAAATATCTCTGAGATATGCTGAGTGAACCATTAGTGACCACTAATCATGTAAAAGTTATAGATAAAAGTATTTAAAAATTGTTTTTGCTTTAAATATGATACATTATTTCTGAATATATGAAAATTTTCAATATTCCTTTTGCCAGTATTTTCGAAAACTACAAAGGTTTTGTCCGAGTTGTTACTGCTACTTTCAGCATGTAAATGATAATCGACTTACGTTTTCAGAAGAAACAAGTTTCTAGAGTAATAATTTGTTATCTGATAGATAGCTCTTACAGATCTCGAGAAATCTTATCAAGACGAAGAAATAGAAATTTTTCCACATTTAAAATGTATAGGGATTAATTTTTTCTTTAAATAATAAAAATGTAAATACATAATTATAACCTCTTAAGTATCCTATGAAGAATATTGATAGTTTTTAGTTCTTAATTATAGTGTCTTGAATTATCCGAATACGTTTATCTCATATAACTTTAGTATACTTAAAAATATAACTTAGAGGTCAAGTGACGCAAAGCCATTGTACTTTATTCAGAATTTAAAACTATACCATGCCGTAATGTGCTTAACAAACCAAATCTTAATACAGTCGATGCTCCTATATACAAACCACAAGAGGCCAAGGTAAAAATGGTAAATTCAAAGGGGAATTTAAAAGGTGTATTATACTTGGATGGAAAGAAAAACGCTCTTAAAATCTTATAGATTTGTACAAATGAGCGTCGACTGCATTTTTCTGTCATTTTGTTTGTCTTAAGGCTACAGTGGACACTAAAAATATTTTTTCTTAATTTTAAATAAAAAAGCTCAAAATTTTGTCTGATAATATATATTGTCAAACTAAACCTGAAAAAAAAATTTGGTGTAAAAAAATTTATTAATTTTTAAAATATTTGAAATTAAAAAAAAAATTTAACAAAAGTTCAAAATGCTCCGGGCGTTCCAATTTTTTCAATATCTTTGATTTTTTTTTTGATTTCTTATCTTAAGACACTATTTAAAAAATTTTGGGAAGCAATGTCATGTTTAATATGATAGTTTATTAGTAATAAATAAAAATGTGCTCTTAAAAGGAATTTTTAAGAAAAAAAATGACATTTTTAGTTAAAAAGTTAAATTTTTCTCTTCACACAATTATTATTATATATGTGCATCCCAAAATCTTTTAATACTTATAACAGGAGAAAATATGGAGAGTCTTGTAGTTATAGGATGAAAATTGAGACGTCCGGAGCATTTTGAAATTTTAGTTCGAAGCAATTTTTTGATTTGAAGAAAAACAACTTTTTTCATTTCAAAAGAGTATAAATAATTTTTAGGAATATATTTAGCTCTAGAACTCTAGCATAACACAAATATAGTTCATGCATTCTTTATAATGCAGTTTTTAAGCACATAATTGTAATTCACATAACGCATATGGATGGTAAAAAACTTTACGTAAATTGAAAGTCTTTAACTTTCTTAGTAAATAACTACAAGAAACCAAGAACACAAATTAAATTTAATTAAACACTAATATAGGATAGAAGAAGATGATAAAATTTTACAGTACTGCTATTGAATTGAAAAACATGTATGTCATAATTGTAGAGTAGTGTTGTAATACAAGATGTGCGTATATTGTAATACAAGATGTATGTATGTTATAATACACGATAAAAAATGTATAAAAAGTAAAACAAAAGTAATTCTCAAAAAAATTAATATAATTTGATTGATGTAACCAAAATTAAAATGCTCCAGCACAATATGCTGCATCCGGTTTCACCGATTTTTTTTTTTTTTTTTTTTACCACAGCATTGTTCTGCGTTTTACGCCTGTGGTCCCGTCTTTTGGCAATAATCAGAGAAAAACTTGAATCTAAAGAGGGATTATCCTCCGATTCAAGAGCTTTCACATATCCCAAGTTATGTTTTTGAATAGCATCAGTTACTGCTAACTCCAGCCTTCTTCGTGAAACGAACACTTCCTTGGGACATTTCCTCCAAATGCAGCTATGAATGTTTTCGTTGATGTTCTGCGTCTTACCAGCAACACATCTGTCTAAAATAGCATCAGATGCTAGTCGCTGATAAACTGGCATAATCTTTTCCACAACCTGTGGCGTCAGGTGGGTCTTCATTGCAGCGTGAGATTCTGGCATTTCCCCTTTGGCAATCGCCCTTCGGTAGAAACACCATGATGTTTCCCCATCAGGACACTTGGTATGCTGTGGCTTTCTGTCATTAGATGAGCAATGCAACAAACTAGCATATATAGCAGACTTCATTTTTTGTGTGTCAGGCACATTGTCTCTTATTGCTTTGCGATAAAAGTTTTGCAGCTTAACTATATTTTTTTCAGTCAAGCTGCCTTTCTTTTTACCACCGAGCGTCACTTTTTTCATGCGCCATTCTTTGACTTTATTTCTTAAGGATGTGCCCAACCTTTTTGCTACATGGTTCAGGCACTCTTCCTTTTGAATTTCAAGATCAGGCCCATAGACTTGATTCTGATTCAAGAACTGAAAAGTCTTCGAGTCCCCATCACTCAATACCGACACGTATCGCATACTGCAATCGCTCACAGTCCTCCTCCACATATTTAGGGCAGCATGCATTTCCATAGCTCCGCTTGATCCATCGAAGTTCTTTTCGCATTCTTCAACATGCCCTTCTTTCCAAATGCAAAATTCAGGAGTACCCATTCCCAGTTCCTTGGCAGTCATCACACAATTGTGACAGTACTTGGATAGTACTTCAAAGTCGAGGACAAGGCCACTTATTGTGTCAATGACAATACCTAATCCAAGCTTTGAAGTATGCCCTCGCTTCTGCCACGTACCGTCGTAAGAAACACTGACATCTATTACGACACTAGTACTAAGTGCGCCATCCATTTTGATATGAGCTGCTCTAACAGCTTCACGGGACACTTGCAGCATTCGTCGTTTGACGTCTTGATTTTTAATAGACAAGTTCAGCATACATTTAGAAAAGGTTTTTTTGTCCATAACAGGCATATTTAATATAGAAGAAAAAGTTTCTAAGGCAGCATGGCCTCTTCCTATGGACAAGAAGGCACTCACCAACTTGCCATTGATGTCATGAGAGCTTTTTGGTTCTTCTTGAGGACTTGAAAACACAGTACCATAGCTCTCATCGCATGTACCACACAAGAGCTCCAGCTTGACCGAATATCCCAAAGAATGGTGTTGATGCACAACAAGTGAACATTGTTTACAGCTTTTGCAGGGAACTTTCTCCAACAATTCCTCAAACACAGTTTTGTGAGTGATTATGTAGTTGGCTTCAGGCTGGGGAGCTGGTTCCTGCCTTTCAACAATGTTAGCAGAACATTCTGATTTTGCATAGCGTTTCTGGCTATTTTCTGCATTTGCTTTCCTTCTCTTGCTGGGTCGGCCTTTTGGCTTCCTCCATCTCTTTGAAACAAGATCCATAGCAACAAAATGATAACAACAGCTTTTGAAAATGATTGCTACTGCTTATATGCACATGGGAAAAAAACGCTTTGTAAGTTTGTATACAAATAATGATATGCGGTTTCAGTCACAGATACAGTTAAAATTTACTGTTGCCATTTCAAATTTGATAAATTATAAACTGTTCTGAATAATTGTGAGGCTTTGAGAAGAGAAAAGAAAATAATCCATATTTTCGCTGACTTGACAGCTGTGTTTATGTGGCTGCAAAACGTAAACAAAGGGGCGTAGCCATGGCGGAGGAAAACGAAACTACCCCATAACTCAGCAAAAAAAGCATAAAATCGGAATTTTTTTTTTGTGTTTGATGGAAGAGTATATAAAATAACAAAATAAACAATAAAAAAAAATTCTGCAATTTCGTAAATTTTTGACATTTTAAGTGTCCACTGTAGCCTTAAATTGATATAATTTTTGTTTCCTTTTAGTCTTAATCCTGCCGTCAATTTTGTTTTTCATTTGATAAGAATTTAATTTAACTATGTTAACAAAATAAAGGGGATCTTTAAATTTACTTATTCCAGCAATATTATTAATATCCTTTTTGATGTTTGATACGATATTACTCTGAACATGATAAGAGAAGGGGATGAGTTAGACTGTAATTGAATGGATGGGAATCAGTTTTGTTCAAACTAATTTTTAAAATACTTTTGAGAAAAAGGTTTTTAAGATTATACAAGTGAATTATTAATTGTTTGGAGCACATGCTATGATTTGAGAAAAAGTTGAGTTAATTTTATATTGTTTTCCATAGAATGACTAATTATCAGCTTAATCATATGCTATTTTTGTAATAAACTGAATACTACAGATATAATCTGAACAGACATATCTATCTGGTACATTAACTGGCACTTAATTACTTTTATAATTAGTTTCTTCTTTGTGTCGAGTCACGTAATATTTAAAACCCATTAATCTTAGGTGGCTCACTGGATTTTACCACTGCGCTAGCAACTTGCAAGTTGTAAGTGGAACAAGTTTGAACCGTGTTACATTACCTGGTTGTATCTCTCTCCCTCTCTTCGTCTCTAAGTATCTTCTTGGTTGTATCTTCCCTGGTTGTATCTCTCTCTCTCTCTTCTTCTACAAGTTTCTTCTTTGTGTCGATTCATGTAATATTTAAAACCCATTAATCTTAGGTGTCACACTGGATTTTCCCACTGCACAAACAACTTGCAAGTTGTAAGTGGAACAAGTTTGAACCGTGTTACATTACCTGGTTGTATCTCTCTCCCTCTCTTCGTCTCTAAGTATCTTCTTGGTTGTATCTTCCCTGGTTGTATCTCTCTCTTCTTCTCCAAGTTTCTTCTTTGTGTCGAGTCACGTAATATTTAAAACCCATTAATCTTAAGTGGCACACTGGATTTTACCACTGCGCTAGCAACCTGCGTAAGTGGAGCAAGTTATATATATATATATATTCTCTGTGTCAATAAAACTTTCCTTGCAAGTGTATGTCTGTAGTGAATCTGGCACAAGGCTGAATATGGCTTTTGGGTCATAACATCCAACAAACAAATAAGCTATAATCTTGTATAGAGTTCTAATATGTATGTGGATAAGAGATATTTTATTATATTTCAGCCCTGTGTGGTTTTGAAGGGTATAAGAAAGGTTTATAAAAGAAGAGGATCATTGTGCCACCAAAGAAGAAGAGAAATATTCGCGATTAAAAATTTAAATATGGTTCTCAACCAGGGGGAAATTTTTGCACTTATGGGCAGCAACGGAGCAGGCAAAAGCACAATTATGAAAATTCTCTCTAACCACGAAAAACCTACGTTTGGAAAGGTGAATATCTACTCAAGTTTTGTTATGCTACAAATTTAAATATTAATCAAAGCAGCATAAGCAAAGTTGAAGCCTTCTGGTGGTTGATTCGACAAGGTATCTCGTCATTAGCAAAACTGACCAGATCATAAGGAGATATCACGCCATTACAAAACTGACCAGATCATAAGGAGATATCACGCCATTAGAAAACTGATCAGATCATAAGGAGATATCACGCCATTAGAAAACTGATCAGATCATAAGGAGATATCACGCCATTAGAAAACTTATCAGATCTTGATTTCATCATCATAAAAATAAGCAATATCTTGATGATAAGATATCCCGTCATTAGCAAGATTAGTCATATCCCGATGAATGAGAAATCTTGTCGAAACCACTGGAAGGTTAATTGAGGTATAACGTCAACGTATTTTAGTATTTTAACTGTAAACACACGTCACATTTCATATCCTTTACTTTATTGAAGTGCTTTTAAGCAAGTAATGAAATCTGAATTCAAGTTAACAGTAGATTAAGTTTATGGAATATTTTATTTTGAAAATTTATGTATGCTTGCAAACTAAACAGTTTTAAAAAAATACATTGAAAATTCAAATTATAGCATTGATTTGAGAAATTAAGTTTTAAATTTGGACACGAATGAACTTTAGATTTACTAAATTCCTAAATCATTATATGGTATGAAATCTAATGAAAATTGTAAATAGGAGAGGAGAAATAAATTTAGCATCATATTATAAATTATGCACTAAAGATTATATATTGAAAATCAACTCTTAATATTTCATGTTTGAAATAAAATATTCATTTTTTACAACATTTATTTTACTGTTTAATCCAATAAATTTATCATGCTTTTATATACCGTTCAAGTATCAAATTAAATACTCGTTGCGTTTTATAGTATATAAATATATTTAATGAAATCATTAGACTTTTGTTTAAAAAAACGATTTTAATCAATAATATAATTTTCCTCGACCCGTAACTCAATTTTTGTTCTTTGAAATTCACTTCTGCATTTATTTTAAATAAATGTAAATGCTCGCATAAGTGTTAGCATCTTTATTGCGATTAAAAATTTCTCTTATATATGATAAAATAAATAAAGCATGCCGTATTTAATTTATGTTTAGGTAACATTTAATAATTCTACTTACGTATTCACTTCAAAATTTCGATATAAAGCTCACGGGATGAACAAAGGTACCGTTTAAAATGTCACATTTTAGAAAAAAAATGTCTTTAAAGTTTTTGTCCAATGAAAATACATATCATACTGTAAAACGTTTCTCCCATCTAGCGGTCTAATATTCAA
Source organism: Metellina segmentata (assembly GCA_947359465.1). Classification (NCBI taxonomy): domain Eukaryota; kingdom Metazoa; phylum Arthropoda; class Arachnida; order Araneae; family Tetragnathidae; genus Metellina; species Metellina segmentata. Next base: position 55,593,071 of record OX375874.1, read on the forward strand.
TAGGCGATTGACCATTTTGTTGCTGGAAATAATACAGTTTTTCATATTGAATCATGTACTTTCTCAAAAAAATCATATTTTTTAGTTGAGTAACAGCTATTGCACACCCGAGCAATACCTTCAGAGATTATCTATAACGTCCAAGATATTCTATAAAAAAATTGGACGCACGGTTTCTACATTATTGTGTTAGAATATTATCTTTAGATAATAAATTAAATTGCCGCCTCATACAATACTAGAATTCAAAACTTTGAGCTATAACACGAATAGTTTTTCTTTTTCGAGTGCTGTGCTCTGATTAGTTAACTTTAAATCTCTAGTCACTTAGTTACTATCATCAGCAATTTAAAGTAAAAATTAACTGACAAAATCCCATTTATATATAATTTTTACTGTCAGTAACAAACATGTTTGAAAAATTGTTATGACAAAACTATATTTTAAAATAAAATTTTATTTTAAATATTTACAGGTAATTTTACCAGACATGGATCAAAATTCTATTAGCTGTTGCTCAGAAGATAACATTATTTGGCCAGAATTAACCGTCGAAGAACATTTATATTTATTTGGAACCTTAAATGGATTATCAAGTTGTGCACTGAAACATGCAGTGAAAAAGTAAAGTCATTTTAATTAATATAAAGCTTAGCCGCAGTATTTGGCATTACTATCTCTCTTCTCAATCAATTTTAAAATTACTTAAAGATCATTTGTATTAAAATTATTTTGAAATAGTTTTTTTATGAATGTTTTTTTTTTACTTTTCCTTGTATATAACATGGATATAAACAAAATTAATATCACCGCCATTATTGATAGTTAAACCTTTGTAAATTCAATGATTCTCATAACTGATTTAGAAAGGCGAATAAGTTAACAAAAAACTACATTTTACTAGATGGATGGGGGTTTTAAACATTGATTGTTAAAAAGTAATGGGCTTTACATGGGGTTTTAAACATTAATGCAAATGACGTTTTTCTTTTGTTTCTTTAAAGACATTAAGTAATAAAAGTTTCAGAATAAAACCATTCATTCATTAGTACATCAACTCATCCATTAGTCAAATTTAGTTATTATTATTTTCAGTCATAGAAACTTGCAAAATAAAGTAGAAAATAAGAAGCACTAACTTTTAATTAGAAACCCTTCAATTGAAAATTAATATCGTCATTACTGAAGAAATAGAAATATGTGAATCTTAATTCACAATTAAATAATCTGACTCAATTCACTGAACGAAGGTGTCATAAACTGTTTTTTTATCTGAACTTTATTCTATATTTTGAGCAGAGAAAGAAATAATTATCATCATGGTTACCAACTTGTAAATATAACGTTGTGTCATTAAAATAAAACATTAATTAAAAGTTCAGCAGACATGTTTTGATGTGGAACGCCGTTGTTAGGCTTTAGACTCTGCAATGAATTTGTTTTTAAAATATATATGCCAATGTATAAGCATGACTTTGAGTTATATGTATCTAATATTCAAGGATTTTTTTTTATAATTTTTGTTATTTCTCGCTCCAAGTAATTGTGTGGCATTCGTACCTTTAAACACTTAATATTAAAATTCTTTTAAATTTTATTTGAAATTTAAAAGTGAATATTGAAGTCCTTGTGTGTGTGTGTGTGTGTGTGTGTGAAATAATTTTTTAAATTTAGAACACTTCAGATGGCTTATGTTATTTTCGTTTAATGCAATATCATTTTAAAATTTTGGAAATTTTTAAAATTATTCATCTGTTAAAGAAATAGTTACTTTATTCTTTAAATAATAATTACTAATCAAATGATTATTTTGTTAATTTATTTAAATTTTTGCATGATTCATCATGGTAGGTAGCATAAATAAGAGAGCTTAGCTGTAAAAATGTAATTTATTAATTATGTGCATATTATTAACATGAATTTCTGATGATTAAACTATTCCATATTTGAATAAACCAAAGTCAAATACTCCTCTACCATTTTAATTCGTAATATATAATTCCGTAACTAGGTATTGAATAATAAATACGCGTCTTACTAATACTTTATTTCATCTTTACAAGTTAATAAATTTGAATGAGGGAATTAAATGGAAAATACAAATTAAATTCATGTATGCTGAATAATAAATTAATTTGGAGAACAATAAACCCACATTTGGTGAATCATTGGGCAGATATAAAGTAATTACATGATAAAATATTCTTGTTACTTATTCATACTTTAATTTTGAAATGTATTTAGAAAAAAAAATACAGGACGAAAAAGTAAAATTACGACTATACGTTAAGCGAAAAGGCATTTATCCAAAAGTATTTTTAATGTTACAAACATCAGTTTTAGTGTAAAAAATGAAAATGAGATGACAACCTTAAAAACATTTATTCAAGCACAAATCTAGTCATAAAAACTATTTAATTTTATATTACACAGCAAACGAGAGAGAAATTCACATTCAGTCATGAATTTGTGTCATAAACATTCTGGGAATCCGTATATTCACTTTAAAACATGCAAAACTCGTTATATAGGACGCACACTCTAATACCAGTGAACCCAAACGTTTTACTTATAATACGAACGTAGGATGGTAGTTAAAATACCATTGAAAATCCACTTCGTGTTGAAGAGGTTTTTATGGCATAATGACTCTGGCGATGTATTTTCTACAAAACAGCATTTAATTCTTTATTTTCATCCACAAATTCCTCATGATATATTCTTTTTAAGTCATTTTCTAAGTAAATGGAGCAAGAAATGGGAGCTTTTAGAAATTTATTTTATATGGGTTGGATGTGTTCTGCACTTTGCAAAAATCTATAAAGATGAACTTTTGAATTGAGGAACAGTTTTTGTTTAAGGTTCGGAGATTTTGTTATAAGGAATAGTCGTGTGCCATTAACATTGCATTAAGGTTTAGCATTATAGTGTATTATGTTGATTGAATTCAAGAGCAACGTATTATCTCCAGAACATTTCAATGAATACTTTTCATCTTCTATTCAGAGTGGAGAATGTGTGTGTGTGTGTTTGATGCTTCAAATGTTGTTGTTGTCGTGTCTATGCATACAGTACTAGTGAAAAAGTTTAGAGTCCTCTAAAAGCCTTGGTGACAAGATCTGCAAGTTCTGGAGCTCGATGGCTATGGAGGATTTCGATTGGGGGTGCTCCAAGGATGCTTCAAATACAAAGCCCATTTAAACGTTTCATTTATAAATACTTTGAATCAAACATTAAAGAGAGTTAAGAATGTAATTTTTAAATTCAAACACGTCAATTTATCGGGTTCCAAAATTATACTATTTGGAAACATTCTAAAAACTTTTTAACACTTGAACACATGAAAGGGATATTGTTCCTTAGATCTCAGTTTAACAAAGCTCTTGCTCTCATCTGAGCCCTGAAGGAATCTTAGGGTACAAAGCTGTCCCAAGTATAAATAAGGTGTATTTAGGAGCAAAGATGCTAAAAAATATGATGATTCAAAAATTTTAAGCAAATACTTATCCACTTGACCATACATACATTCACTACAGTGATGCATTGATGCAAGAATTTTATGTTTTAAAATACGTTACATCTTATCGGGGGTCTAAAAATTACGACGGCATGTCATAACAGGTAAGTGTTAGCATGCACATATTTGGGAGCGACTTACGCAGGTTCTTATTAGTGAAACTGCCGTGTTAGGTCAATTTTTTTGTTCAATACTATAAGAAGGAAATCCGAATTGTGACGCGAACATCCGTTTAGCGTTTAGCAAAATTAATATTTGATGAAATTCAAAAATTAGAGACACAGATGAAGTAAATATTTTGTTATTAGTTGCGATAGTTTTTTTTTAGCTTAATTTATTATTAGTTGAAATAGTTTGTCAGACGGGGAAGCCGAAAAAAATGTCTTAGGAAAGAGGACGCACGTGATAGTTGGATTTCGCACAGGCCACTATCACCTAAGAAAACACCTTCATAGGATGGGAATCTTTAAAGAAGAACCTCTATGCAGGAAATGCAATATGGTGGAGTAAACAGCCCACCATATACTTTTTGAATGCTAAACTCTGCTTCACATAAGGTACTCAAGTCTAGGTCTTGGAACAGAACTTGATACAATTCACGAAGAACCTGTCAAAAACCTTTTGGCCTTTCTTAAGGAATCTGGCTTTCTTTGACAGGGGTGTTGAAAAACAATGGGGTTTGGTGCAATATTCCCTAGAGGAATCAGCACCTAGGACTTTCCTGACCTCCCCACTCACTATGAAATGAAGAGGACGCATAGTCAAAAAAAAAATTGGGAAACAGCCTTAGATGAACTAACTCCAGCCTATGTACCTGTGCCGTAACTCCGGGTTACGCTGACCAGAACCTTGACTTTTCTAGTGGTTTATCTGCGCATCGGAAACTGCCCTGTAGTGACCATCCTCTGGTGCTAAAACGGTTACAAACTGTCACCAGTTCTGAATTGATAATTTGATTTTCCTACTTGGATCTTTATTCTCTCTTGGGCAGTTTTATGTCGATGAGATATCTCGCGATTAACATATTCGGTCATATCTTGGATGAGGTATCTCATAGAAACCTATGGAAGGTTAGAGAGCAATATTCATAAATATGATTAACTTTACTTTTTTTAATGGAATTAGGTATTCATAAGTCAGCGACATTCGAATTCAGAAGAGCCATTTTGTTGAAAAGTAGACTCATATTCCATGCATACTCATATAATTCAAAGAATATATATTATGCATTAATGAAAACTAGTAACCTATTTGACATCGTAATGAGCCATGTCTGGGAAGGCAAAAACCTGGTTATGAGCGCTGTAATTTGTATCTAAAAGCAAAAGATGAAAACTAAATTATTCGCAACGAAATGAAAGAATAATTAACAAGGACTACATTATACGTTTGCTTGAAATACGAGTAATTAAAAAGACTTAAACTTCGAGTATTCAATTTTAGAATTTGGTTTGGTTGAAGATTTCATAAACCTACTTAAATATTAAAATAAAATATATTGATTGATTCCAGAAATATGCGTATGCTCCTAGTAGAAAATACGGCAAGTGCGTTGAAGAATAAAAGTAGATGAACATTTATTTTGATGAATTAGATATTGTTTTAATAGTTTGAATCAAAACTTGCGTTGGACTGTTATGTGAAGTAAAATCTTTTTAACCTGTGACCTTGGTAAATCGGTTGAATACAACATTTTTTAAATCTTCTCACGCATGTGACAGTTTTGTTAAGTACCAAAATAATTTTCATGATTTATAAAATAAAGAACGTATTATTTAAAGTTAGTTTAGTAGAAAAAGACATCATATTTAAATTATTTCTTTAATTATGCTATAATAAAGTGATATATTGATAGAACCTATTTTGCTTAGACTTATTAGAGATCTGGATATGAAAAAAGAAGCAACGAAGGAAGCCCAGTACCTGTCTGGAGGATTTCAAAGAAAAGTATGAAAATTTTAAAGTTCATTTAAAAATGTTAAATAAAAATGACTTAATCTATATTTTAATCTCTTTCAATTTTCATAAATGTAATTTATTTTAGTGAAAAGTCTACCTTCACGTATATGCTTGTATGTTACCATAATATGTTTGTTTTTCAAGATACTTTGCAGAAACTAGATTTTTTGTAACAGAAAAATGATCTAATTTAATTACAAACATTATTAAAATTAAAACTAAAACAGTTCTTAATTTAATATTTCTATAATTTACATTAAATGTCTTCATTAGAAGTTAAGTAATTGACAGAAAATCTAGCAACAGTGTCAATCTTAATTTAATCCCTTTTGCCCTAATTTAATACATCTTTTACAGCTTTGTATAGCTATCAGTCTACTTGGCAGATCAAAACTTTTGTTACTTGATGAACCAACGACAGGAATGGATTCTGTGTCAAAAAATCACGTATGGAAAAGACTACACGAGGAATTTTCGTCAACAGGAATTAGAACTCTAGTAATAACTACTCATTCCTCATATGAGGCTGAAGTACACTGTTCTCGAATAGGTCTTTTTGTAAATGGACTTTTAAGGTAATTGATTTTTCAAGCAATTGTCATTCATGATACTCCTTCTCGACTGAAGAAAGTCTCAAAAACGATTTACATTTTCTGAACTGTGGAAGTTTTAACACCTGTGTTTTCGGTTTATATTTTATTAATGGTTTTGTTGAACTCGTCCAATGAATCCAAAATAAAATCGTGTCTTGATTTAGATTAGGCTAGGTGATAAACTAACATTAAGTGCTGCCGTGTTAGAAAGGAGGATAGGCGTCATTAAAAAGTACTTTTTAACTCCATTTTAAACACGCCATTTATAGAAAGAGGCAATTTGAATAGCCGCGTGATTAGAATGATAAGCTAGTTTCTTATTGAGAAAATACTTAAGGTTGAAATATAGTTCTCTTATTGTCGAAAACATGTACAATTTTTTTATGATAGTCCTCGTTTAAAACCATTTATCGGAGTTTGTTCTTGTTACCCTATCGGTATTTTTACAGTAAATATTTTAAAAATTTACATCCCAAGTAAATTTTTAAAAACATGAATGAGAACTTTCTGTTCCTTTGTATAAATTGACATTTCAATATTTAGTTTCTAGTTATGGTCATTTCTAATCTTCTACTCACGTTTGGTACTACGATATATAATTATAATTAAATGTCTTTTTTTAGCGGTTGTGTTGCTAAAGTGCGACGTAAATTCAATTAACTACCTTTCTCAATTTGGTGAAAATTGTATCGATGTTTAATCAGAAGGAAATTTTTATCTGATCTGAATGAATTATTAAATTCAGCGTTTGTTTTAAATATTACCCGTGGAAAACAATTTGAAAGAACTTCATATAATTTGTTGTTACTAATCCTCTTGGTCAAGGTATAACCTAGACCAAGTCCAAAAGACTATGCAGAACGACCATCTCATGATCATCTAAGAGTTGTCCCACATACACACTCATGCATGTTAAAATGTGGGAAAGAGTTTCTGGTGTTGTGGAGAATGGACAAATTGATTAGTTTCTAATACCTCTCAAAAATAGTCATATCTTTTGTATCCTCATTTAAGCACCTCTAAAGGAATTTAGTTCAGTTTTGAACCTTTGAAAGCCATTGACAGTACAGGGCACTTAACGAAGTATTAATGATGTCTGGGAGGGTCAGACCAATTGCCACCCTTCCACACAAATCAAATTGCGATTTTTCGATTAGTGTAAGAAGTAAATTTCTGCAGTTTGAAGTCACTACTTGTTTTGGTGATCCGTCTACAATCGTACTTTTCCAATAAATAAGTTATATCACTACCAGATAAATCAACGCTGTATGATATCTACTTAAATTCTAATTTGAAGCTAGGATCTTGACGAGAATTTCTATTTATAACATTATTAATTCCAGAATTTAATCATTTATTACTCATCACTAGATCTCGGATCGATATACAAAAATGTGACCTGAAATAAGCACTACAAAATCCCAAAATATGCAAAAAAAACGCAAAATATTCGAAATTGTAAAAAAATTTAATTCTTACTAAAAGGGTAGTGAAGAAGATAAAGTGAAAACGAGTCACACTTTCATTCAATTAATACACAATTTTATTTATTAATCGCTTTACTCTGTTCTGACCATCGTGGATAGATTTGTTTTTCCAACTCTTTACATAAATTAGGTATCTCTGGCAGGGGTCAATCGTTTCATCGACGTCCTGATGGGGGAATCACCTATCTCATTTTGTATTCTTTGTCTCCCCTTCTCGTCCACTGGAATAATGTAGTTCTTTCTGAGTGTAGATTCAAGAGGAATTTCTTTACCTATGTACTTCTTCAAGAAGGCTTTGAAATGGTCATTCTCCAACTTATAAAGAGCAATAATGGATTTCAACATTGCCTTGATCTTGGTACACCTCGTTCTTCTCCGAAGATTGAGACACTGACTCAAACTTTGACGCGATGAAAAGATGTTAAACATTCTTATCTTTTTGAGCCTTTTACACTTTTTGTTTGTGAGTCGTATTTGATTTGAATTTGATTGCTTCTGAAAACCTTCCTTCCAAACGCGCTGAGATTAGTTCTTTGAAAAAAAATTGTGTGTGAAAATGTTTAAAAATAGAGAAAATTTGTTCAAATCTGCACAAAACATGCAAAAAAAGCCAAATATGCAAAAGTGGTCTCAAATATCCAAAAACGTGCAAAATAAATTCGGGTATTTTTTGGTTGCAAATTGCCAAAAAACACTCAATATGGATTTCTATCAACATTAGGTAGTAAAAAAAAATATGATAAATATGCAAAATCAGAGCTCTACTCAGCACATATACTTTATGTTGCGTTTTAAATTGAACACTGAGTCAACTTTATATTAAAATTGGAGAATTTAGAAAATACTGCGATGTGTATAGTTGTAATTATAATTTTCCGTCTTAAATTTTAGGAGATGTAATCTGCAATCATCAGAATGATAATATTCATTAAAATACTTTTAATGCTCCACTATATATCCAGTTTTTTTTAAAGTGTGTTTTCGGTGTGGTATAAAATAAGCAACCCTTTCCGTGTCCCCTTTACAATTCAATGTTATTTAAATCAGAGAACGATTTAATCTATTATATAAATAGATTATCCTGAATAGTCTTGCATTTATGAATCAAAATATAGATGAATTATTCGTTTTTAATTTTGTAATAAATTACAAATTTTATTTGAGTGCATTTGTACTTAACCTTTAGACTATGGCCGGTACAGCAGTTGTACCATTATCGTACCAAGATATAATTTTTACAACAGCCAGTACATCAGTTGTACCTTGAAAGTTATAAGAATCGCGCCAAGAAATAATTTAGACTATGGCTGTTACAGCAGGTGTACCTTGAAAGTTAATAAGAATCGCGTCAAGAAAGAATCGCGCTTGTTATATCTATAGTCGTAGTCAAAAGGTTAAATGGTGGATAGTTGAATTAAAAATGTAACTTTTGTGATAGTAATTAGAGAGAAAGTGAGAGGATATTCTGCATACCTATAAAAAACCTACTTTAAGCTCTCATATTTGGGTTAGTTTTTTTCATGCTTGAAATTCATAGCTATAAATATGTTTGACTATCATCATTGCAAAGCAGTGAGTTTCTTCACTTTAAAAAAGGTAACAAAATTAAGAGTTTATTTTCATCCAGTGGTGACATTCTATTTCAAACTACGTTGAAGAAGGAGATAAATAATACAAAAACACTTGGTGTTTTTTATTCTTTTACGAAAGGATTCCAAGTATAAATATTGCTTACCCAATGCACTGAAGGAAGTTATACTTTGATAAAGTTTTTTAATCACAATACAAGATCATTAGCTGAACTTTTTTGTCACATCTTTTTTTTTTCATCGTAAAATAAAAATAATTAAAAATAATGGATTTTTTGATAATTTATTTTTAATTTCTTCCATAGAACTCAGCCTTCATAAGTTGAGAGACAAGATCGGCTTTATTATCACAGACTGTTTACGCACGTTAAAGGATCTGAATTATACTCATATTTATTTTTAATGGAAATAAAGATGCTATCGATGTCAAAGAATTAAAGAAAATGTATATATATATCTATGTTTCTAAAAATAACTCCATAAAATTCTTAAAGTGGGTTATTGCAGATCAATGAACTATAGAAAAAAATAGGTTGAGAAAAAAGATTCTTCACTATTTGCAGTGAAATGCGACTAATACATCTCATTTTATTTCGACAGATACATTGGAACAATTCAAGATCTGCAGAGAACCTACGGGAAAGGATTTGAATTGAAGATCAAACTAGGACGATCAGTTGATAAAAATTTCAAAAAATACCTGTACGAAACATTTCCAGGAATTATTGAAAAGAACCTATGGGGACTTATCATGGTCTATTACATTCCTAAAGAGGCATTTACTTCTCCTTGTTCTTTATTTCAAGCAGTAGGAAAAAGTATGATATGAAATTTTTGAAGTTTTAAATTCACATACAAGTTAATTAACCATATAAATTGTTCAAAAATTAGTAAACGGATTGTTTAAAACCAGCGATGTCGAAGTTCAAAAACTATTAATTCATTAATCTTACAATATTAACTTAAAAAAAAAACAATAGGAGATTTTTAGACTAAATAAGAGGCAAGACATATATCAATAATCTATTAGGAATTAAAAGATAAGGCTTATAAAAAATAGTATTTAGCTAAAAAAATGTATTAAATACCTTTCAGAATTTATTATTTATATTACAGTATTATTTCAAATTATAAATTTGTTTTCCAGTTCAAAAGATTAATGGCGTTGAAAGTTGTTTTCTCAATGAATACTCTATGGACCAGGTATTCATTTACTTCATCTTCTTAATTTCTTGCTTCTACATCCAGTATATAATTTTTAGTACTATTAACATCAATATTTTTAATACTATTAACATCAATAATTTTTAGTACTATTAACATCAATAATTTTTAGTACTAATAACATCTTGTTTTTTTAAGTTAAAGAGAAACTTATCTTCATATAGCTACCCTGAATATTTTGCCTAAAAGTATTGCAATTGATTAATCAATGCTTTTGTGACTTTTATAAGAACCATTTCTACAAAATTGCTAATTAAAGCTACTATAAGTATATACATATTCAAGTAGAGCAAAACAGTGTATTTCACAATTATCAGTGAAAATCAGCTTTAAGTTTTGAGTCCCTCATAATAGTTTAATATTTTGAATAATTTTACTTCGGGAAATTTATTATTTTATTCATATATATTTGAATTTGAAAATTTTTGCAATTGAAATGTATTATTATTGATTTAAACAATTGCAATAAGAATAATTAACTTCTAAAATATTCGAATTATGTGAATTTTTTATATTTTAATTGTAATTAGCATTTATATCTTATCGTAAGTAATACATTATTTTTATACATATCTCTTGCAGAAAATTTTAGATCTCATGGATGACATTCCTATTATAAAGTCTGATGATGATTTACCTTTCATTATATAAGAATATTCGTAAATGAAGTAAGTAAAGAGACTATTGAGTCCTATATGTGCTAGCAGATTAAATCTTTCTTTCTTGTGATTTTCCATGAAACACTACGAGGGGTTTCTAAACAGTGTATATATTGCTTAAATTGAATTTTCAGGAATAACATGAAACTCTTTTTACATTCATGTGTATAAGAAATAAACTGCTTTACAGTTTCAGAACACAAAGAAAACTTTTGTTCAGCACTTTAAACAATTTTTTTCGATAATACTCCTTTTTTATCAACTTTAAATTTGTTATTTTATATGAATATATGGAATATTTTATATGAAAAATATGGAATATTTCCCGGGGCATATTGAAATTTTCTCACGATTATAGAATTTTTCTCAAAATTTTTACGAGGTTTTTTTTTATGACAAGCAATAAAGTCCTTTTGAAAAAGAGAGTGTGGCAATTTCTCTTCTTTGATTAATACTTTACAACCTAAATTTTTCCAAAGATCGCTTTTTCGAACTGTTCCAACGCATATTTAGTATTCTTTGTTTAGTTGCTCTAATTATAATTAAGAATAAACTAAAAACTGTGAATACCATTTGTAGGATTTCTCAATTGCTTGAAAACACATTATATTTACATCCTCACATGTCAATACTGTGTGAAGTGAATATTCCAGGGTAATGATTTTTAACCTTTTTCATTTCATGGTATACATGAAATAATACAAAAAAAATCTTCGGCACACCTAAAATATGTTGGGTTTTTCAGCCCATCTAACACGAACATAGGTATAATTCTGATTAATATGAAAAATATATATAAAGTAATACTTATCTATACCTTTTGGCTTCAGAATAGCATTTAAAGTTATTTTTGAAATGATTTATTTATATTATATTATGATAAAAAATTATACTTAAAGTTATTTATACGGTACTATTAAAATGAAAATATTACTTCAAATTATTGTAAGCATACATACCAAAATATGCTGGTCTTGTGAAACAATAATTGATAAATATTTTCGATTTTTGTAAGCTAGTTAATTTAAATAAAACTTACTCAGTACAATCCATCTGAAAGACACGCCACTGCCGTTCTTGCGGTTCACCAGTATGCCGTGTGGCACACATGTAGAAAATCGCTGGTTTCATTTAGGGTATTTCAAACAATTGCTTAAATTTTAAATTATTATATAAACATTATAAATATTACTATCACATATGATATAACCTTTTCGTTTTTACATAATTCAAGTTTTACTGATTTATTGTTTTCTGCACCAGCTCAAAGGAAAATTTTTAGAATAAATCCTTTTAGATTAATTCATAAATTGAGGTCTAAAATTCCTCTATTTCTTTCAGCTGTTTCTTATAAATTAGTTGAATATTTAAATAGTTTTATTCCCGAAAGCCGTCTAAAATATTTTTGCACATTTAGCAGAAAACGTTAAACAATAGTGCATCCAAATTTATTGAGAATTCATACAGAATCTGCATATTCATGGAATTTTGCATTCTGCTTTCTAAGGCAATCTTCGAAATCCTCTGTAATACAAAAGACTGGTTATCTGCTGTAAACGGTAATCCCTCCCAAAAGCACAATAGATACTCATTAAATATGCATATCAGCTTCCCTGCAAACAGTGCTTTGTATCGAGCGAAGATAAACAGATTCTGCCTCATTGACGGATTCAAATAATACATTCCACTTAAAGCATATAATAATAAGTGGAACCTCTAGAAATTGCTACAATTATTATTGTATTAAAAACCCTAAGGGAGCTAAGACATACATACAAAACAACCTATTGATGCACAACATATGCAATTAGTTAGATATGAATTTGTAATAAGATTAGGATTGTTTTAATTTGGTCAAATCTTTTAAGAAATTTGAATATGAAATGCTTATAGTTCTTGAAATGTTTATGGCATCTCTTATACTGGAGATATTAATTTATTTGTAAAATTGTAGCTCTCTGTTGATCTTTTAAAATGGTTGGTTTGGGGGTTTTGTGATGCGAGGGTTATATTTGGCCATGCTGAGCCAGACACAATACTAATCTTTCAAATTAATATGCATTAATGATTCTGAATTCATTACATAATTCAAAATAGTACATCAATGATTGAAAATAATTTTACGATTCTTAGATTGTTTATCCCTTTTTTCTGTATATAAGGCATTCCTGAAATTCCCATTCAACAAATGGTAGCGTCAATTGAATTTAGTATAATTGCTGAATGAAGAGTATTGTGGTGAACACTTAATCACCACTACAAAAATTAACTTGCAATACAATATTATGTATAGTAGTGTAACCAAACTCAACAGTGAAATAATTTTTGATCAACAAAGTTACACTGTCTACCTCAGGTTTTTTAAAGCTGTAGATAGAATACCTTGCTTTTAACCCTTCAGTATTAAAAGCAAAGGAGTCATCTACTTAATATCCATTCTGCAACTTCCAATATTTTCAGTTTGACTTCTAATCAATTTTGACCTTTTTTTCCAATAGAATCTTTCCTAGAATTATTTCAATCAATAGATGCTAGGGTAAAGGAAACACATTTCTCAGAAATAAAGTATTTTCACAAAGGGATAAGTGAAGTAAAATCTTCAAGTATAGCTTTTGTTTATAATTAAAATTAGGCGGTAAATTAGTTAAGGAAACAACCAAATTCATAAACTATAGTAAAATTGTACTATTGACTAATTTTAGCTTTTCGTGAGACTTAGAATTTCTATTTAAATGTCTTGTAGAAAAGATTAATAGGGTCAACTAAGACCGTAAAACTGGTAGCATGACTCAAAGTATGTTGAAAACAATAAAATTCGGAGTTGGAGCAAAACAATTACTTTTGTGTGTAAAATTGTTTTTCATCCTACAAAGAGACGCCGAGGCAAACAATACTTTCAGTTGTAGGTCCGATTGTGTTTTGGAAATAACACTAAAATTTTTATAGTTCCTAGCAATTGTTTAATCGCAGTAACTGCGATTTTTCAAATAAATCTCGTGAGAAATACTACAGAATATAGATAGTGTATCACTTATACTATACATTTGTGAATTATTATTATGTTATACGAATCAATTTTCCACGTATCAAAATCAGCATCTTTTATCACTGAAATGTTACTTTCATTTTCAGGTTTGGTAGAAAAGAAAAATGTCTTCTAAATTTGACGGAAAACACGTTTTGAAAGATTCATCTTGTGTATTTAAAAAAGCTGTTTAGCTTATTTCGCCAGATTGTAAAATTTGTGTAGAATATGGTTGTTTTAGTGAGCTGTAAAATGTTAATTTTCTTTTATCATAAAACAAATGAATTCCACTGGGAGGAATGTGAAAAGTCTTTCGCTAATACACTAATATTACATAATATAATTGTTATAAAATAATATCGCTTAAATCTATTTAAATTATTCATTTAATCTGAAATGAAGTAATAATTTGTGCATATATTTCTATCTGAATTTAAAAAATTGCCACCGGTACCTTCTAACTAATCAATCAGTAGAATATTTATTGAACTTTCGTATGTGTTTAGCTAAAGAAAAAAATGCATTTTCTAAAAATGTTATTGTGAAAGAAAAAAGAAGCTTAGGAGAACAAAAATTTTTCCTTTATTTTTATTTTCGCTTATCCATCATTATCTATGTTTTCTACTCTCATCATAAGACACATTTGCTTTACATTTTTTATATGAAGATACATTACAAAGCAACTAGAGAAACATTATTATTGATCTATGTTTAAAAGCCTCTAGAGCTTAATGAGACACTTTAGAAAATCAAATAAACAATCACGAAAATTGTTAATTGTTAACAAATTTTTTTTTATCTTTCATCTTTCATCCTTCAGTCTTTAAATGATGATGATGACCATGCATGTCGAGTGCGAAAAAATATTTCTGATATTTTTATGCTTTGAATGTCCGGATCATCTTCAATTTATCTGAAACAGAAAAAAGTTTTCAAAGTAAATATCGAGTATTCTTAATGACTTCTGTAAAAACAATTGAATGAACGAAAAAATAATTATGTTTTATTTGTTTAGAATTTGTAGAGACATTGTACACTCTTCTGACGAAATATTTTTAAGTTGTTAAAAAGCAATTTTATTCTTCCATAAAAAAATCATTCTGATTCATCTAAAGTAATATCTCAATTACCAATGAAAAATTTATAAAATTAAACTAATGTAAATTTTAATAATCCATATATTAATAGTTAGATTAATAGTTATAAGTAAATAAAAGTTATAAAACATCGTACAAAATGTTTATTAAATAAAAACATATGCTTATACAAATGCTTAGTTATATTTAATTATCAAAATGTAACTGTAACCTATGACTGATACATCTAGTCATAAAGTGCAGAATACCATCTCTGAAATAGTGGAAGTGTGTGTGAAACGAAGCAATAGATTTTCTCTACTTAAAGAATATAGAAAATGCGTAATAACATCAAGGATGTGGATTATTTACCTAAATTATTTACCTTTTAAAAATTGATATACTAGGCAGAGAAGATATGTTAAAATTAACATAGATATTATGAAAATTATATACACTTTAAACTTATTTGAGACACCAGATAATGGCTCTAAAGTTTTTCACCTTTACACTAAACAAGTAAAGGCCAATTTAAAAAAGAGATATCTGCATCACCATGAGAAAAAGTTTACATTTATTTAATGTATTTTCATGATTTTGGTTCGTAAGGATGACGTGTGTGTGTAGTTACACCACGAACAATTTTTGAACTTTTAATACCTTTATTAGCTAATTTATATGTTTAAAGCGTGGTATAATTGTTTTTAATTTAAGGTATTGCATAATAAAGGAAGATATCATCAAATCCACAGGAGGAAGTTTACATGTACTCATATTTTCCTCCTGAAAGATGGCAGTTATTTAAGTTCCACTGTGAAAGAGCCATATATACGTTTAGGATTTTTAATACATTTTAATAGCTATATCTTTGTGTTTTTATAGCGGCATTATAATTTCAAATTAAGCTATTGTACATAAATCTAATATTTGTTTCATAAATTTAGTAATTTTCTGCATGATCCAAAAGCAATCAATCTCTATCAAAAAGAATACTTTTACGAACATGTGAAACAAAAAGGATCGTTAAGACACTTAAACTATGGGAATTTAAGAAACTTTAGTCATCAGTCAATAATCTAAATTAAACTTTCATGTTCACCTTCAATGCTTCTTCATATTGCGTAACATTGTTTTTATATTCTCCTATTACGCAACATACAAAAAGAAGTTATCATATTTTGCTATAACTGCAGCTGTCATGAAAAGAACCGTGTTCCATTCATGAAGAGCACGACCTTCTTTAATCAAATTCGCTTTCTGAATTGCGACATCAAAACATCGCATCCAATAAGTAAATACTCAGTTTTCTAGACATTCATGCTGAACTGGATGGGTTTCTTGCATTGTCAGCTATATATCCTTACTCCAGTTACTTATCCAAAACAACAATCAAGTCACATGTACTATAGCAGGCCATGTCCAGAAAATATGTCTCAGGAAGCCATACAAATGTCGCAGACTTTGAATAGCTATCTGAGACGTAGGGAAAGAAAGCAGTTATTGTTTGATATTAACGTAATTTTTACTCCATTCCTCTTTGGAAATCAGTAATCAATATAAGTTTGTGTAATAGATAAAACTATTATTCACCACACTGGAACGATATCCTGTGTTATGGTACAGGTATATAAATAATTCAGCAGGATATTAGAAATTAAACTACGATGAATATTATGAAAAATATTTAGTTTGCTGTCAGTTACAACAAAAACAGTTCAATTCCCCTAATACGAAATATAATATCACGTATTAAGTTTCAATGGCTGCTAGGGTGTTTTACCATTAATTTATTTCTTCTATTAAACGTTATTAACATTTACATAATTCAATGTTTGTCATTAAGGATTCTAAATACAAGCACACAGTTGGAACACACTCACATTTATTTGGATGCAAAGAAATTAAGTTTACCTGAATTACTTAAACTACCATCACATTCTTTAATATTTTAAAACAATATCTAATTTTGAGTTTCTTTCAATATATGTGGTCTAATTATCAACATATATACACGTACTGCAAAATTGACAGTAGAGAAACAAACTAAACTTTAAATGTGTGTATCAGTCTAGAATCATTAAAGTATCAGATCGTCTTCAAAATGGATTTTAAAGAAGTGGTGCCTATGACACAATGGGTTTTCACTCTGCGCGGCGCTAGTTCGATTCATCCCTGGTAGTATTTATATCTTTCGTATCAGTGAAGCTTTCCTTGTGAGTGTACGTCCATTCACTGGTCGTTTTATAGAGCAGCTTACCGAAATTAAAGTAGCTGCACTAGGACCAGTCGACCTGAAAGGCAGCTGACTAATTTTTACTAGTATACTACGTTTATGATGTTTTCATTGTTAAAATGATTTCCTGATTTTATAACAGTAATAGATTTCTCAATGACCAATAGTTTAGAATATCAGTACCTTCTATGCTGTCAAAAGGTGATGAAATGGCTGTCAATAATTGTTGCGGTATATAGTATTTTAATTAACGTCACACTGGAGCAATAAAACGATTGTTGTGATGCGTATGTAATGGACGATAAAAGTAAAAATAAAGAATTAGTCAAATCAAAAGTAATATTAATGTGTTTAATAAACGTGAGAGAGACAAAAATGGTGTTATTTCTAATGGCTTGAATCTGACAGCAAACCGAGTTAATGTTGGGTTAACCGAGTTAGTTGGTAAAGTTTAAACTATCCTCACAGGGAAGTCAAAACGATCAAAAAAAAAAAGAATTGTTATACCAAGAATAAATTTGTTTTTTGAAATAAAAGTTTAAACATTTAAATTTACTATGACAGTATAACTTTAAATAGATATTATATTTTGTTTAAAACTTTATTACTACTAATTTTATATTTAATAATAGAAAATATATTTTCATTTGTCATAATTTATATTTTACTAACCCTTGCACCCAATATAATCCAGTAAAATCTAACTAAAAGTTTTATAGAATTCATAACCTTCCAATGCTGTTCTCATATGTGGATATGATTTTAGTAGAAGCCGATGAGCGCTCCAGAAATAGAAAATGTTCCAAATGAATATCAGAAATTTGAAACATGTTTATTGAAAGTACTGCTTTAAAAATCAATTTGAAGTTATTGAATGCATCTGAAGCCCAAACCTCACACACGAAAACACTCCTACTCTTATCCTCTTACTTCTCCCGAAGCATTAGAAATTTACATTATTTGCATACATGAAACGCAGAAGTAGAAAAAAATGGTTCAATATTAAAAGTCCAAAAATGTGCAATCATTTTTCCAGTCGCCAAATTTAACTCTAGCTTCAAGCTAGACTTTTGAATGGCCATGAGTGTATAGTGTGGGAACACCGTGTCGAGAAATATAACACAAACCCTCGGGTTTTCCATTTACTTGGGATTGACAGAAAGTTATCGTTTTACTGATGTTGATGTTGGTGAACGACTAGATTTATGCCTAGATTCGGAAGAAACAAAACTGAGGAATATGGTTTGGGGTGTTTTTCGGACATTTTCGATTTACTTCAAGAAACTTTCACCAATTCTCAAATCTGTTTAAGGTTTAGAAAAAACATTCACCTTGTGTTGAGAAATTCAGCTTTCGACCGTAGGCATAAACGTGCTAGGTATGCCAATTTGTTTTAAACTTGAAAGACCTTTTAAAGCTGGATAGGTTTTCAAAATTACAGTTACTTTCTAACATGATAAATGCATTTCCTAAAATGAAAGCCCTCGCCTTATGACTTAAAATTAAATAATTAATGAATCACAAGGAGTCATGTCAACGCAGTATAACTTTAAAAAAGAAGTTTATTTCATAAAAAATGATTAAATTTATAATACTTGGAAAATCATCGTATTTCTAAAAGTACATGTATCACATGTCTCATAACTTTTTAATCACACAAAGTTTTTCAAAAGCTCTTTCAGTGTTTATTTTCATTTGATATTTGCTATTTATGTGTTTATCAATGTTGTAGCAACGACTTGTTTTAAAAATGAATACATCGAATTCGTATTTTTCAGGTGACATGCAAATTAATTTTAGAAGCTTAAAAATTTGGGTAGATAAACATTGGGGCTGAATAAATTGGTTTTTCAGACTAAGTTTTACACTAGAATAATTTTTATAACATTATATAACAGTAAAGTACTGGAAATGTATGCTTTAGCACGTAAAAAAAAAATTCTAGAGCAATTTCACATACATTTGCGTTATAAAGCAGGTGTCACGAGATGTTAAAAAAATTAAACTTGAATTGAAGCTAAAACTGTTCCTTATACACAAGCATGTACATAGATCTCTAACACACACACTCTTAACTCTAAACAAGCTAAAATTAATCTTGATTACATCGAGATATAAAAAATTAAATAAGTCTCTGGTTTGCTTTAATTAGCTACTCGAAATATAAAGTGTATCTAAATCAGAAAGTCAAACACATATAATAACCTTTCTCCACTGGGTAAAAAATTTAATAACATTAAACAGAAAGGGCAAAGGGCATATTTTTACATTGATTTTGCTTTCAAAATTAATTAAGCTCTGTTCAACATTTTGGCTTTTTGTTAAAACTGATGCTGCTTTCTTCTCGTTGGGTAATAATTAAGTGTTGGACAACTTGTATAAGTACTACTTCACTACTCTTAACAGAAAAGAGAACTGTAATTGGAAAATAATCTCGTTTTACAATATTTTAAAGCTATTTTATCATATACCACTGTCCAGTAAATAGGTTAATTAAATTAATTCTGATTAATCTTATTTTCTTGCAGCCAAATTACTGTTCAAGTGTCACATCAAATTTTCACAGTCAGGATCTTCTACTAAATTGTTTACCGTTTACTTCAATATGTAAATAAATACTCATGAGAGAGAGAGAGAGCTGTTACAGTACTATATATCCATTTAACTCCTTCTTTAAGTGTATAGACACATCTATACCGTCTTGCCTCATTATAGCATCAAACAATTTATTTTAAAATTGACATATTTTCATGAAATGCCAGTTAATTTATTGCGTATGACGTTCAGTATTCAATGTTTCTGCGATCAAAACACGAGGTTCGACGAATAGGAAAGCGTTTATAATGTATCACAACTTCTTTTCAATGAAGAAGTCTGAGGTTAGAAAATATTTTTTTAATGTTTATTCGTTTGTAAGAGTGTTGCAATACACACACACGATACCTTAGTTTGATATTCGATAGTATTTTAATTTTCTTGGAAATATCTTTCACCCCCATACGATTGTATCGTGTACTTAAAATAAAAATATAAATCTAAGATGTTATAATATATTGTATGGAAAAATTGTGAGATAAATCTAAACTAAAAAGGCAAACAGAGTAAAATCCGCTACAATATTTTACGTATAGAGTCACGAAAGCTTAATAATTGCATTTGTTTATGAATTAGACTAATTGAAACTCAAGACGATAATATAATAGGCAATGAAATATTTTTAATATACACTGTACCAAACAAAATCTCTAGCGAACGTCTAAAACGAAAGTTTTAATTTGTACTAACAGGCTCATAAGATAGTTTAATATTGGATTTCATGAAAGCACATTCTATATTATTTCAAAGGTGTCATGGTTAAATATTTAGAACTAACTCAATCTCATCGTATTAATCTCCAAATAATCACCTACGCTTTAACCTTTTCATCCCTGAAAACAAACTGAATTCTACAAGAAATGTAAAAGCAATGCAGCTCTAGAAAATATCTCTATTCTTTGAATTTTTAATCACAGCTCCCCCTCTCTTAATCAATGGGAATGAATTCACTCACAGATTAATTTTATAGAATCGTAAAGTTAAATTATAGAACAGGTTACTACACCTAAGGGTGTTTTCTGTCAATCGAATAAATTGAAAAATTGGAGGAAACCTACTAAGCAGAGGATAATTTTGTAAGATTAAGATTAGGTTTTCTGTCCCACGGGGTTGAAAGGTTTTGATTCTCAAATAGCGAATCTAATGCATTTCGTCTCATCAAGGTGATTAGGTATCTAAATTAAATGCACGCTTTTTAACAGTTGTGCAGAAAGATCAGATTGAATAAACGTAATTAACGTTTCAATCTCAAAATTTCATCTACGATTTCATTATTCTACCTTAAATACCATTCCTTTGCTTGATCAACCAGAAACAACAGTTGAAATGGATTCACTAATGATTAATTCTGTGCTCAGATGGCAAAATGTTATAAGTCTTTTTTTAATTTTTCGTGACAGCAATTTTAAGATTCAAGATTCAATATGTGGTTCTGTGGTTTTTGATTTATTACAATTTTTGTTTTCTCATAAAATTGACCTTACCACCTTTGTTTTCTCAAAAACTGAAAGAAAAAGACTTACGACTTTTTGCCACCTTCTAAACATTAACAAAAAAGACTTCAGGATGGGACTTGCTCAATTTTTAGGGAAAAGAGACTTATATAATTTTGCGATCTGAGCGCAGAATTATTGTTAGTTATTATTAATAATTTATCATCTTTTTTTTTTTTTTTTTTTTTTTGGGGGGGGACACAACAATTGCATATTTTATTTACTGTAAATAAACATCGACATCGATGTCGCATCCCTACTTTAAACAGTTTTGAAGGGTTCTTACGATGTCTAAATGCATAAATAAATAAAACATTTGCTCATAAAACTATATTAAATTTTTCAATTGTGGTGTTGATGATATCTTCCTTTATTATGCAATACCTTGAATTAAAAACAATTATTCCACGCTTTAAACATCTAAATTAGCCAATAAAGGTATTAAAAGTTCAAAAATTGTTCGTGGTGTAACTACACACACGTCATCCTTAAGAACCAAAATCATTTTTTTGGAAAAAGTGACTTCTAACATTTTGCCATCTGAGCTCAGAATTGTTCCTGAAATTTGATTTAGAAGTTCCGCAACGCAGTGTTTTCACCCGGATGTCGTGACTATGGCGTATTTACAATTCAGAAGTTTCTTGAAATATGGTGCTGAGTTTGGATCATAACGCTTGTTATGTGTGCATTACTTAATTACGAATGGGTGAATGCCGACCAAATAAATTAGACGCATGAAAGTTGACACGTTGAAAATCAAGCTTAGGAATTTTTCTAGCATTTGAGTATTTTGGTAATCAAACACAGGGTGGAAGTAATCAAATAAGCGTATTTATTCATTTCGTATTCAAACAATCTAGTCTAAACTGGGATCTTAAAAAAATAGTTATATTCTAATTGAGAGCGACCAATATTTCGATTATTATAAGCACAATTACAGTTCTTAATACTCGTCCAATAATTATGTGCTATTGTTTAGTATAATTTAGTAGAAAAATTTATACATATTTATTTTCAGTTTTCAGTCACTTACTATGCCTCATGTGAAATGAATAAGTTCATTATTTAGAAAATGAATATTGAGGAAGAATGGGAATGTGGTAATAGATACAGAAAATAACATGCATCAAGAAGACTCTATTAAATTCATAGGTATGAACATAGATATATAGTTTCAGTAGTGTTATTTCTTTATCCAAATATATTTGAAAATGAAAATAAAATCACTTATACTTGGAAATTATTTTAATTTAGTGTTGAAACGAAATGATCTTAGTTAAATTGAATGTTATAGTGACACGATGTATGCTAGAAATGCAAGAAAATTTGAACAGATTATTGTACTATTGTACTGCGAATTGTTGCTTCTGTAAAAAGGTTTATTATCTTAATTAAGAAAGTCAGCAGCGTATCACTTTCTTTTTCAAGTACCTATTGGGAGCCACTTGAAAACAAACAAATATGCACAAGTTGTAAATAACAAATATACAAAATTAGTGAACAAGTCACGATACAAACGAAGTCTTAAATCAAGCCTTTTTACGAAAAGTTTTGAAGAAGTTGAAGAAAACAAGATGATTATCCAGAGACAAAATGCCTTCGAGTACTTATAAATAATATTTGTAACTGAAAATAACAAAAAAAATTTATCTTTCTTGTTGATCATAATTCGTGTTAGATATGGGAGTCTGTAATTGAGATATTTGCAGTTTTAAATAAAATTAATACATGTCTGAAAAAAGATAGAAATGAAAACGTAAGTTTACATTTTGGCTTGCAATAGAGGTGTATAGAGTCAATTGAAATTGAGTCTAAGATCACAAAGAATCGATACAGTTTAGAAACTATGGAATTTTAAAACTATTGCATAAAATTGTTATTGATGGATTTTGGAGAGAAATAAACATCTGTGCTTTTCTAAGAAAGTTTCAATAATTTTATTGGTTTATATAGGAATTACTTCTTATAATTTTGGTTTTCTATTCCTAATCTTTATTTGTTTCTATGTGTGTGAAAATCAGCCATAAGAAGACTGTAATTTAAACTGTGACTTCAATAATTCAATAAGAGACTTCAATGAAAAGTAAAATAAAAGAGTGACTTACATAAAAGTGAGCTTACATTGCAAAAATATTAACTATTTAAAAAAAAAATACTTTTTTTTAATTATCATGTTTAAAATATCATGAGAATAATAAGATTTTTTATATTATTATACAGAACAGTTAAGTCTGTGTAGTGTTAAAGCATTTTAAATATAATTCCATTAGCTTTTAAAGTCATTTTTGTTACTCATATAGCTTGGCGATTTCACTGAAGTACAAACAAATAAAAAGATATATCTCAAACAAATACATCGTAATTTCAAAGGCGATATTAAAACAAAAGCAAGCATAAAATTTAATTTTTTAAATAAATTGAAACTGATATATGCGCTTTTAGATTTAATCCAACGTGGAAGAACTTTTCTTTCTTAACGAAGAAAAATCGAAGCTGGTTCAACCAAAGGTTGGGGTTGAAAGGAAATTGAGACAAACAAAGGAGAGACAACTTGAGAAAAATTAGAAAACAAAGAAGAGATATTTCACTCCCGCTCAGAACTCAGCTGTATTTTATACATCCCAGTGAAAGAAACACGACTATACAGGTACAAAGAAACATCGTCACTCTCAATTTGAAAAGTCTGTAAACTAGGAAAACAAAAGAATTGTTAAGTTCAACGTCATTGTTATTTCTGAAACAAGTTTTTACTTTATTTCACATTAATGCTATCCCCATAGACAAGAGTATCATTTGATATGGTTAGTAAAATAAAATTAGCGGTGTATTGAAGAATGTGTAACACGAGTCTAGTTTCAAATTTAATCCTATGTTATTTTATTTAAAAGGTAGAGAAAACTCTGAATTTGCTTATATTGGAAATACGATTGAACGATGATGTAATTTGCAATTAATCTCTGTAATAATGTTATTTATCTATAAATGTATGATTTTGCGTATATTTATATCTGTATGTAGCACAGAGTTTATTGAAAAAAATTTGGTGGCGTGGAAATTATCTTTGTCATGCATTATTATCAACAGCATTTAAGTTCAATGTTTATTTATTCCACCCCATTAGGCGGTCAAGTAATTCAAAAAATAATATTTTAAGACATCAAGAGTTAAAATTTTTGGATGGATTTCACTTCTTAATGTGAAAAAAATTTAATTATTTGAAATTAACATGCTTTATAAGAAATAAAGGAAATGTGACTGTTAGAATATTTAAAATGTAAATCAGCTTATAAAGTGAAGAAAACAATATTTAAAACATACAACTTCTTAGAACTATTTTCCCTACACTATAGTTTTTATTAATAAATTAAGTTTAAAGCCTTCATAGTTCAACTAGGTCAATAAATATAAACCTTTTCCTTAGCCGAGCGTTATTAAACATATTTATTAACAAAACTAGAGGATAAATTTAGCATACAATTTCACCTTAATTTGTTCTTTATATAAATTTTAAGCTTCTTCATTGCGTAAATTTTAAATTTGAGGCATGTTTTATAAGCACTGCCTTCAATAACATTTCTTAAACGTTAAAATACAGAGACCATATGATAATGCATATAATATTTGCATTTTAGAAATAAATTATCTTCTGAAAATATGTATATAGTTAGTCTACCATAAAATCTAAACTCAAAGGTTCTCAATAAGAAATGTTTCATTAGAATTTTTATTTTCTTGATCAGTGTAGGTATACAGTAAGCAAACACAACAGTCAAACATCCTTACTCTCAATACACAATAAAAGGCAAGATAGAAAATGCAGAACACGTTATCAAAGAAAATGAAGCCATATCAGGTTAAAACTGTAATAAAAAAAAGCAATTGAATAAGAGGGAAAAGTCTCTACCCTCACAGTAATAAGAAAAATAGTTCTTCCAGCAAAATACACTGGAATTTTGGTTTAAATTTCCAGTCTTTGAATACGATACAGTGAAATTTTTTACTCATAGCTGTCTAATCAGTAGATGAAAACAAATTTCTAGTCAAAATTTTAAGTCTCTAAAAGAGAATAAATAAAATAAATGTTTGCCATCAAATAATTAACAATTAAAATATAACAAATATTTTAACCGTTCAAAGAACATTTTTCGCTTACCTTCGTCCACTGAGTTGCATCCTTTCTCGGAAAGAACCGAGATCGGGGGACTTTCCTCTGTAGTGCAGAATGTAGTCAGGTAAATCCACTCCCATAGCTGAAGAAACAAAGTAAAGCATGAGAAAGATAAAAATTTAGTTACACTTTTTACCATGCATTTTTAGATAAGTCTATGCCCCTTGTAACAAAATCTAAGGGATCGAAAAAAATTTAGTAAAAGTAAAAAGTTCGTTAAAAGGGAATTTAAATATGTTCTACGATATTTAGATGATACTTGCAACTTGGTAAAAACGTGTGGGTTCGTAAAATAGCTTGTGATTTGTGCAGTCGCTAAACAGAAATAGACTATACAGTTACGTATGTAGAACAATCTCACGCTTACTTTATCATCAAATATTATCTTAAGTCAATACATATTTGCCGTACGTCAAAGGTTCAAAAAGTTTGTAATTATGAATTGTAAAATTCAAATTATAAGTAATGTCGAAATTTCATTGAATTCAGAAATGGATAAACGAAAGGAAGCATTGATATTAGAATAATGTAAAACATGAGGTAAAATATTTTTATAGTGAAAATAGAAAAATGGATTCTTTCAAATGTAATTCATTCATGATTAAATCGTAAAGGAATAGGTGAAAGATAATGTAAATATATTTGAACTGTGCAGAATTTTATAAAGATTTTTTAAGAAAATTTAAAAATAATATAAAATTTGCTATAATTTTATTATTTTTCATAAAAAATTAACGATAAATTATAATTGTTAGTGTATGCCATATTACTTTTTAAGAAAATATTTTAACTGTGTTTTGGGAAGAAATACACTTTATCCATATAAGTTTTCTTTTATTTACTCTTATATTTATACCCTGTATGTGGTAACCCATCATTAATCCATAAACTCATGACATGAACAATAAACCCTTTTTGGCTAATCGAAATTTTAATACCTTGATAAATTTTTTTCAAAGCTGTTTTTTTCCTAATTTTTTAATGAAAACAAAAATTTAGGTGTGTGTGTATCTGACATCATCGAACACATTTCTCGCATGCCTTATATGTCTGAAACACAGTATTTGAAAGACAAAAGACTTCTGTGATACACACTAAAATTTTCTACATTAAGAGAAATATCACGAACAAAACTTTTCATTGTGTACTTCGTTTACTTATGAACCTTTAAACATTATCATAAATGCAACAAAAAAGAATCAAAATCATTCGTTTAAAAATACATTGCGAACTATTCAAATGAAACCATGTCCATCTACAAAATTTTAAAACAGAACAATACGATTTTTCGAATAATTCTTTTCCAAGTACAATCTACTGCATAATTTGATGATACTCCATTGCTAAATGGGATTTTTTTAAATCAAATTAGCTATGGTGTTCTATGAGAGTCACTTATTCTGATAAAAATAGTTAAGATGGCGAAGGGAAATTTTCATCAAAACACCGATACCATTTCACGATCACTAATCCTCAATATTCTTTTATAAGAAAGGAGCAAATATCTCAATATTTACCTCAGCTGCTCCCAAGGAACCAATTCCGCAGTGAATCAAAATTGAAGAGAACATTAAACTATTATGGAGATTCCCGAAAATCTGCAAAGTTAAAAAACTCAAAGCTCAATTCTAGGTAAAAAGATATTGACTCACAAGATTGCGCGATGCTCCATAATCTGCTTTTCATTATAATTTCCCGATGTTATTAAACGCATACGAAAAAATCACTTGCAGTAATATACGAGTAGACTTAGTGCATTAAATTGCTTTTGAAAGACCATGTCTCACATTTATTGAAAGAATAAATCAATTAGTTGTGTATTCTAAGGAATAATTAAATAGGATGTGAGAATCTCGATTTTACAGGATGTGTAATTTTCTTCGAAAACATGATGGCATTATTTTGTAAGTTGTCTTACCTATCCCAGAGTTATTCAATTACTACAAGATAAATATTTAATTATTTATATTTAAAGATTTGTTTTAGACAAGATACAAATTTTATATGCTTCGGATGAATGTTGTTTAAAATTGAAAACAATACAACGCTTTTCAGAGTTTGTTTAGTGCAAGTTTTCTTTCTTTTTCTGAAAGCTACTTTTTATGGTATCGTAACTTGACTTCACCATGAGTACAGCAATCTTGCAAATTACTATTTTGATAGAAAAATCTCGAGATTGTGTTTTATTTTAAAAATTAAATCGCGAAATCCATTATTTAAATTCTTCCTTTTCAAATAGTATTTGTTTTATTAAGTTGTATATTAAATGAATTTTTCCAAACACTTTATAAAATTTAATTGAAAATTAATAAATTGAAGCACAAAAATGAAAAGCATGAATTGTGAATGAATATTCTAAATCAGCTGATTAAGAATTTTTTTATTTAATTATATTCATGAATTTTCAGTTGATAATAAAACTACATGAATAGAAATAATGACAATAATTACACTAAATTTCTTAAAAATTAAAATAATTTTTCAAATAAACTCTTAATTGACTTTAAAAGTCAGTTAATGACGAGATTTAAGTTATAAAATTATATTAAACTCTATGCATAATATATTCCTTTCTATACTCTTGATAGAAAAACTATTCTTGTTTTAATTTTAAAGTCCTAGGAAATGGCTGAGAATTCCAATTTTTGGTGACAGAAACTAGATTTTAAGAAAAAATTTAATTTTTTTAGATTTAATTATGTAGATCTCACAAAAACTCATAATGCTTATATTAGTTACATTCGATGCATCGCATATTTCATTCGAATGTTGATGTAGAAGACTATTTTATTGAAAAGCTATTAAAATAAAATTAATGCTCTCATTTCTCTTGCATTTTTCTCCTTTCTCTTCATATTGAGTGGTTAATTTTAAAACATTTTCCAATAAGCATGCTTCAATTGATATTTTCATTTATAAAAAACTAATTATAAAACAATTGAACATATTTGTGTTTTATATTTTCTGTTCTGAAAAAACTAGTATGCAAGAGGTTATAACTGCTTTCTAATTTTAATATTGCACCTTGAATTTAACGGTTTTGCTTACCTGCTTTGTTAGATTACATTATCTATACAGGAATGTATAAAAAGCAAGGAAAAGGAAAACAGGTAACCCTTAATAAAATTGCTATTTCAAAATTATTATTACATAAAATAAAAGGAAGATGTAACAACAAAATTTTAATTTGACCTAAAGTACTAAAGTACTAAATTGCGTTGTCATAAGTGCTTCAAATGTATAATAATCATAAGTTTGGCGTTACATCTCGAAGAAATAGGAAATATTATAAACTTGAAAGTATTTCCTTAAGGTATTTTCAATTGTGTATTTCAATTTTGAATAATTCTATCGTAACATGAATTTAAAGCAATAAATTAACAACTTTTATTTAAAATATACAAATATAACATTGAATTTCTTGAGCATTTTAGTTACAATAAAGTTAAAAAGTTAAAACTAATTTTTTATCCAAAACTATTAGGAATGTATCCAAATCTCTCCTTTACAAATCATATTATTTCATTTAATGTTTATCGTTATCTTAAACACAATTATGTTATAATTAAATGTATATTTCAGTTTTATCTAATGTAAATCTTAATACTGTCACTATGTTTCATTGTTGTCAACCAAATTCTAAAGTTATTTTTCGCACCATAAATATTTTATGAGTAATTTAGCCATTTTCAAATTTTGTATAATCTAACGTCTCAAAATAAAATTAATTCTTATTAATTCTCTATGTTTCATTGTTGTCAACCAAATTCTAAAGTAATTTTCGCACCATAAATATTTTATGAGTAATTTAGCCATTTTCAAATTTTGTATAATCTAACGTCTCAAAATAATATTAATTCTTATTAATTCTAATTGTAATCAATATCAGCTGCCTGTGTAAACAAACTGCCCCTAAATATCCGTTTTTAATAGACTTTAACTTATTACATTTTGAATTGTTTTCGCAGATGAGAAAGGGAAGTTTTACGAAAAAAATATCTGCTAATTGACAGGGTGCTACTCCTTTAAACTTCTATTCATTCTTTGTTTGGATTCAAGGCTAAGTGAATATTCTCTAAAGCAAGATAATCCTTACACTCCTAAATAGACGCAGATATCTAATTATTGCTGCTTTTCCCAAGAAATTCCCCTCTTTGAGAGGTAACAAATTAATGTGAAAAGAAACTTTGTTCCGGAGTACTCCGAGTATATCTCATCAGTCCACATCATCAACTTTCTAAAGAGAATTACGGACGGAAGAGTACATCAGAGTAGGTTAGGAGAAAATATAGAAAAGAGAAAGTGTATTCGAGTGTGGTTCTAAAAATAATTTTTAATGCTTGAAATTAACGTATTTTGTTAGTTTCTTGGAGTAATATATCTGCTACAATTGTTGTGTGTATGTAGATTTCATATAAAGCATCAATGCAAGATGAAACGCATTCTACTTCTGTGATAAAATTAGATTAGGAGAATGATTATGTTTTATACATCATTTATACAGAGTTGTTCGATTTGCATTTATATCTAGGAAAGTTATTGAAAACTAATTGGAAGTATGATTTCCAACATTAAATAAATTATTTGTCATATTTATTACTCAAAGAGTACCATTACCAGATGAAACTCTTTTTCAATAAAGTTAGCTGCTAAAAGTTTTCTGTTTCGTTATGTTTTTCATTAGAACATTGAAAATCAGGACTTTTTCAAATCTACAATCATCGTGTTTCTGACTTTCCAGGGTTGACTTGACTGGGGTTGAGTCAAACAAACTTAATGCACAGTTCAGTATATTACTTAATGGATTTGGCGCACTGAAAGTAATTAATTTAAAGGTAATTTTCAAAGGAATCGTGAAATCTATGTGACGGTTGCAACACTTATGATCACGATAAAATTTGTATGGAACGCATGGAATGAAACGCGGGTACATGTTTCTAGAACAAAAATCAGCGATGTAATTATTTTGACAAATTTCAATACAAATGAAATGGATTCAGTTCTATTCTACAAGTTACTTCACGACATAGTTTAAAATTGAATAAATCAAAATACTCTGAAATATCAAAAAGAGCTTGAATGAAAACAAAAGTAAAACAAATTAAAAAAAATTTGTATCCTTATTAAAACTGTAAACTTAGCTTAAATATTAATTATTCAACTGAAGAATTTTGCAGCATCTGCTTGTTTAATTTTTGGAAGTTTTCAGAAACTAGAATTCCATTGCACTTCAAATTAAGTTACATTTTTTTACTTAAAAAATAAAGTTTGATGAGTTTGCATAGTAAAAACGAAAATGTTCAATCTTAAACGATTAACTTTTGCGTTCACAAATATAAGTTGTCATCATACCTCAACTTAGTTCCACCTTCAGTCTATTGAAATAGCAAAACATAGTACTTTTCCACACATAAAGATTGTGGTTTAAAAAAATAAAAATATGAAAAGATACAATAAATGTATATTTCAAGAATTTAAAACATAAATTTTTAATAAAATCTAAATTTTTCAAATACTTAACCCTCTGATAAACGCAAAAGTTTTCGATAGTGTAGTTTGGCTTTTACCCCCAAACACACTAAATAACTAAATAACTTTATAAAAAATACATGTGTTCTTTCAATCTTTAGAAAGATTCTAATGGCACTTTCCTTGGAATAAAATAATATGAATTAATCACATTGACCCTTTCCTTGGAATAAAATCATATGAATTAATCACATTGGCCCTTTCCTTGGAATAAAATCATATGAAACGATTCTACTATCCCATTATGTATAATCCTTTGAAAAATCTATTGATTCTTTCCTTAGATTTATCCTTTGGAAAGACTTTATTGATGCTTTGTGTGGAATAAAATCTACTGGAAAGATATTATCAGTAATTTCTTTAAAATAACTAACACTAATCTTTAGAAAGATTCTATTGGTCAAGAAGCTCAAAATTAGAAGTCAGGCAGGGATGGTTCGGGTTGCAAGGTGGGATTATGCGTGTGAACCCTCAGAGGATTAAATACAGAAAAACAACGATATTGGCATTAAGTATGGTCGTATCAAGCGAATACGTTTTCCAGATTCGTGTAGATAAGATCCATTCTAAAGATCCACTCTCCTATACTCAATTTTATATCAATTCCATTCAAATCCTATGCTGATGACATCTAGACACTATGCTTAAGATTAGAATTTTCTTTCGGAAGCAGTTACTCTTTGACTTCTTCAGGGATTTCTCCGTCAATGTCGGTACTTGGCCGATATCCTTATCGCTACAAAGAAGGGGAATTTGCACGTTATCACTACTCAATAAGCTTGGATATTCTTGGACAGTGCATCGGGACCAAGTCAAGGGGCCAAGTAAAAATCTAAAACCGTATCTACTTTTACATTAGAAAAACGTTCGTTTGTATTTGCAAAAAGGAGAAAAATTGCAAGTTATTTTGTAATGTTTAAATTTTAAAAATTAGTCATTTGGTAATTTGGTCACACATTAAATTTATTACCCCTTTAGAGCATTCCTTTGTGCCCAAAAGAACTTTTAAGATAAAATTTTATCGTATAATTTTTCTTTCTCCTCTGAGAGGTTGTCACGCAGGTTTCACTTAGCAATCTAACCTTCCGTGAATGACTCCAAGCCAATTTTAACTTTCTTGACTTCTTTCTTAAGATTCTTTCAACTATCAACATTATGTGTGTCGTAGGATAAAAGTAATACAATACTCATAAGACGCTGATGTTCAGTGAATTTGTACACTAAATGCATGTGTGTTCACTTGATTTATGTTTAAATTTTGTTTACTTTCTTACATTTACAATATTGTATTTTAAAATGTAATAGAAACTTTGTTATAGTAGTATGGCTTGGCATGCAAGTTCGTGAGAAATTAGTCGTTGTTGTTGTTGTTTCTTATGCCTACACTGGCAGACCAGAGGAGTGCCAGGCCCGTCGAAGACGGCAAGAGGCGAGGGGGGTACGCCTTCCATGTTATTGAGCCCCATTGGGAGGAAGTTCGACTTTGCTCGACATACATGACACATCCGTTTTACAGGAAGGTCCCTTTCATACATCCATTCACTCACACATATCGTAATTTAGATCCCAATCAGAGGACGATAACCCCCTGATCAGGTACCCCCAGAGGTATTGATTTGGTATGGGAACATGGGGGACATTGTGAGAAATTAGTTTAGTATACATTAAGCTAATAGAAAATGCATATCATACTAATCAACAAACAAGTTCATAAGAACATTTAAAATTTTATTTATTATATATTTTAAGGATATTAATCCTCTATTTTTTTTATACATAAATTCCTTAAATAATCAAAGCAAAGTCCTTGTTACTTTTGAAGTAAACATTTAATATATAGATCACTTAATAACTGTAGGAAGTATTGGAATTGTTACAGCTTGGAAAAATTGAAATAGAATGTATTTTATTTTCTCGTGTTTATAATAAAGTGCGTCATTTGCACAGAAAACATGCGTGAATCGTGTTTTTGAATAACATGCAAAGAATGTTATTCGTTTGGAATTATTTTTGTCACATTTTAACGTAGATTTTCCAAATTTGGTTTTGCAAAAGGAAAGTACAGAGAAAAATCCTTCATGTGGATTTTACACCTTTGTATCGCTCATGTATTCAAAATTAATGCTCTTCAAAATTAATGGCTACGTGTAATTTTTATAATATTGTTACATTCTATGTTGTATATTGTATGTATGAATTCTATCCCTCTATCTTATAGCGTTGACAAAGAATTGTTTAAAATGTTTAACTGAAAACTTTTATTGAAAATCATGAGAGAAACTCAATACATTTGAGCCATAAACAAGTATCGAATTTCAGCTTTTCGTTCACTTTGTATCAATATAACTTTTACACAGTTTTACAAAAATAGTGAAGTAGTACCTTCTATACACACACATCATCCAAATATTCCTTAATCGAAGGGTTGTATTGGATATTTAATATTTCAAGTGAAATAAACAAAACACTTGTTTGGTTTCATTTTGTTAAATTTTAGCTAAATGTGTTGAACTTTCGAATTTAGTAGATGCCCCCTGCCAAACGTCCCTTCGAAAATGCAGTCTCAAAAAAAGAGTTTGGAAGCGATTTTCAACCTCAAATCAATGATCATGAATCTTCCTCTCTCAAACAGCAAGTACGATTTAGACAAAAGCCCTACTCAATACCGTCGATATAACTCCCTGCATTGCACTTCTAGGGGCTCTTATCCGTTTATTTTGATTCACTCCTTTCGTTTTAAAAGACTTATCCTACCATTCACATGTATGGTTGCGATTATAAGTATTTTTACTTGCTTTCGGTGACTGATGATACAAACATTTAGGAACCAATGAACTGGCTGCAAACTTAAAAAAACGCATTTTTACTTTTCGGATGTAAATGAGTTGTCAACATAATCTATTTTGCATGCTATGACAAATATACATTGTAATATTATATTCTAGGTTAAGATACTAGCAAACTAA
Organism: Metellina segmentata; assembly: GCA_947359465.1. Classification (NCBI taxonomy): domain Eukaryota; kingdom Metazoa; phylum Arthropoda; class Arachnida; order Araneae; family Tetragnathidae; genus Metellina; species Metellina segmentata. The sequence goes on from OX375874.1 coordinate 55,627,184, forward strand.
CATTTCAGAGTAAAAAACTACGTTTTCTTGAAACTGTTAGTGTTGTCATGCATTCAATTAACTATCCTTTGCACAGTACTTAATGACATAGAAAGACAACAGTGACAGTAATTTATTACGTTATTTTAATTTTTTTTCAGTTTTATAGTTTAAAAGTATCTGTATTTTTATGATTTAATATTTCTACACACCTTGATACTTTCATACTCAATCAGTAAACTGTAAAAATCATCCAGGCTAAAGCCATATTTGATCATAATTAATAATTCATAAAAATTATGTATTTATTTGTTTAGATGATTGTTTTAAAAGATAAATACAAAGCACCTTTTTTTATTTATATTACTACTATTTGATTATTTTTAAGTTCTTGAATGTTTTTTTTTTCAATATCTATATTCATCATATGTACAATTACTCTTCAAGCAAATAAAGTATAGCCCTAATTATAAAATATTTAAAATTCTAAACAACAGAAGACGTTTCAAGCCCTTAGTTAATTTTGATTGGAAGGGAAAATTAGTTTTTTATTTAAAATATGTTGAATTAAGTATTCATAACGAACGCGTGATCTTGAGTTAACTTCTAACTTACTTTACGGACACACTGTCTGTGTTTTATTGCTCACAATTTTTAAGTGCAAAACTCTTCAATATATAGCAAAACAAGTAATGAAACTAAACAGGTAGACTGATATTTAAAAAGACTGATTTCATTTTTTTTTCAAACTTTTCTTCTTTTATAACTTTTCTTAATTCTCAACGAAACATTCAACAAAATCAACAAATTCTACTAAACTACGCCGATGGGCTTTTTTAAAAAAAGCAACGAGACACAAAAACATTTTGAAGAAAAATATAATTTATTGTTATTTTTTTTTAATTTTTAAACTCAAATTATACTACCAATACACTATAAGCTATGTTAATTTTAAAAAATTCTTACCTTTAATTTAATTCAAGCATTTTTCCCATTAAAGCTTGGTGTTTAAAGTCACATGAAAACTTTCTTTACACTAACCTAAGGTTTTTATATCAATTTATTTCTTAAGAACACTAATTAAATTGCATAGATGATTTTTAGCGTTGTAATTTCTTTCTTTCCAGAGAGAAGCCTTGTCATTTAACAGAAGAGCAAGATAAACATTCATTCAGATTGCTGCGTAAACGTTGACTGTTAAATGTACAATAATTTATTATTTCTTTGTGCTCCTCTTTACCACGCGCGTAAACTTTAACAGTACCAAAATAAATATAAGGTGAGCACATTTTTAGAACTTATTTTTATTTACTGTTAACCCTCAAAGCGGTTCCTAATAAAAACCCGCATTGCAACTTGAATTCTTCTCTGTATGACTAGTCATCAGTTTTGACCGTTTCAAAAAATTAATTCTATTCATATTAAAGGACCAATAGAATTTAAAAAATTATTGTCCGACGAAAGGAGTAATGTAATTTTTCGTAAAGGTTGTGAAAATCCATGGATTCTTTATAATAATGTGGTTATTTAGTTATTAAGTGTACTGTGGGTAAAAGCAAAATTACACGACTCGAAAACCTCTCGACCCTCTTAAGGTAAAAGTACTAGTATAAATAACATCTGAACATAGAGGATATTTTTGACATTTGATCTTTCCATTAAGGAACTTTTTTAAAAGCTACACAAATAAAAGAATTCTAAATTATCGATTTAAAAGAAATAACGATTCGTTTTTTATTCGATCAATAAAATTAATATGAAAAGCGTTGAAAATTCAACAACACAATTAAGATAAATCATTATCATTCAAGAGCTGAATTAGTTCAAAATCAATTACAATAAACTTCACAAAGATGTACTTTCCTGCTGTCCAAATATTAAAAATTCCAAAAATTAAAATACCGGTTTTTGTGTAGTTAAAAATATTATTCGAATAAATTTGAGGCTTCCTTTGTTTAGTTTTGAACAATCTAAACATAAACATTATGAAAACAAGTAACGCAATGTTTCTAGAGTTTTAGAATTTCGATTGATTATTTTCAGATATTATGGAGCAAGGGCCATATTTGGACAACCTGCGCCAAACAAAAGACAGACAGTGAGGGACGAAGTAAGTGGAAGAAGCAGAAAGGTAAGTGATAGTATAACTGAATGTTAACAAAATTCACTCGGGTAACCTCGGGGTTGTGATGCCCGTAGGCACCCAAAAAGATGTGCTGAGTGCTTAAGGATTTCGGAAAATAAGTTTGAAATAACATTTATACTTATTTTCGTATTTCTATTAATATTACCGTTTCAAAACTAGAAATGCCACAGTATAAGAGATTTGCTATCTCTTTTAATCTCTAAAAAGACTGGTGAAACTTTCTAATTAGCAAAATGACGCTATTTCTTTATGTACTTCAAAAAAGTTTGCTTAAGCTTACAAAAACGAAGCCTCATCAGTTTTTTATGCCAGCGAATTTCTTAACATAATAAGGACAGAGCCACTCGATTTAAGAACGAAACCCTAATTGTCTGTCTTTAAATATAGAACTTTTTATCCATTGAAAGCATGTGACAGTCCTTTCCTGGCATTTCAATATTATTTACTTTTCCTTTAGGTATATAAATAAGCCGATTTACTTGACATAGATAAAATACCATCCAAGCTTCTAAATTTTAGAAATATTTTCAAACAGTAAACTAGCACAAGATATTCTTCGCTGTATATCTTACTCCCATGAAAAGAGATAAAATGAAGAGTTTTTCGAATGTGACCTTTTATACTAGATTTAAATAAATAAATGTAGCAAAAAAAGGTTAAGGAAATATTTTTCCAACTGACACATCCTTAATTTGTCTAAATGCACGAAAAATGTATATATTATATTGTTCGACACACTAGGATGAGTATGATATAGTCATTTTTTATGTTACGAAACATTTTTATCGCTTTCATTAAATACTTCAATAAGTCGTGCGACATTTTACACATGTTAATGGGGTGTAGATATCACAGTATAAAACCTTGTAAATGTCGAAGGAAATATTAAAGCATTCCACGTAGAGATAATATTTATTTATCAATCAGATCCGGCCTTTGTTACATCCTTCAAAGAAAAGTGTTGTTCACGGGTATTACTCAGACACTTCTTTTAAAATCATCGATATTTGTACAGCAAGACCTCAACTCGTTATGGATATTTTTCCAATGTTTTAATTAATTAACTCAAATCTTTCTTTCTGAAAAATACAGAAAATGAACATTTATCAGCATTGTAGCAAAGAATAATCGTTGAAGTAACGTGTTGCATCAGTAATTTATTCCTAAATTCAAAACTGTCCAAACATGCTTTTTTGGAACTAAATAATTTAACGTAGGATTTATTTTATTAGATATTTCTGTATCAAATTTAAAGAATTGTACATTTCATACAATAGTATTTATTATAGAAAGATGTCACTAGTTAAACATTTGTATTACATGAAATTAACATTATCTTAAGATTCATAGAAGTAAATGAGACGTTATTTGATGTATATAATAAGTATAAGTATAATATAAATATTTATAAGTTTACAAAATATTCCTCTATATACCAATGTAAAAAATTATTTTCAAAGTTCTACCTAAAAGTATCTCTTTTCATTTTCCATCATATATTACTGCATGTTTCTAGAGACTCGAAATGAAATTTAGATATTATGACTATGCTACTTTTATTTACTGACGCAAAATTTATGTATGGCAAAATATGAATTTTTAATTTTCAATATAAATTTCTTATTTTTGATATAAATATTGGATTTTATTTTCTTTCATTACCATTTTCTCGATTTCAATTGAATCATATTAATGGGAATTTACGATATTCAAAGAAATATTTGTTGGATGTCATTCCTCTTGTTCGAAGTTTTAAATATTTTTGAAAGTATTAATGAAAATGAATTAATCTTAATCTTGAATTCAAATATTTATCTCTTTTGCAAAGAAAGGTTCTTAGAAACTAAAATATCCCACATCGAGAAACATATATTTCTAACAGATGCAAGCTTGTTTCAATGCTTAAAATCGTAAGTAATTTATAGGTATTTGAAAGATTCTTGAGACTTCTTTTATTCATAATTAAAATTAATTCTTAATTTAAAATTCGTGATGACAGTATTTTAAACAGTCATGTCTATTTCTTCCATAAAATTTTATCGAGACAGAGAATATTTTATTGTATAGTCATTATTTATTTCCTACATCAAAGTTCGATGGAACAAGAGGGATTTGTAGTATAAACAAACAAATCAGACGGCTTTCGAAGATTTATTACAGCTGCCCAAATATTAGCGCATGGTACATATAAGTATTGCTTTAAAATGTAGTTTATCACCGTTTGGGTGACGTTTGAAGTTGATCAATCAACTAGCATTTATATCAATTCGGAATTCATCCATTATCATTTCTGTTTGCTGTGTGCTGAAATCGTATTTGATAAACAATCAAAGTCACGTCGCGTACGGATTAAGTACAAAAAATACTTTTCGAAGTAGAAACACTACTGTCACCTATTACAAGCTTGGCAGAAAATGCCTCTCATAAGCCAATTGCATGCTTTTAAATTTTGTATGTAGAGGCTTGATAAATTTATTTGCCGGTTTAAAAAAATCAATCATAATAAAAAAAATTAATAAGCAATAGTAAATAAATTTTCATGTTATGAAAACATTTATATCAGCTAAACTATTTGGGTTTTTACAAGACTTACAACCTAAACTAGGCATTTTTGTCCAGTTTATTTATGTGATAGAAGTTTTTTAAAGTCTGGTCACACAGGACAAGAACATGACTAGTTTGCAAACGGTAGCAGGTTTTTTCAGATTGTTAAATAGCAGCCTTTGGGGATCCATTTTCTTTAAGTTTAACGCCGTGGGTCTTTTCTTTTTGTAGCTGTTGTGTATCCAATTTTCAATATTTTACTTCTACTAAATAAACATTTATTTGCACAACTATATCATTATTGAATTTAGAATTACTAGCCGGGCTGCGCTGGCTAGCGCTCGGCGGTGGGTTGCTTTTTTTTAAACTTTTTTACACAACGTAATTAAATATGTTTTGATTTGTATATTTTATTTATTTTTATGAAACAATTCTTCAAATCATTGCGTATTCAATAAATATTTAAGGAAAGTTGTTCGAAATATACATATACCGCTACAAAATTACACATGACTAGTGATATTTTGCAGGAAATAGACATATTATTAAAATCTTAACTCCTAAATAATATTTCTGCAATAGGTAATATACGAAACACATAATGCAAACAAAAATAAAATTCTGATCACTGAAAAAATGCAAAATTCTCAAAAAACACGTACGTATCTGTTTAAACGTGTTGAATTTCGACTTCCTGAATATATTGTGAAACAGAATAATGCGACAAAAACTCTTCAACGATATTGATAAAGACAATAATGATTTATTTACGAAAAGAATACATATTTATAATACTTGGGAATCCTCAAATATGTCCGCAACATCTCGCAGTCAACTCAAATACCCAAACACTTAATTCTAAATCAAATTAAAAAAGTAAACAATAATTCTGACGTGGCCAGATACCGGGTAGCAAAATTACGTTCAAATTACTTTTACATCAAAGGAAGAAATAAAAAGTCAGTTCAAACATAAATATTACAATTTAATTCCTTATTTTGCATAGAAATTGACCTCGGCTATTTGAAAACAGCAAGAATTCAAAATATCTGGGTTATTTTATTTACGTTAATTGTTGCCATTCGACGATCAAATAACGTCGATTTCGGGCCACATACGTTAGTGTTTTATATATATAGATAGTCCATAAATCTGACGTGACAACAATTTATGAAACACTAAAAATAAACATAAAAATTTGTACTTCTTAAGCTGGTAAAAAATTCCAACTCACCCACTCTTTTCTTGAGGCCGCCAGTATTCTGTCTAGAAGGGTAGGATGGGAAAGAAGGTGATTTGGGACTTTCATAGTCAGAAGACTCGTCGGAAGAAGTGTCTAAGATATACGGCTTTAGTAGCTCTTTAGGAATGGCTTGTCCACTCCACAGCGGAAGATCCTGCTGACAGCTGACCAAGATACTCTCCATGCAAACGACGGCAACCCATGAGATTAAAACGAATCGCATCTGAAAAAGAAATTTGGGTCAGATATTTACAGCACCCGCTTGTTTTATGGTTTGTAAAATGGAGGGTAAAAATAATTCAGAAAATAATGAGGGAGTTGTGAATTTTACAGATGTCTCATAATTCCCAAGGAAGGTCTATTTTTAAAGTAAATATTTTTCATGGCATTTCTAATTCATTATCTATCAGGTTTTTATTTTCGCCTTTTATATGCAATACATGAGGAATTAAGTTTCTAACATGCCAAGTCAAAACAAAATTACTTTAATAGTATTTATGTAATGCTTATATATAGAGTAGTTATAGATTTGATACCTGCTATTCTACAAATCAGTAAATTTATCACTAAACTCAAGGGTTATATTCAAAAAACAGCAAGCTAACTACGAGTTAGTGAATGAATTTTTCAAATTCCTGAAAAGCAATCATGAAGGTTGAATAATCATTAAAAATAACTGGAGAATGAAAGAAAGTGAATTAAAATGTCAACTCAGCAAAGGATTCATAAATAAAACATTTTGGCGAATAAGAAAAAAACTTTTTTTAATTATTTAAAATTTGAGGGATCAATAAATGTATACTTTTTTAAATAATTATTCATAACCGTGTATATTATTCATTATTTAAATTAATTTTTCATTAGTCCAACTTAATTTATAAGATACGTTAATAAATGGAAAACATTAATTCAAATGTGTGCGTTTATAAGCGTTAAGTAATAGTAAATGAATATTCATTTACATTCACATTGTTTTTAAGCATTAGATTATACTAATTTTGCCTTAATCAAAGGCCTTATTTGAGTTGTTTAGTCTATTCGTTTAATTTTTTTAGTTTATTTAGGTTTTAGTCTATTTGTCCACTTATTCATTTAGATATTCCTTTTAAAATTCGGGATCGAAAAATAATTCGTTCTTTATCTACAATAAACAGTTTTCTTGTCACTGAATTGCCGGAGTCATGAAAATTGTTAAATAAAATAAATTCCTCTTTTCAAAGCACGAAAGGCTCTCTATAAAGTGATATGTAATAGGAAATGATTTCAGAACTTTGAAAATGCTATCGGATTTCCAACAATCGAAGCGTGTGTTTGGAGTGAATACATAAAGTGTTCTAAAATAGAATTTATCACAATATTCCTGAAACCTGCATAAGTAATGAAACTTGCAATAAATACTTTTAGAAAACGGATGCGGAGGCGCTATGCGTTTCTTACTGCTGAAGTTTTCCTAAATTTCATCTGATGGTTTTCAGAGAGCACTCGCACAACAGGTAACGAAATTTTAAGCCCTTTACCTGTATGTGAAAAATTCGTATCTATCCACAAGAGACACACATGCTAAATATTTGATTGTCGACTCTGTGAAACATAGATGCTTGCCTTAGTCTCATAGTAAATTCAGCAGTTTCGCTTAATTCTGTAAGAAATCAAGAGTCTTATCTCGATAAGGAGCGATTATCTTAGCATCTTCGATGTAAATTTAGTTTAAGTGTTCGCTAGCGTGGGTGTCTAGTTTCTTAGAAAGCTATTGATAGCACTTATTTTACAATAAAATTAGTTTTAAGACTATTCTCAAATTCAGAATTATCATTCTATTTTTGTTAAACTGACTTAATTGAAATGAATGGTTTATATTTAATAATACAGAAGTTAGGAACCTGTTTAAAAAATACTTATGCTTTGTGTTTATGAAAATTTTAAAAAATTAGTAAGTGTCTAACTCAATATGCAAAATATATGCCTAGGTGACAAATTAATCTTCCGAGAGACTCGAGATTTGCGAGTTGAGAAGTAGCACTTTTTTCCCATACCACGCATGATGACTAAATAACCACATCTATTGATTAAGGGAATGATTGTAAGAGGGTTCAAAACTGGTTAGAAATCATGCAGGAAAGTCTTCAGGTTGCATGATGAATTTTTCTGAGTGCAACTCTCGAAAAGATTAAGTAAATCCAATTTCATATGATTAATACGTATTGTTCAAGGAATAAATATCAATGTTACAGATAAAAACAATTTTCTCTCAGGTACTCAGATCTATTTATATTTTTTTATGATTTTTGTATTTCATACCAAATTAAAATTTTCATAAAAGTTATCAAAGTTGTTCTTACTAAATGTTTCTAGTAAATTAAGCTAAATTTCATGATTGGAAACTCAGTTTACAAAATTCTTGACACTTCCTGTGATAAGTGTGTTAACATAGTATTTGAAATCTTCGCATCAGATGGTACTTCATTTATATATTTTCAAGTATAAGGGATTTCCAAATTAAGTCATCTACTGTATGTTCCGTTAATTCAAATATTAAAAAAACCTGTTAAATTGAATAAATCTTATACTTTTATTCACAAATAAACTTGATCAAAGAAGCTAGAAATATATTAATATTTATTTTTTCATATAATCAAATTAAATGTTTCCTGCATTTTTAATATTTTATAGCATTGAACTCATTGTCGTTTATAGTAGCTTTAACCGAAATTTTATCAAAATTTCGACTATAAAATCAAAATTAAAATATACAAAATTTATTTAATAAAAGCTACTTTTTTACAACAATTTTGTTTGACACGTTATTCACTAATTTTTTATAAAGGTTTTATAAATTCATAATCTTAAAATTTTAAAGTAAGCAATGCTTTTTATATATTTAAAATAATCACATTTTATTTAAAGTTGTTTCGAGGGAAAAGTTCATTAAAAAACATTATTTTCTACGGCTTAAAAATATTCTTCCATTTAAGACTGTTATACTTTTTCGATCCTAACTAGAAAGACACTGTGTGACCAGAAAAAATCCAATACATTATGAGGTAATCTGGAATGATTATAACATTTTACTTTAGAAAAACTCATGGATTAACGGGAGATTAAAAACAATATGTTAAACTTCAAGAGTTTTTCTAAACGTTTTAGTCATAAAGATGAATGCTCTATTACCATATAATATAAGTACTGTATTACCACGTTTGGGAAAGATAACTATTAAATTATTATATATTTTTAATAGGTAATAGAAATATATAATAGTTTAGTTTGGTATATTTCTATTACGAAATGTTTTAATGAAAAGTACAAAAATATATTGTAATAAAATACTTTTGTGACTGATAAGTTATGGAACGTTGCTTTAATGTTTTGATTTTTGTAATAAAATAATACGATAGTTTCTTTTTAAACTCTTTAAATAGATAAAGTGACTCACTTTTATTACTATAAAACGGTAGTACTTCGTGGCTTCTACTTTTTAAATAAACAAGAGTGTGACTAGCAGATGCTGGAATTCACATGTAACAGGAAATCGTTAATGACAAAATCTTTTCGCCGAGACCAAGTAACCATTGGCATTAGAAAGAATGGAAATCCCTAATGGAAGACCATTTGGGGAAATTCAGCTCTCTGGCCCGTACTATCTAATTTGGTCCATTTTCCCTGATTCCACTAGCGAAGCGGCAAGTGTACCAGAAAATACGAAACTGGTTAGTCTTAGAGCATCAGGCAACAAGTTATTATGAACACTACTTAGTACGATAGCTTTTAATAAAACTTAAAGTAAATTTTTGTAGTTAGATGTCAAACTTGTATATGTTTTGTGATTAAATAATCGGAAACGAATCTTATTTATACCATGATAAATTTCATAGCAATCCCATGATCGAAACATTTATTAATGGACGGATAGACCTATTTAAAAATCCGCATGATGACATAAGAAAATCTGAAGTAACATTACTAAAGAGTTAGCGAAACAATTTAAAACATGTCTTAGTACATCAAATTTCATCAATCCGCTTGCTAATTCATATGCAAGTAATTCGAAATGTGTTGCGTTTAAGTACACGCATGTTGCGTTTAAGACTATTTGAACAGAAAATGTCAATTGTGGTGAACTGCTTTAGATATAACAAATAGTTGTTCATAATTCTGTCTAATTTCAATATTTAAAAAATGTTTTAGCCCTCTGGGCGTAATTAAATTTCTGAGATGTGTAGTGTTGTCTTTACCCGCAATACATAATGATTAAATAACATCTATCTGTTGAAAAATCATGGGAAAGATTATATTGATCATGAAGATCATAACTGTTAAAGAAGTAATGTAGGTAAGAATGCGTAAAGCGTAACTGTTTAATGTTCTGCAAAGCATATGCGTGTATGCCTTGCAGAATATTAAAAATTTCGTTACCTATGTGGTAGAGATCTTTGAGAAGAATTATTTGAGCTGATAGATTCACTAATATGAATAAGCATTGAGTTTATAGTCATTATTGGGATAACAATTTTACTGACCATGTGGGTGGTGACTAGGATCCAGAAATGTTCCTCATCTTGAACGCGCAAAACAAGTTTTCTATCTACGCCACACATTCAATGAAAAGTATATGAATTCAGAGTCATGTTGATAAAGGAAGAATTTAAGAATCTTACAGATCTGTTTTCTGTTGGTGTGTTAGTCGTTGAATTAATGTAACAAGTCTGACTCAGCACCTCACCGACGCATGAATGTTGATTTTTTGCTCATTATGTGAACCAGTATTTATCAGTTTATTGATACTTATGATCGAGAATTATAATCTCAGTCGGGCTATGCATAACTCTCACGATTTCATGACTGTCGATTAGCCAGCATCAGTGCTCAGGAGTGAGGGAAATTTACATTGGAATAGGATCTCACTTTTGTCATGTTAATCAATTGTGATAATATTTCACAATACAGCGTAAGGTTGAACTCTGTTTGGGATAGTCTATTCAAAGGAACGGAACTGTCTAAACTACATATATACTGACTGCCTTATGTTGTTTTCAAGATACTAAATGTTTCAAATTAATCCTCTAAACATGTCCCTCTTTTATTTTTGTATCGCTTTTATAAATTCAAAACTTTTAAAGCGCTTCCTATACATCTTTTTACTATATGAAGGCGACAAATATATTTAACCTCTGAAGTACAGAATTTATTTGAAATAAGTAGTTCGTATTTATTTTCATTTAATCTTCAATACACTAATTACGATTATATTTTCGTATTATCGTTTACACACTAGTTACTGTTATATTTTGTATAATTTCGTTTGATAAGAACGGCAACAGTAGGAGAGAGATCGTACAGATTCTGATATCCGCGTTTATTTCAAAAAAGAATGTCTGATAACGCAGCCGTGTAAATATTTCTATGTCGGGAGTCAGATTAAATAAAGTGTATTATTGTAGAGAACTATTGAATAATTTGATTCAAGGAGAGTCTCGTAACACTAATCACTCTTGCCATGAACGAGAATGTACATGTTTAATTTTGTCCTAGTTTGAAACACGAAGTAAACTCCTCATCCGTAACTTTGGCAAAACAAGTGCATGACGAGTCTCAGTCGTCAAATGTACCCAAGGGGTTAATTTAGTTGTATCTAAATTGTATGAGAAATACATTTACATGCTTTGTGTGGAAAAAAAATTTTAAAAGGAAAATACCCCACATCAGATAAACTTAAATTCGGTCATTCAATTTCACAGCTATTTCGTAATACCGCTAATACGTTAATTTTGCGTTATCAAACACGCTTTATGCATAAGAGGTTTAATGAAAGACTTACTATGGAGTTATATACTAGCTTTATGTAATTCAATCAAGCACAGGACAACTAAAAATTATGTTATTACTACTTACAGACTGAATATATAATAATTATGGTTATTTTCCTGATAAATCTATTTTAAGCTAGTCAACTTGTAATGAATTTTATCGTTTTTTTTTTATTTTACTTGGAATTTGAAACATAAACAATGCAAAGAACTTCCTCGAGATTAAGGATCATTGAATTGATTATTTCAGTGGATATGAAGAACTTTTAATTAAAATATCACTCATATTGCAACTACTTTTGACGTTGCGACAAAATAAGAGTTTTACTTCTGACATAAATATAATTGTTGTAAGTATCCGATGAATTCCACTTATTCGTTGTGTTAGCTTTAAGTAAAAGGGAATTAGAAACAGAAAATTGACTTATGAAACCTCTTAATTCGAGGTACTAAATAATTCCTCCTATACGATGACGGTAAATCTTATTCATCCTATTATAATAACTACTTGTTTTACTTAATAATCCTTTTAAGTAAGTATCGATGTATATCCTCAAGTTTGTATCGATGTAACGCAAGGGTTTTATTTTTCTCTAAAAAGGTAGATAAGTACCTCATTCCTCCATATTAATCAAATTAACAATTGAAAATGTTCGTGAGTAAAAATATTGAATGAAATCTCCGATCTGTTTTAGTTATTTAATGTTTTTCCCAACATTAATTAATAACCAATTTGTTTTCATGTAATATTGTCAAGACAGAAATACCTTTGTATGGAATAATATCTACATGAGAAAAGGTTAAAGATACAGAATCAAATATTAATGCTAATAGACGAAAATAATGAAGTATTTTTCTTCTGTAAGAAAAATAATGAAATTTCGAATTGGGATTGCAGCATCAAAATTGAAGTCAAAACCTCAATGCCTAATTACAAACCTACACGTTCTTTGTAGTCTTTCATTCAATTTGCGACAATATAACAAATTAATTGCATTACATACTGAAGTCTAATTGACTTCGTTATTTATTAACTTTATATACGAAAATCACTTGATTGTAGTTACATATCTAATCTTAATAAAATTAACATCTAATATGTAGAAGTGGGTGATATTGTGTTGCTACACTGATCTTTAAGTAAATATATCGAGCTGCAAATTAATTTAAAAACAGTTTGTATTTAATAAAAAAAAGTAACATGGATAATTTTCTAACTTTCTAAGACATTAGCAAATTATGAAGAGATTTATCTTATGCGTGGTTGACATTATACGTATTTTGTTCTCAAATTTCTGTTCCTAAAACGTATTAAAATGCTAAATCTGTTTTCCATTAGAAATGATTCAAGTGGAATATTATAAAATTTTACCACTTCACATTTAAATTCAGAAACATGAAAGCTTGTTTAAATTTAAGACAAACATTTTTCTACCATTTAAATGTTTATGAAAAATATAAAAAGATTTAGGAAAAACAGTAATTAAAATAAAAACTTTTTGTCAGTAACATTATTTAATTACGCGACAGGTGTGTACCGTTTGTATTTAAAAGCTCGGTTTGGAACAATGTATTGAAATGTTGTCAGAGACAATTTGTAGCATGATTATAATTCGTTTTAAAAATAAAAATAGTAAAATTTGCGAACGTTTGGGAGTAAAAAATCATCTATGTTTGCATACTTAAATAATGTTTGCTAGTAATAATCACAAAACGCTATGATCTGTATGAATACATAACAGAAACAAATACAATTTATTTTCTATGATTGTTTGAATTCTATATTTTCTATGATTGTTTGAACTCTATATTTTCTATGATTATATAAATTCTATGATTACTTTAATTATATATATATATATATATATATATATATATATATATATATATATATATATATATATATATATATATATATATATATATATATATATATATATATATATATATATATATATATATATATATTAAAATTAATATAATTATTTATACATTTTAACATCCAGTGTGGTTATAGATTAATATTATATAAAGAGTGAATTTTATATAAACTAGAGCTTAGTATGCCTTGAATGGATCGCGTCGGAACAAAGCAAAAAAACTGACTGTACAGATTTTGAAGAATTGTTAACATTCCTTCATTGTTTTTAAAACTTTTCATTTCTAATATTTCATTGCGTTTCATATTGCTCAGTTAACACTATTTCACTGTGTGATAGAAGCTTTTAACCTTTTCTATTTGCTATTGTTTTTATTGCGAGCATAATATATATATATATATATATATATATATATATATATATATCATGATGACAGTGACCCAAGAAAATTATTTTGTTAAATACTGCATTGTGAATAAGATTAAGCTAATGAATTTTTTTTATATCACGAAGTTATATGTGATGTATTATATAATCGGAACACTCCTGTATCTTTTACTACCAATGCGAAAATCATACTTTAGATATCTCAAAATTCAATATAAGGGTACGATATGTAAAGATGAAGATATACCATTTTAACCTTCTCGATCATTGGTTATCTGATGAATTTCCTCTTCGGTTTCATTTTACACCTCTTTTTAATAGAATAGATTTATTTACTTAATGCACATTGGGTATAAATTTCTCATTTTCAATAATTTAATAAATACGAAAGAATATGATCAATTTTGTGTAAAACAAAATAGTACACATAGCAGTATTTATTTAAACTCGAAACAAAATATAAATCAATTTATAAATATTTCAGCAAATATTAAATTGATTTTTTAAATTTTATAGCGTTGATTTGAATACTCTGAGCCATCAACTCCTATGTAGTGTTTTAAATTTCAGGTTTGCAGACATGTGCAAAATAGGGCCGTATGAAAATAATTTTGCAAGATCGCATTTAAAAAAAAATAATAATGACCAATTTCTTCATAGTTTATTTAATAAGATACTAATGAAACTTTTTAATTTAATAACTGGTTAGATTATTATTTAATAATTTGAATATTTTTTAAAATATTTTTGCTATACGTATGATGAAGGTGAGATTTACACAACACGCTCGATATTTAGATGTTTCTAGGACATATAAAGTTTGAGACAGCTTTCAAATCCATACATTTCAAAAACGAACGTTAGAAAAATCTTTTGTTAAAAAAAAAGTGTCAATACGGTTAACAAAGAATGTAACCCTCTCGTATCGAAATCATTGATCTAAAGAGGGATCTTGGAGATTATTGTATATTTGAACGTTCGAAATTTAAATAGAATATTTAAATTTATTTAATACATCATTTCATTTCAGTCAATAGGGGAAAGGAGGATAAGTGTACGCACCTAGTAGTTGTTTTTTTATTTATAAAAAGTAAAGTAATTAAGATATAGGCTTCAAAATTGTACACAATGTACTTTATTCAACAGTGAATCAATAAATCCATGCTACATGATTTTATCTCTTATCATTTAAGTAAGAAAAATATAAAATAAAAATAATTAAAATTGCGTGCTCTTGCCCTACATGTAGGGTAAGAGTACGCAGGTAGGGTGGCCAAGAGTACGCACCGGATCTCTGTCCTAACTATAGTCGCATACAAAAGGCCCATTGCCTTCGTATGCACTGTAATCCTCGTGCCACCAATTTTTGCACAATCCAGTCTTCGTTATAAGAATTGTCATATCATGGGTAAATAGCTTAAGTATCATCATGTTCAGCAAAAAACATAGGCTAGGTTGAGCTCGTTGATGGTTGTTGGTCGTCATAAGAAAAAGTAAATATTTTTTTTTATGTTTTGCTTCTTTTTTGTTCATTTTATATTTACTCTATCACTTCCCTTTTCTTATTTGTTAAGAATCTTTGCCTTTTGCGTTTTTTTTTTGTATCTTCCACAAGTTCTTTAATAGGCGAAGATGTCATGATTTCAGACTTAATCGCAGGTTTCTTTTTTTCTGGTTCACATTTTCGTTTTTCTTTTGCTTTGGAAGCGGTAAAATTTAATAAATGCTGCTAACATTAATTTTACTGCAGGTAGAATTTTCTGTAGGCCTAAGCGTAGCTTCTAGTTCGGGCAGCGTTTCGCCTGCTTCCGCACTTGGGTTTACAGGTCCAGTTAGAATTTCATTCAGGGTTTTTCACTTATACACTTATACAATTATTTTATTGCTTTTTCCAGAAAAAGAAATGAAGTAAAAGTTAACGTAAGCTTGGGGAGTCTACGAGTTAGCAGTGAAAATTTGTTGCTAACGTTTGGCCTCCTCATTTGCGCTTGACTAAACCGCTGCTAGATGACAGCATGTCACAGATAGATAAACTCTAGCTACACCAACTTGTAGCTTATGACATGTTTTAATCGAAAATAAGTTTATAATAATTATTTCACTCGATATAATGACAAACACTTGTGTTCTATGATCAAAAAATTACATAGAAAAGTAATAAAACTAAATTTTACATTGTCAATTCAAAACGAAGTGTAGCAAATCGATGGTGGTAAGTTGTAATCTAACACAGTAGCAGCAGAACTTAAACGTCACAATGGCGATTCTCAGCAGTATTGCCAACAAGGTGAAATTTCCCTGCGTATTCTTAGCCACCCGTGTACTCTTACCCACCGTTCCCCTACTCGAAGAATTCACTGTTTCTACTAAAATTAAACACTTTCTTGGAATAAACGTCACAAAAATCAACCGTGTCCTAAATCTTCAACTGACTCACACTAAAACGTGTAAACCATTATTGTTTATGCGCCATAAATACTTGGGATTAACCACTGTATTAAAACATAACTCAGTAACCTTTTATAAGCCGTAGAGCTATTTTAAGTATGAACTCTATATAATATTCATCGTACTCTTCACTTATTGACCTTTTGACAAAATGTATTCGTTTGAACTTTTAGTCCCTCAAAGTTGGGAAATTTGAAGGAATGTGGAAGAGTATAACAAAAATGAACTGATATATAATCCACTTATTTCACCCCATTTTCAATGCAGAAAATGAAGGGCACTTGAGCCCCAGTTCCACGTGAATGTCTCGTTTTCGTAAATATAACTACATTTAATGAGATGTTCACTTTAATCTTATTCATAAACATTCTACACTTCCATTAAATACACTCCCCCCCCCTCAACAACCCATGTCCATGATTGCGAGGATAATTCTGCTTATAAGCAAATCCTGGGACCGGGATGAGTAATCAATTTTGATACCAAAGCAGTCTCTGATTAATTGGTGTTTAATCCACGACTTTTAGAGAGTTGGGGTAATTTTTTGGACGAAGGCACCGTTTCGGAAGAGACCGTCCCCGCTTATACGTTTGAACTGTTTTCAAAACCCTAGCTTAGTTGAACGTCCAATTGGTAAAGAGATTAGTTCTACTTTTCTGCTTTGAAAATTCCGCTTCAGAAACTATGAAGAGGAATTTTTTCATTCTTATAAATATGAACTTCAACTCATGCTGTGTATTTTAGTCAATACGATTTAGAGTAATGAAAAAAACAGAACCCATTACATGCGTTTACATGCACTATTTTTTAACTTTTCTATGAATTTGAATTTGATAACTGAATCAGTATTTTAAACTGTTATATATATATGAAAAAGGATACAAAATTGCATAATTCTACAGTACAGAAAATAATCAATGTATAAAATGTGCCATGTTATTTGCACTTACAAACTAATATTAATAAAACCGGATATTATGGTGGGATCTCTAATAATTTGCATTTAGTTTATATGATGTTATTTCTATTAAATAATTACATTCTTTATAAATAATGCGCAAAATGTGGCTATATAATTTTACAAAATGACTATTTATACATAAATAGCCCAATCTTTACGTTTTTACTTCTCCAACGGGTAAATCATGAAATGCACACTAACTTTTTGGAACCGTAATAGAAAAAAAAATTTGTGTCTTAACATTTAGAAAGAAACCGTTTCGATAAAATGGAAATCTGGTCTGTACTAAAGCTGATGCTGTGGAAAGTAAATAAACTGATAAAGTATTGAAAGAAAACCAAGCAAAAATAACTAAAACAATTTTAAATTAAAAAAAAAAACGAAACAGTCATGTTCTTTGAAAATGAGTTTAGCTCATTGAGCTACAAAAAGTACAAGGAAATTACAAAAACAGTTTTAC
The DNA here is from genome assembly GCA_947359465.1 of Metellina segmentata. Lineage (NCBI taxonomy): Eukaryota > Metazoa > Arthropoda > Arachnida > Araneae > Tetragnathidae > Metellina > Metellina segmentata. The sequence continues at coordinate 55,645,036 of OX375874.1, forward strand.
AAATTCTAGTAAACAAAACAATCAAATGAAGCACTCGCTCTAATTAAACATTATATAAAAACATTTTAAACCTTAAAATATTTAAATTTACTTTTCGAAAATGCACGTTTTCGATGATTGAAGCTAATAAATAAACATTCAAGAGATAATTTTCGGAAACCCTCATACACAGTCGATTACAAAACGTACCTTTCTTCAGAATAACCTAAGAGATGGATCAAGTTTGATTTAGTTGATAAGATGAAAGGAATGATCAAGTTTTCTATGCATTAAAACATTTTAGTGTGAGTGCATTGTAAGTGATATTGTAAAAAGATTGACTGTTACGACGTAGAAGAATGTTTGGATTGCTTCTAATGGGTGTAATGATCTAAGGAGTTGAACAGTAGTTAGTCGAAACGCGATTAATTTTTCCCTGTCGAAGAGGGAGAGTAATTATCTGATTTCTTTCATCACTGTCCGAGGAATTACAGACTATTTATTTCCGCCGTCTTCTTAAGCAACTCCAAGAAAAATAATGGACAAAGAAAATTAAGCACACAACGAGAAACATCAATTAACAGACCTATTAACACTGTTCACCAAACATTATGTGATCAATTTCGATTAAACTTATTAGTTTATTTTATAAATAAAACCACATGTACAATTTTAATTTAATGTTGTTAAAAATCGATTAAATTACAATTTTCAATAAATATTTTAATGTATTTATCAATCCCATCAATAAAGCTTAATTATCCCAAAATAAATTTTATTGATGTAATTATGATGCCCATGTATATAATGTGTCGTGCATAATTATTTATATCTAACTAGCTTGCAATTACATAGATATTCAATAACGTGTTACTGTATTGCTTAATATAAATGCGATTAATTTAAAATTACTTGCATTCAATGCTTGGTGTAATTTGAAATTATTGATACTGCATAACTTTTAAGTAACTCCTTCAAAATCAAATACATAATTTCAACAAAAAATTTTAATTAAAAACTACTAGTTATTTGAAAAATTCAAACAAAACTGTATTGTTACTAATTTTCTGAACGGTTTATATCTGGAAGAAATCAGTACATAGTATCGTTGCAGTATATATTTCTATAAAATTTGGTTTATATCAAAAACAGGCTGAATCATCATCAAATAAGTGAGAAATGTCTGATTTAGCTTACGTACAAAATAGCATATTTCAATAAGAAATAACAGAATTGTACAATAGCAGTTTTGAGCAAATAGGTAAGTGCCTCTCTAAGACTCTAATTAAGTATCGCAAGTTGCCTCAGGAAACATTAATTTAACTAATTTTTGTAGTCTTAATTCTGAAACTATATAGAAAAATAACTGCTCAACTGGCGCTCACTCTTAAATAGTCATGAAGTTCTCCCTTTCTAAGATACTGAAGGCTGAGGAGGTCTGTGATCGAACATTAAAAATTAAATGAAAATAAAAACTAACTGAAAAAATTGTTGACACGGTATCAATCCATGATGAAAAATTCTTTGAATCAAGGAAATTTTAAGTTTATGGGCTATTTCTAAAACGTTTTATATGCCACATAAAGGATACACATTTTCCTTGTTCAGCTAGTTCATATTTTTTAGAAGGAAATCTAGTAATACTTTTAAAAAACGGTTCCAAATTGATTTGGAAATTATTTTCATTAATTTTTTATCACTGAACACTTTTCGGGGCATTTTGAAACACTGTTAAGTCATTTTGAAACACTGTTAAGTCATTTTGAAACACTGTTAAGTCATTTTGAAAATTCATTATAATTTCATGTTTTAAAATCAGCTGATATTTTCTAGTTAGTTTGGTATGAGCAACAAAACCAAAGCCTTATCAATTGGAAACTATTAAAACTATAATTTTAACTATGGCAAAATGTATAAAATAAAAGGATTCTTAAATATAGTAAATACTAGCTCAAAATATTTCCATAACTCTAAACAGTAGACAAAAATGCTTTTCTGTATGTTTGAAACTTGCCTTTTTTGTATTGTTTGAGTTGTTAAAAATTACGAGGCGTCCAAAGACCTTTCCCTTCGAGATTGATACCAGAAGGTTTTCAATGCCCCATTGTGTTACACCAGTGTGATGTAAATTCAACAACCTACCCTACCAATTACCAACTATACCCATCATATACAGCTTGGTGTTCTGTCTGTGTATGCTAATTTTTTCCTACACGAAGGCTTATTAGTTATGTTTAATGAGGATTCAGTAACCATGCCAGACCGATGAGTTGAAACAGAAAATTGTATGGAACAGAGTAACTATCTTATCATATACATCTTATCATATATACTTATCATATACAGCTTGGTATACAGTGTCACTGTATGCTTTTTTTTTTCTTACACGAAGTCTTATTAGTTAAGTTTAATGAGAATTCCGTACCCATACCAAACCGGAGTTGAAAACTTGAGAATTGTGCGGAACAGAGTTACAGTTCTATTTATCGAATAAACAACTCAAGATAAAAGTTATCATATGGATTGTCTTTAAAAGTTTTAATCAAAGGTTACAACTGAAAAGGTTGCTTTTTAAGGCCAACGGTCTTATGCAAAATCTCAGAGCAATAATAGAATTTACAAATTTCACGTTACATCAAAAATTATTTCCTCTCGAAAAGTCATAAACTTCGATGTCTAAAATATTTAAAATTCGAATTATCTTGTTAAGTTATGTAGCTGATTGAAAGACAAAATTAACACTGCTCTGGAAATCACTCATTTATTTATATTAGTTTTAAAATTTACATTGGTATTTTACAGCTTTAAATACAAATTAACAAGTTGGTTTTTGAAGAGAACATATTATCGCAAATAACATTCTCATGTACCAAATAATGAATACTTATAATAATCAGAAATCTTTGAAACAATTTATTTTGAGAATACTGCTATTTTGTCACCATGCAATAGAGGTAAATCAAAAGGTGTCGAATAACTTCAGCTTCTTTCATAAAACTAAATTTATAAAAGCAATAAGAGTTTTGGTAAAGTGAAATATTTCTATTTAAGGGTTTTCGACTTACAATCGACACTAGTTAAAACATACCATTTTTTATTCGAATAAAAGAAATCGTATATAAAGAGAAACTGTAAGCGTGTTCAGCTGTTATTTATAGATGTATCGGGCTAGAAGTTTTGCTGATTTTATCCACAAGTAAAAATATGTTATAGAACAAATTTAAGTAAAAAAAAGTAGAAAACTTCATCATGTCTTTTCGATTGCAGATTTAAGTTTATCAGATATTTTTGGTTTAATATTTTATAATTTTATTTTTATTTACCATGTACGAACAGAATTTACTTTATTCAATTACTGCACATCTTAAAATTTTATAGTTCATATCATATAATTTGATTTTCGTTTGAATCGAATAATCGTGAAAATTTATTTAAAATGAAGATATAAACACCTCTTGTGATACTTTAACACCGTTCTTATATCAATCTATATTAAATTTAAAATAAAACCATAGATAGCTTCATAAATTAATTTAATCGTATACAGTTATTTAAAAATGAAGATTCTTAAACTGCTAAAAGTTTCACCCATTAAATTGTTTGATTAAACTTTACATGATTTTTGTAAATGTTATCCATTAAATAAATGCTTAATAATTCATTAATATAATAAAAATATCATTCGTCGAAACATAAAACATTGCTGTCGAAACATTGCTTGTCCAAACAGTGTTGGAAATACTTGTTACATAAAAAATCAACATCTGATATTAATATTTGTTTCTTCAAATATATTTGTTAAATATGAATTTATTTTAATTGCTTACCTTGTAACAGTTCAAGCGTCAGCTGAGTTTCGGTGTTATTCTTTCTACCGTGCAACTCTGTGAAACCGGGAAAATATAGAAAATTTTTGTAAAAATTTTTGTCTGTGTGGGAAGTCTTTACCTAAGGGGCTGATCAGTGAGTGAAGCTCAGTATCAAGGAGTATCGAATATATAGCTGAAGACAAGTGCACGCCATTTTTATCGCGCATGGAGCGGTTGGCTCTTTTTCTTAGTTTCGGCGCCAACACACATTGCCACGACGTAATAGCTGACGTTCCGCCAATCAGGGGGCGATGTTTCCGGTGACCAATGGGATTTGTTTCGCTGAAAAATTTGATCGCTTGGTAAAAATCGACTTTTTTACACACACATGCTCTTTTTGTTCTTTAAATATTTTATTTCTTTTGCTTGATAGAAAAAGGAAATTTGTAGTTATATTTACAGGTTATTATTGCCATTGTTTTTCGAGAGCCACTTTTGAGGTTTCCTAGCGATTTGCCGTGAAGGTAAATATTGGATTTGGAATGTTTTGAGGTGTTTCCTCTGCGGACAAATAAACAATTGTTTTCATAGTGGAATCTCATCGAAGTTTCGACCTTTGTTTCGGAAGACTATTTTTATTTGTAGTTCTTCGTATGGAGCATTTTAAACGTATATTGTTTTCTCTGAAAAACAGCGTAATGGAATATATTTAAAGTGGCATGGATTTCTAAATTTTATACAGAACGGTATTCGATTTATTTTTGTAGTAGAATAATAAATATTATTTTCTAAACTTTTCAATGAATATTAAAAAGTTAAAATGTATACAGTGGCTCACTAAAGTGTTCGTGCACTTACGAATTTCAATGAAATACTGCTCTGTCCATTAATGAAAATTAATATTTCAGAATGTGAATTTTTTACTAACATCTATAACTTTTTTTTAACAAAGCTACATAAAATATTTTTAAAATATAGTAAAACTTTTTTTTTTAAATCAATAACCAAAAAATAACAAACAAAAAAATACCTCACAAAAGTTTTCGTACACTTAAAAAAAAAATCTCTACATATTAGTAAATATTTTAATACTTGCAAAATCAGTACTTCGTAGGTTATCCTTTTGCATATCCACAACAGCTTTTAAACGTCTGGGAATAGAGTTCACTAGGTTTTTTTTATAATTTCTGCATCAATATTCCTCTATTCTTCAATCATTACTTTTTAGTTCGCTTTTCGTTTTAATGTCGTATCTTCCTATTCTAGCCTCCAATTATCTCCAAATGTGTTCTATTAGGTTTAAAACCAGCGACTGAGGAGGTGTTTTCATAACTTATGGGCAATTGTAGACATCAGAGGCGAACATTGAGAGTCGTGTTCTTAGGATCGTTATCTTGATTAAAAAAAAGTTATTTCCAGTGCCCAGATTTTGGGCTGATAATTTTAAATTCTCTTTTAAAATATTTAAATAAAGATCATGATTAATTATGCCATCAATAAATACATTATCACCTAGTCCTGATACTTATATGCACCCCCACACCAGGACACCGCCACCGCTATGCTTTACTGTTCCAGTTAAGCTCTTGGGATTAAGTAAATAATTTTTTCTTCTCCACACAATTATACGCCCGTTTGAATTGCCCACAGTGCAAAAATAAGAAAACGATAGACGATAATTTTATACATGAATTGATCAAAAATGTCTTGGTGTACGATCACTTTTGTGACATGTTCTTTCTATCTGCCTCATTGCATTTTCATTTTTTATTTTAAAAAAAAGAGTCAATATTTTTTTTAATGTTAGGTTGTGTTGAAAATCCCATGATGATGATATGAAAAAATATTGGACTGTACATTCGAATGCAATTGCAGGATACAGCAATTTTTCAACACAGTTTTAAAGTGTACGAAGACTTTTGGGAGCCACTGTATAGAACTCTAGCAAGCTACATTAAAAACGCTGCTTTTATCAAAAAAATAACTAAATTGGTTTCCTGTCATTAATTTTATATTTTTTTCCAAAAACCAGTAATATGACTTTATTCTAAAACTTTATCGGATAACAAGAATTTAAAAAAAATTGAACAATTAAAATGACTATCAAATAAAATGTATCATTTAACTTTAACATGGTGCTGTGGGGCAATTCCATATGTAATGGACGTAACATTAGACGATAAAAGCATTTAACAATTATATAATTCAGATATGTGAAATTGTTTTTGGTATTTATATAAAGAATAACTATTTCTAAAATTATCACTAATACAATTTTTTATTTTAAAAACAGAAATAGAAGTAATACATACTTTGGAGGTATAACGGACGTTTCACTTTTGGGGAAAAAATTGTGTCACTCTGAACACAAATGACAAATCATCGACAAAGGATTATAATGAAAATTTGTTTTTTTGAATGACGAAGATTCAAAGATATTACAAAAAAAATGACTATCTAATTTGCGGATAAATTTATTTTTTAATAAAGATTTAAAATTGTAACGGATGTATCATGTTGCGTAAAGGACGTATCATCAGAAATATTTGCACTGCTTTATGATTACTTACTGTACACAATATATTACAATAAATTGTTACCTTAAATAAAAGAAAAATAATAATTAAGCATTAGCATAATAAATGGCAGAATAAAAAATCACAATCTAATAAAAAAAAATTAATTTTGTGGTACTACACAATGACAAAACATTTTCAAGCTAAAAATTGTACAGATTAAAAAAAATTTCAAACGCCAATCTAAATTGATTATCGATTGTGGGTTTATCAATTATGTCCACAGTATCTTCTATATTCACAACAAAAATGTCATCATTTTCCCATCAAAAAAAACTTTTGTTTTTGAAAACTTTACGCTGATTTTGACTATGGACTGAAATCACTTGTCCAACAGCCATTTTTGTTTCCTTTTTCTATAGTCAATTTTATAACCCATAACATCAATAACCCATGATCCGAATGTTATACTGCCATTACTGGATACAGATTTCTATTGATCTGCTGCATTTTGTTTTAACTAATGAGAAAAATGTTTTTGATCTATAAAGTTAAAAGGCGAATTTGAAACACACAATATTTTTAGAATTAGCAATTACACTGAGGATTGAGTCAATCTTTGGAATTGTTCGTATGGCTTTAAATAGCTGGTTCAAGTTCTTAATGTTGCTTTCATTTTTTTCATTACATACAAAGATGATGTTTGTTTTCTGAGTGTTTTCACTGAGCACATAAACAAAATTTTCTGCATTCAGAATTGTTAATAGTCTTGATTTAATTTTTTGCCACACTTGAAATTTCACTTGACCACCTACACCATCAGGTGCGCATTTACCATGGAATGTGGCGAAGAAATGTCCGTTGAGTTTAACTCCAAAATCGTCTTCTCCATAGGTGATATTGAGAAAATTAAACTTCTGTTTGAAATGTTGTGAAATACCATTATTTCCTATGGTGCCACTTTCTTTAGTTTTTACAACTCCACTATCCACTGAATTCCATTGATACCATGTTACTTTGTTTTTTTCTTCGAAATTTTGTTTGTGAGACTCACAAAATTTTGAAGATTTTTACGTCTGACGCAAATTTTTAACGTCACAATCCATATTCCATTTGGTGTTGCCAGATATAGTATTTTAATTTATCATGCCAAATAGCAAAAATTACCAAAAAGGGAAACAACATGTCAACAAAAATACACTCTATAACAAAAAAATCGACGCACCAAGAAGAAATTATCTGATTGCTTTGAAATTTCGCATGCAAAAATGTTTTGACCAAATATCCAAATGATTAAAATTTGGTGTCCAATGAATGAATAGTGCGACCTCCAGCGCATCGGAACTGCGCATCCTGCAGATGTATATAAGGAGATTAGGTAAGATCATACGCGTGTACCATAACTGTTGTATGGTTGTTGGTTTTTTTTTATTATTATTTCAACCTATGTTCATAACTAATTTCATTAAAATATTTCCAGTAGTTCTGGAGATAATCGCCCAAAAATAAAAATTACCTTAATTTCGAACACCAGAGTAGTGAATAAGGTTATCTAAATGCATTAAGTTCATTAACAAAAAATAGCGTCTTTATTAAGCATACCATAAATGACATATTTAAGAATTGAATTTAAAAGTAAAACAGTTTAAAATTACTTAATGAATAAAAAATGGATAATTTTCTTATTCAGTTGATAAAAATAAACATACCTTCAAAATAATTTCCTATTTTTTATATTTTTGTATGGCATCTTTAAGAGTGATTTTAAATAATCCTTGTTATGATTCTACTAAGTGATGATTTATCTATCTCCTATGGATTAAATAATTTGTTTTATTAATAAATAGCATTTTTTTAAGTAAGTTGTTTTGGGGTATGGGAAGAATCATTATATATATGAATTGATAATAATGCAGTAATTTTACAGCAGTTAGCTTGGATTTTATTTCAAATCAAGTAGACGAACAAATATTAAAATTATACAAGTTCTTTAAAAGTATGTACTTCATATGTTACACCTTAATCATTAGCGTTTTTTAAATATATTGTTTTTACTATTCTATTTAGTTAAAATGAATATCCATCATCCAGTTATTTTCATTACTTTTACAATAAAAAGCTTTATTCCATGCACAAATTTTAAGAAGGGGAATATACTTTCTACAGACAGCGTTATAAATAAAAAAACTTTGTTGAAAACTAAATTTATAATATATAATGTTTATACAAATACAAATATTGACGACCAGCTAGAGGCTCAAGCCCAATAAGGCTGGTCCTTTGTTTATGAATTCCCCAATTCCCACTGACTATTCAATGGTATCTTAAATTCGTACACTCCCTTTGAATTAACTATATTTTCTGGCAACGCGTTGCATTTGTCTATTACCCTATTAAAGTAGTAGTTTTTCCTTAAATCCCGATTAAAATGTGTCTTATTTAATTTATACCCATGGCTTCTTGTTCTGTTATCCCTATTTAAATTTAAGCCCTCTGTGTCCCCTTGTTTTACCAACTTGAAAAGCTGAATCAAATCCCCCTTCTTCTTCTTCTTTCCAGTGTATACATGTTTAGCTTACTTGAACGTTCATTATAGTCTAGATTTGCTATCCCCTTTATTATTTTTGTAGCTTTGTGCTGAACCCTTTTAATTAATTCTATATCCTTTCTCATATATGGAGCCCATAAATGTACAGCATATTATAGATGTGGTCTTACTAAGCCCTTATATAACGGCAAGATTATATTCTTATCCCTTGAAGTTACAGTCTTTTTAATATACCCCAATAACCAATTATCATTTTTACCCGCAGATGAACATTGGTGACCCATTTTAAAATCCCTGTGAATTATCAACCCAAGATCCTTGACTGTTTCTCCCTCCTTTATATATATTTTTATATCATAGAAATTATATAAAAATGTGCACATTTATTAACAGTTAAATGCACAGATTAAGAAATACTAATGTTTAAGCATATTGTTTTCTGTAAATTTTTAAAAAATCTAAATGGTTGTATGACGTATTGAACTATATTTCATCTGCTATACATAAGTTCTAAAGCAGCTGTTTTTCAAAGGTTTTAAATTTTTATTCTGTTTTAATTATTTGTGAGAAAATAGTAAAAAGGGCTTTAAAGTTAAGAGTTTTTCCCTTTGCGATTAAAATATAGAATACATCAATTACATGTAATTTAAAATAAAAATTCAAATATTAATTTAGAAGCTTTTAAAGTATAAATGTTTTTAATTGTTACTTGTGTTTTCGAATTATGGACCCATGAATCACCGAAAGTAATTATTTTATTCTAATTTCTAGTTAAACATTTGTATTGAAATGAATCAAACGTCGATCAGTTATTTCCCAAGTTCAAAATTATTTAAATACCTCAAAGAGAACGAATCAATCACTAGAGAGAGCATAATTTAAGTGAGGATTAACAAAAAGAGGGCACAAAGTTTGTCCCATTCTTTTAACTAATCAAAATAAAAAAGTAATGAGGTCAATGGGTAAAAGTAGTCAACATCACCACAGTCAACGATAGCTTTTAAAAGGGAAACTTCATTTCCAATTTAAATTAACAACTGTCTCAATTTGGCGACGCTACGTAAATTTAAACGAAAACTTCTTTTTTTACCTCGATTACTTTCTTAGAACCCATGATGAACTCAACATAATATAAGGAAAGAATTTGGAAATAATTAGTCAAATCCAAGTTAATAATTACCTTTTTTGATTGTTTCTTTAATCATTCTGTTACAGAGTGGGTGCAAGGGCTCTTATAATTCAGTACTACTTCCTCAACCGTGTAGAATTGAAAAAACGATGCATGATTATGAAGCGTTGAAGAAATTATAGTACAATTAAGTTTTGATTTCGGTTCGAGGGTGAGTAATTGAAAGCAGATTAATTTGAAAATATCCGGTAGCTTAACTTCATATGAACACCAGAGTTGCACTTAGCAAATTAGAAGTTACTGGCATGACAAGAGAGAGAAAGACAGAACAAGGCATATATTTAAGAACGTGAAGATAATTCAGGACTAACTTCAACGATTGAAAACTACTAACCCCCAGCACATACTCAAGTGCTTAGTGTCGTGAGACACTGTATCAGTTTAAATGTGTGATTTGAATTAAAAATAATTTGTAAGACTGAAAAGCAGGTCACTAAAATAACATAGCAAGTTATACATACAAAATAATTCAGCTATTTACAAGTTATAGGGAACAATGTCTACATGTGAGTAAAGTTATTAGCAAATTTAAGTTAGGTATAAAGCTAGCCTATAATAATAATAATTATTATTATTTGTTTTTTTTAATTTTTTTTTTTTTTTTTAATTTTTGCATGTCTAGCTTATAGATTTGATTAAATTGTCTCAAGGTGTTTCAAGACCTGTTTCGCTTAAAGTTGGCACTTGGATGAAGTTATATTCGGGTAGGGTCTGGAGAAGCTTATAAGTATTGTCAAAAGAAAAAATAAATTTTGCGTGATAGAAGTTCTGTACTCAAAATAACACCTAAGTCGTCCATAAAAAATAAAGCACCAATTCACCCTACGTACCAGTTTCTACATATTTATCTTCACCAGTGGATTTAGATCATTGTTGCCATTATAGGCTCACCGGTTCGATTCCTCTAACTTATCCTGTGTCTATTTCTCTTTTCTATGTCAGTAAAACTTTCATTGCGTGCATGCCCTGTTGACGTTGCCTATCTTCAGCTCAGACTGGCCAACTAAAGCCCTGGTTCCATAAAAAAAGAAATAGACCTTGCTACAAGTAAGATGATTACCCCTTATAAAACGTTAATGTTATGAATCATATTTCTTCAATAGAAACCGACTGGATATAAACAGATTCAGTAAAGGCTTCTCGAGAAACACTATTTTCACTCCACTGAACAAAAGTTTTCCTGGTTATTCCTAAAGTATCATAAAATTCCAGTTGCAAATCCAAAGACTTGAACAGATTTACCCCACACAGAGAGATATTTGTCTGAATCGGCATAAGTAGAAGGAATAAGTAACGAAACTTTTGCAAAAACAAGATTATCAACGATTCCAGTGTTTAAAAGGTAATTCAGAAATTTTATAGAAACAGCTGAAGGACAGACAAATTACAAGAACATGAGTTTTAGTAACAGGCAAGAGTTTTTGCTTGGGAAAGGCAATTGGCCGCAACCGTCTTTTCCGTGGATATTTACTCGAAAGGTCGATGAGCCACTAAAACCTGTTGGCAGGCAATGACTCAATCAGTGATTAGAGAACAGAATTGTATTATTTTATTGTTCTTTCTTATCCCATTTGGTCTAGACAAGCTACACCAAGTCTGTGAGTTCATGCACTTTCAAAAAGTCCAAGAAAAAGTCCAAGTAAAGGATTAAAGTACAGATCTTCTCTGCATAGCCTCAGACAAGGAAGGTGACAAGGAGAGTCTTGCTCCTTATTGCATTTCCGACTTATCGGCAGTCTTTAATTCATGACAAAATGGAATTGTTTAGCTTAGGAAATGTATATACTGTATTTTGTGTATTTGTTTATTACAACATACATTGTTACATACTGTTACTGTATTGTATTACTTAGAAAATAGTGACAATGGATTAAATTGTTGTTTTGAGAACTGCTGTACTTTTTACTACTTACTACTAAGTTTCTTATATTTTGAGTTTCGTTTTATCAGTCTTTGAGCGTCTTTTGTGAGATATCTGCATTATTTTCCAATTATTTTATGTTACATGTAATCTCTTTTTTAACTGTATATCTTAAATTACATTTTTTATTTTATCTAAATATATGATTTGGAATTCGATAGTTTTTCAGGGTAATTGGAAAGTCATTATGATTATGAACAAATTCACTCGACTTGAAATGCCCTTTACAAATTAATGTTTTATAAATTAAAAAATTGGAAACAAAAGTTTCAGAACATTTTCGGGATGCAGAATTCTTGAGAAAAGATAACTGTTAACAATAACTGTGCTAGGTGGTGTTTAAGATTTTCACTGTTAAGCTTTAAGGCTCAAAATATTTCATCAACCTGTTTTTGATTTTTAAAGATGAAGACGAGTTGAATATATTTATTTTAATACTTACGAGAACTAAATTATATTTTGACTGAAATTCTTTTTATATTCTCACCATTTTAACTTTTTTTTAGTCAAAGTGGATCACAAGTCTGGTCCACATAACTGTTAACAATAACTGTGTTAGTTGGTGTTTAAAATTTTCACTGCTAAGGCTTTAAGGCTCAAAATATTTTATCAGCCTGGTTTTGATTTTTAAAGATTAAGACCCGTTGAATATACACTGTATAACAAAAAAATCGACGCACCAAGAAGGAATCATCCGATTGCTTTGAAATTTCGTATGAAAAAATGTTTTGACCAAATATGCAAATGATCAAAATTTGGTGTCCATTGAATGAATAGTGCGATCTCCAGCGCATCTGAGCTGCACATCCAGCAGATGTATATAAGGAGTTGTTCTTGAACTGTTGTTACAAATTTCTGCTGCATTGCGATTTATGATACCTTTCAACGACTGAAAAAACGCCTCGCCGCAGGATTCGAGATCATTACGAGCAACTTTTAGAGTTTGAAAGAGGTCGTATCATTGGATTAAAAGAGGCAGGTTGGGCAAATCGGAGAATCGCTCGTCATGTGAGTCGAAGCGATGCGGCGATTAGAAGATGCTGGCAAGAGTGGGTGGACAATGGCAGATTTCAGAGTCATGATGGTAGCGGTCGACGTAGGGCCACAACAGATCGCGAGTATAGAGTGATTATCAGATCAGCTGTCACATCGCCTGATTCATCGCTATCAACCATCAGTCGTGCGACCCACACACGAGTGTCCACCATGACCATTCACAGACGGCTGAGAGAGCGAAATCTACGCTCGTACCGACCGTTACGCCACCTGCCACTCACGCCTGCAAAACTGTAGAGCCGGATTACAGTGGTGCTTGGCTCGATCAGGCTCGAATGATGCTGACTGGTGACGTATAGTCTTTAGCGACGAATCCCGCTTCCAACTGTGTCCTGACGATCATCGAAGACGTGTCTGGAGACACACAGGGCAGCGTGCCGATCCTGCTCTCACTCTTGCACGCCACACGGGCCCTCAACAAGGAGTTATGGTCTGGGGTGCCATTTCCCTTGATAGCCGGACCCCTTTGGTAGTCATTAGAGGTACACTTACTTCACAGCGGAACGTTGATGGCATTCTGAGACCTGTTTTGCTACCGTTCTGTCCCAGTACCCTGGGCTTATTTTTCAGCAATACAATGCCAGACCACATACGGCACGTGTTGCTATGAACTGTCTTCAAGCTTGTCAAACACTTCCTTGGCCAGCCACATCATCAGATCTCTCTCCCGTCGAGCATGTCTGGGATATTATGGGAAGGCGACTGCATCCGGTAGGGAATGTTGATGACGTAGTTCGACAATTGGAGCAAATTTGGGAAGAAATACCGCAGGAGACTATCCGGGAGCTTTATCGGTCTATGCCACGCCGTGTGGCAGCTTGCATCCAGGCTAGAGGCGGGTCAACACCTTTTTGAGCTCGTTACTGTAACTCTGAAATAAATCATTCCATTGTTCTAAAATTTTAATCATTTTCTATTCTGTACATAATTTTCCTATCCACCAATTTTCGTCTCCATCGGACAACTCCTTCTTGGTGGGGCGATTTTTTTTATTGAGTGTATTTTAATACTTACGAGAACGAAATTAGATTTTGACTGAAATTGTATTTATATTCTCACCATTTTTACTTTTGTTTAGTCAAAGTGGATTACTTGTCTGGTCCACAGCCAGAAATCTGGAAGGATTGAGGTTTCTATTTTTCGACAGTACTCACAAGATGGTCTAAATTGAAATATAAGTTGAGAACGACGCGGAAAAACTTCGCACGTAGCCCAATACACCTATGCATATTACCGTTGTTTCAGTCACTGTAGATTGAGACTAGAAATTATTTAGTAACTAAAATTAACTAAATAATTTCCAGTTCTGATAATTCATCCATATAATTACGGAATTTCTGATAGGATGATTTCTGTTACTGAATTTCATATCACATTAGTTTTGGAAAATATAGTCAATCAATGCTCCCTAGTAGATAGGCATCATATTTCATGTAGCGGTAGGAGAATTTGAAAATCGTTATAACTGAAAATGCTGAGAAACAGTTGAATTTTTGACATTTTAAAATTGAGTTACTTTCTAGAAATCGATTTATTGTATTAATCTGAAAGTGGTATGATGAAACTCTTTTGAGTAATCAAAGTAAAAGTTCAATGTTTGTGTTCTTAAAGGTAACATCTACAAAAAGATATGAATGCTTACATATAAATTTAGATTCCAATAATACAAAACTTTGAGAAGACATAAGCTTTAACTATAGTAAGGTTTTTTAATGGTATGGTAAATGTAAACAAATAAAGTTTTTCTACTTTTACCATTTTAACAATTAAATAAAACAGCAATTAAAATTTTTTGTTGTTGATTATTCCCCTTTTGACTGTCGTCAATAGCCCATTGTGTTGCTCCAGTACGACGTTAATTAAAATACCTTCCCTACCTACCTTACCTTATTGATGTTAATAATTTAAAATTTTGGGTAAGGTATCTTAAGATATTTTCTAGTGTGTAAAAAAAATAATGAGAAAAATATATAGATATTGAGATGTTTATGCATACACATACACTAGAGAGGGAAAAGGCTTTGAATATATTATTTTCTTGGAAAACACTAAGTGAAATTATTAATAATATAAAGGATTCACTTCCAAAACGAGCTGTATAAATAAAGGGGCTAGCAAATTTCGACTATAATGAACGTTTAAGTAAGCTAAACATGTATACACTGGAAAGAAGAAGAAGGAGGGGGGATTTGATTCAGCTTTTCAAGCTTGTAAAACAAGGGGACACAGAGGGCTTAAATTTCAATAGGGATAACAGAACAAGGGGTCATGGGTATAAATTGAATAAAACACATTTTAATCGGGATTTAAGGAAAAACTACTATTTTAATAGGGTAATAGACAGTTGGAACGCGTTGCCAGAAAATATAGTTAGTTCAAAGGGAGTGTACGAATTTAAGATACAATTGGATAGTCAGTGGGAATTGGGGAATTCATAAACAAAGGACCAGCCTTCTTGGGCTCGAGCCTGTAGCTGGTCGTCAATATTTGTATTTGTATTTGTATCCAGGTAAAAAGTAAAAAAGCAATAGTGAAATGAATTTACTTAAATTGATATTATTGCATCTAAGAGAATGATATATTTTTCTATTTACAAATATACATTAGCCCCAAAGTCTTAAATGAGGAATTTCCTTACAAACCCATTGTCAATTCAAATAAAATTAGCACTACAACTACGACTAATTGCCTAAGCGATGCTTGGTAGTGAAAGAGATTATGATACATCACTAAAAAGCACTGAATTTAGTGTGTTTAGGGAAATAAATCTCCGACAGTGCAGTATGAGATTGATGGTTTTCTGTATTCCCAAGATAGCATTGCGGGGAAGTTGAGAAAAATATGCAGTTTTTTAAGTCCATTCACAAAACAAGAGCACAATTTGTTTCCCGACTGCGACAGCAGAATGAGAGATTTTTTGTTTTTGTTGCAGTATGTGGAGAAAAAAGACTGCTGCGAAACCTATAGGCTATTTCATATCAAAGTAGGAATGAATGAAACAAAATAGAAAGAAAGCATTTCGATGGTGGAAAAAACATGCCTCAGAATCAAATGCAAATTTTTTTCGAGAATAAAATTGCATTCGAATCGCTTTTCACAATGATCCTGAGGTTTATTTTTCATTGCTTTCTCTGTCAAAGCTGTAAAAGTGATTTTGTCCGAGAATAGATTTACTGTTGCTTTTCAGAGTGGATTCTTTTTTTCTCAAAGCGTTCAAGTCGGTAGGTTAAACCTTTGGAAAGATGGTCAAATTTTATATCTGTGATATAAAATATGAACGTCCTGATGTTCTAAGGATAAACTGAGAATTAAATTAAAAGATTAAAAAAATTCACAATTTATAAAAATGTAAAAAACATGAGCTTAACTCACAACTAACGCAATTAATTATTACCTATTTATCATGAAAAACCGTTAGACATTCTTAAAAGGCATGGGTAGTTTTCACAACTCTTCAAAACATATTTATAAATATTACTTTTATAATTAGTATTTTATTAGTCGTGAATATATTTTAATTTCTTCCACAATCATTCTTATAACAAAAAAAAATTATTTCCTATATATTTTGTATTTATCTATTTTTTGGAAATTTTCATTTTATTTTGTCAATGTTTTTGCTGTCACCATTTTAGTTTATTAATTTTTTCATTTTTCTTCTTTTTGTTTTCTTTTTCTCCTCTTTTAGTCATTTTTTTTATTCTATAATATTCCAAAAAATCTTTGCATTTGCAACTCTAAATTTTTTATCTTTTTTTGGTTATACCCTACATTTTTTTTCTCTCAATCTCAAATATTCTGTTAAAATTTCTGAACAATTTCTTGAATTTTTAGAACAATGCTTTGGAATTGCAGAAGATGCTAATATATTATAGAAAGTAAGCAGGCCAAAAAACAATAGTTATTTCCGTCTTGTTTAAGCCATGACGTATACTTGTATTTGAGGTATAGACGTAATCAATTGAAAACTGCATTCCCGCCCTCCACCCCTAAAGAGGGTTCAATATTGATATTTTTCAAATGAATAGATATATCAACCTCTAAGTAAATTATTTTAAATTATTATAATTAAAAATTTTCTGAATTTTTAACAAGATTTTAAAGTATGCTTGAGTTTATAGTTCTCATCCTATCACCTCAAACATGTACACTCAATGCATCATTAATCATATTCAATCTGAGCTCACTTATATGGGAGAGATGCCCTACCTATAAAAATCGGTTATTTTCAGACATAAATGGTTTTAAATGTATATAACAGGCCTCGAAATACATATTTTAATGCAGATGCACCTTGTGCACCTAAGTTTTTAAATTAGGTGCACATGTTACATTTAAGGTGCACATTTAAAGAAAAAACGTAACATAAGGGCATTAATGTAGTGTAAACTACTTTATTCTTTGGGTATGTTTATATAGGTTATTAGTAGATAGTAAATAAAAATATTTAAAACCTAAATTCTCCGGCGCACGACTGTCGCGACAGTCGCTTCAACAGAGCCATCTAGCAAATGTTTCAATCATCCGAAAGTTCTGGTGACAGTGCCACAAATAAACCTTCTTCATGTATAAACCCATTACGGCCCAGCTATTTTGTTTTCGCGTAGTGTGTATTTAGGAATTTTAATTACGTTAATTTAGAGCGAGAGAGAGAAAGGTCGATACTAATACTTTGTTCAAACATCAAAATAACATAACACGTTTCATCCCATTTTTTTAACGTTAGGTGCACTGCGTGCATCTAGCGGGAAAAATTAGGTGCACAATTTTATTTTCATTTGCACAGTGCACCCGGGTATTTCGAGCCATGGTATATAACATATTAAAAGAAAGTGATTTTAAGAAAATATTATCTTAGCATTAATTTATAATGTATTGAAATATTTAACAACCATAGACAGGATGCAAAAAGTTTTTAATAAAACACGTTTAAAATAAAACAAACAAAATTGATATTAAACACATTAAAACTATTAAAATAATAATTTAGTTTGCTAGAAAGTTTTAAATTTTTAGTTTAAAAAGTATTATAAGATTATTACGCTATTAAAGTATCACAAAATATTTCGAAAATATTTAATTATGAGTTTTCTTTTTGTCCTCTCTAATTTTTGCTTTACGGCAAATATTGCACAGATCCCCGTACATTGTATATAATTCATGTAACCATTTAGTACACTTAACACATTTTATCCAATCTACCAATTCTTTCGTAGAATAATAGTTTTCTTCACGTTCGAGGCAATTTCATGTAGGATCACTTTTGTTGGCAATCAGCTTTCTTGATACCTTGTTACGTTTGTTGGTGAATTTCAACTGTTTTTCTTCGATGTGTTCTTGGGAAAAACAAGAAGCATTGTATCAAGAAATTATAAATTTAATTAATTTCAAACCAAAAGTTTAAGTTACCTAATAGGTAATTTACGATGGCTATTATATAAAAAAAGATTTTCTTTTGTTAAGTTAAATTGAATTTCATTTTAATGTAACCCAGTGTAAAAAAATTAATTAGGCAAAAAATTTCATTTATACTACAACAAAAACGAAATTTAAAGACTTATAATTAATTATAAAACAAAAATATATACAATAATATATAAATAGGAATGGGACACAAATTTATTACTTCATTAACCAAACCTCAAATTATATCTTGACTTTCATTTGATAAATTATAATCTAAATTTATAGTTTCAATAAATTTAATTTTACGTTAAAAATTTTAACGATTTACAAATATTATGATATTCTGCAAAAACAATATGATTTTAAAAGTGTTAATTTAAAATTTTAACAATTAAAAGGCATCTCTCCCTAAAAATGTATGTGGGGCATCTCACCCGAATATATGAGAGTGTCGTCTATCCTTTTGGTATGGGAGAGATGCCTCGGAAACTGTCCGAAGTACAAGACAGCAAAGATGACAGTTCACTGCCTTAAGTCGATTGATCAACTCCTAACTGCAGGTTTTTATGCTTACATAAAAAAGTCCATTTAAATTATTTAGTGCCACCCTTACACTACAACATCAATCTTATAACGGAGTAGAAAAAACATGGTACTTTCTTGAAATGTTGTGATAGCAAGAAACAAAAGATGTTGTAACAAAACTTTCACAGCACACACCAAATAACATCTGACCGAAACATTAATGGAAGTAGTAGATCTACCTAGCGTAAAGTTTCAAAATTACATCATCTGAGGCTACTCTACCGGTGGGGCGTCTCACCAGGAATTGCTTTACTTGTCTATTGTACATACTTAAACCTTCCTTTATGTCTCTCTATACGAGTTGATGAGTTTATTTATATTCGTTTATTATATAACAAAAATACACATTTTTGTAATGATCTCATTTTTATGTTTTTCTGGGGATAAAAGTGTTTAGATCCTATAGGGAATACACAATTGAATTAAAATATTAAACAGTCATTAAAATTTAGAAAGACTGCTCTACAAACTAAATCAATTTGGAAATATTACTAATTACTAAAATGTCAATTTTTTAACAGCTGTTTTGAAATGTTTAGTATTAGATTTTATGTGCCGTGTGTAATCTGCTTTTGAATCTCCAAATAAACGCTATTTTGAGTAAAATTCAAATTATAATTACAAATATTTTTTGACCATTGTTATACATATTTTTTCTGTACAAATAGCAACATTTTAACAGATAGTTCCCTCAGTCAAACGTACAGTAAAAAAAAATATTAAATAAAGTGTAATTAAGTTATCTAGCTCTGTAGAGATATATAACCTAATTTCACTTTGTTTGCGAAAAAATGATACATTAAAAGTACGAAAACAAAACCTTGAATTGAATCATAAAAAGTGTACCTAATAGAAAAGTGTAAACATAAAAATCCTTAAAAAAGTAGATTTAAAAAAAATGTGCCGAATCACAAATAAAAATTTAGAACTCGAGAAAATTGAGGAGAACAATTATTTCCGGGTGCTTAACGCAATAAAAAAAAGCAAGTGGTACTTTAACTGAGTTCTAGAATCGAATCTCAGCAATTGAAACTCAAGACTAACTTATTTTGTGACCACGTCCAAACATCTTCGTTATAAGAGAAGAAAAAGCATTCTATTTGAAAAGAGAGAAAAAGATTTATAAGGGAAAAAACAACTAACCTCAATCATACAGCACATTTTCTTTTCTTCCTATTTCACCTATTTCAACCACATCTAGTTCATTTATACTTATATTATATATATATATATATATATATATATATATATATATATATATATATATATATATATTAATTGATTTAGTGTCGGGCAATTCTTTTTAGCTCTATCTCAGAGTATTTAAACAGAATGAATAAGAAACTCAACTACTTGAGAAGTCAGGGATTGAAGATTGGAGTCCATCTCAACTGCAGAAAATAATTTAGGAAAAAATAACTGCAGGCTTTTAGCAATGTTTATTTTTTTTCCCTTCCATTGGAAAAGATAAACTATCTTATCCAAAAAATACAATAAACATTTAAAAACTAAAGCAAATTCAAAACTTTAACATATTTTATCACAATGAATGCCAAGAACACAAAAATCAATATGCTACTTTAAATAAGAAAATTTTACATTATAGCATGATATTCATCGAAAACTTAAATAGAAACCTAAATTATATTAATTACATACAAAATCCGTCATCTATATATTTTTCTTCTTTTATTTTAAACACACGTAAGTAGTTCAATATTCGATATCAGTTCTTGATCTAAACATTGGAAAATCGTGTCAACTTTTACCTAATATAACACACTCAAGTAAAGGATGTTATACCACTCAAACGCATTCCCAATTTGCATATGTCCTGAAAAGGCTTGATTAAAAAAGCAAGTAGTGGCAACACTGTTGAAAATAATAAGTCGAAACACAAATATCCCTCGTGTTTGTTCATTTTGTTCCTGGTAATGATAGACATTTCATTGCACTGAAATGGCTAAATGATCTTCAATAATTTTATCGTTTTGATTTTGAGGATCTTATTAGACTATTTTTTTAAGCTTTTAGTGTATTGTTCTTTTGTGTATTTACTTTGTCTTGGCAAAAGTTATACCGCGTCAAGTTCAGAAAAAACGGTCGGTGCTGTGTCGGGACATGCCTGATAGGTTTAAGGCGAAGACTACGTCAGTGAGACCATAAGGTGAATTGAGAGTGAAATAAATTACCACTAGACTGTTTTAATTTTACACATCAAATGTTCATCGTTCCGCACATATATCACAAATGGTGCACTCACTGTTGATGTAGAAAGTTGTGGCTCATTACTTACCTCAATCGGTTAAACATTATTCGATTATAAAACGTTTATGTGATCAGACATGCTATTTGCGTCGAAATGAGCAGTGGAGGTATTTTGCGCACTCGTATCAAGCATTTGTTCACCTTGAAAGTGCGACGTATATACTTTCAAGAACTTCCTCCGAGCCCGTTGACACTCAGCATAGGATGTCCGGATTTTTTTTGGATTCCCTATCTCTCGATTTTTCTTCCTGTTTGCGTTTTCTATAATTCTTCTGGTGGACATTTTGAAATTTTTGCGATTTTCCACACTTTAAAGTCTAATATCTAAACAAGTATGAAACATTTAGATTTTTCTGTTAATATTTATAAGGTGCAAAGAGACGAAACAAATTACTTTCCATACTTCGTGCTCACACAAAGGAGGCCAGAGCCAGACTAAACTATGTGAACGGCGTGGCGCGAATCTAAACTTTGAGGCGCTCTTGCCGAGCCCGTTGACGCTCAACATCCGATACCCGGAATTTTCTGGATTCCCCATCTGTCTATAGTTCTTTCTATTTACGTTTCTGTAATTTTTCTTGTGTTTATTATGCATATATTTGGACATTTTAAAATCTTAGCGAAATTTCCATGCCTTGAAGTTTGATATATAAACAAATATTAAATATCTAAAGTTTTATTTCTATCATTATTTATAAAGCTAAATATGACGGGAAAAAATGACAACTCAAACGTCGTTTTCACACAAAGGAGGCCGGTTCTAGACTAAATCTATGTCAGCGGAAGTGCGCATTTTCGTGACGCAAATTTGCGCTGTGATTGCATCAGCCGATGACGTCAGTGCAAGATCAATGAGTATTCATTATATTTTTAGTTTAATGTTCTTTTGAACACGATATCGTTCATTTATTTATCATTTTATTCTTTTCAAGTTATTAAATTTTATGCACTTACTCTTTTTTGTGACATTTACAAATTAAATGTGGTACCCCGGTTTCGAAAGGTAAGACGAATTCTACGTCAAAAACGTCTATCCAGGATGCATTGCATGAGGTGAGATTCATCAAACTCCAAACATCAAAAGACTTTAAAATAACATTATAGAAGCAGGCTGAAATGTTGTGCATCAATGCATTTCAAGTAATCGCGTAATCAGTGAAAATAAGCGTGACAACGAATTATTGGAAGCGGTTAGCAGCATACCCCAGTATTAGACGCCTGAATCTTACCAACAAGTTAGAGTGGAGTTATTCAATTTAATTCAATGCAAACAGTGAATAACGGATAAAAACTGCTTAAAAGTACTTTACATAAAGCGTAGAACGTGTGAAAAAAAGTTCATTTGTTGCAAAAAGTTGCCCTAGTGATGTAGAATCTCCCCCCCCCCCACACACACACACACAATATCCCCAAGAAGAGACTTTACAACAAATTTCATATTGATATCAAGAAACGACTACAGCATATGCAACCGCATCTAAATAAAATTGAAACAAGGACATTGCATCTTTTTAACAAATGCAAACTTATAAAGACCGGTAGTTTAAAAAAATAAGAAGGTATATGATATTGCTGAGATCACCTTTCCCTCCATATGGGCTACAAATTCGTGCCTCTGCTGAACGGCAATTGGAGAAAGGACAATAAAACATTATTATAATTTTGTAATCCATGAGAGAATCTTGCCTACATCCCAAATCAAATCATGGTTAAGTAAACGATCTCTGAAATTGTGATTAAATAAAGTAACTAAAAGTATTCAACTCGGAACTAAAGGGATTAGAAATTCTATTGAAAAGTTATTCAGATAGCTGAAATCAATTCTATTTAATTACATTAGCTTTTCATATTTCTGAAAAATTGCTAACAAAATGTAGTTTTAACTGCTATATACCCTAGTTCCAACCGTTATAATGAATCCAAAACGTACAGCTAACTATAATTAATGCAACGTGCTAGTATAGAATTAAAATACTGTTCAAATTAATAATCCATGGATATACAGAGACTATTCGTTCTTATATAATATAAAACATCGTATAAGTTAAATAAGAATTTCTGCTTTGAATGTTATTTCAACTATAATATATTTTATTTATGATACGCATATTTTATTACGGTATATTTTATTTACGAGTTATATTTTATTTACGAGAATAAAATAACTAAGGTTATTGCTTAATGTTAGCCTTGTATTAAAATTCTATCAAAATCACTAATCCTTAAATTTGCAGAAAATGTATTCCAATCATATCATTTGAAGCATCAAACAAGTAAAGTAAGAATGTCTACTTTCAAAAGCGTAGGTTGAGCTATTTTAAAGTCATAGACTTAATTTTTTATCACCTTGTTTTGTTTCATTATTCATAAAATCCTTTCTGCTGTACTTGAGCAGAGTAATTAAAAAATATATTTTCTCTAAATTGCACTAAATGCTGATACTCTTCATAGCTTAAGTGACTTAAAAGAAGATTACTTTGGACTTTAACCATAGCACAAAGGAATATTAAAATGATATTTTACGGATAATAGAACTATTTGTTGGGTTTTTTTTCTCGTTGCGAGAAAACCAGTCGCCGTATAATGCAAATAAAATTGTCTTATGAGAAGATTAAAGGTTCTAAAGGGATAGAAAAATGTTATCTTTCAACCACACACATATTTTTGTAAATCTGTTCCGGGACTTTCAGGGAAAGAACGGCACAAAATTAAGATTTTTATTTGTGCCTATTCATTCTTAACATGATAGGTTCTTAATATAAATCGTAAAAGTGTCAACTTTGAAAAAATTTCCATATGATTTTAATTAACTTCTGTAACTCGTGGGTTTTACCTGGTTTCATCCGAACCGCGTACAAAAAGTGATTAGTTTTGCAAAATAAATTGAAAAGTACTTATCATTTTACCGGAGGTAGGCAAAATAAATTGCTTGGGGAATATGATCGTTTTCATCAGATAAATTGTAATTCGAAGTTTTATTGAAGTAATAAACGTCATTATCATGTCATTTCTTTGATCTAATGTAAACAAACATTTCTATATAAAGATTGAAAATATTCAAGTTTTATTTATCTTGTACAGTCTACAGTAAAAATTAGTTAATATGGTATCGATTTTCCTTTTAAAATTACTGACTTCATATAACATTAATAAGAAGCAATAAATCTAAGCAACAAGATATTTTGCCATTTTGATTTCAAAATGTTCTCTCCACATCTAGTTTCAAATCTTTAAATTTAACTGTTTTTTATGGATAATCGTTGACATCTGTTACATACATTTAAGTAAGAAAATCCAAATTTGGAATTTGTTTTCATTTCTTGCAAAAATTTAGGTGTTTTATTATAATTTCTTTCACTTTAGAAATTATTTATACACTGATCAAGTGTATTTAATATGATTTATATGTACATCTATATATATAATTCTCTTACGTGGCACGCAAAAAAGACGTTATTTGTAATCGCGTTTTGGCAACACTGTACGATTGTTTGTTTATCGCGAAGTCTCGCGCATCGATTGAATTTATAGCGTTATCGGATGAAATTTTATTGGAAAAAAAAGGAAATTTTAATGAGCCGTTGCAGTTAGTTTATAATAGAAATCAAAGAAAGTGGAGGATCTTTTCAGGGCCATTTAAAAAACGGTCCTTTTCAGGGCCAACAATTATAGATCAACAAGACGCTTGCACGGTAACAAACTCAATGAAAAAGTGTGGGTCGTTTGAGTGCTGGGAAAATGTACACGCAAGCAACATGCTGGGTATTCAATTTCCAAAGCAACGCTCACATTTCAAGTCAAAATTTGCACAAAGTTTTCATTTGAATTCTGATTTTAGAGATACTGTATATATTTTTTCTGTAATACAGCAAATTTAGATTTGAAAAACATTTTTTGGTAACATATTTTGTAAACAATCACTTCTGCTAGGACACATGTCTTCATTGAGGCGAGCGAAGCGAGCATAGGTTCGCGCAGCGAACCAATGAGGATTGCGAAACAATCCTCCGGGGGTTGGCGAGCGTTAGCGAGCAGGGGGCAGGCCCCCTAGTTTAAACTATTATATTAAAAAAATTGTGCAGCAAATGGAAAATTAATGCTCATATAACGTATACATGCTTGTAACTTTATCAAAACTTTATACTATAACAATGTCCATACGACTTGGTATTTTTGGATTAAACTTTATACAATATTTTTAGTAAAAAACAAACTAAAAAAAATATTTTTGGAAATTTCTTGGCTTTTGGATAAGAATTAGAAAAGCTCGTTTGGCAAGTCCTTTGTCTACTCCACCACTTAAACAACATTATTAGCCCAAAATTTCAAAATTTGGAAGCATAATTAATTTTTCTCTTATTTACAATTTGATATATACACTGTGTTTTAACTATAATCCAGAAATCACTAAAGTAAAACAATTAAAACCAGATATACGGGGAAGAGTTTGAAATTAAAACAACGGGAAGAAAACTCAATCGGAGAAAATGTTTTGTTTTGACTTACTTTACTTATCTACCATACCATTGATGTTGTATATGTTAATCTGTCAAAAATTATCCTAATTGAAAAGTTAGTTTTGAAATTCCAGCCATTGATATCAATTAATTTTTAACGCTCAGATTAAAAGAATTATTTTTGGTGGTTTTGAATATTCACTGTTCTCTTAAATTGAAAGCTTGAAACTATTTAACTTTTTGGATTTCTCAGTGTCAAAATGCTTTTACGAAAACAATGTATAACTGGATTAGAAATTTAGTTCCCAATATTTTTAAGTCCATAGTTGTTGTTATTTGGCATTCGTCTATTAAATATTAGCTTACATATTTTAGTCTTTTCCTTACTCATTATTGGATGCCTTATCTGTAATTAGTTCTTTTGCTAATTTTCTAAAATTAGTCTTCATTGTTTGATATTTCATTGCTTACTAGCAAAATACCCGACCTCCTCACTCGTGTTGAATTGGGAAACTAGATTAAAAATGACCAGAAAAATAATAATTTTTCTCTTTCGAAGAAAAATGCTAAATCATTCAAGTATAAATAACTTATAGCGCCTTTTCAACATTATTTTTACAACTTCTGCAACCTGGACACAAATCCTGTACATTCATATGCATTAATTTCACCCATATTTCATCTAATACATTCAACATATATCGCATCCCTGTTAAATGTACAAACATACAAAAGATGACAGACACTAAGGTAGCTACTGCAAATGACGATCGTAAGGGTTGATTAGGAAAACTATGTTATTTTTTTTTAAAGCAAATACGTTTTTTTCTTTAAAATTCTGTTTTGGGGGGCGACACGTGCAATAATGAAATAACTTGTTTTAAAATTGAATGTCTTAAGTACACATGAAAGCAAAAGTAACTTATTACCATTTTTAATGGTAAATCGAATCGTAGAATAACCCACCTTGACTTTCTGTCACTATCATGAAATATTATTGATGTCTCAAAATACAAATGTATCAGAATTTAAATTAAGTAATATTAGTTTTGAAAAAAATTAATTTATTTTTCATTAGTACTCTTAAAACTCAACTGCACAGCTCAATATACCTTACAGTAGGGGTGCACAACCTTTTTGGGCGAAGGGCCACTCGCACCATTGATTGAGACATGGGGGGGGGGGCACAAATGAAGTTACAGCACAGACACAATGAAAGTCTTACTACCCATTTATGTACAGCTGTTATTACACTTAATATGTATAGTAAAAAATAGTCACTTATTTTTTAAGATTTAACTTATAAATGTTTTCTCAAAAAATCTAGGAACTTGTTACAGAGCTAAATTAATAATATTGTGAATAGTTTTAAAAAAGAAGTTACCAACCATTTGCAATGATCAATCATTTAGAATTACTTTTAAGAATGTGTCTCAAGAACATCATGTGTACTTCAGCAAATTATTTTAGGTTATAAAATTAATAACAGTAATAAGTACAATGAGCAATAAAGATGAGTATCAAAACTTTTAATGATATCAGTAAAATTAGAAATAAAAATTGCAGCACCAAATATATTTAATATTAAAATTTCTAAACTATAAACAATAATTATGTTACAGCTTGCTAATGGGATGACTGAGACTGAGTTTTACTAACTAATTTAGGTATTTTAGGTTCAATACTGCTAGTAGAAACTCTTTAAGACTGATTCTAAATGTTTGTCCGTCAATTTGCTTCTTAACTTAAATCCCCTTGGAAGTTTAGTCAGAATTAGTTTGCGGGCCGCAAATTGATGATTCGCGGGCCGCAGGTTCTGCACCTCTACCTTACAGTTACTCCACAACTATCAAATTATGATCGATTGAAGTAAGTTACTAAATGTTTTTAACATGAAACTTGCCTAAATGCATAGGCAAAGAAATTTTAAACAATGTAAGCATTAAACTAAAATATGGTGTGTAGTAATTAGAAAATTGCATTAACGTATATCGAATATATTTTATGTGGCACTTGTACAAACACTTAGACACAAAATCAATGCAACATATAACAGGAAGATGGACAGACAGACTTACGCAACTAAGTTCCGTCACTAAACGAATGTAAGTACTCACAGTATGCAAAGTTTTATGAAAATATACACTGTAACAAAAAATTCGACGCACCGAGAAGGAGTTGTGGCGGGCTCGATCAATTTGGAACGACGCTGACTGGAGACGTATTGTTTTTAGTGATGAGTCCCGTTTCCAACTGTGTCCTGGCGACAACCGCAAACGCCCGGGGCAGAGTGGGAATCCTGTCCTTACTATCGCACGTCACGCATGCCCGCAACAGGGCGTTATGGTCTGGAGTGCCATCGCTTTTGATAGCCGGACCCCTTTGGTAGTCCTTTCTGGCACACTTACAGCACAGCGGTACGTAGACGACATTCTACTATCGGTCATGTTACCGTTCCATTTGCGACACCCCGGACATACTTTTCAACACGATAATTAACTGCCGCACACGGCACGCATTGCTATGAATTGTCTTCAATCTTTCCCAGCACTTCCTTGGCCAGCTAAGTCTCTTGATCTCTCACCCATAGAGCACATTTGTAACGTTACGGGAAGGTGATTGCAACCTTCTCATTACCAACCAAATGAATGTTGACCATTTAGCCCAACAGTTGAAGACAATTTGGCAAGAAATTCCAGAGGACACCATCCGAGAACCTTTTTCAGTCTATGCCACGACGGGTGACAGCTTGCATCCAGGCCAGAGGTGGATCAACGCCTTATTGACTTTCTCCCTTTGTAACGGACCTCTGAAATAAATCATTCAATTATTCTGAAATTTTAATCGTTTGTTTTTCTATATATGTTCTTCACATCCACCAATTATCGCAATCGGACAACTCCTTCTCGGTGCGTCGATTTTATTTTTGTTATAGAGTGTATATAAAACCGATTGGAAGCACACACATACAGACAAAAGGGCAGACAGAGAGACAGACACCCAGTAATGGACAATATGAAAGAGGGTTTGATTGATGTCTTAAACAAAAAAATTGCTACAATCACAGAATGATAAATCGATGAGGTGAATGCGAAAGAAGTAGTGATTGTTTCTACCATGACTGGAGAACTTTTGCGTTAGTCTGTGTAACACTGTTTAAAGTTTTTTTTTTTGAAGACGTATTTGTATGGATGAAAGCGTTTTTGGTAATTTATCCTTTTTTTAGTAGTAGACTAGAGTTGTTGCCAATATATTAATAAATTAGTAGTTTTTCTTTTTTATAAGTGATTTTGAAAGGCTATCAGAACAAATGGTCACATCAGATATTCAAACAGCTTTGGCAAATTTATCAACCAATTCCATTTCAGAAATACCTAAAAGGCCTCTAATCAATTTTATATCGAACTTCTAATTTTTTATATTCAAAAGCCACATAATGTTTCGAATGTTTTTAGTTACTGGATAATGATTCGTTTCATAAAAATTCAGTCAAGTGTTATTTGACTGTATAAGAAAGTATAAAAGTTGGAGGAAGGTTTTTGACTGATTTTATCCATTCGAGGACTTTTGAGATATCTAAGGCTTTACGCTATGTATAGAGTTCCCTCACAAGCTATACTCACCTGCATTACTCAGTTCCAAGATCCACCCCAGGATGGATGTACCTAGCACAAAAGCATAGAAAGTACAAGGGAACATATGCAAAATTATCGATATCCTGATATTCCGGCACTTTATAGAAACAAAATAACCACAGTTCCCAAATAACCATCAGATGCCCAACAAGAAAACCTAGTGATGATTCTATGACTTAAAGAAACCGATCAATTCTCAGGAGAATCACCTCTGGCGAAATATGCAATAGCATTTCAAAGTTTTTGATGAGTAGCATGCCTATTGTGTAATAAAAACACTAACAATTACATTGAAACTTACTATTTCATCAAGTAATACTAAATATATTAAACAGTTGCCACTTTTAACTGACACACTTCTTTTCATCGGGAAAACCATGAAACCAACCGAAATAA
Source organism: Metellina segmentata (assembly GCA_947359465.1). Taxonomy (NCBI): domain Eukaryota; kingdom Metazoa; phylum Arthropoda; class Arachnida; order Araneae; family Tetragnathidae; genus Metellina; species Metellina segmentata. Next base: position 55,674,801 of record OX375874.1, read on the forward strand.
GCTTTAAGTTTCGAATAGAGGTTAGGAAGATAAATCAATGGAAAGCGGTCTTTTGTGCGTCTTTTTAAATGATGTAAAATTTCCAATACTTTGAACTCTAAAACCATTCAAGCATCGTCGAAAATTAGCAAAAAGGATTAATTATTTACAACCCAAATGCATGCATGTATTGATGAGTTTATTCTGTAGTTATGCATAATTCTCTGGTAGTTCCTTAGGGTATGAAGATTCAAATAATTTTTATTAAGTAGGAGTAAATTCACTCTCGTTTTAGAAGAACATCAATCATTGGAATATTGTTACATTAATTCAAAAAGTACTACATAAAAATTTTAAGCATCTTTAAAAATTAAAAGTGAATTCTCTATCTTAATTTAGTCACCATTGAGTTATTAATCAAAGACCAATTGAGAATTATGTTCGAGATTCTTTCTGTATTAAATATAGCATAAGTTTCCACAAACGCTTTGCAGATGACTTAAATACAAAATTTTTAGTTTAAAGAAATAAATATTTTATTTCACAATGAATTAATTAAATATCCTGGTATGTTAATGTAATAGTTTGAAATTCTATAATTGAACACCATTAGATTCGTAAGATATTTAATATATCGTATATATATCGATTATATTGTATTTTCTCTGTTAAGTCTTCAATTTCCCACTTAAACTTCTCATTAATCTTGTTCTCAATAAAGTGTGTTCAATAAAGTTCTCATTAATTATATATATATATATATATATTATAACAAAAAAATCGACGCACCTAGAAGGAATCATCCGATTGCTTTGGAATTTCGTATGCAAAAATAATTTGACCAAATATGCAAATGATTAAAATTTGGTGTTTTATGAATAAATAGTGCGATCTCCTGCGCATCCAGCAGATGTATATAAGGAGTTGTTCTTGAACTGTTGTTACAAATTTTCTGCTGCATTGCAATTTAGGATACCTTTTAACGACTGAAAAAAATGCCTCGCCGCAGGATTCGATCTCATTACGAGCAACTTTCAGAGTTTGAAAGAGGTCGTATCATTGGATTAAAAGATGCAGGTTGGGCAAATCGGAGAATCGCTCGTCATGTGAGTCGAAGCGATGCGGCGATTAGAAGATGCTGCCAAGAGTGGGTGGACAATGGCAGATTTCAGCGTCATGATGGTAGCGGTCGACGTAGGGCCACAACAGATCGCGAGGACAGAGTGATTGTCAGATCAGCTGATTCATCGTTATCAACCATCAGTAGTGCGACCCACACACGAGTGTCCACCATGACCATTCACAGACGGCTGAGAGAGCGAAATCTACGCTCGTACCGACCGTTACGACACCTGCCACTTACGCCTGCACACTGTCGAGCCCGATTACAGTGGTGCTTGGCTCGATCAGGCTGGAATGATGCTGACTGGGGACGTATAGTCTTTAGCGACGAATCCCACTTCCAACTGTGTCCTGACGATCATCGAAGACGTGTCTGGAGACGCCCAGGGCAGCGTGCTGATCCTGCTTTCACTATTGCACGCCATGCGGGCCCTCAACAAGGAGTTTATGGTCTGGGGTGCCATTTCACTTGATAGCCGGACCCCTGTGGTCGTCATTAGAGGTACACTTACTGCACAGCGTTACGTTGACGACATTCTGAGACCTGTTTTGCTACCGTTCCTTTCGCAGTACCCTGAGCTTATTTTTCAGCAAGACAATGCCAGACCACATACGGCACGTGTTGCTATGAACTGTCTTCAAGCTTGTCAAACACTTCCTTGGCCAGCCAGATTACCAGATCTCTCTCCCATCGAGCATGTCTGGGATGTGATGGGAAGGCCACTGCATCCGGTAGGAAATGTTGATGACGTAATCCGACAATTGGAGCAAATTTGGGAAGAAATACCGCAGGAGACCATCCGGGAGCTTTATCGGTCTATGCCACGCCGTGTGGCAGCTTGCATCCAGGCTAGAGGCGGGTCAACACCTTATTGAGCTCGTTACTGTAACTGAAATAAATCATTCAATTGTCCTGAAATTTTAATCATTTTCTATTCTGTACATAATTTTGCTATCCACCAATTTTTGTCTCCATCAGGCAATTCCTTCTTGGTGCGTCGATTTTTTTTGTTATAGAGTGTATATATATATATATATATATATATATATATATATATAGTAAATGATTGATTTGCAGTCAATATGCCTCTCCAAACCATACGAGCAACTTACGGAGCTCGAACGGGGCCGCTTGATCGGCCTTCGTGACGGTGGACTTTCGTATCCTGAAATCACCACTCTTACGGGACATAATGCCACAACACTGATGCTTGTGTGAAAGAGATGAACCACGAAGAACCGGACAAGTCGGACACCCGTCAGTGGGTAACACAATATGACGTCACTAGGAGACGACAGACACCTCACCCGCATGGTGGTGACTGACCGTACAGCGTCCTCTCGTACAACGTTGGAACGTCTACATGTGCTTCATTGTCTGCCACGACGGTTCGTCGACGTCTGCTGCGCCATGGTTTACGTGCAAGGACTCCTCTGCGCAGGATTCCCTTGACGCTGAACAACCGATTCTTCTGTATTCAATGGGCTCACCAACAATGGCGTGTTGATTGGCAATAAGGCGCCTTCTCATGAGTTCCACTACAATCTGGGCTATAACAATGGACGTGTATCTATCAGAGGTGAACGCCTTCTTCCGGATTGCGTTACAGGGTTAGGATTCAGCGTCATATTGGACGAACGCCTAACCTTATGGCCTGGGATGTTATTGGATATCATGGGCTAACCCGCCTACTACAAATTGTGAGGACCCTGAACAGCAGGCGCTACATCAGGGAAGTTGTGAAGCCCGAAGTCCTACCTCTCCTGTAACGCATTCCCTAAGCTGTAAATTTCAGTAAGACAATCCCGTCCACATGTTGCTCAGAATGTACAAGTAAGTATTCTTCAGTGCAAGTGGGTGGGTGTGGGTGTGGGTGTGTGGGTGGGTGTGGGTGGGTGGGTGGGTGTGTGGGTGTGTTACCGCTAAAGTGCAGTAATCAGTTATTCTACAGATTACCTAGGTAATGTGCGGTGGAATCCGTAAAATTGCCGAATAGTGTTTCATTTCTCAAATTACCTAGATAATCTGCACATTACCTACAAGGCACTCGTTAAAGTGAAAATAAGATATTTGCTGGAACAAATCTGCAAATTACTTAGATAATTTGCACATTACCAAGTATGAAGAATATATAGTTGGTAGTTGAACTCGTTTTTCGCAGAGGAGCAATATAAATGACTATTGACGACTGTTCAGAATTAATTACCAAAACGAACTATGCGAGCAATACTAGTGGGACCTAAATATTTTGTAGATTTGTATTATGAGTAATTATCTTCAAATATTTGGCCAGATGAAAGAAATGTACACTACCCTACAATAATGGCCCTACCTACGAATTGGAAAATAGAATTAGCTATGCTACGCACTGGCAGCCGACGCAGATTATGAGAAATAAAAAGAACCGGCGACGACAAGACGCTGGCGAAACCAAACTAAAACTAAAAGTGGAAGGAGAGTGGGAAGGTGTAGGGAAAGGAAATTAGAGGGAACAAACTTTTGAACTTTAACGATGAGGAAGCCGTTAATGTGCACATTATCTAGGTTAAATGCGTAAAACTCTTGATTCCGCACGTTAACTGAGAAATCAGTTAACCTGCAGAACAGCTATGTAATGTGCACATTAACGGCTTTATATATATATATATATATATATATTGGTAATCAATTTAATTCACAAAACTATAAAAAATTGAATGCTAAAACTTTGCCTACGAATTTTATGTCTAAAAAAACGACACATCCGCCTTTCGAGGTCCTAAAGCTAGAGTACTATTTCCTCTTCGATACTTTAGGGTAAAAGTTTATCAAACTCTTTAAAATCCTAGGCCATATTTAGAGTATTAAAACGAGGGGGTTTTAAGACATGAAAAAAATGTCATCGACACGGATGCAATTCTATTATAACTCGCATAATCTGGCACAACTTTTCGGGCGTCGATCTGACAAACATCTAGTCGCCCACGCCTATAAAAATGAAGCTTAGTTACAGAATATATCATGTTGTAAAAGTAATACTATCTTACCAAAAAAGTAGAAAATGCTTTTCTCTTCTTCCCGGGAACTAATTCAGTAATACATTATTAGCTGTCACCGACTTAGGTTTCAAAGCTTTTAAAGGATGCGGACTAAACTAATATTATTTTGTTACCTTAGTTTGCTTTTAATACGCTAATTGATTCATGATCGATTGACGTTGAGACTTCAGATTGATAAAGCTGATTGGTTTAGACTTGAACTCGGAACTAAGACTTCAGTTTGCTATAAAAAAAAGTTAAGTATTAAAGGGGTTTTTTTTTTTAATTTTCACTATTTAAAGATTTCTTAAAGTAATTTTATAATATAATATAACAAAATTATTATATGTGTAATAATAATACAAATTATTGTGAAAGGTTTAAACTTTTACATCAGAGTTACTTTACAAACGAAAACTAATTTAATCCTCAAAATTACGCTAGTACATTTTAAGTGAAAACAAAGATGCTTCTAAGGGAAAAACGAAATTGCTTTTATTTAAAGTCACGTAACTATGATTTCAGTTGATATAATTCAGTTTTTTACTACTTCATATTACAATCTCTTTTATTCCAGTGTCATATTTTTATAAATAAAACTTTATTGGGGGGAAGGTTACGAATTGTTTAAGAGAACAAATCGTGGATTTAAATATGTTTTGATGCTACTGTATGGATTGAAAATCTTGATTATTATATCATAATCCTAGAAATAGCAACAGAAATATGACCTTAATCCAAGTTTTCTTGCTTGCTTTCTACGTAACGAATTAGAAAATCTAAAACTTTTCCTTACTTATGGAAAAGTTCTATTTTTACTTAAAGCAGGATTATGATGATCACTTTAAAGTATACTTCATCAATGCTCCGTAACGAATTAGAAAATGTTTGGTTCTCAAATAAAACTTTCATTACTTTTAGCAATATTAAATGAATATATTTAGAAAAGATCCTGTGATAAATTTGGAGACACACGTATAATATTGTTTTGAGTTCTTTAATTTAATCACGTTCAATATCTAATTTTTCACAGATGGATAACTTTATAGAATCCAGCATGACTGATCCATTTTTATACCACCAAATATTAGTTCTTCATTTGAGGGAAGGAAACGGGCACAGAACAAATAACACTTGTTTTTAATATATTTTTATCAAATCATATTAAAAATAAAATAGTTATGTATGTTTCTTATTATGACTAGAATAAAATGGGTTATATGTAATGGGAAAATATACGGATATATTACCAGTATGAAATATCTATTCAAATCTGTCATTCTACCTACATTCTATTACAATCATAGCGTGGTTTTTATTGAAATCTTCAAAACTAGATGGGTTCTTAATTATACACATTATGCAATATCATTAGTTTTTAAGAAGATAAAAGATACTCTTGTAAGAGGGTTATTTGTTTTTTCACACTCTTTCGGTTACGATAACTTAAAATTGCTTTCTAAATTAATTTCAAAACTTTTATTTGATAAACTGAATTTTTCTCAGATTCATTACCCTACATCGAGTATTACAATACATTGTACATATATGCATGTGGTTAAATATTATGTCCGAAACAGATCAGTTTAGACTGCTCCTTGTGTAGTTATTTTTCTTTTCAATTTTACGTATTGGTGCACATCAAACTATAATTAATGTATTGTGTACGTTTAAACTTTGGTTTAAAGTACGTGCGAGCGTATTACCCAAATTCATCAACTCATTTATAGTGAATATTTTCCTCTGGACGTCCCGAGAATTCTGAGTAATGCACCCGACAACGTACATAGTGATGAAATAGTTACATCTATTAGTTTCAAGAATTCTACGTAGGTAGCTAGTTAATTAACGCCGAACTGGAGCAACACAACCGGCTATTGGCGACGGTCTGGAATCACTCCAGAAATTATTCTCGTAATTTGCACAGCCAGATGACGAAAACAACACCAGAGATGGCACCCACTCTCCAAACTCCCATACCACGCCAACGTAAGTACATTTGAGGCCACGACGTATTTAACACGTTCGCTGCCGATCTCGCACCAGCGCGTGATATGGTGTCAACGCTAAAAAGCCAATCACGTGGCAGCGCGAGGTGGGAAGTGATGTCTTATTAGCCGGTCACGCGTTCTCGTGGGAAGAGCTGTGCCTCGACATTTATTCAACGCTTCAATTGGCATTATATGTTAGGTGATGGCGTGGTATTGACGTGGAATAAAAGTTAGAAGCTACTTGTAAAGATCTGTGGTTTCTAATAAGCTTGTAATAGGTGATGAAACTGCAAATGTTTTGGCTGAGCTTTCGCCAATCTAATCTGGTATTGGCGCACTTTTCAATCATATTTGATATTAAAAGTAAGTGGGCTTCTGGAAAAACGCTTTTAAAATCATAAAATTATCTTAGCTGATCTGAAATTACACATTTTCTACCTAGCATCATGGGTCACACAATCGAAAATATCGCTCAATTTCGATAAGACAGCGGCCATTATGTTCTATTGCGATAATCCTCTGAAACTCCCAATGATTCAACTTTATAGCCAACCTATACCCTGGTCTACCCACACCAAATATCTTGGACTTATCCTCGATCACAAACTCAGCTGGAATCCACACATTCAATACCTCCAAAATAAATTCCGTAAAGTCTCTGCAATCCTTTACCCACTTACATGCCAAAATTCTTCCCTCTCCCTTGAAAACAAAAAACTCATTTATCTCTACTTCATCAAACCAATCATAAGTTATGCCAGCCCTATCTGGGGAGCATCTAACACCACCAATATCAAGCACCTGAAACAATTCCAGACACACTTCCTAAGACAAATCACAAAATGCACTACCGTAATGAGGATATCCTCAAAGCACTCAACATTAGGACACTCAGAAAATTCATCCAGAAAATATCAACAAAATTCTTCATTGACATCCACAACATTGACCATGCAGCAATCCAAGAAATAGAAACTTACGACCCAACCCTTCCTCAAAATAAACATAAACCGCACAACACTCTAATTCTAATCGACTAAAATCCCCGACTCAACCGTTCCTTCTTTTATTACATAGATTCCGTTCATGTTCTAAACTCACGACCACTCTCATTTCATTGCCCTTTTCATAATTATCCAAGGTCTTACACTCTTAACTCATATGTTTTCAAAAAAAGGCAAGCTCCATTACGTCAAGTCTCACTCTCAATACAGGAGATTACTCTATACCAGGCGCTTCAAAATATATTAAAACGGAAAACCCATTTCTACGACAGGGAAATAACTATCACATCCTTACGTGAACGGAAGTGAGTGTGTTAAAGTGCACCAGTCCAGTGTACACGACGATCTTTTGCTGGATCGAGTTTCGAACTCGCAACCCTCCGGTTACAAATCCATTTCTCTTCCAACTAGGCTACCACAGCCCTGAAAGATTCCAAGAGAAGATACTTTCTATTGCTCAAGAAGTCTAAAACTCGTTCGAAGTAATGCAGGGACAACTGTAGGTTTCATAGTGGAATAATTCGTACATGACCTTCAGGAGTTCTGAATGGTTACAGAAGAACAGGGATGCACATACTATAGGGTGTTCTAAAAGTTCCCGTACTCCAACTTTAAAAAAATTTACTCTCCATGTTTTTTTTAATTATGGAATTTTATCGTCTGCTTATAGTTTTATCGACTCATTAATTTTTATCGTTTGATTTTCTTAGCACTCAAGTTGTGCGATTATAAAGTTCCACGTCATTTTGTTCTTCACGACAAGATGAATTTATCACGCATTCAGAGAATTGCGCTGTTTGAGGCTTATTTTGAATATAAATCATATGAAAGATGTAATGAATTTTGGCGATATAAATATCCAAATGATGCGATACCGAGAAAATATACGTTATATCAACTTATTCAACAATTTATTGCATTATTAGAAGTGAATGTACGAGACTCTTGGTTCCAACAAGACTTTGCAACCTACCATACAAGTTATGAAACCATGGGCATGCTTCAAGATGTTTTTGGCGATCGACTCATCTCAAGAAACCTTTGGCCACCTCGTTCCCTGATCTGCGCATCCTTGACTTTTTTTCTGTGGATATATTTAAAGAACAAAGTTTATGAAGATAATCACCAAACAATAGGTGATCTGAAAATTGCCATTACTCAAAGGATACAAAAGTCACTTCCAGCATCTTGAAACGCGTTTCTAAAAATATGCTCAAACGACTTCAGCCTTGCCTCCAAGAAAAAAGCGGAAATTTTGAACATTTATTAGAAATGCAAGTTCAAATTTCTTTCCGTACGTTAGGTTAAAAGTGCTTTATACCATTGGGATAAAAATAACTGTTTTAAAGTTTTGTTTTTGTATAATACTAGGGGGCTCCGCCCCCTGCTCGCTTATGCTCGCCAACCCCCGGGGATTGCTGCGCAATCCCATTTGGTTTGCTTCGCAAACCAACACTCCTTTCACAGATGTCATTTGGTTTGCTTCGCAAACCAACATTCCTTTCACAGAGTGAAACTATCTGAATAATTCGTATTATGCTGATTTCACTTTCCGGTACATGACGTCACAGCGAGGGCTTCGCGCCCTGCTCGCTTACGCTCGCCGACCCCGGGGATTGCTACGCAATCCCGTTTGGTTTGCTTTCTCAAACCAATACTTCTTTCGCAATTGATTTCACTTTTTTTTGCTTTAACACTTAATGCACCCTAAACTAATAGCCGCATCAGTAAAAAATCTTCTGCATCTTGTTCCCTGTACAATTTTAACTAAACATTGTTAATATCCAAACTTTACGATCTGTACTTTGTCGGTAAACTGTCTTGAAAACAGAGGGAAAAAAGCGAGCCTTTTTCCTCGCCAAATAAAAAGAAATCGTTTTTATGGCAATTGTTGCTACGATAAATTTGATATCTGGCAAACCCGATAGTCAAAAGTGTAACCCACTACTGCTTTCGGAAGCAGCTATGCGAACTGAAAAATACGAAATTTGTGTCACCAACTTTTGATTGCATCGAATTTATTTATGAACCAATTTTAAAAATAATTGTACCGTAAGAAAGAGTACATTGTGAGGTATACTGCAATATTTTTAAAATTAAAAACTAACATTAATACTATATAGATATGACCATTTTAGTTTTGTATCGGAAGTTACGATCTGAAAGTTCCGAAAATTGTATGACCTACTTTTAATTGCATCGATTTTGTTTATTAACCAATTTGAAAAATAATTGTACCATAAGAAAGAGTGTAATGTAGTGTATTCAGTGATGTTCTCAAATTTAAAAAATAATGGTTTTTGCCGTAGACATAACGGTTTTAACAAAACGTAGCGAAAATATCCGAAGATTCCGAATTTTGTATCACGAACTTTTGATCGCATCCAATTTAATTATTAACCGATTTCAAAAATAATAGTACCGTAAGAAAGAGTATATTCTGAGGTATACTGCGATATTTTAAAAATTAAAAACTAATAGTAATTAGATATAGATACGGCAGTTTTAAAAAAAAGTAACAAAAATGTCCCGATTTTTCCCGAATTTCAAAAAAATATTATCAAGAACCACATTTAAATTTCAAAAAAAACTCGACGAGCTGCAAAAATTTACGTTGAGAGGTACTCTTAAAAAAAACTCACGACTAAAGACTGAAATTTTGAATGTGTTTTGCTCACTCGCGGAAGAAATTTCACTTCTTCAACTTTAACACTTAATAAAACCTAAACTAATAGCTGCATCGGAAAAAAATCTTAATAATTATCCAGGGAATACGATGAAGAACAAAGCATGTTAATTTCATATTTTTCCGATCAGTACTTTCTCGGGAAACCGTCTAAGAATGGAGCTAAACAACAAAAATTTCAATTCTTCGGCGGCGGCGGCGGTAACTTTTTTTTAATATAGAGAGAAATTCACGAATCGTCAGTACGGGAACATTTAGGATACCCTGCATATGCAACTATTATGCGGACTTGAAGTCCTCTCCAGACTTTTAAAAAGCAAATATATTCTTTCCTGATAAATTTGTCTGTTAGTCCTTTTTAACGTCACGAGATTTCTGAGTGTTGTAATATTGCTTTTGCCCCAGTACACAGAGAATGATTAAATAACCACATTTGTTGGTTGAAAGAATCATAACAGAGATATTTGTGATCAAGAAGATCAAAACTGATTCGTGTTGTTTCTTACTTATTTCTGCAAACTAATATTTATTCATTGCTTTATTCCTTCTAAAAGTCTCTCTTAATGAATGTACAAGTTTAGAAAAAAGTATTATTAACTCTTTATATTCCATATTAGCAAGAGATATTGTATCTCCCTTGTATATATATGGAATTATGCATATTGAATATGTATACAATGGATATAGTGACAAAGCAAATATGCATATTGAATATAATGACAAAGTCGTTAAAATCTATCGCCTGGCATTTATTTTATTCATGTCTAAAATATACCGTCGAACCACATTGGAATAGAGTCCTTCTAAACATTGTCTCCTATAACGCTTTAAAAATACTCTATATTTAAAAGAAGAAGTTTTTAATTTTAAAATCAAATCAAACTGCTCATATTTTTGGTTCGCTCCATAAAACTCCATGTTTTTATCGTCTCAAATTCTCCCTTAAATAGAGAGCTTTCGATGCCAATGTAGCTCCTTCAGATTGATATACTGAGTGCACACGCTAATTGCCGATAAAATGCTATTTTGAAATTAACAGAAAAATTTTGCTTTCATCATTCTACATTTAAAGACGGTTGTGATCAAAGCACTTAGTTTTGTTCTTGAAAAATGATGGTTAACAATTCAAACAAGTTTTAAAAACATATCCTGAGTGAGTTTTTTAATTTACTTAAAGAGTGTTCCTTCGAAACATGCTAAATCGATGAATATTTATTCATATAATTCACGTTTAAGTGTAACGATGATATTTCAAAAGTGTACTGTTTCCAGAAAGTTTAAGTATGTTTTCTTCCATTAGTTTTTAGCATCTAATTCATCAAATATGCATCAAGCTGAAAAAAATTTTCAAAAGCTCACTTGAAATTTTAGAATTTGCGTATCGAAATAAAAATCTTAATATTATTGACCTTTTAAAATAGTTTAATATACATACTTTCAAACTAGTAAAAAAATTAATTTTGTAAAATTTACAAATTATTCATTAAATTGACTATTGTCTTGCATATCAGTTTTCGTCCTTACATATTGAATAATTCTTAGTCTTAATAATATTTTTATATTAATTAAAAACCATTTTACTTTTATAGTAAATTACAGAAATAAAAAACATGAATAGGTATCATACATTAAAATAACAATTTATATATGTAATTTTGTTTATAGCAAAAATAAAATTAGATACACTAGGCGTTCAGAACCAGAAAGGATCAAGTTCATTTTATAACATTTTGAAATCCATCGCGATAAAATTTCTTTTGTATCTACTTTTCCTATTCGCGGACTTTCTTCTGCCATTTCTCGAGAACCAAAGCAACTAGAGACTTGATTCAAAGATGTACTAAAAAGATTCAACTTAAAGGAGTTCGGGTGAGTGATTATCAGAGTTTGACCAGAAAATAGACTTGATCCACTTTAGTTCTGAACGCTCTTTATATTCTGAGTTTCAATTTCTTAATCAGTTACAAGAGAGTTTAAATTGACGTTCAGATCTATATATCCTCAGCTTACAAGTGCAATACACAATCAAAACAAGTAGCACTGAGTAAACGAAGGGGGAAATTTCTACTCCCTAAACTAAAGTAACACAATGTTTTTCTCAAGAAGAAATACAACCTTCATGCAAGGAAAAATAACTTACTGGACACACACACTTTACTAGTCTAAAGATCACCACATTCTGGTTTAGAAAAGCTAAATACTTATGTCTTCAAAATTTTGACTTGCGTTAACCTTTAGACTACGGCCGGTACAGCATTTGTACCTTAAAATTTATAAGTATCGCGCCAAGAAATAATTTAGACAACGGCCGTTACAGCAGTTGTACCTTAAAATTTATAAGTATCGCGCCAAGAAATAATTTAGACAACGGCCGTTACAGAAGTTGTACCTTAAAATTTATAAGTATCGCGCCTAGAAATAATTTAGACAACGGCCGTTACAGCAGTTGTACCTTAAAATTTATAAGTATCGCGCCAAGAAATAATTTAGACAACGGCCGTTACAGAAGTTGTACCTTAAAATTTATAAGTATCGCGCCTAGAAATAATTTAGACAACGGCCGTTACAGCAGTTGTACCTTAAAATTTATAAGTATCGCGCCAAGAAATAATTTAGACAACGGCCGTTACAGCAGTTGTACCTTAAAATTTATAAGTATCGCGCCAAGAAATAATTTAGACAACGGCCGTTACAGAAGTTGTACCTTAAAATTTATAAGTATCGCGCCTAGAAATAATTTAGACAACGGCCGTTACAGCAGTTGTACCTTAAAAGTTATAAGAATAGCGCCAAGAAAGAATCGCGCTTGTTACATCTATATCTGTAGTCAAAAGGTTAAGTTGGTATTAACCAATATATGAAACAGGAAACCAATACTTACTAATTCTTCAGAATTAGGGTGGCCTTGATAGTCTAGTTGAAAGATTAACGGAATAGCAACCGGAGGGATGCGATTTCAAACACAACCAAAGATTCGTATACAACGGGGGCCGGTGCACGTTAAATCTGTCGTGTTCTCAACTGACCTCACGTTGGCGTGGTGTGGAGAGTTGAGCGCTAGCTCAGATGTTATTTCGTCGTCAGATCCTGGTTCAAACTTACGCAGTGTTGTCCTTGGGTCTTTCCTTTGAGGATTGATCCTGAACCGTTACCAATAGCCCGCTGTGTAGCTCTAGTGCGACATTAATTAACTACCTACCTTCAGAGTAACATTCAGGGGATAGTCAAAAGCTAAGTTAAACCCGATCGTCAGAAGTCCTGCTTCTGGTATAATTCTGGAATAATTTTAAATAAAATAAATAATAAAAAAAATTTGTAATATTTATATCAATAAAAAATTATTCATTAAAGTAGTTAAATAAATTTATAAATAATATTGTACTGTCTCTGTCATGTTGTTTTTGAGTAATGAATTTCAATTAATATGTTATAAAGTAAAAAAAGCTTTAGTGTATATAAATCACATCACCTCCCCAAAAAATTTTATTCTAAATCTAACAATGATGCAAACGTATTAATGGATCAAATATTATTAAATAATTGCTGTAAACAAGTTTTATTCTTTCACGTAAATTTCAAAGAATTATTTAATCACGCTATTTCAAATTATCTCTCTCGAAAGTAAGCCAATATTTACTTAATCCAAGGGGCACAAACATTTACAGTGAGCAAGTCTTATAGTTGAGTTCCTTAAAAATGATTTAGAGTTCCTTGAATTCCCTGAAAAGATAGTGAGATCCTTTTAGTTCTGCCCAGCATTTAGGAGAGCTTTTTTTAATTGATCAGGTTAATCATTACAATGAAATAATTTCATTAATTCAATTGAGTGGTATGTTTAGCTGAACTTATCCATTACATTGTACTTACTTTGTGGTGACTCTTAATATAACGATTCGCTGCTATATAAAAACCAATTTAAAAGACCCCAGCAGTTCTGTAGCTGCAATGCTATTTTATGATTGATATAATGACGGTAAAGTTAAAAGTGTGGTTACTCCGACTTATAGTTGACCGTGTCTCCTGGTTCTTTGATTCGTCGAGGGTTTCTTAGGAAAATCATCTTTAACACTCCAGACAGATTTTACAACAGACAGAATAAACAGAATTTTTCAAGAAAATCTAGAAAGCATGCAAATAGTACTAATGTGCACAGCCTCATTTTCTTTGTCTCCGCAACGTGTTATATTAAATTAATGTTTTTAATATTACGTGTTTTAACTTTATTTTTTTTTTATTTTTTTTTTATTACACTATAGTTCGTACTTTATTTGATATTGTTTTTAATTAAAGATGAGGATATTTTTTAAACGTATAAAGTGTGAAAATCGTAGCATTCCTTTTTACACAAAAAGAGAGGAATGTTCGATGTGACGACCATTTGATTTGAAGTCTCTGCAGTGAATGTCCCCCTCTTAGGGTCGTTATAACACAAGCATACAGTTTTACTTCATGTGCTTCCAAGAATCAATAATAGTTTAAATATAAAATACTAGCCACTGCGTGGCTAGCACGGCGTTGCCCGTGCTGTACTTTGTGGGGTTAGGTGTGTCTATTGGGAACGTTTGTAAACCACCGGTGTTTGCTACACATTCGCATTTGGTTTGCTCCGCAAACCAACACCACGGACAACGGCGTGATGGCCTCGTTATTGTGAAATTGGAATTGCGAAGAGAGTGAATAGGTGTGATGTCATAATTACTTGGAGGGTGGGGTGCCAGCTGAGATGTTATGTTATCATATGACCGTTGTTGTCCATGTTTGTAGGCGATTGATCCCGGACCGTAGTCAAGATCCCGTTGAGTTGCTATTGTACGACGTTAATTAAAAATTGCCTAGGATCTTTTCCTTAGGGATTGATACCGGACCGTTGTAAATAGCACGTTGAGTTGCTATAGTACGACGATAATTAAAAATTACCTCGGATGTCTCAATTAGGGAATTGATACCAGACCCTCGTTAATAGCCAATTGTGTTGCTTTTGTGTGATGTTAATTAAAAATTACAAATTTATTTAAATTAAAAATTGGTTGAAATTTGTAATAAAAACTTGCACAGTTTGTGTTTATTGTTGTATTATTTTTAAAATCGATCTTACACATGCATATATTACTACAATGCCAAAAATTGTATTTTCTAAGAATTAAAGAGATTTAAGCTTTTGAAAAAGGCAGTTGAGAAAATTGAATGGTGAAAGGAGTGAGAACCATGCTTTTTTTTACTCAAAACCGAAAAAATGAGTCTTTTATTTTTTTAATTTTACTGAAATGTGTATCTTATTTTGAACACAACAATGAAATGTGTTGATTTGGGCAACACAGTATATTTTAACCCCAAATTACTTAAATAATAAGGAGACAGAAAAATTATAAATATTTTTGTAAGTTGAGGTAATTTTGAATAAAATAGATTAATAGACCAAAATAAAAGTTTTTATTTTTATTTTGTTGAGTACAAAGTGAATTATTTTTTTGCTTACCTGAATTTTTAAAATTAGCAACGTTTGTAGATGTGAAATGTAACTTTAGAAACAATTAAATGAAATTAAATAAGTCTGTGCCATGTGCGAAAGGAAAACAAATTTTAAAAATGTGCATGTCAAGAGCCAATTCCTTTTATGGTGTAAAATAATTTCAGGTGGATAAATTAAAACATAAAATATCGTGGACCAAACACAAAAAGAAATAAATCTTTTATTTACAAAAATAGGTATCGAGTAGACAATTCTGTGCCCAAAATATACGACAATAATTAATAATTTTTTTTTAATATTCAAAGGGAAAGAATTATAGCTTCTTCATTTCAGATTAATCAGAACTCTTATTCTATCCTTTAGTTTAGACAACGCTAAGCGATGACTTCATTTAATCTCCGTCAAATATTTCACAGAGTGAAAACTTTCACCTCCCTTGATATTGTGTGAAATTCTTAATTGGAGTTTCGTGCGACCATATTTAATGAAGTTCAGCTTCCGGTTACGAGTTGCGTCAAATATTTGGGATTAAAGACTAATTTCGGACGAGGTAAGCTCTACGCTGTCACTAGTGAATCACACATCGAAGATTTATCGGAAGCTGTGAATGGCGAATATTTTTATAAATATGTGGATTATAGGTAGGCAGTTGAATTTACGTTGCACTGGAGCAAAACAACACAGCAGGGGTGTTAATGTAGGTTCGGGATCAATCCCTAAGGTAAAGATCTCCTCGAAGATTACGAGGACAACACCTCGTAACTTTGAACCACATTCAGTTGATGAAGTCAACACCTGAAAGAGATTTGAATGGAAAGCCGTAAATTCATTTTAGACACTCAATAACTAATCTAGGACTTCAAGCGTTGGAGAATTCGTTGCGCATTATACAAATAGTTTAAACATGCATTGCAAAAAAATTGAAACTGTTCTTTGTTTTCCAATAAAATAGTTTAAAATGTATTACTATTTTACAATTAGCTCACAATAATTAATGGTAAATATTTACCTTTAAAAATGCGTACAATAGTTTGTATAAACACTTTATAAAATGGGATTCCTGAACGACACAGAACTAGACATTCTCATATATACTTTTTCTACTGTTAATACACTTGATTTACATAAGAGTTCAAATATTTTTCTGAGAGACATACATTATATGGACAAAGGTATTTGGACACTGAAGAAATTCGGAGGAGGTTCCATCTTAGTGTGAGGTTGTTTTTACTGGTTATGACTCGGCCCATTGCTTTATGTACCTGGTACCCTGAACGCTGACGTGTTCCTCGACGATCTGGAAGATTTGGCCTTGCCTACACTATTACAATACTACGGCGTTGATGGTTGTTTCTTCCAACAGGATTGAGCTCCATGTCATACTGTAAAACGTGTGCTGGAATGGTTTCCTAACACGCACGCCCATCTTCACAACAATCTCTTCTCATAGCCTTGCAAGAGGCATGGCGAGCTACGCCTGTTCAGACTTACAGAGAACTTGTGGAAAGTATGGCTTGACGTGTTGCAACTGTAATAGAAGCAAAAGGAGGACCTACCCGTTACTAGATAGAATAATAAAGCACGTATAGTGCAGATAGATTCTAAAACGACCCAAATTTATTTTTTCAAGGTGCAAAAGTTTTAATATTTTTTTATACTATAATTTTAGGTAAGAAAATAAAACAATATGGGGCTCATCGTTGATAGCAGACATGGGTATAGTTATTTTTTTATTAAAGTCTCATTGGAGCAATACAGCGGGCTATTGGCGATGGTCTGAGATCAATTCCGGAAAGATTCAAGGACACCTCTAAAATTTTTGATGCACGGCCAGATGACGAGGCAACACCTGAGCTGGCATCTCACTCTTTAAACTTCCACACTACGGTAACGTGAAGACATTTGAGGCGGTATTAATTAACTTATTGTAATTTAATTAACGTGCACCAGCCCGCTTTGTACATGACGGTCTTTGGTTGGATTCGAACTCGCAACAATCCGGTTGCTAATCCGAACGGGCCACCGCGGACCACATTCTAAAAATTAATATCAAATGTTTGCTTCAAGCTTTTTCAGAATTTAAATGTCTTCTATAAGCATCAAAAATTTCGATTGTAAAAAAAACTGGTAGTTGCATAATATATCACTGTGATTAGAAAGCAAGTTTTAAAGTTTTACAAAATAATTTTGAATTAAATAAAAAAAGTTTTAAGAATTAACTTGTATTTTACAAATACATGAGATAAATTAATAAAAATATGGAAATATTTTAATTATAAAGATGCTATACAAAAGATTGATTTGAAAATTTTCATTTTCTAACATCTAAAATTAAAGTCTCAAGTCTCAAGTTTTTTCAAAAAAAATGTATGAAACGCACATGAATAAAATTTCACAGAAGCATAGAAGATTTTTGTTAAAATATTCGAAAATATTATGGACTCACTTGGTTTATTTAAAAGAAAAATAATACAAGGTACGAATATATAAGTAAGTAAAAAAAAACATCGCACTGGAAAACTTAACAAGCTATTAACGGACGGTCTGGGATCAATCCCGAAGGAAAAGATTCATGGACAAACCTCGTCATTTTGAACCAAGGGCCGATCATGAGGCCAAAACCTGAGCTGTCACCTTATTGTCTAGACTTCCACACCACTCCAACGGGAGAATATTTGAAGCCACCGACAGATTTGACTTGCATCAGCCCCCAAGTACATGACTGTCTTTGATTGGACCTAGTTTCGAACTCGTAACCATCCATTCGCCAATCTGTTACTCTTCCAACTGGCCTACCACAGACCTGAAATGAAAGGATTAATTAAGGTAATGAAAGGATATATATATATATATATCCTTTCAAATTAAAGTTCAACAACTTACAAAAATGTAAAACATTTTTTTCAAAAATCTGCTAATAATATTCTCACAATAGTGTGGCATAAAATTTTTCTATTGAACTTTTAGTTATTCAATGGCATACAATCACAGAATATAATTTGTATGTGTATATGGTATAACATCTGGCTAATTTTAAAAGAAAATGCATGTAATTGGAATTTCTGAATCAGCTTATCCAGAATGCCGTTCGTTACCATATGTTGATTGTTTGGACATTTTTAAATCGTTATTCTTGAGAATTTCAAATTACATGCAATCAACTTTAAAAGAAATCCATGGAAGCTTCACAAAGGACTGCGCATGTTGTTCGTAAGTCCGTAAACAGCATTAGCCCTAACAAATCCCTTCTAATTCTTCTTATTTGTTCAGGTAGCAAGCTAAGAAAGAAAAACAAATTATTTCTTTCATTATTCTTTTGCTTCGATGGTACGCATCGGAGTAATCTATTTAGTTTGCTCTTTACGCCATACCTTTAGTAGTATTTATAGTATTGTGATTTCCTTCATAAAAAAACTTTTGTCGAATTTAATAATTTAACAACATCTCCAAATGTCTACATGCTAGTGAATAATATCTTGCTACATCAGTTGATGTTCCTGGGTGAACCAATCGTCAAGACAATTTTAATAAAAGGTAAATGATTCCTTTCTTTGAAAAATTAGCATTAGCAGTTACAACAAGAAAAATAAGGAAACTATTATATGTTAACGGTAAAAGAATGCAAAAATTGCCTCGTGGTAATTTATAAGATTTCTCATCTACTCGAAACATTAATGCGTGTAGTTTTTGCTTCGAGAAGCATCTATTGGTGACTGGTTAACTATATCATTATCAGTTGGTAACTGGTTAACAATATCATCATCAATTGGTAACTGGTAAACTATATCACTGTTGCATTTCTTTATTAAATTTAAATCAATTCAAGAATTGCACTTTAAAATTCAAATTCATCCAACTTATAAAAAAAGGTTTTACCTTACGATACCACGAAAAACACTCCTAAACAAGTAGTCCGCTGTTTAGTTTATGCAAATCCGCTGGTGCTCGGTCCATTATTGTAGGGTAGTGTATAGAGAGAGAGATAGGTCATCACAAAAAAAACGAACACCAAAAACAAAATAAAATTAAAAAAAGAAGCAAAATAACAGCGGTCTTAAGAAGGTAAACAGTATAATTTCAAAAGTAATAAAAGTAAATTTAAAATAAAAAATTATAAAGAAATTTTTGAAAATGAAATACGATGCCTGCATTTTCATATGAAAGAGTAGTGATTAGTCTCTCTAATATCACTTTTTTTCAATCAGCTTATAACCAATTCAACCAGAGAAACGCCGAGAAATTCTGCTAGTACTATATTACAAAACACATTTAAGCTTATATTGTTTGTTGTTTTATAACTACACTAAACTATGATGCATTTTACATTTTTATATTACCTAAAATTTATTCAGATTAATTTTTAAATAGCTAGTAAAATTAATACATAAAGAACACGCACAAATTGGTTTAAGTACTTCATTGTGACCATTCTACCCAATATAAAACAATTTATTTTATAATTCTTATACATCATATTTTACATTTTGAATTACACCTATTAAAGATATCTCTAATCAGTTGTTTTTGTCATGCGAGCATTTGGCTCACAAAGTTGATTTTCTGATTTTAAACCGACTTGTATAATTCTGAATAATTAAACTTAATAATTGAACTGAATGCAACTGAAATAATTACATTTAATTTTGTTTTATTTTCCTTAAAATAACAAGCTATTAATTCAATTAACGACTTATTACGTTATTCTACACCAATGATATACACTCACAAGCCAAAACATTATGACCATCCCCACATTTTTCAATGAACTCGTTTGGATGACGTGGAGGGCACGTGATTTAGTGAGAAAGGTATTTAACTGCTGCTGGAGAAGGTAAGTAAACATTCTTGCACTTACTTTGGCGAGTGATGGGAAAGGCTGCTGATCTAAGCGAATTTGAGAGAGGGCAGATCGTAATGGCCCGAAGACTCGGAACGAGTATCACCGAAACTGTACGACTGGTAGGTTGTTCACGATCTGCAGTTGTTAGTATTCATGCAAAGTGAACAAATGACGGTGACAGCAGCAGTTAACACCAAGGTGTTGGTCCTCCAGGCGTCATTAAAGATAAAGGACATCGGAGACTTTCCCGCTCGGTAAAGCAAAATAGGCGTGAGACAGTGGCTCGGCTGACAGCCCAATGCAATGCAGGTCCAAGCGCAAGTGTTTCGGAACACACAGTTCAGCGGACACTGTTGGATATGGGACTGTGCAGCAGACGTCCCACTTGTGTGCCTCTTTTGACCAAGCGTCATCGTCAACTACGCCTACAGTGGACCCGGGAACATCGAGACTGGACCATGGATGAGTGGAACAGAATTGCCTGGTCAGATGAATCCCAAATTCTCATTCATCACATCGATGGTCATGTCAGTTTACGCCGTCTACCAGGCGAACAGTTGCTCCCCTCTTGTACAGCAGATCATACACAGGCTGGTGGTGGCGGTATTATGCTTTGGGGGACGTTCTCATGTGCGACTCTGGGACCCGTAGTTGTGGTAGAACAGACCATGAACGCTGCGAACTATCTGAACATCATTGTGGAACAGTTGCACCCTTACATGGCGTCTGTCTTTCCAACTGGAAATGGAATCTTCCAGCAGGACAACGCCCCATGTCACAAGGCTCGGATTGTGTTGGAGTGGTTCGAGGAGCATACTGATAAATTCCACTTAATATCCTGACCACCTAACTGGCCGTATCTTAATCCAATAGAGCACATTTGGGGTGTCATGGAGCGGCAGCTCAATGCTCAAACACCACCATGTCCGAATATCTCGACTTTGCGTGACCGCTGCTTAGACATTCGGTACAACCTGTCTCCACTCATGTGCCAAGAACTTGTGGCATCTATGCCTAGGCAAGTTGCAGCTGTTTTGCAGGCCAAAGTTATTGAGTAGGTGGTCATAATGTTTTGGCTCTACAGTGTATATCAAGTTGGGTTGGTGTGGAAGTTTGGAGAATGGGGTGCCAGCTCAGGTGTTGCCTCTTCATCTGCCCGTGGTTCAAAATTATATGTTACTGTTCTCGGCTCTTTCCCTTAGGGTACTAATCCCGGACAGTCGTCAATAGTCCGTTGTGTTACTCTAATACGACGTTAATGAAAAGTACCTTACCACCAAAGATATAGTATAAGCATACAAAGTGGGATTTTATTTTTCAGCATCCATCCATTGACATATTACAAATCTCGACGTCTCAAAATGACAAAAAAATAAGTTTCTAATTTGAGGACAAGAATTCATTTAGAAGTCCTAATTTGAGGAACAAGAATAAATTAATTTGGATTCCTGACTACGCTATGACTCCAAATAATAACTCGTGGAAAGGATAATCTAATCCTATAAGACTTCGCATAGATCAATGGCAATGCTAATAAATGTGTTAACTATCCTTGAAGCACATGTGAGAAAGTTACAAAATGAAACTCATTTTTGAGAACAGCAAAAATATTATAGTATATCTTCTACTCCTTAATTACGAAAAAGCTTAATGAAATAAATGGACGAAGTTCTTAGGAAATTACTTCGAAATTCTCTGGAGGCAAGAAGCGAATTCTGTAATACAGAACGAAACACTACGTACGGTATATGTGTGTTCACGAGCCTTTTGCGATTGGTTGGATCCTTCTCGAGAAAAAATTGATCCACAGTTGGCAAGTACTCCAAGTGCTGATAATGTTGACACTGCACTGAAAGGTACGAGGAATTCTTTGAATAAAATTTCAAAGGACTGGGCTAGTTTTGAGAAAAGAATGTACTAACATTGAACTTTCTTCCTATGTTCTCCAAATGCCGCAACTATAAACCTCTGGTATAATAATCGAATTACAGAAATTTATTTTATGAGTTGGGCAATTTACGTTATTGAAACTTGTACCTCCATTGACTGTGTTAAAATGCACTTTTTGAAATCCATAATTTTTTTTTCCAATAGCCTATAATAAAAATATACTCTATTATTTTATTTTTAAATGTAATTTAATGAAAGTAGTTGGTGCACATTCAATCTATCTTGGCCTCGAATGTCCTCGCGTTGGTGTGTTGTGGAAGTTTGGAGAGGTGGGGTGCCAGCTTAAGTGTTCACCTCGTCATTTGACCATGATTCAAATTACGAAGTGTTATCCTTAGACCTTTCCCTTCGGGATTGATTCTGGATTGTCGCCAATAGCTCATTGCTCCACTACAACGTAAATTCAATTACCTACCAGTTACAACCCCTACCTGGACTACAAATTTTAAATGTAATTTATATTCATTTAAATCTTCAGTTATAACCAAATGTGCTTCGTAAGTATTCGAAATATTTTGTTCAGTCGCATGTGTGATACATAAAGTTTTTCCATCACTAAGTCAGTCGTATTGCTGTAAAAACACTTTTATACCGGATATTTGATTTTTATTTTTTTATCATGTTGCACTGATTATAAATTCTAAACAGAGTTACAAGATTCAAGAAACACCATCCGAACACATGAGTTCATTCTAAATTTAACTTTAGACTAAATCACAAGATAAAAGTGGTTCGTTTAGGAGAATTAGATTCCTTGTGGTAAATATGTGTAAATTCAATAATTATTGGTGCATCAATACTTATTTAGTAAAATGGAGAATATAAAGTTCCATTAAAATTAAAGGGGAAAATATTTTTCAAGCTTCATTATCCTTTTTAAGTAAACAAAAGAGAAAACAAACAATTGTATTATAAATTCTAATTTGAACAATGAATCATATGACATCTAAATCGCACAAATACAAAATGTCTTGCAACACCAAGCTGATGCTGGAAAAAAAAGCTTTAAACATAAAGGAAAATATACCTCAATTGAGTGAAACGATAAATTAAGCTTCAACATTTTCTCGGAAGAATTCAAATTCGTGAAGAATTTGTTTGGTTACAAAACGCGCTAATTAAATTAGGTTACTTTGTCTTCTTGACGACGCTTGCATGATTACCATTTTTGTATAAAGCGTAGGTATATTTCTTTCAAACGACATATCAAAAGCCATTTTGTTGCGCCAATTTGTTTTTTACTTGTGATATCGTTTGTATATCTCAGAGAAACCAACATTCATTTTCTCAGGTGGTTACTGAATAGGTCGATTTTAAATGAGTTGAGAAAATACATTTTAAAAGAACCTTATTCATTCACTTCCCTTGTATGTTTACGTCTTAGTTTTTCGATTATATATTTTAAAAGTTATTGACTGGGATTATATTCTATAAGAATTATCAATATACGCTGACGATTTTGGTTAAATTAATCACTGAGATATGTTTTTGATTTGTTTTTAGGAGAGGTATTTTCTGTTAGGCTGTAGATGATAGTAGATGATTTGTAGATGACAGAAGTGTTTCTGTGGTGAATCATGTTTCTTGTACGTATTCCGAACGTGACGTCAGTTTGGCTTGTTTATCAAGTGCAATTTCAGCACTTCTCCAAAAAAAATTCCAAATAATAAATTCTGAATTCGTATGAGTTAGTTGATTGGCCAAAACAAATTGAATTAAACTCCAAACGTGCCAAAAGCGGAGATAAAGTACATTTTAAAGGTAACCCCGATATCTATCATGTGGAGAGCAGTCAAATCTTCGCACCCTGTCTTGTTTGTTTACACTAAACAAAATCGATCTCATATCTTTTACAACAATAAATGCAAATAAAATTTTATTGTATTTTTTTTTCACATAAAAAAAAGTTTGTCTAGTGACTTATAAGAATAATTGCAAAGTTAAAGTGAAAAAAAAGATAAAAAGAACGAACACATACACACAAACAAACCAAACAGAAAAATAAACATTTCATGTTCATATTACATTTATATTAACTAAATCTGAAACTCGCTTTCGTGATGCAAGGCAACGTTCGTGTTTTAATATGTATGTTATAAGAAATTTGGAAACGAAAGAAAGGCAATATAGAGAATGAGTGCTGTTCAAAGTGGTGATCAATCTTCACAAAACAAAAAACAAAATGGTGGGCAATATAAATATATAGTAAAAGTAATACCCTACTAAGTTCAAATTTTAAACAACTCAAATAAAAATTGAAGATCGTTCATTGAAAATAAAAAGA
This sequence comes from Metellina segmentata, assembly GCA_947359465.1. Lineage (NCBI taxonomy): Eukaryota > Metazoa > Arthropoda > Arachnida > Araneae > Tetragnathidae > Metellina > Metellina segmentata. The sequence continues at coordinate 55,699,145 of OX375874.1, forward strand.
CTAATGCGAATAAGTGACATTCGTTTGAAAGATCAATTATTATTCGAATGAGATAAATTACGTTATTTTCGACAAATGTTTCCAATACTTTTACAACATACTAGGTAAAATTGAATTTGAATGTTTTCCGATATGAAAGAAACAAGAATATATCCCACTATTAAGTTAGAACCCCTCGTAGCTGACATTCACTGACTTGAAATGTTGATTTATTTAATATAGTTGCTGTAACTCTTCCCTTTTTAATTGGTTCCAATATAAACATCAAAACCAAAACTAAGTTTTCAAATCGATTCAAGTACACTTGTTGCAAGCTCGTCAAGCATTTGAAACACTTGGTCAATACTTATTTATTCAGACGAACAGTTTCTGAAGCATAAATCAATACATGTTCCAAGAGAAGGAAGGGGAAAAGCCACATTCCTATTTAATAATTTTCCAATAGTTTCTTTAATGCCGTACATGTGTTATTAAAGCGAGAAAATACACCAGGGGGAAATTTCACATATATTTAAGCAGTTAACATTTAATTTCGATGGTATAATTTGCAATATTTAATTCTACATGATAGAGACTCAGACGTTTTAGCGGAAGAATTGTAAAAGCGAGAATGAAAATATACATTCGTATAATTTTACGGTTTACAAAACATGCAATTGATGAATATTTTATACAAAACGAAACAACTAGTTGTTTGTATTTTTTTCTCGTAAACTTAACTTTCATAAAAAAAATATACTATTATGTTTCATTTCAGGTTAAAAACATTTTACGCAAAATCAAAGAGCATTTTGTAAAAATTAAAACTTTTTACTGTAATTGTTTTTAATTCATTCAAAACGACGAAATGTGCATAGATATTGTTACTGATCCAGTATCATTAATGAATTCTACTCTACTTTTCTACTGCCATTTACTTTTAGAAACATGCCTACCCAGGAAAATAATTATATTCAGTGTTCTGCAAAACAACTCCAAGCAATTGCAATTGTTCTGCATTCCTTTTGTCCGAATTTTGAAAATTGCAATAAAATCAAAAACAGACATAAAACACAATTATCGGCTAAATATGTATTACATATTTGTACTAAAACATCAAAATTAATTAACTTACTTAATTTAAAACCAAGACATACTTTCAGAATTTGCAATTCTGTCGATAACTTTTGAAGTTAAATATTTTGTCATTTTGACATAGAAGATGTGTTATTTATTAAGTGTTTGTGGTAATTTGGGTGGTGTAGGGAGGTTATTCCGTAGCTAGAAAAGAAAAAAAAGGTGTGACAAGTAGCGCGCTTTGCACTGCAGAACATCGTAACTTATGATTGAAAACAAATCGGCCAAAATGTCGATAAAATTAAGGAAAAATTGTTCTGCAAAAATACTTTTTTTGTTCTGTGACGTACGTCGCATTTTTAAGCACTTTCTACTCCCGGGTATGCATGTCTTAGTAAGTATTTTAAAGATCCATAAATATTTGCCAATAAAAATTATACATTCAATACTTCTGTTATTTAAAATGCTTTGATATTTATAAATACCGTCTACTAATAACTGAAACACATTAAATCAAAATGTTTAAGCTATTGGTAAGTTCACTGTCCTTTTTTCTTTGCATCAAAGTTAGATGTCGTGAAAAACAGCGAGTTTAGCATAGAGTATACAATATTTTCTCTTTAGTTTTTTTCAAAACTTTTTCTTAGTGTGCTTTTCTCTTATAGGCCGGCGATATTTTGAAACATTTAATCTTTGAAGTCGGGCAGATATATTTTGGAATGAATATTTTTTTTTAAAGTTTTTAGCACATTGTAAATAATTTCGAAATTATACATTCGATTATAAATGTACTAAATATAATAATATAAATACATTAAAAGTCGAAATTCGTTTTCCATTTCTCACAAATTGTAAGGCGATAATATTACGCGCAACATCGATTTAAGTGAATACCACCCCTCAAATGCTTTTAAATAATACTATCCCCACTAGTAAACACAGATTTAACATTTACGTTTAAAATATTATGGATATTTAGCTTTGAATAGGTAATAGAAAAAAGTTTTTAAAAAATTCCCCTACATATTTCACATGACCTAATTTTCATAGTTTTCCTACAACTCGAACATAGTAAATACATTTAAACAACTTCAGAAAATCAGCAGCGATAAATTCGTCCACATTTTTTTCTTATCAATTACTTTACAGTAAGTTTCTGTAGCAGGTCTCTGTTCTCTTTTGTAGGAAACACGAATTTCTCAACCGAAAATGTGCAGTCTGTAATATCCCTTGCAAGAACCATCAATGCGTTCTATTAGTGACTAATAGTTTTAGTACACACGCTAATTGCATTAATTCCGGCGTGTATGAAGGACTGAAACACCCACACTTCCTGATATTGTGTGGGCTAGTTCAAGATGAATCTTTTGTTCACCTCCGGCTTAACTTGAAGCAAGCTGCGACCTATTCGAACTGTCATTCAATAAATTGTACATGTGATAGAGTCAGAAATCTAAAATATAGATGTTACTGAACAGCGGAGTAGATTAATGCTTTAGAAATTGAAAGATTTCTAGTGTATGTATTGCTAATTAAGAGACCAGAAATGGTTAAACCATTAACTCGAAAAGATAATAGTCGAAATAAAGTTCATATATTTGGCTTTCATTTATGTTGCATGGCATTTTGACTTTAACTCAAATTATATCATACAATTAAGTAATAGCTTACATAAAATAGATCATTCTGCAAGAACACCATGCTTTTTAGGTGAGAAATTTGTTTTTTACGGTAATAATCCACAAGGAATCGGATGTCTTACAAAAGTTGATTGGTCAAATTAAGACATTTTGATTTATAGTTATTTATCTATATTGTCATGAAAAACCATTTACATGACAGTAATGAGTTGTGTTTTGTGTTGCAAGGATAATATTTGGCTAGATACCACAAACAAGAAATGAACATACTTAGAAGGAAGGTTTTACTGACAAGGAAGAGAGAAATATACTCAGAAAGGAATCAAACCTGCACTACCTAACCTTGCTAGTTGTTAGTGCAGTGGGTAAACCCACTGAGCTACAACGAACCCAGCCTGATAGTGGGAAAATGTACAAAAATAACAAATGCAAAAAATAGAAAACAAAGCACAAGCACATGAAAATGAAACAAGAAATAAAAAAATACAATTAATAAAATTCAAAAAAAAAAATTTAAAAATTTAATCAAAAAGAATTGGTTGGGTTTTATGTAACTTTTGATAAATAATACTTTGAGAAATTATTAGGGTTTTATGTAATAATTTTTTTTAATTAAATACAAAGAATAATGGAGGGAAATATGCAGGCTTAAATAGACAGGGAAATTCATGTTGAAATTTTAAAGAATATATTGCAGAAAGTGCAGGTGTGTGGAGGAATAATGATCGATGGACGTACGCCAGTACACGTTTTCAACAGAAGATCTGTGACAGGCCAAAGATACCGGAATGAGGTCTTAGAAAGTCATGTAATACTTTTTAGAGGTGCATATGGATCTGATTTTTTTTTACGATGATGCTCATCCACGTCGAGCAAACCTCGTTGACGAATTCCTTGAAAATGAAGACATTGAGCGAATACCGTAGCCAGCGAAATCTCCTGCTCTGAACCCGTTAGAGAACTTGTGGGACTACCTTGGAAAAGCAGTTGCCCGGAGACATCCTCCTCCTGGAGATATGTGTGTGACTTTTTCCAATCGTTCTTGCCGGCGGCTAGACTAGGTTCAAGAGACCAAAAATTGCGATGAAGTCAAAAACAAGCAAACGGTTGCTATAGATATCTTCCTTGGCAAGCCCCGGGAAATTTAAAATGTGTTCAGGAGAGGCTTCCGCAGAATTGCATTTGGAGCAGATAGGATATGAATTTGCCCCTGGATAAAGGTAAGACACTTTAAGAGTCCACTAGCAAATTTGCACATGGTGGTCTGCATCCCTCTGTCGCCTTTGACAGTAAGGGCACCACCAGGAGATTTTCTGTCGTACCAGGCGTGTGACGGAGGGGTCTTCCGTGAATGCTGGTTTAAGATTTTCCTTCTTGAGTAGTTTTCAAGGTAGGTCAAAGTATCGCTTAAAGTAAGAGCATGGTTCCCACACCTTTGTCCAAAAAAAAATTCAAGAGAGGACTTTTCAAAACCTCAAATTTTTTTTTCAAGGACCAAAAATTTTTTATAGCGACTTAAAACAAAGCATGTGGAAAACTTGTCAAATAAAAATGTGAAAAATATAAAAAAAAAGGCCAATTTTTTTTTATTTCATTTTTTAAACTACAGACAGTCCAAAAATGAGGAAAGGTTCTCATCAATTTTGGTTATAATTTAAATTTTCTTTTATCACAGAACCTGAGAATTTTTTTGAAAAGTGGGCTTTGCGTCTCAATGCTAAGGTTTCATTATTAGGCTACTTGCACACATATCGATTTCGTTCGTGCGATAAAATATCGTACGATAAATTCTTTGGTGGCACGAAGAGTATGGGAGCGTGCACATGATTCGATATACACACGACACAATCTCCGTTTTGCTCACGCCTACTGCCACTACAACAGACGGTTATTATTTTATTATTTCGGTTATTTATTTTGTTTGAGAAACAAATCTAAAGTTTTGACTGCCGTTAAGGCTTTTTTATTATCTCGTTCAAGTTTCTATCTTCACGATCATTAAAGATAGTAAAAATTTCAACGGATTTGAAACCTGCAGAAAATTTTGTAAGGATACCTTGAATAAGCTTTTCTGTAAATAAATAATTTTACAATTATAACTTTTATATTTTCGCAATAGGAATTTGACCACATTTGACGAAGATATTCATTACGAACACAAAAAAAAGGTGTATTAGAGGTTTTCTATTTTCACGATCGTTAAAGATAGAGTGAACATTTTAACGGATTTGAAATCTGCGGCAAATTTTACACCAGATTGGTACCTCAAGTAGTCCTAATTTTATGCAAAGCCCGAATTCTGAGCGTGCTTGAAGAAACTCCTCATTTTACAAAAACGGATAATTCAGTAATCCTAAACTGTTAAGTTTTTATTCTTGTACGTACGACGTCAATTGTACAAATTTTTCACTGACAATGTAAAAGTGAAAGAAAAAGTGTGACCCCCTTCAAAAATTTTAATATTTTCATCTCCAAGACAACTTTTAAAAATATTCAAAGAGGCGGAACTCTTTCATGTTTGTATAGTTCATGTAAAAAAGCGATGGGACGGACGCGGCAATGAAACATATTTTATGACCTCTTGTGTGTGTTCATAAATATATCACGTGGTTCATGTATCACCAATTGTGGTTGTTCTATATATATATATATATATATATCACATATATATATATCACACATATATATATATATATATATATATATATATATATATATATATATATATATATATATATATATATATATATATATATAGTGTCAAAGCACATAACACTACAAAGTGACGCTCAAATTGTGCACCTACCGTGAAGGAAACTAGTTTGGACACAAGTTCCAACGTAAGACAAAATTACACAATTATGTACTAGTAAAAAAAATCAAGTACTTTCAAGGACTTTTTACTGAGTTTCGTAATTTTCAAGGACTTTCAAGGGCCCCTAGTTAGGAAAAAAAATTCAAGGACTTCCAAGGACCGTGGGAACCCTTCAATGGCCAGCACATCAGCGGTCTCATTTCCAGAAAGTCCTACATGGAACGGCATCGATTGAAAGTAAACCTCGTGTTGAGAAAGACCTTTGAGGATCTCCTCTCTCTCACCAGTATCGAAAGTGGAGCACTATCTCTGATTTTTGTCCAGTTGCTTAGGTGCTGGATGGCACTGCGGCTGTCTGTCAAGATACAAACATCATGGTACGAGGTTTCAGTTTTAATAGTTTTTAACCCCTCTTTCGATAACAAATGAATGAATATTATACAAATATTGACGACCAGCTACAGGCTCAAAAAGGCTGGTCCTTTGTTTATGAATTCCCCAATACCCACTGTCTATCCAATTGTATCTTAAATTCGTACACTCCCTTTGAATTAACTATATTTTCTGGCAATGCGTTCCATTTGTCTATTACTCTATTAAAGTAGTAGTTTTTCCTTAAATCCCGATTAAAATGTGTCTTATTCAATTTATACCATGGCCCCTTGTTCTGTTATCCCTATTGAAATTCAAGCCCTCTGTGTCCCCTTGCTTTACCAACTTGAAAAGCTGAATCAAATCCCCCCTCCTTCTTCTTTCCAGTGTATACATGTTTAGCTTACTTAAACGTTCATTATACTATCCCCTTTATTATTTTTGTAGCTCTGTGCTGAACCCTTTCAATTAATTCTATATCCTTTCTCATATATGGAACCCAGAATTGTACAGCATATTCTAGATGTGGTCTTACTAAGCCCTTATATAACGGCAAGATTATATTCTTATCCCTTGAAGTTAGTCTTTTTAATATACCCCAATAACCTATTAGCCTTTTTACCTGCAGCTGAACATTGGTAACCCATTTTAAAATCCCTGTGAATTCTCACCCCCAAGATCCTTGACTGTTTCTCCCTCCTTTACCTTTACTCCCTGCAGATAGTTTCTTCTCTCCTAGAGATATAAATGACCTGAAGACGGCATTGCTGGAGATTTCATATTAAATTTATAAGGGACGACGGAGTCGTCTTTAAGTAAGGAGTTCATATATATGACGGAGTCGACTTCACAGCTATATTTCAAAATAGGTCTCACCAAATAATTTTAAAAGATAACCATGTAAAAATTTTTTTTTAATTTACACAATTACAGGCAAGATATTTATAGTTTAAAAAAGTGTAATTAAAAAAAAAATTTAAAACATTACAATCGATGCGAAATATTTTGTTGGTAATCTGGCCGAAAGGTATTTCAAAGATCACTATTTGGTGTTTAGTATAAATTCGTGCAATTTTTTTTGGAAGGTAGATTTTTTCATTATTGTTGCAATGGAGCAACACAATGGGTTAATGGTGACAGTCCGGGTAAAGTCATTTTAATTAAGGTCGTACTAGAGCAGGGGTCGGCAACCTATTAAAACGGAAGAGCCAAAAGTTACAATTTACAAAATTTCCCAGTTTTTAAAGAGCCACTAAAACTTTTCGTTTCAATATTATAGTATTTGCTTATATATATTTTATTTTTGATTTAAAATAAACGGCTTTAAATACGGAATAATATTTATTCATTTAAAAACACAAATATAGACAGTTATATCAATGGGAGCATTGGCTTTGCATGCCTTTTGAAAGTTTGATTAAATCTGGCTTATAACTTGTTGTTTTAAGTTTCAAGCACGACTCTAGATTTTTATTTGTTAGTTGACTTCTAACTTTACTTTTTATTACATTCATGCAATAGAACGCTTGCTCGCACGAATATGTCGATCCGAAGATCGTCATCACTCCATATGCCAACTTCTTCACCTCACTGTAGCATTCTAGAAGACACGAATTCCATGCGCCGAATAAGAGGGCCTCAACTGGCGGAATTTCTTTTACAGCTGTCCACTTGTGCTGCGCGATGTGCATGCATTTCTGGACCTCCAACTCTTCCAACTTGCTCTTGAGTTCTGTGAACTTGCCACTCCACAAGTCTTTGGTTTTCAAATACAGCAATTGCATTTGAAGCGATCCAACATCAATTCCAAATGGCTCAATGTTGATCTCATTTGTATTTGTGTTGAGAGGATTCACTATGAACGCGAGAGTACCTTTGTTTGTTTTGAATTGTTCGAATCTCTCAGCGAATCCATCCTTCATGTTTTTTAAAGCTATGCTGAAGTAATTCGTGTCAATAGTTGCATTGGTCTCATAGCGATATTGCTTCATATTTTTAAAATGTAGTAATTTACCGCTCTACATGTCTTCAACAAAAAGAAGTAATTTTTTTTCGAAACAAACTACTTCTTCAAGCAAGGCGTAGGCTGGGTTGCCCTTTCCTTGCAGTTTTAGATTTAGTTCATTTAGTTTCATTGTGGTATCTACCATGAAGTTGAATTCTTGCAGCCATTTGTCTTCTCCAGTTCGGTAAGGTCAATGCTTTTTTCATTGAAAATTTTTTTTATTTCACTCAAGCACAAAGCAAAACATTGTAATACGTTACCTCTGGAAAGTCATCGCACTTTATTGTACAGAAGTAGGTCAGAAAACTGGCTATCTATTTCTTCAAGGAAATCTTTAAACTGGCGATGGTAGAGTGATTTTGCCAAGATGCTGTTAATAATCTTAATTACCAAGTTCATGACCTCAACTATTTCGGCCGGAAATGTTTGGGAACAAAGCGCTTCTTGATGAATTATGTAGTGAAACGTTAGAATTTCTTGGTTTTTATTTTTTTCTGAAGAATTGATGTTACCCCTCCATGGTATTCCTGTCATACTTCTGGCTCCATAAGTTGCTATAGAAACGATTTTATTTACATCGATTCCATTGTCTTCCAGGCATTTTTGCACAGCATTTGCTATATCTTCTCCACGAGTTTGCCTTGAGAGCGGTAGCAATCCTAGCAGTTCTTCTTTTGGACCTTGGGACGACATATACCTGACGAAAAGGGTAACTTGTGCCGTGTCTTTTATGTCGCAAGACTCATCTATAGCAAGTGATAAGGCAGAAGCCAGTTGAATGTCTTCCACTTGCATATGTGTTACATTTGAAGACATTTTAGCAGTTCTATCTTGTACTGTTTTAGCAGATAATGGCAAATTTTTTATTTTATTCATGATTTCTGCTTTGTTTTTTAAATCACGAAACAGTTCTTCAGATGCACGTATAAAACAATATTTGACGTACTCACCATCTGAGATCTCATCATCTAGACGTGTTGTCTACTCTAGACGGTGGCTGTTTGGGTGAGACGGAAATCGAATGCAATTGGCTGAAAGATAAACATGGTCACGGAGTCTCATGTCTAAGAACAAAACAATAGTTCAAATTTATCTCATTACGGTCATGTTAAGCGCAGAGATTTGTAATTAACGATTATTAAAATAGAAGCTATTGAGAAATTAGGTACTTAAAAATATATTTTCTTACTCTTTAAGGGTTTTGATGATAAATTATTAATTTTTTTTGTATGGAACTGGAGAGCCGCAACTTTGCATCAAAAGAGACGCATGCGGCTCGCGAGCCGCAGGTTGCTGACCCCTGTACTAGAGCAACAGGCTATTGACGGCGTTCGGGATTAATCTCCAAAGGAAAAATACGAGAACACCACGTAATTTGGAACCATGGTCAGATGACAAGGCAACACCTGAGCTGGTATCCCACTCTCCAAACTTACGTGACAGATTTAAGGTGTGCCAGCCGCCTCTACACCATACGCTTACAAACATCCATGCCCTGACCCGGATTACATACATGTTCGAACCAGAAACCTTCAGATCTACAAGCTAACACCTTAACCACCGGTTGGTCGGCCGGCGACGATCAGGGATCAAACCCAAAGGGAAAGATCTCAGGACACCATGTAAGTTGAAACCACAAGGCCACACCTTAGCTGGCACCCATCTCTACAAACTTACACATCATGTCGAAGACAGATTTAACGTGCACCAACTCCCGCGATGTTCTTTGGTTGGATACTAATCTGTAATTCTTCCATTCGGGCTACAGCGTCACGTAATTATTTTGGTTAATTCAGTGTGAAGTATTTTTGTCCTAAATTTACAGTAATATTCATTTTGTTATTTCACTCGTTGGTAGTTCCAAATTCATCTATTTAAAGAAATGCACACAACTCGATAGACGTACGGTCGAATTCAACTACAGAATATGAAGGGATCAGGGATATGAAGCTGATACAAACCTAAGAGTTATGCCCTCGAGGGTTTGGATTTTGGAGTTTTATGGTGCAAGTGCTATATTTGGCCATGCACATAATGAAATTTTTACTGACAAGGAGATAAATACTAACAGGGGGGGAATGCACTTGGTAGAAATCGAACCTGTGCCACCTACGTACACTTGAGGGAACACGTCATGGATACGAAATCTTTCATGCAAGAACCAGATTTATGATTAAACAGATCATTAATTTAGAATGATACAAGTATATATTTCCAATTCCAGGAAAGTTTTTATGAGAGTAACTTTAAAAGCCATTTGCTTGCAAGAGCTTTTCAAAGAAGTTGTTTTAAAAGCTTTATTAAAACATAAATATACATTTTATACAAAATAAAATAACAAGTATATACAATCAATGTTAAAATACAAGTCTTTTCTAGATCATCAATCATTTTCTTCCCTATTTTCAGAAGGAACCCATCGTTTAAAAAGTACTTCCTATAAAACATTTTAAATACAAAAATTATAGTCACTATGTTTAGTCTTAGTTCTAAGTTTATACATATATAAACTAATATATTAATAATATAATTGATAATTATTAATAATTAATAGTATATTAACATTAATAGTATAAACTAATATTTTAAATCAAATATTTTCAAATGACTAAAAAATCACAAACATGTAGTTTTAATAATGTTTCGTCTAAGTTAAGTAAACATTCTAAAATATATATTTTTTTACATGCAGTTATTTTATGTAGAGCAGGCCTCGAAATATATTTTTTAATACAGGTGCACCTTGTGCACCTAAGCTTTTAAATTAGGTGCACAGGTGCACCTAGCGGGAAAAAATTAGGTGCACAATTTTATTTTCATGTGCACCCGTATTTCGAGCCCTGATGTAGAGTATATAGAAAATTATATGTACATAAAATATAATTGATAACTTTTAATAAACAGGAAACATTATAAACATTTCATCACATTTACAGTTATATTTTCAGACTGAAAATATTTTTGATTAGTTTTCACAGTTAAATTCTCAACTTCTGTAGTTTAAACAGTAAGAAAATTGCACAATAAACTCAACAATATCTGTAAATTGGTGTTTAGAAGACGTCTTGAATCAGCAAGAGCAACTTTGATTTTGAAAAAATTGGATAGGGAGCAGTAAGACTATTGCTAAAGCCTGAATTTGTCTGCATGTACTACAAGTAGTGTTTTGTGCATCAAAGAAGTAAGTTGGGTTTCCCACTTTATTTCAGAAATAAAATTATGACTTCCAAATTTTGCAGACTAATTTTTACAAAATTCCATGTCATTCTTAAGCAATTCACAACACTTTTTAGGTGAAAAACCAAGAAATAATTTAGCATTTAATAGTCCCCAATAATAAAAACCAATTTAAGAATTATACATCATAAAAACACAGAGCACAAGTCATTTTGCATTAAAATAACTTATTCAAATGATCCAACATATTGGACTCAAATAAATTCGTGATTTAATGTATCATAAGCATGAAATTCCTCAATTTGAGCCAGTAGACGAAACAAGTCTTTACCTGTTATATATTAGCTGTTTCTTTTAAAATCGGGTGAAAATTTCTGTTCCTAAAATAAAGTGATACGAAACTGTGTATGTATCCTATTGGATACTTTTCTCCAAAGAGTCTAAGACGCCATGATCAATCATTTTCCAGGTCATCGAGACGATTTTCCTGGTTTTGGACGAAAATGCGTAATTATCCCTGGATTTTCCCTAACTTTTTTGGACAAAATTAAATTCCTAGACAATTCCTGGTGTTTCAGGTTTTCCGGCCCATGGGAACCCTAAGCAAGGAATACGTGTGTGGAGTAACACATCTTAACTATAAAATACTTCCCAGAATTTCATACTCTGTTATTGGTGTTTGTGCTTCAGTTCAACCTTAAAGTGATCTGGTCCAGAAAAAGAAAATCAAAATATATTTTGTATGATATAATCATTTTAGATGTCCTTTAATCTAAATGCTTCAACTGAAACATAACTATTTGTGTTTGCAGGCAATTAATTTCAATATAAAAATTACATAGAAACTACACTAAGACGAAAAAGTAAAAAAGTAAACGAAAAACAAAAATTACAAACCTCTAACTTAAACTGAGACACACAAAATGGTGTGGAGATTTTATTATCCGACACAGTATTGGGTTTTATCACATACAAAAACATCAGACCCTGCAAATTTAAGAAAACGGTGTTAAGATAAAGTTTTAAGTTGAACATTGAAAAGATAAAATATAACATTTTAAAGCTCAGAACTGATATAAAAAAGCTATATAATTTCTTTTTAATAGTAAAAAGACATATTTCTTGACAGCCTTTAATAAATAGCTTTTAATGTAATTGTAAATTTCGGGCAAAATTGAATTGCAACTAAGCCTTTAGACTACAGGCAATACAACAGGTGTAACTGTGTATCAATGACTGGTCATTAAGTGGGTTAGTCCTTTAGTTCGAAGCTATCCTTGTCAATCATTGTGAAATATGTGGGAAACAGAGTCGCCAAGCTGATATCTGTCACGCTAAACACTATGCCAAGAAAGAAAGGGTTTTTGTGAGCGGTTGCTCATTCCATGTTATACTTAGAGCGATTCAGTATCTGTAATTGTTCAACAAGGCAGCTTTGGCTTTATCTGTTTGATTTAAAATCAGATCACACATTTACTTACATACTCATCAAAAATAGCACTTTTTAAAGGCTGTGAGAGTATACAACAATGCACCCATTGGTATCTATAACTAAAAAACTTATGAACAAATTCGAACAATAATCTTTGACACCTGATTTATAACTTTTTCTAAATTTTTTTTATCAAATAATCAATAAGAATTAGTTTAGAGAATTGGTTAATTCGCTTTTACTTTAATTTAAACATTGAACACAATCCACTGAAAGAAACAGCTGTTTAAACAAAGTTTGTATACAATACTTAATAAATATGAATATTATGGACAATAATTAGGATAATATGAAATCACTGACAATTTCAGAAATAAACTAACAAAATCTTGTATAATTTTTAAAAATGACTTGTGCTTGTCAAAATCTGTCATTGAAATACTAATATAATAAATAAAAGAAATACAATATGCCTTTCTTATTGTCCTTACTTTCATAAACGAATTTTATACAAACTTCATAACAGTTCCTTGTACGAAGCAACAAGTAGAAATGAAAAGGGCATTTAGATAAAAGTAACTAATACCAGAGGTGATTCAAAAATATTATAATCATTCCTTCAATTTCCATTGAGCAGCATTGCAAACAAACACTCCACGAAAGGAAAGCATGCTAAGTGGTCAGTGGTAAAACTCAATCCCAATTTTTTTGCCCGTTCTGTAGGGGAAAGCAAGTCTGGAGAAATCTGCCATTCTCAAAAGCTTGTAACGAAATTTGGATACTGTAGTCTAAAGGTTAAATCGTTCCGACGAAAAAATTTAGATACAGGGTGACAAACAACATGCTAAACCGAGACCCTAATAACGAAGATTTTGAGCCATGTTAATTCCATTAAACACAATTGCTTGTTCCTTTTAATTTATTTTCTTGAATCCATAAGTACGATATTAGCAAATTAAATGACTATCTATATAAATTATTTAAGATATCAATATTAAATCAATTATTTAACACATCAATAAAAAGCATATTGAGAATACCAAGAGCAATAATTAATAAATAATTTCACCTTGCCAGCAGTGCTATTCACTCTATTCAAAGCAGCCAGAGAAGACCAGGTGAACTGCATATTACCTCTTGTTTCTCTTAAACTTTGCTCTTTTACAGATTTTACAATGACTGAGTATGTAGCATGATAAAATGGAGGTCCATCTTTATACAAAACTAAAATGGAAAGGTATTCAGCTTTTAATACATTCATAATTTTTGTATATTTTAATTCATGAATAATTTTATGTTGTTTTTTAAAATACTTACTCCCAATTTATATGAGGTTATTTAAAGTAATTTCACTAAATTTTAAAGTAGACGGATTGGTCAATCATTAAAATACATTACATTTGAATACTATATTCGCACATTAAAAAAATTGGAATTGAAAATTTTTTAATTGCAAGAAAGTAATTAAAAATTCAGTAGCGTACAGTTTAAGTCTCATGCATAAAGAGATTTTGAAATTGAATAGATCGGATGAAATGTGGATTCTAGAAAAGGCGAGAAAAATTCTTGAAATGAAGGATCTTTCCTGTGTAATGAAGGCAGGAAAAGTAGCATTCTCATGAAGTAAAGGTTAAAACTAGGTCTCAGCTCTTTTACCTATGAATAATTCACAAAGCCGTAAACGAGGTTGTACCAGGAGATCCAATCTCAAAATGTCAAAAAATAAGTGACTCAGCTAAGATCATACTTTTCAATCTGCTGTCAGAAGAAAAGAACACAGAAGCTCTGATGGTGATTATTCCAAAACAAATCCTCATCATTTTACATCCAGAACTAATTTCCAAAGACCTGGAAGCACGTGAGATGTTCAGCAATCAAGTCAGAACTATTGTTTTGAATTCTTCATTTGTTCAGTCAATAGTATTCAAGAAGTTTCAGTAGACAAAATAATTTGGCAAGTGATTGAACCTTCAGTTACCCAGGACAAATAGAATCCAAAATGTGTTGGGGGTAACTCAAGAACTGACCTTGTACACCAAAAGAAACATTTTTGAAGACAGTGTACAGAGATTTGCATATGATATTCAGTAATGAAATTACACATCATGTAAAGTAATGTACAGATAAATAAGCTCACCATCATCTAAGCAAAAACATCAGGTCAATGTCTTTAGATAAACAACTCTATTTCAGTCATGTACGCAAGAATATAAGGGCAAAGAACTTCCTAGTGAATACCTCATGGTAGACTGACGTGTATCTACCATTCATTTCCCAGACTATACCATTTTAAAGAAATTCCGAGATTCCTCTAATTTTAAATCTGTACGACTGATAAATAAATGTAGCATCTATTCAATGTGGAATTCCTTCATCGAAAACAGCACTGCTTGTTATACACCTGAAGACTCTCACAGTGGATGAGCAAATAATGACAACTAAAGAAAGATGTTCTTTCACCCAATATGTACAGTAAGCTAAAGAAATTTAGCATCAAATTTGGCTACTTGCTTGCGTGGACTCCAAATATATTTTCAACAAATTTTCCTATTCTGGAGTAGATAGCAACCAACTGCAGATCAAGCTGATTGTGAAAATGTCATCTCATTAAAAGATACTTTTAAAAAGGTAACCACAATGATTTTGGGTCTGAAAAATTGTGCAAACAATTGAAATTCAAATGCACAAGACTTGTTGGAACACAGAAAAACTGAGGTGCAGCCAACAGCAAAGTTTGAAAAACACCTTTCTTCTGCTATATTGTTTAGAAGTGGCCCAGATATAACATTAAAAGCTTATCAAGGTAAGATAAACAAAAATGTCATCTTACTAAGTTTCCTTTATCCTACAGTTACCATTGACTGATAACAAGACACCAAACTGCTTATTTTATAACCAGCCTACAATTGTAAACCAAATGGTATGCTTGTATTCTCCCAAATTGGAAACTTGCCATTAGCAGGTGTAAGTATTTTTCAATATTTTCTATGACTGCAGCAAATGTTTGAATTTAGTATAGTGATGAGAAATCAGAAATTTAGCTGGAGAAAATTCATCCTGCAGCTATGTGAAGAGCTTTGTACTGTAGGCAGCGTCTAGAATTAATACTGCTAATACATAGGCTTTAATGCAAGCAGGTATAAAAAAGATCAAAGTGTAGAGAGAAGAGCTTGTAAAGGAAATCATATATAAAATAGCTGTCTGGTTTGTAAAAAGCAGTCTGCAGAAAATATGCCTAGAAGGTTTATGTTCTGATTGTTTCAATGAATGTATAAACTAAAATTAATTAATAGCGTGATATGAATTTTCAATTTGAACAATCTATTATATTTATTATTCATTTTCCCTAATCTATTGCCTAAAATAATAAGTCTAATTTGATCTGGAGTTCCATAACAGGAAGCTGTTCTTGTCCCCCTCTCCATTTTTCTAAATATAAGTAACCAGTAGAAAAATGGGAAGTTGATAATGTTTTCCAAACTTTTATACAAATATTCAAAATCTTCCCAATACACAATCCTATATTTAAAAATCTATCCCCTTAAAATTATCACTTATAAAATACTTTTCTTAAATTAAAAATTACTTTAAATAATTTACATAAAACCAAAAAAAAACCTTCAAAAATATAATGAAATTTTGATATAATTACTACAGGTTTAAGTACAAAAGTTTAAATTTTAATTCAATTAAAATAAAACCAGAAATTATTATTAGAAGATTATTCCTTAAGTAATTGTTACTATACATACATTTGTCCATTTAAGTGTTAAAATAAAATTAACTAGATAGTATTTATGAACAAAAAATAAATTTAAAATAATTTTTAGTGCATTGACATATTAATATGAATTTTTTCATGTAAGCATGTCATTAGTTTTTTATAACAAATTTTGTTTAAATTGTAAAATACTAAACATGATTAATAAATAAATATCTATTCACAAGAAGCAACATTTAAGCAAATAAAAATAAAAGAAAGAACACCTAAAATTTAAGTCTAAACTACAAAACAACAAAAGAAATCATTTGAAAAAATTAAAAAAGAAATTACCATAGTCAGCTCCATATTTAATACCATTTTTAACAATCCAACCTTTGCTTCTGAAATGATGATATGCTGTATAATTTACAGGAAAACGCTCATTAGGTGTCAGTTCACAGAACTTGTTCCACAACCTAGCTAAATTCATTGGCTTAAAAAAAAAAAGAGAAATTAACTCATTTTACAATTTTGGTGTATTGCAAATGGAAAAAATTCATAGCTAAAAGAATGACAAAACAGCTTTGAAAATTTACTCTAGCATACACAATTTAAAAGGAAATATAGTAATATCTTGCCATCTAGTGCCTTTATACAGGGCAAGACAAATCCAGTGTGCCAGGTCACCATGGCACCTAAAAAATTTGATCTGGCACCTAAACTTTTAAGTTTCTGTAAAAAACGTTCCTTTTTCACAGAAAAAAAAATTATTTTTTTAGCTAAATCTAAGGGAGAATTGCAAGCTACAGCAAGCTTAGTACAAAATTATTCAGAATTTAAAAAATCGATGTTAGCTCTATCATCAGTAAACCAGCATTGAAAATAAACACCAATATATTGAATTTTTAAAAACATCGACATAGATGTTTAAAATTTACAATAATGAAAAGATATGCAGACTTTATCACACAGATTGCTGCCTTAATAAGGGAAGAATTATTTTTTGAATTAAAAAATGCTATTATGTAAGCTTAATGCTAGATGGATCGACAGATAAACAAGGTACTGAAGAGCTACCTCTGATGATGTGCACTATGAATGAACCATCAGCGAAAGATTTTGATCACACAAAGGCTGTGGACAAGTGGTACCTCAGTTCTAAAGCATAAGACATGTTCATGGCAATAAAAGGTCAAAAATGAAATGAAATGTATAATGTAGAGAACAAAAATGTTATTTTTTAATGCCTCAGTTACATTATAAATAGCATATTATTTACTACACTCGTGTGTGTAATGAGTTCTGCGATATACTCAGAGTTAGAAAAAATATGACATGTATTGCATGGGTCCAGGCTCCTAAATGTTTTTATTTTTGTCATCCCCTGGCCTTTATATATTGAAAATTTGGCTGCATTGCTTTTTACTTGTTCCCCAATAAATTTTCAGTTGTGAAAGCAAGGTTGGTTGGATGATTGACTACAGGGTTTTATGGCACAAGGGCCATATTTGGCCATGCTGTGCCAGGCACAAGATATACAATATCAAGTAATACACACACAATGAAAGTTTTACTGACACAGAAGAGAGAAATCCACCCGGGAAGGAATACACCTGAGAGGAATCGAACATGCACCACCTACAACTAGAAGGTTGCTAACACAGTGGGCATACTTTCCCTGTGAAAGCAAAGTCTTAAACAGTACTAATTCACTCAAAGAGCAGTTGAAAGTCACTCGCTTCAAGTCGTTACACAATATGAAATTCCTCAGGAATTCTTAGACATTGTCAAGTTAGGCAATAACAAAGGGGGTTGAGATTCATTATTGGATTTTAAAGGAATACTAAGACATAGAAAATGTTTAAAAAAAACTTAAGATCATACTGAATCCTTGGGAAAGAAAACATTATTCCTCAGAAAATATCAATATTCAAAAGTAATTATTTAATTTCTTGTTACAAAGTTATTCATAAACATAAAAATGTTATTCCAAAAAACATTGTTCGATATCAAACAATTTTGTAAAGATGCTTTACGGATGTTATCCCTCTCAGCAGTTAGCTGCCGAAAGTTTGGTTGATAATTTGTTAGGGCAATCGCTTTGAGAGCACACCAACAGTGCTATTTTTCGTTTGGCTATTCCCTTTTTAGTAACTTTCAAAATTAGTTGCCCTTCTCTTTTGCACTCATATACAAGCAAGCAAAGGATATTACAAAACAACTATTTGTTACGTTTGTGAGCTTTGTTACAAGCAAGACTTGTGTGACTTATGTTATCAAAGCAGTGCTCAGTCTGCAAAGTGATAGTGATATTTTTCACACATTTCTTGAGCTGAATCTTTTGCTTTGAGTCAAAGTTGTCACAGATAAGAAAGCAACACTGCTTTTGTTTTAGCTATGAATCAGGCTGACAGGGGAGGATAAACTTTATAAAAAAATTGGATTAATTTTCAGTTCTTAATGATTTGTTTTGTCATCAAAGACAAATAAATGGCTCTTTCAAATATTTTTTCCTGAAATGTGGCTGCCAAAGGCCTTGTAGCTTGCCACACCTGCTCTATTTCATATATGCAGTCATCAGTGAAAATTTCAAATTATCTGATGTTATACAAATGTAGAACAAAATCTTCCTAGTCTCACTGCTTCTGTAAATTGGCAAAAAGGGACCGAGGACTGAGACCAGGAAATTTATGAATGAATAATAAACTTTATCTCTCATACTCATCCTCTTTATTATTCCCACACACAAATAGCGTAAAACAATTCATGCCTCTGAGGGAGGAAGAACAATTCATGGCTCTGAGGGAGGAAGAACAATTCATGGCTCTGAGGGAGGAAGAACAATTCAAGACTATGAGTGAGGAAGAATAATTCAAGGCTCTGAGGGAGGAACAATAATTCAAGGCTCTGAGGGAGGAACAATAATTCAAGGCTCTAATTATTGGATTGGAAATTTGGGTTTTATGGCGCAAGGTCTCAAACTATTGGAGTACATCAAAATGGTCATGCTGTACCAAATATAATACAAAAAGACTACACAAGGAAAGTTTGACTGACAAAGAAGAAAGAAATATACAATGAGTAATCGAACTCATGCCACCTACAGTTTGCAGATTGCTAGCACAGTGGACATACCCCCTAAGCCACAATGCCCAATGCGTTGTTCTAGGCTCGTGAAAAAATTCAGTTGAATTGGTAAAAATGATTTGGTTGTCTCAAAAGCATGGGTGAGATGACATTTTTATTTTCAAAGAAATGTTAGCAGCAAAGATAACAGTCAAATCATTAGAAGCTCTCAATTTTCCTTTTTTTTTCCCTGGCAACTAAGAAAAGTCCATTGTTCAATAGTATGTGAATGATTAGTATACATAGTATTAGTGTTAGCATTAGCAACAACTTTTACAAGCATAATTTTTTTATAGTGAAGAAATTTGCAGTTTTAAAATTATTTTTATAAATCTGAGTACAATTATTTGTTTACAATTATTTAATTTATGCTTGAATAAAAAAATTGTGATTAAAAACAAATCCTATAAAAAAAAGTAGGGCTACTAAGTACCTTCTAAAAATGAAGAAATAAAACGTACACTTTATGATAGGCAAAAATAAGTTAATTAGATTTTGTTCACCTTGAATTTAAAATACTCAGCATGATCATTATTTTGTGCTGCTCACTCTAAACTATAAGAGATTTTCAATGTAAACAAACTAACAAAAGCCAAGACTTAACTTCTTGTTGGCCATTGTGGAATGTATAGAGGAAGCATGTTCTAGCTCGCTTGCTCTTTAATGATACCTACATTATCTTTACGGGAAAAAGCTTCTATAATTCTATTTCATGACTGATTTTCATTTACTTTTGTTTAAATCATAAGCAAGATAATAAGAGTCTGTTTGTGGAAATAATTATAAATGGTTTCCAGATTAATTCTGAGAACTAGTTTAAAGTGAGGTAAAGTTGTATTCAAACTAGCAGAAATCAACTATTTTTTAATTAGTCATAAAAAGTGTGCGTAAGTATTCCTACAGATGAAACGTTTTGTATCAGTTGTGAATAGATATTAGGTACACCTAAAAAAAGTGACCAGACTTAATTCCAATTTCAAACTTTCTCAGTCACTATACCCAATTCCTTTCCAATTGAAAGAACTTTTGACTATGAAAACCATACCTAATTTAAAATTATGTAAAATTGTATATAAACTGGCAAACAGATGTATTCATAAACTTCAAATAAGAGGAAGAAGCCTAAAAATTAACCGAAACTCACCTGATTCCTGTCCAAAACAATCAAACATCCCAATCCATATGACAAAAAGTAAGCCTAAAATTAAATAGAATTTTGTTTAATGAAAAATGAAGTTAACAGCTAGTTAAACACAATTGTTAACAAGTAGTAGTTAAAATTTAAAGATGAAATAGGTCCAAGTGCAATATACAACTCCCTCAATATAAAATTCCTATAATATGCCCTTCTAATGTTTCAGAAGACATTTACGGTCAATTTACTAGACAACCAAATCTGACAGAAAAATATTTTTCATTGTTCAAATTTTGGCTTCTTTGAATTAATTTATCTGCCAGAAAAGATATTTGGCCTACTTTAGTCACAAGTCCTTTAAAGATATTACAACAAATAATGTCAAGTTCTTAAATAATCTAAAATTTTACAACTGTTATAGACAACTTCATCAATAACATTTTACAAAGAAAATTTAAATATACCTACTTTACTACAAACAAACTCTTTCCTTATTCTATTATTCACATTTTAGGTATGTTTTCAAAAAAGGCATGCATAAGTGCTTTACAGTGCTCAACAATTTTACCATGCCTATGTTCTTTAAAAGTTTCCCAAGTGGTAGACCATCAGATAAATTTCACCTTTCATTTTTGCATTTTAATCAAACTGTACATCAATTAGGAATAGACTACTAAATTCGACACAATGAATCACACATTATATATTTTTATTTAATTATGTTTCCCATGATAACGCGAGTCTGAAAGAATATTATGAAAACACCAAGTCACCCAATTTATTTAAAAATAATTTTACTCCTATTGTTGTACGCCGAAGGTTTACATCCATACCATGTGCAGCGTCTACAAGAGTTGCAGTCTACAGATCAGCCTGCGCGCATTGAGTTCGCACGCAAGCTCCTGCAGAGTGGAGTGGATTTCCCACCACACATTTTGTTCACAGATGAAGCCACATTTAGCTGAGAAGGCCTTTTTAATGTCCACAATCTGCATGTATGTGCCAGCTGCAATCCGCACATAACACATCCACATTCCTACCAACGACGCTTCAAGGTAAATGTATGGGCATGTATCTCAAACAACTACCTCATTGGCCCATATCTGTTACCGGAATGTCTGGATGGAGCGACTTACTTGGTTTTCCTCCTTGAAGTGTGGAACCCATCACTTGGCCCCCACACTTGCCTGATCTGTCTCCTCTCCATTTCTTTTTATGGGGACATCTAAAATCTCTCATGTATGAGACACCATTGAGGATCATGAAGATCTCGTTTCCAGGCTTTCAGTCGCTACGGCAGAAGTTTGCGAAATGTCTGTATTTTCGAGACCACGCGAAAATCCTTACGTCGGCGATGCAAGACCTGCATCAGGTGTGGCGGTTGACATTTTGAACAGCTTTTGTAATTGTGCATTTCCATTATACGGAACTGACTGATGTTGTACATGTCATTTCATTTCCATATGAGTAGTTACTCATGTTTTGTATATTTCGTTTCTTTCTTACCTGTTGTTTTTCTTGTACTAAACTTTAATTTATGTAAATCTTATTGCATTATTTCGCAGTTATTGATGTTTGTCTTCATTAAAGCATCGTTTCCATGTTTTATGCCTCTCCTCTATTCCAACTTGCGTCGGACTGTGTGTTTGTGCCAAAATGGAAAGCGTCCTCTAGCAACCATACATTCTATGGTGAAAAGTGTTTGTTTTGTTGTGTTCTATCACACCCTGAAGTTTCTTATATTAGTTTATACTCCCCCTGCATATATACAGGGTCATTGAAAAAGAATACATGGATTTCAAAACCTTATGATAAGAAATAAACACATCCACATATGGTTCTTAGGCAAAAATATTGAGAAATGCCTAAACTTTCAAATGTACTTCAGTATGTTTGGATATGTGCGCCATTAGTCACTCGACAGACATCAAAACAAAAATCAATCTCCTGCCACATCTTCTGAAGTAAGTCCAGTGTTACCGTTGCAATAGCAGATTTGATCTGTTCCCTGTACACAATGTTCTTGATGTATCCTCAAAAGAAGTCCAGTATGATGAGATCTGGGCATCTAGGACACTGTATGGAACCACCCCATGCAATCCATGAGTTGGGGAACTTCGAATTTAAGATAGGGAGAAATGAAGAGGAGCTCCGTCCTGCATGAAAGTAATATTATTGCCAGTTTCTGCCTCCAAATCTTCAATTTGTGGAAAGATCTAGATTTGTGACATATCAAGATAAACATCTCCAGTAATGCTGCTTTTTGTGAAGAAGAAAGGGCCAATGTCACGATTGTCTAGCAGGCCACACCAAACATTCTTTTTTGGGAACTGGTGGATTTCAGTTTGTTGCTCAGATCCCCAAATTTGGACATTATTGCAGTTAACACACACCAGGGTGGCAACAAAATCTTCGAAAAAAAGTTCCCTGATATTTCCCTGATTTCCATGATAGTGTGACAAAAATTTCCCTGATTTTACAAATCCCTTAAGAAATGTCGGGATCCGTATTTGGTATCGATATATAGTACCCACGACAATATTTTGAAATATTTAGGGTCAGATGAGGTAAAAGAATCATGTTCATCCACAATGAATCAATCCACAAATGTTTTGTATTTTTTCTCATCAGATATTTTAATTGTTATTGCAAGGGCTGGAACCCTTAATGGAACTCTAACAATAGCAATTGAACAAAAATACGAAAAAAAATATTTTGTTTAAAAAATATTATGAACTTTTTACACCTGTCCCTACATTATCCAAATATACATCAAAATCAAACGCAAATATACATAAAGAATTGGTACAGCTTCAGTCTACGTTTAAAGCTGTTGCAACGATCTTGGCGGGGGTTTTTTGGCGCACTTCTAGTAGCAAGTTAGGACAGGTTAAGGCAACCTATCTTAATTACGATTATTATGGTTTCCATGGCAACCTCGGCAAGCGAAAAGTTAAACCTTTAGACTCGGTGCACACATCCGGTTTTTCAACGTACGGCGCCGTTGCCGTAAAGCAAGTGCGGTATGAGATACATTAGATCCAATGGAGTAGTGCACACATGCCTCCGGCGTCACCGCGGCGATGTACGTCCAACTTGGCGTGCAATTTGTACCGCAGTTCCCTACGTCGCAGCAGATCGCCGCACACGCTTCTCCGGACTGAAGTGATTAATAAATGGTTGATCCTGTAACAACTATTTTGTTTCAAAATATACTTTTTTAACTCTAAGTTAGCGAAATAAACCCGTTTTCATCGATAGAAAAATAATCGCAAATGGCGCAAAATGTCTGAGTACTTGTGTCATTTCACGGCTATGTGTGCATAGTTGGACTTCGGTGCCGCATGTTGAAAAATCGGATGTGTGCACCGGGCCTTAGACTACGGCCGGTACAGCAGTTGTACCATGATCGCGAAAAGGAAGAATTTAGACAACGGCCAGCACATCAGTTGTACCGAAAAAGTTATAAGAATCGCGCCAAGAAATAATTTAGACTACGGCCGTTACAACTTTAGTGCATTGAAAGTTATAAGAATCGCGCCAAGGAAGAATCGCGCTTGTTATATCGATAGTCGTAGTCAAAAGGTTAAATTTTCATTTTGAATCTCCAATATTATAAACTGAAGTGTTTGTCAGTCTGTCTGTTTGTTTCCTGCACGCAAAGTCCTGACGAATCTATATCGGATCTTTCCCTTAAGGGACTGATCCCGGACCGTCGACAATAGCCCGTTGTGTTGCTCTAGTATGACGTTAACTAAAATTACCAAATTACCTGACGAATCTACGGCACTTACATCACAGGTAGTCCAAATGTTTTGCAATTTTTGGGTCGCGGCGAATTTTAAAATTCAATCTAGAACATTTTAAAATGAATTAATGAAATATAATTACTATTGAATGCAACAGCATAGAAGATCACAGATTCTAAATTTTTTTTTTTTCGTTTTCGTTATCTTTTTGCGCGGAGGAATGATTTTCCAGCGGACGATAAAAAGCAATTAAACTTTGATCTGGAGTTATTTAGTTCTTTTTTCTATCTGCTAGACCGTTAAAGATAGAGTAAAAATTTCAAATTTCAACGGATTTGAAATCTGCGGAAAATATCACAATAGATCAATACCTAAAAATATGTTTCTTTTTAAATAAATAAAATTTTTAAATTGAATATCTTCAAAATTTTCGCAGCAGATTCTGACGTTTAGAGAGATTTTCAGCGAAAGAGAAAAAACATTTTGGCTGAAATTGTCTAGTTCTTTTTTGTAAAATCGGATTGAAAATTTCAACGGATTTAAAATTTGACACCAGATTGATAACTTATAAGTTTGATTTTCTTTTAATATATCATTTTTCAACTAAATATTTATATTTTCACAAGAGATTGGGGCGTCACGCCGAATTCCCATTTGGTTTGTGAAGCAAACCAACAAACACCATGGACTACTCCGTTATGGCTGTTATCCAATTTGCGAAGCAATACATAGTTCACTATATTCATAGTTTGGTTTGCTTCGTAAAACCAAATGGAATTTCACAGGGAATTCATTCCAATAGGCTACGAATTCTCATTTGGTTTGTTTCTCAAACCGTATTCGTAGCAATTACCGGGGGTTAGCGAGCAGCACCTAGTTAGTAAGCACCAGACCCCACGAAAAGAACTGTCACGGGTAACCCCGTGCTGGCCACGCAGTGGGTAGTATTCTTTAAAGTTCTTTCAAAATTCGTTGAACTGTCGGTTGATTTCATTGATTCATTTGAAATAATTCCTTCCTTGGCGAATTTAGTTCGCAAAAAAAGCGTCAAAGCCGTAACACCGCTAAAAACATAGACTTAAGTATTACCAAAAAATTCTACAAAAATATAATTGCGAGCAAAAAATATTAATTTAATGCTCCCAAAAACATTATTAGTTACACAAATTTAAAATTGTATACCACAAGTTGTATCGCTGTCCTCATGGCGACGAGACGCTCCGGTAGCGAAAACCACTGCAGCGGTTTTCGATGGGTTCGAAAATTACGACGCCGGTGTTCTTTATACGACTTACAATTTCGGCGAAAACGATTTATTCTATTCTCAAAAGTACTTGTAATCGCGCATCTCTAAATAGTCCACAAACGACAGTAGTTACAGTTTTCATAAAAAATATTTTAAATTCCCTGATTTTTTGTGAAATTTGGAAATTTTCCCTGAGAATTCCCTGATAATTCCAGAATTAAAAAGTTCCCTGAGAATTCCCTGATTTTCCCGGTTCTGTTACCACCCTGCACACATTTATATGAAATGTGATCTCATCTGCGAAAAGAATACGGTTCAAAAAATTATTGTTATCATCAATGTTTCCCAGCATAGAAATGGCAAATTCAACTCTCTGGGGTCTGTCGTAGTGTTTAATCTCATGCTTCAGCTGAATCTTGTACGCATGAAGCTTTAACTGTTTTTTAAGCACATTTTGAATGGTAGCTTTTGGTATGCTAAATTTCCCAATTTCCAACCCAATGCTAAATTTCAACAATAGATTGACTTTTAGTGCTTCTAACACAAGACAGTCTTATGCTTTCAACATCATCTGCCGACGAACTTGGTGGCTCTGGAGACATATAGTCGGGGAGAAAAAAACTGAACTATATCTCTTTATTCGAGCAATTCGACATTAGAGAAAATTCAAAGATGTTTTTGACAGGAACTAACTTCTATGAAATCAGATTCATAAATTTTGCATAGGGGCCATCTTGATATTAAATTGAGCATCAACTTCATAATTATTAATATAACCCTATTTCGACACATAATTTCAAATCTATATCAAAATTTCCATCAGACACCAACGGTAATGCTAATTTTAGTTAACGCCGTACTAGAGCAACACAACGGGCTATTGACGACGGTCCGGGATCAGTCCCTTAAGGGAAAGATCTGAGGACAACACCTCGTAATTTTGAACCACGGTCAGATGAGAAAGCAACACTTGAGCTGGCACCCCACTCTCCAAACTTCCACGCCAACCCAAACATCATATACCAAATCTTATGTAATTAGGTCCTATCATTTCAATGTTACAAGTACAGAAAGATTGGAGCTCCTATTGTTGAATTAGTTTCTTACACGTTAATGTATATCGTCCTAAATAATATTTTTATAGCACTGATATTTTGTACCATGTTACAGTTAAACAACCCAAACACCATCTACCTAATATTTTATTTAAAAGAATTATTTTTAGTATGTAATAATAATTATTCAATTAATGTTTGAAATAATTCTGAATTGGTATCTAATTATATATTTATGGAATTCGATTCAGAAGGACTTCTAGTATGGCCATGCAGAATTTCAGCTTTTTCCGATAATTAGTTTTTGCACTACATAAAATGTTCCTCATTATTGAGATTTTAGGGGGCAACCAAAATTTTAAAAGGCATTTGACAAACATCGGATAGAAATTCTCAGATCATTTCCACTTGCATAGTAAATATAATAATGTAATTCCTGGAAAATACATGTTTACTGAAAAACGTTTCTGGAATTTGGCCATATTTTACAGAGCACTTTATACTACATTTAAGGATTTTTGAAGGAAATTAAATTCTGAATAATGCTTTAGTATGTAACTCAATTAATTCGGTTTTGGCATGAAATTTTCAAGAGATTCCCTTTCTATGGCCATGCAGAATTTCAACTTTTTCCGATAATTAGTTTTTGCACTACATTAAATGTTCCTCATTATTGCGATTTTAGGGGGCAACTAAAAGTTTAAAAGGCATTTGGCAAACATCGGATAGAAATTCTCGGATCATTTCCACTTGCATAGTAAATATAATAATGTAATTCTTGAATCATTTGAACTTAAATTATAAATATAATAATTCTCAGATCGCTAAAAAATACGTTTAAAATAATGTACAAATTTGAAATTAGGGTAGTGATAACTACAATTAATCTCCATTATTTACAAAAAGGGACTTTCTATTTCAAAATGATCCCTGAAATTTGCACCAATTTTAGGATGCAGAATCTGATTATAGCATCAAGACATGGTGTTTCCATAAGAATTGTGTTGTTTATGCAAAATTTGATATGAAGACGTCCTATTATGTAATTGTTTTTAATTTGAATTTGTAAAGTATATTATTCCCTATTGAATGATTCCTTTGAATTTACTCTGGTATAAACAGTGCTCGAAATAAAGGAGGTGGTTTGGTTTTCTTTTCCGTGACTGTACCCTTCGCGACACTTTCAATTTCTTTTAATGTTTTCATCCACCGATTCAGAGCCTTTAAATCTGGGGCAGTTTCTCCTGGATGCAACATTAGCCACTTGAGTTGCACTGCTACAACTAATTTCAATTTTGCATACCACAGAACAAACTGCACTTTTTGCTGCAGTCCGCATCACTAGGTGCACGAAGTCGAACTTAAAGACCAGCTGCATCGAACAAACCCCTGCCATGCTACACAAAATTGCTAACAGCTGCATCTAGTGAGAAGAGTAAAAACTTATGTTTTTTCACTAGATTTCCACACAAGAATCATTATGTTTAACACTTTCGGCATACGGTTTTGAAATCATGGCATAATTTTTCGATGACCACATGTATATATAACTGCTGATAAAAACTTATTTAAAACTATAGATTTAGTACAAGAAGAAAAATCTTTAGCTATGGCAATGCATAAGGAATGTAATTTTTCAATACATTAGTAGTAGTACGGAAAGTAAATAGGTGACTACTGTACAGAATGTATTTAAATTTTTTTAAACATATTTTTGGACAAAGAAAGGGTCCAAAATGTAACTTTTTAAAAACTTACTTCTTCAAGAGTTAACTGCAAGCTTTCTTTCTCAGAAGTCTTTTTTGAAAGATCCAGATCCTCATCAGAAGAACTGGAAACTGAGAGTAATACTTCAACATCATCAGTTTCTTTTTCTCTCTTCATCTTGGGAATTTCATCATCACTGTCAAGAACATCTATGATATCTTCATCCATTGAGGACTCTTGCAATTCCACACTAATTTAACAAACAACAGAATTATTTCCACAAATAAATACATATGAAACATCACTCCATCATGAATTGGAACACTAGGAATACTCATATAGCTTCTGGACTATATACCTGCAAAAAGAACCAGCGCTCCAACTAACTTTGCAAATTCTTTATAATATAGATATACAGACATTCATAGTGTAATGCAAGTATTATTGCAGCTACATGCAAACAAAAGACCAAGCATCTTTTATTGTGATAGTTCAAGTTTCCATCTAGAAGCTATAGATATACATTTACCCAGACTTGCGTACCTACACACTACCTCCAAACATATTCCAATCACTAATACGAGTGATAACATCAAGACAAATTATGTAATGCACTAACTCTATTAGACTAAATATGACTCTATTAGACACAATATGTAATGCACTGGCTGGTGGTGTGATTCTCCAAATATCGAGCAAATACAGGAATAGTGAAACATGTTTTATTAGTATATATATATATATATATATATATATATATATATATATATATATGGGGTTCCACAGAATATATCCACAGACCCTATTGAGAGAGATGCTGATACAGAGACTGACAAAGATTCTGACAGAAGTGATGATGAGGTGCAAAGAGACCTCGATCACTTGCAGCAGAGAATACTCTCCACCACATGTGAAATAAGTCATCAATTAGACCCATGAAAAGAGTGATGCAGTTGATACATCGTTACACAACACTTCTGTAACCCGAAAGAGGCCAAAGCAAATAAAATCTGAAAGTAGAAGACCTAAAAAACCAAAGGAAAAAGAACAAAGCTGGAACAAAAATGAGAAATCAATTGCGAGTAAATTTCTAGAATTTACTAAGTACAAACCAACTGCCATGAATTTGTGTCACAAAAGTGTAAAATTTCCATTACACTTTTATTATGCAGCGTTTCCTTACCGATGAACTGATTGGCCACATTTTGACACAAACACTATTTTACCCATCTAAAAAAAATCTACTATAAGAAGTATTGGGAAGATTTGAACATCTCCCATCGGTCCAGGAAGATCTTTAGTGCTGCGGAAGAATGCCTCCAACCAACAAAGGTATAACAGATGGGATATATATATATCAGACTTTACACGTCAGACTAACAGTTTGGACGATGCAAAAATTGTGGTGGAAGGTCAGTCTATAGATGACAGAAATGTAAGGTTCCTCTACATCCTGAGTGTCACAAAACTTATCTTGCAGCATAGTCTAAACCAAGAGTGCAGCAAATGTTTGAACTTTAGGGGTGATGCTCGTTCTCATAAAAACGGGATTGCTTTATATAATAGTTATTAAATATGAAAATTGAATTGATTTCTAGATTATATACTTGGATAAACTATTCATTTGAATTTCTTCCTTAAATACTAAAAGCAATAATATAGGAAAAAATACAAAGGCAGTGAAATTGGTGTCTCCAGAAGGTGGCTACACAACTGGTCAATATTCCTTCATATTGTTTGTTTTAATGTGTTATATAAATTTTTCATTGTTCTTTTTAGAGTTATTTGTGTCTTTCTATATATGTGTAGAATTTATAATACTTTTTAATTTATGTGCACACTACAGATAATAGGGCAAAAATCTTGCCAATTAAAAAAATTATAAAAATAATGTTCGAAAAAATCTGAATTCAATGCATAAGCATACTTTAATTGGTCAAAATAAACAAAAGTTATGTGATAAAAAGTTAATTTTTGTAACTATTTTAAAGTAGTCTTTAATGGGTTAACAAAGTATCCCATGTTGCTGCATATTTGAAAATAACAAAGGTATTTTACTCACCTAGTCTTCATTATGTAAGAAATTTCTTGTATCAGTCATGCATCTTATCAATACTGTATGGTGCATGAATTGCATGTGTTTCAGATTTGAAACAGATACTGGTTTGTAAATATTGCCTTATGATGTATACAGTGCCATTTATAAACATAGATAAAATCCTTAACTAAACTGCATAATGCTCTGCTCTTCTTTTCTGGTAAGAGCATTTTACAATAAAATAATTAATATGGTAGCAAACAACTAATAATCAATTGGGTGACCAAGGTTAACAGAACAGCAGGGTAAATAAATTGAAGCTTTACTGCATCATCAGTATTTTCAAGAATTATTCAAAACTCACAATTTTTTCTCACAGTACTAATTGAAGTCTGGAGCTATTTCTAATTAACTTACCTTTCCTTTTCTTTGATTGGTTTCTTTCCCTTCTTTGAACACACCTCTGGGGCATTTTTTGATAATGTTCCTTTTCCAAAGTATCCCTATTAAAATAAGTGTAGAGGTACCAATTAAATAAATAAAAAAAACTTCTTGTATAACACAAACTCAAATATACAAGTACACAAATTCTTATTTTTTTTCTATCTCAGAGTAAAATAACAACTATGGGTAAAAAAACAAAATCCTAGTTAACCCTCCCTGTCCCAAACCACCTCTAATGCCTTTAGTAATAAGTCCTATCTACCTCTAATGCCTCCTCTAATGCCTTAATAAATAGTCCTGGATGGGCACTTTCGGATGATGGTTAATCCATCTTGGGAGGGGGGGCAGCTCAATAAGGGTCACTTTGTGGTTCCTTGGGAAGTGTTAAAAGGTCAAAGATCTTCCATTCACACTTGAAAGTGATGTGCTGCTGTTGCTTGGGGATAGTTTTAATGTCTCACATAGAGAACAAGATATGCTGCTATTTCTATTGGAGAAGTCAATCAAAGTGCGGAAGCACCAATTCTGAGAAATCATTTCTGTGTTAATCTGAATTTGTTCAATTTATTCATTGGCAAGAATGACAGGAAAAACTTTAAAACCAGCAATTATAACTTAAATTTCTGGAGAATACATGTTTACTGGAAAACATTTCTGGAATTCGGCCATATTTTGCAGAGCACTTTATACTAATTTTTTTTAAGGATTTTTGTAGGAAATTAAATTCTGAATAATGCCCTAGTATGTAACTCAATTAACTCGGTTTTGGCATGAAATTTTCAAGAGCTTCCTTCTCTATAGAAATAAATACGAGGCTCACACGGAAAGCAAGTTCCATTTTGTAAACAGAAAGACAAAATAATTGTTTTTCAAGCCAATTTTATGTTTTCATGAAATGTCATTTCTTGAATTATTTTCTTACAGTTTCCACCGATGTTGAGATATTTGTCATAGCGGGTGACCAAATTATCTATACCTTCCTCAAAGAAGGTTCCCGACAGTGATATGATGATAGCCATATCTTTACAGCATTTTTTGTGTCGTAGTCGCTTTCAAAGCGCAGACCTCCAGTCAGATGGTGCCAGGTCTGGATGGAAGGGGGATGATCAAACTGCTGACAACCGAATTCTTCAATATGCTTTTAAGTGACACCAGCAGCATGGGGCCGAGGATTGCTGTTAAGCAATTCCTTGACTAAACATTTCTCTCCTTTTGTTTTAAATTGCACGCCTAAGTTTTTCCAACTCCCTTTCTCACCATATTATCTCATTGCACTTTCAACATAAATCTCAGTAATATGACAATGAATTTCAGCTGGCTTCACGTTCCTTGCATTAAGGAAACGAATTACAGATCTCAGTCTGCGGGTTCTTCAATTCACTTAAACGTCTCTAGTGATCACAACAAAGTGAAAACACAACATAGATTGACCGTAATGGTGTCAGTGGAAAGGTAATGGACAAGGAAGACTTGCGTATGCGGCGATGTCAGTAGTGCTGCGGTGGGGGAAGAACAAAACGGAACTTACTCTCCGGACACAACCACTAAAAACACGATCAGACCAGGAGATTAAAAATCTGGGTGCTCTGCGGGACCAGTAGCTATAATGAGAAAGCAAGTGTGCACATGTTTTCTTTTAAAATAAGTTTCAAACTCCAAAGCCTTACTTATGGCAAGCTGTCAAAATTTATTTTGGTCACGTGATCGAGAATTTGGAAGTTCGTATCAACGTATACTGGAGTTATTTCTGCTTTCTAACACAAAATTGCAATCACAATAATCGGCGTCGATTGAATCATTAGTCGCTGATGATCACCAGGTCCTAAAACCAGGGTGTCAAGATTTAAATCACTTGATTTAAATCAACAATTAAAATCATGATTTTAATCAATTTTTTTTTTTTAATCAGATTTAAATCAATTTATCTTACATTTTTATAACTAAGTAAATACATCATAGGAAAATCACAGAAGTGGTCAAATGCTTTAATTTTTCTCCACTCGTGGTGATATCAGCACTAATGGCAACACCAAGCTCAGAGGGAACTGGCTCAATTACTGCATATTATAAAAGATTACAACAGTCAGTTGTAACTAATTAGAATATACTATATACTGGAAACAGTAATGTAAACACACATGACATAAATCTAAATGCCAGGAAGAGTAATGTATAAACATTCCTGATTAACAGCACTCATAATATAAACACTTCAAGGAAGTATACAACAGTTTGATTCAAAATTATAAATTAAAGGGGAGAATGATTTTATTAGCTACAAAAAAAAACACAAGTGGGAAGTAAAGTTTTTGAGGCATTTGTCAGTTAGCTCAGGGGTTCCCAAAGTGTGTGCCGCAGCACCCTGGGGTGCCACATAGAGATGAGGGGTGCTGCGAAGCACCTGTAACGTCCAAGTTATTTCTAAGCAACAGAAAAAAAAGTTAAGGTCACTTATCAAAAATCGGTTCACTCCCCAACAAAGAGCATGATGAAGGTAATTTTATTTGTTTTATTTATATTTTCACCAACCTATGTGTTTTATTAAGTAAAATTAAAGTGTTTGTGTGTGAATTTTAAATATTTAGCTGTATTAATTATGTTTATGTTCTTACTTCTCTAATTTCTTTTTCAAAGTGGTTCTAATATGAAATATGTATATATATGTAATAATATACCACAGATAAATACTACATGACGACGAGGGTTCAGTGAGAAAATTATAATTCTCTTAAGGGTGCCACCACTAGGATGTTTGGGAACCCCTGTGTTAGCTTATTCTTGTGGTGTGCAATAGATTAAAAAGTAGAAATATACATTTGCACACAGCCATTAAAATGCCAGCACGAAAAAAGAAAGATCCAATATGAATTAAAACTAAGTGAAAATCCATTTATTATTGCTGCTCGGCAGTTTTGTTATCAGAACTGGTGGAGTGGTCGCAAACGGGACAGTCCTTTTTTCTCGCCAAAGTGGTAACCTTTCCTTTAGGTTTTTTTATGGCAACCTTATTAAGAAGATTAGGATTTTAAAGACGTTATCTGATTGGAATTAAACCGTGTTTTGAAGTGAAATTAAACGTGCTCTGATTGGTTTAGATTTTTTTTTTCTCGTTTAACGATAAGAGATAACGACGCTTAATCCGCCACTTTGTTTTTTATCGTTTCACCGTGGTCTGTGTTTTATCGTTCCTCGTGCATTTTTTTCTTGTTTAACTACTCTGTCTTTTTTTTTCTTTTTTTTTGAATCCCGTTGTGTTACTCTAGTACGACGTTAACTAAAAATTACCAGTTAATTACCGTGTTTTTTTTGTGTATAAAGGTTGGTGTTTACTTTTTTTCAAGTTGAGAATGAGCCGTTCGCTAACTCGGATTGCCATGAATATATTTGCTTCGATAGGGAGATCTGTCCGAAGACTAAACGCGTCCATTGTCAGGGCTATATTTATTTTAAACAACGGCGAAGAATATCCGAGATCAAGAAGCTTGACAATGATTCGCATTTTGAAGCTGTTCGTGGATCACCAGCGGAATGTGCAGCATATTGCCGAAAGGATGGTATATTCAAGGAGTTTGGTACTCTTCCCGCAACTAATGTAGACAGTAGCAAATTTGCAGATGTACTTGCTGCCGCTAAAACACGGTGACATTGAGGTCGTTGAGAGAGATTATCCGGGCATCTTCCTCCGTTAAAATACGAATATTCTTTCGTGCATCGAATTTTCTAGCGATTTATAATGTGGCGACAAAATGAGGGTAAGTTTCATTTTTCAATACCCCATTTCGCAAAAAATTACTATAAAATCCATAGAAATTGCTATCAAATCCATTTATGCAAAGGTTCACAGTGTGAATTTTGCTACATGGACACCGCGCCATCTTGTTATGGCGATCTCCGCCATCTTGGTTTGGCGACCAAAACAAACGCCTTGGCGCTACAGTCCCGTTTGCGACCACTCCACCCAATTGTTAAGCAAATATTGATTTACCATGTCACAAATTCTGATTGTTTACTTAAAATAAATATTGGTTTACGGGTCATTCTTGCAAAATAGGCAAAATTCATGTCCCTTCAAAATTTATAGAATTCTATCACTCTGAAGATTTTGTCAACTTTCAAGAATAGTTTAGGATCACTTTTATAATCTACAGAATTAGAAAATTAATGACATATTTTTTTATTTTATACATTTTTAAAACTTTAAAATATCAAATATCATTGTCCTGGCATGTCCCTGAGTGAAATTTTACAATTTCTTCATTCATTAGGGTTTTAATATTTATTTATATATTCTTGTAAATAATTTATTCTGATTCTTTATACATTTGAAAGGTTATTAGTTACAATAATGGAAATAATATTGCAAAAATTTCCAAAAGTAACTTCAATAACCATTGTCCCAAGTAATATCATCATTTTCCTGGCATCTCAGATATCATTATATGGGCAATTAATAGATGACAGCACTGAGTTAGAAGAATACTTTTCAAGTAATCTGGGGTTGAGATTATTTAAATAAATAACTGCCATCTTGAAAAGTTATCAACTTTTTTTTTTGGTCAGCACATACAAGTTCAGAGTTCTAGGTTTATGTTTATTGAAGATCATTTTCCTGGCTTTGATAAAAATTAAATGTTTGTAGCAAATTTTTAATTTTTTTTTATTATCAAGTGTATAAAAGATATTTCTTAAATGTGTGTGAAATTCAAACTGAAATTTTTAAGGGTTCATCCATTAAGCCCTGAACAAGCCTATTTCATCATTATCCTGGCCATCATTGTCCTGCCTTCAACATACCAAGTCAATGATGTCAAGACAGGAAAATGATGTTTTGTGTTCAGTATTTTATAAATATTTAAATTATTAACTGAAGACAAATATATTCTTTACTTTTAACTATTAACTTTTGATTTTATTTATTATCCATTGTAATTTTTTTAATAGTAAAATACCTTATAATGGGCTTGAAATTTTAAAACTTATTTGTTTCTTTTATTTAAAACATAATGTTTTTGTCATTGCACCTAAAAATGTCTAGATATTACTAAATATCCTTTATCGCATGCTCTTTTTTATAAGTTGTAAACAATATATGGACAGATATGAGTGGTAAAAAGAAACAAACATATGAGGAAAGGTTGTTAAAGAAAAGGTTAGCTGAGAAACGTCGTCAGGAGCATATTAAAAAAAATTCCATAACGTTTGATACAAGATAAATTGAAGAGGCATGTGAAATATATGTTAACCAAAAGAAGAAAAAAGTGGTAAAGCCTATAGCTAAAATGAGTTCGAGGCAGAAAAGGGGAATTATAAAAATAGGAAAGAAAATTCAAAACTCTATCGAACAAGAAATTGTCATCCGATAGAATTGGCTACCCAAACCAAGTGAAAGCGGTATAGATATTCAACTTTCAGGTTCTTCAAACCCAGACACAACAAGAGATGATAATGTTAAGAAAAAAAGTTAATGAAAAAAGTTAGAAGAGATAGAGCAGAGACCTACATTTGTATAAAGAAACTGGAAGAAAAATTTTAAAAATATACAAGGCAAATGGAAAAATACAAAAAGAAATACTACAGATCAAAAATAGCTGAGAATTGATTGCAGTAATTTAACACCACACAGCAAAACACGTAATCTGTTAAAAAAGCATAAAAGTTGCAGTAATAGCTATCCACAATGTTCCTACTTTCTAATACTTAAATATTCGGCAATCCATAATTTCCTGAAGTGTCATGTTCCTAGTAATTTTATTTATGTACTTAATCAGCTGAATTAAAAATACATGGTCATATGAAATGTTCAACAAGAAATTTATATATTTTTTTCTATTTTCATCATTGTCCTGGCAGGCTCGTCATTGTCCTGCCTTCCAATATTTTGAAATATTTTTTTCCTTAACAAAATGTTAATAATTTAGATTGCTGATATTTTTAATTTACTTAATGAACATGGTAGAAAATTATTAGGCCAAAAAAATAAAGTTTTAAAAACCTTCGATTGAAAAAATTTTAAGAAGCCAATTTTTCCTATTTCACAAGAATGACCCTTACATGTCATGTCACAGACTCAATTTTTTATTTAACAAATTTATATATAATTATTATAAAAACAGTGTATAGGGCCCCCTGCAGAAATTTAAATTTAAAAAAAATCTGATTTAAATCAAAATAATCCGATTTAAATAAAAAAATCCAATTAATTGATTTTTTTAGTCCCTGCCTAAAACAAAGTGTGCTGTGGAGCATTTCTGGTCTCGTTATCGGCATCGCCAGGAGAGAGGCGCTTAATTGACCATGTGGTATATCACACTGTTCTTTTATGATTGCAGGCGCGTACGATATCTGAGAGTGGGGTTATTAGAATTCCTTAGACTTTAAGCTAATACAAAATCTCTACAAACTGACATAATTTTAATTATCCAAAAAAAAATTTCGCTCGCCAATTGCGAGTGGAAATTTTGTGCCCTAATTTAATCCCATTTTGTGCCCTCTATTAACTAAATTAATGTTTATTTAAGGAGCGGACCAGCTATGATGGCAGCAGATCAGTATATTTTCGTATACACTGGTCCTTGGGACCAGTCACTTTTCTTTCTTTTCTAAATCGGTTATAACTGTTATTTTTCATTGAAAAACATGCAAAATTTTCCAATTTTTACCATTATAAAATGAAAGTCTGCAATTTATATCAAAATTTTTTATAGTAAAAAGTTAACATGCTATGCAATATAACACAATTTATCATGCCTAACATAATTTTTTTTAATTTCACTTATTATGTATAATAATTCTCCCTTATGTGAACTATATATACATACATATATTTAATTTTTATGCATTTCGAAAGAAAATTCTTGATTACTTTTCTGCTGGAAAACATTCTCCAAAAGATTATTACCAAGAATTTTACAACTCTTGGAACTTTCTTTCTGTTCTTACTTTACGTTCTGACTGTTGGTGTGGATCATAACTATGCTGATTTGGAAGCTACCTTATACAATAATTTCAGTGAAATATTCTTATAACTTCGGTGATCCGAACACTTAGTGTCATACCAAACAGTTGAGCATTTGTAGGGTAGTGCAAAATGGCCTGCCAACATTTACTCTTCTCTAATTGAATTTATGTGGTGACAGCTATATTTTAAAGAGCAAATGTTCTGCAATGATAAATGCAATTTCTAAATATATGCCTGCTATGTTTAATGTTCTCTTACATACTGACTTAACAAAGCAAACATGACAAATAGCTGTACTGTGGGTGGGTTAACATTTCAGATCCACAAACCAATAATAAGCCTAAATAGCTTGGCTGTCTAATGCAGAAAAATTGAGTATGTGTAACCAACATTCATGGACTCTGGATACCAACTACATACAGTGTTAAAAATATCAGATATTTTAGACTGTGTGTAGTCTCATTTTCGTTTTTCTGTAGGCTTAGAAAGTTCCAAGATTAATTTGAAAAAGTACTGCAGTACATTTCAAAGAACTAAAGAAAATAAGGAACAATTTATAAGTTGTAATATTAAGAGTGTGAGAAACATTAACATTGGTGAATTTGATAAAATCACTAAATTGGTTACTTGTGCTTTCTACCATCAGTACAATAGACTAGTCAAAGTGCTGGCACTCTTTGGAGTCACCCTAAAAATAAGTCATAAGTCATGTGCTTTCTACCGCTCGCTGTATGAAATCAAATTTTGATTACATTACAGCCCAATAACATCGTTGTACTTTTAGAAAACATGAGTTGAGTGACAGAGATTACTTACCATTGTGTACAAAGCTTTCATGCTTTCTTCATCGTGAACAAGAACATAATCATTCTGTAAATGTCCTTCAATACATTTCCAATCTTGATCAGTCTGATTGTCTCGACAGTTACTCGTAACTATTGGAAAAGGATATTCTCGTTTCGTCCCTCTGTGCTTTTTAGCAGATGGAGTTAACAACATATTAGAATTATTCTGCTCCATGTTCATAGGAAATAGTCAGACAGCTTCAACATTTACTACAAGAAAGCGAAACAATACAGACAATAGAGCCACACGAAACAAAATTAATATTTGTAAATGTTTTCTTTTTGATTTACCACATACAAAGAAGCATTCAATTGCCAAAAACTAATATTTCACTTATATTTATTTTTATTTCGTAGTTTGAAAGAAAATTTGAAAAGTCAGGAATTCACTTCAATTCAGTTGAACTAACCCAACCGTGCTTGCTAGCAGTTAACATCATAGTTAACAAATCTCGCAAGTGAATCTAATGCCTACCGGGATTGATCCCGGACCATCGTCAATAGCCCGTTCTGTTGCTCTAGTACAACGTTAATTAAAATTACCAATTACCATGATTGAATGGCAGATAGGTGTATATATTTTAATTAACGACTTACTGGAGCAATACAATAGGCTACTAACGACTGTATGGGGTCAATCCCCAAGGGAAAGGTTCGAGGACAACACCACGTAATTTTAAACTAAGGTCAGATGACAAGGCAATACCTGAGCTGGCATCCCACTCTCCCAACTTCGCCATCACTCCCGTTGTGACGTCATGTATATTGGATCTCGTCGCAATTGAATGAGAATGCGTAGAAATTACCAGAGTTGGCGAGCGTTAGCGAGCACTGGTCATACCTAACCCCACGAAAAGAACTGACACGGGCAAAGACAATTTCACATTCGATCGATATCTTATACATTTGATTTTCTGTCAATCAATAATTTTTCAGTTGTATATTTATATTTTCGCAAGAGATTGTGACGTCCAGAAGATTAGATCTCTTCGCAATTCGAATTTGGCCGCGTTTGACAATGACGAGGTTATCACTGGTTTGCCGTGGTGTTCATTTGCGAAGCAAACCATATGTGTGCAATCACCGGATGAATTCGTGCAATCACCGGATGCAAGCGAGCAGTGGTCCCACCTGACCACGCTCGCTAATTGCGCTCACAAATAATTTAAATTGGAACGCCGTGTGTGAGATCGTGGCGGCTGGAAAAAGAAACGTTTTCACGAGAAGGGAACCGACAGCCACATGTGTGGTAATAACTCAGGGTCGGCGTTCGACTCTTGTGCACCCCGATTTTCACCTGACATCTAGTGTGTGTGATGGGCCGCCGGCTAACGGTTTCACAGCCCTTTCGCACGTGTGGGGATCTGACACTCTTCGAGTGTGTGAGGTGTCATTTGAAAAAGAAGAGACGTGGATTCGAGGAGAGAGGTTGATGCCCCGAAAAGGAAGGCAAAGGACTCGAACGAGAGAAGCCAGAATAGAAGGTGGTGAACGAGGTAGCTCTCGAGACAGTTCAACGGGGAAGTCAAACCCCGGGAAAAACAAAAAGACAAACTATGAGAAGAGAAACTTACTGTTTCTTCATGAACATTAGTTCATTAATTGCGTTCTGTAAATAGGCGTGTAGATAATAGTTCCAGTAGTATATTCAAACCTTATGTATAGTAAAAAAAACCTTACACAGGTTTCGACTTGTCCAACTCCATTTGTATTATTGTGGTGCTCCAAAACACCACAGCTATATACTGGTGACAAGTAGTGGGATGCAGAGTTCGAAGTCAAATGAACTCGGAATCCAGTGATTGATATTCGGAATCCAGTGATTGATTCGGATAAATTGTCCAAAAGGGACATACTGATTGACTGAAGGTTTGGACTTGTGCCAAGAGGACGCTAAAGTTCTGAGGAACTAGCTTTGAGGAGCAGGAGGACACCAGACTCCGGAAATCCCAGCGCCTGTGCCTTGCTGGGAAGCCGAAAAGCCCTGGACCCGTGACCAAAGTTCTGAGGAGCAGGAGGAAGTGAGAAAATCTGTGCCCATGGAAGCTTAGGGAACAAGTGGAAAGTTCCCCGGAAAGCCCACTGCGCTTGTGGCCAGGAGAACGCCAGAGAAACCCTGTGCCTGTGCTTCAAGTGTGTGGAGTTCCAGGAGATGAAAGAGTCAGCAAAAGGGGTGAGTCCTACCTTATATTTAGCTATAGTTATTTCTGAGAGGCAATAGTTAAAATGGGATTTTGAGGAAAAATTCTAATGTGGCGTTGACAAACAAAGTTTTTGTTTTGATGAAAAAATTTAATGTTGGATTGCCAAACAGTTTTGTTTTGAGGGACAAATTCTAAGTTGGAGTTGACAAACTTTTTGTTTTGTCTCTTTCTCTTAAGATTTCCTACGTTTGATTTAGGGTAAAAGAAAATGTTTGTTTTCTTTGGATGGTATGAATGTATTTAGTATGATTACATGATTTTATGTAATGTAATTCATGTGTAAAGTTTTACGCCGTGGTCTACTCTCAAAGAAAGTTTTGTTGTTGCAAGACAACACACGACCGCACACGGCCCATAACACCATAGAAACAATCAACAGGTTGGGCTTTGAGACCCTGGAATACCCTCCCTACAGCCCAGATCTCGCTCCCTCAGATTTTCATCTCTTTGGGTTGCTCAGGGAAGCTTTGAGAGGTCGTCGATTTGCCTCAGACGTGGACGTTCGGGATGCGGTGCAAAAGTGGTTTCACGACGAACTGAAAACCTTCTACCAGGAAGGCATACGGAAGCTTGTACCTCGCTGGACCAAGTGCATTGCACAAGGTGGAGACTATATCGAAAAATAATGTATCTGTTGCACGCCTATCTTTGTTTAATAAATTTGTAGAACAAAAAGTGTAAGTAATATTTTGATTACCCTCGTAGATTGAGTTTGGTTGCTCTACGTTTACAATTTGAAAAGCACTCTTGGAAATCAGAATCGTTATGGTCTGATCCGGTATATGAGCTCAGGGGGTATTTGGAAAGTGGGTTAGAATCAGTGAAGGTTGGAGATTTCGATTCGCTTAAAGAATTGATTAATAAAAGGGTGCCGATTGAGGTTAAAGAACATTATTTAGAAAACTGGGAAGATTTTAGGCAAGGTACGGAGTTAGCCGAAAAATTAGATAATTACGAAAGTGTAGGGCGAACCTTCAAGAAAACTGAGGCTAAACCATGGGAAAAGAGAGCATTTGGAAAGGGAAGAAAATTTTCGGCAAATAATAGAGACAGGGGGGAAATCCAAACTCGAAAGGAAAAACCGGAAAAGAGAGAAATGTCTAGGAAGGATATAAATATGAGTTTTTAAAAAAGAAAAAAAAATCCTTTGTTTCCAGTGCAATTAACCAGGGCACATTAGACCTGATTGTCCAACTTTTAAAAAGAATTTTAGAGATAGTGTAAATAATTTAGAAACGGGGAGAAGCTTAAATGATAGTTTTAATCCCTTTATGAGCAAATTAAAAGTAAATGGAGAGGGAAAAGACTTTGCGAGATACAGACAGTTGCA
The DNA here is from genome assembly GCA_947359465.1 of Metellina segmentata. NCBI lineage: Eukaryota > Metazoa > Arthropoda > Arachnida > Araneae > Tetragnathidae > Metellina > Metellina segmentata. The sequence continues at coordinate 55,741,182 of OX375874.1, forward strand.
TAGATGTGTGTAAAGAGCTGGGTAAGCGTTGGAGATTTGCGGGTGAAGTCACGTGGGTGAGACAACCTTTAGACGTCGAATGTAAATGTTTACCTTTAGCTAGAGTTGTGTTGCAGAGAGATTTTGGTACTGTAACTATTAAAGTTGCAATTAAAGCGGACGAACTAGACCAAGGATTTTATTTTTGGGGAAATAAAATGTCTCAATTAATTAAGGAGGCTAAAAAAATCCAGTCCTTTTAAATGCAGTTATAACGCGGAGTAAAACCCAAACAAGTTCGGTGGAAAACATTTTCGAGCTAGCGGAAAGAACCAGAAGAGTCGGATCAGAATGTAGCGGATTACATATTGGGATTGGTAAATAGGCTGAAAAGATGTCAGGAGTTGGCGGTACAGACGATGTCGGAAACTCAGGGAAAAAGGAAGGCCTAGTATGACAAAAACGCAGTGTCCAGGGTTTTTAAAGTAAGGGGGAAAGTGTTGGTTTTGGCTACGTCTAAACCAAACAAAATGGCTGCAAATTGGATAGGACATGGCACCGTGACGAGTCGGATTTCGTAAACTAACTACTTAATATATATATCCGACAAAAGGGACAAAACAACTATTTATCATGTTAATCTAATGAAGTCATATCATAGGCGAGCTGAGTGTATTAATTTTATTATGGACTAGCCACTGCGTGGCTTGCCCGGCTTTGTCCGTGCTTATGGTGTAAAATTTTCCGCGGATTTTAAATCCGTTGCAATTTTCAATCTAGTTTTAGCGATTCTGATTTTACGAAAAAGAATTAACAATCCCAGGCAAAATGTTTTATTTTTATTTTTTGCTTTCATTCCCTGAAATGGAATAGGACAAGAAATGTAATTTGTTTCTTTTTTTTTTAACGCGAAGGGCAGAAGATGCAATCTGTTTTACATGACGTCACAATCTCTTGCTAAAATATAAAAGATATATTCAATTTAAAAATTATTTATTTAAAGAAAATCATATTTTTAGGTATCGATCTAAAGTGAAATTTTCCGCAGATTTCAAATCCATTGAAATTTTTTCGTTTTTTCGAAAGAAATCGTTTTTATGGCAATTGTTGCTACGGTAAATTTGATAACTGGCAAACCCAACAGTCAAAAATACGACCTTCGTCTGCGTGAGAAACCTGCTCGGCGGACTAAAAAATACGAAAGTTATGTGACCAACTTTTGATTACATCGAATTTATTTATGAACCAATTTTTAAAATAATTGTTCCGTAATAAAGAGTACATTCTGAGGTATACTGCGATATTTTCAAAATCAAAAACTAATAGTTATAAGATATAGATATGATAGTTTTATAAAAAAGTTACGAAAGTGTCCCGATTTTTCCCGAATTTCGAAAAAATATTATCAAGTACCAGATTGAAATTTCTAAAACAACTCGACGAGCTGCAAAATTTTACATTGAGAGGTAGTCTTTAAAAAAAACTCACGGCTGAAGACTGAAAATTTGTTTGTGTTTTGCTCACTCGCGGAAGAAATTTCGCTTTTTTAACTTTGCCACTTAATAAACCCTAAACTAATAACCGCATCGGAAAATGTTGTTTACAAATGTCCAAGGAACACGATGAAGTACAAACCATGTTAATTTCATATTTTTCTGATCCGTACTTTCTCGAGAAACTGTCTAAGAATCAAGCTAAACAACACAGTTTTCAATCCTGTGACAACGGTGGCGGCGGTAACTTTTTTTTAATATAGAGACATACCGTCTTGTTTTCAGATCAATGATTGCATTTTATAACTTTTAATTCGTGTGATAATGAAGTGCGTTAGATTATATGATTGCTTAAAACATTTGTAGACGATAGTTTATTGAATCTTTTTGTCTACAATTGCTTCTCAACACACCCAATTTCGCCTAGGAACCAGCATTATCCCCTAAATTTTCTTTGGTGCTCACAGGGATGCAGTAATGCCTATCTTTAAAAAAACAATGATCAACGTTTTATTACACCTGAAAAAGGGATGCAGACTTATTAAGATTAAAATCCACATAGATTCACTGTGATTTATGGGAAGAAAGCCAAAAACAGTCATGAAAATTACCTATCTTATCTATATAAAACACTAAAGTACGTACGTGAACCCGAAATCGACGTTATTTGTGTATCGTCGAATGCAAACAATCAGCGTAAATAAAATAACCCAGATTTTATGAATTCTTGCTGTTTTCAAATAGCTGTGGTCAATTTCTATGCAAAATAGAGTTTAAATATAAAAATGCACGAAAAAGATCTCAACGCGCGAATGAAATTCTTAAGCAGTCGTTAGAACGGAGAAACACAAAAAATGCTGAAGATAGAGATGGCCGCGTGAATGAAACGGCTGAGCAATGTTATGAACGGAGAGCTCGACGAAGGCTTAGTTATCAACATGCTTCAAGCACAAATCTACCTGACTTTCAAGGACACAGCTGCGGGAATTTGATAGAATTGTGCACATTTTGTCATGCCCTTTATTGAAAATATGAACTCAATACAAGTAAAAAATTTACGAAATGTTGTCACGATGGGAATAGTATGAAATTATAATTAAATGTTTCAAATGCATAAAAGAGAGCTAATTGCAAATATAAAACTCTTTACATGTTTCAAGAGAGAAGGGCAAAGAATCTAAATGTAGCACTTGATATGTCTCTAATGACAATTTCAACAATTGAACATCTGAGAGGTTTGGTTGATTTTTGCAGTTTTGAGTTGTGGTGTATTGGTAAATGTATAATGTTTCTAACATCTGAAACCTTTCCTACCATTTTTATCAAAAACTGTGCATTAATTGAAAGATTTAGCATGAAAATATTTTTCTGTAACCAGCTACTAATAGCTTACCTATACATAGAGTAAAGCATAAATTTAGCCTTTTCATTCACGAATGAGCAAATATCGTGAATATTCGTGTTTTATTCAGTGTTGATAGCTATTACAAAAAGCCGAGCGCTAGTCGGCGCAACCCGGCTAGTATTATTTATTCCTTTTATATTTATCACTATACTAGATTGCAACGTTTCTTGGCACAGACGACCCGCCCTCGCGGAGGGATAAAGTGAGTGATCTGTCTCCTGTTGGGTTGTAGGCAGAGGTTTCGAGGAGACGTCACACTTGCAAGGTTCCAACTTGGCGCATTAATCTAATTTGGCCTTAAATTTAGCACCTAAATGTTTTGACAGCTTACCTGTCAGTTTATATAAGAAAAGCACAATTACAGTAGCTTTAAGACATTTTTATGCAATTAATAATAGATAATATCGAAAGATATTTTTGAATTCGCAATGGTATTTATTTAAATTATTGCCTTAAAAATTTTCCAAAAGTATCCCAGGTTGCAAACAAAATTTTTGAGGTTATGTCAGAGATAAAATAAGTGTGAGGTGTGCCCCAGCGTGTTATATTACTGTTCGAAAAAATATAATAGAATTTACCGCTATAAATACTTGCCTTAAAATTAAAAGAAGCTTGTACATAGTATCCTTAAAGTTGATTGTTCTCAAATGGCTGGAATTTTGAGTTGTCACTTTTCTTGCCAGGGTGCGATATGTCGGTCAATATTGCCCAGCGTAAAAATGACCTCCAGGAAATATTGCTCAGTATCGGTTTTCGACATTGATAAATATTATTTTCTGACATTGCTAAATGAATTTTACTATATTGCTTGATGTGCTTTTTTGTCATTGCTCAATATTAGCTTTACGATACTGATCGATGTTCTTTTTTAACATTACTCAATATCTGCTTCACAATATTGATTTTAATTCAATATTAATCAATATACTTATGGCTAATGTGATTGTTTATTTAGAGGGCACACAAGATTACAGCTATCTTAAATTTTAAGTAGAATTCTAAAAATATTAATCATTAAAAAATATAATACAATAGTTTATAAAATTGAAGAGCGTATAATTTTTTTTAACTTTTAATTATTAGAACTATATTTATAACAATTTTTTTAAATAATATATATTAAAATTTTTTAATGATTATTGTCTACTTATTTATTACAAAATTTTAATAGAATAAAAAAAATTAGAAGAATAACCTTGAGTGTCCTCTAAATAAATCATCACATATTCCATAAATAAGGATATGAACCTCGTTAAAAACACTTAGTGGAAGGTTATATACTTCACAGTTTCAGTTGTTCATGAATATCCTTCTGAGAATCGTGAATTGGGATGCCATTCTATCAATTTATGAAACACATTCATAACGATTGTCTTAGTAGAGCTTTTCAGAGCACTGCCTTTCTTGAGCGGCTGAAAAACTTAACTTCTAATAGAATCCGGAGTTAATTCCATTATTAAACACAAAATACTCAAATATAGATTCAAAAATACTAACAAATGCAACGCACGTTAATCGAAAGATAAGTAAATATCTGCCAATGTCGCCAAGCCACAAGAATCGATGACGCGCGGAAAATGCTGGTTGGCTCTTATTGGCTGGCGCGCGATTCTAAATGAAATTACTACGCCGCACGTAAAAGGCAAAATATTCAACATTTCAAGCTAATTACGACAAAAAATTGTTAGATAGTTTGTTAGGCGAATTGTGGGGTTAACAAATTAATCACATTTATAAGTTGCAGTGCCTCATTGCACTCAAATATCGGACAAGGCGCTGGGAACTATTTGTTTCGTTTGCTCTCAGCGTATTCCTATTGTGCCAAGAAAGCCTGTCACTGAGTATAGCAAAATGCCCGACCTTACTCGGTTTGAATTGGTTTACTCTAAATTGAAGAAATAGTCAAAATATATAATGACTTACGTTTTTTTATAGAATAAAAATTTATTTGAATACCTTTCGCCATCTTTATAATTTCTACAACTTACTTTGGACACAAATCCTACACATGCATCTCCATTCATGTAATACATTTCACATTCATCGCACCCTTGCTGTATGACAAAGCTACAAAATGATGAAAGGTGACACTAATGTTACTGCTACAAAAGACGATTTGGAATTCCATTTCTTAAGTTATTTTCATGTTTAACTCAATAAATAAAAATTACGATTTACGGCGAGTGCTCTCGCACTCATAATCAACAAAACAATATTTTTTTTTACTTGTGGCACTCTTGCATCCGGTATGTGACATTGCGAAATTTGGCAATCTTTTCCTGTCATTATGACAACGAATTTTTTAATGTTTGAAAAGTTCTAGTTCGAATTCTTTCAATAACGGCATTATTCTTTCAATTACGGCATTTTTCTTTAAATAATGGCATTGTTTTTTAAATAACGGCATTATTCTTTAAATGACGGCATTATTCTTTAAATAGCAGCATTATTTTTTCGATAATGGCATAACTACACTTAAAATTTATTCTGACTTACATGCCATTTTTAAGTAGAATACTTTGTGGTGCTGTTGCGTGCGATGAGAAGAAAAACACATTTATAAAAATAATAAATATTTAAAACAGAAGACAAGGAAATAAAACAAAATAAAAGATGTCGGAGAAAATTATTCTAAAGATATTAATTTGTGATTTATTTTTATCTCTTGATCTCGCACAGTTGCCACAACTTGCAACTAAAAGTGCACAAATTTTAGAAATGTGAAAATAATTCAGAACGATAGAAACAGAAAATATCACTGCTCGAGCGATCTTGTTCCTTCCTGTTCGTTGAAAAATATCGTCTGTTCCAAATATTCGGAAATCGTTTGCGTTGCGCAAAGAACAAAAATAAGATTTGAAATAAATAGAAGTATCAGAGCTGAAATTCCATAAAAAAAAAATTTGTGAAGAATAATTATTTTTTTAGCAGTACTGGTACAGCAATCGAAGTAATCGTAATATTCAATCTACATTCCAATTTTTCCAAAACTACCAAATTATGGTTGATTTAAGTATACTTACTCAAGTGTTTTAGCATAAAACTCAACTAAATATAAAAATAAAGAAATTTTTAATATTGCATTCACTAAACAAATAGATAATGTATAAAATAAAATACATTGCAATCAAATGTCTGGAATAAAATTCATGTGATGCTTACACAAACACACAAACACAAAATCGAACATAGAACAGAAAGACGAACAGACAAACTTTCGCAACCAATTCCGCTCATTAAATGAAGATAAGTACTCACTGTATGCAAATTTTCATGAAAATATCTTAAACCGCGTGGACGTGTATAGGGCACAACATACAGACAGACAGACAGACAGACACCAAACGAGAAAAAGGCGGATTCGGCATCAGAAGGGTCCAAAACGGATAGAAAACTTGAAATGGGTCGAAAATATTGAATGTACAAACAAACACTCCATTCTTATTTATATAGATGAAGGGCTGGAAGAGATTGAGCAAGAAACCGAAATCCCGTACCCTTTACCTAATCCCTCTCAATTTGACTTACAATAAATTATACGGGGAAGTACTTTAGAAGAGAGGGTAAATACCGAACAGAGTAGATCGTTTTTCCAAAATGTTACAGGAACACGAGAAGGTGTTTTCGTCGGATCCCGGTAATACAGATTTAGTAGAAATGAATATTGAACTTATTAGTTCCGAGCCGGTTAGGGAGAAACCCTATGGAAACAAATAGAAATTTCAAGGGTGGAGATAAAAAGGTTGTTGGAGCTTGGGGTGATAGAAATTGGGCAATCAGACTATGCATCGCCCATGATATTAGTGGAAAGCCCAGGTAAAAATCCTAGACCCTGTGTGGACTATCGGTGATTGAATGCCATCACCAGGACTGAATTTTTTTCCCTTACCATATATAAAGGAGGTGGTGGAAAAAGTGAGCGCTGCTCCTTTTATAACGATAATGGATTTGACAAAAAGGTATTTTCAGATACCCTAACTAAGAAGGCACAGAAATACTCAGCTTTCGTAACTCCTTTTGGGGCATATCTCCCGAAAAAAATATGTTTGGACTAATCAATGCTCCATTTTATTTCTGTAAATTGATGGCCCAAGTTTTGGAAGGGTTGGAAAATTTTGCGGCCCCGTACATCGATGACATCGCGATTTGTTCTCCAACATGGGAAAAGCATGTACAGGATTTGGGAAGCGTGTTAAAACGGCTAGGAGAGGCAAAACTGACTGTGAAGGCTGCAAAATGTCGTTTAGGTCAGGATCACGTGAAGTTTTTAGGTCATGATGTAGAGTCAGGAAAAAGGTCTCCTTGGATGCTAAAATTCAAGCTATTCAGGAATTTCCTACTTCCGCGACCAAAACCCAAATTATATATTTTTTAGGGATTTGTGGCTATTACTCGCGATACGTCAAGGATTATAGTGTCATGGCGGTTCATTTGACAAATGCCATGAAAGGCAGGGAAAAGAAAGGAAATGTGAAAAAGCATTATCGGCTTTGAAATCAAGTTTGATGGGAAGCCCAGTACTATATGCTCCAGACTGTAGTCAAGAATTTGTCCTGCAGACTGATGCATGAGTTAGTGGTGCAGGAATTGTCCTCTCTCAGAGACAGAACGGGTAAGAACACCCAGTATTGTATCTAAGCAAAAAGTTCTCAAAAGCAGAGAAAAATTACAGTATAGAGCGGGAATTAGCGGCCATAGTACACTTAGGAACATTGAAAATAGCGCATCAAGAAGGGAGCATCGGATTGAAATTAAATTTAGTAGACATGATACAGATGATAAATTCACTTGATCCCAAAATCAAAACAATTACAAATACAATGGGTACAATTAGACAAATACAGTGCAACTTCAATAGCGCGTCGGACCGCCTCCTGCTACAATACATGCCACAACACAGTCCGGCATTGAGTTGATTAGACGTCTGATGTCCTGAGGCAGATATTCTCACAAATCTTGAACAGCCTCCTCCATGTACAGAGTGACATGGTGGCATCTAGAGTTTCAGCTGGTCCCACACATGCTCTATAGGGACAAGTCCGGAAAGCGGGCCGGCCATGGAAGAGTCTCAACATGACGTAGGAAGTTATGAGCAACTCGAGATGCATGCGGACGAGCATCATCTTGCTGGAAAATTGCCCCTGGAAGACCATTTAATAAAGGTCCCACGTGGGGTCGAAGAACGTCATCAACGTAACGCTGGCCCGTTAAGGTTCCACATACCACAGTTAGAGTGGTCCGGCTATCATAGGCTGCGGCCCCAAGACCATTACGCTTGTTGTGCGAGCAGTGTGTTGCGCGACAGCGTGGGTGGAATTGTACCGTTCACCAGGGCACCTCCACACCCGTACGCGCTTATCATCTGTCCCCGAAACAAACCAGGATTCATGACTAAACACCACATTTTGCCAATCTGTGGAATTCCACGTCGCTCTGCCATGGCACCACTATAGACGGAGTCGCCGATGTTTCGGTGTTAAGGGCAGAACACGAAAAGGGAGCTTTAATTACAGATTCGCTTCTGCAAGGCGTCTGGCAATAGTTTGTGGAACAACTGGCACCCCTACATCTGATTGTATCGTGGAACGAGTCACTGCGGGATCCACGAGCGCTTGCCGCACGATCCTTCGATCATCTTGCCTTGTCTTCTTCCTGGTCGCTCCAGACCCGGTACGCCGCAGGTGGGTACCATCTCGTGTTCACTGCACACTCCGAACGATAGACGTGGTGAGCAACACGGCGCGTCAACCAGCCTGCGGTTTTCATGCCGATGATGAGGCCCCTCTCATGCTCGCTTAATTGTGAGAAATGTGTTCTCACACATCTACCTGACATTCTTCGCTAATAAAGTCCTCCTAGAGTCGGAATGTGATCGTCACGTTTATGAATCTTGCACTATGCGCTGGTCCCACTTCCTGATTGCAGCGCCACTGCAGGGAGTGAGGTCATGCGCATTGGCACCAAACTTGGATCATTTGGATATCGGATCTCACTGTACTTATTTGCAAAGGTTCGCGGTTGTACATTTATTCCTTGTTGGTGCGCTATTTTCAATGTTCCTGAGTGTATATGGTTTAAAGAAATTGAGACACTACTGAAATAGACAAAAATTCTTGATTGAGAGAGATCATAACCCCCATACATTTCTGAAGAGAATGGTAGGTACAAACGCACGTCTCACTAGATGGGCGTTATGTATTCAGCAATTTCAATTCACAATTACACATCGTGCTGGTAAACGGAACGGCAATGCTGATGGATTAAGTAGACAGGATGAGTAATCTAAGGCTAAATTTTGGTGTATAGAAGCAACCTTAATTTTTTGTTATATTTGTCGTTGTTATTTTAGTGTAAAGAAAAAAGAAATGTAAAATATTAGCTAGTTATAGTAAGATTAGTTACTTTTGTTTTGTGTTTTTTTAACTTATGTTATTTTTTTAATTGAATGGTTTGTAAAACTGAGCATATCGTTTTGGATTGTTCTTAGACTGATTTTTTTTTGTGTGTTAATGACAGTATTAGTTATAGTTTTGGTGAATTTAAGAGGGAAGGTCAGATATCACTTTAGGTGGGCTCATTTCAAACCAAGAATCAAATTCCTCCTTGACCCCGAAATTTGATTTTTATGGGGGGAGGTGTTGTGAAATCGTGGCGGCTGGGAAAAGAAACGTTTCCACGAGAAGGGAATCGACAGCCACACGTATGGTAATAACTCAGGATCGGTGTCCGACTCAAGTGCACCCCGATTTCCACCTGACACCTGGTGTTTGTGATGGACCGCCGGCTAACGGTTTCACAACTATAACAAAAGTATAATTCCATACAGTACAAAGTATAACTCCATAATGTACTATAGTGGAAGCTAGATATGCTCTCCATCCATAAAAGTACAATTATTTTACTTTTATGATGGAGTTATACTTTTATTATACTTTTTGCATTTATATTCTTATACGACGTCTTCAGAAAACAATTTCGAGGGTGGCCCAATCTTTCTCTCCCTGCTCTCTGTTACTCTAAAATGTAATTAGAACTGGGATTTAAAATTTTTTCAGACGTGTCTCGGCGTGTTTTACCTGTGTGATTCGTTTAGTCATTTCGCTCAGGTGTTGCCTCGTCATCTGACCGTGGTTCAAAATTACGTGGTCTTATCCTAGGATCTTTCCCTTAAGGGACTGATCCCTGACCGTCGTCAATAGCCCGTTATGTTGCTCTAGTACGACGTTAATTAAAATTACCTTACCTTACCTTACCTAGGATATTTTCCTTAGGGGATTGATCCCAGACCATCGTCAATAGCCCGTTGTGTTGCTCTAGTATGGTGTTAATTAAAAATTACCAAAGTTACTATATCGTGTCATTTCGATTGAATTTATTTCAAACTTTACTCTGATTAAACAAAATTTTGGATCCGTTTTTGATCAATTCTTACAATTAAAATTCAATATTTCGGATAGGACTTGAGCATTTATACCCTTCTCTAAATACATCTAAATACGTTTTATCGATGACACAAAAAGAAAAGAGACTATCATTTCTCAAAATAAAAATTTTCCTTTTCTCTCACTAAGAAGCTGGGGATTGTTTTGCACTCTACAGTCATCATTTCACTTATTAGCATCACTATGCGAGATATAATTAAAAACTGGGACCACTATGATTTGAAGTATATTCCGAATCATAAAGAACAACCATACCTAGACCAGGATTTGAACACAGAGCCCATCGAACTGAGGGCTAACTATTCCGAATACTCAGGTTTCAGGTGTTTGATATTATTGGTCGCTTAATATTAATTTCGTAAACAAATTTTCGAGAAATCAAGTTATACTCAAAAGAGGTGTAGAAACAACGTTTCACCGAAGCTGAAATAATGGTGTTGCACTCAGTTGAATCCACTCGTCAACTTTCTATCAGAGGAAGATTAATGGATTAGTAAATGAAGGATTGTAAGTTCTATATTAGGTTCAGCCAAGGACCGTCCTGTACAGGGGGCTGGTGCACGTTAAATCTGTCTTGGTCTCAAATGTCATCAGGTTGGCGAGATGTGGAAGTTTGGAGAGTGGGATGCCAGCTCAGGCGTTCTCGTCATCTAGCAGTGGTTCAAAATTACAAGGTGCTGTCTTTGGATCTTTCCTTTAGGGATTATCTTGGACCATTGCCAATAGCCCGCTGTATTGCTCCAAAGTACCACATTAATTAATTACCCACCTACCTTTATTTTAAGAAATGAGTATAACTGTGTACATATCGATATAAATAAGAATGGAGTGTTTGTACATTAAATATTTTCGACACCTTTCTAGTCTTCGTTCCGTTTTTAACCCTTCTTATGCAAAATCCGTCTCATCGTTTTCGAGAAAATTTCGTGTTTTTCGTTCCAGAACTGTAATTAAGGTAAATAATGCGTTAATTACTTTCAAAACATTTTTAATCTTTGTATGATGATTCTGGGAAACGCTTTTGTTTTTGAATGACATACAGGTACAAGGCATTTATGTGCATACTCTAAACTATTCTATGCATTCTGGGTAACATCGGCACAGTTCTAGAGACTTTATATTCTTTCTAAAAATTTAAATTCTAGAAAAATATAAAATGTTAAATGGGACATTTGTTTATATTTGTGAAACTGTGTGTTATCCAGAAAGTTCTGGGCGTTTTCAAATTGAAGCTAGGTGTGTTATTATTATTTTGCTACCGCTGATAAGGAGTGACCTTGATTGAAGCAGATGTTTAAATTCGGTCTTTTCTGTTACACTTCAGAATTACAGCATGTGTTGTGGCATAATTTTTGTTTTACTGCAATGCTTAGAATGTAGAACCAGAAAGTTCATTTTCGTCATATTATGCTCTTTTATTTTAAGAAAGAAAAAATGCTAGTCAGACTACTCGTAAAATGTGTGCTGAATATGGACATAGTGCTGTTTCCGAGGCCACAGATCGAAGGTGGTTTGATAAATTTAAGCATGGAAATCAAATGAGCCTCCCCGCTTAACATTGAGAGGGGGACTGCATCCCAAAAAAAAGTAATGCTTTATGTATGGTGGGACTACAAAGAAATTATTTATTATGAATTGTTGCCACAAAATCAGATAATAAATTCGGAAAAATACTGCTCTCAAATTGCAGTATTATAAAAACAGAAATCGAAGCAAAGAGGACAGAACTGACCAATCGTCGAGGTGTTGTGTTCCAGCATGACAATACTCGGCTTCAATTTCTCTCTGAATGTCAGACAAAGACTTATTGAGTATGGCTGAGAAGTTTTATGCCACCCCCCCCCATATTCACCAGACCTTGCCCCCTCAGATTTTCACCTCTTCAGGTCACTTCTAAATTCTTTGAACGGCCTGGAGTTCAATTTTTTTGGAGACTATCAAACAGCACCTCGATAAAGTCTTTCCAAATAAGCCTAATTATTTTTTTAAAGGAATTTTCCAACTGCCAGAAAGATGGCAAAAAGTCATAGAACAAAATGTGGCGTATGTGATTCAATAAAATTTTCTTAAGTTTTGGTACTGCTTTGTTGGTATTTATCTTTAAAAATGCGCAAAACTTTCCGGATTACCCAATATTTCACGCTTCTGTACATTTATTAAAGTGTGATAGTTCTTACATGTGATGAATAGGAATTACAATTTATTAATTAAAGAGGAAGTTAGTTAACCAATTCAACCCAAGTAACGTCAGGTAATTTTGCTAGTATTAAATAAATATACCCCAGAGAATAACCAAATATCCCTCCCAGACACTTAGAAGAGACCGCATTTTCCAGTGACAGGTAGAATGGAATACAGATGACACAGCTCGTTCAACATATGATCTATTCCCAAACTTTTCAACGGATACCAGAATAACAGATAGACCTTCATTACAGCATCTAACGGGCCATGGTTTTCTCCGCAGATTTAGATTATCTCAGATCAACCAACAGTGAACACCAATACACGGGGCCTTAGAATGTGAATTCACAAGCTTGGCATCAAGTGGCTAAGGCTTTTTTGAATCAACAAAAGTATAATTCCCAAATAACCATCAGATGTCCAACAAGAAGAAACCGCAGTGATTTTGTGTTAAAGAAATTGACTAACTCCCAAGAAAGTCCACTAAACCTGTAATCACAAGGATAGGTATACATATAGGTATTCAAAAGTACACATCTCTTAGATAATACTTTATTGCAAAATACTGATTGGAAAAAGATAATTAGACATTATTTAGTATGTAGTATTAAGAGATTAATTTTCATTGGAAATAGGTTTCAGAACAGGGATCCAGCCTTCTCCAACAGAAAAAAAGACCTGACGATTTCAAAGGAACATCAGTATTTCTATAAGATAGATGATGGGCGTAGCATGGTAATCCATTACATTTGTTCAAAGAGAGCCGTGTAGAAGGAAGGGCTGTAAGGGTTCAAGCATTTGAACTTCTGCCTCTAAAGGGATTATCTCAGATCAACCAATACTGGAGGGAACACCAATACAAGGGGCCATAGAATGTCAATTCACAAACTTGGCCTCAAGTAGTTGAGGCTTTTCTAAAGAAAGCCCTTGCACATGTCGATTCATAAGCTAAATGAAAAAAACTACTTGCCTAATTTACAAAATATCAATAAATATTTTTTTTAAACCTTAATTTAAAAATACTAAGTTAAATATTGCAACCAAGAATTTTTGTTCATGGTCTTATTGAATAATGAGTTAAAATTAAATAAAATCCGTCAGTAGACACCGTCTTAAGAGTCTAAACGGTGTCTATCTTTTGAAAAACAACTTTATAATCAGATTGTTTCCTGCAAACATAATTCAATATGTGTACTAAAAAAGATTGAATACATGAATTTTAATTTTCCAGTTATGAATGATTACGCTTGGAGCGTGAACGCAAAATAATTCAAAAGTCTTTCCTCTTTAAAAATTAAAGCCGGAGTCCCATTTTTCGTTTTATCCTCTGTCACTGTTTCCGAAAAATACTTTGTGTAAATTTAAAACAATAGAACTTTGATACAAGCTAACAAACTACCAAACTCAATAGCAATCAAAATATCCTTCCTGTATTAATACAAGGCACACTGACCCAATTAGATGAGAGATATTTTTCGCCTGAACACACTCACCAAGTCAAGGTAAGATTCCTAAGTAGTACCTCATAAAACCCAAATCATCGCTAATCATAAAATGTAGTGACGCGAGGCGAGCGGAACATTTAATTAGAAGAATAATGAGATTCGGCCCATGATTTTGTACTTGTTCCCCCACAAATGGGATGCAGATGTTCTGAAAAAACGCCATAACGGCTTCCTCATTTCATTAAAAGATGGCCCGTCTATAAAAAGAAGAGATCCTCTCCCCAGCTTTTAATAGGGTGGGCGACGCTGAAGCAAGTAGTGATTGTACCACTGGAGGAGGATAACAGGATGAGAAAGAAAAAAATGTTTATGTGACTTTCGGCGTCGCTAGATGGTAGAACAAACTAGGCGGCAGTATCTTAAAAAGCGATTCTTTCTTCTCATGTCCTCGCATCTTAGCAGTAGCGGGGAAGTTCCACAAAATTCGATAGCAAGAAATTCATTCGATTTTTTTTAATCTTACCCTTGTCTCCTCCAATGAGCTTACTACAACTATAAAAGGCGATAAGAGGCGAAGTATTTAAAACATGTTTCACTGCGTTAAGATTTCTAATGTTTGAATCCGTTCTGACGTTGATGATGTTTTTGGTTGTCAAGAATTTCAATTATTCTGGTTATTCTTCACATTAAAGATAAATCTTTCGAATGTTTATCTGTATTCTTTGAAATGTTTTATTTGTTCTCATACATTTTAAATCAAAGCAACTGTATTTTCTACGTCTACTTTTTCTTGAAATGTATCCAAGTACTAGAGACGTGACTGGATATGCATTGAATCAATGTTATTTCTTGTTGCTACAATAAAAAGTGTAATGTCGTCGAACCGTTGACAGTATATTTCATTGTATATTCTAAAAATTATTCTATCTTAGATAGAGTTGAATGTATAAACAAACCTTAAAAATATTCTGAAGTCAGAAGCATTTTAAATTTCAAATAACTGTGCGTTTTCTTTCGATCAACCAGATTCATGATTTTTTACCAAATAGAAATATCTTTACCATTTAAAAAGTAAAGAAATAAAGCTGCAAAAGGGGTAGTAGTTAAAAAAAGGACTTTATGTTGCGACGTGATAGTATCATATTCGTAGTATTGCAGAAAGAACCCTGAGCCCCATAATATGTGTTCTTTCATATTTAACTATCAAAATGCCGCTATTAAAATTAAAAATGTGAGTTAAATTTTTTTTCTAAAACAGGTTGCAAATATATCAAACACAGAGAATGCTTACTATATCAAAACTTAACAATTTTCGTAGATTGAGTGAAAGTTTTATGACATTAATTTCATTAAGTGGAAATTTTTTTTAAATCAGTAAATATATTATCAGTGGAATTTTAACTCTTAGTGTCAATGGCAATAAATTTGAATACATGTTTAACTACGGCAATGTATCGAAACACAAGTCAGTGAAATGCTTGATTTGCTTCTAATTTAATTATACTTAACAGATGTGTATGAAAATCTTGTTATTTTCTGTTCATAAGTATCGTAGCAAATGGTACTTAATTATTAATTATAACAATTGGATTTGTGTTTTTACAGTAAAAATATAGTTATGTATTTGCGTCAGCAAATATGAGAATAATTACGGACTATAAATGGCAGAAGAGCAGTATTAAGTTGAAGATCTACCTTATTATTTCCTCGAAAATGATGAAATAAAAACACGTTTTCACACAGATGAAACTCTGGCCACCCTTAAACCGGCCATAAACACTCATTGGTAGGCTGGGTGGTCTGGGTCATTAAAAAGAGATTCGAGGAACAAAATATATTATAGATCTTTTAATGGAAAAACATCCATTACACCACAAATTTTTTTGCTGTATCATTACATTTAGATTTCTGAAAGTTTGTTTTACGATTGTCGTTTATAATTTTACTGCAATAATAGTCTACACTAAGTACAATTTTGCACTATCTGCGGACTATAGAATAAAATCTCTTAAGCGTTCAATTCTCTTATGAGATTTTATGACTACTAATCTGACATCATAACTGTACAATGAAACCACACGGTTTACTAGATAACTGAATATGTAATCCAAACATCTTCTTAGACAAGAGTTGAAGGACTTTCTATTTATGCCGAATCCCGAACTCGAATGACAATTTTGTTATTTTGAGTGAAACCCCTAAATACAGCGACCCCACTGTCGTTTCCTAGTACTCGTCTCGCGCTGTTTAAGCTTTATCTAGCAAATTTATAGGGACTGCTCTTTCGGGCCTCTAATTAGGTGATCACATCCGATTTTTCAACGTACGGCGCCGCTGCGGCGGTACTATGCACACATAACTGTGAAATGACACAAGTACTCATTTCGCGCTATTTGCGATAAATATTCTATCGAAGAAAACGTGTTTATTTCGCTTACTTGGTGTAAAAAAAGTATATTTTGAAACGAAATTGACGGAACTGGATACAACCATTTATTAATTATTATTTATATTCCATTTATTTGTGAAAACAAGGTACTTCAGACTAGAGTGCCTTTATAATAAGAGTGGCGACATACGGGAAACACTTTCTGATTGCCTTAGAGCAGGGCTCGAAATACCCGGGTGCACAGGTGCACTGTGCACATGAAAATATAACTGTGCACCTAATTTTTCCCACTAGGAGCACGCAGTGCACCTAATTTAAAAACTTAGGTGACCATGTGCACCTGTATTAAAAAATCTATTTCGAGGCCTGCCTTAGAGACCTTTTCTACCGCCCGAGGCGGTCTTTTCCCAGCTCCCGTAGACTTAACATGAGAACTTTTTGTGTGTTCGAGAAAAACGTGTGTTTATTAAATTTAAAAGAAAATATAGCTTATTCATGTTCTATTTCGTATTCTAGAATGTTTATTTATTATTATTTTAATGTTTTGTCAGTATAAATTTGAAGACTTTTTAAGTAAATAGCTTTTTTTGAACAACATGGTGTTTCCTGCAATCTAAGTTAGCGCATTGTGCAATCCATCTCATCAATTACGCATGTAATTGAGCGTTCATATGATTCATTTATACCGAATGTATCCATATTATAACAATCATATACTTTTTGTTCTCCTTGAAATGATATATTAATTCGCCCAGCAACCTTCTTTGTGACGATTCTGGTAGAAACATGGCTGCCGCGCATGCGCATTGGGCCAAATTTGGTCCTTTGTCGCCACTCTTATTATATTACCGGAGGAGCGTTTGCGTTGCCGCAGCGGCGCCGCACGTTGAAGAACCGGATATGTGCACCGGGCTTAAAGACTTGGTCGTTACAACTGAATACTCCAACATGTGATTACTTTGAAGCATAACCAGTGGAAAAGTTGAGCCGTTTTTGACATGTAGATATGCTTACAATGTGATTGCACCCTATTATAAGCTAGATTCATCTTATTAACTGCTATAAAACTTTCTGTCAACTTGTGTGAATATGGATCCTTGCAAGATGTGAATGTAGATTATAATAAAATTAAACGTTTGTAAATATATAAACATCTGATGAATACTTTCAGGGGGAAAGTGAAGTGATCCCATGACAGAAACTCTTCAAAATGACGCGTTCCTTTTCTTTTGTTCTGAGAAGAGGGCTCTGATTTATATTTTTCACTGCGTACATTATACTTTCTAAGAAACTGGCAAACAAGAAAATTAAGTTCGTGATGGATGAAGTATGGAAAACAAACACTAATTTCGAACAGTAAACAATTACTGACGTTACAATTATCCAATAAACTACATCTAATTCTTCATTTTCTAGAGATAGGCTTTAGTTCAGTTAAAGTGTCATCTAAAAAAATGCATCAAATTCTTAATTAAAATAGCTCTAAATATCGTGACATCTATTACATTTTGTTTCTTTGGAAGTTGGGTTGTTCTGGCAGTAATGACGAAATTAATTAAATTTGTGTATTATTTTTCTTTTTCTGCAATGTGTAATAGTATAATAAATACCCTTTGTGTGTGTGTATGTATTACAGAGAATTGTGCAGATACAAAAAAAAAACATTTCACGCTTTCAAAATTTGACAGATATGAAATGGAGACAAACATTCTTAAATACTTTCTAATCACAAAAATATGTTTCAAAAAGTATAATTATTGATGACACAACAAACTGATAGAAAACTAGAAATTATTCTCTGAATCTTATAACATGGAATTTCAAATTATTTTTCTAAAAATAAATTAATAAAATACAGGTTACTAAAAACGAGTATCATTAATACTAAAAGCTCTCAGCAGCATATTGTCGTGCTAATTAGCAAAACTCGTAATTCCACTGTTAACGTATAGGTAATGGTAATTTTAGTTAACGTCGTACTAGAACAACACAAAGGGCTATTGACAACGGTCCGAGATCAGTCCCTTAAGGGAAAGATCCGAGGATAACACTTCGGAATTTTGAACCACAGTCAGTTGACGAAGCAACACCTGAGCTGGCACCCCACTCTCCAAACTTCCAAGTGAGGACTTTCGGCCACGACAGATTTAAGGTGCACCAGCAGCCTCTACACCATACGTTTACAAACATCCATGCCCGGACCCGGATTCGAACTAGGAACCTTCTGATCTAGAGGCGAACACTTTAACCACTATACCGGTTGGTCGGTGTTAACGTATAGGAGTTACGAGCTTTGATAATTAGCATGACGATATTCTATAGTAACTCTTACAAGCCAAAACACTTCAGAACCAACAACATTAAAAATTATACTTGTTGCACAATCTAACAGAAGGTTTGTAAAAGGACAGTGTTTCTGGTAAATAGTTGATTACCATCGTACTAGAGTAGCAACACAATGAGCGGATCTGGGATCAATCCCGATGGGAAAGAATCAAGGACCCTACTCTCCTAACTGCCACATTAAGCCAACGTGAGGACGTTTGAGGCCACAACAGATTTAACGTGTACCAGCCCCGTGTACATTACGGTCTTTGACTGGTCCTAGTATCGAACTCGCAACCCTCCACTTGCTAATCCGTTGTCCTTATAACTGGGTTACCGAGGCCCCAAAGTTCTGTTTCAATTTGACTTGTAAATATAAACTGATAAAGCACTGAAGGAAATAGAGTCGAAAAAAAATTAAATACTTTTCAAGTACGTTTTAATAAGTTAAATATAATGAAAAATACCGAATTTTATTGCTGTTTTGGGGCATTAGCCTCTCAGTTTAGAGTGACCCGACTTTTATCTCCTCCCTTATTGTCCAAGTTCTCGATCCATATTGTTATTGTGATCTGGGATTTTCGACTATTTTCAACTATTTCCTCCACAAATGAATTTTACTGTACTTCTCGTCGTGGATCGAATACACCCCTTTTTTTCTGCTGGAACTTAGGCGACTTCACCTCTAACGTTCTTTAAAAATCATTACTGGAAAGGACAGAAAGACATTTATATTTTGCAACATGTATGAAGATTTTAGAGATTGCTGGAGCGTGCGAGTTCGAGCTTGCGAAAATGTTTCAATTTATTTTAATTTTAATATTTACTATGCGTGCAACTTTCCAGTTTAATTTTTCATTTTATCCTTAACCAGAATTGGAATTCAGATTTGGAAAACGATAATGTTTTCAGAACAGAATTCTTAAGTTCAAAGATCGGCGTCATGTAAATATTCAGTTATAATAAAAAACTTGTTGATTTTTGTAGTTTTGAACTTTGAGGGATACTTGTGTCCTTAAGTAGAAACAACAGTGGATATAAATAAATTGTTTGATGTTTTGTTTGAATGGAAAATGGTACGTTAATATTATTGTGAATATCCCAGCCACTCATGAGAAAAATAGTCCATAATCTATGGAAAATAATGCATAAAAATCAAAATGTGGTTGAATATTTTATTTAAAACTGAATTATGTATTAATGTAGTATCAAAGCAGCAAGGTATACATACATTGAAATGCGCCCCTGCATATCTAGTTCATATTTATTGCTATAAAAAATTAGTGCACGTATAAAATAGAAACCACCTGAAAAGAAAAAGAAAATACTACCGTGTCAACTTAACTTGCTTTTAAGGTACTGTTTTATGAATATACCTCAGATAGACACTATATTATCAAATCATTCGATAAATTATCAAATAAGTTCAATGGAACCTGGAACCGAACGTCTTACTCTTCGGAAATAATACATAACAGAAAAGTTTTAAAAGGGGGCAGATTATGCATTTGTAAAAATTTAGATGAATTAAGTAGAAAAATTCAAGAAATTTATGTTATTAAAAACCAATAAATAAACTTATAACTAATGCCAAATGAATCATGTTAAAGTTTAATTTCCCTCATTTTAATATTATAGCATTTCTTATTTACTTTACTTGTTTTACCGCTATTTTCCTATCCTTTATTAACTAACCCGTTGTGTTACTCCAGTGTGACGTTAATTAAAATACCTACGTACTTATCCTTTATTTACTTTTTACAAGAAAATCTACAATTAAGCATAAATAAAATCATACAGAAAGTATCAAACGCTTAAGTTACTGATAGCAATGAAAGTAGAAACTTTGTTTAATTTAATAGTTGTCATATTTTAAGATTCGAAACAATAAAAAGATTTTGTAAAAGTAAAGTCACGAATTAGTTTATTAACCATTACTTAAACTTGTTAATAAATTTATTATGTATAAAATAATACAGATATATTTAATTCAGCAATAATGTAATTAATTATTTATTGCATAATGCTCCCACACATATCAATAATATTGGGTTTTAGCAACTAAAATATACTATTAGATAACACATCATAAAAAAAGGTTACAGGAAGTTGTTTAAAATATGTTAATAATTTAAAATGTAAGTTTTTTGGTTCTATATAACATTAAAAAATGTTTCTATATCAAGCAAAACAACAGTGAAAATACGATATAATTCAGAATCATACTCAAATCCTGTACACAAATTCTATCTATCTTTAAAACCTAGATTCTACTTGCAAAATATTTGTATTTTCTATACTACAAACCTGTACTGAAACTTTCAAAAATATTGGCACAGAGAGAAACATTATAAAATTTCTAACATATGTACTGTTTTAAATACGAAATAGTGCTTTTAATTTTCTTTTAATTTACACATTTCTTTGTACTCAACCATAACGCATCAAAAGAGTTCACTAATGAAATATAAAAGAGTTATAAAAATATTTTATAATTTTTCAGAGTTGGGAAGTTTACGCTTTTTAAAAATTGCAGAAATGCCATACGTAAGGGTAACACATCAAAAAGTACACTAATCAGATATTTAAGTATTTTTGTTAAATTATTTGTTTATTAGGTAGGTATTTACCCTTCATGCAGATTTTGAAAGTACAGCAGAAGCTTTGTTATCCGAGGTATTGTAGAGCGAGACCACCTCGAATAATAAGGATGTGGTAACAGAAAACAGCTTGCACGGAATACAGAAAAAATTTACTGTACTACATGTTGCTCTTACTGCTACTTGAAGATTCATACAGCAAGAATTACAAGGATCCCATGTTGTGACACAGCATTCTGCCATCTAAACCATACCAAAGTGCGCACACTAGAGCTCGAAGTTTTAAGCTTAAAATAACTGCTGAGAGTTAGGCTTAGATAACACGGATTTATTGGAGTTCGAATAATCAAGATTCTTCTATATAATCAATAATATCCCAACTTTCTGTCCTTTCCAGTAATGATTTTTAAAGAACGTTAGAGGTGAAGTCGCCTAAGTTCCAGCAGAAAAAAAAGGGGTGTATTCTGAGCTCTGCAGGATAAAAACACCAATAAATACTTAAGAATTGTCAAGTTCCATGAAGGTAATTTTCATTTCACTGCAGACAGCTCATGCTTTTTAGGGAAATGGAAATCGCAAACTGGTGCTGCCTAGTCTGCGAAAGGCTTCGGGTGCCAAATGTTTTTGAAACTAAAAATAATATTTTTGTTTGCGGGATAAACTCCCTCTTTAAGCTCAGAGGGTATCGCACTGGCACCCAATTACCGGTGGCTAACAAGCCTGCTAAAGTTACGAGTCGACAACTCAGGCACAAAATGATTAATTACTCCAAAACTTTCTCGCGCTCTCCGAATGCTGGGTTGACTCTCAGAAGCCATCTTGAGGAGCCGTTACAATCTTCAGCTAGGGTAGATTATGTGGAGTGACATAATACTAGTGCGTTTTTCAAACTCGCAATGGTCCCCTACCTTTTGGTGGGTAGTGGCTTTTCCAGTGGGGGGGGGGCCTAAGCCACACTCTTGAAAGTTTTTGGTTGCTTATATTGTACATCTTTAATCCAATAAAACATTAAAGTGTGTAGGATACTTTTGCAGTATCAAAATTGATTTTTAAATAATTAAATGTTTATTTAATTAGTCATTTTCTGGGAAATATATAAAAGTATGAAAATTATTTAATTATTGCTAGCATAATAATTTAACATCGCAGGTTACGTAATTCTTACAAAACTAAAGAGAAATAATTATACTTACTAAGTATGTTTCTCAAGAAATCTAACCTACATTTAAAGAAAAATATTTTAGTGGGTTTCACCCGTCTTATGGTCATTACCTTCTGATCTAAAAAAAGTAAAAATTCCTAAAGAGATGCAAAAAATAAATTTTCATTTCTCGAAAATCTTGACTTAGTGTGTTTCATTTGTAAACCTACAATTATATTCGTATATCTACATACCATAAGTACGCTCCATGTGACAGAGAAATAAATAGTGAATTTTGAGAAACCAGATTTGAATGTTTACAATTGTTATTTAAATGTCGTAAATATTTGGCGAACTCAACAATTTTAAAATCATTTCTCTACTTGGATCAACTGAGTACTTGATTAACATGGATCACTTGTTGTTTTGACGTAGCCACTTTAATTCAGTGATGAAATAAAATAGATAAAGACTTTTAGTGGTACTTTAAAATTCTAATTTGGTGAAGTTGGTTCATTTGTCATATAACTATTGTATTTCTATCTAGAGACTCTCCGAAATGAAACCCTAGCTACCGTATTGATTCCCAAAAGTGCCCCTTGAAGCTTCAATTTTAAAATATAAAGTTTCTTTTCTTGCAATAAATGAAAATTGGCAAGAAAACAAGTTCTACAGGGCTTGTGTATTTGAGTTAGTACAGGGAAATGTCGCGGTCATATTTGAACATTACTAAACTTCATAAATCCTCGTCTTTATCAATATTTTTCTGTCAGTGAGTTTATCTCAAGCACAACCAAGAAACAAAATCAGTATGAAATATTTAGACAATGTTTTCTTAAGCTATGCAAGAGCTAATGAAATTTAAATTGATAAATACTTCTTCAAACCATTTACGCATTTACAAAGGTAATTGTAACCCAGGAAACAATGTGACACAGACTGATCTATTTTGTTGTCGGTGATGGTGTTACCCACGCGATGATTCATGAAAAATAGAAATGTCAACATCTTCGAATGCTCCTCAGTATTTTAATTTTAGAACAATTTATATCTTTCAAGGAAGTGGCAGTGAATTAGGGGAATTATAGTCCATCTAATTGGGGCTGGGATAACTATGTAAATTTGTAAAATTACTCATTTAAAGAAAGTTCTACGTTCTGCTGTTTAAAAATATATTAGAATTTAGATTAAATTAGATTAGACTTTCATTAGATTAAACACAATTTGTTTGCTTGTTCTAAACAACAAAATATTTTGTTCCGAAGGTAACTCGTCAACCCCCACTTTCAATAATACTCTAATACTATTTTAGTTTTAAAATTTCTGATGAAATTTTATTTTCTAGATCCTGTTCCTACATGTTTTCAAAATACTTTCTACTGTAATTTTTTACTGATTTGTTTGATACTTATAAATAAACGTGCAGTGTATATATATATATATATCACTCAAATACGTAATTTAATGAAAGATCAAAATAAAAATAAAAAGCATGGATATTGAAATCGAAAGTTAAAACTAACCATGCAAACGCGTTGAAAGCTGCAGACATAGCATGGTAAGGAATATAGTTTCTAAAACAAGAGGAAATTCAAAAAATAAAAACCCAAAAGGAATTTATTGAAAACAAAAGTGTTGGTGGATCAGGGCGTCATCAGGGAGGAGCCTGACCCATACAACACAATATGGTGTTTTCTACGTCTATGTATATTTGTATGGATCAGGCTCCTCCCTGATGACGCCCTGATCCACTAACACTTTCGTTTTTAATAAATTCCTTTTTGGTTTTTATTTTTTGAATTTCCTCTTGTTTTAGAAACTATATTTCTTACCATGCTATGTCTGCAGCTTTCAGCGCGCTTGCATGGTTAGTTTTAACTTTTGTTTTAACTTTCGTTTTCACTTTCGTTTTCTTTTTGAATATCATGCTTTTTATTTTTATTTTGATCTTTAATTAAATTACGTATTTGAATTATATAAATACTTACCAGTCAGAGATAGTTGCAGCTTTAGCGCACTCCTCTGACAGTGTGTTATATTTTTATATTTTTTAAATAATTTTTGTTTGTAATAAATATATATATTAGCTTATCCACTGGCATCTTGGAAGGCGAAATTTAAAATATTTATCTTAAAGATCATACATTGGCTCACCACAAATCGTATTTTAAACTATAGAATAATTTCTTTTATGAAAAAACAACGTTTAGAAATTTATGGTAGCCAAATATGGACGATGATATCACATTTTTTTCTCGTCGGTAACATTACACAAAAGTCGAGGTAAGAGCTTTCAAATTGAAAACAGACCGGTAAAGATGCTACTGCAGTAGGGATTTTCCCGGCCTATTCATCACTAATCACGAGTGCTTACAACCGCAGCCCCAAAAAGAATCTTGGAGCAGGCAAGAAAAAGAAGAAAAGAGGGAAAAAACATCATCTGTAAGAGTTGTTGTCCCTTAGCCTCATCATCTCCAACTTAAGCCCACTGACGAGTGCTTGACACCCCAAATAGTCGAGTCGTTAATTGCCCGTTTAAATCATTAAAGAGCAACGCCGGCCCATATTTATCAAGCCCGAGATGGATTGTCAACTTTCTGGCGACAAACGAGTAGATATCCTCCTTCCTGCACTGTGCTGATAGGAGCTGACACCGCTTGGGGACGGTTCTGTGCCAGAAGACCGTCTCCCGTGTCCGATTCGGCACGGTGTTGGTAGGGTTCTCGCTTTGTTCTTTCGCTATACTAGGTCTGTGTTTTCTATCGAGGTGGCCCGAATTGATACCAACTAATTTATATACGCAGAGTGAGAATATGTGCGATCTATAAACTGGTAGTCTCGGGTGAAATGTTTACAGTTGTCAACTTAGAATTTACACAGCTATAGCTAAAGGAATTTCTGTAGTTTTACTTTGTAAAAAAATTATTAGCTGTAGTTTGAAGTATCGTTATAAATAATTTGAATTATAATTTAAAATCTAATTCAAAATTTTAGCTAGATATCGTAGGATATTTTAAAATCGCGTTCTAAATTCTGGAGACAAATTCTTATCTAATTTCTAAAAACAATTATTGTAAATTCAGTCTGTTCGAAACATAAATACAAATTTAAAATCTAATTGAAAATTTATCCAAATACCTGTAAAATATTTTAAGACGAAATTCTTAAAATTCCGGAAATAAATTCTTATTCGATTTCTTAAATCATTAACTGAAAAATCAAAAACCGTATCTGACCTTTATTTGTAATGTTGTTGAACCTTTTTATTTTACAAAAGTAAATACCCTTTAATATAAAGTTAGTGCAAGGTTTATTAACAGAAAATTTATTTTTTATAAAAAATTAAAAATATGTACTTAAAAATTAAAATATTTTAATTCTAGTTTTAAAAATGTTGAAAATCATATGCGTCATTCACTTTTTTAATAGCCTTCGTCGTCTTTTTCATTAATTTGACGAGTTGTTGATGCAACCCATTAACATTTCATAAAATCGGCCACAGATTTTACTTTTATATTTTACAAAATGGATGTTAAGTTAAATGCTTGTTCGGAAGTGAAAAGTTGGCGAACTAGTTTCTGCATAGAAAACTTGTTGGGTGAAAGCACTTCTGATAGAACTGTGGACGATGTCTCAAGGGATTCAATGATCGCTGGTAGTTCACAAGAAGAATTTGAAAATGGAATAGATGGTAAGTGTTGAAATGTTTTATTCATCAATAAATAAAACACATAAAACGCGATATGAAAATTTTTTGAATGGGGATCATTTATAATGAATCGTCATTTAATTTTTACGTTTGAAGAAAAATGTCTCCCTCTCAAAAATAAAATCCGTTAAAACACGTCTGAAGCAGTCGGCATCTATGATAGAGTTAGACGGGAACGAAAAGGTTTGCCTGGCTAGAAGCCGTTTATCCGTCGTTCAACCTCTATTTCCTTGTTCTTCACAATGCTTAAATTCATACAAAAAGTTTTTTACTTAATCCTGACTCATTTATCTTTAACTTATTTAAGTTCACTTTATAGTATCAATATGTACATTTTACCCAGTTTATTTTTATACTCAGATTGTATTAAAATATTCTTCAAACTCTTACTAATATTTCTTTGTTCGATATAAGTTATTTTCATGTTTCAAAACATTCAATACGGATTTTTTTAATTTTGCTTATTATCTGTTTCCGGGAAAAAACTTAACTTTTTTAAAACCAGAATGTTATATTTGTTAAATACTTTAAGTGCTTTACTTTTTGAAATTAATAAATTCGAGTTATTCAATGATTATTATCATTTATACTATCGAATGTCTAGCATACAAATTCGTTATTTCAATCTTTACAAATGTAAACTCATTTTTAAATAAAATCAAAAAGTACATGGACATAATTACAGTTTTTCAAATTTAGATATTGACTGCCCATTTTAAGCTTAAATACATTTTCAATCGAATTATATGTCTATTTTATCCCATAGTTCTTTTTAAACTGTTTAAAGAAGACATATTTTGGCAAGACATTTGAAATTAAATTAACTCTTTATACAAAGTGTAATTCAAAAATGCAACAAAGAACTAACGATTTGACTTATTCTTGTTTTATGTTTGTTTAAATTTACCCTCTCATTTCAAGAACGCGTTATAACCATTTAAACATATTCATTGTAAGAATTATAAGTATAAAGTATTTATATGTAATAACCACTCATAAATGCTAAAAATACCGCAAGTATTGAATAGTAATATGTGCACCTATCTTGGCGCAATAAATTCTGACCCATGTAAATAGTTCCTAAGCACAGAATAGTAATTAAATACCTTCCTTTTATTAAGATTATAACTTCAGCAAAAAAAATTAAAAAATCTTTAATTTCTCATACAGTATGAAATTTTTTTCCTGCTTCTATGTATACACAATGAAGCAATATTTAGAGTAAAAGCAAGTGGTATTTAAAGCAAAAAAAATTTCAAAAATATATCTGAGACAATACAGTTATCATATCCGTAATCCTTTTAAAACTACTTTACAAACTTCATTTTTCAATGTTAAAGTTCAGCTTTAATTATATAAGTTTTGTTTGTTTTTAAACTTTACTCCATTTTACTGCTAAACTTTGATCTCTTCAAATCAAAAGAATGATATTTAGGATAAATATATGATTGTTTATTGTTTTACTTTTAACTTTTTAGTTCAAACCAGAGTAAAAGTTAGGGGGAAGAAAATTTCATAGACTAGCGCATTACTTAAATTATTTCTTTTTAATTTCTTATGTGAAAAAATTCTGTGATAATGAATTTCTCTCTTCCTCAAGCTGTAAATTCCTATTTTCTATTTAATAGTTACTTCTTTCATTACTGTTGCTTGCATTTACAAGACTATATCCAGGGAAATATTAAAGATAATTTGACCTGTGAAAATTACATTTCATGTGTTTTTAATTACTTAAATTCTATATTAATACCCTTTTTTTTACAATTATTTAGTTTTTGGAATGTTTAAAATTCTTTTGTTTTTGGAATGTTAAAAAATCTTTCGTTTTTGACACGTTTTATTTCTTTCATTTGCACTAGGGTTTGTTTTTAAATTCATTATTTGCGTTTTAGCTGGTGGGAAGGACTGATTAAAAGGGATATACAAAAGTATATTATCCAAATTATTTTTATCATTAAAATGTAACTCACAATAAAATGAGATTTAAGTGATTTGACTTATTTGCTGGTCCAAGATGAGGATATATGGTTTTACTACAAAATATATTAACAACAACGTTGAATATATTTTAATTTTAGCTTTCGGAACATAAAAATACAGTCCTCAGATAACTTTGAGAAAGTTCAACAAGAATTTGAAAATTAAGGGTCTGTTCCTAAATGAAACGAAGAAATGTTCTCATTTGACAAAGTAACATTAAGTCACATGTTGTACTATGAAGAGTATGTTAAAAATTAATTTCCCAAACAGCATAGATACTGTTAGTTTTAAGATAAAAAAACAGAAAACTGATAAAATGTAAAATAAATTTCATGTTAACTTTTTCATTTGAATATTTTAAGTTCAGACATATTTAAACTTGTGTGAGAAGTTGAAGTAGAAGAATTATTTCTACGTCAACATTACTTCACTTTTGCATTGCTAAAATCTATAACATTAGTATAACTCATCAGTACCGTAGTACAAATCATCCTTTACTTCGTTTCAAAAACTTAGAAAAAGAGATGTTCAAAATTAAACTTAGATTAGCTGAATAGCTCCAAAGAGTAGTTGACACATAAGTTTAAATTTCGCTTGAAAGGAAATCTATATTTTTCATTTAAACTATATTGTAAGAGTCAATTGTTACAACAATTTATAATTGGAAAGATTTTATTTTTCTTGAATTTTTAGGTGTTTAGAAAATAATAAACAAATACAAATATACAAATACAAATATTGACGACCAGCTACAGGCTCAATCCCAACACGGCTGGTCCTTTGTTTATGAATTCCCCAATTCCCACTGACTATCCAATTGTATCTTAAATTTTTTACACTCCCTTTGAATTAACTATATCTTCTGGCAACGCGTTCCATTTGTCTATTACTCTATTAAAGTAGTAGTTTTTCCTTAAATCCCGATTAAAATGTGTCTTATTCAATTTATACCCATGACCCCTTGTTCTGTTATCCCTATTGAAATTTAAGCCCTCTGTGTCCCCTTGTTTTATCAACTTGAAAAGCTGAATCAAATCCCCCCTCCTTCTTCTTCTTTCCAGTGTATACATGTTTAGCTTACTTAAAGATTCATTATAGTCGAGATTTACTATCCCCTTTATTATTTTTGTAGTTCTGTGCTGCACCCTTTCAATTGATTCTATATCCTTTCTCATATATGGAGCCCAGAATTGTACAGCATATTCTAGATGTGGTCTTACTAAACCCTTATATAATGGCAAGATTATATTCTTATCCCTTGAAGTTACAGTCTTTTTAATATACCCCAATAACCTATTAGCCTTTTTATCCGCAGCTGAACATTGGTGACCCATTTTAAAATCCCTGTGAATTATCACCCCAAGATCCTTGACTGTTTCTCCCAGTACCCAGACAGTACTCGGCTCCACTGTTCCTGTAACCCATATGCAGAACTTGACATTTACCTGCATTAAATGACATACCCCATTTTACAGCCCATTCGGATATCTTATCAAAATCCCCTTGTAAATTCTCTATCTGTAACTTGGTATCCACTGTCCCCCATATTTTTAAGTCATCTGCAAATATACTGATTCTATTCTTAATCCCCTGACCTATATCATCTATGAAAATTATAAATAAAATTGGTCCCAAAACTAATCCCTGAGGCACCCCACTTATAACTTCTGTCCACTGTGAATAATTTCCTTTTACCTACACTCTCTGCTTTCTACACAATAACCAATTCTTTATCCATATCAATGTTTTTGCCCTGAATCCCCAGCCTTTCCAATTTAAACAGTAATGCCTCCCTCCCCCCCATGAGATACTTCATCAAAAGCTTTTTGAAAATCTATGTACATGATATCTACACTGCTCTTATTATCCAGCTCCTCAACTCAACCTCAAACAGTTAAAGGACACATTTCTAAGCCAATAAACTTGTTAATTCATTTCCTCTCCTAGTTTTTCTATAGTTTATAGAATCCAATAATGTAAATATTTATGCTAAAATTCTATAGCTCGATAATGAAATTTAAGAATACTAGTCTCTTTCAACTTTGATCTGTGGTATCCCAAATAATTTCTAAGGAAAATACTGTCATATTCGTTGAGGAATATTAGAATGCTTGAATAAAGGCAGTTAAAATTATATAGAACAATTTAACATTTATGGTATGCAGAAAAACGGTTAGATATATATTTATATTTATTTTTTATATTCTCTGCAAATATATTAGGTTTAATTGCTACGTAGTAATTTATAGGTACACTTTAAAAATATGCAATTAATTAGTATTGAATAATCTTTATCTCACGTTATTCTTTGATATTTTTATTTACTTATTTTTATCATACATTCTGTCTTTAAAAAACACAAAAATTTGATTTCATATTGTTCTTTTGATTAAATTCACTTTTTTATACGCGACAACTTTTCATAAGTTATACAATATTCAAAAATGCCATAAAAAAATGTTTCGGCGTCTGACAAAAAGAACACTTAAAGTAAGGGGTCTTTTTTATTAAAATTAATTTTTTTTTTAATTTTTATCATGCACGTTATTTTATATGAATAATTTAATGTAAGTAAGATTTACATAGTTTTTATACATCTTTTCATTGAATTTTTCTCTCCAAACAAATGCGTCCAAAGTGTATAAAATGAAAATACATAACGCAATTACATAAAAAAATACATAACGCAAAATATAAAATACAACATACATAACGCAATACATAACATACATAACGCAATACATAACATACATAACGCAATACATAACATACATAACGCAATACATAACATACATAACGCAATACATAACATACATAACGCAATACATAACATACATAACGCAATACATAACATACATAACGCAATACATAAAAAAGCTCATTTTCTCCTGGGTCATATATTTATTATGGGAAGAATCTTCAATAATTTCTTTAAATCATGCTTCAAAATGTCAATTTCTTTTTCTTTCTTGAAGATAATCCCTTGTTTGTTTTTCAATATATAAATTTGCATTTCGATTCAAGACTCTCTTGAATGAATTTTTGTATTTATAAGTATTGACGTGATTAACTCTCACATTAGATCTCACAATGAATATTCTAACTCTCACAATGAATATTCTTAGATCGTGGTTTATAAGAACATCGGATAGGATAATTTTTTAAATTTGAGTCATTGTTAGTTTTTGTAAATATTTGTTGTGTTGTAAGGTAAAATTCATTAATATATCAACAAATCATGATGTCAAGGGATTTTCTCTATGAAGGTTTTGAAACTAAGAATTATTCTAGGGAATTTCAAAATTAAATTACTTTTAAACTAGCAGTGAAAAAACTTTAAGGCCGTTTCTTCCTCTTGAGCTTATTTTTAAAGCTCTTAGTAAAAGTAACAAATTGAAAAATACGTTTCAAAATTTATCGGCTGTAAACTCCAAGCCAGCAGCTATTAAGAACTGAGACGTAAAAGCAGTGGTTCAAAAACTTTTAGATTCAAGGACCCGCTTGAAAATTGACAAAACTTTTTTTGTATCAAGTAAGATTATCAAATTAAATAAGGCAAATGACGATCAGCGAAAGACCATAGTAATCCTTATTTTTACCTTAATATTAGGTTGGTTAGTTGGGTATTTATAGCGCAAGAGCCATATTTCCTTAAAGTTGGGAGTAACATACTTCGATCTATGTTAAATAGATTATACACCGTTAAAACCTTATATTAATGAGAAATACTAGAGCTCTGAAACAAAATAAACAGAAAATATTGTAAAAACTCATATTTATTAACTAAAATGAATAAACTAGAATGAATTCAAATGAATAGTATAAATCTAAACGCTCTTTTGACTTGCAAAATTATAATATAAAGGTCATTAAACTTGATGTGGAAAATGAAACTGCTTTTTAGTAATTAGCTCAGTAATGCTTGTTTTTTTTTTTGTCTGATAATTTCAATATATTAAGTCATTCTCAATTTCACAACTTCAAGTTTACTTCCAATCAAGAAAGACGAGAATTTCTTGCTAATTGTTTTAGTTTCTAAACTTTCGAATGTAAAATAAAAACGGATGAAAGAAAATAATGGAATATTCTATTGTCTTTGAAGTTCTCTTATTTGGGTAACGAAATATTATATGTTGTCTGCTGACGCCCTGAACCTTGTCGCGGACCTTATTTTTAGATTCACTGCTCTAAAAATCTATAGAATTATCATCTTAAAAACCACAAAATATCTCAATTTTTACAATATACCCTCTGCGAATCAAATATTTTTCATTATATACGAGGAATATTGTTTTAAATTCTGGTATACAGATATTAATACCTAGTTGCAAAATACTACATTTTAATGCTTTGTAAAAATTCGTGCCAAACTGTAATTAATATGAATTAATGATGTAAAAGAACAGAAACTTCATTTCAGCAATGTAGCTTTCCATCAGCCAGAAATAAACGCAGTACAAAATGATAGAATGTAATTTTTTTATTATACATTATCAGGATTTTATTTACGTATATTCTTCAGAAAGAGACGGGTAGGTAGATAGGTATTTCAATTAACTTCGTCTTGGATGAACAAACGG
The DNA here is from genome assembly GCA_947359465.1 of Metellina segmentata. Classification (NCBI taxonomy): domain Eukaryota; kingdom Metazoa; phylum Arthropoda; class Arachnida; order Araneae; family Tetragnathidae; genus Metellina; species Metellina segmentata. The sequence goes on from OX375874.1 coordinate 55,773,854, forward strand.
GCTATTGACGACTGTCCGGGATCAGTTTCAAAGGAAAACCCCCGAATTCGATACCACATAATTTTGAACCAAGGTCAGATGACGAGGCACCTGAGTGGACCCCACTCTCCAACTTCCATGCCACGCCTCCGTGAGAACATTTGAGTCCACGACTGATTTAACGTGCACCAATCCCCTTTGTATACGACGGTCTTTGGTAGGAATCGAATTCGCAACCCTCCTGTTACTAATTCGTTACTCTTTCAACTGGGGTATCGCCAGAAAAAGACGTAACACCACTCCTAAGCCTCCGTTCGACGAAATATTCATGTGGTTAAAACCCTACATAGCATTAAAAAAAAATAACTAAATAATCTCTAATTTCTTTTTATGAACTCTACACAAAAATGTTAGAAGTATAAAAATATGTTAAACAGTATTCGCACTTTCACATTTCGAACAATTTTGGTTTTTCTAATAATGCAGTTAAAACTGGAATTTAAAATTTTACACGTGAAAGCTCTGCATTTTTTAAGCCTCAAAAAATTCAAATAATTAGAATTTGTGCCAAAAAAAAGTTTCAAATGTAACGTAACCCAGAAAATTAGGATTACAGAAGTACTCTATTATAACCTTTAAAAAATAGAAATGTTGAACAAAAATATAAAAATCATTTTATGACAACAAAATGTGCGATTTCTGTAAGAGAGATTTATAAAGGCAATGATAAGATGCAAATCTTTGAGATGAATTCAGGTTTTAAATTTTTTTATCGTATTTTTCCAATTAGATCTTTGTATACAGGGTGGTCCCGAATTCATGGTACAAACTTTAATGGTAGGTACAGGACATTGTAACAATGATTTATTGTATAGGAATGTATAGTCGCAAGTGACGCGATGAGGCGAAAACAGGGGAAATAACGGCCGAAAGGAAAAACAAAGATTTTATTGAAAGCGTTGTTGACAAGTGTCATGTTTACAGTAATTGTTCAAAATTGCGTCCACCAGTATCGATACATGCTTGACAGCGTCGGTGGAGCGATTGGCGTACACGTTCAAAGATGCCTGGTATTTCACGCACACCTGCAGCAGCTACAGATAAGCGAGCGACGAGATCCTCATCTGAGTCAACTGGAGTCTCATAAACAAGATGCTTTAGATGTCCCCATAAAAAGTAATCGAGGCTCGATAAATCGGGAGATCGGGGTGGCCAAGGGACTGGTCCACCACGCCCAATCCATCGAGTACCAAACGTGGCATTCAGGTAATTCCGTACATCAATGCTGAAGTGTGCTGGCGCCCCATCATGCTGAAACCACATGCGGTTACGAATGGCGATCGGAACATCATGCAGCAGTTGTGGTAACACTTCTTTCAGAAAAATAAGATAGCTTCCGCCAGTGAGCCGCGTGGGTAGTAAGTATGGGCCAATCAAAAAGTCGTTCACAATACCAGCCCACACATTAATACTGAAACGTTGTTGAAACGCATGTCGACGCGTTGCATGTGGATTATCGGTTGCCCACACATGGGAATTGTGCGCATTAAAGACACCCTCGCGTGAAAATGTCGCTTCATCTGTAAATAGCACATAATCTACGAAATCCGGCTGCAACGCACATTGCTGCATCACCCACAGGCAGAAGTTCACGCGGCGAGGATAATCTGCCGGATTCAATGCTTGTACTTTCTGAAAATGGAAGGGGTGTAAGCGATTTTCGTTTAACACTCTGCATACAGTCTGATGACTCACACCTACGTCACGCGCAACAGTTCTTGTGCTTGACTCGGGTCTATCAGCCACAATGTTCAAGATGCTTTCTTCCAGCCTTGGAGTGCGTACAGCTCTTACTCGACCAGCGCCATGTCTGTTGACGTCGAACGCACCTGTTTCACAAAGTTGACGATGTAACCGTTGAAAAATTCTATGATCCGGCATTCGTCGATCAGGATACTCCGCGCGATACATTCGTAACGCAGCTCTGCCGTTACCATTTGCACGGCCGTACATGTAATGTATGTCTGCTTTTTCTGCATACGTAAAGTCACCCATCGTCTACGGCAGCACAATTGTGAATGGCGCTTTTCCCTACTGCGATGCATCATGTTCAACAGCGGCTAGACATCTACTGCCCTCTACCGGCAATGATACCAACCGATCACTCCATTTCTCTTTCCTTTTATTTTCCCTGTTTACGCCTCACCGCGTCACTTGCGACTATACATTCCTATACAATAAATCATTGTTACAATGTCCTGTACCTACCATTAAAGTTTGTACCATGAATTCGGGACCACCCTGTATACTGGCTGAAACCCATCACATTATTTTATGAAATACTACTGTAGACCAAAATCAATACTTTAATTCAAATTATTCAAATATGCATGTTACGTATATTAAATCTTAGTACCGGTAATAAACTCAAGTTTATCTATGTCAGATACCGACATATACAAGCAGATCCTTACAGAATATGATCTGGAATCGGACAGGGTTATATGGCTTAAACGCGTGTCTTCTTTGAGCATCTTCTATTGAAAATTAACTTTCAATGCTGGATTGAAGGGTTGAAAATCAATGATCTTTGTAGGTGCCTACTACCAATTAAGTTCAATATTAAGTGATAAATAAGGTTTATTACTATTACTAAGGTTCAATACGCACATATATTGATCTTTCTAAAAGAAACTTGAAAATATTGAGCAATAAAATTTGAATTAACGTTATGAGTTTTGTCTATTACAGCCTTTAAAAATGTTAAGACTTTTGCATACAAAGATATGGTTGGTATATAAGAGATTAAAATTACTTAAAATATGGCATCAACTTAAAATTTTGTCTCTTTTTCATACCTTTATAATTAAATCTGAAGAAATCACAAACTTTTACTCCTAAAATAGTGAAATCCATTAAAAATCTGACACCAAGTAGAATAGAATGAAATTGGTTCCAGTTTAACAAAACACATGTTTTAAACAATGATATTTAGACTTAAGGCAGACTAAGTTGAAAGGCCGGTATAACACTATAAAAGTTATTTGACAAAGATCTTTTATAAAACTTTCATTCAAAAGCATTTTATAAAATGTCTTTTATTTAATAATACGGCCGGTATTAAGCTATAAAAGTTCTTTGAAAATATCTTTTATAAAACTTGTATTCTTACCGATGTAACAAATTTATCAATTCCATTCATTGTAATGGCTTCCATTTTAAAGATTAGGAATTAAAAAAAGTATGGTAAGACCATGGATTGCTCGACGAGAGTTAATGTATCCGGACACGTTGGAGGCCCTTTTTTTTTAAATGGAGTATAGAAACATTTTAATGATATTTTTATGTTTAGTGTTATTAAAAATAGCATTGGGCTATAAATTTTTAAATTATATATTAATAATTTTGTAAAAATGATAATTATGTATGAAATGTTAAGGAAATTTGTCAAAAACTTCAAATGTGCTAAATGAAAATCTATTCAACCAATTTGAAAAATGATGTTTCCAAAAAAAACTACATGCATTTTTCTAGTGAATGAACTAGAATCAAAAGGATACATAACCAAACAAAAATTCTACAAGCGATCGAAAAATGAATGCAAGATTTTTGAAAGTTTTACTGTCATATTTCTTAAATAAATTACCATAATTTGAAATTTTCAACTCATCATAATTATTCTAGTTCATTCACTAGACAACATTATAAAGAAAAAGTTCTCAAAATTTTACAGAATCCGTCAATAACTATCTGTGTTATAACATTTGAAGTGATAAAATAATGTAAAAATATTAGTTTAGAGTAAAAGCAGTTTGAAGTGCATCGTTTGCTCTTTCTTGCTTTTACTGTTTGTGTAAACAATTTTGTTTTTCACTTCGCTTTAAAAATGTTCACACAATTTCCAAAAGAGAAAGCATTTAAACATTTGAGAAACCTTTCTAAAATTATATTTGCAAGAAAAGTAAGTTTTAAATTTAAATTTTGACAGGTTTTTGGTCTTTTAATGGCCACTTCCGGTGGTTTCCAAACCTACTTCTGATTTTCCCGGCTTGATTAAAATCGTAATATCTCTGCAACTAATTAACTTAGAGAAAAAATCAAACATACTTCGGAAAGTCAAATAAATATTCTACCAAATAAGATCAAAAACTGCTTTTTGAATATTTGGTCAAAAATGACATTTTTAACGTGTTCGGATACCTTGATGGATAAAGTTACTTAGAATTATTTGACTCTGAAGGTGGGACCTTACATATCAAGGAAAATTCACTTACTTTCAACTTTTCCACAATACTGGCTCGTCAACCCGTTAAATTTTTTTTTTAAACTTACTACATAGTGGTGTACTGGAATTCATTTTCATTCAAAACATTTTCTATTTCTTTATAAGCATCCAACCGTTTGTTTCAGTTTTTGTAGTCAACATTTCAGGCATCATGGAGAAATTTAAATCCCTGATATTCACATAATATCATTTTTTGTAGCATAACCACCTATCACTCATTTTTGACGTAGAATACGTTTTACCTTTCGAAACAGGAGTAACACACTTAATTTCCAAATGTCAGAAAAAAACGTAATTGGGAAAAATTTAATGATTTAAAACATATAAATGATACGTAAATGAACAATATCGCGTTAAAAAAGCATTAAACAATGTTATAAATGCTCATTGATCGGGTGATGCAATCGCAGAGTAAACTTGAGTCACGAAAATGCGCACTGACGCTTACTTTAATTTAGTCTAGCTCCGGCCTCCTTTGTGTAACCACGACATTTAAGGTGTCATTTTAAGGTGTCTTGAGAAATGTCTGTTCAAACCGGTTTTTGTAAAAATTTTGGTTACCTTAAAATAATATAATTAATTTCAAGATTATTCAACTTAAGTACTGAGTAATCATCTATAAGTTTTGATGTAGAGAATATCGGTCGAACAAAGTAAAACTTTCACTTCTCAAAAGCTACAAAGTTTTCGAAGAAAGATATTTCTCAATTTGATCCAAATATTAGTGAAGTATCCTGGAATATTCAAAGCTGAATGAGCCACAAACATCCAATCCACATGTTGTTCTACGTACGCGAATCAAATCTACGGATTGAAACTAAACTTTTAAACCGTAAAATTTTTAACAAAGTAGAAAGAATTAATTTAGAAGACAAAAAACCTGTTTGAATTTGATGCTATTATGATGATAATATAAGAACGAGCTATATATCAGCTTAGCGAACCTAGCTGCTAGACTTTAAGGATTTTTTCTGAAACTACACTGTCATGGCCGTCCTGATTTTTTATTAAATTTGCTTAGCATATTGCTATTATTTATATATATAAATAAAATATAATATTTTAAACTTCATACGTTCTTCCTAGAAATGGACATATGGGTTGGGATATGGGTTTGTATTTGGATATGATCCAAATACAACCCCATATATTTTAAAGTTCTAAATGTGTAATTTATACATTTCTACACTTATTAATTTTTATTCTTCACAAATTGATAGTATTATTTAATAATTTAACTGTCAAGTGATTTAGAGTGAGAGCACTCTGCGAGCTAGCGAATACATGAAAATTACTTAGCAATCTTCGGGGTTAAGTAAGCGGGAGAAAGAAGAGTGTGTGGTCCCTATTTATTACATGATTATCTACAGGGGTTGGACAAAAATATGGAAGCCTAATATGGTGTAGGAAACCGTTGGCATTAAAAGCAGGTTGCAGTCTTCTCGGAATGGATAAATACAGTTCCTGTATGCTTGCCAAGGGAATCTTGTACCATTCTTCCTGGAAAACGGTGGCAAATTCAGATAACGATGATGGCGGTACATAGCGATCACGCACTTTCCTCTCCAATGTAGATCACAAAGATTCAATAACATTGAGGTCTGGTGACTGTGGTGGCCAGGGGAGATGTGACAAATCATTCTCGTGATCAGAAAACCATTCCTGGACGATGTGAGCTGTGTGAACAGGGGCTTTGTCGTCTTAGAAGACACCATGACCATTGGAGAACAAAGTTTGTACCATGGGATGGACTTGATCGGTCAAAATGTTCACACAATCCTTGGCCCAAACCATCACAGAACCCCCTCCATGTTTCACTCGTGGCAACAAGCAGCCAGTATTTTGGCTTGAGATGGCGTTCGCCAGACGTAAACTCGGCCAAAAGTAGGGAAAAGTGGGAAACAAGACTCATCCGACCAAATTACTGACTTCCATTACTCCATAGTCCAGGCTTTATAACTTAAACACCACTTTTTCATGTTACAGGCATTAGCATCACTTATGAATGGTTTTTTTCATTACAGCTCAGCCAGAATACCCTGCTTATGGAGCTCCTTTCTTATTGTTTTGGAACTCACAGGGTTTGTGAGCACGAAATTCATTTCAGCAGTAACTTTTGCAGCTGTGGTCTTATTTTTAGTCACAATCTTCCTTAATGATCGTCTGTCACGATCACTCAACACACACTTTCGTCCGAGCTGTGATTTAGCATATGATGTTTTTCCGCTTTTCAAATATGCGGAATAAATCTTAGATACAGTACCTTATGAAACACAAAACACTTCGGCTACCTTGCTTACGGAAGCACCCACCAGACGAGCTCCAACAATTTGCACACGTTCGAAGTTTGTTAACTCTGACATGATGCAATTACAACTTCACAGAACAGCGCCTCGACAACGACTGACCTGCGCAGCGTATTTACGACGCTGTATAAGTGGCGTCATTAGGCGAAAACATCAACACCACCTACACATTTCACTAGAATAAACATTCCTTTTCAAGCATGCATTTCACGGGGTGTTTCTATAATTTTGTCCAACCCCTGTAAGTATACACTGGATCCATTAAATATATATCGCCAATATTTTTAATTACATTCATCAACTTCACAGAAGTTATACAGAAAAATTAGAAGTGTTGGATGAAACTGAGAAATTCAAGAAGCATATGATGTAGAAATAACCTGAAAACACAAATAATCAAATTAAATTACTAAACGGAGAATTTTTAGTGGCCGAAAAAAATTAAAACTTGTCAAAAATCCAAAATATCTCGAACAATTTTACAAACCATTTTGACTAAATCAAACTTAACTTGTGCAGAAAGGACATTGTCATTAAGTACTATTTTTTATGGAGAATTTCGTAAAAGTAACTAAAAATATCAATAAATGCTTTTGTAATGCTTAAACTAGAAGTTATTGCTACCTACTGAATAAAAAAAATGCAATTTTGACAAAGGACTGATTTTTATTTAATAAAATAGCTAATTTTATTTCTGCAATATATTGCGTATAAATTTTTAAAATGTCCATTGAATTTATAATATAGTAACCGATATTGATTTGGTAATGGAATTGCATCTCATGGGTACCCATGATTTTCAAAATTATAACACAAAAACATGAGATTATAGAAAATCCTGGTGCCCCAAACTCTAAGACTGGGTATTGAAACACATTCAATGTGTTGTTTCAGCTACTGAGAGATACCGTATACTTTCCTGCGTACATAGTCTCGAATTCCGAAACCTATGGTTTCAATTGAAAATAGCACTGTTAATTATTATTTTGTCAAGAAAATGCTAAGGAAGATCAAAAAGATATGAATTCTTAAAACACTCGTTTTGGTTTGGAATCCAAAAACTGTGTTAAGAGCTTTAATTAAGTTTGAACCTACTTATAAATTTTGTAAATTATGTTTAACATTAAAATTAAAATCAAAACTGTCGTTGATTGATTAAAGATTCACTACACAGTACACTATCAATTCGTACTACATTCATTTCATTTTCTGAAGTTTCTGAAAACATTATTTTGTGGTCCTAACATTTTTTGCATAGTTTATGTTTCTAATATGAGTATAAATAGTTAAATAAATTATTCTTCAGGGGAAAGTACGGTTGATGATAAACGTAAAAGGGCAAGAACATCCTTCACATCAGGCCAAATAAAAGCTCTGGAGACAGAATTTGAGAAAAACAAGTACTTATCAGTCTCTAAACGACTTCAACTAGCTAAGACTTTGAAATTATCAGAAACTCAGGTAAGTAATACATTACCCTGCATTTTATATATCTGTTTCTTCATTTATTTGAAAAATAATGTCACTGCCCAAGCAATCGAGTTCACGAGAACATCCCATTTCAAGTTTAAAACTACCACCTTCCCATTACGTTAACATTATTTTAAAATCCATAATTACTCAATTAGTTGCATTCGAACCATTTATACGTTTTTGCCAATTTATTAAATCATCCTCTGTCAAAGTTATTAGTTAAGAAGTTAATTTTTGGTCGGATTTTAAATGTTGAAATTCTTGAAAAAAATCTTTACTTTTTGGACTTCTTTGGTGGAAAAAATTGTCCAAAACTATTTTTTTAGCAACTTCATGGAGGTTCAAAATATGAAAGATGGTATTAGAAATAATTTCTAACAGGAATAGTATTTCAAAACAAATTAGAATTTGATATATCACTGTTAAAATACATGCTAAATAGCTAATTATATCAAATCTAAGTAATTAATAATTAGTTTAATCAAAAAATTTCACACTTAGATTAGTTTAAATTTAAGCCAATGACTTATTGTTAAAACTGAAAAATTTACTAGTGTATGGGAAGGGGGGGGCACAGTGTTACATGGGGTACAGTGTTACAGTGAATTTTGTTTTAAAGTGGTAGCATAATTAGCTCCAATTTGTTTACAATCTTGTTATGGGAAGGTGTTAGTCTTGTTATGGGAAGTCCTCTTGTTTTTCAGAAGTCCATGTGTTTTGGAAAAATTTGCATCACTAGTTACATTTGTGTAAGCAAATCTCTATTTTTGCATGTTAAAAGTAAAATTGTGTGTTTTTAATTAAATTATCTTTATTCATGAATGGCGCTTATTTTATAATGAATAATATTTTAGTCGTAAATCTAATTGTGTTTAAAATAGATAATCTAAATTCACACTGTGTAGTCATAAAAAAATTTTGTTACAAGCTGCGTCAGATAGGGTACAGTGTTACAGAATGAAATGGGGCACACTGTTACATACATAATTTGTCCAATTCACACATTACAAACAAGTATATGTTTCACAATGCAACTTTTATTACTCTTATAACTCTGTATTTTTCATTTTAAGATTTTTAATTATAAATATTAATGATAACTTAAATAAATTGGTTCATTTTTTATTTAAATAATCTTTCTTTACATGATTAGCAGTTTCTTTTGTTAATTCATTCGATACATTTACAAGCTAACAAAATTATGTGTTCTTAAGAAGTAAGGTCTTTCCCTAAAGCCCCACCCCAAAAAACTGCACAAAATAGATGACGGGTTAAATGTTGGATAAAAAAAATAATAATTGAACATCGCATTAAATTAATTTTAAAATTTTCAAGATTAAATTTTAAAAATCGGGCTGGTCTATAAAATCGCAAAAAATTTGGGACTACATGTGTGTCAAATTTCATTATTGTAAATGCCATAAATTCGTCAGTACACGGCGTACACGCACACACAGAAACTTCATTTTATAATAGTAGATATAGCAACTCCATATATTTTGATGAGACTAAATTTTCTATCGAGAAAATCATCATATCTTTTTGGCAAAAATGACTAAAAATAGCTATTGTTAAGTGTATTATAGTCAAAACAATGATAATAGAAAATAGCTAAAATATTTTGCAGTCATATAAACAAATTCTTTCACATTCGAAGTTCTGAATTTTCATATTTAATCCAGAAACAGTTGGACAAACGACCTAAAACTGGATACCTAAGATTAGATTTTGATATAAATTGGTAATTTAACATCACAATTGGTATTACCATTTGAAATTATGCAGATTGTGCTCACTATGATATGAAGACAGATCCTATTGTAAATTGTATGCAGATGAATTTACACAGAAGACTTTAAACTGGTACAGTGTCTCACGACACTAGGCACGAGAGTGGGTGTTGGTGTTAGTTATTTATCCCCAATCGAATGGAACCTTTGAATTTATAATATGAACGAGATGCACGAACATAGAAGGCTGCTTCGTGTTACCCGAAACTGTTCAATGAAATATAAAAAATAAAGATAATTTTTTCAATAAATTCAAATATTTCTTCCCTAGATAAAAATTTGGTTTCAAAACAGAAGAACAAAATGGAAACGGAAGTACAGTACTGACTTGGAAGTTCTTGCTCAACACTACTATCAGTCTATGGGATTATATGCAGCGCGGCCAATGGTTATAGGAGATAGACTATGGCTGTTCAATTACCCGCCAGAGACATCAGCAGTGGTGCCAAATTTACTCGGACAGAATATGCAACCTGTGTTGGACTCACCTGTACATGACATGTCACCAGTTCCAACACGACTTTTACCGCCATTCGAATGATTCACGATATCATCAGAACTTATGTCTTTATGAAAATAATAAAATCTCTGCTGTTATATATTTTAAAACTTTTATTTGGTATTGTCTAATATTTTAGTATGAAACATTCTCCATAAAGGTTATGCCAATGGATTTACCATCAAGAAAGTTATCTAACACAAAACCGAAATATGTATCAGTTCTAAGCAGGCTGAGTAGACTGCATCCTAGAGACGCAAGTTAAGTGATTTTTGCAGAGAAAACTAAATACTTCTAGATATTGACTTACAAGGGCCCACCAGTGGTTGAACGGCTAAAGACGTCGCTCTTAAGAAACTGTACACTGAAGAGCTTGGTTATGAGTTCAAATCTCGTAAGTGCTATTGTTTGATTTAAGTCTCCTGGTTTCTTCAAAAGGACAATTGAATTCGGCTTAGGTTTACAAAGTCCTTCAGGATGGCATGTCTCCCTCAGTTTAGAGTGGGTATGGTGTGACAGTATCCGGTGTGCCGGAAACACAGGGACTGACACATTATCGCCAATTATTGCTTGAAGGATTGTACGTCTATAAACTGGCATTATAATAGAAAAAAAGTATTAATTTACAATATACTTTTAAAATTAATTAAATTTATAAACTTATTCATTGTATAGGCATCCAATAGTATAAACAGACCCAACGCAATAAGGAACTCAGAATTAAAACAGTAGCATCATATAGGAATACAGGCTGTAGAGGGGTGGAAAATCTAGAAAGATTCATCGTAGGGGTAAGTGATGGAAAGCGATGGGATCAATGAAAAATTGTGGTATTACATATTTCTAGTTCGTTTCTACCATTAACATGTGATTGAAAAAAAACAAAGGGGTATGCTAATATTGTTCATTGTAGTATCATGATGAAAGTGCGTATAGTTTTTGTCCGTACACACTATGTGAGGTAATAGTTTGAAGGACGTTATTAAAATTAAAATTTTCGGGTGTAACTATTCCAATTTTTTGACAGGAAATTAGGTAATGTAATTTTTTTGCCATCTTCATTATTTTTACCTCGGCGATCAGAAAGATGAGCCGTATTATAAGTTCATCTATGAGCGCTAAAAGGGTAAATCTGGTCTTAAAAAGCGCAGTGGCATGTAAATTTAAATTTTTTGTAATTCAAGCTCCAATTAAATAACTGTACCATCATTTTGCATTACGTACATAACTCGAAGAACTAACTACCTCAACTGCGTAGGTTTACAACTAAAACAATTTGCTTAGAAAAGACGGACATTTATGATAGTGGCCTCGATATAAATCCTTAGAGTTATTTTCTGTAAGCGAGGTACGCTTGTGATAGTTGACATTTCTATTTTGCTGAACCAGATGTTCTCTATAATGTCTTACTAAAAAGTGAATCTGCGTTTTTGGAAGAAAACAATTTGTTGCCAAGTTATGGTTGTTTTTATAGGTCAGGTAAATGTCGTTTTCTTGCAGTGTAGCAAAATACGGCAAAGTGTAATTTAAATTTCTGGAAAACTTTAAATAACTGTCCAAGGATTTCTTTCATAATTAACTTATATAATACCAGTACTAAGTTTTAGAAATGAGAATTTCTTGACATCTTGATAAAGTTTGCAGGAAGGGGACCCCAAAATTAGGGTTCTGTGAGTGGAAATGTCCAATTTTCAGGAATTTAAAGCTAAAATTCCGCAAACTTCAGACAGGTGCCAAACTTTTTTATGTAAATTATGTTTGAGCATCCTGTCTAGGCAATTACTGCATGAAAACAATTTTGGCATTTAAGGAGTTTTCCAGAAATTGATCTTAAAAATCATAAACATGCTATTAGTGCCAGAAGATAGCATAATTGTTATATAACATCATCCCATTGTCTGTTCCCTGGCACTATTACCAGTTTTTTTATTAATAGGAGTTACGTTATTATCAAAATGTTCAAAAACTGCCAATTTTGTGTTGCATTTTAAACTATCGAAACTTCAAACTATTACCTTGACAATGGTTTTTTTTATCAATTACATCCTGGATATAGACATGGATGTGAAGTTTTAAATATTCCTTCACTGCAGCTTTACTAAATGGAGAAGAAATTGATAAAAATCATGTTTGTATCAAATTTCCTTGAACCCAATATATAAGAAAGTCTTCAACTTTCAGAAGGGAAGTAAGTGTTATTTCTAGATAAATTGCAGTTATTTGACATTTTTCATGTGTTTGAATGACATGGACTGAACACTTGGAATAATTACTAAAATATGTCAGAATAGAAAATACTTCAATGACAAATAACTGTGCAATACTAAAAACTTTTACTATCATACACAAACCAATAAATGGTATTCAAAAATTACATTTGTATGTACAACTGTGTTTAGTATTGTTTTAAAAAAATTAAAATTACCAACTTATTTACATGGAATCTATTTTTCTGTCTAAAGTTGATAGCTGAAATCTGAGTTGCAAAAGTTTTCACTTTTACGCTGTTCTCAACTTATTTAAATTTCTTATATGAGTTCTTTAAATCCTTCTCTTCTTCGTTGGAAAGGTAAAAAGGAGGCATTCCACTTATTTCAACTGGTCAAAAGAAAATAACGCTCTTATTGATATTTTCAATATCTGGACGCCTTGGCCTGTCGTAAGAAACTCCATGTGTCTTAGTAATAGTGTCTTCCGGGCACATGATTTTTCCTATATAACAGTTTTTGGTATAGTACACACCATAGTATTTATATTGTTCTATTTTCGGCTGATATCTAGTTGGTATTTCTTCCATTAGTAAATTATGCACAATCTCAGCAATGGTTTGGCAAGTTTCTTTGTAATGGCATTCGTCTATTACAGATTCTAAACACATCTTCCTCATCCTCTTCATGGCTTATATCCTTATCAACATGCCGACCAACCGGTATAGTGGTTAAGGTGTTAGCCTCTAGATCGGAAGGTTCCTGGTTCGAATCCTGGTACGGGCATAGATGTTTGTAAGCGTATGGTGTAGAGGCGGCTGGTGCACCTTAAATCTGTCGTGGCCGAAAGTCCTCACGTTGGGTTGGCGTGGAAGTTTGGAGAGTGGGATGCCAGCTCAGGTGTTGCTTCGTCATCTGACCGTGGTTCAAAATTACGAGGTGTTGTCCTCGGATCTTTCCCGCAAGGGACTGATCCCGGACCGTCGTCAATAGCCCGTTGTGTTGCTCTAGTACGACGTTAAAGAAAATTACCATTACCATTAAATTACCTTATCAACATCTACTTTGATTGTGTTTTTGTTCAAGTAAGCATGTAGGGTCTGTTTCTTTTTGTGTAATGCCAACTTGGAAAATTTTATCGCCATATTTGTTGACTAAACTCTTGATTTTTTTCACAAGAGCTTCAGGACTAATTTTTTTGATTGAAGATTTGCTGAGTGATACGGTGTAACTTTCAAATTGTTCTTCAGCATGCAGAATTTCAACAACAGATGGCTTTACATTCCTAACTCCCCCTAGAGATAGAAGTTCTGTAAAGGTATCTTGTAATGAAGAAGCATCATGACAACCATGGAGGTAGCTTTTTCTGTGCTTTCTGATGACTGCTGAATCTCGATATCATTGGTTCTTGCCATGCTGTTAATTTAATTCACTCTGTATAATTTCAAATCCTATTTCCAATGGGAGTGCTGCTTTTCCTGCTATAATATTGACTGTTGAATAGCATCCAGCATTGTCACTCCTATCAACAATTTATGAAACACCAGAGAAGTCTTTATTGACTTGCGATAACACATGTTTGAAATTATATAATACAGCATACATATCTTAGATGCAATTTTCTGCAAGTGTTGAGTAGGTCACCTTTTCCTGTTTGCCATCTTTACCCATTATTTTAGGAGGTATAATGTAAAATTGGAATTGATTTTTTAAAAAGTCACGGTAAACTACTATCTTGAAGTGGTTTCGATGTATAACATAGATATAATTAAATTTGTATCACATATAATTTAATAACATTAAATTTAATGGTATAATCAATATTAAGGTTAATAATTTATTAATTTTTATAGTTAAATTTGATCAACTAAAAAAGGTTAAATGCAACACAGAGTTGGCAGTTTTTGAACATTTTGATAATACCATAACTCCCATTTATAAAAAAAAACTGTGAATAATGCCAAGGAACAGTTTTGAGATATTTAACGTTAAAAAATGGTGGAATTTGGAATAAATCGGTTTTTAAGATGAATTTCTGGAAAACTCCTTAGAGTTGCCAAAATTATTTTCATGTAGTAATAGCCTAGACGGGATGCTAAAACATAATTCACATGAAAAAGTTTGGCACCTCTCTGAAGTTTGTGGAATTTAAACTTTAAATTTCTGTAAATTGGACATTTCTGCTCACAGAACCCTAATTTTGGGGGTCCCCTTCCTGCAGACTTTAGCAAGATGCAATGAAATTCTCATTTCTAAAACTTAGTACTGGTATTATATAAGTAGATTATGAAAAAAATCCTTGGCGCTTATCTAAAGTTTTTCAGAAATTAAAATTACATTTTGCCATATTTCAGCTATACTAGTGTAAGAACCAGCGAGGACCAGCTTTGTTGGGCTTGAGCCTGTAGCTGGTCGTCAATATTTGTATTTGTAAAACGACCTTTACCCCCTATAAAAACAACCGTAAATCGGCCAAAAAAAATGTTGAACATATTTTTCTTCTGATGTGCAATTAGAATACATAGAAGCATGTATGATGCAAATTTCAGGAAAATAAAAAATGTCAACTTGCACACTCCCATAGAAAGTGTACCTCGCTTACAGAAAATCACTCTTAATGTGGTTTAGTCTGTATTGATAACTGAAATAATGAAAATATTTTCTGTCTGAAAAGGATAATTACTGTGTGCGATACAAAGTTAGCTCCATTCAACATTTAAAGAGCTGAAAAAAAATTTGAGATAGGATTGGGATTGGATATTCTAGATAGACTTAGGCGATTGCCAGTGGTTCATGAGATACATTTGCAATGAATACTTCTCATCAATTACTTTTCCACTATTAGGGAAAATGAAATGGCAGATAACTCAGAAAAGGAGAGCATCTCTCAGAGCCATTTAATCAATTAATTTTTTTACTCGTGAAATTTTTGTGAAAAATTAACTTCCAAACTAGTTAAATTCCTCCCATCCATGACTGGTACATGAGAAAACATTCCTGGGGTGCTTTAAAATGATAGAGGTCAGCAGACTGCCATCTCTAGGTTGGTCAGTGGACATTTGACATCAGCGTGCTTTTTAGGTTTCCTTGATCCGTTTGAAATGCAATATGAAGCAATCCTCTTCTAGTCACCAACTTTTTGATTGGGGCCAGTCTTGGAGATCTAAATTTTTTAGTGTAAATCTTGGTCATTTTGAAGGTACATGAACTCATGGACTTGACCAAGATCAAATGGGATAGTTTATGTTTATAGTATTCGTATGTTTAAATGAATATCTGTTTTCCCTCGTTATTTATAGGTATATGTTGGTAGCTTTATTTGTGTCCTCCTTATTATTTAAAAGATTATAAACCTATTGGGTGCAAAACATTTTGCAAGATGATCATTCTGAAGCTTCTATACACTTCCTCCACTATCAAATATGTTTAAAATTTACTTTTCTGTAAAATAAAATCCTGAATCACTCGTTTCTCTTCCATCAATCATCTCTTGGATAGCAAAAAGTAACCGTAGAGAGCCAAACCAAAAAACAATTATCAGAAAACTATTCGGTAGCACTTGATCAACACCGCCTCTATACAAAGCCTCCGTACGGTATTATGACGTCACAAACCGAAGTTCTACCAGCCGTTGTTGATCATAAACTTATAACTACGTGAACTCATATTTCAGCTGTTTATTTGTCTTTTGTTACGTTGAAATATTTTAAGAAACGCTCTCAATCTTTGTAGATTTGAAAAAAAAAAGAGGAATTGATTTTTGGACAGAAGAAAACTGCAGAAAACAATCTTTTAAAACATAAAAGAACTTTGAAAATAGAAACTAATGATCAACATAAAACTTGGTTATTTTAATCCATTTAAAGCTTTTAACAGGTAGGTATAATATACCAAGAAATAATTTATATAATAAAATATAAAAATTAATTGAATCAGAAAATAGAAAAACTTATCAATTATGAATATCTGATTCAAAGCAAGTGTGCGTTTAGTGTTTTAGCTACCTTAGTTTTTACCTTTTTTAGCTACCTTAATTAGCTACCTTTCTTTTCGATCATTTCACAATATACACTTCAGTTTCTTTTTTTTCCAGATTTATTATATATTTATATATTATATATTTTGGCGGAAAAAAAAATTAACTTTGCCTCATAATGATTCACAAATTGTATCTTATCTCACATGCATTAAATCAAATTTTATGCAGATTTATTAACAATATATTTTGTTTCAAAAACTTATTTTGTTTTATGCATTTAATCACTCTTTTAAAAACTTTTAAACTAATAAAACAAATGCAACACATACATGAAATACAAATCTTTATTATATTTTTTGGCATGAAATTGTTACAGGTGTCAGTAATACGCAAAACATTTATTTAAAATTACTTTTGTTGTTATACATTACTTTTGCAACATCTCAGTGTTTCGCTTTTTACAATGTTTCCTCCCTTCTTTCACTTTAATGAAACTATGGTTTTCTTTAATACAGATTTTGAAAACCTTGGACCCACTGTGATAATTTATCTTTAAGCACTGAAACACAATTTGTTAGGCATATTCTGAAATAAAATGCATTTAAAAAAATTTAATTCTTTTTACAGCTTTCGTATTTCATAAAAGGTTGTGACATTATTATGGTTAAAATTTATTTTATTTACAGAATGTTTAGCTTTAATTTTATTCCAAATGTTTTAATACTAGTGCAAAACAGATTATATATAAAATATAATGGTAATAAGATTTACTAGCTATAGTAAAGTTACCAGAAGCTTTATATACGTAGGTATAACAAAATTATTTTGTAAACCATAAGGATAAAAGTAAAAACGTATTCAATCGTACAATATAATTTTCCAACCACAATCTATGACTTTTACTAACTATAACCTTATGAATATTAATAATAATATCAAAGGAATGAAAATGACTTATTTCAATGTGATTGTTATAGTTTTTTTTAAATTTATTAGCATTAAAAGATTCCGTATCACGCCTGTGTGTGTATTGATTTATATATACATGTATGTAAATAGTTTTGGAAATTTGTCCTATATAATTGTAATGGCGAACTATGTAAGATATTATATAAATACAAGTTTTTTACAGAAAGAGAGAGTTAGACTAGCATCCTCATTGATTTGATTATGATTAGAACAAATACAAGTTTTATATCTTTCGTTACCACATTTTTTAGATTAAAGGAAATTAAGATAATTTATTATTCAAAAACAAAATGAAATTTTTTATCATTAATAATAATAATCATTAATAATTATTTTAAAGTATAAATTTAATTGATAAATTATTTTTAAAAGAAAATCAAACTTAAAAGGTATCTATTCAATGAAAAATTTGCCTCAGATTTCAAATCCAATAAAATTTTTATTCTATTTTTAACAATTGCTGAGACATAAAAAAGCACTGACGAACGCCAGTGATAACTTAAATAATTTCTTTTGCTTCACACTCTAATCCGTTTCTCAAGAAATCAAAATGAATGAATCTCGAATCAAACTAAGGTCATTCGAATCTGTTCTCTGCCATTCTAGACAATCACTGGTGCCTGGGCCAATCAGGATTAGACGTTCTTTTATTCAGGTGAAGACATTCGTAATTTCTACAACAAACAGGCCTGGTTTTGTCAACAAACGAATGCAACGGTGCATTTATTCAAATGCTATTGACTGAATATATAAATTCAGGTGCGTATGGCGAGGTCCTTGCTGACCTCGCCATACGCGCGTTGACACGCCTCATGTGAACGTAGCCTAAGAGTACACATAGACAGCTCGTGTATCTTTCTTGATGATTGATTGTTGTTTTTTCTGTGTGTTATTATCTATATATATAATTCTCTTACGTTACACGCAAAAAAGACGTTATTTGTTATCGCGTTTTGGCAACGTTGTACGATTGTTTGTTTATCACGAAGCCTCGCGCTTCAATTGCATTTATAGCGTTATCGGATGAAATTTTATTGAAAAAAAATGAAATTTTAGTCGAGCTGTTGCAGTTAATAATAGAAATCAAAGAAAGCGGAGGATCTTTTCAGGGCCATTTAAAAAAAGGTCCTTTTCAGGGCCAATAATTATAGTTCAACAAGACGCTTGCACTACAACTTTCGACAACAAACTCAATGAAAAAGCGTGGGTGGCTCGAGTGCAAGCGTAAATGTACATACAAACAACATGCTGGGTATTCAATTTCCAAATCAGCGCTCACATTTCGAGTCAAAATTTGCTACGTTTTCATTTGAATTTTGATTTTACAGGTACTGCGTACATCCTTTCTGAAAACAGAAAAAAAATTTAGATTTGAAAAATAATTTTTTTTGGAATATCATATTTTGTAAACAATTCCTTCTGCAAGGACACATGTCTTCATTAATGCGAGCGAAGCGAGCATAGGTTCGCGCAGCGAACCAATGAGGATTGTAAAGCAATCCTCCGGGAGTTGGCGAGCGTTAGCGAGCAGGGGGCGGGCACCCTTGTAGTCAATTTAAATTTCTTGTAAGTGAAACCTTCATTTCACCAATGCCTAAACGTAAGTGCACTTTTAATGTTAACTTATAAACTAAGTACCCGTTTTATATAAAACACAAAAGTAAGTGTTAAGAAATCCTGCCAAGAATTTCATTCTTTTTTAAAACTAGCCACTGCGTGGCTTGCCCGGCGTTGCCCATGCCCGTGATGTAAGTTATTAACCTGGTGTAAAATTTTCTGCAGATTTCACATCCGTTGAAATTTTTAATCTATCTTAAGCTATTCCGATTTAACGAAAAATAATTAACAATATCAGTCAAAATGTTTTTTTAATTTTTTGCCCTCATTCCCTGAAATGGAATAGGACAGGAAATGTAATCTGTTTCTTTTTTTTTAACGCGAAAGGTAGAATATGCAATCTGTTTCACGTGACGTCACAATCTCTTGCGAAAATATAAAAGATATATTCACTTTAAAAATTATTTATTTAAAGAAAATCATATTTTTAGATATCGATCTAAAGTGTAATTTTCCGCAGATTTCAAATCCGTTGAAATTTTTACTCTATCTTTAACGGTCTAGGAGATAGAAGAAAGAGCTGTGACTCCAGTAAAAAGATTTATGGTCTGGCTGAAAAATCATTCCTCCGCGCAAAATCAAAGCGGAAACGAAAAAAATATTTTTCTGAGCGTTCTCTGCGATGAGAAGAACTTGGCATGGTTCCAAGGATGACGGCAAGATCACACGTGGGTAAAAATAGTCAAGATTGGGGTGTTTCTTCTTTCACGGAAGAAAGGCGTTGAAAAATCGATGGAGAATAAAAATATTAAATTCATTTAAAATCTTCCGGATTGAATTTTAAAATTCGCCGCGACCCAAAAATTGCAAAACAATACCTGTGTGCAAAATCTTATTGCTGTAAGTGCCATTGAATCGTAAGTAGCCAAGACAACGGATAGACAAACACTTATTTTTATAATATTAGAGATCAACAAAGATACTTAAGCAAATCTGTTCTTCAGAAAATATAAGATCACATAAATTATTTGTGTTCTTTTCTTTAATAAATAAAAAATATAAAGAAATATGTGTTTTCTTGAATACTCATATTTTTACCTAAAAACTAGTACTACATGACCCGTTTGGAGGGGGAAAATAAGTGGTCAAGTTAACTATGCTTCTTTTATACTATTATAAAAGGAAGTGTTTGCCCTCCACTACTCAGTGTACTGACGAATCTCTAGCACTTACAATAATGAAATTGGCACTGAGGTAGTCCGAATTTTTTGAAATTTTTGTGCCCAGCCCGAATTTAAAATTTAATCTAGAACATTTTTTAGTAAATTTAAAGGAATTTAATTATTATTGTTTTCCTTAGAATGGTAAAATTATGACAGATTCTAAATTTAATTTTTCCGTTTCATTTTCTGAGGAACGATTTTTCAGCTGACGGAAAAAACAACTAAAGTTTTAACTGGAGTTGTGCAGTTTTTTTTTTCTTTCTTTTAAACCTTTAAAGATAAAGTAAAAATTTCAACGGATTCGAAATCTGCGGAAACTTTCGCATTAGATCGATACCTAAAAATATGTTTTCCTTTGAATAAATAATTTTTAAATTGTAACTTTTATATTTTTTTCAATACGAATTTGACCTTTGCATCACATATTCCATTTCCTGCTCTCAAACAATTCCGGCGAAGGAAAGCAAAACAAATAAAAAAATTTTGACTGGCATTGTTTAGTTCTTTTTTGGAAATTCGGGATCGTTAAAGATAGATTAAAAATTTCAAAGGATTTGAAATCTGTGGAAAATTTTACGCCAGATAGATACCTTATACGTTTGATTTTGTTTTAATAATTAATTTTTCAAGTAAATATTTATATTTTTGCAAGAGATTCTGACTTCCCGCCGATTGGATCCCTTTGCAATTCGAACTTGGCCGTATTTGACAACGCCATGATGACTGTTATCCAAAAGGCTACGAATTCCCATTTGGTTTGCATCGCAAGCCATATGGGAATTTGTAGCAATTACTGGGGGTCAGCGAGAAATGGCCACACCTAACCCCAAGAAAAGAACTGTCACGGACAACGCCGTGCTGGCCACTTAGTGGCTAGTGCATTATAAACCTCTATCTATTTCTGCACTCCACGTATTTCTAATGTACAGATATGAAGAAACATTGTATTACCTCATTTCCTCTAAATAGTGATATTTTTCATTAAGGAATTGCCCCATTCCCTCTAAATAGTGATATTAATCATCATTCGCAACAATTTATAATGAATACATTTTGATAATGCCATGTTAATTTTTGACACCAAAATTTTCATCGAAATCAATGACACTCGTAAATCTTCTCTATTCTAAAAAATTTGGTTTAAAACTACTTGGTGTTGTCCTCGGATCTTTCCATTCGGGTTTGATCCCAGACCGTTGTCAATAGCCCGTTGTGTTCATCCAGCGCGACTTCAATAAAATACCTACCTATCCTAAAAATGGAAAGATTCTGCATTTATAAATTGATTATCTCTATTAGCTTAACATATTTTTCCTACAAAAATAAATTTTGATTTTATTATTCCTATATTCAGAATTAAAAGATAAACCTTTTGAATATTTTAAAAGGAGATCCTTTTCAACTTACACCATTATTATGTGCAGAATAAATACTTCAAAAATCAGAAATACCTTTTTCGTGAGACGAACAAAAATTTCGCGATGCATTTTCCCCTAATTCACCATTATTAAACAGAAAACGGTCACCAATAAAGCAATATTGCGCGTTATAATATCTAGATTCAAAGCAACAAAGTGAAACAATTATTTTTCTTTAACGAAGTAACTTTGATTAGTCGAATAACACTCTATTCTAGATTTATGTTTATCATGTTTCAAATACTGCTGTTATACTCTGAGTATTTCGATGCGGGAAAATTCTGTTTTGTACTAATAATAATCATCAAGTCAATCAATTTAAGTTATGTTCATTGAAAATATTACATACTTTTGCAAGTCTTCGAATAGCAGGAGGTAAAATTTTCATATTCGAGGAATTTGGTTTTAAAGCAATTGATTCACACATAAACCGACGATTAGTATTGCTTTATACTTTTCCAAATTTCCTACCCAAAAGGTATGTTTTTTCGTCTGAAAACATATGCATCAAGATAGCAAACGGTCGTAAGGAAAAGCTCTCGCCCATTACTGCATTCTTGACGGAGAAAAATCAAGTGGCAAGGGTGCTAAGCACTGAGTGAACAAAATGCCTTCGTAAACGCAAAGCGACGTCGGAATCCATATAATAGATGAGACAGAGCGATTAAGAAAACGATGCCGCTACTTCGTCTCGGGATAAATGTACTAATGAGCGGAAACTGCTGCCAACTGCATGTGGCGTTCACAGTGGCACCATCATACTTCATTTTCACTCACCTTATGGCATTGCCAAATTCTTGGAGAGGGGGAGAGATGGGTCAAATTGCGGCAAAAATCAGAGGATTTTTCTTGACATCAAAATATGTGTGCTATTATTCAACTCCTGTGATGATTGCTCGAAAAAAAATTAATTAACGCAATCTCCGAAGCTTTCAGACTGCAATACTTGACAATGGCAAGAGCATCAAAGTTTCATGGAGTGCAAATTTATAAATAACAAACGATATTTATTCAGAAGTAAAAAGTTCTGATTTATCTCTAATATTATAAAAGGAAGTGTTTGTTTTTCTGTTAGTTTGTTTCACGGCCACAAAATCTTGACAATCTATGGCACTTACAGCAATGAGATTTGGCACACAGGTAGTCCAAATTTTTGTGTAGCGGCGAAATTTTAAAATTTAATCTAGAAGATTTTTAAATGAATTTAATAGTTTTATTCTACATCGCTTTTTCAAACGCGGAGAACTTTTTCTATCCGTGTGACCTTGCAGTCAGGGTTTGGAATCATGACAAGTTTTTTTTCATCCGCGGAAAAAATAATTTTTTCATTTCCGCTTTGATTTTGCGCAGACGAATAAATTTCCAAACAGACAATAAATCTTTTAACTGAAGTAAGTTCTTTTTTCTGGCTTCCAGATGGAGTAAAAATTTCAACGGATTTGAAATCTGCGGAAAATTTCAGTTTAGTTTGATACCTAAAAATGTGATTTTCTTTAAATAAATAATTTTTTAATTAAATATATCTTCAACGGATTTGAAATCTGTAGAAAATTTTACACAAGATTAATACCTTACTTCACGGCGTGTCCGTTTGCTCCGCAAACCAACACCACGGGCACGGGCAACGCCGGGCTAGCCACACAGTGGCTAGTATTTTATAAGAGACTATAACTATTCGTTTAAAAGCACAAATTTGATACATGTTTTGCAAACAATTTTTATTAATATTTATTTTTCTTACGGGCTCCCTAGACGATCAATTTTATTGTTAGTGATTGATGGATTCGATTGATAGGTGCTTCAATGTAGCTTCAATCAACCCATCAATCTCATTCGGTCAATGAGCTACAAACATGCAAAAATTAAGAAAAAAAGAAGGAATGTTAGTTTTTTTTTTTAATTTTAGAATCATTCTAGCTTTTTGCCTCGTATGCTTCGGACGCGCAGACTGTGGAATAACGTTAAATTCTTGTTGATGTAAATAAGCTAATTTCTGAAGTTGTAAATATGTTATAATAAAAAAAGTAAGTTTTACAACTAAAAATCTGATACAGAAAGCCGAAAACGCACTTATGTTACCCAAATACAAGGTATTCATTTTCTAATTTACACCTTAAAAAAATGCAAATTGACAGAATACAGCGCAAAAATTAATAAACAGTGGGAAATATTTTCCATGTGGTACATTGATCCAGGCTCAATGAACCCCATTTGAAACTGGCTCAACATGCCCCACATCATCTCTGTACAGATAAATTTGTTTGAAGCGAAATAGGCTGGTAGTCACTACAAATATTTTAGACAATATTGGAGCTTTATTAACTGTGATCACAAAAATGAAAAGATTTTTAAGTTATCTATACAACTTTATAAGCTGAGCCGCGGTAGCTCAGTCAGTAGAGCGTCGTGCTCGCATCAGAAGGGTTGTGGGTTCTGTCCTCGGCGGAGCCTGCTATTCTGATGATTGCGAAATCGGCGCTTCGACCTGGCTAAAGACCGTCGTGTTCACTAATGGTGACTGGGGCACGTTAAATAGGTCGTGGTCACAATGTCCCCCATGTTCCCATACCAAATCAATACCTCTGGGGGTACCTGATCAGGGGGTTATCGGCTTCTGATTGGGATCTAAATTACGATATGTGTGAGTGAATGGATGTATGAAAGGAACCTTCCTGTAAAACGGATGTGTCATGTATGTCGAGCAAAGTCGGACTTCCTCCCAATGGGGCTTAATAACATGGAAGGCGCACCCCTCTTGCCGTCTTCGGCGGGCCTGGCACTCCCCTGGTCTGTCAGTGTAGGCATAAGAAACAACAACAACAACTTTATAAGCTACATGGTTGCCAATGCATATCATAAAATTTACTAAAGCTTACCTTATTTGACAAATCTGGATTTTTTTCTAAACTCCTCTGCACACATGAACACAATCACAATGGAGGTATGTAGTATTGTTGTTGTTATTGCGCTGTTGCAACAAATTTTGTATAAAAGCTGCAGTGTTGCTTTAAAATGAAAATTATCAATGTGCCCCACTTTTCCCTACAGTAGAGATTTGAATCCCAGATCCACATTTGTGTCAACAGATTTTTCAAGGAGTTAAAAATCACCTGCACTCAAAACCAACGGGACAGCTGTCAAAGATCACATGCGCGGCCCGGGCAGAAGGTTTCAGCTTAATTGAAAGGGACTTAAGAAATTTAGAAGACATAGACTAAAATAAGGAAACCGTTATAGATACAAAGCAATGAATAAAAATCATTAACTTGCTACGAAGAAATTCTGCGTAAAACAAAAAAGACATTATGTCGTCAGACTAATTTTAAAGATTTTATGAAACCATCTACATCGAAATAGCTTTTCAGTAACTCATTAATTTTTTAAATATTTTGTATTGATATGTATAAAGAGAACTGCCATTTTATTAAATATTTTTCTTCTAAACTAGTATTTGTGTTAGTCTTTTGTCCCAACTAAATAAAATTGTCCAATATCCGGACATTTTGCTAACCGGCGTATTTTTTTTTTCCTAATTTTTTTTTAACATCTTTTCGACAATTTTTAAAGAACAAAGAGTTAAACCTTAACCTAATTGATGAAACAACGCAAAATAACGGACATGTTCAGAGAAATACCACACAAAAAAATTAGAAGATTTGCAAGTAAAATTTGTTGTATTGTACTAAAAAGGTTTTTATTTCCTTTCTAAAAATTATTCCTATTTATATATCTGCTATTTTACTGTTGCAAACGCAAAATTCGAGCGGGGGGTGTAGATTAAAGTTATTTTTAAGTAAACAAATGCAAATCATCCAAAATCCGGAAAAGTTTGAAATCCGGAATGGCCGAGGTCCAGAAGATTTTGCACTTTCTACTATATTTATATGCAAAGTTGTACTTCGACATATTCGTACTACATAAATTCATATTGAGGAAATATAAAAGCTTCAATTGAAAACTTATTTATTAACAGAAATTTACATTTAAGGTATCTATCTAGTGTCAAATCTTCCGCAGATTTCAAATCCGTTGAAATTTTTACTCTATCTTTAACAATTACGTAAATAGAAACATGGATTAGAGAATAAAACAGCCCTAATGCCCGAAAGATTGACAATTGCGTATTTTAAAAGATCAATTAGCGCCGTCAGTGTCCATCAGTCAAAATTTCTATCAATGTGCGTCAATCGATTGACAATCGCGTCAATCGCCTCCTACTCGATTAATTGGTTACTTCAATGAGCCTCATTGACAGTAAAATTGATCGCCTGAGGAGCCCTTTAGTTTCGAATTAAATTTATGTACTTTCGCATGCGCTTTGAACTGCTTCCGTGTAAGTGCGCTTGTAATTTTCTACTATTTTACCATAATTATTATCGCTTGCATTATTCCATTCATCTTCAATGAAGTACAAAAGTATCCGCCTTAAAATTCCAACTAGTTCCATGAATTCCTTCTGTTGTTGTTTCTTATGCCTACACTGGCAGACCGGAGGAGTGCCAGGCCCGTCAAAGACGGCAAGAGGCGAGGGGGGTGCGCCTTCCTTGTTATTGAGCCCCATTGGGAGGAAGTCCGACTTAGCTCGACATACTTGACACATCCGTTTTACAGGAAGGTCCCTTTCATACATCCATTCACTCACACATATCGTAATTTAGAACCCAATCAGAGGCCGATAACCCCCTGATCAGGCACCCCCAGAGGTATTGATTTGGTATGGAAACATGGGGGACTTTATGACCACGACCTATTTAACGTGCCCCAGTCACCATTAGTGAACACGACGGTCTTTAGCCATGTCGAAACGCCGATCTCGCAAATGAATTCCTTCTTTCAAAATTTACCGCATAAAATCTCTGTCCTATTTCAATATCGAATCAAAATAATGGAATATGTATTAAAAGCATTGGTAAAAGTATTTAAAATGTAGAGATCTTTTTAAAATAAAATTGTTGGCTGTAAATTTGAATTAATATATAGATTTTGTTACACCAGTTATTCAAAAAGTAGTGCTGTGCTAATAAAGGTTTGGTAAGATTAAAACGACTTAAAATCTCTTCCCTCATATAATAGTAAAATCTATTGAAAATCTATCTTCAAGAAGAATGAAATTGCTTCCTATATGACCAAATCCTTATACAAACAATAAGACAAAACAATCTAAGATGAAACACAAAATTCAAAAAATCTTAGATTTTCAAGTTTTTGTATAACATTTTTGCTTTTTACGGCAATTGGTCAATACTTTTTTGTGTCTAGTCTGATTTCATTGATTATCTAGTATTTTAGCCCAAATTTTAATAATAATTTTATTATCTTGAAGCGATGTTGAAATACATAGACAGAGCTTGTGTGGCAAAATTTTAAATCGTAAATTTAATAACATTATGAAGAATTCATGAAAGTATTTAGAAACTTAAGGTGGACGAACACGTTTGTGACCCACTGTATGCATTCATCTTTATTGGCATTCGTTTGAAAAAAATTAAAAACAACGAATCAAATTATGTTCTAAGAAAATGTAGATAAGAAAAATTCTTGGAATTCGTTGATGGCCATATTAATAATGCTTAAATAAAAAATTATTATCAACCCCTTTCCTGTTATTCTATTGCTAGAGATATACTATTTATAAACAAGAATCTACAGATTTTGAAGACACACTTTTGATCTTATATTTAAACTGAAGGATTAACATCGGTACAACTATACCAGCTAAATCTCGTTTTTTAACAAACTTCTATTTTCCGAACCTTTTAAGTGTCATCCATAAATTAAATTTAAATCTTTTATCAGAACATTTTCGTTTCAGAACTTTCTCATTGGTCCCTTTAGGGGTTTGTAAAAAGAAACGTCGACTGTATTAGTGTAAAAGAGAATAAATTGATCGATAATCCACTTTACTTATATTTCTAATTGTGCTCGTTTGTGTTTCTTTGTGATTATTAATTTGTGCTTTTGAAATATTGGATTTAAATATGACACAAACACCTCGGCTTGCATTAGTTACTACTTCATCGGGATACTCTTTCTTCAGGTTCCATGGCACATGGCAGAGAAAATTATTTATTTATCCGTTTTAATAAAATGTTTTAAGGTGTGTCAGGCGGAGTAATTGTAAACAAGCGATACAAGCGCCCACGTGGGATTCCGAGAAACTAAAAAGTTGTGAAATCTGAAAGGTGGCAACCCATGAGAATGCAATGTGTCGATCCATCATTTCTTTGAACCACAGCTGATAACAATCTGTTTAGTTGCAAAATTTGTGGTTGAAACGTTTGGGTTTTAAAGTTGTTATGTCCTACATTTTCTGCTGCCCTCCACAATCTGTTAAAAGGTATGTTGTTTCAATATTTTACCAGTGATGCACTGGTGGAACAAGCCAATTGGTTTTATTTTCGCTTTTTGTCCCAGAAAAAGCTACATATAGGTGAGACACGCAGAAGGCGCCGAGGCATCATCAGCACCCGCTTTGACCAAGATGTCTGCGATCTCATTACCCTCACGGTCGGCAATGGACACTGGTTTTCCTTCGTACACGTCATGTTACCAACTTAATTTCTAAATGAATTTTTATGTTATGTACTTGTATATTCTTGTAAAACAAGTACTTCTATATTCTTGATTGTAAGTTCTTGTGTATAAAGAATAAAATGCATTACCGAAGATACTTCATTTGGTGACTGGACAATTTTCAACGAAGCCATCTGAAACGAGGTTACTACCCTGCATGACTGTTCTACACAAAAGTATGTGTTATTTTTGTTATATTCACGGAATGCTCTGACCAATTGCGATTTAGCTTTGTTATAGAACTTGGTAAGGTTTCGTTTTCCTATCAGTATCATAAGAGCTCGTAAAAATGGCGAATGCCGAGGTTACTACCAAGACCAGTACGGTAGAAACGCTTTCTAGAGTAGCAGTTAGAATACCCCTATATGGAAAAGTAACATATTGGTCTGGTTTGTACAGGTCGAGGCAGGTTCGCGGTCGCGCAGATAACAAGGTAACAAAATACAACCATGTGCAAGTAACCATTGACACGGAAACCCTCAATGCCGTTACCGATTTGATGCTGAAACCACCAGTTGATAAATATCTAGCATTAAAAAATAGACTTATTCAGGATTTTTTTCAGATTCACAGTCACAACAAATTCGAAAGCTTTTGTCTAACCTTACATCGGGAGATAGGAAACCGTCCGTATTGCTTCGGCAAATGCGTGAACAAGCTCAGAGTTCAGTTACAGACGAATTTTCAAAAACTATTTGGCTAGAACGCTTTCCAACTCATACTCAGGTAATATTATCAGCATTCTCTGCCGAATGAACTGAGTTAGCGACACTAGCAGACCAAATCAATGAGATTGAAACTGAACAGATAGTGTATGCCATGGCGCAATCTCTCGATTCTTCACAGAGCGAAAAAAACACAACTGAATTACAAAGGCGGGTCGATAAGCTAAGCATTCAAATGTCTGAGCTATGCAAAACTAGAGTGCCTATATAATAAGAGTGGCGACATACAAGAAACACTTTTTGATTGGCTTAGAGACCTTTTCTACCGCCCGAGGCGGTCTTTTCCTAACTCCCGTAGACTTAACACGGGAACTTTTTGTGTGTTCGAGAAAAACGTGCGTATATTAAATTAAAAAGAAAATATAGCTTATTCATGTTCCATTTCGTGTTCTAGAATGTTTATTTATTATTATTTTAGTGTTTTGTCAGTATAAATTTGAAGACTTTTTTAAAAAATAGCTTTTTTTGAACAACATGGTGTTTCCCACAATCTAAGTTAGCGCGTTGTGCAATCCATCTCATCAATTACGCACGTAATTGAGCGTTTATATGATTCATTTATACCGAATTGTATCCATATTATAACAATCGTATGCTTTTTGTTCTCCCTCAAATAATATATTAATTCGCCCAGCAACCTTCTTTGAGACGATTCTGGTAGAAAAATGGCTGCCGCGCATGCGCATTGGGCCAAATTTGGTCCCTTGTCGCCACTCTTATTATACAGGGTGTTTCAGTGAACCGTTTCAGAACTTCTAAGAGGGGTTGGGTACATCCTGATGAACCAAAATCATATACCAATGGGCAATCAGAAAAGCCTTACTGACGCGGTAGATGGCGTTGTTCGAAAATCCCGAGCTTTCGTGTAGGGAATCTTCATTTCGCACAAGAACGCCAAGTTAGTAGGATGGATGATTAAACGATCGCAGAGTTAGCCGATATGCATTTGGCATGCAAATTGTAGAGGGCCAGCCGCACAACGTTTGTACGCGGAACGATATCCGACGAGGCGTATCCCCAGTCATAATTTCTTTGCAAGACTGCACCAGAGGTTAGCTGAGACAGCTCATTAGAAAGAGCTGACAGGGACAGGGTAAGAACAGCAGGGACTCCAGACGTCGAACAGAATGTGCTGCAGCATGTACAGGGGAATCCAAGAACGAGTACACGAAGTGTAGCAAACGAAGTTGGGGTTTCCCATTACAGCGTCTGGAGGATTCTCCGAGAAGAAGAGATGCATCCGTTTCACGTGCAGCGTGTCCAGACACAGCAACCGGAGGATTATGCACCTCGTATTGCTTTCGCACAGTGGTACCTTGGGAAATGTGCTACAAATCCCCTTTTTCCTGCTGAAGTGTTGTTTTCCGATGAGTCATCCTTCACAAGTGAAGGAATTTTCAACACGCATAACGACCATATCTGGGCGGTCGAGAACCCGCATGCAATACGACGTCGTGCAGCACATATTCGATTTTCGGTCAATGTATGGGCCGGTATTATGGGAGATCACCTCATCGGACCTTACCCGTTACCGTCTCGTCTAACCGGACCTAACTACTTGCTCTTTCTGCAGCAAGTATTACCACAACTTTTGAGAGATGAACAGATTTCTGTATCGACGCAACAGACAATGTGGTTCCAATACGATGGAGCCCCTGCCCATTATAGCAGAGATGTTCGTAACTACCTGGATGTCAAATTTGGTCAGCAGTGGATCGGACGTGGTGGTCCCGTGCGTTGGCCTGCTCGGTCACCCGATCTATCATGTCTTGATTTTTATTTCTGGAGTCATCTGAAATCGCTAGTTTATGACACCCCTGTTGACAATGTTGAGGAGCTGGTTGCAAGAATTGCAGTAGCTGCCGGAGAAATTCGAGATATGCCTGGAGTATTCCAGAATGTTCTGATATCCATGCGTCGGAGATATGAGGCGTGCATTGTAGCCCGTGGAAGAAACTTCGAACACTTACTTTAATCCATGTACCTTTTGTTTCTTTTCATGTATTATTAAAACGATTTCTCACTTACGGTCTCTTTTCTTTACGGTGCTTCTGTGTACAACACCGCTTCAGGAAAGCATTTCCGACCCCACATTGCTATATGATTTCGAGTTGTCAGGATGTACCCTACCCCTCTTAGAAGTTCTGAAACGGTTCACTGAAACACCCTGTATAGGCACTCTATGCAAAACAGGTCCCAGGCGTACTTATTTTCGCAGTAGGTCGCATTACCGAGATAAATCTCACTCCAGACGTAGAGAGTTCCGCACACTGAAACTTAACCAAAATGAGTCGGGATTTTGTTTTAACCTTAATAAATTCGGTAGAAACGCTCGGAAATGTCGACAACCATATTCTTACGCCAATACACAAAAAATCTTATGGCCGCTGCTGTCAAATCTTATGTCAACACGCGAAGCACTCCTTGGCGTAGCAGCATTAGAGCAGTGCAGATTGCATGTCTATGATACAAACTCGAGATGTTAATTTTTAACCGATAGTGGTAGCAATATTTCATGCATTCTAACACCAAAACATTCAAATAGGCTGCGACAAAATAATTACCTTTATGCTGCCAATAATTCTAGAATACCGGTGTATGGTAGTAGGGTTCTTGAACTTAATATCGGATTGCGCAGAACATTTAGATGGTCATTCGTAATAGCAAATGTCTCTTGTCCCATAATAGGAGCAGACTTCTTAAAAAATGTTTCTCTACTGCTAGATTTAAACAGATTACAGCTAATTGACTCATTGACCGGTTTAACGACTAAAGGCGAATTAACTGTCACCGCTAAAACTCAAATTGAACTAATATCATATACAATGTCTTACAAATCATTATTTGAAAGTTTCCCAGAATTGTTAAATCCAATTCCATATTTTAAGCGTATGATACAGGTGCATTATATAGAAACTAGCGGTCCTCCGATATATTCCTTTTAGTAACTGCGTACCACTTGAAATGTTTAGAAAATTTTGGGCATGCCACCATTTCTATATTTTTTTAGAAACATATATATATATATATATATATATATATATATATATATATATGTCAGAAAAGTGCCCAATGGCTTCTTTTATTTTAATTAAAATAAAAGAAAGCTTCATATTTTATATTTAATACTCTTGTATTTCGTATCAGTGATATTTTAATAAAGGAAAAAATAAAACGATTAGTGAAAATTACAGTTTATTAGTCTAAAAACAAATAATTTTAAATAGTTAGTACAAACTAAGCAAACAAAGATTAACGTAATTAAAAATCAATTTTTAGTAAGAAACTTGTTGCTGTTTGTCTTTTATTAAAATATCAATATCAGGAGCAATGGAGCTTAACTTGGCACTCTTAAGTCCTTCGTAGAATATTTCGTAGAAAATTTGGGTCGCTCATATCATCCTTGCGTACCACCTGAAACGTTGCCGATTACCACCAGTGGTACGCATACCACTGGTTGGGAATCCCTGACCTAGAGCATATAAAACTGGTTCTGGAGAGATTGTCAAAATATGGTCTTGATGTGGATGTAGCGAAAAAAGTATTTCTACAAACTCCTGTCATTTCTTGGCAACGAAATCTCTCCTACGGGAATTCACCCGTTACAGGCCAAGATGGGTATCATTAGGCAGTATCTTCGATCACAGACACTGGCGCACCTTAAAAAATTTATTGGATTTTTAAATTACTTTCGAAGGTTTGTCAAAAATAACGCAACTCTCCTTACGCCCATAACAGATTTGTTACGAAAGGAAAAAACAGATTCATCGCCAATCGAATGGTCCGACGTGTTAAATGGCGGTTTTGAAACAACCAAACTAGCTTTAACAAATGCAACACTGGCGTTTACTGGTCAGGAAAACTCGCGTTTCATCCTGACGCCAGTGATTTCGCTATCGACTCAACCTTAAGTTTAAAAACTACAGAGGGGTTAAAGCCTCTCGCATTTTTTTTCTAGTCGCCTAAATGCTGCTCAATCACGGTATTCACGGATATAGATATCATTGGGATAACTGAAAGTTGGGCAAGCAGTGAAGATGCACAAATTTTAGAATTGAGTGGACTCGCAATGTTTAGGGAGGACAGAGT
This sequence comes from Metellina segmentata, assembly GCA_947359465.1. Taxonomy (NCBI): domain Eukaryota; kingdom Metazoa; phylum Arthropoda; class Arachnida; order Araneae; family Tetragnathidae; genus Metellina; species Metellina segmentata. The sequence goes on from OX375874.1 coordinate 55,806,926, forward strand.
GAATAGGAAAGGGGGTGGAGTTTGGATTTATGTGAGGGAATTCTTAAACTTTACGGAAATAAAGTTAAACTAGGGGGCCCGCCCCCTGCTCGCTAGCGCTCGCCAACGCCCGGAGGATTGCTTTGCAATCCTCACTGGTTCGCTGCGCGAACCTGTGGTCGCTTCGCTCGCATCAATGAAGACATGTGTCCTAGCAGAAGAGATTGTTTACAAAATATTATATTAAAAAAAAAAAAAAAAAACACTTTTTTTCTAATCTAAATTTGCTGTTTGCAGAAAAGATATATACAGTGCCTCTGAAATCAGAATTCAAATGAAAACTGTGCAAATTTTGACTCGAAATGAAATGTGATCGCTGCTTTGGAAATTGAATACCCAGCATGTTGTTTGTGTGTACATTTCCCCAGCACTCGAGCCACTCACTTTTTCATTGAGTTTGCTGTCTAAAGTTGAAGTTCAAGCGTATTGTTGAACTACAATTGTTGGCCCTGAAAAGATACCCCGTTTTCTTTGATTTCTATTACAAACTACAACAGCTCGACTAAAATTATTATTTTTTCAATAAAATTTCATCCGATTACGCTATGAATTCAATTGAGGCGCGAGACTTCGTGATGGTAAACAAACAATCGCACAATGTTGCCAAAACGCAATAACAAATAACGTCTTTTTTGCGTGCCACGTAAGAGAATTATATATATAGATAGTAAAACTGAGGGTATCGAATCAGTCTGGGTGAAACTGAATACAGGCAAAGGACTTATTCTGGGTAATATATATAGACCTCCTGTTTGTAGTGAAGAGCAGGAAAGTGGTATGTGCAATCTGATAAACGAAGCATGTCAAAAAGGAGAATTAATTTTAATGGAATTAAAATTAACTATAATTATCCAAATATTCACTGGACAAACAATCTAGCTACAAATGGGAAAGGGGCAGAATTTTTAGAAGGGATACAGGATTGTTTTTTGTACCAGATGGTGTATGAGGATACTAGGGACAATGCAATATTGGATTGGATTTTCAGCAATGATGAGGATAGGGTACAGGATTTGGTTATAGGTGAGCCACTGGGAGAAAGTGATCATAGAAGCATCAGATTAAGTATAAATTTTCAGTCAGCATACACAATCAATAGTAGGATAATTCCAAATTTCAGAAAGGTAAATTTTCATAAGATAAGGGAAGAGTTAAAGGAGACATTCAAAAGGGGATTAATAACACCGCATCATTCTGAACAATGGGAGGAATAAGTTAGACAGGGTGTTAAAAAAACATGTAACGTTCATAAAAAAAGGAAAATCTAGAAACTTGCTCCCTATGTGGTTTTCAGGGGAAACACACAAAGCTTTAAAATTAAAACAAAGAACATACACGGTATATAAAAGCACTGGTAACGACAGGGACAAGGAGGCATATCTGAAAGCCAGAAAGGAGTTATAAAATATTAATCGAAAGCAAAAGGTGTCCTTGGAGGAAAAGCTAGCAAGAGAAATAAATATAAAACCAAAAGAATTTTTTGCATATGCAAGTGGTAAAAATAAATTTAGTAGAACTACAATGGGCCCGTTGGAGGGGAGGTGAATTAATTCAAGACGAGGTGGGAATGGCAAACGAGTTAAATGACTTTTTTCTGGGGGTTTTCAATGATAACTATAAATTAAAAAAGGATCACAAGGATAGAGCCTTTGCAGAGGGTATAATTAAAGAATGCAAATTTTTAACACGGAAGAAATAGTACATCAGTTGAAAAGAATTAAGCCATCTAAAGCACCAGGGCCAGACGATATTTATCCGAGAGTACTAGTGGAATGCGCGGAAGAATTGGGGACTTAATTCCCATGATATTTAATTCAACATATAGCACGGGTTGGGTACCAATGGATTGGAAGTTGGCCAAAATAACTCCAATTTTCAAAAAGAGAATACAAAGTGATCCGGGCAACTATAGACCAGTAAGTCTAACATCAGTAATTTGCAAAAAATTTGAATCTCTGTTAAAAAAAAAAAAAACATATAATGTTATTCTTGAAGGAGGGAGGACTGTTATCAGATAATTTGTATGGGTTTAGGAAGGGCAGTACAAACTCTACGAACCTCTTGAAGTTCTACGAAAAAATTACTGAGGAGCTGGATAATAAGAGCAGTGTAGATATCATGTACATAGATTTTCAAAAGGCTTTTGATAAAGTACCTCATGAGGCATCTATCTATATATATAAAACACTAACGTACGTGGACCCGAAATCGACGTTATTTGTGTATCGTCGAATGGCAACAATCAACGTAAATAAAATAACCCAGATATTTTGAATTCTTACTGTTTTCAAATAGCCGAGGTCAATTTCTATGCAAAATAAGGAATTAAATTGTAATATTTATGTTTGAACTGACTTTTTATTTCTTCCTTTGATGCAAAAGTAATTTAAACGTAATTTTGCTACCCGGTATCTGGCCACGTCAGAATTAATGTTTACTTTTTTAATTTGATTTAGAATTCCGTGTTTGGGTATTTGAGTTAATTTTAATGATATGTCTATTTCCTGCAAAACATCACTAGACATGGATAATTTTGTAGCGGTATATGTATATTTCGACCAACTTTCCTTAAATATTTGATTGAATACGCAATGACATAAAAATAAATAAAATATACAAATCAAAGCATGTTTAATTACGCGGTGTGTAAAAAAGTTAAAAAAAAAAGCACTATTACACACCGCCGAGCGCTAGCCGGCGCAGACCGGCTAGTTACTGTTTAAATTGGAAAGGCTGGAGATTCAGGAGAAAACATTGATATGGATAAAGAATTGGTTATTGGGTAGAAAGCAGAGAGTACAGGTAAAAGGAAATTATTCACAGTGGACAGAAGTTATAAGTGGGGTGCCTCAGAGATCAGTTTTGGGACCAATTTTATTTATAATTTTCATAGGTGATATAGGTCAGGGGATCAAGAATAGAATCAGTATATTTGCAGATGACTTAAAAATATGGGGGACAGTGGATACCAAGTTACAGATAGAAAATTTACAAGGGGATTTTGATAAGATATCCGAATGGGCTGTAAAATGAGGTATGTCATTTAATGTAGGGAAATGTCAAGTTCCTCATATGGGTTACAGGAACAGTGGAGCCGAGTACTGTCTGCAGGGAGTAAAGGTAAAGGAGAGAGAAACAGTCAAGGATCTTGGAGTGATAATTTACAGGGATTTTAAAATGGGTCACCTATGTTCAGCTGCGGGTAAAAAGGCTAATAGGTTATTGGGGTATATTAAAAAGACTGTAACTTCAAGAGATAAGAATATAATCTTGACGTTATAAAAGGGTTAGTAAGACCACATCTAGAATATGCTGTACAATTCTGGGCTCCAAATATGAGAAAGGATATAGAATTAATTGAAAGGGTTCAGCACAGAGCTACAAAAATAAAAAAAGGGGATAACAAATCTAGACTATAATGAACGTTTAAGTAAGTTAAACATGTATACACTGGAAAGAAGAAGATGGAGTGGGGATTTGATTCAGCTTTCAAGTTGATAAAACAAGGGGATACAGACGGCTTAAATTTCAATAGGGATAACAGAACATGGGGTCATGGATATAAATTGAATAAGACACATTTTAATCGGGATTTAAGGAAATACTACTTCTTTAATACTGTAATAGACAAATGGAACGCGTTTCCAGAAAATATAGTTAATTCAAAGGGAGTGTACGAATTTAAGATACAGTTGGATAGTCAGTGGGAATTGGGGAATTCATAAACAAAGGACCAGCCTTGTTGGGCTTTAGCCTGTAGCTGGTCGTCGATATTTGTATTTGTATTCCAGTTCGGATCGCGAACTGTTAGCGATCCACGATGCCGTAAGGCATTTTAGATATTTTCTAGTAGCCAGAGAATGAGAAAGACATTTACACAAACAGACAAAGTTGGTGGGGTTATCCTTTATATCAGAATTTACAACCGATATTGTGTTTTTACACGGAAATAAAAACGACGCTGCGGATGCCATATCTCGTATAAACGAAATTTGAATGGCCAACTACTATTAATTATGATAAACTTCGCGCTGATCAACAACGAGACCCCGAGCTTCAAAAATTAAAAAGGATAATATGATTCGAGTTTAGACCTTAAGTTAATAATTTACAAATCCATAGAGAAGTAAAAGACACATGGTTCACTGCCATAGGAAGCAATGGGCTTCTAAATAACATGGGAAGTCGCATTTAATTTTAGCTTATTATTTTATGTGAATGCTTCTTTAAAAATATGTATTCCGAAACATTTTTGTTAATTGGAAAATTGTTGATCTCTGTTGATATAGTCTGAAAAATTATTTGAACGAAAATGTACATTTTAATTTTTTTTACTAACATAATCAGGTATTTAGTCTGAGATTAGGCGCATTCATTTTTAAACAAATTATACAATTTGAAAAAGGATCAGTATCACATGAAAGCATTTCAAGTTTGCAAAAAAAATCTTTATAAATGTTGACATAAAACCGGTTATAGTTTTTTAAAAAAAAGGTCAATTTTAACTACACAAAAGCAGAATAAATAAGTAATAAAATCAACAAATACACAAAATGTAATATAATAAATAGAGCACAATTGTACAGAATTCAGAATGCTACAGTTTTCATAAATTTAAGAACGATTGATTTTGTTTATATAAAAAATGGACAAACTAACACTGAAAGATTGTTAAAAATTGATTATCTTGGGGGAATAGTTTTTTCCATCTCCTAGACCGTTAAAGATAGAGTAAAAATTTCAACGGATTTAAAATCTGCGGAAAATTTCTCCTTAGATTTATACCAAAAAATATGATTTTCTGTAAATAAATAGTTTTAAATTGAATATATCTTCACAACGGATTTGAAATCAGCGGAAAATTTTACACCGGATTAATACCTTACACCACGGGCACAGGCAATGCCGAGCTATAAACGCAGTGGCTACTAAGCGATAAACTTGAAAAACGGTTTTTCTATTTATGATACATTTTTAATTAAAATCGCACTGGTAATTGGTAATTTTTAGTTAACATCGTACTAGAGCAACACAGCAGGCTATTGACAACTGTCAGGGATCAATCCCTTAAGTGAAAGCGTCATCTGACCGTGGTTCAAAATTACGAGGTGTTGTCCTCGGATCTTTCCCTTAAGGGACTGATCCCGGACCGTCGTCAATAGCCCGTTATGTTGCTCTAGTACGACGTTAACTAAAAATTACCAATTACCCTTAAGTGAAAGATCCAAGGACAATACCTCGTAATTTTGAACCACGATCAGATGACGAAGCAACACCTGAGCTGGCACCCCACTCTCCAAACTTCTACGCCACCCCAACGTGAGGACTTTCGGTCACGACAGATTTCAGGTGCATCAGTCGACTCTACACCATACGCTTACAAACATCCATGCCCGGACCCGAATTCCAACCAGGAACCTTCCTATCTAGAGGCTAACACCTTAACCACTTAACCTTAAAGTCGCACTGGAGCAACACAACTAGCTATGATTGCTAGTTGATGGACAGAACAGTTTTAAAATATTTTTAAAATGTGCTGCAAATAATTATCAGCTGCATGACGTTTCAAAAAGTCTGCCAATTTGAAAATGGCTACCGCTCTGAATGAAGCTTGTCAATTTCCGCCCACATTTAGGGACATCTGGCCCTCAGCGATGGCGCTACAAGTCATATCTTCAGTGAACCCTCTGTCTTTTATTACTCTTATAATAGCTGTTATTTTAACTGCCACCGCGATAAAATGCCATTTCGTATTGTTTATAATTTATATTACTATCCGGTATTTACGAATCGCGCAATCAACATCGGTATGAATTGCTTGTTGAAGGAATTATTGAACTTTATGGGAAAACAATATGTGATTCATCTGTATTTGTTTTCGTCGAACATCCAGAGGAACTGAGCACTGGAACCCTTTCTGCGAACTATGCACATGCATCCTGCAAAACTGATGTTTGAAATGAAATCTGCGTATGAATAGTCTTTAAATCTACACTCCCACACGAAGATACTTCATAGAATCAAAATGAAAAAGACGGAAAAAGTGACGGATGCTCCTGTGAGACCGTTTAAATTATCTCACCAAACCCTATGCATAACACAAATCAACTTTCAAAGACAGTCCCTAATTGGCTCCGTTGAATTGACTATAATTCCACTGAAAAATGACCTAAGAAAAATAAGATTGAATGCGAAACAGATGCGCGTATATAAAGTGACAGTGAATGAGTTTCATGAAGTTCAATTTACTTTTAATGACCCATGTTTAGACATTTGCCTTGGAGAAACAAAGCTAAAAAGTATTGATAATTTCAATTCTTGTCACTTAACTGCTGTGAATGCTGTTGATTCTGACAAAGGAAATGGAGAGCTGGGCATTAAAATACCATCAGATTTAATGCATTTAGTAAGTGAAGGAAAACCAGTTAGAATTGGTATTGAATTTTCTCTTGAGAAACCTCAAGGTGGTATACATTTTGTTGTGCCAGAATCTGAAGGAACAATGGCTGAGAGATGTGCACACATGTTCACTTATTCTTGCGACAATTCATCGCGTCTTTGGTTTCCATGTGTTGATTCATTTTCTGAACCATGTACTTGGCGGATGGAATTTACAGTTGATGCATCTATGGTTGCAGTGTCCTGTGGGGATCTTGCTGAGATTGTTTTTACAAGTGATATGAGAAAAAAGACTTATCATTATAACTTATCTGTACCTACGTGTGCACCAAATATTGGTTTAGCTGTTGGACCTTTTGAGATATTTGTTGATCCTCAGATGCATGAAGTTACACACTTTTGTTTACCCAGATTACTGCCTTTACTAAAACACTCCACAAATTTTTTGCATGAAGCATTTGAATTTTATGAGGAGTTACTTTCAAGTAGGTATCCTTATACATGTTACAAGCAAGTATTTGTTGAAGAAGCATTTCAGGATGCTCGACCTTATGCAACAATGACTGTGCTGAATACAAATTTGCTTAGCTCTCCACAAATCATTGATCAAACATACCTATCACGTAGGATCATGGCTCATGCAGTTGCTGAGCAATTTTTTGGATGCTTTATTAGTATGTTTTCATGGTCAGATGTGTGGTTGCCAAAAGGTATTTCCAATTACCTATCTGGACATTTTATTAAAAAAGCTTTTGGAAACAATGAGTATAGATTATGGGTGCATGAGGATTTCCATGAAGTCTTAAATTATGAGCAGAAACATGGAGGACTGGTGCTTGACTGCAGCGTCACTCCTGCCCCTGGCAGTGTTGCAGCTGTGGCACAGGGTAAAGACGGTACGTTTTATTTTCCTACACAACATTTACACACTACATCTCCGGAATACAATATTATTTTAACTAAGAAATCACACTTGGTTATCAGAATGTTAGAAGACAGGATTGGCCGTGAATTACTCTTGCAAGTTTTCAACAAACTTTTATCACTTGCCTCAAATGCTGCTCAACAAAAAGTTACCAGTAATGTGTGGTTTAATATGTTACTTTCAACTAGTAGTTTTCAAAAGGCAATATTTACCGTCACTGGAAAGGATATCAACACATTTTTGGATCAGTGGGTTAGGCAAGGTGGACATCCAAAATTTACTGCAACTTTTGTATTTAATCGCAAAAGGAACACCGTGGAGTTAGAAATCAAACAATTAGATGTACAAAATCGAGGAATAAGACGTTATGTTGGACCACTGACTGTAACTATACAGGAGTTAGATGGCACCTTCAAACACAACTTGCAAATTGAAGAAAATGCCACAAAGCATGACATAACCTGTCATTCAAAAAGCCGAAGAAATAAGAAAAAGAAAATTCCTCTGTGCACTGGGGAGGAAGTGGATATGGATTTAAGTGCCATGGATGCTGATTCTCCCGTTCTGTGGATTCGCATCGATCCAGATATGTTACTTTTAAGGCAAGTTGTTATTGAACAGCCTGATTACCAATGGCAATATCAGTTACGTTACGAGAGGGATGTCACTGCTCAAAAGGAAGCAATTGAAGCTCTCGAAAAGTTCCCAACCCCAGCATCAAGATCTGCCCTTACTCATACCATTGAAAATGAACATTGCTTTTATAAAATCCGATGCATTGCCTGTTTTTGCTTGCAGAAAGTTGCTAATTCAATGGTTGCTACGTGGGCAGGACCACCTGCCATGATGACTATCTTTAGAAAATTATTTGGATCTCATTCATGCATGCATATTATCAGGCTTAACAATTTTAAAAATCTGCAGCACTACTTTCTTCAGAAAACTATACCTGTTGCAATGGCTGGACTCAGAACAGTGCAATGTATATGTCCACCTGAAGTTTTAAAATTTTTGCTTGATTTATTTAAGTACAATGACAATAGTAAAAATAAGTTTTCTGACAATTACTACAGAGCGGCACTAATTGATGCACTGGCAGAAACAGTGACACCTGTCATATCAGTCTTGCCACACACTGGGCTTTCCATCACTGCAGATTCCTTGTCCTCTGACACAAAACTGATTTTAGAAGAAATTACTCGCTGCTTAAACATGGAAAAACTTCTAATAGTTTATAAGTATACTATAACTGTCAGTTGTCTTAAAGCAATTCGAAAATTGCAAAAAATGGGACACCTTCCAAATTTTCCCTCTCTGTTTCGTGAATATGCTGCATATGGAATGTTTATTGATGTGCGTTTGGCTGCTTTAGAAGCTCTGGTGGACTTTACAAGTGCTGATGGCCGTGAAAATGATTTGAACTTCCTTCTCGATATTGTTGAAAACGATCCTGTTCCCCTGGTTCAATATCAAGTTTTAAGAATGTTGACAGAAAAACCACCATTCACAGGATCAGATGCCAATCCATTAAATTCAGAAGAACTTGTGGATAGATTATGGAAGTTGATGAATAATGGAACAGCTTATGATTCTCTAATGAGATGTGCTGTCATGGACCTTTATCACACACTCTATGGGCGCAAACGGCCATCTGCTTTACCTGCTCCGGAAATAGGTGTTGTAGTTAACTTAAAAGAGAAAAAAGCTCGTCTGCCTCTCAATTCTACCTCCAATGATGACATCCAACTTGATGATTCTTTCCCTCCAGAAAACGTAATTATGTTGGAGACAATAAAAATAGAAAAAATGGATTCTAATGGATTTGGTACAGGAGAAAAAAGAAAAGCTTCCAGTCCACTACACTTTGGAGACCATTCTCATTTTTACTCAACTGATGTAAGAGTTAAACCAGAGCTAGATGAAAATCAAGAGAATAAAGTTAGACTAAAGGATGCAACATCAATGCCAGGAACTTTACTATCTACTCCCGGTATATCAGGAATATCACTACTGCGCACAACTAGTAGTAGCATAGACTCCACATCTGCTCCAGCACCAGCTCAATTCAGCTGTGTTTTTGATGCCTACTCAGATGATTCACAATCCAAGTCTTTACCTGGCATACAAAATACTTTTGGCCAGCAGCCTACAGGCTTTGATTCAAGTATGTTTAAACCTCCTGATGTGCCTGAACCCAAACCTTCCACTTCTGCATTAGAGCTTTTGAGTCAGGCTGCAAAGATGCATAAAAAAAAGAAAAAGAAGAAAAATAAACACAAGCACAAACATAAGCATCGCCATGAAAAGCACGATAAACCTGAGCGCTCAGAAAAAGACCGTATTTACAGCTCAGGTGGGAGTAGTGTGCAGTCTCCAACTACATTTAGTGGTGGAAGTCCTCAAGGTGAACAGATTTAAATACACACATTCAAAGAGCTGTTGTTTTATGTCGATCTTATAGTGTAATAAATATAGTACATGTTTCATTCATCTCTTTTAATTCATTGTAAATATTCATTGCAGAATTTATTATCAGTTTTAAGCAGTCATTGCTACAGAATATTCTCAGACCCCCCATGAATTTTATAAAAAAATATGCTGTTTGATTGGAAATAGTTCTGCTTTTGGTCAAATATCATCTGTATAATTTTAATATAAAAGCTTTTGTGGATACTTGTATTTCATTTTAAAGTTTGTCTTTTTAACCTTTGCCTATTTTGTAGACTTCTGGGAACCATTCTCAGTTTATATTTACTATAATCCATTGAATTGTAAGAAAATTTGTTCAGTATTTCAATTAAATAATCACTGCTTCTAAAAACAAAGATTTAAAACATGTTCTTCAATTGAAGGTTAATTTTAAAAAGTAATATTACTATTTTTGTGTTCGTGAAATAGTTCTAAGGTTTTCTATTTTTGAGGTATATACAGTTGTAAACACTGAAATATTACCATGAATGAATAAAATAAATGGTTCATAATTTTGACGGGTTTTTTACTTAAATCATGTTTATCAATATCAAATGTAGTTTGTGTGTTAAAAAATTTGTGATTCAAAAAGCTTTAATATTCTTTCACAGAAGACATTTAATACTTGAAAGTATCCCAATACACAATTTATACATTTCATTTTTGTTTAATCATCCTCCTTTTTAATTATTTTTATTTTACCTAGCAAATTTAAAATATATATATTGGATCATCTTAAAATATTTCAGTAATGTCAACTCTACTATATTTTGTATTATATTGAGCCTACAGTTATTTATGTATAATAATCGGTATTACATATTTGAGGCTTTTATAAATAAATTAAAAAACTGAGAAGTATTTACCTGTGTAATTTTGATACAATGTTACCCTAAGCATAATGTGAATATATTTAACAAAACTACTGCAATTTAATATTATAAAACACGTAAGTATTTTTTTTTAAATAATTCAAACAAAAAACAAATTCTTCAATGGTACTTAATATATTTTTTCAAAATACCATGTGAAAAAATAAATTAAAAAATACACAGAACTATAATTTGATGTTCTATTTATATTTTTAATTAGTTCTTCATGAAAACTGAAATTATACCATATTTTTTTAATGGTAATTTTTTGCTATGTAGAAGACCTCCGTTTTTAAATACATATGCTTTGTTATTAGAATAGCTTTTATTCAAAACGGGAAAATTTTTACCTCTGAATTTTTGTCAGAGGTTTCTTAATAATTCCAAAGTTTTAGATTAAAAATACGAAGCTTCATTTTTTTTTTCAAAGTCAACTTTTTACAGGGATATTTTCAAATTAAATTTTTTAAAAATGCTAAAAAGTAAAATTTTCATTGTTTTTGTAGCTTATTTACACTTCTGAAATAAATAGCTACCATTTGTACCAAAATTACTAAAAATGTGAACTATTAGTTCTCAAGTTAGGTTTATTTTTATAGAAAGCTTGGTTAAATTTACCACACACATTATTAAATTCCTGTATCTCAGCTAATATTGGACAAAATATTTAAATAATTGAGATCTATGATTTTCACTGCCATGTCTATCTATAGTGCAACACCGACCAGGTGCCCCCATATGGAATGACCCTTTTGCATTGATATACAAAAGTTTAGAACCTTGATATTTTCATTTTTGATGATTGAAAATCAACTGTCTTAAGTAGGGGAGCGTGAACACATTGCTACTAAAAAGTATAAACATGCATTTTCTTAGTTTATTGTGTAAATTATATTTGTAATAAGAAAATTATACTTGTGTTGACTTAAATCAGTGGATATGGCTACAGCAGTGTAATTCTGAATACAAATTTTACCTCACAAGTTTTAGAAAATACTAACATCCGATTTGATAGTCCGTACTTTCCATTCAATATACATTTATTTCAAACTTTAATCCTTTTCCCCACCATAAAAAGTGACACTTCTAAGATTGCCTGTAATAAAGTGGTAAAATATGTTTGACTACTAAGTGTTAAATGTTTTTAAATTTTAGAGGCAAAAAAGAGCACAACAATCCTGAAGCAGTTGTAAATTTTTCTGGTTATGAAACAAGGCATGATTTTTCCTAGCAGCCGATTAAGTTCCAATATTGTCATTGACTGCCACTACACATCTTTATTAATATTTTTTTGATTGAATTCCGAAAATTTATACCAGGGGTGGCCAACCTTTTACATACCATGCAGCAATTTTATTTCATATACGAGTTCAGATGCGCCATATGTCACGCACCTATTCTACCTGCTTGGGGGTAGGATCTGCTTCACTTTGTGGAAACTAAATTAGTTAATGTGTGCCAGTTCAAAAGACACGTTTATTGGAGCACCAACATACACTAGTAAGAGATGATCTCTTGGACGCGAGGGCAATCGCAGTCATGTAACCCGCTGATGGTGCTACAGCTGCCATCTCGTTTGGTGAAGATTACTATGGACCACAATTGACGGATATGATGAGAGAGAGCTCTGAGCGAGATGGAGCTCCAAGAGCGAGGTCAGGTTGGAACTTGGAGTCGTCTGTTCTCTCTACTTGCTAGAAGGAAACTTGGCATATTCTTAATATCGTTTTTATGTAAGTAGGTTTATAGACACAACTATCATTTTTAAATGATTCAATTGTACGTATTACAGCACATAAACGTTACTTACCATTAACAAGACTTTTGTGCCTGTTTCGATTTTGCTAGTCTTTTAATGTTTGGTGTTAAATTTTGTTACTGAGGGCAGCAGAGAATTCTTCAAATTTGAATAAGGTAATTTGCGAAAACGTTTTGCTTTTGATAAATTTCATGAATGAAAAAGTTTGTTTGTGTATGTATGTCGTTCCCAAACGACATTTTTTTTTTTTTCAAATTTTCTCAGTTCTGGGGTTTTTTAATGTTTACAGAAATTAATCAGGTCAAAGGCCATTTAGATTTGAAAAAATCAAATCTGCTTATCAAATTTCATTTTCAAAAATAGATTTGCTTTTAAAAAATTGTGACGAACTGATGAGTAAGAAGGCTGTATGAATTGAATTGGGATCACTCTGATCTTGAAAGTATGAAGATGGATTCAGTTATGGCGCCTACTTCAATTTTACGCCGTTTTACATTATGTTTTCATCAAATCCACCTGAAATTGTGTGTAGAATACAAATTTGTGATAAATGATGGTTGCTCGTACTGAAATTTTCGGAGCAAACACCCAATTTAATGTGAAGACGCCCCTTAGACAAATTTTAAATATTGATATTTGTAAAAAACATTAATCCCTATCGATTGCTACCTTCCGCTTTGTTCTGTGATGTAAATTGTGATCGGGTGAGTGGGGTTTTTTTTACAGCTGTCCATTGAAATTAATAAAATCAAACTACTATTAGCAATTCTTAAGTTGAAATGTAGCACTAAATTTCCTGCCACTTAGCATAGGTAGTTTTGATTTCAAAAAAATTTAATTAATGTTAAATTACACAGTGAATGTTATTGACTTGCTAGGCCAATGTTTGTTTGATTTTGAGCTAAAAGTCGGAACATTAGTTATCAAATTTCCAAACAATAAATTGAGATATTACATTAGCAACAGTAAATAGAAAAAGTGCTACTAAAAACTTTTATTTTCAGTTGCTGCCTTTTGATATCAAAATTTTTTCCAAACTAGGTCAGATTGTGTGTTGAACTCTTAACACTGACAGCTAAATTTAGATTAATTTTAAAAATGTGATTCTTGATTTTGTATTCTATTTATCAACCATCAGGTTAGTTCCTACAATCAACAATCAGGTTTATTAAGTAAATTTTCCTCATCTAGAAAGGACAACTTCACAGAAATCTAGGCTAAGAAAAGAAAATCATTTTGTCATTCATAAAATATGAAACTAATGTGTATCATTACACTTAACAAATATTGAGAATATGACTGCTCATCAGTTTAATGAACAAAATGGAATTTATTCCTTTTTGTTCGTATAATTTCGTATCTAATGTTTATTAGACTGATGCGAATGAGCCAAATAAAGCTGAAAGTTTAGTTACAACAAATTAATTCTTGAGGGTATTATCACTTGGGAAAAGTTTTAGGATAGGAAATGTTTTATTAGTGTTTAATGTCATTTCACTGTGTTACATCGCTTTCAAAAGTTATATAAATCAAATGAGAACACTTTATGTAAAAAGAAACTAGCATTTACTGAAATAGTTTAACATTACAAACTACAAAAAAAATCATAAATTACATAATTTCACAAAAATATATTCAATAAAAGTTTTAAAAAAGGTAGCCTGCATTAACCCAGCCAAAATCTGTCTAAAGTGCATAGCTAGAGTAAATATTGCAGTCATTTGCAGAACACAAATAAACCATATATGCTGATCTGTACCTTGGTAGAAGAGGGCCAATCTAGCTGATTTTGAGCTGTCCACAAATTACTTCAAGGTAAAGAAAGTTATTTTTGAAAAAATGCCAATGTCCAGTCAATATATCATGAAAGTATCAAAACAGTGGAAATTAATTTTGTATGCAATCAAAAATTTATTAATAATTACACAATAACAGGGACTATTAAAAACTCAGTAAATAGACATTGGTCTTTTTTTAAACAGGTACAGAAGTATTCAAAAGCGAAAATTCTTGGTTGTATGCTTAAGAGAACGTTAAGGAGCTAACACAAACTATGACGTGAAACTTCTTAAATATTTTTACATGGATTAAATTTCAGATATATATCTATATCCAAAACATTTATGTGTACCAAAATGCAATGGGTTTGTTCTCTATATATTCAAAGTTCCACTTTTATGCATGTCAGCATCGACATTCACGCACAAGTTTTTATTTACAAAAGAATATTGCATCTTTTAGGTAGATAATAATTAAATTGAAGATACAGTTTAAAATTCTTAACCACCCAAGAGATAAAAAAATTAACTCTTGTTATCTTCAACAGTGTAGTCTACTAGTATAGTGTACGATCCAACCCCCTAAAAGTGACCATTCCGGAAAAAATGGAACATATCTTGGTGCAGACACGATCCTAACATTGACCAGTGTGAATAAATGTAGACTAATAACCACAGAAAAACCTGCAGTTTAAATGTTCAAAAACAACAAGGTAAAACATTTTAGAAATTATATCATTTTGCAAAAAGGCAACCCAGCTTTACTACGGTTTTTATTGCACACAACCTCGGTAGGTTTTCAATTTTTCTGTTAATTAATTTCCAGTAAAGCTTGTTACTTTCCGTTGCAACATAATTTTTTTTTCGCAAGATTCTTTCCGTGGCAACAAAATGAGGCAAAGAATGCTGCTGTATCTTTTAAAAACATCTATTATATCTATTTAAGTAACATTGGAGTGTCAACTTCTTTGAACTAATCTACAATTTTAAAAAACAACCATTATAAGAATAACAAACTTTTTATTTACATATTAGTACTATCAATTTGTGAAACATTAAGATTTTTTGGGAGGAGCTTGCTGTGGTTCCTCCCATGGTCTGGGACCTCTAATGTTTTCCCATGAGTCTATATCCAATTTCTTGTACTCCTGTAAAGAGAAATATTCCAAAGGTAATTAATCAGTCTTTCAAAGGATTTCTTGATCTAAGCTGAATAATTTAAATACCTTCAATTCATCTTCTAAAGAAACTTTCTTTTTGCCCAATTTATCTAGTTCCTTTGGCTTGAGCTAAAATTGAAATGAATCATTTGAAAATGAAAAACATTGATATCAGTATAAATAATATCTTATTTCTGAAGGTAGTCTTTGATTTGCCATTAATATACACTGCTGGCCACCCAAATTGCAACACCAAGAAAGACAAGAGATATCACAACAAAATTTATTTTGTAGATAACATGTTGACCAAGTATCAAATGATTAAATTTATAGACTTCTGTGAAGTGTGGTTCCTGCCAAAATCAGTAGCCAGAGTAGCCGCCATTGTTGGAGATCACCACTGCCACACGCCAAGGCATTGATTCAAAGAGACTTTATATGTGTTCTTGGGGTACAGCAGACCAAGCAGTTTCCACACGTTGCCAAAGTTGATCTGGTGTGGCAGCTGGGGATGTAATCTGGGTCAATCGTTGAGCAACCATGGACCACATGTTTTCTACCAGCGAAAGATCCGGAGAGCGAGCTGACCAGGGGAGCAATTCAATCTGGCGATTGACGAAGAACCCTTGGACAATGCGTGCCACGTGTGGTAGCGCATTGTCCTGTTGAAATATGGCTGTGGGCAAACCCTGAAGGTAAGGAAGGACAACTGGCTCCAACACCTCGGAGATGTAGTGCTGGCTGTTTAAAGTACCAGCAATGCGTACTAGAGGAGTGTGAGAGTGATATCCAATACCGCCCCATACCATAATACCCAGTGCAGGACCAGTGTGGCGGTGCATAACGCAGCTGTTCAGCATCCTCTCTCCATGGTGTCTCCAGACTGAAATCCGACCATTGTGGTGTTGCAGACAGAAGCGTGACTCGTCAGTAAAGACAATTTCATTCTATTCTGCCGTCCACATCCTTCTTTCATCGCACCATTGGAGGCAGGGACGTCTGTGGTTCGGCGTCAAGGGTAAACGAAGCAATGGACGTCTTGCGGACAGACCACTCTGCTGTAAACGGCGTCGAATGGTACGCGCAGACACTGAATGATATGTTACAGACTGAATGTGCTGTGCTATGGTTCGTGATGTGGCTTAGCGATCCGTCACTGCCATACGCACAATATGCCTGTCGTCACGTGAAAAAAGTGCACTGAGGTGGAAGTGATCGAACACGTCGGTCCGTCGTACCCTCCTGCATCCAACGAACACATATCCGCATTACAGTTGTTTGGTTTCATCCAACACGACTACCGATTTCCCTGAAAGGTAATCCACAATCTCGGTAGGCCACTATCCTTCCTCTGTCGAACTCGGATACTTGATCAAAAGATTATCGCTATTTACTACAAGGCATAATTGATCGTTTTTTTTTTTTAACCACAAGAAAAACACAATTGCCGTACTTGAAATCGTCGAAATCTCCAAGCCTTAAATAGCGCTTTAAAGTGGCGCCACAGGCGCGTGTGATGTGCATCTGCACTGAAATTCTAATCATTTGCATATCTCACCTCTGCTAATGCATGTTGTAAATTTCATATTATTTGCATGCTTCCTTCAGGGTGTTGCATTTACGGTGGCTAGCAGTGTATATAGGATAGTAATTGAGGCATTGCAAATGCAAAGGGCGAATACAACATTGGACGAAAAAAGTTATATATTGGTTTGTCAGACATTAATGAACAATGATATAAACTTTTTTGTTAAGACTGCTCTTTCTAACCCTATAAAACTAGGGCTGGTAGTAGCTCTTCTACGTTCTAAGAACGGTAGAGCTCCACGTTTAAATGCGTTTTTCTGGAAACCAGCATTTGTTACCCGCAACACCTCAATTATACTAATAAAAACAATGCAGTCATAAAAATTCAAAAATATCTTACTGTTTCAATTTTTCTAAATTCATATCGTAGAGAAGCAAAACGTTCCACACCAAAAGATCCAGCAAATAAGAAAAGCTGAAAAAGAAATATAACAATTAATTAAATTACTTTTCTGATTTCTAAGATTTCCAACAAAATAATAGAACATTATGGTTTAGGTAGCTGACTAATTTCAAAAGCTGAGATTTATTGAACCATGCATTAACAGAAATTTTTCACAGAACATTGAACCATGAGTTGCCTACACCAAATTGTCTGTATAAGTCTACAAATTGTGCAGTGATCTTGTCATTGTATTGATGATAAATATCATAACACTCCTTAGACAAAAATATTTACTTCAAGTATAGTGATGCTGCTTTATAGTTTAGGCCATTAAAACACCTAAAATTGTAGTTCCCCAAAGGCATATCAATATATTTGTAAAAAAAATAATATCTGTAAACAGATCACATTTATCATTGTGTTCTCCAACAATATATTTTGCTTACGTGTCATAGTAAAACAATATTTACGTTGAAGGATTTAATATTAAAAATTATCTCATATATTCTAACAATTTGAAGTGACATATTTTACTGTTAATACCTATTGTGAAAACTGACAAAATCAATATTTCCATATCACTGTCAATATGTTACATCATATCCACTGCTACTGACTTTGGAAATATTTGGGAAACGACACATGTAATGTGCACTGAAAGAATAGGATAACATCAGTTACACAAATTACACCTCAGTTGCCATGATATCACATAGTAATTTTAAACTAAGAAATTTTAGTAGATACAAATTTTTTGATAAATTGAAATGAATTGTGGAATTGAATTCCCAAGTATAAATGAAATTATTCTGCCATTTTTTCCTATTCATTGATTGCATACAGATTAACTGGGAACAGCAGAGTAATATTTTTATTTGGTTATTTTAGATTGGATCAGTCTTCAGAAAATTTTATATTTAATTGAGATTTGAAGGGGCTAATG
This sequence comes from Metellina segmentata, assembly GCA_947359465.1. Taxonomy (NCBI): domain Eukaryota; kingdom Metazoa; phylum Arthropoda; class Arachnida; order Araneae; family Tetragnathidae; genus Metellina; species Metellina segmentata. The sequence continues at coordinate 55,825,242 of OX375874.1, forward strand.
AGTAAAGTAGTTCAAAGCAAAAATCATTTTGCTAAAAATCTATTCTATTAATACACTAAAAACCAAGTTGTTAATATATTGTTTTCAACATTTTTTTTAAGATTAAGAACTCAATTTTTAGGATATTGTTACTAAAATAATATTTGTATCAGGATCTCTACGCTAATGGCAAAAGAAAAATGTTCGAATTTTTATTGCTGCTTCATGCATTTCTAAGGTTGGTCTTTTGGGGGTATATGTCCCAAGGAATTTATTTAGCCCTACTGCAAATATTGCCAAACTCAAAACAGACTACATCAAACAATGCACACACAAGGAAAGTTTAACTAACACAGAAGAGACATAAATCTAGGGGCAGCAGTAGCCACACCCACTGAAACAACTACAGTATCAAAATAGATTAACCAGTAAATAGAGAAACTTTCACAGTAGCTATGTTTGGTTTTCAGACCTAGTAATTAAACGTGAAAATTAAGAACATTTGTAAGTGGCCAGAGACCACTGAATGAATGAAGCAAGTTCAGTGGCCACTTACGAGCACTCACATATTTTGTATAATGCACATGTTATGTATATATATATATCAAAATGTATTTTCTCACCCCGCAAAATACCAGCACTACAGAAATACCCCAAGTCACATGCACACACAAGTACTAATTTTCAGCCTTCTTTCCCTGATTCCTTTGCGTTTTCCCACTCCATGTGTACCCATGCTTTTTTCTTTCTTTAAAAAAAAAATTTTACGGTCTTCACAACAAGAAAAAATGTAAAATCAGAAGTTCCACATTAGAAACTTATGTTTTTTTGAAAGCAGGGTGGCTACAAAAATTGAAGTAAAAAGTTCCCTGATTTCCAGAGTATTTTTCATGAAAATCCCTGAGTTTCTCCATCTGTTCGCAGAACAATTCTTCTGTAATTATGATAAACTTGACACTTGATGAACTAAAAAACTATAGACTGATAGATGAATAAAAATAAGATAAGTAAAATTTATTTTTACTGTATTCCATAATAGACCAAATAATATAAAGTTATAGATAGAATATTTAATTTTACACTTTTAACTATTTTGATGTGTTTGTAAAAGCAGTCATCAGCCCCTGAATCCGTCAATGGCGCCAGCACTCAGTAATCTCTACTATTATAAAAGGAAGTGTTTGTCTGTCTGTCCTGTACGCAGTGTCCTAACGAATCGATGGCACTTACAATAGTGAAATTTAGCACACACGTGGTCCAAATTTTTTGTAATTTTTCTATTGGGCCCAAGTTTTAAAATTTAATCTAAAACATTTAAAAATTAATTGGAATTTAATTATTATTTTCCTTAGAATGGCATACGGTATAAAGACATGACATTCTAAATTTATTTTTTCCGTTTCCATTAGATTTTCTCAGCAACGATTTTAGCGGACGAACAAAACAAATAAAGTTTTAACTGGAGTTATGTAGTTCTTTTTTCTATCTCCTGGATCGTTAAAGACAAAAGAAAATTTTCAATGGATTTCAAATGTGCGCAAAATTTAACAGCAGATCGATACCTAAAAACATGATTTTCTTTAAATTGTAACTTTTATATTTTTTCCAATACGAATTTGGCTGCCGGCGCCGTGAAAAATTCTACCTTCGTAATTAAAAGATCAGATTAATTCATTTTGATTTCCTGAGCAACGGATTCGAGTTTGTTCGTTCTGGTTCGAACTGGCGTTCTTCGTTGCTTTTTTCTATCTTTGCGATCGTTAAAGATAGAATAAAGATTTCAACTGATTTGAAATCTGCGGAAAATTTCACACTAGATCGATACCTAAAAATATGATTTTCTTCAAATAAATAATTTTTAAATTGTAACTTTTATATTTTTTCCAATACGAATTTCGCCGCGGAGAAGAATGACCTTCGTTTGATTCTAGATTCATTCATTTTGAAGATTAACGGATTTGGGTGAAGCAAAAGAAATAATTAAAGTTATGTCTGGCGTTCTTCAGTGCTTTTTTCTATCTCAGCGATTGTTTAAAATAAAATGAAAATATCAACGGATTTCAAATTAGCGGAAAATTTTACACCAGATAGATACCTTATCCGTTTGATTTTCTTTTAATAAATAATTTTCCAATTAAATATTTATATTTTCATAGGAGATTGTGACGTTACGCTGATTGGATCGCTTCGTAAACGATTTTGGCGGCATTTGACAAAGACGAATCCATCTTGAAAAGAACTGTAACGGGCAACGCAAGCTTTTCAACAACAAAAAAACCTCCGAGTTCGAAAATTTTCGAAAAAAATAATAACTTCTAACACATATGTATTAAAAAACATATGCATAATCTAAATTAGTACTTTTCCGTTTGCCGGGCGCAATTTTGGACCAAAATCAAAATCGCCAATCTAGGTAATTTAGAAAAAAAATTATTTTTTTTTTTAAATGTTGATTAAATTGGAACCGGATGTTTAACTTTTGCAAGTTTTTCCGGCGGTTAGTATTTTTCAAAGCCGCAAGGCACTACGTTCCTATTATTGACATTAGGGAACGTGGCACAGCTGTGGACTTCGGTTACAGGATTTCGGGCCGTTACAGGTTTAATAAAACAGTATACAATGTATACAACTCTTTTTTCTGGATGTTTACGTAAAAAATACACTTCTCAATTTCGGAATGAAAACAAAATTGGCAACATTTTGATTTTGGTTAAAAGTGGTGCCCGCATGGTTTAAGGAAAAGTACCAAATAGGTGCCATTTGCAAAACGAAATTCCATCTTTTTCCCTGAGTTAAACGAAACTTCCCTGTGTTTTCTCTGATTTTTCCAGAAAATGATTCTTCCCTGATTTCCCTGAATTCCCGGTTCTGTCGCCACCCTGGAAAGTGTGGCGACAGTAGCAAAATTTTTCAGTCTAAATTTGCAAACATTTAGTCACTACGTAATGATACTTGTCTAAGGACAAGAGCCATTGATATTGCTTTTAGCAGATGTAAAGAAATATCTGTAATGATTAGGACTTCTTGAAATCACAAACACAAGGTGATGTGATCACTTTTTTTATGCAGACAAATAAAATAGTGTTCACATACAAAAGGCATTTGAAATTTTTTTAAAGAGCTTTCATCAGATGTTAAAGTTTATTAAGAGCTGAAAAAAACCGAAATCAAAAATGACACTTTCTTCAAGACCGTGAGTAGGTAGGTAGTTGAACTTATACTGCAATGGAGCAACACAACAGGCAATTGCGACAATTTGAAATTCTCTTTTTTATATTTATCAGGCAGGCACTTAACTTCCTATTTGAACAACACAATAGGCAATTAACGAGGGTCTTCCCAAAGGGAAAGATTGATACACTTCATAATTGTTAGCCATGGTCAGATGACATCCGAGCTGGTACCCTACTCTCCAAACTTCGACGCCACACCAACATGAGTACATTTGAGGTCAAGACAAATTTAATGTGCATCAGCCCCCATATAAATGATCGTCTTTGGTAGGACCAATCGTAACCCATATGGGTGATGGTGGCCCCTGTATTTATCAGGAACTATTGCTAATTTCCTTTAGTCAAATCTGAAGACAATTGTCTTAATTTCATTTCCCTGATTTTTGTCTATTTTTATTTCCAAGAATTTCACCTTCATAATTTCAGATAGTATACAAAGTTGAACAATCATTGGATAAATGTTGTTCACAAGCGTTTAAAATCATGCTTGTTTGTAAAAATTTCATAATTTCTCAGATTTCGTAAAATGAGAGGCCAGAACAAATAAAAATGTAAACAAAAAAGATCAAAACAAACCAGAAAAGGTAATCCATATCTAAAGGATTTGTTTTTCCGTAATTTCTCGAAACGACCAATCACTTGGGAGAAAATGTTCATAGTTGTTTTTATAATTTAAAGGTTACTTAAATGCTATTTTCGAACCCACATAATATTTAGACACTTTTCAAACTATTAACAAGGAGAACTCCTACACGGAAAACCTATCTCTCGATTTTGCTCCGAATTCTTAGCTCTTTCGATTTCGTGATACTACTGAATGCACGAAATAATTAGCCGCCAAGAACGAAACAAAGTTAAAATCAAGAGCAGACGACAGAAACAATCCAATGCGCACGAAAGATGTGCGCATTGATTGGTCTTGCATTTGTAGCCTCGAAAGCAGTAAACACATATAGTACATAGTTTTATTAATGCATATGTTATTAATAGCTACGCGTTCTCTCTTTTTTTCTTGTGTAACCACCACAGAGAAGGTAATCACTACTTAGTACTCAGTGATTGGTGATTGGTAATTTTTTAGTTAACGTCGTACTAGAGCAACACAACGGGCTATTGACGACGGTCCGGGATCAGTCCCTTAAGGGAAAGACCCGAGGACTAGAGTGATTATATAATTATTATTATATAGGCACTCTACCGAGGACAACACCTGGTAATTTTGAACCACGGTCAGATGACGAAGCAACACCTGAGCTGGCACCCCACTCTCCAAACTTCCACGCCAACCCAACGTGAGAACTTTCTAGTACTCAGGAAAGTCCTCACGTTGGGTTGGCGTGGAAGTTTGGAGAGTGGGGTGCCAGCTCAGGTGTTGCTTCGTCATCTGACCGTGGTTCAAAATTACGAGGTGTTGTCCTCGAATCTTTCCCTTAAGGGACTGATTCCGGACCGTCGTCAATAGCCCGTGGTGTTGCTCTAGTACGACGTTAACTAAAATTACCATTACCATTCTAGTACTCAGTGATAACCACTTACACTGCAGTAGTTGACAGAGTAAATAGCTATGGATTTTTTTTTAATTTGGTGCTTGTAACAGCGACTGACTAGTAAAAATCACTCTTGTAAAAATGCAGAAAATAATTTACAAACTACCTTGTTTAAAGTTGCATCTGTTGAAAAAAACAAAACAATATAAAACAATCGTCAAACTGGAGCCACACAACGGGCTATTGGTGACGGTCCATGACCAATCTCCAAAGAGAAAGATCTGAGGACACCCCGTAATTTTAAACCATGGTTAGAGTACGAGGGAGCTGGCATCCCACTCTCCAAACATTCACACCATTTCAGACCACGGCAGATTTAGCATGCACAAGTTCCGCTTTGTACACAACGGTCTTTGGTTGGATTTAAACTTTAACCCTCCGGCTGCAAGTCTGATACCTCATAGCAATTAGCAGCCGGAGTTCATGTGTTACTCTTCCAAATGGACTTTCGCGGGGACAGGTGTTGCCTCGTTATCGGACCAAGGTTCAAAATTACGTGAAGTTGTCCTCGGATCTTTTACAGTGTTTATGAAAGGAATGAGATTTCTTGAGGATAGCAGTATCAGCAGCTTCGCTGACTTCTGCAATCGCCTTCTTCCATCTGCTGGGATATGATGACCAGGGATGTAAATTTATGCCAGTCGGCTGCCTCATAGGAGCAGACAGAAACAGCAATCTGTTATCAGCTGTTCAAACTTTCATCCACAGGAAATGGTATCCCTTCTTCCCCAATGTACACTAAAGACACCGAGTATGATAAACGGCTACGGCATTTGATCCACCAAGTTCTCAACCTTCTGTTGTTGGGTGGAAAGATTTGGTGAGTAAATACAGTGTATAGATAAATAATCATCTGTCTTAGCTGTATTTAAACAGCAACTACTTGTAAAGGGATGTAGGGAACGAGAGATGGTTATGCATGGGAGGGTGAAGAGAGCAACACCTCCCGATGCCCGTCTGTCATTATTACCACCTCTTATAATACAAGCGTAGACATTGGATCTTCGTCGTGTCACATTACATCTGCAATCAGCGCTTATACGTCATCCAACTTACTTCAAAATGCGCAACAGTTCCAAGATATAAAGGGTCATATCACTAATGGTTAGGAGGAGGGCAAACCGTTTCTTCTACCCTGGAGCACTGGAGTTCTTTCATTTTACAGTAACTGTGCCAAGACTTGTATGATGGGGGAAGTACAAAAGATTACATTTTACGTCAATCTAATATTTTGAAAAAGTACGTTTAAAAAATTAAAGTGACTACCAGAATGATTGATTTTTACTTATTCAACTTCTAATCAAATTCTGTGATTGCGGCCTGCTGTGTAAATTAATTAAAAAACATCATTCTAAGTTAAAGCAAGTCTGGAATAAACAGATATCGCATTTACACTAGAGCAAAAAGCAACAAAAAAACATTCAAGACATTTTCTTTTAATTTTATAATTTCATTTTTCAAATTTTTTTTTATTCCATACCGCGTAAACTCAAAATTATCTTAATAATGTGGGTAAAACGAAACTTGAAAACTGTATTTCTGGATCCTTTAGAATATTTTCTGAACCTAGGGAACATTGAAGAGAATCAGTTAAAGGTATTTTTCTATTTCAATTAATGTGGTGTAGACTCTCTTGTGTTTATAAATATAAATATGATTGATAATCATTTAAAACACTTTTCTGTGCGTTTATCGAAAGTACTCTACTTAATTCCATTTTATCATATGGTTTATCTCAGAGACGGGCTGGCCCTCCGACAAATTCTGAAAGGTTGCTGTTTCTAGGTGGTCGGTAGTTCTATCAACAGAAATGGTATAAACAAGGAATAATATGGTATTGAGCAAGGAGTTTATTTCATACAATATTTTTCCAACGAGATAGACTATGAACAGTTAAAACATTGGAATCTACTTTTTATGTCATACTTTTTATTCTTTTAGCAAAATAGAATCGGTACCCAGTACATAATGAATATAATTACCAAACACTCAATGATAATCAAATTGCTCAAAAAATACCATAAAAGGACTTACAAACAGAACGCAGCAAAAATCTGGAAAATGAAAATGGATCATCTTCTACATGGGCATATAATATAGGTAAGGTAATTTTGGTAATTTTTAATTAACGTCGTATTAGAGCAACACAACGGGATACTGACTACAGTCCGGGATCAATCCTCTAAGGGAAAACCTGTAAGACCCGAGGACAACACCACGTAATTTTGAACCACAATCAGATGACGAGGCAACACCTGAGCTGGCACCGCACTCTCCAAACTTTCACACCAACCCAGTGTGAGGACGTTCGACCACTACAGATTTAAGGTGTATCAGCCTCCTCTACACCATATGCTTACAGACATCCATTCCCTGAGCCGGATTCGAACCAGAAATTTTCCATCAGACCGGTTGGTCGGCGGGCATATAATACGTATAAACATTTCATTAAAAGTAGTAACATTAATGATAACGTTGGGATTGACTGTAAGATTTGTTGGATGAAAAACAAGACCAGTAAAACATCGACTGGAGGATTGCGAGTTTTAATTCAATCGTTGTGTACAAAGGGACTGGTGTACGTTAAATCTCTCATGACCTCAAATGTTCTCACGTTGGCGTGGTGTGCAAGTTTGGAGAGTGGGGTTCCAGCTCCATCATCTACTAAATGTTGTTCAAAATTACGTGGTTTTATCCTCATCCCTTGGCGTATGATCCCGCACCGTCGCCAATTGCCCGTTGTATTGCTAAAGTGCGATGTTAATTAAGTACCTACTTACCTACCAATAAAATGCACAGATGAAAGCACACGTCAGTCAATTTAACTACAATTAGACTATCCTAAACGAAAACTAATCCTCCAACCTACTCGCTGTCAGGAGATTTGTAGGACTAATGGAACCACGGATTAAATAACGATCGGGGAAAATTTCAAGTAGAAGATTAAAATCCCGACAAAACGTGAGAATTGTGTAAAGCTAAAATATATCTAAGAATGACCAAAAGACAGTTTATATCGAAAACCGGGAGATTGCAAAGAAAATTTCCGTCTATATAATATAAAATTTACGATAAAAGTAGTAATAACACTAATTTCAAGATTTAAATATAAATTCTACTAAAATAAAGCTCACAATAAATTAAGTTCAGTGAATCAGGCAAATAAGTTTATTTTCGCAAGCCACATCGAGTTCAATTTAACAAGGATGTGAAAAATGAATGAAAATTGAAGCTTATTTTTCACATTTCACGTTGAGGACATATCACGCTGAGGAAAAAATAACTTCAAAGTTTAGCTTTCAAATTGAATGTTTAAATTTAGTTTTATTTTAAAGATGTTTGCCGCACATGTAAACTTAAACGGACCGTTGTCGGTATACGTTATCTCAAAAATAAAATTACCTACTATTCCCCTTTCTTGGAAATTATCTTCAAGGCATGGAATAGGATTAAATTTGCATCCTATTTTTAATAGCATTAAATACAAAGCAGTAAATTAAAATAACTGAGTACTACTCCATTCAAGATATATATTTTCTATAAATCTAGATAAATGTCCTTTTTGTGTTCGTAATGAATATCTTCGTCAAATGCGACTAAATTCGTACTGCAAAAATATGTTACGATTGAAAAATTATTTATTAAAAAAAATAACATTTAAGGTATGGATCTGGAGGAAAGTTTTCCACAGATTTCAAATCCGATGAAATTTTCACTCTATCTCTAACAATTGCGAAGATAGAACCTTGGACTAGGGAATAAAAATGCCCTAGCGTCAGCAGGGCCCGATTTAGAAAATTTGGTATAGTAGGCACAACACGCAGGAAGGGGGCCCCCCATGTTATCCGTTCATCACAAAAACTAATTTTAAAACAATAATTGGTACTTACGTATTTGACTGTTGACCGTTTCAAAAATTGTTGAAAAAACATTCCAGAAAATATGAAAAGTTATTTTTGTTTAAAATTTTTAGATAATTTTGAAACTTTGGGGCCCTTTAAATTATGGGGGCCCTAGGCCCGTGCCTCACGGGCCTAATGGTAAATCAGGGCCTGAGCGTCAGTCAAAACGCGTTTCACGTGAACAGCGTACCATATTCCTATGTACCTCGAGCTTCAGTGCCGGAGCCCCTAGACACGCGGTATAGCTATTAAAAAATCAGATTTAGTAGCTTTCAGCATGTGAACACTGCAGTAGAACTCTATGTATTTTAACTACCCGCGTTTTGTCTCAAAATTAAATGCACGTTAGAACACGCCTCATGTGAACAGAGCCTTAAAATTAGTTTCAATTGCTTGTTACGAGGATATTTCTGTTCAGTTAAACAAAAAGAACGCTGCTGTTTTTTAGAGCATCACGTATTTCCTATTTGCCTCCGAAAGTAACGTTGCTTGGCATGCCACTCAAATGCAATTTCAGCATGTCGCTTCTGGATTCAATCATAAATATTGCAATTTTCTCGCTTTATTTTATCTGAAAATATGCTCACTACATGTGTTGTAAATGGCTACTCCACGAAGTCTGGTTCTGATTAGTCCACAAGTATTTGTCCTCATCTTAGCGTAGTGTGAAAGTTTGGAGAGTGGGGTGCCAGCTCAGGTGTTACCTCATCTGACCGTGTTTCAAAATTACTTGGTTTTGTCCTCGAAATGTTATCATCGGGATTGATCCCCGACCGTCATTAATAGCCCGTTGCGTTGTTCCGGTGTGACGTTAATTAAAATACCTACCTACATCCACGAGTATATTTTGAGTGACGGAAGGTATTGGCACAAAACGGTGTTACATCAAATTAGTGCTCAAGCGAAAGAGTCTCCTTCATTTTCCGTCCCGCCTAAATTTTTTGGAATTGAATAATTGCAGTTATATGTTTTAGATTTCATTTTGTGTTCTAGAAAATTGTTATTGACACGAAATTCACCGAAGTCATTGAACTGCAACTAACAAAAAAGATGATCTCGGGTATTCAAGAAGCTTTTACAATTTTGGATTGCAAGTCAGAGGGGACGGTTACAGCAAGAGATGTCAAAGTAAGGATAACTAATTTTGCAGTGTGATTAATCCCCATTCAAACTAAAAAGAAAACATTTGAATTACACCTATTGAATCCCCTCCAGCATATCAATGCTTGTAACAAACCTCCACATATATCAGGGGCTGTAGAAAAAACACTCTTCTCTCTCGCTGATCAGAACCTATTTTTCGAATGAAGATAAGCAAAGATTTGGGAGAGGCTCGACCCTACCCTACCCAAAAGGCATAACGATGTCATTAACAGTCATCAAAAGTAGTCGAACTCATTCTCAACCACAGTAAAAATTGCAAAGAAACATTTTCTATTCTGCTGGAATACCATGAAAAATTCTTTTCTACTGCTGTTTGTAAAAAATGCAACACCATTAAAGAGTCTTCAGAATTAAATGAAATTTAATACACAAACGGCTTGTATTAGTACAAATAAATGAATAAATTTTCAAAGTAAAACAACAATATTAAGTGTCCGAAATCAGTATTTGGTGAAGCCACCACGCGCTGCAATAAGTGCTGCTATACGACGTGGCATGGAGTGAAACAGATGTTGAATGTCTGCTTGAGGAAGAGAATTCCATATTGTTTGTAAGCGCACCAAAAGTTCGTCTGTTGAAGCTGTAGGAATAGGGTGGTCACAAGGTATGTGGGAAAAAAAAATTTCCGCCCAATCTTCCATGGCACCCCCCCCCCTAAAATTTGCCAATGGGCTAGAAACTGTGTGAAAAGTCAATTTTTATGCAAAGCCCCTAAAAACATTACAATATTCAATTACATCTGCTTTCCAGATTTTGCTTGTGTATTTTCATTTTGTACATTAAAAAAGCTTTAGTTAGAGGTATTTTTAAAAATAAATCCAACAACATTCAAATTCAAAATGAAGGAATTAGGGGTAAAGAAGAGGAAGCAAGGAGTAAAAATGACAACAAATAGTGTTCAAATGTATTTTACTAATTAAATAATTGAATTATACATCATTATATTATTATTATTTAAATATACAAATTAAGTGATAATTACAAATTAAGGTGGTAATGTCTTAGATATTGTAGCTTTTGAAGAGTCCGGATAAATTTGTCTACATTCAGGTACTACTTGTAAAAGGAACTGCCATTCTTCTTCGTCTTCCGTCAAAGAGGAATTAAAGTCTTTAATTAATTTTACTCCTCTCTCAGAAATATAATTAACAACCCTTAAACCGTTAGTTATTTTTTTTAGCTTTTAAATGTTGTTGATTTTTACGCCATACATCGGGATCAGAATTTAAAAAATCTGTATCGGTTTAAAATCTCTTTAAAAAAAATTAGAATTCAAGCAGAAACAAAATAATTAACTTCTGTGTCCAATACTTGAACAACTTGTGGGAGATTGAGTTTTGGTTTTACATCCCTATCATCACAATCATCTTCATCATTTTCTACTTCGGATCTTAATTTTTCAACCATGCTTGTTTTGACCTTTTCCCCCAAAGTATCATCGAAAAATGAAAATGCAACTTGCTCCGAGTTCAGATACCACAGATGGTTTATTATTTTAGACAGGGCTTGTCTGCAACCTCTTTTTCAATTTTCCTGTATCTAACTAAAGATTTTAATAATAGTAGGTCTAGGTTGGGGGCCAAAGTGGGTTTGTGGGCATTGAACCATGCTTTTACATAAATATTGATTATAAATAAACAAATATATGCAATACCTTTTCTCTCTAAATCAGTTAACGAAAATTGATCCCTGAAAATATGCATTTTAAGAGAGTAAATGGCAAATGACATCCATCTGGCGTGATGAATAGCACCAGGTACTCTAAAAGTAATGTCTTTTTGAGGAAGATGCTTAAATGAATTAAGCAAAGTTGGATGAATTCTTCATAATCATCCCTGGGCTGTCGGTTTTTTAATTGTTCAAAAGAAAACTTGAAATTTGGTCTGGATAGCTTATTTTATTTCTAATATTTTCATCTTCTATACCTGTTTGTAATTCTACTTGTCTAGCTTAGACCACCCAGTCTGGAATTTTCGAAAAATATCTGACTGAGGACCAGTGGATGTGCCCTTTTTGCAATTAAAACTGCTTTGTAAGCAACTTTTAAATTTGGTGGCGACATGCTAAATTCAGAAAGTTTTTCTCTAATAACTGTTCTAGCAAAACGCAGGTTCCCCTAAGGGAACCAGTATTTACTGCCGTTGTATCAAAACATAATGCCTGGATTTTCCCAACTGCCCCCCACTGCTCAACTGCTGATAATACAGCTTTTGCCTGAATTATCCTCGTACTATTTTCAAGAATTGGAACACTTATCAACTGTTCTTCATCGCCACATGTAATCAAAATCGCTATCCGCTCCACATTTTCTTCACTCAACAAATCTGGAAGCAATTTACCATCCCAGTTCACAACAGCTCCCTATAAATCGGAATTTTTAAATCTATTTTTGATGAGATCGGTTGCGGAGTCGTATGACACTTCTACCTAGAATTAAATTCTGTGGGTCATGACGTAATGTCTGAAAAATGCTAAATATCACTCACAAGTTGTATCTGAAGTACTTTAACTAGTTGTATCTGAATGTAGACAAATTTTTCCGAACTCTTCAAAAGCTACAATACCTAAGACATTACCACCTTAATTTGTAATTACCACTTAATTTGTATATTTAAATAATAATAATATAATGATGTATAATTCAACTATATAATTAATAAAATACATTTGAGCACTATTTGTTGTCATCTTTACTCCTTGCTTCCTCTTCTTTAACCCCTAATTCCTTTATTTTGAATTTGAATGTTGTTGGATTTATTTTTAAAAATACCTCTAACAAAAGCCTTTTTAATATACAAAATGAAAAATAAAAAAAGGAAAATATTGAAAGCAGATGCAATTGAATACTGTAATGTTTTAGGGGCTTTGCATAAAAATTGACTTTTGAGGATATCCACTACGACCTTACCTGTAAAATGCTAAATACAATTCTATCAGTTTTAGCAAAAAAAGTGGATGATATCAAACTTCAAGTCAGTAAAATTTGCTATGAAATTAGACAAGAACCAGGTTTTTAGGACGAATAGTTTCGATTTTAAAGAGTAAAAACTACGATTTTTTGCTAAAAGTCGGTGTTTTCTTAACTTTAACCTCAATGAGGCACAGGTTAAATTATCAGGTTGAGCTGAAACTTTGCCAATCACAGTTTCTAGCCCATTGGTAAATTTTAGAGGGGTGCCACGGTAGAAATTCGAAAATTGATTTTTTGTGACCACCCTACTGTAGGACGCGGATCACGAGCGAGACACCGACTAACCAAAATTCCACACCTGCTCAATAGGTGACATATCCGGCGAATAAGCAGGCCAAGGAAGAAGTTACATGTGTTGGTCTGAAAAGAAGTCTCGAACATTCCTCGCAACATGTGGGCGTGCATTATCCTGTTGAAAGATAACTCCAGGGATGCCTTGAAGGAAGGGAACGACTTCGGGCTCTAGCACTTCACGGACGTACCTGTTGCTATTCAGATTACCCTCAATTCGTAGCAGCTGAGATCGTCCATGATACGAAATCACACCACAGACCATAACTCCGGGTGTTCGGCCACTATGAAGTTCGATAACGCACTCTGAAAGGCAGCGTTCACCGGCATAGTGTCTAGCACGAATGCGCCGGCCATCATGGTTCCACAAATTAAAGCGGGATTCGTCAGAAAAGACAACTTGTTGCCAATCAGCCCGCCAGACTCTGTGCTTATGAGTCCATTGCAGACGCAGCCGTCGATGGTTTGGCGCGAGGGGGATCCTGCATAAAGGAATCCTTGCACTCAGTCCACGGTGCAGCAGACAACGGCGAATTGACGAAGCCGACAATAGTACACCTGTAGCAGTAGACCAAAGTGCTGCCAACTGCCTGGAGGAAGCTGTACGGTCATTTACCGCCAGGTGTTTATCATCGCTCGCTGACGTCACCTTCCGTCGTCCACTCCCAATTTTTCGAGTTGTCCGGTGCTCGTCGGTCCACTGCTTCCAAACTCGCATCACTGTGGAACTGTTCCGCTGCACACGAGCTGCTATTGCGCGATAGGAAAATCCTCCTTCACGAAGGCCGATGATTCTCCCCCGTTCAAACTCCGTAAGTTGTTGAAATTTCACCCTACTTCGTCGTGGAGGCATACTTAGGTCTCACTAAATGTTCACCACTAAAAGAAAACCATACATTATTTTCAACGTCCCGTTACAGCCCTCTACTTATACGCTTTTAGCTTCAGTTCAGAGGGCGCTGCTCACACCACGAATGCGTGGTGGCTCTGAAACTTTACTACTTTGCATAACATCCTGTTATTGACATTTTCTGCACATTTCATTTCATTCGGATGATTCCTTCAAGGTGTTGCATTTTTTACAAACAGCAGTGTATAACCATTACTTTTTGTTTGAATGCCCTTTTACGAAACATATCTCGATCTTGCGTCTAATGCAGCGGTTCTCAAAACTTTTTTAAGACGTAGCACACTTGAAATCTTACAAAAAATCGTAGGCGCACCACACACAAAATGCTAAAAAATACGATGCAATAAGCAAAGAAATATTGAAATAACTGTTGAAATCATTAAATCACCGATATGAAAAAACAAGGTTTAATAAAGACTAAAATTTGCAAAGGTATTTCAATGAATTTATGGTAAAAACGTAGCTTCTAATTTGCACAGTGTTTTTAAACTAGTTTTCTCAAATTATTTCATTGTAAAAGTATTTCAAAATTATTCGAGATATTTTTTTATCAAATAGGTTACTCTACGATCGCTTGGAATTGAGCCCACTTCAAAAAAGGTGAAGAAAATGATGGATAAAATATCGCTCGAAAGATCGGAAAAAAACTTCCCACTCGGTAAAAATGCTTCTATAATTCAAACACAAAAGCTACGGGATATTAAAAAAAATTTGGCTGTGTTGTAGGGTTAAGCCACAGCATTGAATTTCTTCCCAATGTGTCAATTTATTTATAAGTTTATTAGCAGAATTACCCGGCGTTATTATACAGTATATACACTCACTTCCAAAAATTAAGCACGAAAGGTAAAATGCGGAAAAAACCAAGTACAGCTTTGATTGACACGAAATGCGGTAGGAAAGTAGCAAATAGGTTTATGCATTGTGACGAAGTCTGTGGCGAGGGCAAAAGCAAGCATTCGGCGGAGAAACTGCCGAGAGGTCAAGCCAGACGCTGAGAGGTCACGCTCGTATGAACTCAGACCGCTAGACCGCGACAGTTCACGAGCTGGCGGTGAGTCGTGGTATTTAGTTTCGACGGAGATTAAACGAAGTGTCTTTGTCGCGATGCCGACCAGACCCAGAGGCAGAAATTGATTTCCTCCGCTTCCACATGACCACAGGAGCCCGCGGATGCTTTTTGTTCGGGCCGCCGTCCGCTAATGAAGCTATTGGCGAAAGGGGAAAATTAACATCCAATGGACAGCCGATTTTGAACCAGCCAACAGCGAGACGACAAGTGTTGTGGCGTTTTTGGTACACCACACTACTACCAATGGAGTGAGACTCAACGATTTTCGTTTGATACAATTTAATTATGTCAAGAGAAATTTTACATCAACTACTATGTACAATGAATTTTACAATCGATGACAAACAGCCCGATTGTTCCGGTTCAAACAGTAAGTTTCAAACTATCACAGTTTGTCTCGTTTTCAACGGGGTTTGATGTCCCCGAGTAATTTTGCAGCGAGCTACCTCCTTCACCACCTTCCTCCGTGGCTTCCCTAGCTCGAGTCCCCTTTCCTTCTTCTCGGGGCAACAACCTTTTTTTCTCCGCGTCGCCTCCGCTTCCAATTCACCTCCCACTCAAGGGGTCTCAGATCCCCCACATGTGCGAAAAAACCGACAACCGGCGGTTCTTCAAAAAGCCCCGCTGTCTGGTGGAAATCGGGGTGAACAAGAAACAGAGGCCGACAATGAGTTGTTTCCACACATGTGGCTGTCGGCTCCCTTGTAGACTACGATCTCACAACACCTCCCCCCATAAAAATCAAATTTCGGGGTCAAGGAAAAATTTGATTCTAGGGGCGAAATGAGCCATCCTAAAGTGAGATCTGAGAGGCACAATCTTCCCTCTTAATCTCACCACAACCAGAATTAACCAATATCATTAAAACAAAACAAAAAATCAGTTTAAAGACAATCCGAAACCATAGGCTCAGTTTTGCAAACCATTCAAGTAAAGAAAAATAACATAAGTTTACAAAAAAACACACAAAACAAAAATAACTAATCTTACTCTAATTTGCTAATATTAAAAAAAAAATCTTACACTCTCTGAAATAACAAAGACAAATATAGCAAAACTAAGGTTGCTTATATACATCAAAATTTAGACTTGGGTTACTCATCCTGTCTACTTAACCCATCCGCATTTCCGTTTCGCTTACCAGCACGATGTACAATTGTAAATCGAAATTGCTGAAGACATAACGCCCATCTAGTGAGACGTGCGTTTGTACCGACCATTCTCTTTAGGAACGTAAGGGGGTTATGATCTGTCTCAATCACGAATTTTTGCCCATCTAAGTAGTGTCTCAGTTTCTTCAAACCATATACAATAGCCGCTAGTTCCCGCTCTATAGTACTGTAATTTTTCTCTGCTTTAGAGAACTTTTTGCTTAGATACAATACTGGGTGTTCTTCCCCATTCAGTCTCTGAGACAGGACAATTCCTGCTCCACTAGCACTTGCATCAGTCTGCATGACAAATTCTTGACTATAGTCCGGAGCATATAGTACTGGGCTTCCCATCAAACTTGATTTCAAAGCCGAGAATGCTTTTTCACATTCCTCGGTCCAGACCACTTTTCCTCTCTTTTCCCTGCCTTTCAGGGCATTTGTCAGAGGAACCGCCATGACACTATAATCCTTGACGTATCGCGAGTAATAGCCACAAATCCCTAGAAAAGCTCTAATTTGGGTTTTGGTCGCAGGAGTAGGAAATTCCCGAATAGCTTGAATTTTAGCTTCGCTAGGAGACCTTTTTCCTGACCCTACCTCATGACCTAAAAACTTCACGTGATCCTGGGCAAAACGACATTTTGCAGGCTTCACGGTCAGTTTTGCCTCTCCTAGCCGTTTTAACGCGCTTCCCACATCCTGTACATGCTTTTCCCATGTTGGGGAAAAAATCGCGATGTCATCGATGTATGGGGCCGCAAAACTTTCTAACCCTTCCAAAACTTGGGCCATCAATTTGCAGAAATAAAATGGAGCATTTATTAGCCCAAACATCATTTTCTTCGGGAGATATGCCCCAAAAGGAGTTACGAAAGCTGCGTATTTCTGTGCCTTCTCAGTGAGGGGTATCTGAAAATACCCTTTTGTCAGATCCATTATCGTTATAAAAGGAGCAGCGCTCACTTTTTCCACCACCTCCTCTATATTTGGCAAGGGAAAAAATTCAGTCCTGGTGAGGGCATTCAATCGCCGATAGTCTACACAGGGTCTAGGATCTTTACCTGGGCTTTCCACTAATATCATGGGCGATGCATAGTCTGATTGCCCAATTTCTATCACCCCAAGCTCCAACAACCTTTTAATCTCCACCCTTAAAATTTCTATTTGTCTAGGGGACATTCGATAGGGTTTCGCCCTAACCGGCTCCGAACTAATAAGTTCAATATTCATTTTTACTAGATATGTGTTACCGGGATCCGACGAAAACACCTTCTCGTGCTCCTGTAACATTTTGGCAAAACGATCGACTTGCTCGGTATTTGCCCTCTCTTCTAAAGTACTTCCCCGGATCATTTCTTGCAAGTCAAATTGAGTGGGATTAGGTAAAGGGTACGGGATTTCGGCCTCTTGCTCAATCTCTTCCAGCCCTTCATCCATAATAAAATTTATGTAATCAGCTCGCTTGTGATATGGCTTCATTAGATTAACATGATAAATGGTTGTCTTTTCCCTTTTTTCGGGTATATCTATCAAGTAGTTGGTTTCCGAAATCCGACTCGTCACCGTGCCAGGTCCTATCCAATTTACGGCCATTTTGTTTGGTTTAGACGTAGCCAAAACCAACACTTTATCCCCTACTTTAAAAACCCTGGACACTGCGTTTTTGTCATACCAGGCCTTCCTTTTTTCCTGAGTTTCCGACATCGTCTGTACCGCCAACTCCTGACATCTTTTCAGCCTATTTACCAATCCCAAAATGTAATCCACCACATTTTGATCCGACTCTTCTGGTGCTAGCCAATTTTCATATACAAGTGTTTGGGGGGTTCTCAAATTTTTCCCGTGAACTAACTCGGCGGGACTAAAACCGGTGCTTTCGTGAGTCACCGTACGTAAAGCAAATAAGGCAGCCGGCAGATTGTACTCCCAGTCTTCTCCAGTTTCCAAACACAGTACCTTTAAAACCCGTTTTACCGAAGAATGGAACCTTTCCACAGGGTTACTCTGAGGATGACACACGGAGCTATGTGTAATTTTTATACCAAATCTGGAAAAAAATTCCGTGGTCAAAACACTTGTGAAAGAGCTCCCCAAATCACTCTGAACTTCCCCAGGGAAACCCGTTCGTGAAAAAACCGTGAGCAAAGCCGTTATCACACTCGTTGACGAAATATCTTCCACCGGAATGGCATCTGGATATTTTGATGCCAGACAGATCGTCGTAATTAAATACCGGTTGTTCTTATTACTAAGCGGAAGAGGACCGACCGCATCAATATTAATTTTAGAGAAAACTTCCGATATTATAGGTACCAATTTCAATGGGGCCTTTCGTTTATCCCCGCTTTTTCCTACCTTTTGACAAGAATCGCATGCTCTCACGAAACTCTCGATGTCCTTATAACAATTTGGCCAAAAGTAATAGCGCAACACCCTGTCTTTGGTTTTCGTTGTACCCAAATGTCCCGAAATTTCATCATGACAAAAAGCCATAATCCTTTCCCTAAACGGAACTGGAACGCACAGTTGAATTTTTTCCCCACCCCGCTTGGATACGGATCTTCGAACTAATTTTCACGCTTTTTCTTCAAATTCTCCTTCCTCCGGGTGACTAATACGCTCCCAGTATTTTCTTAACGATTCGCAGTTCCTTTGAGCGGTTTCAAACTGTTGTGAGGAGATTCCAGCTAGCCCTGTCTCGCACATTTCCCTATCCGGTAACAAGATCCCTTCACCGCTTTCTACTATGGGGGAAACAATTTTTTCACCCTTCTCGATAAATTGTCCCTTATCGTCTACTACCTTCGAGGAATCTTTTTCCCTTCGTGTTTTTCTTCTGGTCCCTTCCGACGGGTCGAAGACGTTTTCCGCCGAATCTGTTTTGGCTTTACTCCGCGTTATAACTGCATTTAAAGGGACTGGGTTTTTTCTAGCCTCCTCAATTAATTGAGCCGTTTTATTTCCCAGCAAACAAAATCCTTGGTCTAGTTCGTCCGCTTTAATTGCAACTTTAGTAGTTACAGTACCAAAGTCTCCCTGCAACACAACTCTAGATAAAGGTAAGCATTTACATTCGGTATCCAAGGGTTGTCTCACCCACGTGACTTCACCCGTAAAATCTTCAACGTTTACCCAACTCTTCACACACACATCTATGCAACTACCCGTATCTCGCAAACAGTCTTTTTCCACTCCATTTACATTCAATTTGCTCATAAAGGGATTAAAACTCTCATTTAAGCCACTCCCCGTTTCTAAATTATTTACACTCTCTCTAAAATTCTTTTTAAAAGTTGGACAATCAGGTCTAATGTGCCCGGGTTGATTGCACTGGAAACAAATTATTTGTTTTTTTCTTTCGAAAGTCCTATTTACATCTTTCCTAGACATTTCTCTCTTTTCCGGTTTTTCCTCTCTAGTTTGGATTTCTCCCCTGTCTTTATTATTTGCCGAAAAATGTCTTCCCCCTCCAAATGCTCTCTTTTCCCCTGGTTTGGCCTCAATTTTCTTGAAGGTTCGTCTTACCGCCGTATTCACCGTTAACTGGACCGGAGAAAGAAACCCGCAGTTCGGAAACCGAGGGTTAGGTAAAAGCTAACCGCCGGTTCAAACTTGATTTCACCACTCCTTTTTCGACTCCGGTTACTGAACTGCAGGTTACTTAACCGTCAGTTACCGATTGATTCTCATTGGTCAAAACAGACCTCGTGACCTCGGATGATTTGCTTTCACCTGGTCCGCGCGAATCCAGATAACGTTGCTTTTTCAGTGTGTATTTCTTTAATTTTATCTCAACTTAAAATGGCTCTACCACCAGGTAAATTATTTTGTACACAGTTCGAAAAATAACTTATTTTAGTTCTGGCCAAGCCGCATTTTGATGTCATCAAAAATAATCAATTTTTAAGGACCTGATAAAAATGAGCTAATAACTGGACGTTTGAATACCACAAGAGCGATATTTTTACTATCTTATGAAGCGCTGAAAAATGAGTTTGACTCCCTTAAGGTTTTTGCTTTGCCGCTTAGGGTTTTTGGTAATAATTAATTTAATAATAGGCTTTGGATAAGGTGTTAGCCTCTAGATAGGAAGGTTCCTGGTTCGAATCCGGGTCCGGGCATGAATGTTTGTAAACGTATGGTGTAGAGGCGGCTGGTGCACCTTAAATCTGTCGTGGCCGAAAGTCCTCACGTTGGGTTGGCGTGGAAGTTTGGAGAGTGGGGTGCCAGCTCAGGTGTTGCTTCGTCATCTGACCGTGGTTCAAAATTACGAGGTGTTGTCCTCGAATCTTTCCCTTAAGGGACTGATTCCGGACCGTCGTCAATAGCCCGTTGTGTTGCTCTAGTACGACGTTAACTAAAATTACCATTACCATTACCTACTGGAGGCTTTGAAAGCAATGAAATCGATTCTCTTCGACGAGAGAAATTCAGGGATATCAAAAGTTTGATTTTGAAATTTGGTATATGCTTAACATCATCCGAAGCATTTTCCCCCACATATTTGTAAAATTATGATTTCCATGGGTTTGAATTTTATGCTGTGCAAATTTTATACTGGGTGTTTGAATGGTGAGATAATTTTTAAAAATAGATCATTAGAGAGATAAAAGTTATGATTTTGTCTATAATGTTGGATACACGTTATGATTATGTAAATTGATTAGACTTAAAAATAGAAAAACTTAAAAGATAATTAAAATGCAAAACATTTTGACCTAGACGGATAGCTAAGTTGTGAAGAACACAATAATTATATCGGGCACACGATCTATGTGGCAGTTTAAACCAATTGATAGACAGGGGAATTTTTATGGATGCCATATTTTCGCTCAACTGTGTTCCTAGTCAGTACGTGATTTATTATACCCGACACAGAATAAAATTTAAGTAGAGAATTACCTGGAAATATATGTCACTAATTTGTAGTTTGTAAGACAATTCGACTTAATTTTAACAGAAACTTGTTTATTTCTAAAAATTATTCCTCATGTTAAAATTTTCATAATTTAAAAATTGGTAATTCTTTTAGATTATGTAATTTTTTTACTAGGAAAACTTACATTTTTTTTATTGGTCAGAGTAAGTATACATTTCACATTACCACCCCCGGGTAGAAAAGTAATAAATATATACAGGAACTTTAGGTAATATGGAGTATCATTTTTAATTTTGCTGTAATGACAAAACTAAATGCCACAATACAAGCTAATTTAAACTGCTTTTTTGAATTAATCACCTATAAAAAACCCTTTTTATGACCCACAAATATTACAATTACAAATAAACATTTGAAACTTGCCGAAAAAAGTTTGGCCAGAGTTGTGTAAAGTCCCTTTTCGATGTCAACGACAAACTAATTAGAACAAATTATTGATAATAAATCATACGCCTTTCTCTTTTGGATTCCATTTTCTCTATGAAATCGAATTGCCGAATCATTGAAATTTTATTCAGTTTATCCATCATTAGAGTTTGAAATTAATCGCAAATATCCATAACTGTTTGTAAACACACGAAAAATCGCTTACTGCGCATGCGCGGTTAAATCTAACCGAGCTCTGAGCCAGGTTCAAGTTGCGTAACTCGACCGGCGGTTAGTGGACTGAACCTGCGGTTCGGTTGACGGTGAAATGAACTTTTAACTCTGACCTGGGAAAAACCAGTTTTTCTCCTTCGACTGCCGGTTAACTCCCGGTCCAGTTGACGGTGAATACGGCCGTTACACTTTCGTAATTATCCAATTTTTCGGCTAACTCCGTAGCTTGCCTAAAATCTTCCCAGTTGTCTAAATAATGTTCTTTAACTTCAACCGGTACCCTCTTCTTAATTTGTTCTGTGAGCATTAATTCTTTAAGCGCATCGAAATCTCCAACCTCCACTGATTCTAACCAACTTTCCAAATAACCCCTGAGCTCATAAACCAGATCAGACCATAACGACCCTGATTTCCTAGAGTGCTCTTCAAATTTTAAACGTAGAGCAACCGAACTCAGTCTAAATCTCTTCATCTACATTTTTTTTATGTAACCATAATCATCATTTTTTTCGATGGGTTCTTTCACTATTAATTCCGCTACATCGGCTGGCAACAACGGAATTAGCTGCGATACCCACCTATCTTCTTCAACCCTTTCTTTTTGGGCTTGTCGCTCAAATATCATAAAGAACAGTGCTATGTCTAAACTTTTAGGATCAAATTTAGGAACCAAGTCTTTCAAATTAATTTTTTTTGTGATTGTTTCTCTAGGCAGCGTACTGTTTGACTCAACACTAGCTACTTCGATTGCATGTCCTAGTCTTAACTTTTCCAATTCAAACTCTCGTTCCTCCCTAGCTATCCTATCAGCCCGTTCTTTATCCGCTATCCTATCAGCCCGTTCTTTATCCGCTATCCTATCAGCCCGTTCTTTATCCGCTATCCTATCAGCCCGTTCTTTATCCGCTATCCTATCAGCCTGTTCTTCTAAAATTCGTTCCAAGAACGCTTTTGCTGTCTCCTCATCATATTCTGGCGCTCTCTCGATTGCCTTAATAATATCTTTTACTAATACCGCGTCCTCTACAACTACTTCGAATTCGGCTGCTAAAAGCCTTAGAATATTTTTCCTTTGTTTTTTAAGGAAATTAGCCATAACACTTTAAATTACTCTACAAGGTAAAAATTCAAAATAACAAAAATCACTTAAAGGATTCCAAAACTGAGTACTCCTAATCAAAACACGATAAAACTTTACACATGAATTACATTACTTAAAACCATGTAATCAAACTAACTACACTCACATACAATCCAAAAAAAAAATTTCTTCAAAGCAAAACTCTGTCAACAAAACATTAAAAATTTTCCTCAAAATCCCATTTTCTATTGCCTCTCAGAAATTACTATAAGGTAGGACTCACCCCTTTTTCTGACTCTTTCATCTTCTGGAACTCCACACACTTGAAAGCGCAGGCACCGGGTTTCTCTGGCGTCCTTCTGGGCACAGGCGCAGGGTTTTCTAGAGAATTATCCACTGGTCCGTTAAGCTTCCACGGTCACGAGCGCAGGGCCTTCTGGAGAACTTTCCACTGGTCCCGGGCTTTTCGACTTCCCAGCAAGGCACCGACGTTGGGCTTTCCAGAGTCTGGCGTCCTCCTGCTCCTCACAGCTAGTTCCTCAGAACTTTAGGGTCCTCTTGGCACGTCCACTCCTTCTGTCGAGCAGTATGTCCCTTTTGGACAATCACTGGATTCCGAGCACAAGTCCACTCCTTCTGTCGAGCAGTATGTCCCTTTTGGACAATGACTGGATTCCGAGTTTATTTGACTTAAACTCTGTATCCGACCACTTGCCACCAGTTAGTAGCTGTGGCGTTTTTGGTACACCACACTACTACCAATGGAGTGAGACTCAACGATTTTCGTTTGATACAATTTAATTATGTCAAGGGAAATTTTACATCAACTACTATGTACAATGAATTTTACAATCGATGACAAACAGCCCGATTGTTCCGGTTCAAACAGTAAGTTTCAAACTATCACAGTTTGTCTCGTTTTCAACGGGGTTTGATGTCCCCGAGTAATTTTGCAGCGAGCTACCTCCTTCACCACCTTCCTCCGTGGCTTCCCTAGCTCGAGTCCCCTTTCCTTCTTCTCGGGGCAACAACCTTTTTTTCTCCGCGTCGCCTCCGCTTCCAATTCACCTCCCACTCAAGGGGTCTCAGATCCCCCACATGTGCGAAAAAACCGACAACCGGCGGTTCTTCAAAAAGCCCCGCTGTCTGGTGGAAATCGGGGTGAACAAGAAACAGAGGCCGACAATGAGTTGTTTCCACACATGTGGCTGTCGGCTCCCTTGTAGACTACGATCTCACAGTGTGTCGAATGAAAGAGAAAGGGGCCAACAACCCCCTGGAACTTTCGGAGTCGAGAGAGGAGAGATTTTTCGAAAAGGTCAACAGACCCGAGGGATCAAACTGATCCGGCTGAAGTAAAACCGTTTTCGGTTTTCCGATAACCCAGCTCTGGAGACGTGCCGAATCGCGACAGCTGTTCGTGGATTCAGGATTGCCCAAACTGGGATTCCCTCCATCAGACGCGAGGAAAGCTCATGCCTGAGCTGCTACTGTGCTGACTTGCGTACACACGTGCGAGAACTTTTGGAGAAGCTCACCCGAGTAAAGTCCGCAGAAGAGCTCACCCGAGCCGGATAGTCCAAATCGGAGTTCTGCGGAAAAGGACAATTCACCATATTCGGTAAAGATCTACCACCTAGACTCTACCAGTCTGTAAACGCCACCTACCGAATTCCGTCAAGGTAATTCTTTTATTTTAAATAAATATGTTAATCGAGACCACGGCGAACGTTCTGATATATTAGATGACGCTTCCATCCCCAAGACGTCACAGCATGAAACAAAACAAAGAATTAAATACAAAGATGAAAACCTTATTGAATTTTCATAAATTATAAAATGAAGTCATATTTGAGTCATTAACAAAATAATGTTTGAATCCAAAACAAATAAACAAAATGGATATTAATAGGGTATGTGACCCCTCCCTCATCCTAATACAAAGTTTACAGCGTGTGACTGTGCTTTACATACCCTATCAACAACCCCAAGTGTCAAGTAATCGCAATTCCTCCTGTAGAGCAGTTTGAAACTCTGTGAGAGAAGCTGGGGGTGGGAAACGTGCAGACACAGAACGGCCGAGGATATCCCAAAGATTTTCAATGGGATTAAGGTCGGGCGAGTACGCAGGCCAAACCATAAGCGCAATCTCCTCACTCTCCAGGTAGTTGTCGACCATGCCAGCTCTATGGGTACGCGCATTATCATCCATCAAAATGAAAGAAGTGCCAAATGTTCCAGCGTACAAACTCACAGTGGGTTCTAGGACTTCATCCCGATACCAGACAACCGTGACAGAACCCCGTCTATAGATGTGCAGGTCCTTGCGATGTCCCAACGAAATCCCGGCCCCCACCATGATGCTTCCACCTCGGAATGCGTGATGCCCAATGATGTTCTGGGGCCAATTGCGTGTATCCTGTTCTCTCCAGACCCTTACACGTTTGTCATCGGGCTCAAGGGCAAATCTCGACTCATCCGTGAACATAACGTTAGCCCAATCAGACATAGTCCAATTCACAAGTTGCCGACATTACTTTAATCGTGCCCCTCTGGATTAGACGGATAAAGGAACACAAACTCATGGTACCCGGGTGTACATTCCATTCATGTGTAGCCTTTGGCGCACAGTAGTGGCAGGTATAGTCTTACCAATGGACGCTGCAACAATAGATGTCACACGTGTTGAGGTCGCTCTACGATTCCACTTCGCTATAACAGCAATATATCGATCTTCCGCGGGGGTCGTAACCCTTGGGTGGCCGGCCACTGGTCTTCGGACAACTGTTGGCTTGTTTGGAATATTGTTTCCATAATCGTGAAATGACGGAATGATGAACGCCGAAGAAAAGAGCAACATCAGTGATTGATTGCCCTGTTTCAAGGCGTCCCACAGAACGCCAGCGCTCACTATCTGCCATTCATCTTCTGGAAGCCATAGAAACACGTCTGTCTTGAAAACAAATCGTACGAAATTTTTAAACACTTTTTATCAGCACTTGCATGCAACTCCTCTAACCCTTCACAATGCTGGCTTCTTATACGACTACCTTTTTTGCATATTTCTAGACACAAAACCGTGATTGGCTGTTACATAACACACACACACATATATACAAGCTGCGTATCAACGAATTAATTATTAATTGATCAGCAATACTCAGACAGATTTCATTGCCTTATATGGTATCATTTGATGGGACATCTTATAGTAAATAGATGGGAACAGATGGATCACGGCGTGGGAAGATGAATTTAGCTTACCTTGCAAAAAAATAATTATTTCTGATGCAATGGGCTGCGAAACTGTAAAAGGCACGTGAAAAATACTCGGAGGCGCCGGCCAACCTCGAAGCAATTTTCCCACGAATCATTTTTTAATGTTACATATATGTATATACCCCAGTCCCACGTGCGCTGCAGTTACACTAGCAAGCCTTCTGGGCATACTTTCAACAAGGTTTTGATACACAGCCATGGGTATTTGTGTCCATTCCTGCTGCAAGAATTTCGCAAGCTCAGATGTAGATTTCGGACGTGGTTCCCTGGTCCGTAAGCGTCGATCTAACTCGTCCCACAAATGTTCTATGGGGTTTAGGTCGCGACTCTGAGCAGGCCAGGAAAGACGTTTAACATCGATGTCTTGAAACCACTGCTTGACAGAGGCTGCAACATGACACGGAGCGTTGTAGTCCTGGAAGTAACATTCGTTCACTCCATAAAATTGCCAGAGTGTAGGAATAACCTTATTGTCCAAAATGTTCATGTAGGCGTCTGCGTTCAATTTACCAGGAACGACATGTAAAGGCCCCATGCCATACCACGAAAAACACCCTCAAACAAGCAGTCGGATTTCATGCAAATCCGATGGCGTCCGGTCCATTATTGTAGGGTAGTGTATATATGCCATAATAACAGAAATTATAAGCCTGCAGTCGTGACGGAGTAGCAAGAGTGGTAATAGTCAACCGGATGAGAATTATCCATTGGTGTTGAGTGTTGTGCTGGTTCCATAACTGCAGAGGCAGAGATTGTACAAAATCTTTATAATTTCAATAACATACTAGTTACATTATCAGACGTGGAGGTTGTTGAGGAGTCGAAGATTTGTACTGTTCTGAGAGCTTCCTATTATAAGGGGCACATGGAAAAAGTATTAAGTTCACAATGAACTCGCCAGAGGGATTAAAAATTAAAAGAAAGATAATTGGATCAGAGAATCTAGCAAGAAATTTCATTGGTAGAAATCGGGAGTTAAGCAAAATAGTAATTTCATCTTACAGGCGATTTGAGAGGAAAAGTGGTCGTGAAAGGTCAGTCAACTGGGAAAACCTGAGGTGAAAGGGATGGCAAGATACAAGACCTATTGAACAAAAGAGACGAAAGACTGAGAGGAAAGTGGGGTGTTCAGGAGCTTGTCTCTGGTGAGAATTGTATTGGGGGGTTATTTTTAGATATCGTTTCATATATAAATACATAGTCGGGTGTGTTGAATTGGTTAACTATCTTCCGCTTTTCTTAATAAACTGTTATTCCTATTCATCACATGTACAACTACCATACTCTAAAAAGTACACAATTCTTAAACACACAATTTCACAAAATGTAAATAAATGTCATATTTAACATTTTACAATTTTGTAGAATTTTAATTTTTAGCAAGAAAGGAATGTCTCTAGAGTGTGCCAATGTTACCCAGAATTAAAGTTACGAGAACATCTCTTTAAAGGAGAACATGTCCTCTTTCCCCCCTCGGATCTTTTTTCACACTCTTTTTCAATATAAATACACTGCTGGCCACCGTAAACGCAACACCGTGAAGGAAGCATGCAAATAATATGAAATTTACAACATGCATTAGCGGAGGTGAGATATGCAAATGATTAGAATTTCAGAACTGCTTTTATTATCGAAGCAGGGAATATTTTACTCGACCACTGTTAGAAAACTTATATCTGATTCCGAGTTGAAGCAGTCATGAACGTCTGGGAGTGTGGCGCTTGGATTTCATTCAAGGAAGCGAGCTGAGTGAGGATCAGGACAAGAGGTTCCATCAAATATTAAGGACATGGAAAAGATGTACCAAGGATATTGAGATGTCAACGTGATGACGGATTACTGTTGGGCGCTGTTTGAAATATTGAAAAAAAAAAAAAAACGTCAAGAAAAATAACACCTTTTGTGGCCAAGATAAAAAAAACAAGTGATATTGGCAAAATAAAAATGATGATTTGAATAGTACATTTTTTCCCAAATATTATATTCAATATTTAAATTAAAACCGATTTTTGTAACAAAATAAGACGTGATAGAAATATTTAAATAACATTTTTACTGTGCTTACGTGTGTGTAAGTAACAATATTCAAAAATTTTGAACTTTTTTAAAGTGAAATTTTGCAGGCCTGTGTAATTTAGTTTTTTAATTTGACTGAAATTACAAGACTTAGGTTTGCTAAAATTTCAAATAAAAACAAATTCCAATTAAGAAAAGAAATTTACGAAAGAATATATAGCGTTGCATTAAAAAATGTTTCAGACGAATTATCTAGAGAAGAGTACGAAAAACTGATGTTTCACGTTATTCAAGACATCGATTCTGAAGAACAAATGATAAAATCTTTTAAAATATTTGACATAAATGAAAATGGCACACTATCAAACGAAGACTTGAAAATAATCGCACATCAGTTGGAGTTGAACCTTACAGACGAAGAAATTCAGGTACTCATCTTTTAATAATTTTACTGTTTAGAAAAGTTGTTTCATTTTTAAAATATCTCAACCTGAGTAACAGAACTTAGAAACAATGAACAAAAGGGTTAGAAAATATTTCAGCACGGTTACGTTATTTATCTAAAAATGTAAAAAGGGGCACACAAAAGGTAAAAAGGGCGCAATATTTTTTTCATCGGGCATACACATTTAAATGAAAAATTAAAACAATAATCTGATTGCGTTGGTACTGATCTCAATTGACATAAATAAATTACATCAAATCCGTGAGCCTCGAGGCCCTCAATAACCAGCTCAGAATGGTGAATAAACTGGCCTGAGGGCTGTGGCTTATGTTCAAAAATGTTGATTCGCAGATATAAAAGAACATCCCTATCTATTAATGAGATCTCATCGGATGTTAAAGCAGTTTTTCTTTCAAGCCAAATATAACATTATTTTTCCAACCAGAGAGGAATGGAGATCTGTTTCCAGTCTAATCAGGGGAGGTGATGAAATTTGGTACACAGATGATTCAAAAACATCGCATGGCACTGGTTCAGGTGCCTTTTGTCTTAATCGAAAAATAGGGCTATCTTTCTCTTTGGGCAAGTTGGTCACTGTATATCAGGCTGAGGTTCTGGAGATCTCTGCTTGCACTTAGAACTGCCGCAATAGAGGTGTAGTTACGAGGGTTATAAAAATCTGACAGGCCCTAAATGCCTTGCAGTCACTGCTTTTCATCAAAAGCAGGGATTGTCACAATGTACTTGAGGATCTGAGAGAGAAACTAAATGTCTCTTGTCTGTGTCTCTGGTCATTATGGCAGATCAATTAGCAAAACATGGATCTGATACGCCATTTATTGGACCAGAGCTTGTTTTGGGTATACCTCATAATGTGGTTAGAGGGACTATCAAGGGTTTACTTCTCGCGGGGTCCTACCATACATGGTTTAATCTAATGATCAAAGACAAGCCAAATAGCTCAATCAACAATCTCCCTAGGATAGATCGAGGGAACAGCTGAAATTGAGTAGAAAAGAAATCAGAGTAGCTATTGGCCTTCTAACTGGCCACTGTACCCTAAATAAGATATGGTTTTTATAGATTACCTATTATATAGAGGCTATCTGATGGTAAAGGAGTGTTCTATACGTGTTCTGTGCGATTATTACTCTGCACAACGATTTGAATATCATTGTACCGAACCCTGGGAACAGTCAAACACTCCAATCAAGTACAGCTGAAATTTATTTCAGAAATCGGTCTTCAGAGGATCAGCAAGGGTCTCAGTACAATAGACTATTAGTCGCAGTGCTGGCACTCTTCTGAGTCACACCTTTAATAAGTCATTAGTCAAGTGAACAAATTCCTTTGTTACACAAAAAATATTTTCAACAATGTTTTATTATATAACAAAACAGTTTTTGTTTTCAATTATTCGCCAAACAAATTGTATTTAAAAAAGCATAATAAATTTTTAAAAAGCACCTGGACCTCTTGAGTTTTTGTATTTTTGGAACAAAAGTAATTCAACTATCAAATCAAGGTGTCAATTTTTTTTTTTTAAACTGACAAATTCATACAAATAAACATTTTTATCAATACTTTTTGGTGAAAGCATTTTCTACAAGATTTTCAATTTCGAAATAGAAGTTATCAGATTTTCTGTATATGATCTTGCTTAAGTAGAAAACTACTGTGCCAGGTGCAGAATATTTGAACAAAACCGCCTGTCCAAAAAATGGTTTGAATTTCAGGTAATACACAATATCTTCATACTAATTAGCATAACTTGTAACTGCTATACTTTAACGAAGGAGTTATGAGCTTTGCTAATTAGCATGACGGTATGCGTGTGTTAGTGTTTCTTTGTGTTGTATAACATAATCCTGTGTGAATATATGCACTTGGTGATCAAGATTAACTTTTCAAAGTATTCAGATTTTATTGTGGTCTACAGTTAAAATATATGTATTTCATTTTCAGGAAATGATAAACATTGCAGACAATGACAAAGTTGGCAAAGTAACAGCAGAAGAATTTAAAGAAGTAGCTAGAAAAATCTATTAGTAATTTTCCCATACAGCAAAAACTTTTGTAACATTCAACTGGCAACTAAAAGATACCAATAAAAACAATATTAAAAATACTCTATGGATCATGAACAAGCTTTATGAAAAGATCTTAAAAAGTGAGTATAAAATGAATACAAGATTATCATTAGAAAGTAATTTGACATGGATAAAATTCTTCCTGCACCCATACAGTACAAACAGAAATTATAAGATTGAATAAAGCTTATCTTTATGTGTGAAGAGAAAGGTATTTATAGGAAGACATAGGTATATCTTAACTCATACAAGATAACTATTATAAAATTTCTACGATTGTAAATCGCAAAAATTCACCTTGGTCGAGACAAGACATTAAAAAGTTGTATAAAAACCATCTTAAATAACAATTTTCTTCATGGAATAAATGGACTAAAGACTTAGTAAGTATTTAAAAAATTCTAAAATTTAAAAGTCCCTTGCAAGTAATGGAAATCTAATGGATATAATTTCATTGCATTACATGATTGGAAAAACAAATGCAAAATGCCATTCAGAATAGATATTGCATATTTAACTGTAAATAAAGTTTTTTAGGCAGTGATAATTTGAAAAAATTAAAAACTTAATTTAATATGAGCTAATATTTTTAAATTTAGATAATTTCCTTTAATGATACAGCAATGGTCAGTGAAACAGATATAGAAATATTACCAACACTTCAGGTGAAATTAAAAATTATTTTATTTTAGGAGAGCATTTATTAGCTTTCAATGTAAAATGCTGAAACAACAGCAATTGTTAAGAAAACTGAATGGTAATTAAAGAATTTTTTAAGATTGAAAATATTTAAAAAACATTTTTGAGCGCAAAGATTAAAAACAATACTGTTTGTACCTTTTCATTGATTTGGGTAATAAGCTTAATGGCATGCAGAATAAGTTTTTTTAACACAGTGATAGAAAAACCTACAACTTTGTAAAGCATAACAATATTGATGGATTAACAAGACTATTCAAATAAGTAAAAACACAATACCATTAACAAATTTACAACAAACCTATGCTTAAATTTATAAACCAGAATTCAACCACCAAAATCAGTCTTTTGAATCTTAAAAAACTCAATCCACTGTTCTAGTCAATAAATCAAATAGAAATGTATTTTCGCTAAGTGACAATGCACATATATATGTACCACATTATCACTTATATGCAAGTAAAAAATAATAATAAAACTATTTTTCCATACATTACTGATTAAATGTCATTTTATAATTGCATGTAACAATAATAAAATAGTGTTCTATCAAGGCATTAAGTTCTATTATCATTCCAGATAAGTGTTTAGAATTGCAAATGTGAAAGAATTTGTAATTTTTCTTCAACTTAAAACAAATCTGTAATGAAATTGAAAAATAATTTATTTTTTCTTCCCGATAACAAAACTGCACATTAAAAAAAAGTCAAATCTAACACTGCGAATTCAAAAAGGCATAATATCTGCATGTAGCCTAATACATTACAACAATTTACGAATAATGCTAGTAATAATGTTCAATACACCGGCTTGTCAAGAAAATATTGTAATTCATCCCTATCAATAAATGTTGTAAGCAAAAACACTTTCTACTCTAAATGTTTGAAAGACAATATTTTGTCATAATTTTCTTAACCCCAGCATCAAATAAAACAATTTCTGCAAAATTCTTTCAAACCTTATTACAACCATACCATGCCTCAAAATATTTTAAAATGAGGAAAAAATTTATTCTTTACCATTGTGTTTTCACTTAATGAAAAGGTACATTACACACATTAATTCACACAAAAATAAACAGGTAGTATTTATTTTATGTATTATGAGTTAAATATATTTAAAACCCAATAGTTGTTCAAACTAAAAATACTTTTAAGTATTAGAAGCTAAAAGAAGTATTAATTTCAGCAGATATAACAGTCCTTTAAATTAGAAAAATATTAGTTACATAAAAATGCATCACCTTTCGTTTTTTAAAACTTGTAAGGACAAAAGCTTGATTAAAAACATTTTATAATTAATATGAAACATTTTGGTAGAATACACATTCTTTCTACCTAAAATGATAAATGCATTTGCTTGAAGCATCGGTTATTTTTCACATCTATCAATACACAGAAACATGTGTTGACAAATGCAGTAAAATGGACAATTGTGTTTGCACCTGCATTGCATTTTAAATCTGCAAATCACACTAATTTACAAACCAAAAGGCTAAACTGTAACTTGGCATTTAAAAAATAAAAACTTTACATAGGGATACTTTCATCAGGTACAGGATCAGAATAAAGTATGGCACTATATAAGAAAAGATGCTATAATTTTCTATCAAAAACATTCATTTTGTGCATTAAACAAGAATACAATTTTAAATAAATTTACGGCTTGTTGAACTTTAATAGCAAAAAATCGATAAAACTGCTTTGAAGCCAAATATAATATTACAGTAAACAATTTTCCAATTATACTTTTTAAAATAGTAGGGGTTACAAAGTTTGAATTTAATTTTAAAATACAGAACTTATCCAATATGCTTATAAAGGATATTTCATAACTCAAATCGTAATTACAAATCATGAAACAATTTTATTTACAGCATAAACTTAAGCTTTACATATACATACAAGCTTCTGTACAGTATAATACTTGTAGGTTTAAATTAAGCTTTATCACTGATGTACATAAGAAAAAGGACATAACACCAGGGAACACAAAGCAGTAGATGTACACTATTAACATTAAGACTTACACCGAAATACAAAATATCTACAATTATATTTTTGTATGTACAGTGTATAAACAGTCTACAAAAATAAACCCATACAAATGTATCAAGAACTATGCCCATGGTAAACGTGACAATAACTGTGGGCTCTAGCTAGAAGTTAACAAAAGCACCAACAATACAGAGTATCTGAAACAGTTCTGAAAACCTAATTGAAACTCAAGACTATCAATGCCCATGCAACTCTAACAGTGAACGACCACTTCTGCTCCAATCATAGCAATCTCATTACACTAGTTTCATGAATACAGTCAAAATATGTCTAGATTTCCTTGACAGGTTTGTGCAACTGGTTGGATGTCATGTGTTCAAGGAAATTCTGTTCACAGGCACTATAGGGCACCAACTGAATTCATAACATCAAACAGCGACAATTCACTTTCACCTTTGGTACTCTTTCAGAGGTTTAACTATTCTCTCTGAAATTATTAGAAAACCAAAATATTAGATTTATAGGCAAAGGATCACATAGAGATTTTAACACTACTTAATGTTTCCATTAATTATTGTATAAGCTGTCTCATATGGTAGCAATTAACATTTGTGTCAAAAGAGACGAAAATTGTCGACAACTCTGAAGCACAGTTGTTATTCCCAGTTGCAATTCAAATATATATAAGAAAGGATGTGGGTGGGTGTATATTCTCTAACCAAATCTACACCGTTTGACCAATCCACACCACACTTGGTACACGTATGCTTTAGGACACTGCGTAAAAAAACATAGGATATTTCTTTCCTGTTTTCAGACCAATCAGCAGCCATGAAAATTGGTACAGAGGGTCCTAAAAGTACCCCTCGAGGCCCCAATTTTAAAATCTAAAGTTTGCTTTTCTGCAATAAATGGACATGGATAAGGAAACACATTCTACAGCGTTTGTGTATTCGAATTGTCACAGGGAAATGACGCAGTAATATTTTAGTTTAGTATTATTTGAAACCCAAGCAATGCTGGGTTATTCAGCTAGTTCAAATATAAAAGCACTTAGACCTTGAATAAAAATGCAATAACCAACTTCTAGTAAAGCATGCTAAAAGATGTGACTTAACTTTACAGTTAAAAATGCTTCTGTTATAGTTTGTGTAACACTTAATTTGAAAATATACATTTGAGGTATAACAGGGTTCCCACTCTCTTTTTTTTAACTAAAAATAAGGACTTTCTAAGGACTTAAATAAAACATTGAAAAAACCGTATTATACACTCATTGCCATAAAAATTTGCACACCAAGAAATAATTGTGTGATCATAACGAAACTTGGCATAAAGGTACATGTTGGCCAGATAAGCAGATGATTAGAAATGCAGCGTGATTGCACATTGCGTAATGCCACTAAGGGCATTGAACTTCGTTCTTCTTGGAGTATAAAACAGGTAAGCAGAGCTTGTTTGAGTGTACTTAATCTTTAGCAAAGGAAACGCTGAGGTAGACATGCTATTACGCCACCATCGAAGACAATATGAACAGCTGTAAGAGTTCGAGAGGGGAAGAATCATCAGGATGATGGAAGCTGGGTGGTTAGCTCGGCGAGTAGCTCGTCAAGTAGGCCGTTCTGATTTTACTGTGAGGAGTTATCTTTATATTGTTTTTGATTCACCTACAAACTGAAAAATTCCCTTCCCCATAATTAGAATAACTTTTTAAAAGACTGCACTCGCGGGTAACTGAATAATAGGAATTGAATGAAAATTTTATTATCGTATTCTAGTTTGTCTAGCAGGGCAACTATTCTGTGAGTTGCAAGAGCCACTTGCCTCAAAGTCGAAAACAGACCGATTTTCAAGTCTTTAAAGTGCTCATCACGAGTTGATCGCCGATTTGTTTATCAAGTATCAAGGGTTGCCATTCAAGCAGGCCAGTACCTGAATCACCGCTAATGCTGTACTCGTAAGCAGTTTTATCGCCTATTGGCTGCTAAAAAGAGGTCAGAAATATTGTGAAAAAATATCTTCATTTGAAAACTGAATTTTGTTTTCGAAGGAAAATAAACACTTTCTAAGGACTATTGACGAAAAATAAGCACTCCCAAGTGCTCTTAGAAATGGAAGGTCCAAATAAACACTTTCTTAGACCTGTGGGAACCCTGTATAAGTTATTTAGTGCAGTTTTACTTCTGCTATTGTAAAACAATATGCAAGAGAACATGTAGAATGTGGTAAGAGAGGAAAAGTAGATGAACATTATTTATTTAATATTTGATTTGGGAGAGTATAATTGTTTAACTGCAGAGAAGACACTCAATTTCACAGAAGTTAATAAACTAGTGCTTTTAAAAGTATTATAACATATTGTAATTGTTTTGAATTCAAATGAATCGGCAGTTGTAAAAAGGGGATATGTGACACTTTTCCAAAAAATGATTTTATTGGCAGGAGCATACCTTTATACCAAGGTCCACACGTGTAAAAAATTGTTTCTATGATGTAACCTAAATGGGAAAACTGGAGAGTCTAATATTTGAAACTTTGTAAAAAGTTGACATGTGCTGCACATCTTTTTATAACAACTTGTGTGTTTTGATTATTTGGATAGGAAGAGTTCAGTTAAAAGTGTTGTGCTTTTGAACGTTTCCATATAATGGAATCAGATTCGTTTAAGGCAGTGTAATTGATGCATGTGTCAAAAACATAAAAAATAATCGAGAACTGTACCAAAGAAATGTTATAAAGAAAGCAAGGACTAAAAGGAACAAGCTGCGCAAACCATGCTGGTAAACAAATATTTTTTTAATGAGTATCAATCGAACGCGTTTATGTTTAGTGTGAAATTGGAATGGGCTGATTTCTCAATGCAGGTAATGCTATAGCTGACAGATCGACAGGCCCTGATTATGCGTGCAAACTGGCTTGTTAGTCCAAGCTCACAGAGAAAGAATTTTCAGAAGTAACAATCGATTTCTATGAATTGCCTAATAAAGATGCACAAGATTTATTTTTAACTTCACTTATATTAAAAAGAGATGCAACTCATACAGTGAGGGAGTGATACAGGCACATTTACAGACAGATCTATGCAATCCAAAGACTTCAGGTTACACCACATAAAAAAGAAATACATGATTTTCTGATAACGCTTGAAACGAAAGTGGCCCGATACTCGGGGAGAGCAAAAAGTATGTACATGCTCGTCTTCGTGTCAAAGGACTATGAAACATTCAAGGCAGACAATCCTTATGCAAAAGTGGGATACGACTACTTTTGTTTGTATTTCAATGAAAACTTTTGACTATTCCTCTGGAAGACCTCAAGTCGATGCATGCGAGGAATTTGAGCAAAAGCTGAAGGATAGGTCACTCTGTGACACAGCAGGAGGTACAGAATCAAAGCTGCTGGTTTACAAGCGCTGCACAATTTTTTTTAACGTCAAAATAAAGAATGTCTTGTTGCATACATACCTGTACAAGATATATTTTATTTATGCCAGCTTTGGGGTAGTACGTTTGGGATACATAACTTGACTACTGGGAAAGCTGACTTGCACGTGTATCATGAAGGAACCAAGCAACTTTGCAAACCAAAACCACGGGCAATGCCGTTATGTAAGGTATTAATCTGGTGTAAAATTTTCTGTAGATTTCAAATCCGTTGAAGATATATTCAATTTAAAAATTATTTAAAGAAAATCATATTTTTAGGTATGAATCTAAAGTAAGATTTTCCTCAGATTTCAAATCTGTTGAAATTTTTAATCTATCTTTAGCAATTCCGATTTTACAAAAAAAAAAACGTAACAATCCCAGTCAATATGTTTTTTATTTCTTGCTCTCCTTCAAGGAAATGGAATGGTATAGGAAATGTAATCTGTTTCTTTTTTTTTTAACACAAAGGGCAGAAGATGCTATGTTTTTTTTAAAGAAAAAGTTCACGTGATATCACAATTTCTTGCGAAAATATAAAAGATATATTCAATTTAAAATTTATTTATTGAAAGAAAATCATATTTTTAGGTATTGATCTAAGTGAAATTTTCCGCAGATTTCAAATCCGTTGAAATTTTTACTCTATCTTTAATGATCAAGGAGATAGAAAAAAGAACCACATAACTAAAGTTAAAACGTTTTTTTTTTGTCCTCTGCTGGGAAATCATTCTTCTGTGCAAAATGAAAACGGAAAAAATAAATTTAGAAACTGTCATATCTTTATGTGGTTGCCATTCCAAAGAAAACAATAATAATTAAATTGCATTAAATTCATTTTAAAATGTTCTAGATTGAATTTTAAAATTCGCTGCGACCCAAAAATTGCAAAAAACAATTCGGACTATCTGTGTGCCAAATCTCATTGCTGTAGAAGCCATAGAATCGTAAGGATTTTGTGGCAAACAGACAAACACTTCCTTTTATAATAGGAGAGATGTATTTTTGATGAAAGTCATGGCAGGCACGTAAAAAAAAAAAGGACAAAGTAGCTTTACAGATATTTTCTGTCTGCCACATTATTATCAACAAGCCAAATAAAGTTACAGCATCAACCTACATTCATGGTTTAAGTACGAACACTTTCACTCTGAGGAAACCAAACGTTCTTCACACTGGATTGCCGGATCAACCAGTATACAGGACAGGAAAGGTCCCAATCAATGAAAAGAAGGTCTCTGATGTTGGGAGAATGCTTGCAGTACATCATGGAGCAACACATAAA
Organism: Metellina segmentata; assembly: GCA_947359465.1. Classification (NCBI taxonomy): domain Eukaryota; kingdom Metazoa; phylum Arthropoda; class Arachnida; order Araneae; family Tetragnathidae; genus Metellina; species Metellina segmentata. The sequence goes on from OX375874.1 coordinate 55,863,321, forward strand.
CTTTTACTCTATAATACAATGGCCAACCACCAGTGCAGAAGTCAGCAATAGTGAGGCTGAAGATTAATTTTTCACAAAAACTTAGCTTTCATAATGTCATAAAAGTATTTTTGAAGTTTTTTATTCCTAAAAATAAATAATTTGGTTCATATAATACTATTTTTCTATTCTTTTCCCAGTAATTTTAGTGTAACATTTTGTAAAATGTGTAAAAGAAGGATATGTGAGAATTTTTTTGTGGGGGCTCTGTCAGTAACAAATGTCATGAATTACACTCAGATTATAAGTAGCAAAAATATCAATTTTCTAATTTTTATTTCTCTTTAGTTTATGAACACCACAATTAAAGTTGTACAGTTTTTAATCTCTCCTGTAAAATTTGAGTTTTGTAACATATCCCCTTTTACATCTGCCAATTCAAATGTATTTCCCACTCATTAGTTACAGCTACCTTTTAATTTTCATGTTACATTTATTGTATGAATATGATTGATTTCAGAATGATTAGACTTCTAACTCATCAGTGAAAGCAACATTTAAAAAAATATGTCTTACCATTGTAAACTTTTAAGATGGCTTCACAAACAAATTTATATTGACTCTGAAAGTAAATAAAAATATTATTTAATTCCATAGAAAAAACAAATTACTCATATTGTAGCTATGCCATCTGACATTTATAAAATTCAAAATATTGCATAGTAATTACTTACAGTTGTTTGAATTAGCATTGCTCTCTGATCTCTCATTGCTTTCACTATATCTAGAGGATAGACAGGCTCATTGGCTTCAATAAGGCACATTGCAGTTTCCATTAAAATTAATACACCAGTTCTTCCAATACCAGCACTATGAATAAAAACAGGTATTAAATTATCATGTCTTTAACAATGATTTGTGCTTAATTTAGTTTTAACTGAAGTAACCAAATAATTCTTGTCATCCCAAGGAAGAATAAGAGATTCATGATATTTTTAAACATTTAACTGCTACAACTTAGAAATTTTATCCTTGTGTATAACTTTTGAGAATAGAAATTCTATAAAATAATTCATTTTTTGTCTTAGAACCCTTATAGATGGGTAAAAGCTATCAATAAGAATACTTTAAAGTTGAGCTATTTTATATAAGCCTTTCACCTGAATTGTGATTCATTGATCATAAATTTACAGCACAAGCTGAATTACTTGTAAATGAAAAAATAAACAGCCAGTTCAATGTGTAGCTAATGTGATATTTGATACTTAATTGAAGTAAAATTAGTTAATTTCTTGCTTGATAGCACTATCTGGTTTCTGAAGTGAGTGAAAAAACTTGATATTTTTCTTTTGATTCTGTATCTAAATTTTGATAACCAGGTTTAGACAAAATACAAAAATAACAGTGCTTTCATTTGCTTTTCCTTAGTAGATTACAAAGGATTAAACATTCACATTTCAGTGTAACTGAGCAGTGACTTCTTGATGTACCACATCGTAAGTATGAAATAAAAAATTGTACTCTTTTACCTGCAGTGGACTATAGCAGATTCAACCATTCCAACTCGATTCTGCCTGACTTGTGAGACAAACTCTAAAAAATCAGAGGCATCATCTGGCACTCCATGATCAGGCCAAGCTGTGTATTGCATATGGGTAATATGCCTTTCCTCTTTGTTCTAAATAGAAAGAAAAATATATAAGTAGGGACCCTTAGCTTAAACTATACAAAACATCAAATACCTTTTCCAAAAAAAAGCAAGTATAAAAACATTAATGCTAAGTGCAATGAGGAATCATTCATTAAGTACAACAGTTTAAATGCACATAGGAGCAGCAGGAAAATTTTACTTAAAGAGCACTTGCCGTCAAATAATTTTATATTTTAAAAATAAAATTTAATTATTGAAATAAATATATGAAAAGTTAACTCAAATATATTATTTTTGGCTTTATCTTTATTCTTTTTTATCTATTCTTTATTCTTTTTTTATTATCTATTATTCTTTGGCTTATATGCCAAGATCATAGTTTCCCAAAATGGGTTATTCTTGCTAGTAATAAAACAGAATTTCATGAGTTGAAATGCTCGAATTTCAGCCACAACCAGGTTGAATTTAAGGTGATATTTTAAAAAGTATACATATAAACTAAAAGCTTTATAATAAAGAACTTAATAGATATACTCATGGTGAAACCAGAATAAGACAATATAATACTGACTGTTTAAGGTATAGCATTATTCAGTCGTCCACAAAACACTACCCATTGTTAGTTTATAATTATATTTCAATTCCAAGTTGTTTTTATTTTCAAACTAGCTTTTATACTTTCTAAATTACACAGCTACATAAGCATTTTTTAGTGCTTTTCAAAAGTATCGGCACAATACACTTGCAACTTATTAGTAGTTTAGCAAAATAAATTGTCTTGGAAAAGGGGTGTTGAGTCAAAAGGTTTGAGTAACTATGCCCTAGATTGACAAACAGTTTTTGACATCTTTAAAGTCATACAAGACATTTTAATACATTTTTAAAACGGCAGTGCTGAAATTTCTTGAATATAAATTAAAAAACAAACACAATTAAAATATGATGCAGAGTAAAAACTAACCTCTGAATTAATTAAAGTGAATTCCCTAAATGCAAAAGATGATGTTTCTTGCTCTCGTATGCATGTTACTTGGAGGAAACCAAGTTCAAGGGATTCATATGTCTTTGGCCAATACTTATGGCATTTAGACCTTCCACGTTCCATCAGAGTTGTCACCATAACAATTAAAGTTGACTGTTGCTCCCATACCATCTGAAACAAACGTATAAAACACTATAACATATTTTAATAAACTTTTTCAAGACTGATAATTCAACTTTACATTTTATTTTTTCAAATTCGAATTTTATTTTTCTTGAAAATAACTCAATTTAATAACATAAAAAACTAATCATAATGTAGTCAGACAATTTTCATTTTTCTTATTCTAAATTATTTTTTTCTTACTTTTGGTGAAAGTATTCTAGCTTGCTTTTATTAAATAACATGAATTTCTTCTGCCTTACCAAATTTCTCAGTAAGCTTGATTGTTAGTGGCTCATAATAACTTTAAAAATTGTACAAAATTTAAAACTTTTCTGATTATAAACTATCAAACATTCTGATTTTCTCCCAAGTCAAGGAGGGATATCTCAGGGATTTCATGTAGTACTATCCATTTATTTTACTGATAAAATGAAATTTAGCAAGATAATTTCTTAATGAAAACATATATAAAAATATAATACTCACCAGCCAGAAATCAAATGTCGTGTTGGGCAATGGACCTTGTGTAGCAATATACCTATTGACTATTCCAGAAGTAGGAATTTCCATCTAAATGAAATTAATAACAATATAATTTCTATTGAAATTTAGAATTTAAAAATTGCATTTTGTGAAAATCCAAACTTACATGCACATGGCTTGCATTTATGTAATCTCCATTTGCACTACCAAGTAGTATAACTCTTGTACTGTCATCTGAAAAGAATTACACACAAAAATAAACATTTGCTGGAAATGAAAAATATTCTTTTAAGAATTTATATTTAATAACTTTGACATTAACTCGTTCAACATTAATATAGCAAATTTCACACTCAATTTTTTATTAATATATATATTTATATTATATTAATTAATTTATAATGAAGGAAAATGCTAACTTCCAGTAATGCTATTAAAACAAAGTGAAATAAATCTAACACACATATTTGCTTTATTGTTGTTTGAATGGAAATGATTTTGTGCATACATTTTGTAATTTAAATAGTTTAATAAGCTTAACCCATGGATTCAGTCTTTTCTGTTCCTTTAACAGCTTTTAATAACAATCTTGACAACTAAGCCAAGATACACAATCGAAACAATTTAATCTTTCAGCAAAAATTTAACAAAACGGATTGCATGTAGGTGACATGCAATCTGCTTCGTTACATTTATGTCAAAACAATTTGGAAATAAATACATTAAACAATAAAACTGTTTTACCATTAAGTTTAGTGCATAGGTTACATTTAAACCTGCACTTGCTTTGAAATCAATTTATTAAAAAAATATTGAAACTGTTTTTGTACTTACAAGGGGATATGTCTCTGTATCTATTTTTGTTGAGGTTTTCAGGCTGCTTTGCTATATTCATAAGCATTCCAGGTTTTTTCCTGTACAATTGCTGAAAGGAAAAATGCACAAAAATTAACTATTACAACCCTAAATATCAGTTAACAAAGGCAATAAACAAGGATAAAAAAAAATCCCCTCTCATGATAAAATGTAAGACCACTTTATAACCATCACATTAAAAAAAATTTCATTTTAATCTAATTTACAAATTAAACATTTTTTTAACAAAAAAAAATATTATAATAGTAGGGATTAAAGTTCATGATCAATAATTAGAGTTATGGCCATTTGGTAACATTAAGTAAATATGTGCTGTATAATTTTTACTTCATACCTCATTAATTATATGCTCATACTTAATTGCAATATTTGGAATTTTATCTGACAAAATGTTATACAAGTTCTAATGTAAAAATATTTTTAGTATACATGTTTCATGTAATACATTCATGTTAATGTATTACATGACATCTGTATGTTAAATATTTTTACATTAGAACGTGTATAACATTCATATGCAAAATTCTTTAAGTTCCAGTAGGATCAAACAAAATTACACTTAAAAAAATGTTATTTGTCAACTTTCATAAAAACTATTTCAAAATAAAATTATTTACTGTCATTGGAGTTTGTAAAGAAAGTCTATCTTTTTACATTTTGTAAAATAGTTCCAGTTGTTGAATGTTTCAGATGCTCATGAAAAAATCTAGCTTTAAAGATATTACTTATTATTTATTATGTTTATTTATTTATTCATTTTCCCACAGAATTAACTTAACACTACTCCAATAAATTTTTTTAAAATTCGACAATGGTTTAGTCAGAACTATGTGGCATCCTCAATCTTTCCCTATGGGATTGATCCTGAACCAATAGCCTATTGTGTTGCTCTAGTGTGACGTTAATTAAAATATATGCAAATCTTTTAATAAAATAAATAAAAAGAACTCACTTCAAATTGAGCTATTGTAGCACCACTTTCTAGTCCATCACTAAGTAGTAACATGGACTCAGAGAGAACATCTGAACGTGGAACTTTGGATGACACATGACGAGCATCAGGAATATATTGAAAATCTGGCTCCTCCACATCCTCTCCAACATAGACTAAAATATATTTAAAATAGATAAACAAACTAATCCTATTTATAATGCAATACTTACTGTGTGTACTTAACTGACTTCCACAACTTTGCGCATATAAATATATACTTGCAATTCTGTCGATATTTTTTTTTAAAGGGTCGAGAATTCCTTTATTTTTATCCAGTTCTCAATAATACTAAACCATGGTTCATTACTTTAATTTATTAGTTCTAATAAAGATAATTACTTCGTAAAATTATGAATTTAAAAATAAGGAAATCATCTGAAAATTACATGTGCCACATAGTTTTACATATTTCTGTTATACATTTAAAAAAAATGGAAATTAGTACTAAAAACAGAAATGTGGCTCAACACAATTGAAAAAAAATATTCAATTCCTTTCAAGAATGTTATAGAATTTTTTAGTCTGGTTAGTAAAGGTTAAATTATTCTTGTGGTTATTTCAGAATTTGTTAAAAGAGTAAATAATTCACAAAACTTCATACTGAATGTTAAAATTGAATGTAATTTGCGATACATAAATGTTTGTATATTTTATGTATTGTAATTATCAACACACATAAATATATAACTTTTAATAAAAATATCAAATTGACCAAATACAAATATTGAATGGTAAACATATTAACAGAACAAGTGAATACAATTTTTTACCTTAATACATGAATATAACATTAGTACAGCTTCACTTATGATATTGATTTAAATAATTACCATTGGGTCGAACAGTTAAAAGAAGCTCAGCAGGATGTCTTTCCCTTGATGCCCGTATTAGTTTAACAACCTGTAAAGATAATTGTATTTAATGCTTAACACAGCAATCAACCTAATCAAGATACCAAAAGAAAATAGCGTTTTTATAATTTAAAGTTTAATCAGTTTCATACTCAAAGCCAACTTGCTTTAGTTGGATATGCAAATTTTTATTTGCACTAAAAATATGGAAAGCTGCTAAAAGTTTCATTGCAGTTAGCCTTCACTTTAATGAATCCTGGTGTTACAAGTACACAGGATTTTTCAAACTTTAATTTTTTAAGTCCCCCAAAAATATCAGAATTAATTTGACACCAGAATTAATCAACAAATTATTACTTAAGTGCACTCTTAAGATCCACACACAAAACCCAGAATACTGCTTAAAATTAAAATACTTGAATTTCACAAAAATAAAAACAAAAGTTTAATGAAATCTAAAATTAAAAAACATGTTATGGGTTATAAAAGATTACGTTCAAACCTTTTGCTTTGAAGAATAGATGTTAAAATTTCAGATACATAAGTGTTAGCAAGGGAAAGAAAGTACAACCCCTAAAAATTATCTCACTAAAATTACAATCTGTATATAACACTGAACCTACTTGATCATGTGTTAAGCCAGATACTTCTCGACCATTTATCATAAGTACTTGATCACCTTCATTCAACCTAGGAATACAAGTATCTGCAGGAGTGTTTGGTGCAACCCTTGAGACTAAAATAGGAAGGTTCTGATCTGCTCCACCCTGTACAGCAACACAGAAGAAAAAAAAATCATCAACATGATAAGAATGTAGTAACTGATAAAAGACCTTAAAAAGTGATAAGAAATTGATAATGTTGTAAGTGAAAACCATACACAAAAGGTTAAAAAAAGTTTAAAGTTCCCCATAAAATGACTCACACCTGCTTTATTATTGTTGCTCTTTTATCTATATAATGTAAACGTTTTTCAAATAAAATAAGGAAAATACTATGCAGTGCTCTCTCTCAGTTTGTCAAGTCATCAAAAAATAAAGAGGACCAAAAGATTTACTGATCTTGTTCCTGAATAACATTTTCCAATAAAGAAATATCGACACAACTAAAACTATCTAAAACTACAAGTACCATGAAAATTGTAAACAAAACTAAAAATTAACTCTAGAGTAGGGGGTCTAATACCCATGACCAGAGGAGTCATTAGCAGCCTGCTGACAGCATTTCCATGGACTATTGAGTTATGAGTGAAATCAACATCTTGCACTGCTGTAATGTAAGATTGCTTATTGCCAATGGAGTTTACTTACAATGTTGATAAAAACTAGTATTCATATAATTCACAGTATATAACCAAAGTTCAAAATATATTGTCATTGAATATGCTTTATGGCAGTAAAAGCTTTCTTTCATTTAAAAGTGACATCCCTGCATGTGATTCTTGATCAGGGTTAAAAGATGTATAGCCCACAGTAGCCTTAGAATTTTCATTAATGTGATCTTCTGTACCAAAAGGTTGAAGACCCAAAAACCAGAGTATATTTAAATTATAAATAAACACACAGCTGACATGATAAAAAATATCAAATAGGTATCTTGAAACTAAATTTGAAGTCATGAATATATTTCCAATTCAAATTAAGCATCATCATGTTTGATAGATTTGATTTGTATCCACAAAAATCAACATGCTTAAACCTTTCACAAGTTGCAGATCATACTTTAAAAATATTCAAGGTTGTGTAACAATTAAGTATATTTGAACAGAAATATTATAAATAAGCCATAAATATTTTAAAGAATTTCATTTCAAAATTTTACCTTGCTATGTAATTTTATGTTTGTGTAATTAGTTACAATTGGTATGAACAAAAAATAAAATGAAAAGCTATCAAAACACTAATTCAACCCTTTAAGTTAAAAAAAAATAATAATAATTCAAAATAAGTAGTTGAATCTAATAATCGAAAAAAAGCTTTTGTATGTTAAGGATAAAGTCATATTCCTTTAAAGTAATATTAATACCTTCCCATTCATTTAAGATTAAACAAAACTCTTGAGTTCTAAATATTATGAAATCAAAAATTACAAATAATTGGTACGTAATAATTAGAACTTACTTTACTAGAAAATAAATAAAAACATTTATCTCACCTTGACATTAAACCCAAAACGTCCCTGATCATCTGGCTTCATTCTAATGCTTGCTAATCCTTGAGGTTCCTCATGACCATTTGTCTGAAAAAAATATTGAATTAACATTCACCCTCAAAATTTTGATTTTAAGTTAAAGTAACAGCATTATTTTTTTTAAATAAAATCGAGAACAATAAATTTTTTTTTAATGTACCACTTATAAAACTTTAAAAAGAGAAAAATAATTTGCCTTTTTTAAACTTTTTCATCTTGAAATATAACGAACGCAAAACAAACGCACGAACAGGTGTGTAGAACTAAAAACAAATCATTCTCTTAAGCACACAGATGGAACGAATCTCTTCTCTCTTCCCCTAAACTAGCTTTCTCTAGAAAATGCAACCATTATTCCAAATAGGCTGGAAAGCGCCTAAATTGTCGCCAAGGATAAGCACTGTCGATCATCCGAGAATCTTGCAGGATATTTATGCTTAACTCGTTTATCTTCTTTTTACATGGCATTGTATTAGTTTTGAATTAATGACAAATTGAAAACGTACTGCGATGAGGAAAATTAACAGAAAAACAAACAGCTTTGTTAAATTAACAAATAGAATGATACTGACGAGGACGGTTCATTTAAATTTTGGAATTTGATTCGTGTGAATAAGAACCCCCATCTACAAATTGAAATTCCACGGAGCACCAGTTCTCCGCGGAACACTGGTTAAGAACCATTGCATTGCATTCGAAAGACTAATTCATGCTCGTCTGATTCAAGGGGAAAATTCACAATCTTGTAAAGTACAAAACATACTATGTTTAAAAATACCCCGATAGTTATAGAAGGTCTTGGTTAAAATAAAACCATAACTACATGTCATTTGGAGTATTTTAGTTTGATTTTAGCACACTACTCTTATGTTCTTTTTAAGTTATGTTATAATTAGAGCTCGGATTTTGCACATATATATATTTTTACCCCTAATGTTAATAGAAATCCATATTGAGTGTTTTTTTAAACAATTTGAAAAAAAAAATATTTCGGATGTTTTGTGCAAATTTGGGACGATTTTTCTGTTTTTAAACATTTTTACAAAACATTTCTACAGATTCTGAATTTAGCTCCTTTTAAAGTTTTTGTGGTCAAGTAATAAGTTTTCCTCTTCATTTTTATCATGCGTAAATATACATATAGAAAATAATACTCGGCTTGTTTAGCGCCCCTTCCCAATCCAGCGCCCGGATACATGTCCCGTCGCCCTACCCCCTAGTTACGTTGAGGACGTTTAAGAGTGCTTTTATTTTAATCTACATTTTTCAATTATGCAACATTTCTATATTTGTTGCTTTGTATATTTTTTCTTATCTTTATCTGCGCTAAAAAAATAAAATTGTGAATTAATTGAATGAAGAGTGGCGCATTTTCACTTTATCCTCCTCACTACCTTTTTGTATGAAACTAGGGGCTCCAGTTTTCCATCCTGCGTCGGCGGTAATTTTTTTTTAATCTAGAAAAAATAATTTTTTAGTTTTCAATTTCGCCATTTGGCATATTTGGAGGGTTTTAGTGCATATTTTAGGCATTTTCTAATGCATATTTCAGGTCACATTTTTGCATATCGATCCGAGCTCTAGTTATAATATATTAAATAAGTTACGATATATTTAATGTTTACCTAGATACAAATAATCAATTGTTATGGCAGTTGAATTTACGTCACACTAGAGCAACAAAACAGGCTATTGGCGACAGTTCGGCATCAATCCCGAAGGGTAAGATATGATAACTCCTCGTAATTTTGAACTGTGGTCAGATGACGATCAACTGTTTCGGGCGCCGTCCAACATTAAGCATTATCGTGGGCTATATGCAAAGACAGCATCGCACCCAAAAATTTAATTGAAGAAAAATCATGCAGAGAATGCATGGTTAAAAACAGATGACTTCAATGTAATAAAATGAAAACATACAAAATTCAGTTAATAAAAACTTTATGACAGTTATTTAATTTAAAGAAATAGTACCTGATCCATAGTACATGGAAACAAGCTTCCCATTTTCTTTTGAATGTAACAACAGTTATATTTTTGTTCAGTACATATACTACATTTCACAAATAAACAAATTACTAACAGAAAATTTTTCACTATAAGTGTACGATTTTTTAAAATGATTACGCAGTTGACGCATTTGATTTGAATCTTGTATTATACAAGTCATAACGTGAAACTTTTACTAGTCTTATGTAGAGCAAATTATATTACATAAATTTATCTTCAGAGAAGAATCGTGGTATTTAATTCAGTGGGATACCTCGATTTATTTAATAATTAAATATTTACTTCCTTAAATATAACTTTCTGGGCATTGTTCTTCATATACCCACAAATGGCATTTAGTCGATCACTAATTTGAAGATGAAACTGGCACTTTCGTATTAATTGAATACTAGTTAACAAAACCGTTAGTTGCCGAAATTAAAAAGATTCCCCCCCCATGACTTTTTGAATGGGAGTCTGTTTAAAATTGACGTTGCCATAGAATGGAACTTAATCATACCGAATGTTATGCACGATGATTTAAGTAGAAAGTTTTATAAAAGTTGAATTATAACTTGAAAATGTAGCAGAAATGCGTTGTACGATATTATTTTGCTTGCTGAACGTTTCGTTAGGGGAATGGGGTGAGTGGCATTACCTTTCATGTTATTCCTTCACTCGTCGTTTCAGTCAACACTTATTCGCAGAACCTGCTTGCTCAACTCGCCATTGTCATTTTACAGTTCGACAAATTGACGCTTTTAACAGACAAATCTTATTGGGATTTTCAAATTCAACTTTTAGACATTTTTAGGAAGATTTCCTCGCAACAAAAATGTATTTTTATTCATTACAGAAGGCTACGGCTTCTATGGAAACCGCGAGTTTGAAAACCTGTTTAAAGTAGATATATGATTAGTCTAGTTAAAAAAAAATTATGCTTAACATTGCATTTTATCAGTTATTTTGAACATTTGACAGTTTAGATACTAATAAGCCAAAGTTCAACGAATCTGAAATTAGGAACAATAATTTGATATTAGTATTTAGTGAACTTGCATGAATTGCTAACAAAACATTTTGTAGCAGATTAATAGTGTGCCACAAAATGTTCATATAATTATTTTGCTTTTTGAAACGGCTAAACCTTTCACATAAGCAGTGGAAGTAGGACATTCTGCCTGGTTTAATTTGTCGCTCTACTGTCATTTTCTGTTATACGTGATCTAATTAGACCGGGTCCTGCTCCACACTGCTTGTGAAGTTACAGAATTACGCTGATGGAGCTATTACGCTAGTTAGAAGTTTTGTAACTATTACGCTAGTTAGAAGTTTTGTACATTTGCAGTTATAAATATTAGATTATTTGTAGTTGTAAATATTGTATCGTCAAAATACTGAGCTTTGGTAATGCCCGATAGAAATAATCAATAAATTGTAATCAATGCTGCTTCAAATTAATCAATGCAACAAAGGAAAGGAAAGCTGAAGCAGGAATTGAATATACACGAATGATTTTTTGAACTGTTCCAGATTTTGAAGGGTCTACAAATATAAATGCTCCATCATATTTGCCCCTAATCACAAGTCATTATTCAGGAATTACTAACCTTTCACAAAAAAGAAGCCAAATCATACCTACTCATTAAAATTTATCCCTTACCGAATTCGAATACGATAAATCTTTTCAGATGTAAAAAAGGCAGCATTGTTTTCAAAACAATAATCTTAATTAAAAGTAATAAAACGGAGAGTAAAAAATCCAACTCCATATTCAACTGAAGATCCCACAAAGTTATAACGTCAAAAACAAGCCAGACAATGTCAAGTAATAGTCATACGCACGCTAAGAAAGGTTTACTCGCACTGAGAGAAATACGCTCAGGGAGGAATCGAACCTACACCACCTGCAACTCGTAGGTGGCAAACCCACCGAGCCACGCCGGAACCTATATTTATTATGGTCAAGTACACCAAAAGAAAATAAGGTACGAGAGACACATCAGCCATTCGCAAAGTGTGATGACTTCCCGTTAAAATTTCGTCACAACACCTTTGCCCCAATCAATTCATTGAAGTGACTGATTGCAAGGAGAACATAAAACCGTTCTTCTCCCCAAATGTTTCCCTAATTCTTAGAATAACGGCGAAGCAGAGTGAATAACGACCTTCCTGCGGTCAATGTTCGTTACGACTGCATAACCAGCAACACTTCCCTTAAAAACTCGCGTGCGCGGTCTGCCGATGAGAAGTTAAAACAATCGGAAAAAGCCTATCTGGTTGACCTGATAGGAGATGCCCTCCTCTCCTGCAGCTTCGTTGGTTACGCTACATTTAATGCACGCAAGGTTGCGAGCAGAGAAGAGGATCGAAACTTCGGCGGAAGATATCGAAACACCAATAAGACGAATCCGACAGAAATCACTTCGATGTTACCCGTTACAGTGAAAGGGGTTCAAAATAAAAGCGTTACCACCAACTGCGAGAAAAGAGATGAATCGTACGCTGTGCTTAACTGAACCGGAAAGTAATGTATTCGGAGAAAGAAAACCCCGTGATGGTAAATATTATTAAATCCAAAAAGAATTGGGTGAATACTTTTACATCACACAATGAGAATGAAAACACAGATGTAAAACATAAATGTATTTACACATCGCACCTTCTCGAGAAAAGTGGCACAACTCAAAACGAGGGTTCTATTTCCCCACCAATTAACAAACGGTTCTGTTAAACTCGTACACACCATGGAAATCAAACCCAGAAATAGGTTCCATAATTTTAATAGATCAAATGGACGGATAGTGGAGTGGTAGGAGAACCTGGGCCGAATACCTACATCTCCTGTGAAGTTTGTAACTGAACTGAACATAGGTGATCTTATCAGAACCTTATATAGATTACCTATTCCATGGAATCCTGGAGATAAGGTGGCGGTAATAGATTGAAGTGTATATATTTTAAATTGGGAATTGCCGCCTAGCTGGTCAAGTTGTCAGGGCGTATGTCAGGCACCCAGTAGGTCCCGAGTTCGAATCCTGTTTTTAAGAGCATGGATGTTGCTTTGTTTGGAGTAACTGCGGCTGCCCACAGGGTGCTCCCTCCCAAATGGCTGGCGATTCAACCCCTAGTGCTGAAGAAGTTAGTTGTCGGGTATCAAAGTTAAATAAATTCAAAAGTAAAATGAGTTGAGATCTTTTGGCTCTCCTGCAAAATTTACTCAATTGAATAGTCACTTCTCCAGAAGAGGCGGATGATCTCCTCAATGGGTATATCATAAGAGGGAAAAGAAGGTAAGGGCGGCTTCGCAGCAACAGAATCAAAGGCAGTTGGAATCCAGGTGACTAACGAAGAATCGGGAAAGCCGCTTCGGTAAGAAATAGTCTTAGTCTTTAAACCTTTCACGCTCCCTGAATCCAGAATGATCCGCTTCAATGCACCCCAATCTACATTAGTCAGTTTCTACTAGATTCAGATTGACCCAGATTATGTTGATGCGCAGGGGCCCTTATGAGTGCGAATAGGTACCTTTTTTTTTATTTCAAGACATAATAATAGTACGAAGAATAAGTTTACGTTAATGAACTGCAAATAAATATTAACATCAGTGAAAGTTTCCGGAAACCAAAGCATCATTGTAGATCATAATCGCCCCACCTAAGTTTTTTTTTTTTTTTTACAATTTTTAGATTACTTTAATTTATTTCCACAAAAATAGTGCTGTTTGAAATAGAATGAGGAGTCAGGAATATAACTACAGCCGTCGCGCATTTCTATCGCAGGACCGTTTCAGCAAAAGTAGCGTTAATTGAACTCATTATAAATAGCAGAAAAATTGAATTTTTTTCACATATATATGGAGTATAAATTACTTTAAAACGCTTAGCTTTTAAAAAACAAATTATGGATAGCGTGATGGAAGCCTTAAACAATTATCTTTAAAAAAAATTGTGTAGGAATTGTCAATTAAATATATCTTGAAAGAGACTTTCAATCCGAGACAGCTAATTTTAAGTATATAGAACAAATTTAAAAGAATGAATTCCCCCAAATTAAATTTTTTTCAATATAAAACATTATATTGGAATGGCGTAACATCAAAGAAATCAGTGAAAGGTAATATAGATAAATCACTATTCACAGTATAATTTTCCAGCATCGAAAGACAGTTAGAACACAGACCGTGAATTGGGTGGCCAATCAGCTTCAGTGAACGTGAAGACATTCTCTGATAACTATTCGTTGTATCCCTAAATGTAGTGAAGCTAAATGGACTTTTGAAAGCTTAACAGATGTTTAAGCAGTCTTCTGAAACTAAAACTGAAACACATTTTAAGGAAATACGACACATGGAAAACCTACACAAATAAAAAATTTCTAAGAGGAAAAAAGTTAGATAAGAGGACAAAACTAATTAACCTCGAGAATTTCGGGACTCAAATATATTTGTAAATTAATTTAAATCTAATTTTGAGGTAGTGGTCATGGTCACTCGCGTTCTCAGCTGTACGCGTCCCCTGAGTGGTGTTAAATTGGTGACAGTGATGAGCAAATGGTTACCAACAGGCCTGGTTCAAGCTCTATTGGGATCCCAGACAAAATGAACAGCTTAGCATCTACATATGCCATAGGAACAACAAAATTCAATAATATTTTATATCTTGTAAGGCAGATGGTGTGATGGAAGCCTAATACAACATAAATAGAAAATTTTTACGCCCTTAGTAAAACGTGGCGTTGATAGAAGATTGTCCAGGTCTTTATATGCATTCTCTTTCTTGGTGTAGGGAATTTACTGCATCCAAGAATTGACTTAAAAATGGAAAAAATTAAGAATTTGAAGATAGCGAAGCAAACTTTCAAAAAGTGCTAAACAATGGGAAAATGTCTAATTTTAAACTTGTAGGATAATAATTAGAAGCATAATGCTCATATTTGAAAATTACGAACATCAAACCATTGTTTAAATGCCGTCAAGCAGACCACACAATCCTATTAAGAATATCTGTACAAGATTAATACTCTTAAAATATCCAAAAAGTGAACTTTGAACGCTTGCAAAATGGGAGAATTTAATCAATATTTTGTGAAAATCATTTAAAATGACAAACTGAAATAAGTCAATTAAAAGAAGTCATGATAATTTTAATTATTGAATTAAAAAAACTATTTAAGTACGGGGTACCATAATACTTTTTTTTACACTTATTTTTATTCTAAACAGCATGAAAAGATGTGCAGAATATCACATTTTTGTATCATTATTAGATTTAATTTTATCCAGTTTTCATTTTGTTTAGTTCTAAGGTGAAAAAATTTCAGTTAAGAACGAAACGAATTTCGCCTCGCAAAATTATTGAAAGTCAGTTGTACTCAAAACTTTTGATTGTGAGCGTATGAACCAAATGAAATAATTTTGTGGCTTTCGCAACTCATAGTTAATAACTAATATTTAAGATACAAAGAAAAAACTGAACTGAGAGTGTGCACATAAGTTGACGTATTGAATAATTTAAGGTAGTGTAAGACATTTTTTAGTTTATTCAAATTGTTAAATTATCCGAATTTCGACGGTTAAAAAGTTTTACACTGACCTAAAAGATTTTTAAAGTTAGAAACTGATGAAAATTGTTTTAATTTTTGCCACACGAGCACTAATTAAACCGGGACATGCGACATACAACTTAAATTGGATTCCAGACCACTACGATTATACATGAGATGAAACAGAGGGCCAATCATAAAACGAAAGTCCATATAGTACATGGAAGTAGGAAATATACTTCCTACTTCCATGATATAGTACTGTCCCTTTGAGTAGGCGGAGATATTTGTTTCCTCATGAATGATAGATTGGAAAGATGGGACCAACAAATAGTTTTTAAATATCCGAGGTCCGGATTCTTTATCTAATCTAATAAAGTCATTATTGTTCACATACGGGAATGAAATGTTTCTTTTTTACTGAGATGTCAAGAGACGATATATTATTTTTCATGCCAAGAAATTACTGAGTAACTAAATAATCTTCTCATTTAAATATGTTTGCAAAATGTGCAATACATACTTTGTTCAATGATTATTTATGTATATGACAAATGTGAGGTTGTAACAAATTTCTCGAGCAATAATCACTCAATAGTTATATTCGATCCGAAACAAACACAGTGCATATAATAAAACGAAATACCTAGACTCCATTTCCCGGAACTTGGCTAAGAATGCTACAATGTCTGTGGGCAAAAAGTAGATGATCAGCTAAAGTAGGATTAGTACAAGAGATTAAATGGTTAGAAGACACCAGAGTCAGACGAATCCTGTGTAGCTGAACTCGCTGAAGCATGCATAATAAGACGGATGTCACAAGCACAAAAACAAGACATGAAAAACTTTCCGAGATGGGATTAAAAAAAAATCAACAAAAAATATAGTTCTGATTTAAATAATGCATATAAACAGATTCGAAGAACTTTAACTTCAAATTCCAGCATGGCATTGATTGGCGTACCAGTTTTAAACTGTATTAAAACTACATTTTGATTACTCGATCATTTAAATATGAACATAAATTGAGAACTAATTAAATGTAAGAAAATTATTTTATTTACTAACGCTTAGCAATTTTATCTTTTTGCACTGCTAACGAGTCAAAAAGAAGGCATGCACTAAATTATCAATTTATAGCATTTGTCAATGAATGCATGAAATTATGTAAATTTTCGACAGTAAATCTCTATTTAGGAGGGGGGGGGGGTAGCAAAATAAAAAATTGGTGGGCTACTATATTAAAATGAGGGTGTTTTCTACAAAAGATGTTGTCTGTGCACAAGCTTGATGAATGCAAATACTATCGATGAATGAAATCTTTCGATATGCATTTATTTTGATGGGACAGAAAAGGTTATTATGCGAGTTGAACACGATAAGTCTTTTGATAGTGATGATTCAAGGATTGATTGCCAAGAAACTAGGTCGATCATACGATGTTATAGTAAAAATTCCTTGGATGAAAGAAATTAAACGGTCGAAGAGTGTCTCCACAGCAAAAAATAATTGTTGCAAACAGACTAAATAGCTAGAAAATGTCACTCAAACAACGATGGTTGGTTGAGCTATGTGTCGGAAGGGTCATATTTGGCCAAGCTGCACCAAACACATGGCAGATGATGTCAAGAAATAGACAAACTCACAAGGAAAGTTTTACTAACACAAAAGAGAGAAATATACCCAGGGTGAGTTACAGGAATCGAACCTACGCGGTCAACAACTCGTCTATTGTTTGTACAGTGGGCAAACCAACTTGATACACGGTAGTCCCCAAATCGATGTAGGAAATCATAACTATGAACTGTTTTTTGAAACTAATGAGATTTGTTTTAACTAAGAAATGTCACCTTCGAACAGGCGACACAAGAAATCACATGTGATGCCATTATACTTCACATGTGATGCCATTGTCATTATATATAATTAACTTTCTGCGCTACCTTAACTTCACGTACCAGCACCAGGTATGGGCCGTCTCATAAATTACCAATGAATGGTAGCAAGTACTCCTTGTTTCTGGCAGAAATGCATACTTATTCATTGGAAACTTTAGTGTGCAGCTTAATTAAATTTTTTTTTTTTTTTTTGAATTTATGACTATTTATTACAGAACAAAAACAGACATTTATAAGGATCTTTCTTGCTATCTTGGTGCTGACGATCCATTTTAGTGTGCTCACAAAAAATACCAGCATGCTGTTTTCATGTAAACCGGGGACGACAAATACCCAACAGGTCAAAGCCGCAAACAACCTCTGACAGGCCTTGAACTCTACTACTGACTAATACTTGATAAGTACTCCATCAGCTCTACTCAAGCGTCCGATTCCCCCTTTTAAGTGAAAACTACCCTTCTTGGAGAATGGTCGTATATGGTATTTTCCATCGGGTACATCCTCATCCATCGAAAATTTCGTTGATTGGAACTACAGAAAAATGACGCCAAGCGTAATATTAAAAGAATCTCGCCCGGAGACAAGGCGTCGCGTGGGCCTATTTTCAAGGTTAACTACGGGTGTGTCTCGATCTCAACGAAAGGGAAAGTTGACTACATAATACCATATTTTTTTCGCCAATTCATTCCGCGTTATTGACCACGACAGTCTGTGCACATGTGCTCGTTTATCGAAAATTTTCCACGAAGTGTTTACCGAAAACAACATTTCCGGCTCCGAAAACTTTCGGACGAATTTGAAGTATAAGCGACTACTGTATGAATAATAATAATAAAAAAAAAATGCTCCCACTTGAAGAGATTCGACCCAGATAACCGGGCTGATCAAGGAGGTTCTTTGATCCAAATAAGAAAACTGCGAGAGGTCAAGATCGAGAACAGGACTCTTCATTTAAAAGTATTTACACAAGTCAATTGTAGTTCCTTCAATGTAAAAAAATAAACTTTTCCAAGTATATAGCTCGAAGCGTTCAATGTTAAATCCCTTAAGTTAACAGGATATTATGAATAATCCTATTAAGGAAAATTCGATCAGTTTTGAGCAATTTTCCATACTACTCATCAGAATGTCTGGAGAGAATATTTGGAATATTTTTGGAATGGCGTAAAGAACATAACGCTTCAATAAAGAATAAAGCCTACGAAATAACAGACAGTGCATCAAATTAATGCAGTCTTAAAATAAATGTTTCTGTAGTTCTATCTGATCCTCCTTTCTTTAATAAAGTCGGAAGTTAAAACGTTAACAATCTTGATTCAATAGTGTGAATTCTAAACAATTAAAAAAAAAAAAACAACGACCAGTTGAAGGTACTAAGAACAAGTAAATTATCAGAAACCACATGTAAAGGGACGTATATTTTGGAACTTACCATAACTTGAAAGGCAACAAAGCATATGTACTAAGAACGATTTTGTTGACAGTTCAAATTTGATTTATCGCAAAATGGTCACATGTTGCACGAGTGCTAACTGGACCGTGAGTTATTTTGTTTGAAATGAATCCGAACTATTAAGAACATTCATGCTCACACCGGGGTTCGAATCAAGGTCTATTACATAGAGTACAAACCATTCGCTAATTTATAATCAGAAAAAGGATGCCGGTAAACTTTTCTGATCTCTATTTCTTTAACAACGTTTACGAAGTAAAACACTCAATAAATTTCACGGATAATTGACAGGGTGGCAACAAAATCCTTGAAAAAAAGTTCCCTGATATTTCCATGATTTCCCTGATAGTCTCACAAAAATTTCCCTGATTTTCCAATTCACTTAAGAAATGTTGTGATCCGTGATTGGTATCGATATACAGTATCCACACAACACTATTTTAAATATTTAGGGTCAGAGGGTGTAAATAGATCATTCTCCACAAAAATTTTGTATTTTTTCTCTACAGATATTTTAATTGTTATTGTAAGGGTTGGAAACCTTAATGAAACTCTTATAATTGCAATTGAAAACACTGGAGAAAAAATGCAAAATACTATGATTGTGAACTTTTTACACATGACCCTACATTGTCACACTATTCATCGAAAACAAATGCAAATATACATAAAAAATTCTACAAAAATGTAAATGCAAACAAAAATAATTAATTTAATACACAAAAAACATCATTTGTTACACAAATTTCAAATTGTATCCAACAAGTTGTATCGCTAGCCTCACGGCGACCAAGACACTATAGCCGCGAAAAAAATGGCGGCGGCGGTTTTCGCGGTGTTAAAAAATTACGACGCTTTATTCGAATTACAATTTCGGTGAATACGATTTATTCGATTCTCAAAAGTACTCGTAATCGCGCATCTCTAAATAAGACAAACGATAATGGTAGCCGTTTAAATTGTCAAAATTTCCGTGATTTCTTGTAAAATGTGGACATTTTCCCTGATTTTTCCAGAAATAAAAAGTTTCCTGAGAATTCCCTGATTTATCGGTATTCCAGGTTCTGTTACCACCCTGATTGAATCTGATAAACATTAAAATTTTAATTTACTTCAAATAGTTTTGTACCGATCCAGTAGTTTATAAGTATTGTCCTTAAAGTTAATAAATTAGCTATACAAAGATCTAGCAGAACCTAAAAAAACAAAATTCGTCACAATGACACCTTGAATAGAAACAACAACAGAGGAATAAAGAGTTTCGAAAACATTTAAGTTAATTAAGAAAGCATTAGAGCATGTCGGAAACTACAAACAATATCCCCTTATGCGGTCACCTCACCAGTTAATTGTCTTCTAAGCTGACGGAAGTTCATTCAGTCTTTTAATTTACATAGTGTATTGAATGTCGTTAAAAGGATGTGGACACATATCTGAACTAACCTCACCCCCGTTTCACAAATCGGAGTAATAAAATTTAAGTTTATTTTTCGACCTTGAAAAATTTAAGTTCAACTCTGAACTGTCTAAAGATCTCAGGGTTCCCACTCTTCAAGCTAAATTAAAATTAGGGTCTTTTCAAGGCTATTTTTCCTTTTTAAAGGATACATTTCACATAAATCGCCAGATTAACATGTGATGCGAAGACATTTTCACAAGTGCAATGTTTGGGTCTCACGGATCCAGTTTTAACAGCATCCATTTTTTAGCTAACCTATAAATATAATACCATCCACTTTTGATGACGACGATAGATTCGTAGACGTTTGATTCGTAGACGAGTGTAATGGATCTTGGTTTTTGAATGCAAGTAAAATATGCAGTAAAAACCTGGCTTTTGAATTTTTTGTAAAAATGAAGGCTTTATATTTTTAAAGGTTTTTAATTTTTAAAGAGCTCTTAAATGTTTTTACATTTGCTTACTCATAATAAGACCTTTTTAAGGCCCGTGGAAACTCTAGATCTCATTTAATGGGGCTTGTAATCATAATGAGCTGAGAAATGTACATAAAAGTTATGAACAATAAAGGCGTGTTATTTTGACAGGGACCTTGAGTGTACTTCAATACTGTTTCGAAGAGGGTGTGGACATTAAACCTTTAAAGAAAAACCATTGTGCATGGAACTAAAGTATGATACAAATACATTACATTTTTGATAGGGAGGGATAGGTTTGTCGTAAGTATTTAAATTATTGGACGGTGGTGTATTAAAACGAATTCTTCAATCAATTTTTCATTAAAAAAAAAAGAGTATAACTTTGAACTTTCAGGGAATGTCCTTGGTATAGTCACTTAGAATTGATTCGCAAAATTTGGATTGAGCAACCATTTAGCTAGAATTTCGACAACTATCATACTCATTTTAGCACTGTAACATTTTATTTCAGAATTTGATGGAAATTTCGTAAACTTTATTTCAGAAAATACTCATATGGTCCCTGTCTGAAACACTAAGTATCGGATTTAATTATTTTTTGAACAAAAAAAAGCATACACCAACTAAAAATTGTGAGAGAAAAAAAAATTCATACACAACACCCCTTCATTCCCAAAGCAAATTCTAGGGAATAACACCCTCTATCTCTACTATTATAAAAGGAGGTGTATTTCTGTGGCCTGCGTGTACTGTCCTGACGAATATATGGCACAACTGTGAAATTTGGCACACAGGTAGACTGAATTTTTTGCAATTTTTCTATTGCGCCCGAATTTTAAAATTTTATCTAGAACATTTAAAAATGAATTTATTAGTTTTTTTTTTCACTTTTCTTTCTTTCGTTCCGGAATGACGTCAAAAAGAAGCCAGCCGATTTTGCTATTTTCGACCTCTGACGTTGCTTTGGAACATTTCGATTCTAGCGTGTTTCGATTCACGTTGTTAATAACATTTGTGACGTCATGCCAATTGGATCTCTTCACAATTAAATGAGAATATGCCGCAATCATAAGCTTCCGTTTTTAAGACCTGTACAATGGTTCCGTTGATTGTCGGTAGCTTGGGACCCTGCTGTGACGTTTTGAGACTTTCGCGTCTATGCTGCGCAAATTATGCGTGTGATGTGTTGCGGATCAGCTCGGAGATCTATTTCATCCATATGTTTGGTTGGGAACCCTCCACCAACCCCATCCCAACTCAGATAGAGCCGGATGAACCACTGAAACCCACTCCACCTGCTGAGGTTGGCCTCGATGACCCTCCGACGGAGGGGGATTGCTAATACATACAATTTGCAAAACGTGTTCCTGGTTTTCGGTACTGTCACGTGCTCCTAAAACTGAACTTTTTAGATTCCTTTAATTCCTATATGACGAATCTACCAGAGAAACATCACAATCTTCCTGTTGAACTCTATATTTTAATATGTATTTTTGAAATCAGACGTGACTATCAGTCAAAATAGTTGTTTTTATACTATATACCATATTTTAACTGTTGTGCTGTAAATTTGAAATTTCAAAGCAAAAACAAAAGGGGAATCTGGCATAAAGTCAGGATCACCTATAAAACAAAATAAGAGAAAAGGTCTCTCCTCTGTGTGAACTGCTAGTTCATATAAACTGCTAAAAATTCTGAACATTTTGATATAAATCACAATTTGATGGCGTTGACATCTCAGTATCTCGAGAAATTCTCCTGTAAATATCTAAATATTTTAAAATAAAGAGTTTTGGAATGCGTAGCAATCACAGGGGTTGGCGAGCAGTGGTCACACCTGACCCCACGAAAGAAACTGTCACGGTCAAGGAAAATTTTACATCAGATCGATACCTTATACCATTTGATAACCTTTAAATAAATAATTTTTCAATTGAATATTCTTGTTTTCGCAAGAGATTGTGAGGTCACACCGATTGGATCTCTTCGAAATTCAAATTTGGCCGCATTTGCCCGTGGTGTTGGTTTGCGAAGCAAACCATATGGCAATTCGTAGCAATCACCGGGGGGGGGGTTAGAGAGTAGTGGTAACACATGACCCCACGAAAAGAACTGTCGCGGGTCACGCCGTGCTGGCCACTCAGTTGTTAGTAAATTTATATGCATGTAATTTGTATGAAACTGCCTTCATATCAAATTACGTATAAACTACATTTCCAATGACCCAATTTTTAAATAAATTTCGAATCTATCAAAATTTAACCTCTGATGCGAAGTAAAATTGATCCAACCGTTTCAAGACGAGGAAAAAAATTTAGGAGCCCCAGCTGTTAAATTAGCTTCCGTGATTTTAATATATGGCTTCTGAAATCATTACCATTATACAATGCTGAAATTTGTTATGTTACTTTCAAGAATTAAAACAAAAACCTTCGACATGTTTTTTATTTTTTGTAAAGTTAATGTATAATACGCAATATTTTTTATAAAATTAATACTTGGAATGAATTTCAGCCTCATATGGAAGTCGCGACCCAGAAGGACATTTTATGATGGTAGCAAAATTTACCATTTACTTTCGATAATCTTTTGCCACATTTTTCAAAAAGGAGCGACTAACTTCTAGTTGGACGAAATAGCTGAAATTTTGTAAGGTCATAAAACAATCTTTTCTGAATGCGTTTCCATCGAAATATATTGATTGCTGTCTAATTTTTTTCAAATATAAATTTGATAGTTAATATTTTGAAATAAAAAAATGAAGAGGGACAAAACTATTTGAAGTTTTATATAGGAACAAAGTACTGTACTATTTTTCACTAATTTCAGGGAAAACACGAATAAAGATGTTTAAAACGTATTTCAATCATCTATCAGTAAAATAATCAGAATTTTATTTACGAAAGCGGCCAGATTAATATAGAATTTTTTTTTCCAAATTAATATTTGAACACATGCATTGAAGAAAACTAGGAAATCTTTATTGATTCATTTCATAGAATGTTTGCACAGGGGGTCAGATAGGATATGAAACTAATGACACATAAAGATAGAAAGGTTAAGCCATGAAAGTATTAGGACCATAAAGCAATGATAAAGATCTCATTCCACGGGCAATGCTCTATATACGTTTAGGCAGGGCCGGCCCGAGAGAAATTTATTGCAGATGCGAGATGATTTGCAAGAAATTCAAACACATGGATACAAGTACCTTTTTAAATGCAGAATTCGAGCACTTCTTAGTTGGGGAACAGCCCCTCCGCCCCGATGAGATGAGGTCATTACAGATATAGGGAAGACCCCAAGGTGAGAATTCGAACATTAACTTGCTGTCCCTCTAGGTACATATCACAACGATCATTAATCTAATCTTATAATTGTAAACTTATAAATTATCTTAAAACTAGCTATAACACCCAGTACCTATCACCACTATCAATATGTTTCACTTTTGAATTTAGTTATATAAATAGGTGTGATCGTTTTGGTAAGAAATATTTTTGTAGTCAAGACAATTTTATTGGCAACGAAAAAATGCAACTACGAATTCCTCTTCAGAAGTTAAAAACAAATACGAGAGCGAAAGACGTTGAAAAAAATTAGTATTTTGAGGTGGAAATACACTGGAACTAGGATTTCATGAACCCCAATTTAATGAATTCTATCTAAGCCTCAATGGAAATTAGTATCGAAATTCCGTTCGAATAAAAAAGATCTCGATTAAATAAATCACTGAACGATGCTGAATTTTCCAGAATACGATTTGTGACTTAGACTTTATTTCCCGAACACATACAAGAACAATGATATTAAATAAGACACAAATTATGAATGAATGATCAGAGAATTTGTCAATTATTTTATGACGAAGAGAGTATTTTGGCTCGTAGTATCACGCTTTAAAGGAGGTAAAATCATTCGTTTTATATTAAGCGTAACTCATTTCTACTTAACCACGAATCGCCTCTCTCTTGGCATTCAGCCGATTTTACAATTTCCCGAAACAATGAATAAAAGCTGCAGTCCCATCCGAAACATAAAATAGGAGTTCAACTGTATAAAAATACACAGAGGGCTCGACTTTAAAGTATGATAGGGACAGAAGAGGATTGTAAAAATGGAAGCATGGAATGAAAAGCGACGGGGCCATTTGGGTACCCATACTGTACTAATTTGGTAGACGCTCGTTCTACAAGCCTCTTGAAATGGGAAAATTCGTAAAATAGAAGGTTGGTCAAGAGGATTTTTGAAAATATTATATGCTCTATACAAAACAACAAAGTTTTTTACTAGAAATGAAAGAGGTTTTTTTTAGAAAAATTTGCTACGATCAATAATTTAAAGAAATGTTAAGACAGTATAAATTAAAAATTTGATTTCATATACCTAATTCCAAAATTTTTTTTCGATAAATACATAGAACCTGTACGTATATCATCAAATAAAAATAACCAGATATATTTGTTTTAGAGAAACGTATTATGCTTTAAAAACACATTTAGAAGATAAATTTTCTCGTCCTGTTCAGTTCATAAAAATTTTAAATTTCCAACGTCTATTTGTTCGGAAAATGGAATGAAAATTAACATTCGTTCCACGAAAGTGGGACTTGATGGCAGTTCGAAAAAAGGATTTCGTCACAAAACGTCGGAAGCATTTTTCACTAGCATTGCTAACACAACTCACTAGATTCTAAGCCAGTAGATTCCTCACAAATAGAATCTACCAATTACAAAAGATATTTAAAATACAAATGTCAAACTGCAACAAGAACCACAGAAAGGAATGAGAAAGTACCTTTCGTCGATACCTCAGCAGCAGCTCCCAGGGAAACGCGTCGAAACGCCAATTGCAGGTGGAACCGACCGCGAAGTCCCAAGCATCAATCACCTCCATTCATGCGATGGCGAATGCAGCAATATAAAAACAACGCGACGCGTGCTTCAGTACACACAGAAAAACCGATTCTGAAACCCGGCCTGACTACTAGTGCCAGCAAGCACGCGACCGACCGGTGTGATCGAACTCTGGCTTGTGTGTGTATAGTAATGGGAAAACACAATCACCGGGGAAACGTGCTTTTAACACGTCACTTTCCGAAACCGACGACAGATGCCAAGAAATATCGTCTGGAGGAGTCACGTGTTTTGTTTAGATTATGAATCGGCACCAGATCCGATGAGGAATTGTGATAAAACGCTGTGGAACAACTAAGGGGGAAAACGGCTCAGGAATGACGCAAAGATTTACGGCCACTTATGACAGTACTTCAGAAACGGGAGGCCACATACTGAGAGGGTTATATCGTTTTTGGCCAGTCGTGAAAGCAACCATTGTATTCGTATTTTTCCACCGCCTGTTTGTTCTTTCACTAATTTTATTTTGTTTAACAATGACTCTTAACACACGCATGCCTTAAACTTTTTTTCGGAACCTTTCTAGCAAGTGTAGTTTAAAGTTGACCAGCTCAAAATGGCAGCCTCTTCAGAACACTTGGAATTAAAAAGAAACAAGTCATATGACCGCGGAGAGCCCAAATAAATCAGCACTTCCCAAGGAAATAATACATCGCACCCCTAGAAGAACAGTGGCACAACTCAAAAATTCTGTTTTCCAGTTTTGGTGCACCTCCGATGAAAACCGGCAAAATTTTCTTAGGATATTATTATTAGAAACCAAATTATTATTATTTAACCAAATGTTGGCCAGAAAAAGCAATTTATTCTTTATTTGCAAACAAAACCAAATTGATGCTTTGCTTTCCCACTTTTTTGAAAAACAGCTTGTTTTGAGTTCTGACATTGTTCTTTTAGGTAATGGTAATTTTAGTTAACGTCGTACTAGAGCAACACAACGGGCTATTGACGACGGTCCGGGACCAATCCCTTAAGGGAAAGATCCGAGGACGACACATCGTAATTTTGAACCACGGTCAGATGACGAAGCAACACCTGAGCTCGCACCCCACTCTCCAAACTTCCACACAAACCCAATGTGAGGACTTTCGGCCACGACAGATTTAAGGTGCACCAGCCGCCTCTACACCATACGCTTACAAACATCCATGCCCGGATTCGAACCAGGAACCTTCCGATCTATTGGCTAACACCGTAACCTCTATACCGGAAGGTTTTTTTAGGGGTGCGACATGTTTTTTAAGAATCAAACTCAGAGGAAAATATTCTATAGATTCATGCCACTGGTTATTGATTTTACAATTGACAAATTTAAGATGCATTAATTTTGGGATACGTCATTTTCCAAGGTTTTCAACTCCACTTATAACGAAATGGCCTGCATTTTCCGCATTACTTTACCAGATAGAATTCGAGATATCCAATCAGTCAAAATATATTTTGATTATTTGAAATATGTATGATTATTAAAGAAATATGTATTCTAAGCAAAGCCAAAGTGAGTTATCAGAGGTATTCAAAATCTGAATAAAATAATTTCATTGCTATATTAGTGAACAAAAAATTATTTTTGGCACTTAATATTATCTATAGTCATGTGTGTTAATTCACTTGCAAAGCCATTTCATTTCAACAATGGCAAAACAATACTTTTCATATCCAGAGGAACAAAAATTAGATACTTTTATATATTTTCGTTTGCCAGAATATTCATAAAAATGCAATTGTTATAAGAAATCGGCACATTTGACCAATAGTTTAATGAAATAAAAGAGGAGGATTAAAAATAAAATTGGGATTTGCTGCAAGTACTTAATGCATTTGCAATTAGAATTTTAAATCAGAATGGGAGCTTACACAACATTCCCCTTGTTGTAGCACAAAATCTTTTCTCATATTTACTTCACACAATACATTATCAATGTATATTTTACAGATTATAAAACAAAAATTTCGAACCAAAAATAGCACCTATGAATTTGACTAAAATCAATGAAAATTATTTACTGAGCATGTGTGTGAAGTCTAATTTCATACTTCTAACACCTATGGTTTGGTTTTATCACTCTATATCCCTGTAATTATTTTCTGCTCCACAAAGGTTAATTAGATGGCGGCCTATAGCTAAAAGAGGATTCCAAACCACTATAAACATCCATGCCAAGACTGGGATTTGAACCCAGAGCTTGCTGATCTGAGGATCATGTCAATCATTCAGCTACGAAGTACACAAATAATACAAAAGAACGAAGTTTAATTGCTGGTCTTGTAACAGAATCTTCGAATTTTGATATTCACATATAGGCCTATTATTTCAGGAGAAAAATGGCTTTAATTTTTATGTGAGTAAGGGATGATCTCAACATTTTATTATTTGAAACCATTGCACACAACCATTTTGTTGTTTAATTTCAAAATTAGCTTACAACAATCCTGAAGTAATAATCTGCTTGGTGTAAAAAATTGTTTTTAACATTTTGAGACAATATCAGTTTTTAGTTTAGAAAACCTTTACACATTTTCCTGCTACTGTTCCATAGAAATCTTATATTGTTGTAATGAATACAAAAGAATGAAAAACTTTCTTGGACAGTAGGTAAGAAAGTTCTAAACAAGGAAACTGAGACAAACAAGAAATGTTTAGAATCAAAATCTCAAATTTCTCTCTTTGAGCACAAAGTATCCAAGTCTCCCCAGTCTAAGGACACTTTAAAGAAAATTATTTAAAAATTGGTATACATTAATGAAAACTACTCTTTACTTTTAAAACTCCAGTCATTACCCTCAACAATCAATGGATACCCTTTATATATTGGGTCATTTGAAAAGTTCTGCGTTTTTTTTCTTTATGATAAATACCAACAAAGTAGTACAAAAACATAAGAAAATATTATTTAATCACATAAGCACCATTTTGTTCTATGACTTTTTGCCATTTTTACAGCAGCTGGAAAAGTCTCTTTTTTTTTCTTGAATCATTAGGTTTATTTGTAAAGTTATCGAGGTGCTGTTTGACAGTCTCCAAAGAATTGAACTCCAGACCTTTCAGAGAATTTTGAAGTGACCTGAAGAGGTGAAAGTCTGAGGGACAAGGTCTAGTGAATATGGGGGTGACATAAAACATCTCAGCTATACTCAATAAGTCTTAGTCTGACATTCAGTGAAATATGGGGCCACGAATTGTCATGCTGGAAGACAACACCTCGACGATTGGTCAGTTCTGGCCACTTAGCTTCGATTTCTGCTTTTAGTACTGCCATTTGATAACTGTTTTATCTCAAATTTATTGTCTGATTTTGTGGCAAAAATTCATAATGAACAATTCCTTTGTAGCCCCACCATACTCAAATCATTACTTTTTTGGGATGCAGCCACCCTCTCAATGTTACTTGGGAGGTTCATTTGGCTTAATCCATTATCTTTTTCTTGTAACATTATTGTATAGTATCTACATCTAATCTCCAGTAATGAGTCGTTTAAAAAAAGAAGCTTCTTCATTTCATTTCATTTCAGCAAAGAATCACCATAGTTCCCTCACCTTTGTCCGCAAAAAAATTTAAGGACTTTTCAAAACCTAAAAATAATTTTTTTTTTAAGGACATGAAATTTTTATAACGACTTAAAACAAGGCATATACAAAAATTGTCAATTAAAAAAAAAATGTGAAAAAAAAAAGACAACTTTTTAACTCCATTTCCTTTACCCATGCCTTCAACTGTGGTTAGTCTGATATATATCATGTGGTGTCAAAGCGTGTAATACCGCTTTGTTCTGAATGATGCTCAAATGGCAAACCTGCCCTGAATAAAACTAGTCTGGACAAGTTCTAACGCAAGACAAAGTTACGAAATTTTGTACTAGTAAAAAAAATCAATTACTTTCAAGGACTTTTTACCAAGTTCCATAATTTTCAAGGGCCCTAGTTTGGAAAAATAAATTCAAGGACTTTTTAAGGACCGTGGGAATCCTGATCATATACCGAAATTCGAGCAAGTATATTCTGTATTATAGTATGGGGTACCATACAAATACCTTCAAATAATCATGAACTGTTCTTTTGAGAATATTTAGTCTGTGTGATAGTTCCTGAACTAGTGTTGTCAGCGATAGAGCAGGCATTATCTTCGAGGCTGAAATTTCTGCTCCTAAATATATCAAACCACCTTCAAACTGTGTCATCAGAAACAGCACTTTGTCCATATACAGCACACATTTTATGAGCAGTCTAACTAGCATTTTTTTTTCTTTCTTAAAATAAAAGAGCATAATATGACGGAAATTAACTTTTAGTTTCTCCATTCTTAGCGCTGCAGTGAAACAATATTATGGCACAACACAAGCTAGAATTATGAAGTGAAAGCAGAAAAGACCGAATTTACACATCTGCTTCAATCAAGATCACTCTTTATCAGCGGTAGCGAAATAATAATAACAAAGCATGCTTCGATTTCAAAAACCGCAGAACTTTCCAGATGACCCAATACATTCAAAGTTTTATGATTTTGTTCATAATTTTTTAAGTTGCAAAATTGTAGGGTGGAATGTTTCTTTTTAAACTTTTTATTTGCAGTGTTTTTGCAAAGACATACATTTGAACATGGAGCATAAAAACTTTTAAAATCGAAATTGTGTGGGTCCTATTTTGTGCAGCCCAGATTTACAGCATGCACTGAAAAATGTATAGAAAAGATCAATTCAATGCTAACACATACCACTTTTCATTCTACTTCATACTGAAAGATTTTTCAGGACTGAATAAATTGTGTTACACAATATAATTACATTAAGCTTACAAGTCAATTCATAATCTCAGAGTAAAGACATGTGATGTATGTTAATAACAGTAGTTTGACACTATATATGGTGTCATTTAATGTTTAAGTCCTCAGATAATCATGCATACATTATTCTACCATGCAATTTGCAGTTTTTCCAGTGTGGCTTTTAACAATTTGAGATTTTTAAACCAGTAGTCTTTCCTCGAGTTTCTTTTAACCATTAGATGTGATTATTTTAAAATTAAATGCACTGTAAGATAAAAACAATAGCACATTTCTCAGAAATCTTATGCACAGAGTGGCAAAACCAATGGGGGTTGATGCAACTAGATCTTCATAACAAAATTTAATATATATATCACACATACGAGTACATATCAAGTTCACTTGTAGACATTATAAATTTCTCAAATCCCTCCTTTTAGGAGGGTTTAAATGGCTTGAGAAATCCAGATTGTGACAAAGTCAGAATCCATTCCGATTGAATCCCAGGATCTGTTGGCAGAAATTTCTGTTTTCACTTTGTGACAAATCCACAACAACAATAATAATCATGGAATTTTGTAAACAGTCTCATTGCACTACTAATTATGCACATGATGAGCTGAAATTTGGAATTCCGATGTTTCAGTAACAGTTGAATCGCATAATCAAAATTTGCCAAGGTTTCTATTCATAATTTTTGTGAACATTAATTTCATAATTAATAAAAAACATCGTAAAATTTAGTTTGATAGTTAAAATGTTTATAAATTGTGTTTGGGTAGCAAAGGATGGAAAAAACAATTTACAAGCAAAATTTATGTTTTCAGCAAATACAAAAAAAAAAACGTGAAACACCAAATTAACATCAGGAGATCTAATTTTCAAACACTTACAAATCGGTAAAAAATCCAATAAAATTGCTGAACTTTTTTTAAATTTCTGCCTGAAATTGTGTGTAGACTCCAAATTAGCGATGAAAGATGGGTGTTCGTATTGAAATTTTTGGAGCAAACACCCAATTTAATATGAAAATGACTCTTTAGACAAATTTTAAAAATTGATATTTGTTGAAAACATTCATCCCTATCGATTACTACCTCCCGTTTTGTTCTGCGATGTAAACTGCGCAATTGCGATCAGGTGAGTCGTTTTTTTTTGACGGGTGTACCTCTAAAAATGGGGAAAAACAGTATCAAAAATTATTCTTAACAAAGCACTTCTTCTGTCTAAAAGTTTGGTATAATTTAGTGACTGTGTTTCTATTCCTTAGCTAAGAAAAAAATAAGAAAAAATAAAATAATTGAAAACAGCAATTTTTATATTTTTTTAAAATACAAATTTTATTGTCAAGGACAACTCCGAAAACATCATAAATTTTCAGCACTATGTGTCAAGATGTATATTATATGTCTTGAAATTTCCATCATTGTAATTTGTTTATTCCAGGAACATTTTTAACTAGATGGAAATTATCGTTTTATTTTGTTGCATGATGAATAAAAAAAGGCGGAAACATGTCAGTAAGACATCGTTTCTGCCTTTGAAAGAGATGCAATTACATTCAAGGACAGAGAACTGAATTAATAAATACAATTAAATGAATTATGTTTATAAATGTGCTTGGTTTGCTAAACTGATAATTTTATGCTGAACCGAAAGCTTTCGAACACAGGCGAATCATTGCTACATTCCTATTCCCAATTCTACAATACAAATTTATGTTTCGTATCCATCATAAACACCAGCAAAAGTAAACAGTTTGAAAAGATTTCGGCAGCACAAAAAAACAACCACGTTTCAAACAAAGAAGACGCAAAATTTAGCATGGGAGTTTTACCACAGTGAATTTGAAAAGGTAATCAGGAAAAGTCAAAATGTCTATGATATTCAGTTGACATTTTTAGGCTTGTTTTGACACTATTTTTTCTGCATTTATAATTCACTTTTTAAGTTAAAAATTAGTTGGTATTTCGTTGTTGATTTAGGGTTTCATCTGTATTTAATTCCACTGTTATCATTGAAGTTCTCGTAATATGCATAAACTGAGAAGCAAATGTTGTGATTTTGATTTTATTATTGTTGCTTTAGAACTCAGATTACAATCCCGATTTTTTTTACAAGTAATAAACATATTGAACTGTATTTATGTGAAATGTCGGTTTTATCTGAGCTGTCCTTCATTTGATTTCTTATGCCTATTTAGAGTAGAAAGTTGTCATTTTGTTATTTTCGTAAGCTATCTTGAAGATAAAAGAATTAAAATGCGACTTCCAAACTCTATCAGTAATATTATCATACCTAGCACTGTAACTGGCATGCATTTCAACAATGTCATAAAATTTCTTTAACCCATAGAAATGTTTTTAATACTGACAAAAATGACAATTTTCCATTTTTTGCAACTAAATTTAAAATTTAAAATTATGTTTAAAATTGTTGTTGACAAAGTGAAAAAAAAAGAAGAAATATTTGAACAGATCACAAAAATGTAAAACACATTTGTCTAAGTTACGTAGTTTTTGAGAAACAGAACTTCAAACTTGCAACATTAAGCAATCTCACCTCACAATTGCTGTTTAAAGTTACAAGCTCTTAAAATGCCTCAAACTGCAAAAACATTTAATTTTGAACCGAAATTTTTTGGATATCGTTATTTATACACAAACTAAACCCCATACCAATATCATGAAAATACATTACCATACGGCCACAGGTTTTTTTCTGATTTTTGCTCATTTCACATGGAATGACCCTAATGTAATCAAATGCTTTATAATATCTTTAAAAGTTGTTTAAAAAAATGTGGATAAAACTTCAAAGTAGTGATGTAAAATGCCCAGGCATTTATAAAATTGGTTCAAATGCCCAAAATCCAAAAATGCCTGGGCATTTATGCATTTCTGAGAATTATCGTCAACCAAATCTGATGTATAATCTTTGTATATTCAGTATATAATTTGACTAACTGCTAATACAATATTTGTTTTGAACAAAAACTCATCAAACGATTTAACTTTTTTCTGAAACTTCATTATGGTTGGTGTAGGAATTATTTGACAGTTAACGCTAATAAATTTTAACATATATTGTAGCTTTATTTCGGCATTCCATTACAAATAACATGCATTAAGCCAAGCCCCAGGCCACCTAACAAAAAAAAAATTCCACAAATAGAATGACATTAGTTTGTGGGGGAAAAAAAGGATATATGATTTGCCATTATTTTGGCATGTGATTGTTTATAAACTTTTAAACAATGTTTACAACTTACACCCTTCCATTTCAAAGTTAAAAAAAATCCAAACAGGTCCTTTTTTCTTAATTATTTTGCAGAAATGCTAATGTACTCAGGAAATGAAAGGAGAAAAATAAATTTAGAATCTGTAATCTCTTCACACTGTTGCCATTTTAAGAAAAACAAATAAGAAATAAAGGCCAATAAATTAATTACAAAATGTTCTCAATTAAATTTTAAAATTCGGGTTTGAAAAAATTTTGCATAAAATTAGGACTATCTGTGTGCCAAATTTCCTTACTGTAAACCCTATAGATTTGTCTGTATACCACACGCACTTCCTTTACTAATATTAGAGATTATGATTTAAAAAATCTTGCAAAAAGGATGATATCGAAATTCCGAGTCTGCTGGAGTTGATGACGAGACTATTCAAGAATGGACGGAAGAAACATTGCCGTCTTTGATAAAAGAATATGCTCATAAAAACATTCAATTGTGATGAGACTGATTGAGTTTTGTCTCCTTCTTGACAAGACATTAACAGTACAGGGCAAGAACTGCCATGGTGGTAAACTATCGAAACAGAGATCGACTGTTTTGCTTTGTACGAAATCAGACGGGACAGAATAGATAACACCACTAATTATATGAAAATCGAAATATCCATGGTGTTTTAAGAACGTAAAGAGCTTTTCTACAGAATACGACTCAAACAAAAAAAAATATTGGATGACAAGAACAGCCCATATTGTGTATTTAAAGTTTAAAAACGCAGAAGGGAATTATCCCCTGCCAATTGTATAAGCAGTTCAAACTTGTTATTTGGAGATCATACGATCATTTAAAGTTCATTATCAAAAACTGCTGGTGAAAAAATGTCTTTTGAATATAGAATCTGTAGACAGGGAGAAAGTCGATAAAAGTACTAGAAGCTCTTCATATGATTTCCTCAGCGCGTGAGAGAGAGAGTAGGGATGAAATGTATCTTACGTTCCTTTATAATAAGGTGGTTTTTTGTAGGTCAGACATCATGAATTTGAAAGCGAGAAGAGAGAAAATGAAGATTCTAATGAAAGGAAAGAGTTCTTCACTACTTCAGATAAAGAGTTTGAGGATTATCTAGCTTGTGATACAAACATTGACATTAGAGATTCCAAATCTAAGTGCATTGATAGACTCGGAATCGAATAGTTCAAGTGACAAAGATGATGAAAGAGATAAAATTCCATCTGCAAGGAAAGCCATTCAGGCTTTGAATATAGTAAAAGAATTTCTCTTAAGTAGAGAAGAACAAGAAAAAAACTTACAAAAACTCATATCTGTGGAGAATTAAGTCAATGATTTAGCTAGTAAAAGCAAAACACAAACCAA
The DNA here is from genome assembly GCA_947359465.1 of Metellina segmentata. Classification (NCBI taxonomy): domain Eukaryota; kingdom Metazoa; phylum Arthropoda; class Arachnida; order Araneae; family Tetragnathidae; genus Metellina; species Metellina segmentata. The sequence goes on from OX375874.1 coordinate 55,898,542, forward strand.
AATAACAGATTTCATTTTACAATTAACTATTGTCAAAAAAGAAATAAAAGGTATATTGCTTAAATTAGTTTTTATTTCATGCTCTATGTTTTGCTTTTATCCAACCTCGATTTAACGTTTTCCTGCATATATTATTTCTTTCTGGTCCTTTGAAAAACATTAAATTGGGGTTTCGCTGAAAATAAAAAGATGCAAATGAACTCACCACAGCTGTTTCAGACATATAAGATAGCATTTCATACAGGTCATCAGTGGCATTCTCATCGTCAACATAGCTTATTAATTTGGGCGGAATAGATGGTGTGAAGGCAGTGTTTTCTGGACTGAAAGAATGAAATGTTTGTTCTCAGAATTTTATAAACTTTCATTTGATTTAAAAATAATATATGAATATGCATGACACAAAATAAAACAAAAGTATTTTGTGTTTTGAAGTTCAATTCGAAGTTTTGCTATATATTTTACTTTATATTTTAAGAATATCTCAAGGTTAAGCACTTAAAGATTTTTTCACAATTTTTTAGACATAACCCATGGAAATGTATAAGAATCTTTGCACCAATATAGCATAGGTATGAAAAATAGCAGTTTTTAATATTTGAATAGAAAGACAGAATTCCAATGACAGTAATAATTTTCCATTATTTATACAGTCTGATTCATGATTAATTGAGTGCTCCCTTAAGAATCTTGGTGAATAACCCAATGCCCCAACATCTCAAAAACAAAACAGCAGCAGAAAAAAAATCATGTTTAAAATGATTAAACCTATGAACTTTCACTTCAGTTTCCAGCTTGCAAGTTTAAAGTCTATAAATTACATTTGTTTAAAACATAAATTCATTTTCATAAATAATTTTGAAACTAGCACAAATGTGAAAAAGCTTTTAATTACAATAAATACAAAAACATTGAACAGAAAATTAAATTGCATTCATACCTTGGTGTCTCAGCCCATGCTTTTCTTGGCTTATGTTCCGGCTCAGACACCTGAATTTTATGATTGAAGCTGTCATATGGGCGGATATGTGAAGAAGATGTACCGTTTATTCTAGCAACAGGTTTTGATATCTTTTTTTCCCAGCCATCGAGTACTTCTCTCGTAACTTGAGGCACAGTCTGCCTGGCAAATCTTTTACTCGGAGATCTACAGACAGAAATTACATAAAATTAGACACACACCACGCACACACGTTTCCTTGAAAACATACATTGCTAAAAAAATATATGTATCTTGGAAAAAATAATTTAAAGAATTTCCTTTGCTAATAATTTAAATTTGTGTTAAATTCATTTGACAGAAATTTAAATGCATTTGACAAACTAACCTTGTGAACATTCGTTCAGTTCGCGCTTTGTGTTTTCCATCCTCAAGTGTTTGATATTCTGTTCTACCACTAGAAAAAAAGAAAGTATTAAATTACCTTAATTTACTTAACACAGGTAGCTACCTTCAAAGTTTAAAAATTCAAACAAGGAACAGAACAACTTTTAGAATAAAAGCACATAATTGCTCAACAATATATTCTGTATCGTATCATACATAGGGTTCCCACTCTATTTCAGAAATAAAATTCCTCGATTTTTACAGTTTTTCAGACAATTTTTTACAAAATTCCAGGTCATACTTAAGCAATTCATGACATTTTAACGGTGAAAACCCAATAAATAATTTAGCATTCAATAACCAATAATAATAAACTATAACAATTAATACACAAATCACAAGTAATTTTGCATTAAAATAACTTATTCAAATAATCCAACATATTTGACTTAAAAATTAATTTGTGAATCAATGTATCATACGCATGAAATTCTTCAATTTAAGCCAGTGAAAACAAAATTCTTTACCTGTTAACTATTAGATGTTTCTTTTAAAATCGGTTGAAAAATTCAATTTATAAAATAAAATTATATGAAACTGTACGAATCTTACTGGCTACTTTTCTCCAAAGCGTCTGAGAAGATCGATCATTTTCCAGGTCGAGGCAATTTTCAAGATTTTAGACAAAAATTCATAATTTTCCCTCATTTTTTTAAACAAAATTAAACTTCCTGACAATTACAGGTTTTTCTTGACCCATGTGAACTCTGCATACACTATCATTTTCAATGTCAACAAGTAAAAAAATAGATTGGCTCAAAAGTTACCCTGTACCCTGGTTTCTCATAATTGATTAAATTTGAATAATATTTAAGATTGTGCTTCTTAATTGATGAAACTACAAGATTATTTAATTTAGTCAGTAAACACATGAAATAGTTACAACAAACATTTGCATTAAAAATTATTATGGTGAAAATTGGAACAAAAGACTGGGTAGGTAGGATATTTTTCATTTTTATCAAATAAAGAATATATTATCTGTATCTTGAAAATTTTTATCGTTAACACTGTACTCAAACATTAGAAAAACACAGTAGCAGATTTGAAAACATTTAATTAAAAGTACCAAAAGTTACATTGAATAAAACACAGATGTTAATCAGTTGAAAAATGCAAGATATTCCATTCTTTACCACCTCAGATCCTGAGGAAAACCTATCCTCGAAGATATATTGTGTCAGCCATTTAAGATACTTTGAAATGTAGAACTGATAAAAATTTGTATTATCTTTTTTAAAAATGGACCCCTTGAGGGATAATTTCTCGAAGTAGGAATGACATTAATGAATATTACTCCTGTAGGTCTGAACAATAGGATATAATTGGAAAAAGGAGTTAATGATTTAAAGACAAGTGTTTCAATGTACCTAAACAGATATTCAGGAATAAAGAAGCTAACAAATCGATCAAATTTAACGAGAATTCGACATTAGAAATTATGATTAGATTAGAAATTATGCAAAATTTAAAGTTACTGAAAGCAAAAAATTCTGAGGATGGAAGCAGGTAAAAGACAGACATAACTACCATATATCTCTAATATTATAAAAGGAAATGTTTGTCTGGTTTTTTTTTTGCGGACGCAAAATCCTGACAATTCTATGGCACCTACAGCAATAAGATTTGGCACACAGGTAGTCCGAATTTTTTGCAATTTTTGGGCAACAGCGAAATTTAAAATTCAATCTAGAACATTTTTAAAGGAATTTAATGAAATTTAATTATTATTGTTTTCTTTGGAATGGCAACCGCATAAAGATATGACAGATTCTAAATTTATTTTTCCTGTTTAGGTTTTCATTTTGCACAGAGGAATTATTTTCCAGCAGAGAATAAAAAAAAATTTTAATTTTAGTTATGTAGTTATTTTTTCTATCTCCTAGACCATTAAAGATAAAGTAAAAATTTAAACAGATTTGAAATCTGTGGAAAATTTCACTTTAGATTGATACCTAAAATTATGATTTTCTTTAAATAAATAATTTTTAAATTGAATATATCTTTTATATTTTCGTAAAAAATTGTGACGTCACACAAACTTTCTCTTAAAAAAAAAACACCACCACCACTACGGATTGCATCTTCTGTTTATTGCAATAATAAAAAAAGAAACAGATTACATTCCTGTCCCATTCCATTTCTGCTAATGAGAGCAAGAAATAAAAAAACATATTGACTGGGATTGTTAAGTTTGTTTCGTAAAATCTGAATCGCTAAAGATAGATTGAAAATTTCAAAGGATTTGAAATCAGCAGAAAATTTTACTTTAGATTGGTACTTAAAAATATGATTTACTTTAAAAATTTGAAATCAGCAGAAAATTTTACTTTAGATTATGATTTACTTTAAAAATGATAATAATTATAAATTAAAAATTATAATAATTTATGTATACAATTATTTTTAAATTGAATATATCTTCAACGGAAATTTTTTAAACCAGATTAATACCTTACACCACGGGTACGGGAAAAGCCGGGCTAGTAAAATATAAGAATGATGGCATTAGTAGTTACTACTAACCTGTATCTGAATTTCGAACCCAAGTTGAAAAGTAATCGTCGTCTTGGGGCTCTTGGAACGTGCAAACGAAAAAACGTATGATGTTCAACACAGGATTTCCATAGATTTTTACAGGATCGATAACTCAACATGTTGAAGCCTAACAAGCTATCGTATGTTTCGGTCTAAATAAACAAAAATATCACAATTAGTTCACTTCAGTATTTAATTAAGAAAAAAATTATTCAAATGCAAAAAATCTACATTTAACCCTTTGAGCGTCAAAATATTTCCAAGAAATGTACCATTGTGTTTATTAACAACACACTTACTAACCAAATAGGAAAAATTTAATTAGTCAAAGTGGTTCGAGACCATGCAGGAAAAACTGGATTGTACAGTGGAATGTAACCCTTAAAGAGTTAATGAGATATATCTACACATATAAAGCAAAGTAGGCATCTGTCTATACTCTACACTAATATACACTGTTAGACCAATTTTGAACATTTACTTTTTTGAACACCTGAAGAAAATATAGACTACACATTAACCCATTTGATTTGTCCTGGGTGTTAAGAAGGGTAAAAATGTCCAAAATCTTCACAGGATATATAACGCTTTGAGTATTATTGCAATGGTGGTAGGAAATTCAAATGTAATTACTTAATTGAATCTACTTTTTCTGAAATTTAATAATTACTGAGTAGTTGAGACAGTGTTCAAAATTACTTTTAAAGACAAGTAGCGATTGTATTTTAACACGTGATTTCAGCAACTTAAACAGAAATTATCCTTCCTAGTGACAGAAGGTGATACTTTAAGAGTTGAAGCTATGCTTATGCAATTTATAATTACTCATAAAACGTACAGATTGTAATATGAAATGTACGATAGTAAATTTAAAAAAAAAAAACTGAGTCAAATGATTTACTGTTTTTTGTAAACTGATAGTACATTACCTTTTGCAGTGACAGTGTTAACACTTAATTTTAAAACACGATACTTTGTGTTCTGGAAATGGATATTTCATGGATTGATGTATGATTATGGATAAATGGGATTATTTCTTCTTTCCTTTCCCACTGGAACGATAAACTATTTATCAGCTGTTTTCAACGCTAGTTCATGCTCTCTTCTGCGCATGTGCCCCATTTGAAAGAGCTAGTGCCTGCTTCGATTGAAAGTGAGTGTTATTAATGGTTTAGAAGCAAGTGTGTGTTGTCGTTACATACATTGTTTAGAAATGTATGCATGCTTAGTTTCTTGTGTGTAAATAAATGTTGCGTCTCATCTTGAGATTTGATTTTGATTCTTATATAGCTGGCTTGATAAGTAGTTATGCTACATAAAACTGGCGACCAACATGGGGCCCGAACTAACAGGTGGTGATTAGTGAATTTGGTGATTGTTAACAAAGTGTTGTTACCTTAGTATAGTTTGCAAAGTCATGGAGTTTTTAGGAAAAGCATTGAACTTAGGAACTTACACAAGAACTAGATCGTCATCCCTGATGACAGAATTATTGATTTGCGTAAAGCAATACTCAAAAGTGTGAACTCTGATGAGGATTTCATGAAAGAACTATTAACCACTGTTATAAATGACAGTAAGGCCAAAGTAAAGCAGAAAGAACAACTAATACAAAAGAAAGGATGGTACATAGCTTACGAATAGGAAGAGAAAGAAAAGGTAAGAGCTTATGAAATGGAAAAGGATAGAGCTTTTGAATTAGAAAAGCTGAAGTTAGAGACAAAGACTCGTTCACAGGAAAAAAGATGGAAGCTCTGAGGTTGAAAGAAATACAAAATGTGATTTACAGCATTTGTTGCTGAAGTTACATCCATATGAAGATGACATGAGTTCATTTTTAACTTTATTTGAGAGACAACTCAAATTTTTGAATATTTCCAAGAACATCTGTGTTGCTCAGTTAATTGGAGTGTTATCCGAAATTGCTAGTTTAATTGCAAGAGAACCTGAAAAAGAATCTGGAATTTACAATCACATTAAATCACTGTTGTTACAAAGATACAAATTAACCCTAGAAAGAAAAAGGGAACCATTTCGCAAGCCTCAAAAATCCTATATTGATGTGTGATGGAATGCATACAACTATAGATGTTATAATCAATGATTAAATGGTGCAGCATGTGTGGTTACCAGTGCCAGCAGATCAACTGCAGGTAAGATATCTCATAGATTGAAGAAACAGGCAATTTTTCAAACAACGAATCTTAAAATGGTACAAGCTGATGGATCTAAATCCAGAGTTGATGGCTCAACTACTGATGTCCAGATTAGTGCTCAAGGAAAGACATTCTAATTGAATTTAGTTGTTTTACCAAAATCCAAAGGAAATCAAACTCTCTTTTTTAGGCTTGGTTACAAACTGCTAAGATAATATTGGATATCAAAAACAAAAATTGGTTTTATGAAGATAATCCTAGTAATAAATATCGTTTTATTAAAAGAAAATATCAAAATCGAAAGTAGTCAATACAAAGTAGTAAATTTGTCTTTGCACAAAAACGAAGGACTTGATTTAACAAATGATCACTGTAAGAAGTTAATTCTCTATTATAAGACTATAAGGCCGTTTTTCATCTTGGGAGAGGATTTACTCCTTACATTGAACATCGAATAAATACTGAGAATAATGCTCCTGTTGCTGTTACTCCTTGACGCATATCTTCAGTAGGGAAAGAAATCCAAGTAAGAATTGCAAAGGATAAAGGAATACAAGTCTCATTTTGCTGCTCCTGTAGTCTTATGTTCAAAACCCAATAGTGATGTTCGTTTGTGCATTGATTAAAGACAATTAAATGTAATTACTAAAGCTGACAGTTATCTGCTACCCAGAATTGAATAATTGTCCTCCATGATGCCAAAGCTATTTCCTATATGTCTACCATAGACCTGTGTTCGGGCTATTAACAGTGTGCATGTGCCCAGTTTGAAAGTGTTAGTGTCTGCACTGATTGAAAGTGAGTGCGTTGTTAATGTTTTAGAACCAAGTGTGTAGTCATTCTGTAATATGTTTGGAGATCTATACATGTCTAGTTTCATGTCTGTAAACAAATGTTACCTTGTCCCGAGATTTGATTTTGATTCTTATACAGCTGGCCTGAATCCACTAAACCTAATTTATAGGTTTAATGGATTATTATGATTGTTATAATGTATTTGTATTAAAAGTTGTGGGAATTACGAAAATTCTCAAAACAGTTTCTAGAAGTATTTCCGGGGCACTTAAATGATATTTGTATTCTTCTATGAAAGAGAAAAATAGAATATTCTTATCACTTTTTCTACAGCTATCAAATTTAGCCTAACAATGTATGGTTTACATAAGGAATAATACAACATAAAATAAACTAAAAGTACATTTTAACCCTTTTTCTATATGTAAATTGTATTATGCTTTTAATATTGTCACATACAATCAATTAATGCTGTTAGGAAAAAATCGCCATAGAATTACAGGAATCTTTAAATACTCAAGACTACATGGAATTTTGGACTTCTGTTCCTGAAGCAGTGAGTAAGGGAATGGGATGTAAAATATGAACTCAAGTTAAACTGCCTCTTAGTTTAGATTGTATTCGGAGTACTTTCTAAGGATGTGCACATACACTTTTGAGCAACTTGATTTTCTCTTCTACTCCCAAATAGCTTAGCATCTTTTGCTTTTAAGCAATTTTTGGTAATTAGGATACAAACTATCAAAAAGTAAGACTCAGTTTGATTTAGGTAGTGACATTTTTTACATATGGGCAAATCACATTGTAGTTAACAAGTATGCCACTTAGTGAGAAATGGATGCGAATCATAAGGGTATAACATGGTTATCATGGCAATGCACCAAAATTGACATTCCTTAAAAAAATATTTATTTATTTTTTTTAAAGAAGGAGACTAGAGTTTTATAAACCTTGGTATGTTTTCAAAAAAGTTGCCAACATTACGAAAATAGAAGCTTTTAAGACGATTTTGATTAAAAAGATACGTCTAGTCGCCAAAGGTTGAAAAAATAACAAAAAGTTGCCTGTGGTAGCCTTAGCATAAACACTGTTGGCCGCTAAAATTGCAAGACCTAAATTTTGCAGGATTGGTAGCACATGTGCAATAAGAATCGACTGTTCTTCGGATTCCCTATTAAATTAATCTGATTCGTGATTCCATGGCATTGCTAGAGCACACCAGTAGATGAATTTTGGAAGCATATTGAAACTGCAAGTCATGACATTTCCCAAAAGTACTCCCATATCTCATCTCAAATGCCAGACTGTTAGCAACTGAAATTGCCACCGATTGTGGATGCCTAAGATGGATTATTAGGTTATCACCCAGTTGAATCAAGTTGTACTTTAATGTATGTATATGAACAATTCTATGAAAATTAATTTGATTTTTTTATGGTGTATTTACTTTACTTCTTTACAGTAACTTTATTTCTACTGCCGTTTATTAGTTTCTATATATGATGGGTACAATTTTTCAACCAGCTGTACCATAAAGGTTAATAGTCAACAGTGTATCTAAGTAAATGTGTGTAGATATATTCATATACATGTATATATAAGAGTGTACATATTGAAAGCACAAAGAAGCGATTAACACTAAAAGCTTAGTGAAAATATTGAGTTACACAAGACAAACAAGAATTCTAACAAAAACTCACCCCTTCTCTTCTTAATTGGATAAAAAACTGTTTTCTCTTGAAGGAAATTTTTACAATTTTGGCCCTAGAAATAAATATTGATAGCTCTATAATTAAAAAAAAAGTATCATGGATCAGTTTAACATTAAAAAGAAAACTTACCAGGAGAATGTATTTATTTTTAAATTATTTTGGAAGACAACAAGGCCTGATGATGTTACTCCTAGTTGAATATCAGCATTTGTAGTGTCCTAAAAATAAAGTAAAATCATTAATAATTTAGAGCAGTCAAATTCTGCTTTTAAGAAAAGCCCTTAGAATAAAAATTTAATTTAATTCCAAAAATAATTTTCAATTTTGATACAGAACAAATAATTAATCATTTAATATCAAAGAGGTAGTAAGATCTTATTATGATTTATCTAAATTTTCATCAACTTTTAAAACTATTTTCATGTATAAGAATTTTATTTAAAGTAATAATTTCTAACCTCAATCATAATTTATCTAACAAATCCATACAAATAAACTAGTAATAAAATATCAAATCCTTTAAAGTTAAAATTTGTATTAAAAATTGCAATATAAAATTTAAATAAAACTGAATTTATTTGGAATTTTTTGCTTTGCATAAAATTACTAACTTTTATGTATTCTCACATTTTTAAGATTTAAAACAATTAATAAAATTAGAAGAAATATTCTGAGATGACACTTGTATCAAAACTAGACAGAATGTGGAATTCTGCTTACCCTTACCCTTGCCCTGTGTAAGTCAACCCCATACATATCCAACCTTTTAGCATGATCTAAGAAGTTGTATTCAGCATCAGCAGGTGTTTGTCCTCTATAAATAAAAAAAAAATCATAAGTCATTTAAAATGGTAGGGTGTTTATTATAATTTTATTTCATACCTAAAATGTGAACTTCAATTTGAAGTAACTAGCTGCTCACTTTACTAAACGCATAATTAAAATTTTTTTTGCCATAATTTGTTATATTTCCTTAACTTTTTTAAGTGCAATAATTCGAAAGTTTGAGAAAGGATCAAATATAACCATCACACAAATTAGTACTGTATTTTGGAATTTTCAGTAGCTGTACAAAGTATTATTTACATAAATTGAATACAAACTATTTAAATGGGCACTCACCCACTAAACAGCATTAGCTGAAAGATTCGAGTTCAAACAGACTTTTCTCAAATGCTGACTATATTTTATTTAAAAATTTGTATGTTAGGGTGAAATAAATTATTACAAAATTAATTGTGAGAGGAAACAATAAAATCACAGTATTACTTTCTGACATCAGTATTTAGAATTAGTGAGCAAACATAACAAATAACTCAAATTATAAATTTTGCAGCATCTGATACATTTTTCTACATTTTTTTTAAATAAGTTTTTAAGCATTTACTCCTATTTCAAATTTTTACTGGTTTTACTTCCATAATAAAAATAAAGAACTGTAAAACTGTTCAATTATATAAAATAAAAAGTGTCCTGCATTCAGAAGAAAATTTTCAATTTCTCTTGTTACTTCTTGTATACACAGTCATAAAATTTAAAGGTCTTCCCCACATAGCACACACAATGCTGATTCAATGCAGTACCATACAAATTCAATATGACAATGTGCTTTGTTCATGCCAATAGGCACCAATTTGAAGTAATAAAGACAAAGTGACAGTCGTGTTGTTCTGCCGATTTTGTTCTAGCAATTACATATATCTTAATATATATAAATTACGCGTCACGTTGTTTGTCCGCTATGGACTCCTAAACTACTTAACCGATTTCAATCAAATTTGCGCACCGTGTGCAGTTTGATCTAACTTAAAAGATAGTATAGCCTTCATCTCAATTTATAGCCGCGATATTATTTTATTGCAAATTATTGCGGTATCTGTTGACTGGATTGAGTAAGTATTCTAACAGATGGCGCTGTGTTGAAAGTACCAACGTTTCACATAAGCTACAATTTAATGGCATAACCACCACGTGTTGCTGAGTCTAAAGTATAAGTTAAATTTATTTCGTAGTAAACGCAATACAGTGATTAGCATAGCCGGCCACGTGTCGCCCAATAACATTCGTCAGTTGTTTGCAATTATTTTGACGACATGTTATCCATCGCAAGCACAAACTTTGTGGGAAAAATATAAAAATTGTATGACAGAAGACATATTGCACCGAATTAGACAAACAGATCAATGCCAAAACATTGATTATACGCCAGAGATGTATAATGAAGCGTTAGTGCTGATCGAAGATTTATGTGTTTTAATTTCAAATTTACCACCTTATCATTATGGTATGCCATCACCTGATCGCCCAGCCACCAACTTAGTCGACACTGATTTACAACGAGAAAAACAATATGACCATGGTATTTTAGCAACAATTATCGTGAACAGTGAGCCATTACTGACAGCAGAACAAAAAATTATTTATGATCGCATTATGCTGACTGTTGCTGCTCAGCAAGGCGGTTTTTTTTTCTTGGACACACCAGGTGGAACCGGTAAGACATTTTTAATATCGTTGATTCTTGCCAAAATAAGGTCACAACGGAAAATCGCATTGGCAGTTGCATCGTCAGGCATTGCGGCTACTTTGCTAGATGGTGGGCGAACGGCACATTCAACATTCAAGCTGCCTTTGGACATTCATAATAAACCAAACGCAATATGTAACATAAAAAAGAATAGTGGATTAGCTGCAGTGTTGCGGAAGAGTTCAATCATAATTTGGGATGAGTGCACAATGGCTCACAAATATTCACTCGAAGCATTACATAGAACTATGCAAGATTTAAACGGCAATGATAAACTTTTCGGTGGTGCTATCTTACTTTTGTCTGGTGATTTCCGACAGACCTTACCGGTTATACCTCGCTCTACTTTCGCGGATGAGATTAATGCATGTTTAAAACGATCATTCTTAAGGTGAAGTGTTGAAATACTTCGATTGACCATAAATATGCGCGTACAATTGCAAAATGATCCATCAGCACAAATATTTTCTGAACAATTGCTAGATATTGGGAACGGTAAAATAGAACTGCAACCAAATACGCAATGCATTAAACTACCAGACAATTTCTGCACTGTTCTTCAGGGAAAAAACGAATTGATTCAGAGTATTTTTCCGGATATACAGAGTAATTAGTTGAATCATAACTGGCTCAGTGATCGGGCTATTTTGGCAGCCAAAAATGTTGATGTTGACGAAATTAACTTCCAGATACAACAGTTGTTACCAGGCGATCTGATGTCTTTTAAATCAATCGACACTGTTGTTGATGAAAATGATAGTGTAAATTTTCCAATTGAATTTTTAAATTCCCTAGATATACCTGGAATGCCACCACATAATCTTCGATTAAAGATTGGTTCACCTATTATTCTCCTGTGTAATTTGAATCCACCTCGATTATGCAATGGTAAGCGTATGGTCATCAAAAAGATCACCGGAAATATTCTTGAAGCTACCATTTTAACTGGAAAGTTTAAAGGAGAAGTGGTCTTGTTGCCACGTATTCTGATGATACCATCAGAATCTACGATACCCTTCAAAAGGTTACAGTTTCCAATTTGTTTAGCTTTTGCCATGTCTATAAACAAGTCTCAAGGCCAAACAATGGCCATTTGTGGTTAAGATTTGGAAAATCCTTGTTTTTCTCATGGGCAACTATATGTTGCATGTTCACGTGTAGGAAAACCGTCAAATCTATTTGTGTTAGCTAAAGACAGGTTAACCAAAAATATTGTGCACCGATTAGTGTTAAATTAAATTAAAAGTATTTATAATTCAAAATAATAAACATTATTGTTAAAAATTTAAAACTATCTGCCCTACCTACCTCATTAATAAGTTTAAGTGTTACGTGTTATTTACTAACAACTTTGTAATGTACTCATTTGTTACAGACTTGAATACAAAATATAAAAAAATTTAAATTTATTTCTTTTGTATTGATTTTTGCTCAATATCAACGGTAGTAGAAAATCAATCATGGAGGTCGCCATGTATTTTGACAAATGGCATCTGTGTAAAAAAGCATGGTGGTCCCCATGACTGGTGTTCTCCTACCGTTTCCCTTGAATAGAGTTTACTACTATGTAATATAATAAAAACCGTAGCCACAGCAACGCGTGGCCGGGTCTGCTAGTATATATATATATAATTAACTTTTCATATGTATGTATCATCAAATGCATAAATAATTGTGAGTTTTTGTGAGATGAAATTAAAACTAAACTAAAATGCATTTTTAAGGAATGGCGTACGAGAGTCAAGAAACACTTGTAGAATTAAAAGGGTTTAATTGTATAAATCAAATTTCTGCTGTAATTAGGCAAAACTACAAGTTTAGTACAAAATCAATGATAGAAGTTCTTAAAATGATAAGTATGGTAAAATATTTTTTTAAACAGAAATTTCATCTTATCTACACTTTTAAGACACCCATATTTTAATTACCTGTAACTCTGCTGTTCTCACATGCTCAAAAATGCTGTAGGCTTTTGTGGGGAATTTTTACTTTTTATTATGGTAAAAGTGAAATTATCATGTAAAATCTTACTTAATAAAATCATGCGGTCATCAAAAGTCAAGAGGGTGTTTATTACTAAAAACTTGTAAAGTTGCTGCCATGTAACAATGAGAAAATTAATGTTTGTACACATCTTGTATCCAAATTACAATGCAGTGTTCTTTTCAGCTCATTACTACCATTCACCATTGCTTTTGAAACGAACGATTGATATCACAGCTTGTTCATTATGAACTAGAATTTTACCTAAAGTCCAGCTTAAAAAGAAAATGACTACTTAAGAGTCAAGCAGTATGAATCAAAAAATAAAAAAGCACACAAAAACCAATAGCTAGAAACAAAGATGAAAAATACACACTGAAACTGCTATGATTTTGACATGAAAAGTTTCAGTTGCAATCATGATGCAAATAGCATATTATTATGCATATAAGTATTCCTCCTTGATGTTCCAAAAAAAATGTTGTCCAATTTACTATCATTTCTTAATTTAAAAATTTCCTTTTTGTTTATTTGGAATGACTTTCATTTTTGCTATCAAAAGCAGTTCATCCAGTCAATTTTTCACTTTTTATATTGTAGATAATATTTCAGGCTATAATGAAAATATATATTTCCCTTCAAACACATATTTAAATAGAAATGAGACATACTAATTTTTCTGTTTACATTTATATAGAGACCAGTGCCATAAAAAAAGCTTACAATACATTAATATTCAAATTTTATTTGATAACAGTTGAATGTTATGAAAATAGTTCTCGAAAGGAGAATTAAAAGTTAATAAAAGAGCAAAACTGAAAATGTGAAAGGGAATGTATTATTTTGTCACCTAGCATCCTTAAACTTGATTAAATTGCTATAGTAAAAAAAATGGTCGATTTAACATAACATTACTGAAAAAATTCCAGAAAATACATAATTTCTGAAAATTGTATTAGATTCCTGAAACATCAAATTAGAGGTTGGCAATCTCTGTTATTGAAAGCATTATTCTGGCCAATACTACAATTTTGTTCCCAAGAAATCAGGATGATCTTAAGTCATTTTGAATAGAGGTCATTTAAAATTTTTCAGCATTCCTTTTCCAGTAACAATGAACCTCAACCATCCTCGCTAAATTTCGCATGATGTCGGTAGGTATTCCTAAAAGAATTCAAATTACATGAGTACAGTTTAGGGGAAAAGGCGGTTAAGATAAATGTTTGAAGCAAGTGATTTTCATTTGTCAATTTCAAAGTAACAGATTATCATCAGAGAACTGCTACATCCACAAACCGAAAATTCAGGAGGACAAGTTAAAGAAGCAAAAGAGTTGTATGTAATAAATCGGGGCACAACATAGGGAGGGTTAATGTATTATTAAAAACCTGCATAGAAATTAATTTTGAACCACAAGACAACAATTGGATTAATGAGTACCTAACATAACTATTTCAATCACCAAAACCACAAACATTTTTACAAATATTTAAAAATATCAAGAGAAAGACAAAATAATTTATAATGGAATTTACTTATGTAATTTATGCAACTCAGCAATTTTTTTCTCCATTTCTTCTGTCTGGTTAGGAATTAAACGAAGTTCAGTTAAGTACCCATTCTTGTGCTCTTCAGGATTGAAATCTCCAATTTCAGCTGCAAAAATAACAAAACGTTTTATGACATAATATTTTTATTGGAATATCAAATTTAAATATCAGAAGTGTGAGACATACAACAATAATTACTTGTCATAGTGAGTTTGTATAAACCTTAATTAATTACCCACAAAAAATTAAAACTTATTTACATCTACCACTAGGACTCCAGGAAAGAATTTGAAAGGAACTAGTAAAAGCAGACGCCAGTCTCCAAAATGAGTAATATCTGACATTTAAGTGGTCCCTACAATATACCTCTAGTCTTTAACAAATTATAATATTCCATCTAAAAACTTCATTAAAAAAGTCTAGCAAGGTGTAACTAAAATTCGCAGTGTTTACAAAGTGACAATACCAGACTTTAAATTAGTGGAGGTGCTCCAATAGTCCAATGAAAACAGAACATAAAGTTTACACTAAGTACTCAAATTTAAAGGATACCAAATTTTTTCATTGGGTTTAATTTTAATAAAAAAGCAAGACATTTCATTATAACATAAAGAAATAAAACTACCATTGTTTTATTGAAAAAAAAAGATATTTATTTGGTCTGTAAATTTGATAACTTAAATTCAAGTGCAAAACAAGAAAAATAAATTAAAACAGAAATTTAAAAAGATTTCTTTACACCAAAAAGTAGAAAAATATAAAAAAAAAATTTCCATCAAAATAAATTACAATACCTAAAATATAACTTACACTGAACAGCATAACTTGCTAATAATGCAGATGTTGCTGAAGGAACTATAAGTTTGCCATCAAGAATATCCTTCTTTAATTGTAAAAAGAAATGATACCTGAAAACAAATATATGAAAACATGTTAAAAAAGTATATTTCTACAACTTTTCCTCTCATTGCTAGCATATAGGAGCATATACAAAATTCTGTATTTCAATTTTGTAAACCACAATTAATAGTCCTCAATAAAGTTTTTTTTTTAAAAATAATGTAAAAAACTGCCAAATAAATAATTGCTTCAAATAAGAATATTTCTCCATCAAATTTTTAATTCAAAAGCCCCCCCCCCCATTAGGAAACTGACACTCCAGACATGCCTGAAGGAATTATGTTTACTTCTAATATCCATTGCAACTTACTTAACTACTACAAAGGTTAAGTTTTGAGAAAGTGTGTACCACACTACAGGTGCACTGATAGAGCACTCACTCAGAGTAGTGAAGTGAAGTGGTTGTAAATTTGATGCTTACATGCATGGATGTTGTGTTATAAAGGTCTGATAAAAAAAAAGTTTTATACACTAAATTTAGTATCTTTAATTAATTACATTCTTCAAATAAGATTGAATTAATTCCTTTGATCAACAACACTTCTGGTATATTTTTTTTAATGACATGCTGAGATTTAAGTCAAGATAAAATACAAAAGATTGCATTTTATATTTATTGCACTTGTAGTACTTGACTGCAAAGAACCTCTTCACAAAAACCTCTTTAAAATCCAAGACTAGTTTTTTTAAAAATCCTATTTGAAAATATTCTAGAGACTACATGAGCAAAAATACTTTCGATAAATCCTTTGTTTTTACTAAAATTTCCATAAACATACAAAAAGTTTTATATTACCTTGTGTATTCTTCATGAAGTTTACTGGGATCACAAACATAAAACTTAACCCTAAAATACAACAGATAAGGCGGCCCCACTGAAAAGAAAATAAACATAAAAATTAATAGTACAAAAACAATTCATTACTGCTCATAAAGACTCATATTCAAAGTAACATTTTAACTGAATTACACAGTACAAAAACTACAAATATTTAATATAGAACTCTTCTGATAATTAGATTTCCAAAAATAATAAATAGGAATTTCTAAATTCAAAATAAAAGAACTTATATAGTGGAAAAGACAAACAGCCTAATTATAAACACTTTAATTTGCATTTAAAACTAAGTACTTGATTAAATCACAGTTAAAAATTAATCGACTAATTACTTACATTTAATTTGTTTCCTAATATATTTAGAAGCATCCATCCATCTCTGTAAAAAATCATGTTTGCAAATTTGTTAATACATTTAAGAGTATATTATCTATCATTTTTTACAATCATAAAATTTTACATAAAACTGAAATCCAAGTAGAAACTCCATACATGGTTTGCAATTTAAAACAGTCAACTTTATAAAATAAGTCATTTTATATTTTAATCTGCAGTATATAAGACTACACAACTATAAAAAGAAAACTGTCTTTAATAATCCAGTTTTATTTATTACGCCAACACTATATAATACTAAAATGATCTTGTGAAGGTTTGTAATTACATTTCATAACTACAAGCAATAACTCAAATTCAACTCAGTTCTCTAAATAACAAGCCTTTTTTAATGAAAATTCAATAGAAAATATCCTTTTTTTTTATTAAACAATGAGTTATCCATGCAGAAGAAAAAGTATGATTGGTGAAAAAGTATGAACCACAGAGGGAGGTTGGGTTTTAGGATACAATAGCCATATTTGGCAAATTTGTGTCAAACAATGTCAAGTAAATGGGACCCCTAGAATCTCAAAAGGAATGGATAGCGACATTTTCTTATAAACTCAAGGGAATAGGTGTCACAAGTTATTTAAGCAAATTACAACCAACTACAATGCATTAAAAACCAAATAATTTTCACATCAATAATAAAATTAAACTTTTACAACACTCAGTTTCATTCAATATCTTTGTTGTTGCCATATGGTTTTGTATGTAATATACAAGAAACAATTACCATTGTGTCAGATGAATGATCATTTTCAGAAAACTGCAAGCCAAAATAATCTTTTTCAATTAACTCTAAATGCTGAAAGACCATATCTAATAAATGCTGCCCTTTGCTTCTTTTCTAAAAATGTAAAGAAAAATAATTACATTTCTTTATCAGATACAGATTTCTAAGAGCAGCGCAGAAAAATAAATCACAAATACTCTTTAGAACTTACATCAATATCAAATGTTTGCTGGGAGTCGTCCAGGAAAAATACAGTACATCTAATAGTTTTGACACGTTTCTCTCGAGCTAGTTCTGAGGCGCGCACGTTGTATGTGCCACTTGATCCAACAAAAGCTCTCCTGGACATGCTCCACTACTGGCCACTAAAATAACATAGTTTGTTAATAATTTGGTTAAGTGTAAGAATTACAAAACAATAGTTGAATCATTTATATTTAGGCCACACAACTGATAATTTTTAGTACAATTCAAAATTTAATGTACTTAAATTTCTTGAATCATAAATTTTCATATAGATAATGTTCACAAAAAGAACTTTTGCAGACACTTGGTTCAAAATTTATTGAAAATGTCTCATGAAGTGTAAAAATGACTTTCAAACTTTTTAGGATTCTACCAAATAATATATCTTACAGTAAATTTACAAACACTCTACATTAATTGGTAAAATGAGACAACAACACAAGACAACCTTTAAAAATAAAATATCAAGTTTTGGCACAAAGACAGGTCAATTAATGAGTGGTATGCTGGACCTCAATGTACAGTTAGAAAAAGTGGGGATGGCCAATTTAAAACAAAAACAGTAATAAAAACAGTGTTTAGAGTGGTAAACAAGATTTTAGACTATAGATAGAATTATAGTGTCAATATACAAAACCCTACTTTTTAAAATTTTCTGATGATCAGTTCTTTATAAAGTCAATGTTTACTTTGTGGTTATAGTAAAAAAATACTAAAGAATTTTTCCATGATTCATGAGTATTTATTTTTTAAATTTTTACTAAAAATATCAAAAAGCACTCATTAAGAATAGTTTAGTTTAATATGGTTTTTAAGAAAAGGAAGCTTCCAAATTTGCATATGGATGACTGTCCTCTCCTGGACGTGCAAACCTCTGTGTAAGGCCATAGGACTGGTCTTGCATATGCCTTTTAGGAATTAAAAGACCATGAAAAAAACTCATAAATGTAAAATATTGTTGCAACAGAAGAAATGGAAATTTTCTACACTTAAAAGTTAGTATAAAGATAATACTAATAAATTATTTCAAAAAGTGACATTAATGGCTTTAATTAAAACGTAAAATGTTTCATCAACATTTGTATGTTTATTTAAATTTCATTTCTCTTTCGTATTTGCTGACATTACTTGGTAAAATTTCTTCTATTTTTATTTTTAGTCAACTAGTCATCTAAATAGCAATGATGAAAATTTTAAAAAGTTGTAGAATTGTTTGTGCAATTAACTGTTAGCTAGTGTAAAAATAAAACACTGACTTTTCTGATGAGCCCAACATTTAATTATACAATTTGTAATGGACAGACACATCAATGAGATCGCATGAAAAATACCCACAAGTTTGTCAACAGATGTGCACAGCTGTACAAGCAATAATCGTTTATTTGTGCAGATACATACAGTTAACAGAAAAAAGAAAAATACTATGCAATGCAATTACATACAAAGCTGCACAAGAGGTAATTGATTATTTTGAGACAATTTATTGACAGACAACGATAATTATACAGTACAAAGGCCCAAATCCGGACAGGTTTTTTTCTCACTTTTTTTTTACATATTAACGACAATTTTTAAAGAACAAGGAGTTAAACTTGGACCAAATTCATGAAACAACGCAAAATAACGGACATGCTCAGAGTAAATGCCACACAGAAAAATAAGAAGATTTGCAAGTAAAATTTGTTGCATTGTATTAAAAAGGTTTTTCCTTTTTAAAAAATTATTCCTATTAATATATCTGCTATTTTGCTATTGCAAACGCAAAATTCGGAGGGGTAGATAAACGTTTTTTCGACAAAAAATACAAGTAATCCGTAATGGCCGAGGTCCGGAGGATTCCGGATTTTGTACTGTAATTTTTAATATCCAGCTTCTTCATTACAAAAAACTTTAAGTTTTTTTAAAATTAAGCCTGATTACTATGTAATATTCGGTTTTTTATTGACAATGCTCAGAAAATATCCCAGTCTGATCCTAAGAACTTAAATGTGAATACATCAATATCTCATTAGTAGCAAATCACGTATTGAATTAGCCTAAATTGATAATAAGTACAATGAAATTGATATGACGTTATAAATAAGTTGAAGCAAAGCATGATTTTTGTTTGCTCAAAATGAATAATCGGGGACATGCTTCCTTCTTTGATAATCAAGAAACATAATATTGGAAAATTTTCTATTCCATTGTGTAATTTCAAACATCTCCACAAGTCGAAGCATACAGGTACATTACCACCTTAGAATGAGTACAAAGGGGTAATCAAAAAATCAATTGAAACTACTTTTGCCACAAAACAGTATTGAATTAGTGCTTTCTCTTTGTAAAAATAAAGAAAAACGTTTTTCAGCATGCTTCGCAACTTCTTGGTGAAGAGATTTATATGCGGGGGGAAGGGGGGGGGGGCGTAGAAAAAGAATTTGGTTTGGTTAACACAGATTTCATTTTTTGCAACAGAAAGCGCCAGTTATGAAAATTTACAACAAGTAAAATTTATAGAAGACTTGATTCCCTATCAAAAATGGCACCTTTGCATTTATTTGAACAAACATGAACGATATGCGAAAAGAGGAGTAGCTCTATTTTTTTCCATAGCTCCACAATGTTAAATAAATATAAACCATTTCAAAACATCTCATATAATACTGATCGCACCAAAGACATCGATTTAATCGAAAAAATTATTTCCCCAAAAGGAAATCAAACAAACCATATGAAATACATTTGTTACCTGTCCGAAACACGAAAGCTGACGAAATTCAGAAATATTTGAAAAAAGGATTATACGTATATACGGCAAGAATTAAATTGAAAATAATCAACAAATGTTTATTAAAGCAATCCAGGTCGCAGTGGACTCTTGCGCCATAGGGTTAAAATTTCAATCCTCTAAAAAAGGGGTTCCGACGGGTACTAATCAAAAATTCTCCGCACTCGATAACTTTTCTTAATACAAAAACGAAATTTGTTTTTAGAAACTTCATAGAAGTGCTTCAAAAACCGTTTTTAATAAAGTAACCAATATGATAATGGCAAGGAAATTAAGTTTTGGAGTGTCATTTTGCGAAAATATAAAACTGTTTTTGAACACTCCGACTGCTAGCCCAGGGAGTAGTAAAATTAATTTACAGGAATGAAAGCAATTTACACTTTTCTGTCCAAAATAGGTAAAAGTATCTATTTTAATTACTTTCCGTTAATATCGAACTTGTTCACTTCGAGCAAAGGCGGGCATACAAACTGGCCTGAGTAGAAGTAGCATATAAACCTGACTTTCAAATTGTAATGAATTAATTCATTTGAGTGTGATTGACGGTGTATTTAATCTTAGTTAAATCTCTACTATTATAAAAGGAAGTTGTGTGTGTGTGTGTGTGTGTGTGTGTGTGTGTGTGTGTGTGTGTGTGTGTGTGTGTGTGTGTGTGTGTGTGTGTGTGTGTGTGTGTGTGGACTGTTCTGACGAATCTATGGCACTTACAATAATGGGATTCGGCACACGGTAGTCCGAATTTTTTGCAATTTTTCTATCCCGCCCGAATTTTAAATTTTTATCTAGAACATTTAAAATTAATTTAATGGCATTATTGTTTTCTTTAGACTGGCAACACCATAAAGAAATGACAGATTCTAAATTTATTTTTTCCGTTTCCTTTTCATTCTGCGGAGGAACGATTTCAGCCGAAGAACAAAACAAATAAAAACTATATGAAGTTCTTTTTTCTAACTCCTAGATCGTTAAAGATAGAGTAAAAATTTTACACCAGCTAGACACCTTATACGTTTAATTTTTTTTAATAAATAATTTTTCAATTCAATATTTATATTTTCGCAAGAGATTGTGACGTCAAGCCGATTGGATCTCTTCGAATTCGGCCGCATTTGACAATGACGAGGCCACCACGAGCAACACTGTGATGGCTTTTATCCAATAGACTACGAATTCCCATTTGGTTTACGAAGCAAACCAACACCACGTACAACGCCGATATGGATGTTACCCAATAAGCTACGAATTCCATTTGGTTTGCGAAGCAAACCAACACCACGGCAACGCCGTAATGGCTGTTATCCAATAGGCAACAAACCAAATGGGAATTCGTAGCAATCACCGGGGGTTAGCGAGCAATGGTCATACTTTACCCCACGAAAAGAACTGTCACGAGCAACGCCGTGCTGGCCACGCAGTGGTTTGTGGTATATAGGGCTAAATTTTAGTTTTAAATAACTGTGAGCTCAAATATAATTACTTAACACATCGCACCCCGGCAAGAAAAGTGACACAACTCAAAATTGCAGAACTTGATAAACATCAACTTAAAGGATACCATAAAACTTATATTGAAATAGTATAAGCTTCTTTCCAATTTTAGGTAAGTATTTAGGGTGGTAACTTCTATTATATTCTATAGAATAGCAATATAACACGCTGGGGTACCTCATACTTATTTTTCAATGACATAACATCAAAATTTTTATTTTTTTTAGTTGTGTCACTTTTTTGCCGGGGTGCGACATGTCCAAACAATTTTAGAAATAAATCCGTGATTCTCAACGAGGTGAGTATGCCCAAAAGGGGGCAATTTAGACAAATAAGAGGGTAACACAGAAGAAATTTGTTTCATTTAATTGCGAAAAGAGAAAATACATCGAAACTTTTATTGAGTCATCTTACATTCTACCATTAGTATTCATTGCCATTGATTGAAAGATTCAGAAATATTTGGGATTGGATTTTCAAGACTGAAGCGAACAAAGTCCATGCCTGAAATCAAAACCACTTTTGTAAACACCAAGTTCCAGAATATTATTAACAAGAGAAAATAAAATTTGCCGGATTTTTTTTTATCAGATCAGCTAAAAGAGTGCTAGAGCTTATAAGACTCTTCTAAATTTGCCATGTTTTTGTAACCTAATATTTCAGATATACATTGGTACCATTAATTTAAATTCTTGTTTTGGTAACTTTGTAAATTTTACTAAACCCTTTTATTGGCATATTTATTTTCATGTTCTCACTGCACGAGATTACTTACAAAATCATCTCTACCGAATCGGCTTTGCTAATAATTCTCCAACTTCCCTTCTGTATGGCCTTTCAGACATGACAGTAACCCACCTCAATTGCTGCCCTGATCATAACGATATCGCGGTGAATAATACTGTGTCAGCGCAGATAGAGTAACATATTTTATTTCCGTTTCTAGACTGCCGTGCTGCCGACAGACATATGGTCTGGCTGTAAGAATTAAAAAGCTAGTAACATTATCGTGTATTTGTCCAATTTCAATCTGTCAAGTTTCAGATTGCAAAACGATTCCATCAAATTTCAAGTGTACCAGCAATAAGCACACCATCATCGGTTTTTAACGGCTCCAAAACTCATTAGTCATCTGACTTTTTTGAAATTACGAGATGTTGTCCTCGGGTCTCTCCCTTCGGGATTGATGCATCCCGGACAGTCGCCAACAGCTGTTGTGTTGCGCCAGAGCGACATATAAATTAAACTACCTACCTTCCCAAACCCCCATCCCACCCCATCAGGGGATAAAGAAACGAGTGTTTGAAAATGACATGAAAAAGCGAGGATCAAATGCAGTCGAATCATGGTTGGGATGACAGAATCCAGATGGGATATACCACCGGCGGAGAGGTGATGTGGTAGAGCCCTTACACCACTTTAAGAAACCTATCGATTCGGCTGCGAGCTGAGGGGAAAGGGGAGGTACAACAGAACAGTTGCCCTTTTAACACGTGCACGCTGACTAGGGGCTGAAAACAAAGACCAGGACTCCGCGACCAGGTTCACGGTGGTCCTCTTTTCGGCCCCTCGTTCCCTCCCGCCACTGCAGATCTAAAAATCTATGCTATGACTCACGAACGTATAAACATGAAAAGCTTAAAAAAAGCTACGAGAGGTTATAGCTTTGAATCGATTATGTAACAGTAAAAGCCATTTGCAAAAAAAACATTGGGAATTAAAATGTATCAAGTGAATGCAATATAATGAATGACACACAAGGACGAATTTTCTGACACCGTAAAATAAATGAAACTTTTGCAAGCTATTAAAAACAAAAATTGAATATAGTTTTTAATCGATTTGTAACTAAAAATGCCACTAAAAAAAATGAATTTCGAATTTATCAAGGAGCCGATGTTCACCAAAATGTCGATTTTGGGATTTTTGTATTTTATTAATATTTGAACAATTTTGAATAAAATGGTGTATTACATGAAGCATTCCGAGTATTACAAGTATTTACTTTTATAAAATGAAGTTTGTCTGTCTTTTTCCTGCACACACAATCCTGACTAATCTATGGCACTTACAGTAATGGGATTTGGCACACAGGTAGTACAAAGTATTTGCAATATTTGGGTCGCGGCGAATTTTAAAATTCAATCTAAAACATTGTGAAATAATTTAATGAAATTTAATAATTATTGAATGCAACAGCATAGAAGAATCATAGATTCTAGATTTATTATTTTCGTTTCCGTTTTCATTTTGTGCGGAGGAATGATTTCCCAGCAGACGATAAAAAACGAATAAACTTTTAACTGGAGTTCTTCCTCGATCGTTAGTTCTTCAAATCCGTTGATCTAGGAAGATGAACGGATTTGAAATCTGCGAAACATTTCATATTAGATCAATACCCGAAAATACTTTCTTTAAATAATTAATTTTTAAATTGAATATATCTTTAAAATTTTCGCAAGAGATGTGACGTCACGTGGCGTTTGAGAAATCAACAGATTCCAATTCCTGCGCTTATACGATTTCAGCGAAGGGAATAAAAACATAAAAAGAATTTTGACTGGCTTTGTTTCCGTTCTTTTTTGTAAAATCGGGACCGTCAAAGATGGATTAAAAATTTTAACGGATTTGAAAACATTTTACACATTACACATTATCAAAATTTTATACATTACACATTTGATTTCCTTTTAATAAATAAATTTTCAATTTAATGTTTATATTTTCGCAAGAGATTGTGACGTCACGACGATTGGATCTCTTCGCAATTCGAATTTGACCGCATTTGACAATGCCGTGATGGCTGTAATCCAATAGGTTACGAATTCCCATTTGGTTTGCAAAGCAAACCAACACCACTGGCAATTTTCGTTATGGCTGTTATACAATAGGCTACAAATTCCCATTTAGTTAACGAATTTTGAACCAACGTTTTCGACTCTTCTGGAATTGTCACGGGCAACGCCGTATTGGCCGTGTGTTTAATATTTTAACGTAACCCACTCCTGTTAGCGGTACTCAGATAGTCAACTTTAACGCTCATTTTCTCAGAATCCCTTATTTTTGACTTTGGAAACACTTTTCGATAAATCTACAAGACATAAACTTTTGAAACTTTTTACACATACTAGGGGGCTCTGTCCCCTGCTCGCTATGACAGTTTTGAAAAACAGTAACGAAAACATGTCCCGATTTTTTAAAAATATTATCAGGAACCAAATTGAAATTTCTAAAAAAACTCGATGAGCTGCAAAAATTTACTTTTAGAGGTACTCTAAAAAAAGTCACGACAGAAGACTGAAAATTTGTACGTCTTTTGCTCAATCGCGAAAGAAATTTCGCTTTTCCAATTTTGACACTTTAATAAACCGTAAACTAATAGCCCCATCGAAAAAAATTTCAAAATTGTCTTGGGAACACGATGAAGAACAAACCATGCAAATTTCGTAATTTTTGATCCGTACTTTCTCGGGAAACCGTCTTCTGAGAATCGAACTAAACAACACAGTTTTCAATCCTGCGATAGCGTTGGTAACTTTTTAAAAAAAGAGATATTTTAAGTACATTCACGAACTTTAACACAAGGAATAAAATCTACATGCAATAATTTTTTTTTTCCCAAAAATTTTTTTAACTGAAAAAAATTAGATTTTTTTTAAACACACTAAAAAAAATTATATCTTTTTGAATTTTTCTTTAAAAAAAAAAAAAAAAACATTATTCAAATGTACTCATAAGGTGAATTTATTTTAGAATTTTTGATTGAATAGTTTCTGAGAAAAGTGTTACCGAAGTTGCTCAATTTAACATGGACTCCTATGGGCTGGCCAGGACCCCTTAAGTCAGAGATGTACAGATCTTGGCCATTGCCTTGGCCCTCCAGTAATGTGCTGGCGGCCCGCCTCACCATGTGTTATTTTAACGTAAAATGAGAAGTAATTTAGGTTAAAGCTCCGTTGCTAGATAATGCATTAAAACCAGCAAGACTCTTTGAGTTAACATATATCTGTGAACAAGCTATGTTTTAGTCATGAATATTAACAAATCCAACAATATGAACCGCTTGTCTAATGAAAAATTAGTCAATTTTGCGCTTGGCAACTACAAAAATCGAACCAAATATTGTTAAATCAATGTAATGTCACGCAATAAAATAAAATTCTTAATTCAATTTTTAATTGTCTTAGTATCAATATAAATAGTTTTCGTGATAGACATCGTGTGATAGTTTCGTGCTTTTTTTGGCGGAATCACTATAAGTCACAGTAAATATATGTGGCCCTTGGTCTTAATAAGGCCGGTGCACACATCCGGTTTTTTAACATGTGGCACCGAAGCCCAACTATGCACACATAACCGTGAAATGACGCAAGTACTCATTTCGAGCCATTTACGACAAATATTATATCGAAGAAAACGTGTTTATTTCGCTTACTTGGGGTAAAAAAAGTATATTTTGAAACAAGAGACGTTACTGGATACAGCCATTTATTAATTATTATTCATATTCCATGTATTTATGAAAACAAGATACTTCATGTGCGGTGAGCTGCGGCGCCGTGGGGAAGTGCGGTACAAATTTCACGTACGTTGGATGTGCGTCGTCGCAGCGGCGCCGGAGGAATGAGTGCACTACTGCATTGGATCTAATGTATCTCAGACCGCACTTGCGTTGCCGCAACGGTGCCACACGTTGAAAAACAGGATGTGTGCACCGGGCCTTAGTCTGTATACCTGTATTAAGTGAATGCAATGTTATACAAAGGCGCATTTCTGATACCTTAAAATAAATTAACTCAACGCTTACCAGCATTGAATGTTTTAAGAATTGCTATGAAACAAATGTAGAACCTCCGCTTAAAGTGACTTTTTTCAGTATGAAAATAGTATGAAATCAATTAATCTCTAAAGTTGAAGCTTTGTTTCTCATATTTTTAATGAATTTCGCTTTTATTTACTAGTTTCCTGTTGCTATTCACAATTTCAGTACTAAAAAATAATATACAAATTATTTTATAATCTAACATACCAAAAAGAACTCTACAGCCACAAAAGTTAACCAACTTTAAAAAAATATGTCCAAGCTGCGAATTGAATATAAATTTTCCTTTATGTCTTACTATAGGAGTAACAAAGTGTTTTTCGATTTAAGGACGATACCTAGACATATTTGCAGCCCTACAAAAGTATTAAAAAAAACTTTTCAAACGGGTCTTGTTTAAGAAGCTGTGATCTCAGTTTCAGAGTTGTCCTTCCTTTGATTCCACAGCATATGTGATCTCAGTTTCAGAGTTGTCCTTCCTTTGATTCCACAGCATATGTGATCTCAGTTTCAGAGTTGTCCTTCCTTTGATTCCACATAGTATACGGTAGTTAATTTTCACTAACGGTCCCGAAAATTATTAACATGGAAGATAAATTTAGTTGGAAAACTAAATAATATAAAACACGAAAGAGACAGCAATATTGTCAGGAGAATAGAATGCGAGACAGGTGAGGACAATAAAATAACGACTGAAGCATGAGTAAGAGAAATACTATCACAAAAATAAGAGTTTTCTCTCCTCAGTCACCATATTGATCCCATTATTATCCACGCTTCGTATAACATAGACAGCTGCCGTCATGCATGAAAACATTTTGCAGTGATAGGAGACAAATATAGGAAGAAGGGATTTTTATCAACTCATAAAATGCTACTGTAAGGTAGAAAACTACGATACACTGTGAGATTATTTTTGTTGCTGTGTACAATGTTACCATTTTATTCGAATTAAGTTAGATGTTTGGCTAATGAATTAGAGGTTTGTATCCAGAAACTCACATTTAACAAGGGCTTGGTTTGTCGCTTTATGGTCATTTTTATACAATGCTTTTTTGACCGGGATTTACAGCTTAAAGTGGAATCTGAACAAACATGCATGCCATGACCGGGATTCGAACCCAGAGTCTATTAAACCAAACAAGGCCTTGAGTGATCATATATTAACCCTTAGGTTGTTCGAATGATCAGATTTCCTATTTTAACACAAAATTTAAGGTTTAAATGGAATGCATACGCAAAACATTGCAAATAATTGAGAAAACTGAACACTAGTTCCATCTGAATGCATTGGATTCATTGAAAGAATTGAACACACGAATGAAAACCCGAAATACTTCGACGCAGAAATTATTTTCTTTTGCCATAAAACATTGAATTCTACCACCCGAACTAGAAAAATTTAACAAGAAAAAGAATAAGACAGGAAGAAATTAGACGGTTCTCCCATTTTCTATGAATCGAATCGTAACCAATCTATTTTCCGATTTGTCCAGTCTGTATAGTTTCCCACGGTCACAAAGTGAAGGTTTTCTCTGATAACGGAAGGAAAAAGAATTCTGTGATAAGAATTAGAATGAAAATATTCAAAAACCAGTCACTCTTTTCCTCGTTTCCGGTACTATTAAAGTGTTTGGCGTAGCTTGGCCAAATATGGTCCTTACGCAATAAAACCTCACCAGCCAGTATGATTAAATAAACTATCTTTCAACAAAATTTAAGACCTATTGAACATTGCATGCTCGAATGAATCGCGATTTCGATGGATGCACTGGGTTTAAGACTGGTCAACAGAGGAAGATAAATTTACATTCATGTAGAATTTCAATAAAATAGAAAATTGTAACTGTCTTGGATGCGCGATTGAAAGAATATAAATCAGTTATCAGAATATTTACCAGAAATAAAGGCTATACTAAACAGTTTGAAAACAGCAATATTTCATAAACCATTGTAAATGCACAGCAAACTAAAGTAAGAAAAAAAAATCGGACAGGGCTTTGTCGGGACATGGCCGCAAGGTTTAAGGCGTAGAATTGAGAGAAAAAAAAATTAGTACTACACTGTTTTAATTTCACACATTAAATCTTGATCTCCATCTCTCGATCTTTCTTCCTGTTGACGTTTTCTATAATTCTTCTGGTAATTATTATGCATACATTTTAACATTTCGAAATTTTACGATTTTTCACATTTTAAAATCTGATATCGAAACAAGTATTAAATATTTAGTTTTTTTTTTAAATATTATTTATAAAGCGTAAAAAGAGGAAACAAATGACACCTCAAACGTCATGCTCGCACAATGGGGGCCGGAGTTAAACTAAATTATGTGAGCAGTGCGACACCTCAACTTTGAGGCGCTCCCTCTAAGCCCGTTGACGTTCGGCATAGAATGTTTGGATCTTTCTTCCTGTTGACGTTTCTCTAATTTTTCCGAGTTTATTATGCACTAGCCACTGCGTGACCAGCAAGGTGTTGCCCGTGACACTTCTTTTCATGGGGTCAGGTGTGACCACTGCTCGTTAATCTCCCGGCGATTGCTGCGAATTCCCATTTGTTTTGCTGGGAATATGTAGCCTATTGGATAACAGCCATACCGGCGTTACCTGTGGTGTTAGTTTGCTTCGTAAACCAAATTGGAATTCGCAGCCTATTGGATAACAGCCACAACGGGCACCACTCATTG
Source organism: Metellina segmentata (assembly GCA_947359465.1). Taxonomy (NCBI): domain Eukaryota; kingdom Metazoa; phylum Arthropoda; class Arachnida; order Araneae; family Tetragnathidae; genus Metellina; species Metellina segmentata. The sequence goes on from OX375874.1 coordinate 55,928,057, forward strand.
TCAAATGCGACCAAATTCGAATTGCGAAGAGATCCAATTGGCGTGAAGGTCTTGCGAAAATATAAATATTCAACTGAAAAATTATTTATTATAAGAAAAAATCAAACGTACAAGGTATCTATCTGGTATAAAATTTGCGCAGGTTTCAAATCCGTTGAGAAATTCAATCTCTCTTAAAGAACCCGATTTTATAAAAAAGAACTAAACAATGCCAGTCTAAATTTATTTTATTTGTTTTGCTTTCCTTCGCTGGAAGCGTTTGAGCGCAGGAAATGGACTAATTTCTCAATCGCGAAGGTCATATGGAAAAAAATATAAAAGTTACAATTTAAAAATTATTTATCTCGGTATTAAAATTTTTTTTTTGATTCTTAGACGGTTTCACGATAAAGTACGGATCAGAAAACTACAAAATTGACACGGTTTGTTCAAAATTGTACAGGGAACAGGACGAATAAATTTTTTTTTCGATGAGTCAGTTAGTTTAGGATTTCTTAAGTGTAAAAGTTGAAAGACCGAAATTTCTAATGCAAGTGAGCAAAAGGCGTAAAAATTTTCAGTCTTCAGCCGTGATTTTTTTAGAGTACTTCTAAATGCGAATTTTTGCAGGACGCCGAGTTTTTTTTTAGAAATTTTAATTTGGTTCCTGATAATATATATATATATATATATATATATATATATATATATATATATATATATATATATATATATACATACATATATTTTTTTTAATTTGGGAAAAATGGTGATATTTTCGTTATTATTTTTTAAAACTGTCATATCCATATCTTATTATTTTTAGTTTTTAAATTTGAAAACATCGCAGGGAACCTTATAACGTCCTTTCTTACGGTAGAATTATTTTTGAAATTGGTTAATAAACAAATTCGATGCAATCAAAAGTTGGTGATCAAAATTTCGGAACTTTTAGATCGTAATTTCCGGTACAAAACTAAAAGTGATATCTATAATTTAATACTATTCGTTTTAAAATTTAAAAATATTACATAAAAGCTTAGAATGCGCTCTTTCTTATGGTATAATTATTTTTAAAATTGGTTCATAAATAAATTAGATGTGAGGATAAGTATAATTTAGCGAAAGTGTACAAATTGCTGATCGCGTTTAGAGGGATCGGTGAAACGAAAGGTTGCATTTGCATTGGCATAAAAATTGTTGCATAGCATAAAAATTGCATTTTTAACTAACGGGTTTGCCAGATATCACATTTATCGTAGCTACAATCATCACAGCAACGATTTTTTTTATTTTTCCGAAAAATCGCTATCACGTCTGGCTTGGAGTCCAAAAGGCTGAACTCGCTTTTTCCCTTCTATTCTCATACGGTTTCGCGAAAAAGTACATATCCAAAAATTTCGAGATTAACATGGTTTATTCAAAATCGTACAGGGAACAAGATCGCTAAGGTTTTTTACTCATGCGGCTATTAGTTTGGGGTGCATTATGTGTTAAAGTTTAATAACAAAAAAAAAGCGAAATCACTTGCGAAAGGAGTGTTGGTTTGCGAAGCAATCTCATGGGTTTACGAACGTCAGCGAGCATATTGCGAAACCCTCGCTATGACGTCATGGACCGGAAAGTAAAATCAGCATTATACGAATTATTCAGATAGTTTCGCGGTCGCAGTAGATTGACTCTGCAAAAGTAATTTTGGTTACCAATTCCCCAATTTTGGTTTGGTTTAAGATGGGATTGCGTGTATAGGTGAGCAGAGGTTTCGCTGTCGCAGGAGAATGTATCTGCAAAAGGAGTGTTGGTTTGTGAAGCAAACTAAATTGGATTTCGTAGCAATCCCCGTGGTTGGCGAGCAGGGGATGGAGCCCCCTAGAATTTAAGGAAAATCATATTTTTAGGTATAGATCAAATGTGAAATTTTCCGCAGATTTCAAATCCGTTGAAATTTTTACTCTATCTTTGACGATCTAGGAGATAGAAGAAAGAACTACATAACTCTAGTTAAAACTTTATTTGTTTTTTAGTCTGCTTAAAAAATAGGTCCTCCGCAAAATGTAACGGACACAAGGAAAAATAAATTTATTATATGTCATGTATTTATGGTGTTGCCATTCTAAAGAAAATAATAATTAAATTCCATTAATTTTATTTTAAAATGTTCTAGATTAAATTTTAAAATTCAGCAGGACCAAAAATCGCACTACTTGTGCGCCAAATCTCATTATTCTAAGTGCCATAGATTTGTCAGGGCACTGGATAGAGACACAAACACTTCCTTTTATAATAGTGAAGATATATTTTGAAATTTTCGCAAAATTTCCACCATTTGAGTTTGATAATTAAAATTTTAATATTTAATACTTATTTAGAAACAAGTATTAAATATAAATAATTTTATTTCCATTATCTCTACAATTATAAAAGGAAGTGTTTGTTTTCTGTACGCATTGTGCTGACGAATCTATGGCATTTACAGTAATGGGATTTGGCACACAGGTAATCATAATTTTTTGCAATTTTTGGACTTGGAGAGCGAAAGCGAGCAGGGGGGCGGAGCCCCCTAGTCATTTATATTTTTCAAGTTATTAAATTTTTTGCACGAAACACTTTTTTGTGACATTTACAAATTAAGCGTGGTGCCCCGATTTCGAATGGTAAGACGTATTCTACATCAAAAACCAAGAAAAAATAAAATTGCAGAAATAATACAAATTCAAAAGTTATGCTTTGAAAAAGTCTTAACACTAAACCTCACTGATTCCGTCAAACAACATAAATCAAAACCAAAATGATAAAATTTAAATTTGCCAAATTAAAAAGTAATAAACAAAAACTTTGCATAAATTTTAAAATTAAATATCGCAATACTTTCAAAAAGTCTTAAAGCTAAAAATTAAACGTAGCTACTTTTCGAAAAAAACCTTAAAAAAACAAGACAGTTATGCCTTTAAAAAAAAGTCTTGACGCTAAACCTCAGATTCCGACAAACAACGTATATAAAAAGCAAATTCAACAGTAATAAGTTATGCTTTTAAAAATCAAGAAACAATAAAACCAAAAGCGAATGCACTGGACAGTGACTCAAACAAACAGAACGTTAATTCTTACGCTACTTGCACACACCACGATTTCTTACCGTACGATAAAATATTGTACAATATTTTATCGTGTGCGTTGTTTGCACACACCAGTATTTTTTGGGTCGTAATTGCAGACACAATGGAGGCGGGAGTTAAGACAAACTTTTTGTGAGCGGAAGAGTGCGCACTTTCGTGACTCATTTTTGAGCTGCGGTTGCATTAGCCGATGACGTCAGCTCAAGGTCAATGAGCATTTATAACATTCTTTGTTTAATGCTCTTTTGAACATGATATCGTTCATTTATGTATCATTTGAACTTTTTAAGTTATTAAATTTTTTGCTCATACGCTTTTTTGTGACATTTACAAATTAAGCATGGCACCCTGGATTCAAAAAGTAAGACGTATTCTACGTTAAAAAATGTGTTCCGTCATTTTCTTTTCAAAAGGAATTGATAAGAATGCTTCCAAAAACGGAAAGAATTCAATGGATCATTGAAGTGCATCTAAAATTAATGATAACAAGAAAAGTATTTATAAATGATTAAAAACAATTTTTTAACCCCCTCCCACTTTCATTTTTGATTTTAATAAAGCTTTTTTCTGGTGACCCGCGGTACGATTTGGGTTGTCCAATTAGTTGGACTTGAAAAACGTATCGAAAAATCAAACAAATTGACATTTCTGTGACGGTTTTTCGATGCTTCTAAGGACAGATTTTTTTTGCTCTTAGTTCCTCGACATGATGCATCTAAACCAGCATTTCTCAACCGCCCGGCCGTGCAAGGCAGTCTGTATCAGGTTCTCCTGGAATTTGTCATTTGTTATTAAGCATTTTGATGAATACTTTTAATTGAAATATTTTAAGAATATTTGAATATGTCAAAATCCTCAGATCCAAAACTCGTAAGTAACATCGGTGCAGCAAATGCCAGTAACCAATCAGCAAAAAATATAGAGAAACGTTTCCACTAAAATAGAATATCACAAGGCAGTCTATTCCATTCTCAAATCTTTTTTCTGAATAGTGTTTCTTAGCAAATTCACATTGCTGTGTTTAAGTACTTGTTTTGAAACCCGACTGAAGTGATTTTTTAAAAGAAATGGGTCTTCATATTTAAAGTTTTTATGAATAAAAGACACGATAATTTTGATGTTAAGAAATCATCTCATTTTGTGTGGGAAAATTCTATTTGTGACGTAAATATTGTACACATTTTTGAGATCAGTTATGAGCTGTCAATAAAAGTATAGCACATTAATTTAATGTGCTAATTTTTACTAACACTTTAAATTAATTTGCTAATATTTATTAGCACATTAAATGCTAATAAATATTATTATTACTATGCCACGCAACAATATTTCATTGATAACTAAGTTAAGTTTAATTTTATACTTGTCAATATGCTACACTGTGTATAGTAATGTACAAAAGCCTAATAATTATACCCCCAAAAAATTATCCACGACTTTGTGGTATTTATGAGTGAATTTATTGGGACCTTCGTCTTATAAAAATAATTAGGTCCACTGTCCCAAAACGATAGAGAACCACTGATGCAAAAGATTGTATTTTCAAATTAAATATCTTTTTTTTCTAATCGCTAATTCTGACTTTGTACTTTTCGTTTAGGGTCACAAAAATTTTGAAGATGTTATATTATCTGTTTTCTAAAAAATCTTAAATTATTTTCGTCACCTCTTGACGTCTGTTTCATTCTAAAACGCATCCAAGTATTGGCAATCTCAAAATCAGGAGTTTCATCATATTACGTGTATTGCTAGTTGTAGGCGGCGAAGGATCGATTACAGTAACTTAACCCCTAGGTGAATTTCTCTTTACTGTATCAGTAAAAACTTTGCTTGTGTGTAGGTCGATTACTGACGTCTTCCCTCCTGTTTTGATAGATGGCCAAATAAAGCCTTGTGCAATGAAACTCCAATCAACTACTATATTACATGCCTTTCAAATTTACAATTTCGGAGCAGAGCAAAAGTATTTGTTTGCTTGATATTTGTCTAACTTTGAGTTGTCATGTTGTATGTATTGAAACAGTTGAAACGATTTCAGTGAAAAATCTATTGGTTATTGTGAGGGTAACTGTATTAATTCACAAAAATTTCCCAATAAAAATTATCAACAAATTATTTTAGTCAAATATATATTTTTAATTTTCCAGTAAAAGATCGTGATCTAGGAAGTTTTAAGCTGCATGAGAACTAGCATTGATCAAATGAATTTTAAAAGTGTCAATAAGCCTCTTCCGATTGCCACAGAACACCAACCAATGGCATATCACAGATTATCTGTGTTACTTCAACAATCAAAAATGAATAAAACGATGATCCAACAAAGGCGAAGAACGGTTGACTGCCTTTAAATTCAACTCAAAATGACTAAATTGTGCGTGTGTGTGTGATTGAAAATTGAACTTCCATCATTCAATGATTAAAATATCCAATTTGCAGTAAAAAATAAACAAAAGGTGACAACTTTTGCCAACCCATGACGGTTCTGTGCCAATTTCTTCACTTAACCTGTTTTTTTTTCATGCATCCCACTACTGAAGAGGTAAAAAAAATGGAAATCCACCGCTTCCGTATATTTGTTTTCGTTTCGTTTCTAATCCCACGCGTTTTTCCAGATGCCATTTTCAGCGCGGTCCATACGTTTAAAGATTTCTGGCATCGTTCAAGTGATTTTTACTACAGCGTTGTAGAAAGTGTTTCCTTGATTTTAAACATGAGCTTGCAGGCCACTGACAACAAATAAATGCAAATCTTTATAAAAGAAATATAGCGCAATAAAACCAAATTCGAACAGGTCAATTTTTATTTCTCAGAATTATTAAAATTTAACGAAAAAAATTGTATACATTCTACAAATAAAATAGTTTTGATCACAAATTTCGGGAGTCAAAGCAATGCATGAAACATATGAACATTTTCGCACTGCACTATGAAGTAATTTAATTTTGTTTGAAATATGTGCCTTATCGGTTTCTCGTTGAGCATGAATACATCCACTGAAATGCCAAAAGTCATGAGATAGCAACATACAGATGACAGTAGCATCGCGTAAGAAATGTATAAATGGGAAGAGCATTTCATTTGTACTCAAGTGATTCATGTGAAAAGTTTCTGATGTGATTATCGCCGCACGACGGATATTAGTAGAATTTGAACGCGGAATGCTAGATGGAACTAGACGCATGGGGCATTCCATTTCGGAAATTGTTAGGGAATTAAATATTCCTCGAACCAGTCTCAAGAGTGTGCCGAGAAAATATAATTTCAGGCATTACCTCCCACCAAGGACAACGCAATGACCGACTGCGTCTACTTAATGACCAGCGACATGTGCGTAGAGTGGAACATTTTCTAAATAGCACGTGTTCAAAAGACAGGTGTATTATCAATATAACGGCAACGGAATAGATTGGCCTGCATAATCCCCGGATTTCAATCCGTGCGACTTCTTTCTCTGGGGCTGGCTATTTGAAGGACATTGCTTACAGTAAGAACGTCAAACGCTAGAACAGCTCATCTGTGAGGCATGTGTCTATTTCAGTGCACACATTGCGGCAGGTGGCTTCAAACTTCTCCTTTCGCTTGCGGCAAGTGCTGTTCAAGGTGGCCATTTCAAATCCATGTGATTTGACGCCTGTTTACGAATGACAATTTACACACTATTTAAAGGGGGAAATAATCCAGATTGCAGTGCCATCTATGAAAAAGTTGTAACTAATATTGTGTTATTGTTTCTAATCCACCAGTGTTTGACGAAGTCAGACAAGGTCCATAAGTCCATTGACTCCCAGAAAATCAAGCACAATAAGGGGGTCAGAGTAGATATCCTCTCTAGAAAGGCCCATGCAGTCCAAGATGTGCTCAGCAGTGGCAGGCAGGGCGAGACACTTGGTACATGTGGCGAAAACCTTTTCACCCTCATTCAACGAAAGGCTTTTGAGATGACCACTGGCAAGACGAGAGAGCGCAGATTTGGAGCCTCTGTCACAAGCAAGGGACAGCACCAGTCCAACTATTTACCCATATACCAATGTTGAGCATGAGGTTCCAACCACTTCTCCATGAATTGGGAATTTTCCAAGGAAAAAAGTTCTAGATGAGTGCAGAGGAAGAGGCTGTTGGAAGTCCGCAGCCTTCCTTAGCGAGCTTGCCTGCCATTTCATTGACGTGAATGTCTACATAGGAAGGAATCCATTGCAAATGGACCTCGTGGTGCAACGAAAGCTGCTTTAGTTTCTGAATGATAGAAATACTGGTCTTGTCGCCCACAAGTGTCCAGTTGCAGAGGTGTTGGAGAGAGCTGCGGCTATCAGATAGAATCCAAAGTTCACCAAAGTCCTTTTCGGTTAATATAGCCTTAAGTCCCAGATCAATAGCTATTAATTCGCTTCTAAAAACCGAACATGAGTCTGGGTTACGGCGGCAAGCGGACAGTTTATTCTGAGGGGTTTCTATATAAATGCCACTACCTGCATGACCATCTAATTTTGCTGCCATCAGTATAAATCTTAATGGCATTTTTAGGAATGTTGTAAGTAACTACTAGGGCCAATTGCCTGATATGCTCGGTGACCAAATGTAGCTCGTTGACGTAGGAGGCTAAGTTAAAATGGAAACTAACCCCAGGAAATCCGTCTGAGGGTTCCAAGCAACAATGCAACGGAATGAGGTTCCAAATTTCCATTTGGCAGTGACAAGGAGGCAACTTGGCTGAAGGGGCTGTTTTTCTTTAACCTCTGATTGTTGCTCCAGTTATTGAAATACACTGCAGTTGCATCGTGATGAGCATAACTAGAAAATTTATTATAGTATTTAGCAAGGCTTGCCTGTCTGTCTTCTATACTGAAGAGGCTGTAGGTCAGCCTAAAAAAGAACAATATTTGAAGGACAGCTATTTCTCAACCCAGTGATGATTCGCGCAGCACTAAGCTGCACTTGTTCAAGTTTCTTCAAATTAGAGGCAGAAGCACAACAATAGATGGGAGATCCAAACTCAAGGATGGGTCTTATGATCGCTAGATATGTGGTTCTGAGGGTAACGGCGTCAGCACCCCAGTCCCTACCCGCGATATATTTACGAATGTTTATACGTTTGCTGCACTTCAAAATAATGGACTCAATATGTCTGTTACCAGTGCACTCAGAGTCCAGAATAAATCCCAAATACTTTGGGCTTTTCTCATATGAGAGCCTCTAGTTGTCCATTTTCAGTACCGGCTGATACTTGTACAGGTGTTTATTAGTAGTAAAGAAGGTGACAGTTAACAGTAGGATTGAAACTCAGGTTTAGATTGTTCGCAAAGTTTGAAAGGGAGTCATTTAACTTTTCCTCGATTTCTCCCATACCCGAGCACCAAAGTGCTATATCGTTTGCAAAGATACAAACTTTAAGCCGTTGAAGGAAGTTCCCTCATTTATTTCCAGCCAGGTACAGAGAGAAAAGGGAAGGGCTGAGGACAGAACCCTGTGGGACACCCTGGCTGAACCCGAAAGAACTCGAGTAAGATTTATTTACTTTTACCCTGATAGATCTATGCCTCAAGAAATCTGAGATCCATGTAAGGCGTTTCCTCGGATGTTAAAAGAGTCGCAGTTTCAAAATAAGGTTTTTTTCCATACTCGATCAAAGGCCCTCGAGAGATACAATAGTGCGATCACAGTATGACGAGTAAGTTTGTGGTTTTCAGCGTCTGTGATGGACTGGCAGAAAAGTAGAACAAGGTCTGTAGTACTAAAGTCTCTTCTGAAGCCGTATTGTTCATTGGGCAATAAATTGCCGATATCCAGATGATAATGTATTCTAATTAGTATCATTTTCTCTATTAATTTACATATTGTACAGGTGAGAGCAATCGGTCTGAAATCTTCTGGGAGGCAGGACTTTTTATCCGGTTTTTTGATTGGGATAATTGTGGCCCTTTTCTAATCAGATGGAAGACGACCACTCCTCCAGGATTGATTCATAATATTGTAAACTGGTCTATTTCGAATTCCAGGCCTGCTCATAAACGTATCACTTGTTTCATCTTTCTACCCTTCACTGTTTCGCAGTTATTTCATTAGAAAGTTAGGGCATCCTTTCTGAAACACACTGTACAATTGCTGTACTGCCCCGTAGTCTGAATTCTTTCTTGGGGCGATTAAGGTACAACTGCTGTAAAGTCCGAAATCTAAAGGTTAATTTTCTTTTTAGCTGATAATATGACAAACTCTTATAATTCAGAATTTTAAGGCTACTAGTCTAAACGAAGTGTGGAAATTATAAAATCTGTGAAACATTTTAATCAATTTACAAAAAGTTACATTTCTTAAAATTTTATTTTTAAATAATTGAAATGTTGGTCAGAATAAATCAAGCAAATAAAAACAAATAGCAAATGCATGTTTTCTATTCACTCACCCAACTAAAGCTGTTTCATTTCGTAGTTGGAGCATTGCACAGGTAAACAAAACAAGCATTGTGAAAATTATTTGTTGAATGTAACTTTGAGAGATGGACTGCTAATACAAGTCCCTGGGTAATCCGGTTTCCTAACTCTGATCATAATCAACAAAATCAGAAAAATAAAACAAAATTAATAATCAAAAACAATCAAAATAATCATTCACAAAAATTGACTACAGTGAGCAATTTGTAAGATTTTTTTCCGGGGCAAAGAGGTAAAATAATAATGTTTAAAATCAAAACGCAAACTTAACTATGAGAGCCAAAAAACACTCAATATAGGTAAAAATTGTTGATGAGTAACAAAACAATGCTTTCCTACAAACAGTTTCAAACAAAAACAGGAATCCTTCCGTTTTTTTTTTTTTTTTTTTTTTTTTTTTTTTTCAGATTAAATTAAGAACATCTTAATATTCAAAAGAAAATTGACGTAGTGATAGAAAAGTAGCGGCACATTATAATGACAAAAAATAAATAAATAAAATAGAATCAAGTCTTCAATCAATATCGAATTTTAATACATAGGCTACGAATCCTCTCTTACAAGTGATTCATCACTTCATAACAATACTAGCAGTAAAAAACGACTAGCTAATCAATTTTAAAAAACACTTTAATAAAAAACAACTTGAGAAACATTCAACGGTTCATTATTTCTATTTAATGTGAAATAAATTATCTAATTGAAAACAAGATAGGAAGATTGACACCTAAGAGAGCTTTAATTTTCCATGCAGCCCTATTTTATTGGGTGAACATGAAACTTGAGATAATACAAATAAAATATATTAAATATTTTAAGACTTAAATAAGTGACAAATCGATAAACCTCTCACAAGATAAATACGATACTACTTTACACTAACTCTTGTGCCCAGTGATCAAGTGATATTATAAAACAAAATTTGGAGTGAAAGTATTGAAGGGGAAGAGTAACTAGTGTATTGATTACTGATTGTTAATCTCATGGAAAGTCTTTGGGAGATGTCTATATCACATAGCAATCAATGCCTTTTCAGCAGCGCAACCAGATATTTTCTATGGAGGATGTCCGGGAAAAGTTCCTAAACTCCCGTAAAGGTACCATTACACTTGTACACATTGACCAACAGTAAATTCCAAAGACTGTTTATATCTCAACATGATAGTTCTGTCTCGTACAGCTCGTATTGATATCTGTATAGATGTGTACGACAGAAACATACGACACACATGTTTATACGGACTTGAAATATTTGTCATGTTGATCCTAATATGACCTTAGCATTCAGCTATAACTTCGAGAAAGCAGAGAACCTTCCAATCCCGAAGGAAGAAAGTGAAAAGTTCCAAATGGGTATGAGAATAGATTAAAAGAAACTCTGGAAGTGTATTCGCAGTTAATCTATAAATTGAAAATAAAAGATCCAATGCAATTTATCAATGTTATGAAGATGAAACCAGAAGGTTTTGAGAAACTCGTGAGGCTGAATACAGCAGAAACTTTGTAGAAAGCTTCGAACTTTAAAATATGGCCATTTAGATTCATACGTTTCAGTTTCACATCAGTACCTTTTTCTTGCACTTCACATCCAAAACTATGGCTTTAAGTGGAGTAAATTTATATTTAAAAAAAAAAATTAAAAAAAAAAAAACGAAATTGGATCAACTTTCAGACATTTCAATCAGAAAAAACGGTTACTCAAAACTTGACGCAAAACTGTCCAACAAGTTCGAACATGTCTCTCGGTAGTTTAGATTAGCGCATATAGAACTGTGGCGATGTGGTCTGACAGATTACAAATAATTGTCAAACAGAAATTCTTAAATGTCTAGATTATTAAATGTTGTGTCAGACAGAACTATAGCTATAGATCTATCTATACAGGTGTAAACACACCTTCAATAACACACTATTCGACATAGAATAGAGATAAACCTCTGCAGTTCCAACACCTCCTATATATGTTTGAAGGAGGTGTTGCTAGTCCTCACTCTTTCTGATGCCATTATGTGGAAATTATATCTCCACTTATATCTTTCTGTGCCAATATAAAACGTGGAAGGAATTTTTGCGTTATAAGGGTATATCCCAGTTATTTTGGCACCAAAAATTAATAAATTAGTAGTTATTAAAATGAGTTTTGCAGTGAAAAGAATTTTCAAAGAAAGACTGCGACTTGGAAATGTTTAAACAAAAATTTCATTAAAACTCAAGACAAAAAGAAACTATTTCAAAGTACCCAAAATTTACCCTAAAAATCTCAAAAGGACCTAAAAATCAAAAGATTATTCTAAAGAGGAGACAGAAAAATCACATTTGGTTCGAAAACTAACTAAAATCAAGGGTTGGTTGGTTGGTTTGGGTTTTATGGCGCAAGGTCCAATATTTTGACAAGCTGCGCCAGACACAAGATGAAATTTTGACCCAGTAAAATCAATAAAATATTTTAAAATCTATCTAGTCAAATAAAAGTAAATTAGAAATAAATACGTAGGTAATTTAAAAGTATTTCAGTTATAAATATGTATATCGATGTTTTGGGAATTGTAATTTCTGCAGCTTTTCGAATGTGGGATGTAACTGCTTCCACATCTACAAATAATCTTATTTGCCTCGGAAGTTATCTAAAAGTTTCCCAAAATCCTTGTTTCTTGCCTCTAAAATAATTTTTTGCATGATAATCTTTATATTTTCGTTTCAATGATTCCGTCTTTTTGGAATCTTTCATTCCTCTCAAAAATTTCGGTAGATTATCATCCTTTGGTATTTTGGAACTATTAGAAGGATTGAAATATTGGTTGGTTTAGTATTGTGTGTTTTTTTTTCAGTAGGTAATTGATTAGATGATTGGTTATGGTGTGGGGAGATCGCATAGTAATGAGTTGACCAAAAGTTAGAGTCTGTTTGTACAGCCAAAGATTTTGAAACTTTTTTTAATACTGTCGAGTAAGAAATGCCTGCTTTTGGGTTTCTATCGCTAACGATTTTCCTAGCTTCGATAAAAGAAAGGTTTTGAGAAATCTTAATGGTTTGAATTTCTTTTTCCTCGATCCAACGAGGACAGTGCGTGAATAGGATGGATGATCACCCTTGCAATTAACACACTTTGGTGTAAATTTGCATGTTTTACTATTATGTCCTTCAATTGAACAGCAAGTGCAGGTTTCTTTACCGAGGCAACTTTGAATGGAATGTCCAAATCGATGGCATTTAAAGCAGCGTAAGGGGTTGGGTATGTATGAGTCAACAGGGCATCTAAAGTAAACAATATTAACAAATTTATGCAGAACAGGTACCTTGAAAGTAAGTATTATATGTTATTGTTGAAAAGATTTGACCGTCACGACGAAATGTTACCCTTCGGATTTGACAAACGTGTTGGTCTTCAAGTGGCTCCGAAAAATATTTTTCAGTGACAAATTGAAAATCCGATTTTGAGATGACGCCTCGAGAGTGATTTAGTGAAAAATAAGACAAAACGGTGACCTCATATTCTATTTTTTTTTCCTTTCCAGATTTATGATGGATTGGATTTGTTTTCGAGATATAATTACCACTAATATATCACCGTTGTTACATTTCTTTAATGTTTTGACGCCTCCAACCATACCGAGAATCGTCATGTGAATGAGAATTGCTGAAACATTCTTCATAGTTCCTTCAACTTTTCTTATAACAAAGAATATGTTTGCTGTCATCAATTTCATTTATTTGGTACTACAATGAAGGAGAAAGATTATTTTTATTTTCCATGTTTAATTAATTTAAATTCAGGCCTAACCGTACGGCCCACCATGGAGCCCAACGACGTAATGAAGACATCTACACCAGTACTACTCAAGCCTATACGTTTTCATTAAAGCTCTATATCTGCCCAGAGGAGCTAGTCATAGCAACGATCACTTGAACCCTAGAAGATGACCGAAGTCAATCCACCTGTCGATTGATACACTTTGGGACGCAGTGCACCTCCCGTTTACCTGAAGCAGAGGCCAAGGCAGCGTTACGGGTCTGTATAACACCCCTCAACTGCCAGGATCCTTTTTCCAAGGATACGGGTCTCCACGTACGGCAAACACGTGGGTGATATAATCCCCAAGAGGAACTGCAAGCAACAGAGTGGCGAAAAGCTTCTCAAGGGGAGCCCTCACCTACGAAGAGGCAACCACATTAAGGGAGAAAGAAAATGCAACAGGGTAGATGAGAATAAAAATGAAAAGGAGAGAAGATCCCTCATGAACACCGGAGTGGAGAAGCCAGTACAAGAAGTACCAAGAATCGATTCTCAGGTATACCAATCGACCAAGCACATGAGCAAAACAATAAGGTCGTCAAGGGTTCAGGAGGTGCTGTTGGTCTAAATAGCTCTGCCAAAGGTGAATAACCACCTTTGGCAGAGCGGACTGCTGCGAGACGTGCAGGAAGAGAGTCAAATCGGTTTCTGAAGGTGTTCACTGGGATGTTGAGCCATGCCGACTCCAGTGCCGTGGCCAGCTGCGCTAGATTACACGGTTAAGGATCCATGGCGCGTACAACCCGATCGAGGTGGCCCCACATATTCTCGATTGGGTTTAAATCCGGTGAGTTTGCTGGCCAGGGGAGTAAGGCAAACTCATCCTGGTGCTCTTCGAACCACGCACATACACTGCGAGCTGTATGACACCTCGCATTGTCCTGCTGGTAGATGCCATCATTCTGAGGAAAAATAATTCGCATGTAGGGGTGGACATGGTCCGCAAGGACAGTTGTGTACTTGTGCTGATCCATCGTGCCTTCCACAATGATGAGTACGCCCAGTGAATGCCAGGAAAACATTCCCCTAACCATAATGCTCCCTCCTGCAGCCTGGATCCTTCCGGCAATTGTTGCAGGGTGTGTGCTTTCAGACGTTTCACGCCGTATACGCCAACGTCCATCTGTCCGATGGAGCATAAAACGTGATTCATCGGAAAAAGCCACCTGTCGCTACTCTGTGGACGTCCAGTTGCGGTACTGGCATGCAAATTCCAGCCTTCGTTGCGGTTGAACAGCAGTCAGTATAGGTGCATTAACCAGGCGTCTGCTGCGGAGGTCCATGCACAGCAACGTTCGCTGAACCGTTGTTGAGAATACACTCTTGGTAGCCCCTTGGTTCATCTGGGCGGTCAGTTGCTCAACAATTTATTCGGCAGAACGCATCTCCGTATCCTTCAATCGCCTCTGTCATCTATAGCCCGTGGTGCACCACGCCTCTGATTTTGGATAGTGCCATTTTGCCATGCACGGTATACTTTTACCACGGCGGCACGCGAACAGTTCACAAAATTAGCCGTTTCCGAAATGCTTCCACACTTGGCCCGAAAGCCAATAATCATGCCCTTTTGGACGTCGGATAAATCGCTACGTTTCTGCATTACGCCAACGATTGAAATGCTTTCCGATGCCCTAGGACATTCTTTATATACACTCCACTGCAATGTGCTGCCACCTGCCTTTTGTGATTGGTTATTTCACGTTGACGTCGAAATTAGGTGGTGGTCACATTAATGTGACTGGACTGTGTAGTAGAGATTAAAATATAATATTTCATATATATATATGGTATGGGGCTGGTATGATTTCTCCCCTTTTATATCGATATTTAGCTTTTCACTTGCAAAAGTAAAAGTTGCAAAACAAAACGGAATCCTTAACTTTTTAAACGATTAAAAAATTGAGAACCAAAAAAGGTAGTTTTTTGCCACGCTCCTTCCCCTTGTCCAAGTGACCCACAAGCTAGTACAAAAAAGATAATGCACAAAATTTGACAATCGACGTGTGGGTACTGATTCAACAGCCACTGTTGCAGATTTCCAACGAGCAGTGGGAACCTCTCTCGTCCATCCTATAAGTGATCGCACCATTTGTCGACGGCTTCACGACGTGGGACTAAAGTCACGTAGACCATCACGACGACTGTCTTTAACAGCAGCGGTCTTCACTGACGAATCCCGCTACAATCTGGGTGGAGACGACATTCGAATTCGTGTGTGGATGCAACGTGGTCAGTGCCAATATTCACGGTTTCACTTCTGCAACGTGACACGTCCAAAAGACTTGTTGTCATGGTGTGGGGTGCAATTGCGTATGATGCCAAATCACCTTTGGTATTCGTTACGGGTTCTTTGACAGGCCAGCGTTACGTACAATAGATTTTCCTGTCAGTTACGCTCTTATTCCTGAACACCCAGGTTCATCCACTTTTTTTGTTGCTAAGTGGGTCTTCTCGTCTCAATGCTAACAATCAGGCTACTTGCACACCTATCGACTTTGGTCATGCGATAAAATATTGCACGATAAATTATTTTGGTGACACGAAGATAGGTATGGGTGCTTGCATCCTTTGTCCTTGCACAATCTCCATTTTGCTACTGCCACTACAACAGACGGCTGTAACTGTTTATTGTGTTTGAAAAACAATTCAAAAGTTTTGACTGGGGAAAGAAACTTACACTAAAGAATAAAAAAGCCCTATCTTTGTGATCACTAAAGATAGAGTAAAAATTTCAACGGATTAAAAATCTGCAGAAAATTATACACATAAAAACTATCTTTACTGTAATTTTCTTAAAACTTTTTTTTAATTGTAACTTTTATATTTTTGCAATAAAAATTTGGCTTCATTTCTTTGGTCGCGTGCCAGATTTCCAATGACGTCCTGACTGCTAAAGCTACGGTTTCCAAAGATAGGGGTGCTGTTATCTAGCAACTGTGATACGTCACGATGCGGCGGGCATAACAAGGCGGCAGTCTTAACGGAGACTAGAGGTGTCAACTTAGACGGAGAAAATATGGTGGAAATTGGACGATCTAGAAGTAGCATTATTAGTATATCACGTGGTGTCAAAGCGCAAAACACAGGTTTCATTCAGTATGACGCTCAAATACTGCACATAGTACTAGTCTGGACAAGTTCCAACGCAAGACGAATTACACAATTACGTACTAGTTTTAAAAAATCAAGTACTTTTTACCAAGTTCCGTAATTTTCAAGGACTTTTCAGGGCCCTCAGTTGGGGAAAAAAAATTCAAGGACTTTTAAGGACTTTTCAAGGACCGTGGGAACTCTGTAGAAAATATCCGTTTTTATAGTTTTGTGCTAATTCCTCATGTTCATTTATATAATCTTTCTTAAAATAGTGCTTTTTGTGTTATTGGCATATAAAGAAATTTTCAAATATCGCGTCAGTTGGGCAAGCCCCAATTGCTGAGGAAGAAAGTTTTTCGCGCTTTCGTTATATTTACATGTGCAACAGCCACACTAAATTACACGAAACAAAAAGCTGCTATTTACCATTAACCTAATCAGATTCTTGCCGCAAGGTTGGTTGTTTTCGGGTTTTATGGCGTTTGTTTGCCCAATCTGCGCCAAACACAATAAGGGAGGGAGAATAAGCGAGGATAAAAATGAAAGGAAAGAAAGATCACTTGGGTAGGTCAAGTGTGTAATGCCCGTACACACCTAAAGATGTGCCCCTGAGGGATCTTGCCACAAAGAGTGAAGTACCTGAAGTAAATTCTTTTGGAATTTGAAACGTAGATGAATACATCCAAGAGTATAGTAATAACCTACATATGATGGGCCCAGGATACAAGGTCAGTTAGGTCTGTTTAAATTTAACCGTTTTATTCAACTTAAAAGTGAGATTTGCATGTCATAATCTGAATTGCAAGTCGTATCTACAGATGTTCTCAATCAGTCATTGCAACTTTTAGTTAAATCGTTTTATACAGAACTGATTAGCTTAATTTTATTTACCAGTGCTTAAACTGAGAAAAACATTTAAATACTTCAACTGTTAAGAAAAAAACATGTTACTGAAATAGAAAATATACGTACCCCGACCCAACGATGCAAATATTGGTGGGAAGACATTAATTCGAAGCTTTAGTACCTGCTACTGGTTCCAGCATATGGAATCTATAGTTCTCACACATAAAACTAAATTGAACATCGGAACAGCACAACCTGAAATATAAAAAGAATATAATGAAATCATAGCGAGTTTAGAATACCGTTCATCGGAATTCCTTTCGCATTAAATCGTACAGCTTTTGTATCAAATTTTAATCTTTTCAGAAGCGAGTAAAATGATAATTTGTATTATTATTTTATTTCTTCTCTTTCAATAAATACAGTTCTAAAAATGTAAGCTCCCGAATGACTGAAATTTTTTGAAGGAGAACAAGTAAACGTGAAGGATTAATTGGGCATCATTTTGTATTATTTAGAGCCATGCCATTTTTTTTATTTAAAAAAATAAGTACATATAAAATTCTGTATATGCAGAACAAAATACTTACACTAAAAGATTTCTCAGCATTGACTTTTTTCACATAATTCACTTTGATAGTTATTTTCATAGGAAGAACATTATTTTTCTACGAATCGTTTTAACCAGAGCTTTATGGGTATTTAAATACACTGCGGAAAACCCCCGAAGCCAGTGTTCGATTGAAATAAAACGGCACGTACGATGTACACGAAGAAGTGCAGAAACTATCATCAAATCTAGGACTCTACATTACTGTAGAATTACACCATGAAAATCATAAATTAGTAAGTTGTAAACCCCTATCTGCCAGCAATAGAAGCTGATATAAGGCGTAGCACGGAGTTACATCTTCTTTTGCTATCCTATGGCAAATTATATCAAGCATTGTGCACCTGCTGCTCTAGATCCATTATATTCTGCGGGTGTTGCAATTTACGGCCTAACATATCCCAGATCTGCTTGATGTGAGACAGATCTGGGAACCTCTGTGACCAAGGAAAGATATTAACACCACGAGGCACAACTCGGCGATTCGGGCCGTATTTAGCCAAGCGTTATCGTGTTGGCAAACATCCCCTTTAACATTAAAATCCAAACAAGCAGTAGAAACTGCTGGAAGTATCGGTGTGCTATCAAACTACTTGTATCACTACTAGAGGGAACCAGCTGTCGTGATAGCTTCACACACCCATAATAGGAGTCACAGTGGTGTAGCAGTTCGATATTAAACTAAGAACGGCTACTGAACATCGTCGACTGTATCTGGAGTGGTGACGTCCCCGAGTCATAGACAAGCATAGAATGGCAGCGTATCATATCTAGTGACGAATACCGCCTTTGTTTTGGGCACCGTATCCAACCGTATGACGGAAGCACGGCCAACGCTAGTATTCTGTCCACTCTCGAGCGTACTGTACCACAGCTAATCTATTCTAGTTGTGGTACGAGGTAGTTGGATAGCACACTCGTACGTCCAGCAGATCCTACTTGTTTTCTCTTTCATGTTAAAGGGGCTATTGACAAGGAAGATTACGCTCGGTCACAAGGCCCGCATCTCCCAGGACTACCTAAAGTGGTGTTGAAACTCTTCCTTGGGCAGAGATTCACAGATCTGTCTCCCATCGAGCATGCCTGGGTATGTTGGGCAGTCACCGGAATATAAGGGATCTGAAGCAACAGAAACCAAATGCTTGGCATAATTTGCCACAGGATAGCTTAAGGACTTCATTTACTAAGTCACACTGTTTATCGAAATGTATCGCCACTAGAGGAGGTTTTTCAACCGTTTCGATCAAACACTGACTTCGAAGGAACTTAGATTTTTTTTTGCCAGTGTATATATAAAATAAAAAATAAATTCGTGAAACGTTTTTCAAAAACATTGGCAGTGTTTCACATATTTTAATTATATCAACAGAAAAAAAATGGAAACAAAGCGACTGGTTGAAAATATCAATAACCATCTAATGAATACATGGTATAAAAAATATAGTGCCAGAGACAATAAGATTGTGAAAAAAAGTACAATTATTACTCATCTTAACAATGGAAGCAATGGGGATGGGCACAACAGGCGTAATCATCTCTGCAAAATCCAGTATTATCTGACACTCACAAAACTAAGGAATAACGCTGAGGTTCCCAACAACGCCCAGCTGATATATTGACAAAATTTAATAGAACTGTGATAAATATTTTCTTGAAAGATAAAATTCAAAACGAAAAGTCGGATTGTTGAGCTCTCTTTCGGGATAAACCAGTCTTGAAAATGGCTGTCACATCAACCCGGAAAAATAAAGACTTGGGCGGATAATGAGATGTTATATTTCTATTTTAGGGTTGGTGAGGTTTAATGGTGCAAAGGACATGTTTGGTCAAGCTGCGCCAAACACAAGTCACACAAAGCCAAGTAATGGCCATGGGAGCCACAGGGAAAGTTTTAATGAATCCGCCTACAACTTGCTAGAGCAGTGGGAAAATCCACCGAGCCAAGGCGGTCTCTTCCATGGAAGAAGTAATAAAGCAATCAATTTTTATAGTTATGTACATTTATGATCTGAAAAAATCAGGAAAAATATTTTTGTTACAAAAGAAACTTAATTTTTCTAATTTATATTGAAGTCTTTCTACATGAAATATAACTCTGCTAACAATATACAAGAATATGCATATCTTTTACAATACAACCCGCAGCCCTAGTGTAGCGGATAAAGAAAATGTGGTATAGCATTATTGATTAAAAATAATTATTACGAAAATGCAAGGCACAACAATGTAATTGTGATAGAATAGTAAGTTTTAAGCTGTGTTTACAAATCAGGCACATGGTTAGTTTTCTACGATACTTGCAAAAACAATTTTTCTTACGTTTTGAAACAGCTGGCAGAAGACAAAAACTAGCATATTATAAATGAAAAGTAGTGTTATAACTGTTGTTTACTCTTCTCAATACAGTAATTGCGATTTCTGCGTTATAATTATGTCTTCGGTTTGCTTCTTATGCCACTCAATGTATTTTGAGAAGCCTAGTCTGCTTCCGCATGTGATGTAGTTTTCTGGTTGATCATTTTCGGTTTCATCCTATTCAGTTTTTTTCTGAATTCAAAATGTCTTGAATGATTTCGCATCTGTTAAATGCGCACAACACAACCCGTTATTCTCGTCATAATCGAGGCAGTTAGCAATAGCGTTGCAAGTTATCTATATATATAATTCTCTTACGTGGCTCACGAAAAAGACGTTATTTGTAATCGCGTTTTGGCAACACTGTACGATTGTTTGTTTATCGCGAAGTCTCGCGCATCGATTGAATTTATAGCGTTATCGGATGAAATTTTATTGAAAAAAAAAAGGGAAATTTTAATGAGCTGTTGCAGTTAGTTTATAATAGAAATCAAAGAAAGCGGAGGATCTTTTCAGGGCCATTTAAAAAACGGTCCTTTTCAGGGCCAACAATTATAGTTCAACAAGACGCTTGCACTACAACTTTCGGCAACAAACTCATTGAAAAAGTGTGGGTCGTTTGAGTGCTGGGAAAATGTACACACAAACAACATGCTGGGTATTCAATTTCCAAAGCAACGCTCACATTTCGAGTCAAAATTTGCACAAAGTTTTCATTTGAATTCTGATTTTAGAGATACTGTATATATTTTTTCTGTAATACAGCAAATTTAGATTTGAAAAACATTTTTTTGGTAACATATTTTGTAAACAATCCCTTCTGCTAGGACACATGTCTTCATTGAGGCGAGCGAAGCGAGCATAGGTTCGCGCAGCGAACCAATGAGGATTGCGAAGCAATCCTCCGGGGGTTGGCGAGCGTTAGCGAGCAGGCCCCCTAGTATTATTAAAAACTGTAATATTTGACACTTGAAAGCCACTTATTCATCGTAGAGTGAGACTTGGCCAGTTTTCTACACCTTCTCTATAAATCCTTCTCTAAACGCTATTCCAAGTTGTAAATGGTTTTTTTTTTTTTTTTTTTTTTTTTGAATTTACTAATGTCTAGGGCATATTATTATATTCACCGGAAATCTAAGCCTCCAGAATGACGTCTATTACGATGATGTTGGTAGATGGGAACAGAAGAAAGTAGATGATTAATCAAAGGTGGATGATAAAGAGTAGTGGATAAACGATAGTTCAGAGCAATACAGAAAATAAACAATTATGCAACAAAATTTTGTTCCGTCTCTCTTTAAAAGTATTTTCTCAACACTAAGTGATGCTATGCACAGAAGTTTGCATTTATTTTCAATGAAGAAAAGCATTTATTTTCCTTTTAAATTTAAAAAAAAAAAAGCGAAATTATAATACTTGTATAAATACTTACTGATAGCGATAAAAAATAATTTGGCTCAAAATGCGATAGGCATTTACAATACATTTACTTGTCTAATTCAGGGTCAAAGATGAAGTTGGATTGTTGGGTTTTATGGTGCGCAAGGGCTATAATCGGTCAAGCTGTACCAAACACGCCACATAACGTCAACTAATAAGCATACACACAAAAGGAAAGTATAAGACATGTAAGACAGATGAGACATGCACCCACGGTAATTAACAAGAATTGAACCGCGGCACCTATAATTCGCAGGTTGCTAGCACAGTGGGCAAATTCGCTGAACTCCGGCGGACCCAGGCACAGATGAGACAGTAATAGAACATACAATTCAATCATAAATAAATCCGGGACCGTAGTAGCTCTGTCGTTTTCCCATTGTACCTGCGAGTTGTAGCACTGCCAAATCAAGCACTAAAGTATTTGACAATACCAATCTACATAGGTTTTGTTTGTACCTTTGCGGTCATTATTCTCTCGTTAAATCGATTATTTGCATTTAATAGAATAAAATATAGCAATAAAGTAATTCAAATTTAGCTTAAATTATTAAATAAAAGTCAAGGAATGGACCCATGTTAACCAGTCTGGGTGTGTTTGGTCCACCTTATATTTGTTGTCTTTGGATTAAAAAAGAATACTAAACTTAGGAAATATAGCGACCTGGTATAGCATAATACAAAGCTGAATATATAAATGCTAGCAAAATTACCCGACCTTATGCGGTTTGAATTGGTTAACTCTACATATATTGAAGAAATTATCAGAATATCTTATCACCTTTTGTCTTTCGCCAGAATAAAAGATTATTTCAACACCTTTTCCGACATCTTTATAATTTGTACAACTTACTTTGGACACATATCCATCCATGTAATACATTTCACATACATCGCACCCTTGCTGTGTATGACAAAGCTACAAAATGAAGAAAGGTGACACTAAGGTTACTATTTTAAAAGACGATTTTGAGGAGGATTTGGAATTTCCTTATTTAGTTCTTTTCATGCTCAAGTCAATTTATGAAAATGAAACAATTTGTAAAATTAATTTGATAGGGTATTCGTCACTGTTTTTTTTTTATTATTATTTTTTTTTTTTAAGCGAATTCCATTTTTCTTGAAAATTACATTTTATGGCAAATCTATTAATAAAAGAACTTGTTTTAAAATTGAATGTCAGCA
This sequence comes from Metellina segmentata, assembly GCA_947359465.1. Lineage (NCBI taxonomy): Eukaryota > Metazoa > Arthropoda > Arachnida > Araneae > Tetragnathidae > Metellina > Metellina segmentata. The sequence goes on from OX375874.1 coordinate 55,950,899, forward strand.
GTTCAGAATTACAAAGCTAATCTATTAATTAGAAAATGAAATGTTTTTTTTTTTTTTTTTTTTAAGAAAATCATTCTCTTTAATAAATTTTTAACAAACATAATAAGTTGCTTAAATATATATTTTCAACTTGTAAAATATTCCATCTTGACCTACTGCCATTATGACAAAGAATCTTAATATTTCAAAAGTTCTAATTCGGAATTTTTTTAACATTATTACTTCCATAACGGCAAAATTACACTTAAAATTTGCCTTTGTTCTGACTTTCCTATCACTGTGTCACTTCATTTCCTGTCTGCACACCTGTCTATATGAGTGCCCAATGCACGTATTTTCATGAAACTGCATACTGTGAGTACTTGCTTTCATTTAGTGACTGAACTTGGTTGCCTAAGTCTGTCCGTCTTCCCGTTCTATGTTCGATTTTGTGTCTGTGTTTGTACAAGTACCACATAAAATGATTTTAACATATATGTTGATGCAATGTTTTGAATATGATACACCATATTTTAGTTTGGACGCGTGTTGGGCACACACATACATACAGCAAACGCGCCAAGAGACGAATTTTGCATCAAAAGGGTCCAAAACGGATAGAAAACTCGAAATGGGTCGAAAGTATTCAATGCATATACAAACACTCCATTCTTATTTTTTTAAATACGATCGACAAAACCTCTGGGACTTTGTCAGGCCACTGCCTTCTAATTTTCCGATTTTTCAACGTTCGGCGCCGCTGCGGCACCGAATTCCAACTATGCACATATAACCGTGAAATGACGGAAGTACTCATTTCGCGCCATTTGCAATGGATATCTACCGAATGAAACGTGATTATTTCGCTTACTCGATGTACAAAAAATATATTTTGAAACAAAATAGTTACTTGTTACTGGATACATCCATTTTTTAATTATTATTTATATTCCATTCATTTATCAAAATTAGGTACTTATGACTCTCAGGTGCAAAATATGACCAATAACCGGTAAATTTGAGCCCTACCCATGGCAATAGCAGACCTGCTAATGTTATTTGGTCCTCATAGAGTGCACGATATCGAAAGAACGACCACTAACCCGATGAAATACATCCACAACAGGAAATTTATATTTTACTTAAAGATCAGAAATGGAAGTATATGTAAGCTTAAGCTATCTAACAATTTGAGACAAGACATTGAATTAAAACTTTTAACTATGTAGTTATTTTAATTCTAATGAGATAAATATTTTTAAAGTGAAGTTTTTAAGTTTACACCGTGATTCAACTCCGTATTCAATATAGTTTGGAAAACAATTTCAATTTTAGCATGTACTAATATTTCATGTCCTTTTTACTAACATGAGTCACGTTGATGTTTTTTTTATATGAAACAGATATTTAATATTGAAACATTTTACAACCAGATGAATTTCAAATCTGCATACATTTCGCAGCACGGAAAGATGAAATTTCAGCATGATTGGAAGATAATCTGCATTCGAAAATCATGTTTTTAGCCGTCACATTTTACAGTTCAGTACGTTCACAGTACTATGTTTTCTCCTGGAAAAATACATTCGATAGGAACTAGAGCTATGGTTACCTTTTATTTAAAAGACTGCATGTTTCAAAACACCCAACCAAAGAAAAGCAACAACATACAACACATCAAAACACTTCTTGTAGAAAAGGGCAATTGGACAAGTTAATAAGTGAAATCGAAGTTTTATTCAGGCTCTTAATACATTGTTATTCAGGGTAAGAAAAATTCTAACCTCTGAAACAATCGGATATTTTAATTGCAGGTAAAGATCTCAAGAGGTTTGTTTGAAGTCTTAGCAAGCAACATCCGGCAATTGCTTAGTTCTTGACCTTTTCAAGGTCAATAAAGGAAAACAATAGTGAACGTAGAAATGAATAGTTTTCTGGTTTGTAAAGTAACACCACCAAGTGGGTCAATTTCCAAACACAATGCTCAAAGAGAAGCTAGGTTTGATTCTATATTTCTCTTCCGCTCAGCTTACAAATTCATTTGTAATGATTAAATTATTTATGCCTTGAATATGTGCGCACGTTAAAATCGATGGTTTGTGTGAGGTATACTTCTCATGATCACTTGATTCAGTAATCACGTTCAGTTTTTCCAACAGCCACACTAATCCTATCGTTCACAAGCTTTTGGTGGCGCATGGTCTACATTAGTGGTTCGGATGTGTGCAACGATTTTGGAAACGATATAAAATACTCAATAACAAATCGTGTATATTGTTTCTTCGCCAACAGAATACTTTAAAAACTGTCTATTTTTATATCATGCTCAATAAGATAATTAATAAGTTCGAGGGTGGTTTTTTAGAGCTTACAAAAATAAAGTTACCAGTGCGATAAATAATTCATGTAAAAAAATAATATCTTCAAAAATACTGATTTATTTATTTTTGCCAACAAATAGCAATCAAAGGAGCTCTGATTATTGTATCAGTTTCTCTAAACCTTTACTTTTACTGAAATTCACAAGTGGTTCAACTTTCCAAGTATAATGCATATCAATCGATGGGGTTTAGATCAATATATTATTCAAATAAGCATAGTTCAAAAAGTCTTGAAATATTGTTAGAACTTAAAAACTCTCACTATTATAATTAAAAAAAGGATATTTAATAGCAAAACACAACTGGTTGAAGATCCTTAAAGTCAAAGTAAATTACTTCCCATCCAAGAATAGAATTGTAGACTGAGATTGAATTAAAGGGTGTTTTCATCTAAAAATGTCTAATCTAAATCAATGATTAGCTGAAAATTTAAAATGTGATATAATATAAATAATGAACAGTGCTCTTCAAACATGATTAAGTTTCATGGAATAGTTTCACTGTAAGAGAGCATCCTAAAGATCTATTCTAATTCAGTATTTTATAGTTAGTTGCTATTTTTTATAGCACAAGAGCCAGATATATCCCAACTGCGCAATGTTTTGTCTGTCAGGAAAGTAATGAGATTGCTTATATGGAAGCATACATATTTACAATTTCTCTGCAATTCTACACTATCTCCTTCAAAATAGGAAACTTTCGGAAGTCACAGATCGATGGAGACGACGCTCCCACTCTTCAAAGCCATGCTGGAACTCTTCAATCAAAACCTTGTTTAGTTCCTGCGTTACAGCCTGTTGAACAGTTGCAATGTCTCCAAAGTAATGACCCTTGAGGTGAGTTTTAATCCTTGGAAACAAGAAGTCACATGGACTCAAATCTGGAGAATAGGGAGGCTGCGGAACCATTGCAATGCTCTTCTTCGTCAAGTACTCTGTGACAGAGTTTGTCATGTAAAAAGAGCATTGTAATGCTGGAGCATCCAACAATCTGCAATTTTAGGGTGCACACAAATAACCCTTTTCCTTAGCCTTTCAAAAATTTCTTCATAGAAATGTTGATTGACTGTTTATCCTTATGGTACAAACTCTTTATGGACAATGCCTCGGCGGTCAAAAAAACAAATCAACATCGATTTGATCTTGGACTTGCTTTCTTGGGAAGAAAACTGACTCGTGTGCCACTCTTGATTATGACGCTTTGTTTCGGGGTTATACTTAACTTTTCAAAGGTCTCAGTTGCACTTTCTTTAAGTTTAACACAAACTTTGATTGCATAACGCTGTTTGATGTTTTGCTATTCCATTTTTCATGACCAGTCACCACTGCAAGCACTTATGGAATGGGCTGCTGTACAGCAAGTTGTGATCGCATGGATTTTAAACTTGCAATGAATGTCAAACACATACAAATGTCTCGTGTGACAACCAAAAGTTGGAGATACAGTCACCTACTGCTGATGTATTTGGATAGTGTTATTACTTTCCTGACAGACCTTGAGCATGCATTAAAGGAAAGTTTTTACTAACACAGAACAGAAAAATACACATGGGGTAGTTACAGGAATCAAATGCCTGTTGTAATATATCTATGACACACATATACTATTACTATCACTTGTGAATCCGTTAAGTTTATATACATGTTTATGAATAGCAATTGTTTCCCTTTGGAACACAGAATGCAGACTTTATATTCAAAGACTAATCTCATAGTTGATAATTATTTGATTTTATTTGGTAACCTGTGCCTTATTTTTAAAATATCATTCTTAAAAATCTTAAAATAAAACTATGAGTTAAATTTAGCATTTTTTTTTTAAGTATAAGCTCAAATGTTCAGTAAGTAAAGTTCAGTAAAACTTTTGACAGAAACAATGTTTTTTAGGTTTCGTACATTATTGAAAAATTATACAAGCTGAAAATGTCTTGTTTTTGCTCTAAATTAAAGTATTATTTTGATAGCAACTAGGTGAGGTTTGTTGCTAATTGATAAATAATATATATATGGGCTGTAATGAAGCATATAGCAGCATGGTAAGTAAATCTTGAAATACAGTGAGCATATATACATGAATAAATCTCGTAGAACGGGCATTCTTAAAGCACAATATCAGTTAATAGAAAATACAAAAGTTTCCACAAATGAGATGGCATATGTGATATGCACCATGAGCCCTTTTGAAGAGAAGGGGAGACAATCATGTAAGCTAGCAAGACAGAACAATTAATCGTGTAAATCCAAGCACAATGAATGAGATAAATGACATCCTATGAATACGAGAGTGAATAATGAAATTTAGTTACAGTTCATTACGGCAAGGTAACACAGGTGTTGACTCTCCTCAGCTGCCTGAGATAGTTTACACATTAGGATAACTTTACTATAATTTAGGTCAGGGCTCGAAATACCAGGGTGCACATTAAAATACAATTGTGCACCTAATTTCCCCCTTCTAGGTGCACGTTAAAAAAAAAAAAGGGGGGGGGGACATTGTAATTTTGATGCTTGAACAAAAATTAGTATCAACCTCTCTTCCTCTAACGGAATGTAATTAAAATTCCTAAATACACACTATGCGAAAACAAAATCGCTGGGCCATAATGGGTTTAAAAAGAAGGAAGGTTTACATGTGCCACTGCCATCAGAACTTTCCGATGATCAAAACATTTTCCAGATGGCTCTGTTGAAGCGACTGTCGGGACAGCCGTGCGCCAGAGAATTTAGATATTTAAATATTTTTATTTACTAACAACTACTAACCTCTAAACATACCCAACTAATAAAGTAGTTTACACATTACATTAATGCTCTGATATTACATTTTTTTTTAAATATGCTCCTAAAATATAACCTGTGCACTTACTTTAAAAACTTAGGTGCAGAAGATGCACTTGTATTAAAAAATCTATTTCAAGGCCTGATTTAGGTAACATTTGAGAAATTTCTACTTTAAATAGAGAATGTGAACAGTATTACTGGAATCAGAAACGAAACTGTAATAGGAAATTGATTCACACAATATATAATTATGATTGTGGGTAAATTAGTGAACTTGTTATTGTATGTACACCTAATATAATTTATGCTTGTCTCACTTTTAGCATATCATTTTACAGTAGAAACCTAAATGTATTGTTTTCCAAGAACAACCTTTCATAAATTTGAGAGGCAATAATACTAATGAATTGAGGAAACTGAAACACTTATAAAATCCCATCTCATACAATTGTCTTATAAAACATAAATAAATCTACAATGGACTTCTTTTTTTTATATTAAATTTTTCATTAAAATAAGTTACGGATCACAATTTTTGAATTTTCTCAAAATTGTTCTTTTCTAGTACAAAGTTGTAATTTATTAAGTATTTTAAGACATGAACTATTGTGCAAAATTTGCTCATACTATGTATAGTATCTAAGAACAAGTGGCAATAGCACAAGTAAAACAGAACAATAATTTTTAAATAAGCTAAAAGCATTTTGTACCAGTGTTAAGCAACACATTTTAATAGCCAGCAACTGTTTACAATGCTAATTTTACAAGTGCCAACCCTTAAATTTTATGTAAGCAGTTCAAGTAACAGACATTTCTTTAATACACCCACCTCTATAAGAGGTATTTTCTATCATGCTAAATGTAAGTGCCAGTTAGTGTTTCTATGGCGAAAAATATATTTCCTATTATTGGCTATTATTTATTAAATTCAGCATTGTCAATAGAAATATCAAATTTATGACTGTCAACACCAAATAGAATAAATGACAAACTTCACAGAAAGGCAATAAACTACATTTTAAAGTAACTGATTAAGCATCATGTGAAAGGCATTGAGACCAGAAGTAAAATTTTCAGTCTAGTTTGTTTTTACAGAAAATGTTTCTCATATGCACAAGAAAAATAATAAATTCATTCGACTTTCAGAAGTGTACTAGGAGCTTGAACTCCTTGACCTTCTTCCAAAACTTTAATGTTTTGGGAAAAGCCTACTTTCTCCATACATAAGGAATAAATTATAAACTTTAGCAGATAACAGGTGCAATTAAACATGTCAAATTATACAGAAAGGTTTGTATGATTCCTATATCAGGAAACAGGATTGCCAATTTCTGGGGGGATTGAATCCCTTGGCCTCCTATATATTTACAATTCAGGTCTGCCTATCCAAACAAAAAGGTTAAATATTGCAAATAGATAATAGGAATAGTGAAATTTATAAAAAAATTATTTGTTTAAAAACATGAAAATATAAATGAAGCAAATGAGGTCTTACTAAATAACCCCCAATAAATTTTCCAAGTTCGTATCCACAGTGAAGCATCATTTTTTCCTTTATTTAATGTTTTAAAAACACAGCAACCACCTATTCCAGATTTTTATTTAAAACAATGTTTTTTTGGTTAATTTTTGAAAAATAACAAATAATTATATTATATTTGGTTGATGTTGTGTGAAATGTCCATTAATGTCCCATTGTATTTGGATGTCACTGTATTAGCAGCATTAAAGTTGTTATTTTTAATGTTTCAAGTACAAGAGTTAATACTGTGTGTTTGCATCTAGTAAATGAATATTGCAGATGGATATATTTTCATTTAACAGCTTCCCATTTTTCAAAACTTTTTTTCATTTATGTATTATTTTTGTTGAACAATAAACTATTAACTACCATTTTGATTAAGAAACAATAACTTTCTGAATTTATAGTTGTGAAAAATATGCAATATGTTGAATATATGAATAAGTGAAACATGAAGTCAAAAAAACAGTTCTGGGAAGGAAGAATTCTACTCTCTCAAGCTTTACTCACCATAAGAAATCCAACCGTCACGCAAAAAAAAAGAAAAAATTAGTTCACATCACCAGTTTAAAAATCACCATTATCTAGTTTGAAAAAGCTAACACTCATATCTTGAAAACGTGGGCTTATGTGCTCCACTTGTAGGAAAACAATTTGTTCTTGCGAAAAACTAAAGCAATTTTTCATGATTGATAGTATACGGATTTTTTAGAAAAATATTTTGCAACTTCTAATTCTAAAGGAGTGGTTTTTTTTTTGTGTTGAGTTTTTTTATTAGTGGGCCAGATAATGATAATTGTATTTTTTTACCATTTCTATTCTTCAGCTTCTACTTAAGAACTTTACTTTGATGTGCAGAAATGCTTTTGTTCAAATTATTTCCAATGTCGAGAAAAAAAGGATTAAGATATCTCATGCCTCATTAACGAGTAAAATATACATATATATATATATAAGACATCATTAAATACAATTCTCATCAAGGAAATAGTTCCCTTCAAAGATTAGCTACAATACAATCATAAGTAAAGCTTGAGCAAGTCGGATATTTAAAGTATACCATTACTGAGATAGCAAACAAATTTTGAATGGTAAATTGTCATATTTTACCAAATTATCTATCACCATATTAGTGTGTGAATTAATTTTACACAAGATGCTGCAAATTATTTAAATTCGAAAACATATCAATGTTTGAAATGAAAGTATATGAGATACATTCATTAAAGAAGGAAAACTTTATAGTCAGAAAATATCTTCTGTAGCCAACTCATCTAAGGCATTGATGTAGTGTTTAAATTTTTATTTGATTCTGAAAAAAATAATGGTGGTTATAGATTATTCGTATCTGTGACAGTAAGTTTAGATTTTCTTTTTACTACAGCACGTGTGCTTCAATTAAAATACCGCATGGTTACTTTTATTAGCAGTATGTCTGTTATAACGATGAATGAGAGAATGCAATTCAATTTTTAGATCGATGTCATCCAGATGAAAGCATGACAAGGATCAGAAAGTGTCTTTTTAGAATTGGTAGCAAAGTTGATTAAAACATTTATAATATTTTTATAACCAACGTTTTAGTAAACGTCTTACCAAACAAACCAAAAGATATCATTGATATTTCCAAAACAAATACATGAACACATTCCATACCTTTATATAACACGCTGTCTGTTGTTTATATACACAGAAGCAACTTTCATCAGTTTAAAATCACGCAAGATACAAGCAAACAATTTTAGAACGATCTATCAGCGTCTCACATTTATACCAAACTACATAACAAACAAATACTGACAGTTTATACAGAAGCAGAACGTACTGTGCAAACCTCATCTAACGAATCAAATTGCGAATAGCCTTATAGTGAACACGTGACCGGACATAAGCAACTTTAAGAAAATGGCAAAGCAAGAAGTCAAATGTTATTATAGTTAATTTTCAAACTGTTTAAAATAAAAATACATGCTTTGTATTCGTAGTAAATCAAAACCGAATTCACATGACAGGGTTTTTCTATAAATAAAAAAACAAACAAAGAAAACAAATTGAAAACGGAAATTTTGCAAAATTTAATGCAAAATTTAGTGCAAAATTTTAACTATGTTAAAAATTGATACATATTAAAAATTTTTGTGCAAATTACATAGTTTTTATTTTAAATTACTTATTACAATACATATTAAAAATTGTCTTCGTAGAATTTTTTTTAATTGAATTCAATTTTTAAAAAAATATTTAACACCAAACGTACAACATAAGACATTTGAAAAATTATAGAAGTATAAAAAATATACATATTCATAATTGCAGAAGGCAAATTAAAGATATTTATTTGGTAAACATGTGCAGAAAATTTCATACAATTATGACAAATAGTTTCTCTTTTATACCAATTTAAAGTACGAAAATGGCGAAAAAGCATCACTGAGGAAAATGTCGTTAAAGTTTTAAATTGGTAAAACACACTTTTACGTACTTAAATTTTATTTAAAATCCTCCTGGAAAGTATTGTGCCTTTCTTCTTACATTTAATGCTGCATTTAATTTAATTTTGTCAAGTTGAATTTTTTTTTTTCTGTAGGTTTTGAAGGCAATAGTTTACTTTATCGCAGCTTTCCTGAATCGTCTGCAGTCCTTTCGTTTGGACAGCGTTAGATTTTTCCGTTACAAGACACGAGGTTTCCAGCATATATTTTATACTAGACGTTAGTCCCTTGTTGAAGTCCATAATGGCTCTGGCTGCAGCAATCTGGACTCGAACTTTCGAAGCATTTAAGTTTTTAGGGCAACGGCTCCAACCATGTTATGAAGTGATTCGTTTCGATTTTGAGTTTCCCCTTTGCTACATCTTTCCAACAAAGAATCTGAAGCTAGTCTTTAAAATATTGGCATCATTTTAACAATGATGACAGATGTCAAAGCAAAAAAGAAAAGTGATCAAAAATGTCATACCATAACACATTAAATAAATTCATTAAAAAACCATTTTTACATGAATTTCCGCCTTGCTTTATTTCTTGCAAATTCGTCAATTATTTTGGCAGTGTCAATTCGATTTAAAATTTCTTACTCTTTTTTCAGAATGGCCATACTATTTAATCTTCTCCCATAGTACTGAAATAATTTTTTACACGCTTTTAAACAGAAAACGACCTTTCTCCTAACGCACTATGAAAAGGAATTGTTAAAAAAAAAATTCAATAATATTTTCAACATTCGGAAATGTGCAAGACATTTCTTTGACGGCTCGATGGGTGTCTGGTGTGGTTTTTATGGTGTCCTCGTTTTCTTATAGAAAATATTAAAAAATCGTCAAATTCATCTTCAAAAGTACAAACATCAATGTCATTTTTGAAAATATCCTTCAACTTTTTCATCGTGTTCTTTTTCAATTAAGAAATCCCAGTTAAAATATTCGAAAAGGCTCCACAACAACTTCATACGTCTGAGTTCTTTGAGATAATCTGCCTTGGTGTTATCATCAGGCCCTGATTTACCATTAGGCCCGTGAGGCACGGACCTAGGGCCCCCATAATTTAGAGGGCCCCTAAGTCTCAAAAGTATCTAAAAATTTGAAAAAGTTTTTAAGTAGTTGCATAAATTATTGGGTATTTACGTAAATGTTCGTCGACCGTTTCCCCACTATCACATTCTTGTAATTACATTAATCGTCTAACTATTATGTTTTTAATTTTCATCTGCTTTATTTTGTTTTGCCAAGAGTTATAAGTAATGTCACGATTTTCTCAAACTTTTTGGGGACATCTGTGAAACGGTCAACAGTCAAATACGTAAGTACCAATTATTGTTATAAAATTAGTTTTTGTGATGAACAAATAACATGGGGGGCCCCTTCTTGCGTGTTGTGCCTACTATACCAAATTTTCTAAATCGGGCCCTGGTTATCATATATGACATAAAATGAATTGACAGAAATTTTCCCTTCTGTAAATTCATGTCCAACTTCTTTGTTTTCATCAAAAAACATTTTTTTTTCTTTTGTTGTCTGCGAGTTTGTCTATCTTCTATATTAAATGATAACCATATTAAATCAGGTTCCTCTTTTTCAACTTTTTCAATTTCTCTGAAATTATTGATACATTTTTTAATGACTTCAGTAGAACAGATCATTTTAATAGTTCGCATTCCACTGAAAGCAGTGATTTACTAGTAACATTTATTCTTTGTAAAATAGTATTCCAAATAACTGTTTCATATTTGTCCATTTTCTTCATATGTGAAGTCGTCTTCACTATGGTAACTTTTTTCTTCTTCTGTATTATAAATTTCCTGTAAAGCCTCTTTTATATGGGTGAAACCAAGTTTTACAGCTAATACAGAATCTGATCTTGTTGACCATCTTGTATCAGAAAACTTTTTTACTGAGACGGAATGTTTACACATTTCTAGATTTCTGGTTAAAATTTTCCGACGATTGGTTGACACAGAAAAAAATGCGAGTATGTTCTTCACAAACATAAACTACTGAATTGCATCGCTACAACTTTCTGCAGCGAAATTTCCAATTAAATTTAAAGAATGATTAGCACACAGAATAATAACCGCACTTGGGCTATGTTCTTCAATAAGTTCTTGCAAACCTGAGTACTTCCCTGACATATTAGAAGCATTATTAAATGATTGTCCTCGACAGTTTTCAATATTCACTCCTAATTTTATTAAAATTTGAAAAAATTCTTGTTCCAAATATGTTTATCGGTGGGAAAAAATTCCACAGATCTTTCCTTTATATTACCACAGGACGAAACATCTTATCACTAAAGTCAATTGATCGACATGCGAAACATCGGGAGTGTAGTCAACAATTATACTATAATATATAAGTCGCAGATTTGATTTTCTTCAATTATTTCTGATCTTACTTTATTACAAGAAAGACCAACAAGTTCGTCACTAATATGAGATAAATTGTTTACACTTCATCGTTCTTTGTTGGGATTTTTTTTGTAAATATAACTTCAAGAATTCATCGTATTCGCTTAGGTATTCACCAAGCAGAAACTTAAGCATTTCAGTACAATGTTACCCGGTGCACCGACCATAGTTTCTATATTTTCATTTGGCAACTTCTTTCTCGTTGCACCGGGTTACTCTACTTTAGTGTTGTTTTTTTTCCTTTTTGTCCTTTTGGCGCTTTTAATTTTGGCGACCTCATTTGTTGGATCGATGTTTTTAAACGAATGATTATATGAAATTGTCGAAGCATTTGCCATTTGCAATATTTGCATTGATCGAAGGAAGGAGAGTTGGCTGTGGTGTTTTTCTGCTGACCTAACGTTCTTTCATTTAGAAGCCAAATTTGTGTAAGCAATAATATATTCATTTGAAATTGAAGATTTTCTTTCCCATACATTTGTTTCGCAAATTATGTTATTCCGTTGGGTTAGCTTGTATTTAAATGTTATCCAACGGAATGTACTTTTTGGCGGGCATATGAAAGCTCTTTATTTGCTTATTTTCCCTAAATTTTATATCCCGTTTTGAAATGTATTGTTCACTTGCTAATTAGACATTTTGTTTCACTTACATTTGCTTCGCAAATTGTTTTGTTCCGTTAAGTTAGTTTGTATTTCAATGCTATCCAACAGAATATATTTGTTGACCGTGAGATGAAGGCTCATCATTTTTGTTTATTTTCCCTTCATTTTATATCCCGTTTTAAAATGTTTTGCTCACTTGCTGTGCCAAATGGTAAATAACGTTGAGTTAGCTTGATTTTAAGTGCTACAAAACGGAATTTACTTTTTGGCGGGCAGATGAAATTTCTCGGTCAGGTGCCTATTTTACCTATTTCATTCCTTTATTTCCCTTTGTGTGTTGTATTGTTCATTTGCTATGCTAAATGGTGAATTGCGTTGAGTTAGCTTGTTTTTAAATGCTACCCAATGGAATTTACTTTTGGGTGGGCAGATAAAATTCCTGTTCCGATTGCTTATTTTACTTGCATATTAAAAGAAAACACGATTTATGTTTCTGGTGTTGCCCACTGCACTAGAAGCCTGTGAGTTGTAGGCAGTGCATGTGTGATTTCTCTCATCTGTGTCGGTAAAAATTTCACTGTATGCATGTTTATTACTTGATGTATATCTTGTGTGTATTGCAGATAGGCCAAATATGGCCTGCACCCAAAAAAATCAAACGTCTGTAGTCTGTTATGTTTCACAGATGTGACATATTCAACTACTCGCATATTTGATTGTTTTTTATGGAGTATTCCATTGTTTGTCTGCTATGTGCTAAATGGTGAATCGTGTTGAGTTTGCTTGTTTTTAAATGCTACTCAACCAAATTCACTTTTTAGTGGGCAGTGAAGATATCCGTTCAATCACATATTTTAATCTTGAATACCTATGAAAGTTCCATTGAGCTGGATTCTTTTTAATGCTAACTAGCAAAATTAATTGAGACTATTTGTTTAAAAATCATTCCTTTTTCTAACAGATGTGATGTATGTTTCTTTAATTAATTTTTTTTGCAGCCTTTGCAAACACCACAAAAATGAAAATTTTCTTGCTGTTGTAAATGCTTCTGCTGATTAGTTAAATATGTTTAAAATATCTCAATAAATTCCTTAATTGTGGGTTCTTTTTAGGTGAAAAAAAGAATGCTTTGACTAAATATGAGCCCAAATGCCTTGATACATGTTATGAATTATCAAGAATTTATTTTGCTTGAAAAAACCTGTATTTCCCATTTTAGCCTCTACTCCCAACTATCTGTTAGTCACTGAATTTTCTTTCTGTTAATTTGCATTGTGGATATCAAATGTATATTATACTATATACGCTTTTTATTTTTGGAGAATATTTCGGATATATTTGTCAATTTTTATTCTTTGGGCTAGTATTTTTTTTTTCAATAATTTATTCCCACGACACTAAGGTTGTGGGTATGTCCACTGTCATATAAACCTCCAAGTTGTAGGCGGCACAAGTTCAATGCCTTCCTGGATGTATTTCTCTCGTGTACGTAAAACTATGGTTGTGTATCTATATCCATTACTTGATATTGTATGCCTGGTGCTGTATGATTAAATTTGGTCCTTGCACCATACAAACACAACACTAAAATAAAATTTTAAATTCCAAGCAAGATCTATTGTTTAAGTAATTAATCATTAAAGCACATTTCTGGTATTTTTGTTCAAAGATTTTTGAAACAGAGCTAAAGAGCAGATACAATAAAGTTCTTAATTTTTTAAATTATATTCAAATAGCTTGGGTACTTAACATGGTAAAATAGAATACACAAATCTGGATTCCAGGATGGAGGCTCTTCAGTGAAAGTAATTTGGGTATTAAAAGATGTTATGGCTAAAAAAAGTAGCAATAAAATGTTAATATGTGCTTTATTATTTAGTCCAAAGTGAATTTAATCTTGTACATCCTTAGAAGTGATGATGAACTTTGCAAAACTCCCAAAACTGCATGGCCCTTGCAGAATAAAAAATCAACCCAAAAGAAATTTAATACCAACATTAATGTTAAGGAATTTTTTTTCTCAACAATTTTCATTTTAACAGCTGCTCTTAATATTATTGATTCATTACTTTCATTTTTATATTTTTTGGCATAGAAGTGTAAAATGTATAAAGGAATGGTTAGTAGATTTACAATATACATAATGTGGTTCTAAGCAGAAACTAAAAAAAAACTTAAATTTTTAAACACAATGTGCACTTAAAAATGTTTTATTTATTTTGCTGTATTAAGTAACCACTTTAAGTATTCAGAAGAACACTTTTTTTTTTAATCGATTTAAATTCCCTTGAATATGATTTTTGTCATTTAAAGGATCAACACACAGTATTACACGAAACGCAGTTCTTACAAGGAAAGAAAAACAGGTATCTTCACATTTTCTGTGAAAATCAATAGATGGTGACATACGGCCTATTCATTTATTATAGTAAAGAATATTTTCTAGTGTCATATTTTAAAATTTTTATGAAAAATAATTTTAATTTATAAAATTAAAGCATTTCCTGTACACATCCCTTTGCTAGGTTTATATGTAAAATTCAAACAGTATGGTTTGAAAAACTTACAAATTTGAGTACAAGAATTATTTTAGCCTAACAGGTAAATAGTCTTCAAAGATCTGGAAAAAAATATACACGCAATCTAAAATTTAACCTTTTAATGAAGTTTCCATTATATTTTATAAAATAGTTAATGGTAATCTATATTTTAAGTAATGCATATTCATCTCATGTCACCCAGATATTGGATGTATCTTCAAGAAAATAACGATCACAGAGGCGCATAATTGGGACACCTTTTATGGTTGAAAAAGATTACCAACAGTATAGAAAAAAAATTATTTAATTAACAAAATTAAATAGGATTCATACATGAATAGATAATTTATTAAATCTAAAAACATTTTTTGAGTAATGCTAAAAAAGACGATCCTTGATTTGAAAAATTGGTATATAAAAGAATTTGTCAAGCTCCTGAATAACTAATTAGTGCTCGAGTAAAGAACAGTGAATATAGTGTTTACTTTGAATTGCATTAAACATTTACAAATTGAAAAATGTTCAGAATGTTTTCAACATGGCTTTCACTAATCAAAAAACTCTTATCCTTATCCCAGTGCTACATTCAACCAGTTTTGCATTTAAAATATCAAGGAATGGTGTATGCATGGATTTTAATTGTACAATTTTTCCATCCGATCTTAGCAAGAACCGCAACAATCAAGACCTGATTTAGACTGCTTGACAGCACTTTTGAAAAGACTGAGCATTCAGATTGTAGGTATTTCAATTGGCGTCGTACTGTTAACGACGGTCCGGGATCAATCCCAACGGGAAAGAATCGAGGACAAAATGTAATTTTGAACCATGGTCAGATCGCGAGGCAACACCTGAGATGACACCCCACTCTCCAAACTTCCACAATCCTTTTCTGGATCTTGCGCCATAAAACCCACACTTCCACGGCAACATTCAGATTGTAATGTGAATTACGGATTTAATTATAGTTCTACAATATTTGACTAATGGAAATGTAGTAATATAATAGAATCTAGTATCTAAACGTCAGTAACATGTTATTATTCTGGAGAATAAAGAATTTGCCTCTCATCTTTTATAAAATTTTTAACCTACTTTTAAATGCCATTTCAAAGATTTTTGGCTGAATAGATACTGGTTTATTATCACAAAATCAATAACTGTCTGTAATTAATTTTTATTACACATCAATAAACATGTATAATCATTATATAGCAACTTAGCTTCGAAATGTATTAATTTAATTTAGGAAACGTTTCTAATTAGTAAAGTGCAGAAGATTATAATCCGTTTTGTACGAAAAATATTCAAACATAATTTATCTACCTTAAACACCAGCTTCAGTCACATTTTAATCAAGAACAATGCAAAAAAATATCGATACTTTCTTAAGATATATGAAAAAATCTCTTTTGTAAAAGCAGTTCTGCGCATTCCAATCCGTCATTTTATGATTTTCTGGTTGGGTAACTATGATTAAAAAACAAAAATTTTCCATTTCGGTGGAGCTAAGTTATGATGTCGACATTTGTAGCAGTAAAATCTAGGATACTGACGCAGACCAAAATGTACTTAAAAGGTTTTCGTAGATTGCAGTTTGTCTTTCATAAAAAATTGTAAAACAATTTTTGGATTTTATACGTTTCTAGAACTGATAAAACTAAAATATAATCAATTTGCAGAGTCTTGTGTCTAATTTTTTTAAATGTAATCATACTGATGAAACCAATTCTTCAAATATGGTAGTCAAAGTGAATGGTATAGAACCTACAAATTTTATGCCTAAGTCATTAGATGTAGATGTAACATTAGAAGAAAGCATTTTATTTCAAGCATCTAAGTGCTTTAAAAGGGGATGGCTATACGATACAATAGTAGATTCTTTTCTTTATAAACTTATAGAAAATTCAATCCGTTTTATGTTTATTGAGTCCGTATCTTCAGCTGCACTTTCACAAAGCAAAAAAAAAATTTAATTCTTTCAAATTGGTACTGTACTCAAAGCAAACATTTTTTCCCCCTATTAACCTTGATAGTCACTGGGTGTTGTTATTTGTTGATACTGAAAAATATGTATTTGAGTTTTATGAGCCTTTTAACAAAGCTCCTAGTAAAAATTGTTCAGACATAATTAGTGTATGGAGGGAAATATTCAATTCATTCTTTAATTCATCTATAACATTGACATTTTCTCTCCCCCTCACATAAATCAAAATGATGACATGAACTGTGGAGTTTTTATTTGTTATTATGCATGTAAAAAATGTGTAACAATGTATCCTTGCTAGTTGAATTTGATGTAATAACTTTCAGAAAATTTATGTATGATTGCATCATGGGGTAGTACAAAATATCTCAATTATAAAAATTATAAGATATGTACAATAGTTGATAAGTGATTTTGAAGAGTTGGTTGTCTATAAAAACTGTTCCATATGCATGTACCGTAAAATAAATATTCAGTGTTGAGATAACTATTGCTCATGAACACCTTTTGTGGGAAAATATTTGTAAAAACTTGCAACTACTGTAACTCATTTTTGGTGTGTGGTGTTTTACAGAGATACGTCATATCTATTCTCAAAAAAAAATATTTTGGAAGTTTTTTTGCATTTTTTTTTTGTGCCCCACTCTTCTTCCTGGTGTGGCTACCTAATATATATAAATTTTTTCAATTTTTTTTAAAAAGAACATGCAAAAAACTCCAAATAGGCAAAATGGTCCGAAATATGCAAAATAAATTCGGGTTTCGTGATGTGTCAGCCACAGCCGATTTGCTCATTTTGCGTGGAATGACCCTACACATAAAAGATACTGAGAATACCATAAAAGGATTTTTTTTTCAGTCTTCAAGAAATATAAAAAATAAATGGTTTACAAGTGTAATGGTTACGTTTCGTGAGCGGCTAGGAGCCCCTATTCAGGGCGTGTTCGTAACACGTTCTCGCCTTTTTTCCGAGGGAGATGTCGGAAAAGAAAGTGTTAGATTCAGATGGGGGCGATCTAACAAGATGCCGTTAAGGCCATCGACCTTCAAGTTGGAGAGGGACGTTTTCTCCCCTGGGTAGAAAAAAATGCGCGGGAGGATTCGGGTAGAAGTGGGGGTTCGCTGCCGTTACTCAAAAGCAATACGTTGTCTTTTTACTTAAAGCTTGTTCTTTACTTGTAAATGCTTATTTTTGATCCCAAAATATAAAAGGTTTTAATCCTTAAAAATTAGTAGTTCCGTTTAATTAATATGGAAGGACTTCACTGAAAGGGACCGTCGTTGTAGTGAAACTTTGTTTTAAAAGCCCTACTTCGGATATATTTACCAGTCATTTTAATTAGCAGTTATATTAGCACAATTCGCCACCTCATTCCATGATCTAAACGTTGGTGGTTACTCATTTTTACTGTTACAATTTGAAATAGCATAGACGGAACAAGGTTTGTTGAATGTGTGTGTGGGGGGGGGGGAGTTCTCCCGAAATGTATGAACTGTACCCCCAGTAAAAAGGCTGAACAATCCATCAGGAAAAAATTCAGGACAGTTCACTCTCAGGCAGTTACCCGTATTTACTTCAAATAAGAAAGCCGACAATTTAAAAGACCCTATATTGTAAATAATCAAAATAAAAGCAATGACAGATTTGTTGCGATTTGTTGAATGCCCTTAACTTCAAACGACATTTCCGTCAGTTGGTATGGCGCTTCTTGTCCACTTTGGGACCTAGTGCCATAAAACCCTAACATCCAATCCGTCAGTCGGTCATAAAAATCAATCGTTTTTTTCGAAACTGTCCAAGTGGGCACCCAAAAGAAAGGTGATCGCGGAATCGTTTGCCCGTCAAAGACATGTTCGAGCCCTGAAGGGTCTAGGGGGTGAAGCCACTATACAGCAATTTCTTCGAAAATAGATAGTCATCTCGTGGCATTCAAGTTCGAGCACCACGTGCATTCATTTTGGGAGTAGAACAGAACCACTTTGAAGTCGTAAAAAAAAAAAGCGATAAGCAAGCAATAGAAAGCGATACTGGGCCACTTTACTCCACGCATTCAAAGGAAGAATTTAATTTTTTGGTACTTTCAATGGTAAGAAGGTAGTGAAACGAAGAAGTAATTTTTTCTTAGACAGGCGATTTGAAAGGAAAAGTGTTCGTGGGACGTCAAAATACTGAGGGCGCTTGAGTTCAAAGGTGAAAGGGGATGGGAAGATATATTGACCTATTGGAGAAAAGACTGAAAGGAAAGAGGGATGTAAGGGGACTGGTCTCTGTAGAGAATTGTGTTAAGGGGGTTAGCTTTAACTATCGTGACAGGAAATGAAATTAGAAACCAAAGTTGTTTTAACGGCACTGTTTTAATGTTACTTTTAAAGTTAAAATTTTAAAAATGTTCCTTGATTGTGTGGGGGGGCGAAATATACCTTTTGCCCCTTCTCCTCAGTGACAGGGGGGGGGGGCTTAAAACCCCCCTGCCCCCCCTGTTGGCACGTGCCTGAGCAGGAGCAATGGAGATTAATTCAACAAGTTTAGACACTTCATCCATAAGCTCCCTAATTACACTCGACTCTGCCGCCAACTTCTGGCAGATATCAAATGTTGACACAAACTTTTCTTTTATTACACTAGATAACAGAACCAACTGGGGTTCCAATTTTTCCAGATCGAATTCACTTGCATGAACACACAATTTTTCTTGAAAGGAAGTACCTTTTTAAATTTCTTCTTTTGCTGCATCTGTAAGCACTTCTAATTTGACAAGATTCACCATTCCTGGTTGATGGAATCGTTTTTCAATTTTGGTGGTTACTGTGTCAACCACTTCAAACAAGCATTTTCGAAGGCCAACAGTTTTATTGATGTTGGCGGGGGTGAAACTTTCAGAATTGCTGGAGTATTCATACCGACATAGAAGCTTTCTTTTTCGAGATGACTGTGGCAGCTTCAAACCTAAGAGTTCAGCAGATTCTTTTGTTCCTGCACCCAAGTCTTCAAAAAGTAGTGAAAAGTCCTAGATGCTTATTGGTGACACAAGTCCAAGGAATAGTTGTTACAATGAACAAATAATAATTTTGGTTGAACATCTTTAATGAGCTTTTTGACACCATTTAAATGACCACACATATTCCGAGCTCAATTAAATCAGTGTCCTCTAACTTTTTGAAACCGTAAACCAAGTAAACCATCACATCCTCAGTGACATGAAATAAAGTATTAGCCTTAGTATCTTTTATTGAATTGCCCATGAAGTCTTCTCTCACTTCAGATGTGATGGGATTCATCTGAAGTGAGAGAAGACTATATGTGATGGGATTCATCCATTTCAGACGTAAGCTGAATTGCCCCCCCCCCTCTTCTGTTGGCGAGTGCCTACGTGCGTGAATCCTTAAATGAACTTAAAAATTGTTTCAGAATTTATTTTAGAAGCTTATGCACCCATGTGGTATGTGGTAAAGTGTTATCGTTCCTGCAAAGAGGTTTGAATGTTTTTAAAGCGATACGTGCATTCTTGTTCCTCAAGTGACAAACTAAAAGATGTTATTCAACCAATCATTCAGCAAAATGTATACTTCCATCACCCCGAGAGTATGCTCCTTAGAATGATCAGTGACGACGGTCACCATATTCCCAAATTGAGACTAAGGAGAATTTTCTGAGTGCTAAGAGGGGGATCGACTAAAACAAAAACATAATTTTTAAAATTCTAAACTTAAATTTCGATGCAATGAATTTCAACGAACTGAAAAATTGGCAAGACTGATGTAGCTCACCCATATTTTAACAAGCATTTCAAACGAAGACTCGTGAGAGAAGACTACATGTGCTCACTCATGTAACTACATGTGCTCACTGTGCTACCTAAGCTGTACAGATATTTTCAGTTTCTTTGCTACCCTTGTAATACTTGAGGTTGAAAGATGCGTACAATTGGAATCAGAGGAATAAATAACATTGGTCTAGGAGCACATGATTGCTTCATCAGAGCTAAGATAAATTCACGACGAATTATGCGAAAATTGTGATAATTAGAAACAGTATAAACTAGTTTGTGTTTACTTTAACTTAAGCTTGTGTTTTTAACTTCCGATCGAGCAGGACTTCGATAAGGATATCGAAGTATAATCAGAAAACTATAATAAATATCTCTGTAGAAAGATTGTAAGAAACCCATGCTAAAACATACCTTTGACGCTGAAGACTAGTCAAAACTCCGAAAACTTTTGGAGTACTGAGGAGGGAGCAGTACATCTTCTATTCGAATTAATGAATTTATCGATGCCGTCAAAAAAGGAAGCTAATTTTGCACGCCAGTTGATCGCCTCAATTGAACGCCTCAATTGCACGCCTCAATTGAAAATATTCTTAGATGATTCAAATTTTTCCTTGCCCAAAGCAGATCGTAAATTATTTTTGATTATAGGTAGTTTACTGAATCCTTTCACCAGAAGCCACAGTGATGGGAAGAGAAAACAAAATTCTTAAAGTTATGCAAAGTTCTGGGGGAATAGATTGCAATTTTAATCTATAGATATCATTTAAAGGGAGTGGAAGACCTTTATTTTCTAATTTGGGTTAATGTGAAAAAGTAGCTTCGCGAACGGTCTTGTACATCTGAATTTCATTGATGAAATTGTGGCTTAAGTCATCTGGATAGCTTTCAATTAATTTTTTAGGTGCGTTGTTGTCATTAGAATTAGAATTTATTTTTAATATGGCTTCGAATGCATTGCATATGTTTTTTCATTTGCTCATACCTTGATTATAACTGAGAAACTATTTTATTGATTACTATATAAAAAACTTAACTTTTGAATTTTGTTTCTTCGGTTTCTAATACTTTAGGCATTTCTCTTTCCACTTCAAAAGCTTCCTTTTCCGTCCTCTTTTTTTTGGAAAATTCTGCATCTATACCCATAATAGAAGCTGTCTCTTTAGCTCTATTTATACAGACCATTGTTTACTTAAATCTTTATCTATTGTTTCAGTTAACGCTTTAATGTTATTCATTTCGATATCAAGGGAGATATATTATGATTGAAGGGTTAAATTTCTTGTACTAATTTGCTCTAGTATGTCCTTCCAAATATTTAGCTGAATTAAAGTTTCAAATTTTGAAAATAATTGAGGAATCCATTTACTCTTTCGCCGTTTCCTCTTACGATAAACTACTGATTTTTCACACATTGAAGGGCCTTTAAAACGTCAGGTAGTTTTTCAGTTATAGGTTTCACTGCCTCAATTGTTGCACTGCATCTTGTCTCACAAAGACCGTGTAGAGACCTCCCATCAGTGTGTTTTAGAAGCAGTTCCCATGGCCGTTGGCTCGCACTAAAATAAATTGTAAAGCTGGTTTATAAAGTTGAAGAACGTGCTTACTACTTCATTACTCCTTGTGGCCAGGCCCGCCGCTAGCTGTTTGTTTGAACGCCTGTGTGCAATATCGATTATGCCGCCCCCGGTGTGATTGTGACATCATGTCGATTGGATCTCTTCGCAATTCGAATTTGGCCGCATTTGGCAATGACGAGGCCATCACGGCGTTGCTCGTAGTGTTGGTTTACCAAATGGGATTTCGTATCAATCAAAGGGGGTTAGCGAGCAGTGGTCTCACCTGACCCCACGAAAAGAACTGTTACGGGTAACGCAATGCTGGCCAAGCAGTGGCTAGTTACCATATAAATATTGATCTACAGAAATTGAACTCGTCTTGAATTTATGCTATCAGCGATAAGTAGGCTTTCCAAGTTTACGAGTAATAATCGACCCACTTAATCGAGTTTATAAAAAGTTTATAGAAATTCCGTATAAAGGAACTGTAAAATTAAATTTGTATTTCTAAAAAATACATAGAGTTTTGGCTCAGATGTTTTGTAAGAATTTTGCATAGCCAGTACTGACTACGTGGTCAAACACGAACTTGGCCGGTTTTTTATTTCAAATTTCGTAAATATTTAATTGTATATGTGCTACAAACAGATGATTACTAGGCGCAGCAATTATTATGATAAGCCGATAAATAAACGTAGGTACCAAATTTTTGCACTTATATTTTCACTGACATATGATACATTGAATTATAATCACACTAACCAAGTTAAATTATCCTTAATTATACCTAGACCAACGTCAGACGAAGTATAAACAAAATAATTGCAACTTGATGTGCGATAGTACTGTTCGAATGCGTGTACAAACTGAGAACGAAGCTCTGTGGGGATTCCTAGCCTTTTCCAGACGGGGAGGTTTCAACCAGATTTCGCTTGAAGACGGGAGAAATGGAAGAATAGATTTCCCCCTTTGTTGCGCGCATCCGGTCCTTATCTTTACTATGGTCAGGTCCCCTGCGGTAATTGGAACCGCGGACGGTCCAAATTCCCAGTTCTGAGAAATTTCCGTTTTCATACTACCAATGTAATCTTTCTCAAGAGCGCTGCAACACGTGACAGGTTTTGTAAACCCCTCTCCAAGGACGATGGTTTTATTGTCCTACGGAGGGGCACATCCTGTCAATTTGAATTTGGAGAATGGATACTTTGAATTTTGGAAAGTGATTGCGAAACATAATGGATCAAGAAACTGCTTTACAGCTGAGGCTACTTAATAGTTTTAAAAATTAGTCCACAAATTATTCAGAAATAATTTGCTGCTGACCCAATGACTTTGAATATTACGTGATCGATCGCTAGATTTGCCCCCACCTGGACGTGCGGTCTACGCCCGCTTACGGCGGGCCTGATCTGGACACGGACCATCTGAGTCACCAATCGCTTGACATGGGTGAAAACAAAAGTAGAGAGTGCATCGGGGTTGGTGCACGTTAAATCTGTAGGTGTCAATTGAATGGGAAATATACCGACCCATTTTGATGAAGCCAGTGGCCTCGAATTCAATTTCCGACCCAACCAATTAATCCTACAGACGGTGTTCAGATTCTGCGATTGAAAAGGTTAACATAATGTTCTTCGCACCAAGATTGACTACGTTTCATCAGCATCCCTTTTAGAAAACTAGAGTTTCACTGCATCAGTAACCCTTTGCAGTCATTCCCATGTGTTCTTTTTAAACAATATTTGCTCAATGAGTGTATCATAATTTGTTCAAAGCGTTGATAGACAGGAATGAAAAAGATACCGGCCTCGAATTCGATCCACTAAATAATCCGATGAAGGGGTCTGCGATTGAAAATGAAATTTCAATTGGCTCATTCGATCGACACCCTGAAGTTTTTAACTAAACGTTTTTCTCACACATCAAGCAAACTCAGGCACCGCATGCCCAGGTAGCACAACAACATTGGCCAACATTCTACCAATATTGGCCAATGTTTTGAATGTCTGTGAATGTCGGAATTACGATATCTGTCGACATTGGCAGATATCGTTTAGTTTTATAAAACGAGGCCAAATTCGATGCCACAAATGCTTGGAAGATTGTGGATCCAATTCGTGTAATACAGGAAGATGGGGTCAATTGTGGTGTATTTTTGTGTTATGTTCATCAATTACTTAGCTACTCGAATATCAACAAACCTTTTGACACTTCGGAATTCAGAAAATATATTTCTGATATTTTAAGTGGAACAGTTACATTCAAGAAGCTGAAGAAACTAAAATATAATCAATTTTCAGAGTCTTGTGTCTGTAATTTTTTTAAATATAATCATATTGATAAAACCAATGTTTCAAATATGGTAGTTAAAGTGAATGGTACAGAACTTACAAATTTTATGCTAAAGTCATTAGATCTAGATGTAACATTACAAGAAGAAAGCATTTTATTTCAAGCCTCTCGGTGCTTTAAAAGGGGATGGCTATACGACACAATTGTAGATTCTTTTATTTTTAAACTTACAGAAAATTCAAACCGTTTTATGTTTATTGAGTCCGTATCTTCAGCTGCACTTTCACAAACCAAAGAAACATTTAAATTCTTTCAAATTGGTACTGTAGTCAAAGGAAACATTTTTTTCCCTATTAATCTCGATAGTCACTGGGTGATGTTATTTGTTGATACTGAAAAACATGTATTTGAGTTTTACGATCCTTTTAACAAAGCTCCCAGTAAAAATTGTTCAGACTTAATTAGTAAATGGAGGGAAATATTCAATTCATTCTTTAATTCATCTATAACGTGGACATTTTCTATCCCCCCTCACATAAATCAAAATGATGATATAAACTGTGGAGTTTTTATTTGTTACTATGCATATAAAAAATTGAACAACGTATCCTTGTTAGATGAATTTGATGTAAAAACTTTCAGAAAGTTTATGTATAATTGCATCATGGGGTAATACAAAGTATCTCAATTATAAAAATTTTAAGATATGTACAATAGTTGATAAGTGATTAGAAGAGTTGGTTGTCTATAAAAATTTCCATATGCATGTACCACTGTATAAATATTCAGTGTTGAGAACATGAACACCTTTTGTAGAAACATATTTGTAAAAACTTACTACTATTACTTATTTTTGGTGTGTGGTGTTTTACAGAGTTACTTCATATCTATTCTCAAAAAAAAATATTTTGAAAGTTTTTTGCATTTGTTTTTGTGCTCTACTCTCCACCCTGGCGTGGCTACCTAATATATATATATATATATATATATTAGGTTCAATTTGTTTTTAAAAGAACCTTACTGTGTCTTCAACATTCCAGGGGCAGTGAACAGATCAAGCAGGAGCTCAGCTTAGCAGCCTACCAACCAATGAAAGTCTCAAGAGAAAGAAAAACGACCCCTCCCCTCTTCATTCGATGCTTTACTGATGATGCTTCACTGAGAGCCATAACAAATCTAAGAATATTGAAAATGTTTCTTTAATTAATAAAAAAAATTTGATTTTGTTTATGTGACTTGTGTTTTATTTGTGAATTCTGAGGACTTGAATGCTTATTAATAACGTTTTTGCAATTTTAATGTTTGCTAAAATCAACTTTTATAGATTTTTGAAAATGTTTGTATGTTTTGAAGTAAGGTTAATTTTATGTCTTTAAACTTCAATATCTTGAAATGTGTATTTTTTTCCATGAAAGGAAAATTTTTTCAGTCTTCAAGAAACATAAAAATATTAGTTTACAAGTTTAACATACATTATAACCTATTTTAACGCAAGCATTTCCTATCTGCTGAGAAAAGTTCATTTTAATTGTTAAAAAATATGAAAATGTTAAAAAAAAAAGTTGAAAAATAATTCTACAAATTTTAAGTTTTTTGAGAGGACCTGACACCTTAAAAATTATTTTAATGACAACACTTTGGACAAACTTTTTGCAGTTTCGTATACCAGAGAATTGTACATAAAAGTTTAAACTATCAATTTTCTTCAAAATGTGTTAAAACATTTTAAATTAAAAAAAGGGTTGAAAAATTCAAGATATTTAAAAGTGTATCTTCTTTTTTAATTTTTATGATATATATAAGCTTGAATTTTTTTTTATAGTATTCCTTTAACTATAATCTAATATTACAGGTATGGAATTGAAGATACATTGAATAGATCTTGAGGTAAAAAATAAAACTGAAACACTACGTAAAATATTAAAAAAAACCGTCGCTTTATTATTTAATTAAGCGCACATTTATTAGTAAAAATAATTATACTCATCTATATAAATAAGAATGGAGTGTTTGTTTGTACATTCAATATTTTCGACGCATTTCAAGTTTTCTATCCGTTTTGGACCCTTCTGATGCCGAATCCGCCCTTTTCTCGTTTGGTGTCTGTCTGTCTGTCTGTCTGTCTGTCTGTCTGTATGTTGTGCCCTATACACGTCCACGCGGTTTAAGATATTTTCATGGAAATTTGCATACAGAGAGTACTTATCTTGATTTAGTGAGTGGAATTGGTTGCGAAAGTCTGTCTGTCCGTCTTTCTGTTCTATGCTCGATTTTGTGTTTGTGTGTTTGTGTAGGCATCACATGAATTGTATTCCAGATATTTGATTGCATTGTATTTTATTTTATACATTATCTATTAATTTAGTGAATGCAATATTAAACATTTCTTTATTGTTATATTTAGACGAGTTTCATGCTAAAACACCTGAGTAAGTATACTTAAATCAACCATAATTTGGTAGTTTTGGAAAAATTGGAAAGTCTATTGAATATTACGATTAATTCGATTGCTTTACCAGTACTGCTAAAAAAGTAATTATTCTTCAAAAAATTATTTTTTTTATGGAATTTCATTTCTGATAAGTCATTTATTTCGAGTCTTATTTTTATTCTTTGCGCAATGAAAACGATTTCCGAAAATTTAGGACAGACGATATTTTTTAATGAAACGAGAATGAACACGATCGCGCGAGCAGTGATATTTTTTCTGGTTCTTTCGCTCTGAATTAATTTCACATTTCTAAATTTTGTACACTTTTAGTTGTAAGTTGTGGCAACTGTGCGAGATCAAGAGATAAAATTGAATCACAAATTAATATCTTTGGAACAATTTTTTACGACATCTTTTATTTTGTTTTACTTCGCTGTTTCCTGTTTTAAATATTTATTATTTTAATAAATGTGTTTTCCTTCTCATCATACCCAACAGCACCACAAAGTATTAGACTTGAAAATGTTAGGTAAGTCAGTATAAATTTTCAGTAAATTTTAAGTGTAGTTATGCCGTTATTTAAAGAATAATGCCGTTATTTAAAGAATAATGCCGTTATTTAAAGAATAATGTCGTTATTGAAATAATAATAATGTTTAAAAATCCAAACTAGAACTTTTTCCAACATTAAAAAATTCGTTGTAGTAATGACAGGAGAAGATTGCAAAATTTCACAATGTCGAATACCGGAGGCAAGAGTGCCACAGGTAAAAAAATATTGTTTTGTTGACTATGAGTGCGAGAGCACTCGCCGTAAATCGTAATTTTAATTAATTGAGTTGCACATGAAAACAACTTAAGAAAGGGAATTCCAAATCTTCCTATAAATCGTCTTTTATAGTAGTAACCTTAGTATCACCTTTCGTCTTTTTGAGCTTTGTCATACAGCAATTGTGCGATGTATGTGAAATGTATTACATGAATGGATATGCATTTGTAGGATTTGTGTCCAAAGTAAGTTGTAGAAAATATAAAGATGGCGAAAGGTGTTAAAATAAATTTTTACTCTACAAAAAACGTAAGTCATTATATATTTTGATTATCTCTTCAATCTAGAGTAAACGAATTCAAACCGAGTAAGGTCGGGTATTTTGCTAGTAATAACTAAAAATGCATACCTGTATTTCTATATATCATGTAAAAAAATTTGATAGGAAATTAACAAAGCCTTGGCATTTGGAATTTAAATATATATACAAAAAATAAAGTAGGAGAGAAAGCAGTTCAAATTATTGAAATTATAAATTTAAAAAAATGAGCTACTTTCTACATATAAGTGAAGTTTTGAACTTCCGTGGATCATAAGTGCCTTCCTTTTTTTAAGAGCCATTTCCTTTGTTCTGATTGCTGTTTTCACTAATTTTTGAACGTTTGAAATTTGGCACTTAAATTGTTCCTTCGCTGATAGTTCTTTCAAACATCGATCATCTGTCCACGTATAAAAAAACTTCAAGTCATTCCACGTGAAATGAGCAAAAAGCGGGAAAAACCTGTGGCCGTATGGTAATGGATTTTCATAAAATTCGGTACAGGGGTTTAGTTTATGCATAAATAACGATATCCAAAAAATTTAGGTTCAAAATTAAATATTTTCAAAGTTTGAAGCATTTTAAGGACTTGCAACTTTGATGAGCTGTGTGAGATCGCTTAATGTTGCATGTTTGAAGTTCTGTTTCTCAAAAACTACTTAACGTAGACAAACTTGTTTTACATCTCTATAATCTGTACAAAATTGTCTTTTTTTCACTTTGTCAACAACAATTTTAAACATCATATTTAATCCAAAATTTTGTTTCAAAAAATGGAAAAGTGTTATTTTTGACAGAATTTTAAGCATTTCTTTGGGCTAAATAAATGTTACGACATTTTTAAAATTCATGCCAGTTACAGTGCTAGGTATGATAATATCTATATAAATAAGAATGGAGTGTTTGTACATTCAATATTTTCGACCCATTTCAAGTTTTCTATCCGTTTTGGACCCTTCTGATGCCGAATCCGCCTTTTTCTCGTTTGGTGTCTGTCTGTCCGTCTGTCTGTCTGTATGTTGTGCCCTATACACATCCACGCGGTTTAAGATATTTTCATGAAAATTTGCATACAGTGAGTACTTATCTTCATTTAGTGAGTGGCATTGGTTGCGAAAGTCTGTCTGTCGATCTTTCTGTTCTATGCTCGATTTTGTGTTTGTGTGTTTGTGTAGACATCACATGAATTGTATTCCAGATATTTGATTGCATTGTATTTTATTTTATACATTATTTATTAGTTTAGTGAATGCAATATTAAACATTTCTTTATTGTCATATTTAGTTGAGTTTCATTCTAAAACACCTGAGTAAGTATACTTAAATCAACCATAATTTGGTAGTTTTGGAAAAATTGGAATGCCTATTGAATATTACGATTACTTCGATTGCTTTACCAGTACTGCTAAAAAAGTAATTATTCTTCAAAAAATTATTTTTTTTTATGGAATTTCATCTCTGATACTTCATTTATTTCGAGTCTTATTTTTATTCTTTGCGCAATGAAAACGATTTCCTAATATTTGGGACAGACGATATTTTTCAATGAAACGAGAATGAACAAGATCGCGCGAGCAGTGATATTTTTTCTGGTTCTTTCGCTCTGAATTAATTTCACATTTCTAAATTTTGTACACTTTTAGTTGTAAGTTGTGGCAACTGTGCGAGATCAAGAGATAAAATTGAATCACAAATTAATATCTTTAGAACAATTTTTTGCGACATCTTTTATTTTGTTCTACTTCGCTGTTTCCTGTTTTAAATATTTATTATTTTAATAAATGTGTTTTCCTTCTCATCACACGCAACAGCACCACAAAGTATTAGACTTAAAAATGTTAGGTAAGTCAGTATAAATTTTCAGTAAATTTTAAGTGTAGTTATGCCATTATTGAAAGAATAATGCTGTTATTTAAAGAATAATGCCATTATTTAAACAATAATGCCGTTATTGAAAGAATAATAATGTTTATTAATCCAAACTGGAACTTTTTCCAACATTAAAAAATTCGTTGTAATAATGACAGGAGAAGATTTCAAAATTTCACAATGTCGCATACCGGAGACAAGAGTGCTACAAGTAAAAAAAATATTCTTTTGTTGACTATAAGTGCGAGAGCACTCGCCGTAAATCGTAATTTTAATTAATTGAGTTGAACATGAAAAGAACTTAAGAAAGGAAATTCCAAATCTTCCTATAAATCGTCTTTTATAGTAGTAACCTTAGTATCACCTTTTGTCATTTTGTAACTTTGTCATACAGCAATTGTGCGATGTATGTGAAATGTATTACATGAATGGATATGCATGTGTAGGATTTGTGTCCAAAGTAAGTTGTAGAAAATATAACGATGGCGAAAGATGTTAAAATAAATTTTTACTCTACAAAAGACGTAAGTCATTATATGTTTTGATTAACTCTTCAATCTAGAGTAAACCAATTCAAACCGAGTAAGGTCGGGTATTTTGCTAGTCACTGATAAAGTTTGGAAGTCGCATTTTAATTCGTTCATCTTCAAAATAGCTAACGAAAGTAACAAAATGACAATTACCTACTATAAATATATATGAAAAATCAAATGAAGGACAGCTCTGATAAAATCGACACTTGACAAGAATACAGTTTAATATGTTTATTACTTGAAAAAAAAAATCGGGATTGTAGTCAAGTCCTAAAGCAACAAACCGACCAACCGGTATAGTGGTTAAGGAGTTAGCCTCTAGATCGGAAGGTTTCTGGATCGAATCCGGGTCCGGTGTTTGTAATCGTATGGTGTAGAGGCGCCTGGTGCACCTTAAATCTGTCGTGGCCAAAAGTCCTCACGTTGAGTTAGTGTGGAAGTTTGGAGAGTGGAGTGCCAGCTCAGGTATTGCTTCGTCATCTGACCGTGATTCAAAATTACGAGGTGTTGTCCTCGAATCTTTCCCTTAAGGGATTGATCCCGGACCGTCGTCAATAGCCCGTTGCGTTGCTCTAGTACGATGTTAACTAATAATTACCAACTACCTAAAGCAACAATAATAAAATCAAAATCGCAGCATTTGCTTCCCAGGATGCGCGGGGATGGATATGAGTAGAAGTGGGGGTTCGCTGCCGTTACTTAAAAGCAATACGTTGTATTTTTCACTTAAAGCATGTACTTAACTTGTAAATACTCATTTTTGATCCCAAAATATAAAAGGTTTTAAACCTTAAAAATTAGTAGTTCCTTTTAATTAAGATGGAAGGACTTCACTGAAAGGGACCGTTGTTATAGTGAAACTTTGTTTTTAAGGCCTCACTTCGTATATATTTACCGGTCATTTATATTAGCTGTTAGTTAGAACGCACTACAATCAGTGTGTATTCTTATGTACCAGCCTTGTTGGGCTTGAGCCTGTCGCTGGTCGTCAATATTTGTATTTGTATATATAGAGAGAGATACGGGAAATATATATAGTATGTTAATTTTTTGTACAAATTTCGATCGTAGTGAAAAAAAATCTTTATTTCTTGAGCAAGGTTCAAGGAAAAGAAGCAGATCAAATTGGGGTCAGATGGTGTTGTAAAATGCGTTGTTTTTAGATAGTTAATTAGGTAAGTAGGTTGTTAATTAACATCGCAATGGAGGCAACACGGCAGGTTATTGGCAACGTAGCATAACAATTTTCCCCTAATTTTATCAAAACTGGCCAATTTGTTTTTTAATCATAAGTTACGATGCTCTGCAGTGCAAAGTTCCCAAATTACCAAAAACACTTTTTAAATAACACATCTTCTATGTCAATGAAAAAATATTTAACTTCGAAAGTTATCGACAGAATTTCAAATTCTGAAAGTATGCCTTGGTTTTAAATAAATAAAGTTAATATGTGGATGCATATGTGGGAGGCGGAAGGTAGAATGCGTATTAGGTGGGCCGAAAAAAAATTTCAAGTCGTAATACCGCGGAAAAGTTGCGAATTCGGGAGACTAAAAAGGGGTTAAAAATTAAATAAAATCGGTTTATATCTTCCATCGCCCCGAGAGTATTCTCCTTACAATGATCAGTGACGACGGTCACAATATTCACATATTGAGACTAAGGATAATTCTGAGTGCTAAGAGGGATTATATAACTAAAGCAAAAACATAATTTTTAAAATTCTAAACACATAAATTTCGATGCAATCAATTTCACCGAACTGAAAAATTGGAAACACTGATGTAGCTCATAAATATTTTAACAAGCATTTCAAACGAATTACACTTATTCTTTGCAAAATAGTATTCCTAATAATTGTCATTAGAGGAGTTTCATATTTGTCTATTTCTTAAGAAGTTGCCTCCACTATGGTAACTTTCTTTTCTTCTTCTGAAATACAAATTTCAGTTAAAGCCTGTTTAACATGGGTGAAACCAAGTTTTATTGCTAATACAGCATCTGTTCTTGCTTACCATCTTGTATTAGAAACTCTTTTCACTGCATTTAAAGATGCACACTTGTAAAGACGCTGTCACAAGTTTCCTCGAACCCTAATGAAAATACATTTTATGGGCCCCGTGGTATTCCGGGGCCCTCTCTGCTTAAGAGTCATTGACATGAGGTACAAAACAGCAGATTTTTTTGTTTCTCGAAGGCTTCAAATCAGCAACTGTTAGAACGTTCTGTATCACTCACGGAAATCGCGTAATCCCTTACTTTTTCCAAAACCAACCCCTCTCTCGCTGCGGTGTGGTTTCCCTTTCAACTGTCCCATAACTCTTAGCTCCCCATAAGAAAATAACGGGTTTCCGGAGGACTTAGGCCGAAGGCCTTCTCTCTATCTCCTTCTGAATGTTTAATAGGACTGAGCGGAATTTTAGTTTCACTTGGCAATCTGATATGCCCAAAGTCAAGGGTGCCCCGGAGGGGTCTTCCTCCACAAAGAATAAGAAGAGCGGAATTTTAGTTCGGCGTTAAAGATAGACGGTGGGAAACTGTAGCGTCCAGTGAAACCAGCTGGGGTGAGGACCCAAGAAGTGACCCTAGCTCACCCCATCTTCACAACAGGGAGAAGGGCGACGACGGATGTGCAAAAGAGAAAAAGTCACAAGTTCATGAGATCTATTATTTTGCCCCTAAAAGTTTGAAAACGTTGAAAAATTCCATGAGGTTAACCAGATTATGGTATGATTTTGCTTTGAATGTATTTTTTTTGCATAATTGAAAAAAATCTAATTAGTGCACTGCTACAATTTTGCTGAACTAAGACATTTCAATAATTTGATAATGGTATTCAACTAGTTACCACCGTCCCAGCCTAAGCCATTCGCTGTATCGCCACGTAATTTTGAACCACGGTCAGATGACGAGGCAGCATCTGAGCTGGCACCCCACTCTCCAAACTTCTACACCAACCCAAACTGAGGTCTTTTTGGCCATTACAGATTTAAGGTGCACCAGCCGCCTCTACACCATACACTTACAAATATCCATGCCCTGGCCCGGTTTTGAATCAGGAACCTTCCAATAATTTGATAATATTCAACCAGTTACCACCTTCCCAGCCTAAGCCATTCGGTGTATCGCCATGTAATTTTAAACCACGGTCAGATGATGAGGCAACATCTGAGCTGGCACCTCACTCTCCAAACTTCCACACCAACCCAACGTGAGGACTTTCGGCCACGACAGATTTAAGGTACACCAACCGCCTCTACACCATACGCTTACAAATATCCATGCCCTGACCGGATTTCGAATCAGGAACCTTCCAATAATTTGATAATATAATAACTTTATTTTAAAAAGGAAGAAGAATAAAAGTGTATTAAAGCTCAGTCAGGGGTTACATGAACAAGAAAAGTTGAAACTCCTGCAAAAGCTTTTTATCAGAAAAAATTATTATTGATTATTGTTTTATCACCTTTCTTTTACTGAACTTGGTTTTAAATTTATAGTATCTAACTTTACTGTAAATATCATTACTGAGGGCAGAAAAGGGGCGGCAAGTTTCCAGTAGCCCAGGGGTGGCTAACCTTTTACATACCACACGCCAATTTTTTTCACATACGAATTCATATGCGTCTTACAACTCGAGCACCTTTTGTACTGTCTTAAGTTTTCATGGTCCAGGCATATTCTTAATAACCTTTTTAATAAAGGTATGCTTATACACATAATTAACATATTAAAATGAATTAATTATTGCATGTAAAACAATATCTATTACATCACATAAACATTACTTTCCATTAATGACACTTTTGAGACTGGGTTTCGCTAGTCTGAATGTTTGGTGTTAAAAATTTGGCACTGAGAACAGCAGAGAATTTTTTAAATTGAATCAGTCAATCGTGACCTTTGTTTTGCTTTTCATGAATGTTCATGAATGTAAATTTCATTAATGAAAATACTAGTTCACATCTGTATGTCGTTCCTAATAATAACAGCACAATAATTATAGAAAAAGTCCACATTAAGATGGACAGAGAGGTTTTCTTGCCTTTTTGTTAACCTCTACTTGTTCCTTTAAATACCTTTTTGTCTGCCAGACACGAAAGCATACATTTAAACTTTTTCAATTTGTCGGAACCAAATTGTTCTAGAATCAAAAGGAAATATCTGGAATACAATGTTGTCACAAAGGAAATCAAAACACGTATATGCCTTTGGATCTTCTTAATTACAGGCTTATTAGAAGAGTACTTTTCTTTTGTGAATATTAAGAGGTTCTTTTTTTCTATTTAAGTTTAGCTTTCTATTTAACCTTAGTTTATTTTATTTCAAAATGTTTACTATTTAAACTATGAAGTGAGGGCATCCATGCTAGTTTTTAACACGCTGAAAACAAATTTTAAAGTGTTGATTACCCTCTTGAAAGGCATCAGTTCAAACCTCCGTAACCTTCCAACTGTGAAGAATCAGTGTCAAAATTAGCCAAAAAAATGCTTTGAAATTCAACCTCTGCCTGTTTTTAGTGAGTAGAAAGAAATATTTGTTATAGTCAAGTGTTATTCTACTATAGATGCGAACTCCTAGCGTCCTGAGCTCCTTGTATTCCCACAAACGTGAGAGGTAAATATTTCCAATGAGAAATTAGGTAAATTGTTAAAAGAGCATTTACACCAAGCGTGCCATAGGAGTCTGATATCCTTGAAAGTTTTTATGGTAGACCCAGGAACCTCAAACATAAGGGGTAAATATAACGAACAATAGAAATAACCAAATATGCAAAATGATTCGATCTCTCTTAATAGACTACTTTACCAGAAGAGATGTACAGTTCTAGGGAACAGAACACCTTGCGTTCTACCTGTCGCACCCCGGCAAGAAAAGTGATACAAGTCAAAAAATAAAAATCTTGATGTTATGTCATTCAAAAATATGTATGAGGTGCCCCAGCGTGTTATATTACGATTCTATAGAATATAATAGAAGTTACCACCATAAATACTTACCTAAAGCTTTAAAGAAGTCTATATTATTTCAATATAAATTTTATAGTATCCTTTAAGTTGATGTTTCTCAAATTCTGCAATTTTGAGCTGCGTCACTTTTCTTGCCGGGGTGCGATATGTTTGTTTGAGTCCTGGTCTCTCTCTAATATGAGGTTTAAATATTCGACAAATACACTGACAATATTCATAATTGCTTTTCAAAAAATGAATAGTTCTGAAATACCCTTGTATATAAAGTGATGTTCGTTTTATATCTCTCAATAATTTTTAAAAGTTGGCACCACTACATCCCAATTTATACTACCATCTCTACTAGGGAATCCAATTATTTTCAGATAAAAAAGGTCATTCTTCAGGTGTTCCTGAGTAGGAGCAAATTTTTAACCTTTTTGAATAAATTAACATGCATTCTGTTCCAGGATATTTCATTCTAATACTATTAATATTCAATTAAAAAAAAAACAGGTTTAGAAGTTTGATTTCAATCAGTGTTCTTTTAAATTTAAGTCATGATTGAAATTGGCATACCCTGTTTTCAATATAATTTTGGGGTAAACTAAGTACAAGCATATTTTTTAACTTATTTGAATAAAATAAGATGCATCTTGTTCAGTTATTTCATTTTCAAAATCTTTAAACATTACAGTAAGAAAAAAATTAATTTAAAATTTTGATTAAAAACAATTTGATTTATCAAATCATAATTTTTTAATATCAAATACAAAAATTTATTTATGAACAAGGTAGGTAGGTAGTTGATTAAACGTCACACTAGAACAACTCAATAGGCTATAGATAAATGAACTAAATTCACAAAATCAGAAAAAAATCTATAACAAATGCAAAAAAAAAAAAAACTGAAACATATATAAATACAAATAAAATTGTTTTCTTCAAAAATGTTTTTGATTTCCAGAATCAAAAGTCGTCCTTCCAACCGCTCAATACATCAGCCTTATTGGAAATTAATTATCTTCGACTTTATTTCTCTTTTCCGCTCATTCCGGAAGATGGACACACCGGCTAATATAAGGAACAATCTTTCAAAAGATTCGAAATCTTAAAGAATCGATTTTCACACTTGTTACTCGGTGCACCGAGATTTTGGCGTCTATGGTACTAATGTTTTACTTATTTATCGCTTTTCTCCAATTTAACACGCCAAGCCCTTTCTCGCCAAATCGTGCACCCAAAAATTTTGTGAGGACGGGGGAGGGAGTAGGTAACATTGTACTGAAATGCCACCGGTCCCACCAAGCAGGTTAAATAATTTCCTCTCCTATTGGAATATTTGCCTTCATCGTGACATCTTTTCAACACATCTCTACAGTAGCATACTTATTTCTCCGTTCAATGTAATAGTTGAGTACCAATTATAATGAATTTTGTTGATATTTTATGCATGTACACATGACTGACATGTGTTCTTTTGAAACTTCGTGGTCCTATAAAATAACAGTAATTGATCTTCAATCTTGCATACCAGTTATTAATTTAGACTTTGATGTTGAGAAAGATTGCAAGGGTAGCAGCAAACACTTTTACTTGTTTCTGAAAATATCAGCCAATTTCTCTTTTCCATAATTCCATTTGATTTCTTTCTGTAAAAATGAACACAAGAAAGTCCTCTGTAATACACTTCATCTCTGTCTTTATTCACTAACTTCAAATTCTGTAAATTCCCGATATTTTTTGGTTCGTTATTAAGAATAGGGCCAACAATAGCATCTGTTAATATTGTTGGCCATTAAGTTATATCATGTATTACTTCGATGTTTATATGAAGGCGTCTTTCTGAACAATCTCTGTCTTCTGCGTTTTCTCAATCCCTTTTTTCAGGTCACAACTTTCCTCGAACCCTAATGAGAAGATATTTATAAACTTCGGGGCCCCTTACCGCTTAATCCGCCTCTGTGTCAAAGGGCTTTAAATTCCCACTTTGTGCGATTCAGGCTTTGTTTTGTTAAAAATGGCGCTATTGTTAAAACACCACGAATCACTTCTGCATGGGCTCGTCGGATGCGCAGATGTCAAATTACTAAATTCCAAATTTTGCACGCTCTTTAAAAGACAAAAATAAAATTTTTGTGTCAGTTTAATCAGAAACATGTAGTCGACCAACCGGCATAGTGGTTATGGTGTTAGCCTCTAGACCGGAAGGTTCCTGGTATGGATGTTTGTAATCGTATGGTGTAGAGGCGGCTGGTGCACTTTAAATCTGTCGTGGCCGACAGTCCTCACGTTGGATTGGTGTGGAAGTTTGGAGTGCCAGCTCAGGTGTTGCTTCGTCATCTGACCGTGGTTCAAAATTACGTAGTGTTGTCTAAGGTATTAAAAAAAAATAACGTTGTCTAGAGCAACACAACGGGCAATTGACGTCAATCCGGGTAATGGTAATTTTAGTTAACGTCGTACTAGAGCAACACAACGGGCTATTGACGACGGTCCGGGATCAGTCCCTTAAGGGAAAGATTCGAGGACAACACCTCGTAATTTTGAACCACGGTCAGATGACGAAGCAACACCTGAACTGGCACCCCACTCTCCAAACTTCCACGCCAACCCAACGACGTCAATCCGGGATAAACCCCGTAAGGGA
Source organism: Metellina segmentata (assembly GCA_947359465.1). Lineage (NCBI taxonomy): Eukaryota > Metazoa > Arthropoda > Arachnida > Araneae > Tetragnathidae > Metellina > Metellina segmentata. The sequence goes on from OX375874.1 coordinate 55,988,733, forward strand.
AAGATCCGAAGCCAACACCTCGTAATTTTGACCCCTCTTTTCAAACTTCCACACCAACTCAACGTGGACTTTCGACTACGACAGATTTCAGGTCCACATCATGCCAACGAAGCCACGATGGATTTAACGTGCACCAGCCCCTTTGTACATAACGGCTGGATTTGAATTCGCAACCCTCCGGTTGCTAATCCAGTGCTCTTCCAAACGGGCTACCACGTCCCTTACCTTTTGTGAGTAAAACCTTACTTGTGCAAGTCCACACTACTTTGAGTTATCTGTCTTGAAATAGGCCAAATGTGGCCTTTGAGCCATAAAACCTAACCGTATATATTCAAGCTGGTAGTTGGAATTTTCTTTGGCAAATAGTTAGTGATGTTCATTGGAAAAAAAATCGTAGAATAAGGCAAATCAAACAGCTTATAGTATTTTATTACATGCAACAGTGAAGAATTATTACAATCTTCAAGATTTCGAACTCTTGTTTGGTCAGATCTCTGGCCTTTGCGAAATTAAAAACCAACAAACCTAATTCTTTCGATCGGTATTTTAATTAACCTCATACTGAAGCAATTCAACGGGCTATTGTCCGGGAAACATTCGAGGATACCAAGAACTTTGAACCAAGTTCATGAGTATGTTCTTTTATAAGTGAGCAGTAGGAAACTCGATCACTGTTAATATTTGTAATGTGTAGCTATCAAAGGAGAAAATCTTAACGCGTTTAATACAAATTATAAGTATATACAAATTAAATCTTATAAAAATTTCAATTGAATTAAAATTTGCATTATATTGAGTAAAAAATTGCAAAAATTTACATTTGTTTTGAATGAGGATGCATATTTTTGTGTCACAAGAATTGTGATATATTATTAAAAAAATTCAAGTAAAATTTAAAAGTATTGATATTGCATAATTGTACTTGCACCTAAAGCTTAGAAAATCAGTTCACAGTACCATCTAGATATTGAAAGAAAAGATAAAAATAACTTGTTTTCACTTAACCCCATTTTAAATAAACACTAGTCTTTATAGATTAAGATTATCTATACTACTCATTCTAATATAATTACATCAGTGATTTTCCTAATGAAACGTCAGGTACAATATATTTATTTGGAGTATTTTCAAGGTACAAGGCAACATGTAGAAAATCAAATTAACAGATAAAATATACAGTAAGTTCTTGAAGTGCAATATTATTTGTGTAAGCAACTATTATAAATCGTAACATTGATGATATCTAAAATATAAGTTTCTATCTGAATTTTAAGCAGAGTTCATAGAAATTCTTCAATTGGCTAAGCTACAATTTTGTTAACATCTAAAGTACAACTAGTGCGTATTAAAAAATTACAATTAATTTTATGGTAGAGTAAACATGTGGGTTATGTTGGTATTTAAAAAATATTTTGATAGTTCTAAACATTAATATATATTTAAACATACTTTCCAAATCTAACAGGGAAACAATACGCAAATTAAATGCTAGAATACTATGGTGTCATGTTCTATGAAACTGAGTAACCTAATTTTGCAATTGAATCTGAGACCTTGTTCAAAAGTGAATTCTCTATTAGTAGATTTCCAGTTTAAACTGAGTTCCAAGTTTAGTTACTAGAAATAAATGTATGGTTTGAATATAAATTTCTGAAATACCATACAGGTGTTTTTAAAAATTAATGCTAACTTATGATTGGAGAAGTCTTAAACTATTTTTAATTTATACATCCTATTTAAAAATTACAAATTATTTTGAAATTATACGATTATCAACTCAGAAAATTAAACACAAGTGATTTTAAAATTCATTTATTCAGACAAAATGCTGTAGAAACATACAAAATATAAACAAGTTAGCACTATAAGGCAGTTGTAAAGAGACAAATGTACATAAATCTAACTTGAGATGAACTTCAGTTCATGGCAAACTTTTGAAAAGGAAGTGCATTTCAAATATTACGATGAATGAAATTTGGCTGAATTCAATAGGAAAATAGTACTGTAAGAAATACATGTGAGAACAATATCAAAATAAGTAAATAATACATCATATATAATTTTGTTTATTGCAACACTGTAATCCACTACAGCATTCACAAATAAAAATTTATGAACTGAGTGTATAAGATAAAGATGGTATATAGAAACATAACAAATAAAAATAATTCTCAGTATAAATTTTTTAAAAACAAAAAAATATATATACTTATTAAAGTGATTGATGAGAATTTTAACCTTTGGGATCCACAATAAAATAAGCTTAATGTAGACTATTTATACTTTTGAAACTTACATTTTGATTTAAATTCAAGACAAGTGAAAATATAATGCAGGATTACTGTTTCGAGGTATTGGAAGACAACAGACAGTTCCCAGAGACAGGATTTAGACAAATACAACCTCAGACCCTTTGCACATGCGATTTAAAAAAAAATCATGCAGCCATTCAGAAATTGCAAGAAAATTGTTATACTTGCATATGTATTGCATTTTTGTTTCCCGTTAAAATGACTATTTCACAAGACATGTTATGAATGTACCAATTTTGAACTTTGCAGAAACTTTCAGGATAAATTGCAGTTTTAAAGGGAAAAATTTACCCTGAAATAAAGGCAGTCACTCCCTGGAAAATGGCAAGGTCGTCAAAGACATAGAAATAGTGAAGCAATACGAAGATCTTATAATTTATATTTAAAACAAGAGCTCAGTACAGAGTAATAGTAGCTTTAGTAGCATAAATTCTTAAAAATAATAGCAAAATAAGGGTTTTTCTTAAAGTTTGTTTTAATTTCCCACAGCAACTACACCCTCGGCATAGGATCTTCCAAAGCAGTGTGGTTTGGGTTAGAAGAAGGAAGAAGCATTTAACACAGGTTGATGCTTACTTAGCAGAAAAATACTATATGCTGTTATATGCACGCCTTATTGAAGCAATCAGAATGTTTAAATTCACTAAATGTTTTCCTCGATGAAGTAGAAGGTATAAATTCATGACTAAAAGAATGGCACGAATTCATGCTACTTGTTAAAAAATAGTTTGACTTCATTTCCGTTGATCATAGGGACTTAAGTTAATAAAATATACAAACTATTTCATTCATTGCGATTTTTGGACCAAATACGGCTATACAATGGTTTGGCAGTCGCTATACTTCTCAGAAATGATTCTCTGTGGCTTTGGACTAAATTTGCAGGCCGAAGATAACACTCAAAATTTCATACTAAAGAACCTCATGGAGATCATAAAATGTGACAGAAGAACATTTCCAGCTGTAGAACTACTAAGAACAAAGGGTCTATTTAAAGGGACAGTGTTTGAAATAAGTATTTAAAGTAGCTTGAATTGTTGGTCAAAGTTACCATACTTAGCATATTATATAATTTTTAGATATAACAGCAAAATTCAAGGGGGGAAAAACAGCACTGGCATGATATTGAATAGAATAGAGGAGTATTATTAAAATACATGCAAAACAGAAATTTAACAGTGATCAGGAGTTATCGAAATGTTATAAATAAGGTATTTAAAGAATGTTAGTACAAAATCGACAAATCCATTTAAATGGGATGAACCAGATGGGCAGCAATCAAAGTTGTATAAAAAAGTAATCGTAAATAAGTTTAATACCACCTACCCCATTTTGATCTCATAAAAAAGCTTCAAAATATAATTATCCTTACAAAATACATTTATAGCCACAAAAAGGAAAATAAAAAAAATTAACTTCCAGTAAATGAGACACAGAGGAAACGTAACCCTCAAAAGTTGTATTAAAAAAAAAAAACATAAGCATTTCATTCATCACACATTAGATTCATGAAATATAATGAAAAGATAAACATTGTTCAATTCAAATATAAAAAGTACCAGTGCTCGTTTTCTCTCAGGGATTTGAATGTTAGCTCAATAAAATACGTCAGGAATGTGTCAGTATTAATTGCAATGCTTTAATAATTGCTAAGAGGCAATTCATTTTACACATTTTCAAATTTCATACAAATGGTCTCGAGAGACGGAAACAAGGACAACATTTATATCATGATACACTTTTAACTTAAAAACAGTGAAACAAATATTTCAAAAATGAATAATTAAGTATTAAACCAATTTCTAATCAAGAAAATTATTTTTAGATTTCACAGTTCATCTTTAGCATTAGTGTTTGCAAGTTGATCATTAATAAATTTTGTCAGATCTTTCAAACTACGTTCACCATTGAAAGTCACTAGTTTCGTTTTATCAGCAGCAGGTAGATAATAAATAGTTGGAAAACCAGTAACTTGATATTCAGGGGGATAATCATTTGCTGGTCCATCTATTTTGGAAATAAAAACTTTAGGGTTGTTTTCAAAGACTTTTCCCAACTTTTTATACACTGGTTCTAATTTCTTACAATGACCACACCAAGGTGCATAGAATTCAATAAGAACATCTTTTTTGTTTTTTAGCACCAATTCATCAAATGTGGACCCAACAACTGTAAATACAGGGCCTTTGTTATTCTTTGGAACTGGTTGAGACTTAATATGCTTTGGAATTTCACCTAGAGAAAAGAAATGAATTGGTTTGCAATAACTTTCCAAATAAAATCAAACATTTAAAAAAGTTCATCAATGATCAAAACAGAACTTCAGGCAGATTTTCTGATACTTTAAACATCAAATTAACTCCTTCGAATACAAAACTTTTCTACAGATTTTTAAAGATAAACAACTTTATCACATAAAATCATTTTAAGGAATAGCTATAACATTCTTAGAACAACTAAAGTAAACAACAACTACAGGTGTCACAACAGATTCTAGCTTTGGGAAAAAGTGACATTATTCTAAAAAAAGGGACCAAAAGGGACTAACACAAAATTCCAGGACCAATAGGTAAGTTTCAATGCACAAACTTTAATGTCATTCTTGCATTTCTTACAGTAAACTTTAATGCATGAAACTATAAACCTTTTTTTATTTGGCATACCTTGTTTACTTTCAATCATGAATGCTCTAGAAGCTTTGAAATAAAACATTAGACATTAACATTTAAAGGGGAAAAAACTTGAGTGAATGCTGCAACATAAAAAAATTGAAATAGGGGGACAAATTATCTTAATTTTTTTTTCAGCCTCTTGCTATTGTTTATTTAAATAATCTTCATAACTTTTGTAAGCTATGCGGGCTGAATTAATCAATTCAGATGTGATAGGAACCAAATGAGGTTTATTGTTGAAACTTTTCAATCCATCAGCAATTAAGCTCACGTTTAAAGTCAGCACAGATGTTGAAGCTCTGTCTTCCGTCATTATCTTTGCAGACCTAGAAAAACCTTTCAACTTCTGCATTACCACAGGAAAGTGTCAATGCAGCCTAAATGACAATCACAGCATTTGGATATTTAATAGAACCCTCCACATCTTTACATTTCATAATTTGAGACCAATAATGGTCAATTCTGGTATCATGCTTCATATCTTCAAGTTGAATAAGTGTCCACTAATCCATTAATTTTTCCTTCTCATGTGGTATGGGTAGGGAAGCTGCCGTTACCCCAAACCTCTTTAGACTTAGCTTTAATTTTATCTGGTCTGGTTTGAGACATCCGAAACTTTTCAAAATTCTTAAGATAACTTTTATCCCAAAAATGTACTTTCCTGCAGTAACACACTGTTTACATATCTGTGAAATAAACTCCTCTTTCTCAGGCTGTGATAAATAAGCAATAAGGGCTTTCATTTCATCACTGAAGGGCATATCTTTCACAGGCAACAAACAATTAACACTGAAGGCATCTATTCTTGATAAGGCATCTCAGCATCCACTTTCTAAATGAATCAAATATCCATGTGAAATTAGCGACTTGGCACGAGTCCGAATTTCGTGCTGTTAACAAAGATTGCAAAATCACAAAGGATTTGCCTCCTCAAGCAGAATCCTTTACAAAAGCTGAAAAAACGGAAAGTTGACAAAAAATGGTAAAACGAAAATTGAAACTAGTTTTGCCAAAAAAGGGACCACAGTCGAAAAATAAGGACTTTTAGATTTCAGATTCAAAAAGATACTTTTAGGGAGAAAAGGGACTAGTTGTGAGCTCTGCAAATAACAACTAAAGTAAACAACAACTAAATTTCTTAGTTGTAATTATAGAATTAAATAAATTTCAAAGAAACTATTAAAATTTTAACCTTTGTACATAAATTATAAATAAGCAAAAACTAATGTACTACAAAGTTAAAAAACCTGTCTCTGAATTTCTATTAATTTCTTTATAAATTCAAGATTTTCAAAGCCAGCACCTTTAGTATAAGATAGTCCAAAATTTTTAATTATAAACTTTTTTATACTTTTAGTACAATCGATATTCATTTCAAAGTTTATTCAACCACATTTTAGTGTGAAAAACACATAAAAATGAGTTTCCAATTTTTTAACTACTGTTACTAGATGGTTGAGAGTTGTCAGAAAATATTACTGATAGTTTAACATAGAGTAAAACAAAAAATGTGTACCTTAATGGATAGGATTTGGGGGTGTTGACAAGCGGTACCCAAAATTATCACAATAGATTTATGTTTAAACATCAGTGGCATCAACATCGTGAAATTATTGGAAGAACCCAAATAAGACAGATGCTTCAAATGTGTACAAATATATTTTGAACCATTTACTTTGTTTATCATTTCAATACCCATGCTGCCTGTGTTTTTGTAATAATTATCACTCATATTTGGAGGCAGGGCAATATAAAAGTATTAGTATAGGAATTTGGACCCATCTACTATGCGATCTATTGAGTCTGAGGGTTGAGTTTACCACCACATATTACAGATATATTTGTAACATTTATCCCTCAAGTTGGAGCTCAGCCATAAATATAAAAGTATTGAGAATATTAGTTACTAGCGTAACCAACTTTCAGCCATGAATTTGAGGGAGATTCAGTGACTGCAAATATTTTGCAATAACATCAGTCCACAAAATATTCATGGAATGAAAAATATTCAACAAAACAATTAATTTACATGTAACATACAGGTCACAATATCGTACAAAAATTTACATGTTTCTTTGTCCAAATCCATGTTTTATCTAGTGGTGATGTATTTTTTTTATCATTTGTAAATTTTAAAAACTTGTTACAAGCTGTTCTAATATGCTTTGATTTCTCTGATTAGTCCTTTTATTGCATATCAGTGAAAAACTTTTTGAGAATTTGCATTTGAGTCTGGGATGCATGAATCAAAGTCCAAGATCTTGTTACATCAATCTACCTCTTAAAGCACAGAATATATTGAAAAACTTTGCCTTATACTTTCTGTTTATAAAAAAAGTAGTTTTTCAATATTTAAGGATAAGTACCCGAGTTAAAACTACCATAATGTATGACTATTTATTTCAGAATGTGTGTGGTGGAAATAATATACAATTTAAATTTTACAATCATGAAGATTAAAAAATTTTAAATTGTTATTGACTGTTAATAAAATACAGGAAAAATGAAGGTCAATACAGGAGAAAAAAAATCCAAAACATTAGGTCTAATACAGGATTTTCAGGAAAATAGGGAGAGTTGGTCCCACATAAAAGGCTGCTCATATTATCTATATGTATATTTGTAATATTTATTCCTGTTAATTTTACATTAATGAAAAATAAAATGATAAAAACTAAATTTATTCAATAGCTTAATATATTTCAAGAAAATATAAAAAGTTTAATTCATAATTAATTTTCAACATTTATTGCATATTCAAATTAAACAATAAGTAATACTAACCAGCAAGGACATCTTCGATAAAAGATCTTAGCTCATGTTCCGAGAAGTCTTCTGTAGGTTCCATTCTGTACCTCACATTAGCATTATGAAAATAGCCAACATTAACGTCTTCACCACTATCATCCAAATTTAATTGTTTTAATTCATCTTCATATTCCTTCTCATTGGAAACAACAAATGTTGCTCGTCCTTTAAAATCTTTTGCAACTTTTGCCACCTCTTTACGAATCAATTGGGTTTCTGCAGAAAACAAATTATTAGCTTACAAGAAAAATGAATATTTTCATTGATGTTAAAAAAAAGCACAGTCAAAATAAAACAGCATATATTGAACAAATAAACTAAACTTGACTAGCTGAAACAATGAAACATATAGCCCTTGATCAAACATTATGCTAAAATTTCCAGTTTTAATAATAAAGGCTGTTTAATTATTTGCAGAGTTTAGATGCTGATAAAATGCTGAGTTAAATGGGCTCAACATTGCAGAAATTGTTTAGTCTTTTTTCAATGGTTGGTTAGGATTTCATAATGCTAGGTCCAAATATGGGCAAACTGCAAACACAAAATAAATGAGAACAGAATAGATAACCACAGGAAAGGAAAGAGAAAGCACATGAAAATGCAAGGGGAAAATAGAAAATATGTCTAGGGTACCTTCCTAATCCTTTTTTAAAATTAGTAATAAAAAAACAAGTATGTAGGTTAATTTTTACATCAAAAAGCCCTTGAAAATAGGAAAAGACCTGGAAGGAGTACAGAGGATTAAAAAAAAAAAAAAAAAAAAACCAGTTATTTTCTTATAAAGTTTCTAAGAAAATATGCATATAATAGAAGTTGTACAAGCAATAAAGGAAGTTTTCTCACTAAAAATAGCTAAATAAAAAAATATTCTGAGAAAAAAAATCCATTAGGTATAATGAAGAACTTAAACATTTGTTATTCATTAATGTTATCTACTTACATAGATTTGAAGTTAACAGAGTAAAAAGTGATGGCAATGATAACAAACAGTTTTTATAAGAATTGTGGAACTTACGAACTCTGTGATCAAAACTGAAATCAACATCATAATATACAACAACAAGTGGGTAGGTTTTTTCATACAGCCATTGAGTTTTATGGCTCCTTTCTCCAACTAAAGGTATGGAATGCTCTTGAATAAAATCTGTAATTCCTTGGGAAGTTGCTTGAGTCTATAGATAAGGGCATTAAAAAGTAAGTAAACTCAAAGCAACTTGATAATTCAATGTCAAGAAATATTTAAAAAGTGCTACATAAAAAATAAAACTTAAGCCTACTGATTGTTTAAACATGCTTTTTAACTATAAAACTAAGTTTGGTTTTGAAAATAAAATACATAATGCCAAGACTAACAAATACTGCTATTAGGTTAACCAATATTTTAAATCAATCTGTATAGGAATCAAAGCACTCTGTTATTATTAAGAAAGACTAATTAATAAATAATCCGCTTTATTCCTACAGAAAAAATAGCTGCAATACTTTTGAAATATACACTACCCTACAATAATGGACTGGACGCCAGCGGCTTTTATGCAAATCCAGTGCTTGCACGTGACCTGTTAAGGTTAAATGCAATACGCAAAGTGGTAATGTCGTTAGTTCTGTGTGAAATTGTGTCAATATGTCGAAATGAAAGGAACTAGTGACTTTGAAAGAGGTGTTATAGTTGATTGTCACATTGTGACTTATTTTAGGGTGACTCTGAAGAGTTCCAACATCGCGACTAATAGTCTATTGTACCAAGACCCTTGTTGATCCACAAAACACCGATTGCCGAAATAAATTTCAGCATGTACCTGATTGTAAGGTTGTTCAGTTCTCAGGGTTCCATACAATGGTATCCCAGATATTCAAACCGTTGTGGAGAGTATAAATCAGTTGCACAATACATGTTTCGGACTCTCTTCTACCATCTGACTTCGACATAATGGGTCATCTATAAAATCCATAAGGTTGAGGTGTCTATTCAGAATACAGTGGCCAGTCAGAAGGCCAATAGCTATCCTGATTTCTTTCCTGCTCACTTTCAGCAGTTCCCTCGATCTATTACAGGGAGATTGTTGATTGAGCTCTTTGGCTTGTCTTTGATCATTAGATTGAAGTCATGTATGGTAGGACTCAGCGAGGAGTAAACCTTTGATAGTCCTTCTAACCACATTGTAAGGTAGACCCAAAACAGGCTCTGATCCAATAAATGGCATTTCATATCCTAATTGCTAATTGGTCTGCCATTTTATTACCTTCAATGCCACAATGACCAGGGACCCAGATAAGAGACACTTACTTTCTTTCTTTCAGCCAGATCCACAAGTGCATTGTGACATTCCCACTGTTTTGGAGGAAAAGTAGTGACTCAGTAAGGTGTTTAGGGCTGCTTGCCTATCAGAAGATTTTAAAAAATCCTCTTAACCCCCCCCCTCTCCTATTGAGACAGTTGTAAGTGCAAGCAGAGATCGCTACAACCTCAGCTTGATATACAGTTTATGGAGCAATGAGTCATGCTACACGCTCTTTCCAGTCGAATGGGCGTGCTTGGGTTTGGCGAATGCCAGGTGAACGTCTGTTCAGGGGCACTCAGGAATGAACACCTGAGTGCATCGTTCCAACTGTCAAGTTCAGTGGTGGTGTACTTGTTTGGGGGTGTTTTTCGTGGTATGGCCTGGGACCTTTGCATGTTGTTCCTGGTAAATTGAACGCTGATGCCTACATGAACATTTTGGACAATCAGGTTCTTCCTACGCTATGGAAATTTTATGTAATGGACAAATGTTACTTCCAGGACGACAACGCTCCATGTCATGTTATAGCCTCTGTCAAGCAGTGATATCAAGATATGGATGCAAAATATCTTCCCTGGCCTGCTCAGAGTCTCAACCTAAACCCCATAGAACATTTGTGGGACGAGTTACAGCGACGATTACGGATTAGGGAACCACGTCCGAAATCTACAGCTGAGCTGACGACATTCGTGCAGCAGGAATGGACACAAATACCCATAGCTGTGTATCAAAACCTTGTTGAAAGTATGCCTAGAAGGGTTGCTAGTGTAATTGCAGCACTGGGGGGACCATCCACCTAATAAAGCATGTATTCTTTCCCTTATACCATCACATCTTGCTGTCCGGTCCATTATTGTAGGGTATCGTGTATAATATATATATATATTCAAATTTATAGGGGAGAGAGAAACTACCTACATCATCAAATTCAAACTTTACAGGCTCATATTCAGTTGTGTATATTTCAGGAAGAAACAAAACAATTTTCACACCATGAACACCAAACAACTTTCTAACATCCTTTTGAAAAGAATGTAGGAACACAAATTTTCTTCTCAGGTTAAATGCTAAAAATATACAAGTGGAGAACTAAATAATTATTAAAAACAAAATAAATAAATAAGATATTACTGCCCAAATTTTACACTTCAATTTGGAGCATAATAAAACTACTTGATGCAATATTAAACAAGTATAATTATAAATATCTATATATGTTCACAAAAGCCGTTAACCTTTTTCATAGAACTCAACCAAATTATTATTTTTTTTTGTTAGTTTTAGAAGCAATGCATTTTGAAAGTATGCATTTTCTATTCCAGGATCAGTCTTTTCTTGTCACAAGATAACTAGATATTATTTTATTGAAACAATCCACCAGCTATAGAATTGTGCTCGTAGAAAATGGTTCCAGTTAAACATCATATTTGAATGCTACAAGTAGAAATCTTGATACATGATTTCATGTCCTTTTATCTATATAACAGAATCAGACTAAAATTTCTACCCCCTATTGATATCTGGAATCTTTGCATTTAGAATTTTGTTTCAAAATCATGAAGCCAAAATATTGTTACCTTTTGATCAAGCTATTTAATAACTTTGACCAAGTTCTTGATACAAAGTATAAAAATATATCTAGCAGAATTAAATATAGAAAAAATAAGCAAGGAAAATACTTATTTAAACTACATATTGACATTTCTATAGCTTCTATAATCAACTATGGACAAATATGTAAGCTTGCTTTAAATCTCCATATAATCCATTTCACATACCTCACTCTATAGTAAAAGACAAAAGTAAAAAAAGCCAAGAGAGATAACTATTACAGAAGTTAATTTTAGTTTTGGAGGGATTGTGAATGTCCTTTAAGTTACTTTCCTATAAAAATGACAAACTTGCAACATATTATCACAGTCAGTTTTAATATCAATATTTTTTTTACTAGCACCAGGATTTATTTTAATTTATTTAATTACTTTCGTTTACTAATTTTAATTGCCTTGTAAAGAAACCTATGACAAAATTTTACAAAAATCTTTGAATTACAATGTATGGTTAGACCATCTTATTTTAACATCAACTGTCTTATTTAAAAATTATTTTATAGCTTAGTGCATTTTAAAGGAAGACAAATGGAATTCTAGAAAAAAACAAACTAATATTCTTATTATCAGTGGTTTTTTTGCTTATTCTTTTCGCATAAGACTTGTATCTTCATAAAATGTAAGTTATTATTCAAAATCAAATGTTTAAAATTTTTTTTATCATTAGTCAAATATTTATAAATTACTGATGTTTGGGAAATAAAAAATAAGTTTAAACATAAGTATTAGATTATACTAGATTTAGAGAATAAGTATAAGATTTTTTATTAAATTGTAAATTTTGTGCATATCATTTTTGTGAATTTTTTTCCAGCAATACTGTTAAAACAATGAGTTGTGCATATCACAATATCTATTCAAATCTACACCATTTGACCAATCCCAAACCAAATTTGCTACACTTTAAAAACCTGCAGGTAACCAATAGGCTATAACATCCCAATAAATTTGCCCTAAAAGTTGAAAAGAGGATTTGAAATCCCCATAGGAATAAAGCTTTAAGTCTCTTCTGTACTTTTAGCACAAATAGAAAGAGAGGTAATATGTAGCTTATGTTACCCGGAGGTTTCTAAAAAGTACTAAATTTGGCTTGGATTGGTCAGTGTATATTTGGATAGAGAAAAGACGCCAACTCTGCTTTCAATATATATATGGATAATGAATCATCTCAGATAATATATAGTAAACAAATGATATCCATATGTGCATCAGTTAAATTCTCTGGAAACCAACACAATTTTTTTTGCCATCTTCATCAGAGAAATTGCATGAACCAGCAATGAAAAACAATTTCTAAAACAACCATTACTTTTGTCTTATTTAACTGTCAATAATTTTCATCACGATCACTTTAAGCAAGCCTTCTATGGCTTCATTCACTAATACAATCCTGAAGACAATGGCATTTTCAGGACTGCCAGTCTAAGTACTTGAGAAATAGAAGCATACATTTAAAAATTAATAGCAAAAGAGTCTCATTTTAAACCTTGTTTAAGTAGCAATTTTAGTTACTGAAATAAAAAAATGAATTGGCTATAACACAAATTATTATATCATTTAGCAATAAGGTTTTCATGACAATCTAGCAAACAGATTTAAGTGTTTTTCTTTTATGGTTGTCAGAGCTTGAAGCCAAATCTTTGAAATCTACATACCACAGAGAAAAATATTTTTTTGTCTGCTATAATTTTAAAAAGGTGACTAAATTTGTATTGATCTTCTGTGAATTTTCACAAAAAGTAGCCAAAATTTTAAAAAAGGAGCTTTTGAGATGATTTAGCTTAAAAGATACCCTTAGCTGTCATTAAAAAGTAGTAGCAAAGGTGACATGAACATAATCAAAATAACTATGACAAAGATAATCTATTTATAAATTTTTGGAAAGTTTAAACCCTGAAATATGTTAGCTTTAATATCATGTGTGTGAATATCATATCAATCTTATTTGTCATCCATCTATAGAAAACGTTGACGGATTTCAAAATAATAAGTGTAATGGATTATATGGATTAAGGTAGCATATATTTACGACCAATTAAACTGTGGAAATTTTAAATATATGGGAAATGGGGAGTTATTAAATTAGTTTCAGGACACTTAGCTGAGATGCATTTTTAAAAACAATCCTTATTCAGACGACTTTTTTAAAACTGTATTAAATTATACATAATTCAACCCATGCCATGCTGGGTAAATCTGCTAGAAGATTCTAAAACTGGGCCTGCATGAAAAGCTACAATTTCACAAAAACTGGAATAGGCTTGGCAAAACTATTTCATAAATTCTACAAACAATGCTTAAACTAGAATATTTTCATAAATTAAAGTGGGAAAGACATTTATTACCTGATTCAATGAAATTTGTATACAAATCATCATCAATAGAATCAAAAAACCCAATAACAGCAGCATCAGTTTTTGGAACAGTGGATTTAAAAGTCTTCGATGAATCAAATTCTTCACTTGGTGGTTTAGCTTGCTCTTTCATGTAGGAAATGATTCCTGAAAACAATAATAGAAATTTAATTATGGAATAGTCATTTCAGAATATATTGTATCCATTAGAGTAGTTTTTATTTCATATTTATTTGCACTATGGAAAAAAATTTAAGACAAGATATTTGATTCAATACCTGTTTCATCCCGAGGACCTTCATATGAATACTTGCGGCCTTTCCTAAACACCATTAAAGTAGGCCATCCTTGAGTTTCATATTCCTCAGCTAAATCTTTTTCAACAATTCCATCTACCTTTGCCAATGGAATTGGAGAAGGGAGGTCTTTGAGTACTTTAGCAGCTCTTTCATATTCTGGGGCTAAACGCTTACAATGACCACACCTAATTAAATTTTTTTATAAAAAGATAATATTAACTTTTCAGTATTAGACCTTTGTTCATGTAAAGTTGCCCCAAATTATGAACAAGGAACATAAATTTCAGAGGCAACTTGCAATAGATTACATTTGTTTTTGAAAGTAGTTGTAACATTATTAATTCAGTTTTTGATTTTGTTAGTCAGTCTAAAGACTTATTCATGAAAGCTTTGTATTTTACAACAAATATTAATTTCTAGTAGCCTTATAACACATTTTGTCTAGAATATTTGCAAAAATGTTTTGACCAAATATGCAAATGATTAAAATTTGGTGTCCAATGAATGAATAGTGCGATCTCCAGCGCATCGGAACAGCGCATCCAGCAGATGTATATAAGGAGTTGTTCTTGAACTGTTGTTAAAAATTTCTGCTGCATTGCGATTTAGGATACCTTTTAAAGACTGAAAAAATGCCTCGGCGTAGGATTCGAGCTCATTACGAGCAACTTTCAGAGTTTGAAAGAGGTCGTATCTTTGGATTGAAAGAGGCAGGTTGGGCAAATCGGAGAATCGCTCGTCATGTGAGTCGAAGTGATGCAGCGATTAGAAGATGCTGGCAAGAGTGGGTGGACAATGGCAAATTTCAGCGTCATGATGGTAGCGGTCGACGTAGGGCCACAACAGATTGCGAGGACAGAGTAATTGTCAGATCAGCTGTCACAGAGCCTGATTCATCGCTATCAACCATCAGTCGTGTGACCCACACGAGTGTCCACCATGACCATTACAGACGGCTGAGAGAGCGAAATCTATGCTCGTACCGACCGTTACGCCACCTGCCACTCACGCCTGCACACTGTCAAGCCAGATTACAGTGGTGCGTGGCTCGATCAGGCTGGAATGATGCTGACTGAGGACGTATAGTCTTTAGTGACGAATCCCGCCAACGTGCCGATCTTGATTCACTATTGCATGCCACACGGGCTCTCAACATGGAGTTATGGTCTGGGGTGCCATTTCCCTTGATAGCCGGACCCCTTTGGTTGTCATTAGAGGTACACTTACTACACAGTGGTACGTTCACGACATTCTGAGACCTGTTTTGCTACCGTTCCTTTCGCAGTACCCTGGGCTTTTTTTTCAGCAAGACAATGCCAGACCACATACGGCACGTGCTGCTATGAACTGTCTTCAAGCTTGTCAAACACTTCCTTGGCCAGCCAGATCACCAGATCTCTCTCCCATCGAGCATGTCTGGGATATGATGGGAAGGCGATTGCATCCGGTAGGGAATGTTGATGACGTAGTCCGACAATTGGAGCAAATTTGGCAAGAAATATCGCAGGAGACCATCCAGGAGCTTTATTGGTCTATGCCACGCCGTGTGGCAGCTTGCATCCAGGCTAGAGGCGGGTCAACACCTTATATTGAGCTCGTTACTGTAACTCTGAAATAAATCATTCAATTGTTCTGAAATTTTAATCATTTTCTATTCTGTACATAATTTTCCTATTCACCAATTTTTGTCTCCATCGGACAACTCCTTCTTGGTGCGTCGATTTTTTTTTTGTTATAGAGTGTATGTTGACATTGTCTTTTCAAGACTTACATCTTGGATGCAGTTCACAGCTCTTGCAGTGTTAACCCAAGTGCCCTACTTTTGGAAAGCTATAACTTGGAAATTGGTATTGGCATTTTTTTAACATAGAAATGCCTATGCATAATGTGCATTCAAAACTGCATACATTCAATAGCTCAATATTATGACTTATTCAAGAAATTAATAATATGGATCTAATATCAAATTTTAAAAGCAAAACAATTTTTAGAAATTGTAAGCAAGCCATCATGATGCATTTTAGGTGAAAATTCATAGACAGAAAGAGGGCCGAAGAGCATTTGATGTTTCTATATGAGAGATTGTTATGAATATACTCATTTATATGCAGCAGTGCACAATTTATCATACATAAAATCCATCCTGACATTGAAACAGATTTTTGCATATTTTCAGTCTAAGTGGGCAAAGAAAACTCTGGATGACATAAAGTTAGGCTCCCATGAGCTGGCAGGTGAGTCATGTAGTTCTGAATGAGTCCATTAGTAAATAAGAGGACTGGTAGTAACGTAAACAAACTGTTTCCATAACTGGTATCTTTATAGCCGATTTTGGTTTCAAGTTTATCATTCAGTGCCAAAACTGATAGTGCTGATGATGAGTTGGCAGGAGAGAAAACATCTATGAAGATTACCGTTCTTTTCAAAAATCAACTGCCTTCTCTTAATTCAACTTTTGCGACTCTAGCAATGTATCAGTAACCAAATCAAGACACAAAACAAATGAATACACAAATGTCATATTCTGTATTATGAATTTCTTTAAAATGTTTGATGAAGAGTCCTGAAACACATCTGTAAACATACAGAAACACTTTTGAAGGAAGAACTCTAGAGGTTGAAAAATTGTCATCTCTTAACAGATAAAGGAAAGTTTCAGAAACACCAAATACAATAATTTTCAACATCTCACAGAATTTAGTAGAAAATATACATTTATAAACATGACAAATAAAGTTTAGGAATTTTTGAAACCTTTAACTATGTTAGTACATTATGATCTTGCAGTTGTTAATGTTACATGCAAAACTACAGAAACCTCAATCTAATTTCTTAATCTTATTTCTCAAGAAATGTAAAGAACAAGATGTTAGTACACATAAAAAGTACTTTGCATAAAATTATAATTACCATGGAGCATAAAATTCTACCAATATTATTTCAGCCTCATCGACTACAGTTGTGAAATTTTCTTTTGTCAATGTAATTACAGCTTCAGGAGGAGGCTTCCAATTAGGATCAGCTCGTTCTTTCATATATTCAACAATACCTAAAAGTTTTAAATTTAATGAATATTAGAGAATAGTATGAATTTTCTTTAAAACTTCTAATATAGTTGACTTTTAAAAAATTGTAGATAAAAAAGAATAATATTAAAAGTGTTATTATAAATACTCAAATAATTTAACTATAATCTTAAACCTAACAAAACTTTTAAAGATAATTAGTTTACCCTATTTAAACTGTAAGTAATGAAATAAGGTTGTATAATCCAGAAGTGCTGAAAATGTTTCAGTGTTCAATATTTCCCCAGAACACAATTTGTTTAGTCCAAAATTTCCACGAAAACGTCCACGTATTTTCATTCCAGTTTAAGCGACTAATAGAGTACAATGTTGATGATTAAGAACTCTCCTTGAGACTATTACTTACAAATTTTAAAACAAACCTTATATTTATTCCAATCAAGAATAATTTGACATTGATGGATTATATTATATTAGTTGTCACCAAGAAATGGCAGCCTTCCTGTCTCTTTGTGAAGGTTGTCAATCACCTTTGATGTCATATACACCGATTTCAGTAAAATATGAAGATGAAAGCAGTTGAAAATTTGCTTCACTGCAAAGAAAAAAAAAAGGAAAGGGGGCACGTAAATATAGCTGCTAGCTAGTCAAAATATTTGTTTGTCACTAATGACAATTGAATTTTTAGAGTTCTTTTTTTATTTATAAACTTGGGGGCAAAAATTTCCCCATAGCTTACTGAATTTCCCCCGAACCTCGTTCGCGCATTCGGACATATTCTGCACCCTTGGTATAATCAAGTATGAAACTCATTCCCTATAAGTAATACTTAGCTAATGACCTTGAAAAACTATAGTCAATTGTTGAATTGTAAAACTCTCCCAGCAATGATAAAAAACTATATTCATAAAGGTGCATCAAACGCCCCATGTTTTAAAAATTTCATGGAAATGGCCTGTCTCTGTAATTTTTGTTCAAAATGCTAAAAAAGTATTACACGTAAAACTTTTGAAAAATTGTATAACATCTATGTGGTTTACCGGTCCCAAGAAAGTACAATAAAATTGGAAATTCTAATTCAGGACCCTGATAGCCTTGCCAAATGCGCGGTTTACGCGCCTCATGTGAACGAGGCATTACTATCAAAACCTTGCAAGGCAAATATTTGGGGTTTTCACATTATTTGGTTACAAATATGCTCACTAAACTTGTTTAAAAAACTCCAAGTCTAAATAACTTATAAAGCCCATAACAGCGAATTTTTAAACCTTGAATCTCATAACTGGTCTACAGTTTTTAATATTTTTTTTTTTTGCTCCTGAAAATTGTTGGATTTTAAGAGTTACAAGATTTAGAAAACAAAATGGGAATACTTAAACTGATATTCATAAAACAGAT
This sequence comes from Metellina segmentata, assembly GCA_947359465.1. Classification (NCBI taxonomy): domain Eukaryota; kingdom Metazoa; phylum Arthropoda; class Arachnida; order Araneae; family Tetragnathidae; genus Metellina; species Metellina segmentata. The sequence continues at coordinate 56,007,494 of OX375874.1, forward strand.
TGAATGGTGTTGGTATTAGCATAGTAACTGAGCTCTTTAATGTCATGAAAGTATACTATAAGGTTACACTACAAATTAAAGGGATCTGAGAAAGTTTAAAATGAAAGCTTAAAATCATCCTGTTTATTTGATTAAAAATATATTTACCCATGGCAGTTCTAGGTCCATCATATAGTACTTTCTCTCCTTTTTTAAATATAAACAATGTAGGATAACCAGTTACTTCGAATTGAGATGCCAAGTCAGTTTCAATTGTGGCATCTACTTTTGCAAGATAAATGGGTTTACCTCCTTCTTTTAAAATTTTGGCAGCTTTTGCAAATTCAGGTTCAAGAGCTTTACAGTGACCACACCTGTAAAAAAAAGCATGGTTTGATATTGAACACTTTAGATCCTATATAAATAATTTTGTATTACTATTTTTTTCAAAACTTTTTGTCTCTAAAAAACTTTTTATTGTTTCATATATTCAAAATTTTCAATCAAAATATCCAATTAAATTAAACACTAAGTAGTGTAGCTAAGGGATGCAATGTCTATAGTGTTGTCGTCCACTTACAACAGGCAGTCTTCTATGTAGGCGTTGGATGGCAATACATAAGTCACTATAATACCAGTTACAAATGTACAGCTTTATTTACAGTTTTTAGACAAGCATGGCACCTTGTGCCTCCTTCACATATCAATTGACCCCAATGGCCCTTCGTAATCACATTTACGATGACGATCCCAGACGTTTTAACACTTTCATTGCTGATTCGCAACTGACAAAAAAACGTATACACATGTCATTTCACAGTGGCGACCTCTTGTGACAATTAATAATTAAGCAGCTCACTTTTAGCCTTTCCTGGCAATCATTTCGCCTTCAAATATGATACTCTGGAACTTGTTACAAATGGACCCAAGTGATCTATGTGAATTATGGAGAATGGTCTCTTTCCAGGCTCAATAGGGTGTAACAGTCCTTGTTGTTTACCCCTGGGAACCTTGTTCACTAAACATTCTAAGCACATCGATATGTGTTTCTTCACGTAGTGCTTCATTCTTGGGAACCAATACAGTTCTTTAATTTTACTCAGTTCTGTCAAATGAAAAATGTCCGATTAGGTCGTGAAACTTGACTACAGTACTTTTGCGCATGGACCTAGGTATGACGTAATGCAGTCTTTCTTTTCCACTATCTTTTACGGTTCGATAGTCTTTCTCTCTTAAAAACGTAATTTTCAATAATTTGGTTTCAGCTTTCATTCTTTCAAATTTTTCTTTCTTGAAAATGGTAATGATCGTATCCAATTTGGGATCTCCTCGTTGAAACATAAGGATTTGTTCGTCAATGGACATCGTTAGATAAACTTCTCGATTCCTTTCCATCAATTCAGTCATCGTGTCATCAGCTTCTAAGGCAGGAGCCCTACTCATAGCATCAACGTGAGCCATCCGTGTATCTGGTCTGTGCTTAACTTCAAAGTCATATTCTTTTTTTTAAGACCCTCCCTGGACTCACTTACTTTTAGGTTTAGAGTATTAATGGTCCAGGGGGGGAAAGTCATATTCTTAGATAAGATTGCTTCAGCTAGCAATTTGAGGGTTTGTTGTCTTCCTGGTGTTCATATAGACTAAGGCTTGGCAATAACGAATAGCATTAACGATAGTAAATTTTATTACAAGCAAGAATTGTTGGAGTCTGCACAAAGTTCACACTATCGCCATCCGTTCTAGTTTACTGGAATGATAGTTCTTTTCAGCCGGTGTCGTCTCTTTGCTGACAGGGTACACTAGATTCCAGCAGATTCCTTTGTAAGAGTACACCTGAGAGTCCATCAGATGAAGCGTCGGTGTGTACCTTAGTCAATGTTTTGGGCTGGTAATGAGCAACTATCGGTTTGTTAGTTACATTACCCTTGAGTTCTCAAAAGGCATTTTCCTGTTTTTCTGCCCATTCAAAGTTCTTGTCCTTTTGAATTAAACAAGTTAGATGTACTGCCTTCTCAGCATATTTCGGAACAAATCTTCTGAAGAAACCAGTCAAACCCAAGAAGTGCCGAACTTTGTGAACATTTTTAGGTTGCTGGAACTTTGCTACCTTCCTACTCCTGGCTTTATACCTTCCTCATTGATCACAAAACCCCAAAAGTCAAACTTCCTTCTTTCCAAATTCGCAATCAGATAATTTGAGTGTCAAGTTAGCTTTTCTTGGACAATCAAGTCCTTCTCTCAGTCTTTCCACCATCTCGCACCAATTTTTGGCTGGTATCAATATATCGTCCAAATAACACAAAGCTTTTGTATTCAGTAGTGGCCCTAAGACATGGTGCATTAACCCTCTGACTGCTCAATTTGTAGACCAAAAAATCACGTTTTTTTTTTTTTTTTTTGCATATTAAAAATCTATATATATATATATATATATATATATTGGAGAATTGAAATATGCATTTTTTTCTTTCTAGAAAAGACTTTTTATATAGATTTTTATCATGAGAAACTAAACTGTCAGAAGTTATTGTTAGCTATATGCACAGTAATTACCGGATTTCCTCGAAAAGGAACTGGAGGAGGAGGAATATTCTTCATATCAATTTTGCACCACTGCCTAACGCTTTGCAAGTTTATTGAATCATGATCAGATTCATCACTATCTGAGGAGCAGTCCGAAAAATCTATATCACTATCGCTATCAAAACTAAAATCACTTACAGAATCTGATAAATCATCAGGAATATATACTCTGTCAATCGCTGAACGTTTTCTAGCAGCCATTTCCGATTAGAAAAAGGCGCCAAACAAAGGCACGAAGTTAGAGCGGTAAATACAAAGTACCTTCAAATGCCGCAATTTAGTGGACGACTAGCGACAACTGTTGACCAAAATCTAAATTTAACGTCTAACACTGTATGTAATTTATTTAATTGGTTAAACGGTGAAAAAGCGGGATGCGCTCCTCAATAAAGATAGAAAAACACCTGCCCGCGAAAATCACGGGATGAGCAAGTTTTGCTACATTTGAGTTGCCTGTGGAAATCGCTGTATAATCAGCCAGTGGGTTAACCTCTGAAACTCCGCCGGTGCATTAGCTAGTCCAAAAATCATTCTTTCAAACTGACCCGTTTCGTCTGGTGTTATAAATGGGGTTTTTAATTTTGATTCCTCGCTCAATGGTATTTGTAAATATCCAAGAGCACAATCTAGCGTTGTGAACATAGTGGAAGTTCCTAAACACTCAAGTAAGTCATCTATTCTAGGGAACAGGAATTTATCTCTAATTGTTTAATTTCCTATAGTCAACAACTAACCTGTGCTCCCGTTTTCTTTTTGACCAACAGTACCAGGTTAGCATACGGCAAACGTGTTTCAGAAACAATACCGTTTTCCTTCCATTCCCTTCCTACAACATTGATAATACCCCTCTCAGTTGCATTTGTTTTATAAGGTCTGCACTAATGGGTTTACTCCACTCTACTTCCTTAATACTCATTTTAGTTAGTGTTGTACACCCTAATTCACCCAATTACAGTGCAAAGCAATCTCTAAGCTCATTGACTAACTCTAAAATTTCCCTTCAATTGGTGTTCCTTCGTTATATTTAATTTCACTCATTTCGATTAAACGCTTATTTTCCTTTATTACGTTCACGTAACAACTCTCCTCATTAACCAAACAAATGGGGTCTAATTCAACTATTCTTCCTACACATTTATTTTCCCTCAATAAAACATTCTCATTTCCCACATTAATAATTGGAACTACAGTTTCACCATCTCTTATTTCTAACAAATAATCACAACACCCTTTTAACCCCTCTATAATTACCAAACCTTCATTTACCAAAGTAGTCTGAGCCCTTATAAAATTCATAGAATTTCTTTCAAGGAACACTTTACTACACGTTTTCAATTCTCTTACATTCGAATTCTTTTCACATTCCACATTAGCAAACGGGTTATCTTCTGCATAATAAACATGAAATTTATTCTCAATGTGAGCAAACAATATGTTCTCCCAATTAACAAGTCGTGAGGTAAAGCGTCGTCCCTAACAGTAAGCATTTTAATCCCTTGTACTTCAACATTATCCAAGGAAATATCTACTGTTGATCTTCCTAGTGCACGTGCCGCACACATTTGAAGCTGGTTCTATTTTTAGATCTAACTTTTTTGCTACAGAATTCCTAGAAATAATGGAATTGCTCCCAGCATCAATCAAAGCTGTAAATTCTAATGATGACTTGTTTATCCATGCAATTTTAACATAAGATGACGCCTCACTGTCTATTGCACCCCCACTAGTCATAACTAGTTCTTTTCCCTTGGTCAACACCCTGTCTAATTTGATTGAATTTATTGTTAACAAATGAATGCTATTTCACAGTGGCGACCTCTCGTGACAATTAATAACTAAGCAGCTCACAATAGGATCAGGACTTCTGAAATATTAGTCTTGTTTCTCTTGCAAAAATGTTTTTTGTTCTCTTCTGACTTTAGAGCAGTTTTGTTGGTGTTAGTTACTTATATCAGAAACATTAGGTCACTTTCATTACATATAGCTATAAGGTATATATAAGTGTTCAGCTACTTTAGTCATGTAAAAGTAAATTTGTTTCAGCAAACGTAATGTACCAGCAAAGAGAAATTAAATAAAAAATAAAGTACAATTACTTGTAATCAATAAAGTAATAACAATTAGTTGATGCAAATTAATATAGTACTGTGGAATAACCTATAGGTATTATTAAAAAAAAATTAGTTTTTACATAATAAACACATAAATTTTGTTTTAGATGAAAGGCAGCATATGATCATTTGTCTGATATCAAAAGTCTAGCTAAAGCTTTGTCTCAATATAACCTTCTTAATAAGTAAATTAATAAATGTATAAAATTAAATAACAAAGGAATAAGAGATATAAATAATTATATATTATAAATCTAAGGATTTTCTAGTATTGTTATAAGATAAATGTCCTTGTAACATGACATGAGCCTATAATTAAAATGGTATTGGTCATATTAGCACTTATAAACCATAATGTAAAATTCTAGTATATTATTACATAATTTATAAATCGAAAACAGAAAATCGGCATTTTTAAAATCAGTCTACACAAATCATTTTTTCGTAAAACAAACATGAAAAATAGTGTGAACCAGATCTCTCTAACATAATTGACCACTTTATATTTTTCATTTAACCCTCCATAAGTCTAGTCTTTTTGAACAAATGAGATCATAGAGCATTAGTGAGGGGCTCAACGTTTTTTTCCCCATTCGCTTACTTGGTGGGTTTTTTTAACACACATTAATTATTCATTTTGGTACATAATACAATCGAGCCCGCATATAGCAAAGTCGCATGAAACACTGAAAATTATTCGTAACATACAATATTCGTTACATCCTATATAATAAAATATGGACTTATTCGCATGTTCTAAAGCAAACGAATTTTCACACGAAGGCTAAAACTTTATTTCGTAAGTTGAAAAAAGTCTATAACTTTCTTTTGAACAGTTGAATTTACAATGCAATTGTATAATTCTTTTTCCAGTGCACTAAAATTATCACAGCAGACAATATTATGTGATTCAAAGAACGCATGCAAATTTGGAGACTGTCCACGACAGATTTGGATGTCACTAATTGTCTATTTACTTCAATTTCAAAGTCTTCCTCTTCAGAATCAACAGAAGTATACTGTAACATTGCTGCAATGATGTCATCGTCTGCTTGTTATATTTCAATTTCTACATTAAAATCGCTATTAACATAATCAGCAAAAGTAACATCACCATCCAAAATTCTTCTTTCCTGTAAATTTTTCAACATGGAACTTTTTCTGGCTCAGGCTCAGAAATGAAATCTGAGTCCCTACCCCAAGTCCCCCTAAAAATCCTGCATGTTTCCAATAGTTTTGGATGGTTTTCGATTGAACCAAACACCAGGCATCATCTAAAAATTGACAATTGTTGACCACAATTGGGGGGGGGGGGGGAAAGAGGGTTTTTGGTTCCTTACCAGAATTCAAAACTTCGCAGTATCCGATATTCATGCCCCAATACTTCGCTATATGCGATCTTTTTAACAATATTTAATATTGCAATTCTAAAACGACAGAAAAACGTTTTAATAACCGATATTTCAATGTATCTGACAGTGGGCTTGACTGTAGTTTGTATTTGTAAAATTTTATTTGAAAAGTAGTGGTCAATCATTGGATGCATGTTGTCAAATCAGAATTCTGGACTTGGGAGAAAAAAAAATCCTTTAGGACATTGAACATTACAATTTATGCTGTTTTTTTACCTTCCTAATTTTAATCACCTTCTAATAAGACACAAAGAACAAAAAACTATTTTAAGGCAAAGTAGATGTGAAGTAATTTTTTCTTGAAAAATGTGCACTACACTAACTGGTCAATTACTAACGTGTTTATCTAACTTCGGAGGTTAGGTACGACTCAGGCTTTAATTGAATCATTATTTTCTCATCGATATTAACCACGAAAGAGGAATTGTATTTTGTAGAACAGTCCATTAAAATTATATTTAATCATAAAATGCTTAACCATGTCAAATTAATAAAAGAAAACTGCTCATCATATTTAAACAAAAAAGTAAAACTTAATGTTACCATGGAGCATAAAACTCAACAAGTATGATTTCCTTGGAAGAGACTTGAATATCAAAGTTCTCGCGAGTAAGAATCAAAACACCATCTTCTACGGCAGTTGTAATAACACCTCCATCACCCTCAACAATTGGTATGTCTAAAATTTAAAAAGCACGAATTTGTCAATAAAACATACTTTTTCAATGAATTCTGAAAATATTGTTTCAATAATCAGTCATACCATCGTCTTCATCTTCACTCAAAACGAAGACAGGAAATGTTAAAAAAGATAAGAGAAAATAAAAATATATCTGGTTCATAGTTGATTGCAAAAGAACACTTAAAAACAAGAATTTTCGAAAACGATGCTCAAAATCAATCATAAATTAGCATCAGTCCAATTAAATTATTAAAGTTGGATCAAAACATATATCGCCGGCAGAACGATGACGTACGTTTTAAATTGTTTTTTTTTCTTTTATTTTTTAGAAATAAACATACATGAATTGTTGCCAACTTCTCCCAACTAATTGAGACAAAATTTTAAAGTGTATTAAATATGTATTATAAAGTATCTAAACATCAAATAATATTTTAAATCGTCACAGTAAATCTTCTGTATCAAATATATGACGAATGAATAGAAGTAATATCCGTAAAAGTACAAAAAATATATGTGTTGAAATCTTTCAGAAGAAAGTATTTGGCAGTATCTAATTTTTAATGAAACAAAAACAGAAACAGCCATATTTTCAGGATTCGTGGGAAGTAGAAACGACATAAAGTGAATGTTTATTGCTATTATTGTGTCGTTTGAAAGATATCTGAATACTTTAGGTAACCTATTAATTAATATTACAAAGACAAAATTGTCTTCGTTGGAATGATATTGTGTATCTATACAAAGTAAAAGAAAGGGAATAATTTGAAGGCACTAAAACGTTCCTCACCCACACAAAATGTTGTCAAATGTTTCTTTTTACCATTTGTCACATTTTAATGATCTTATTCGCGCACTGTGTCATAAAATATAATTTTTGTTATTTTTCTGTTTTTGCAGATATTCCAGTTGATGTATCTTTGGAATAGTAAATTAGAACAAAACCAAATATTTTATTTCGTTCTTGCCATATTTGGAAATAGATAAAAGTAAGCATCTCGTTAGAAGGATGTCGAAGCCCCCGAATGAAAACCTCACCACCTTCAAATTAGTTGTAGTTGGAGACGGAGGTGTCGGAAAATCTGCTTTGACAATCCAGTTTTTTCAGAAACTATTTGTTACTGATTATGACCCTACAATTGAAGATTCTTACATTCAGCACACTGAAGTTGATGGACAGTGGTGCATTCTGGATGGTAAGAAAAAAAATTATTGTTTTTTACCATATTGAGAATGCATTTTACTTACACAAGTTTGATATATTTGCTTGCTCATTTCACAGAAATTTTGTTGTTACAAATGTTTTCTTTTTATTCTACACCTATTTGGAACTTGATTGCTTTGTCCTGAATAGCATTATAAGTTTGCATTCATGTTATCCAAAATTTTTTACGGCATCTGAGGGCTAAAAATGAAGTAAAAGTGAATCTAAACTTTGAGATTTTTACATTAAATTATTGATGTACTTCCAAAACAATTTAGTTGGACAAATTTTTAACATGAACTTCAATGATGTTAGCCACTCCTCGACTACCTACCAGAAATTGACTAGTCTCTTGTATTCCCCATTCAAACAAACAAATGTGCAGTAAGTATTCTTACATGTAATGAATGACTAGAATAAATGCTCACCAACTTTGATGTATTTTGGTTAATTAATAGTTTAATCACTATTTGCTACTTTCTTTAACTGACATAAATACAAAAAATAAAAGCGTAACTCCATGGTAAAAGTTTTAAAAATAATGTACACTAATTCGTCTATTACTGGCTTAATCCAGGCCTCAAAATAGATTTTTTAATTCAGGTGCAGTGCACCTAAGTTTTTAAATTATTTGCACAGGTTATATTTTAGGAGCACATTTAAAAAAATGTAATATAAGAGCATGAATGTAATGTAAACTACATTGTTAGTTGGGTATGTTTAGATAGGTTAGTAGTAGATAGTTACCAAAAATATTTAAACATCTTAATTCTCCGTCGCACTGCTGTCACGACAGTCGCTTCAACAGAGCCATCTGGAAAATGTTTTGATCATCGGAAAGTTCTGGTGGCAGTGGCACAAGTAAACCTTCCTCCTGTATAAACCCGTTACGGCCTAGCGATTTTGTTTAAGCAAAGTCTGTATTTAGGAATTTTAATTACGTTCTTATAGAGCTAGAGAGGTCGATACTAATATTTTGTTCAGACAACAAAATAACATAAAACACGTTCGTTAACTTTAGGTGCACGAGTGCACCTGGCGTAAAAAAGTTACGTGCAATCTATTCAACTAACATTGATTTACTACTATTTTACAACTTCACAGTGCCTAAAATACCTTCCCCAAATTCGTCATCAGCTCTCGGACTACTATGTATATACATAGTTATATACACATGTGCATATAGTAATGCTTAAAGTGTTAATAGCAAAACTGCATTTAAAAAACCTTTAAAAAAATTAGAATGATCTCAAAATAATTTTCAGCGTGGTCACATTTGCGTGAAAAAAAATTAACTCATCTAAAACGCTTTATAAGGCCAGGTGCACACATCCGGTTTTTCAACGTGCGGTGCCACTGCGGTAACGTAGCCCAACTATGCACACATAACCGTGAAATGACGCACAAATTCATTTAGCGCCTTTTACGATAAATATTCTATCGTATGAAACATATTTATTTCGCTTACTTGGTGTAAAAAAAAAGTTTATTTTGTAAAAAAATAGACGTTACTGGATACAACCATTTATAAATTATTATTTATTTTCCACTTGTTTATGAAAACAAGCTAATTCAGAACGGAGACTCCTGTGCTGCGCCGTGGGGAACTGCGGTACACATTTCCCGCAAGTAGGAAGTGCGTCGCCCCAGCGGCGCTGGAGGCATGTGTGCACTGCTTCATTGGATCTAATGTATCTCAGACCGCATTTGCGTTGCGGTAGCGGCGCCGCACGTTGAAAAACTGGATGTGCGCACCGGGCTAAGTAGCTCGAGCTGCACATCAAACTCGAGTCACGTGGTTCCTCCGCAATCAAGCGCAGACCGGCAAGCCAAGGTACTGCCTTCTAGGGTAGCCAGTTCCCCGGCAGTTGCCGATACTTATGGAAAATCTTTATTTGCGTCGGGTTGTTATTTAAAACCGCCGTATTCGTCTGGATTTTTGCACATATTTTCAATAATAATTAATAAACATGCTATAAAAATTTCAGAGTGCCTAAAGAATATTTTTTGTGTTCATTATAATACAAGTTTGGGGCAGTCGGGTTGTACTTTAAAACCGTCCAAACAGTCTGGGAGTTTTATTTCTGCATTCTATGAATGCTAAATCAAGAGATTAAAAAAATTTCTTAGTGCCTAAAGGATACTCGCTGGGATGAATTTTTTGCAAATATCCTATGCTGCGCAGTAGCGAAATAACCGCAAACGGCGTTCCCGACCCTCGATTCCCTATTCAACTAACATTGAATTTCTATTATTTTACAATTTCATAGTGCCTAAAAGTACCTTCCCAAAATTCGTCATCAGCTCTCCTACTATATGTTTCAGTGTCTTATCTGTCAAAAATTTGTCCTGCTATATTTTCTGAACACGTATTTTTTACTTGCCCCTCAATGTATTCTGTTTTCACAGGCAGAATTCTCAGACTAGTCATTTCGAAATGACAAAAACTTGCAACAAGAAACTAACTTAACATTTATCCATGTCTGCTAATCAAGTGAAATCAAGGGTAGCCACGGACATAGCTAAGTTAGGGGGCTGAAGTTCATAATTGGACTGAAAGGAAATTCGAAAATTGCCACTAGTTGAAGCAGCTTTAAAGTTTGTCACCATTGCTTGGGAGACTTAAATATCCCATTTTTGCCAAGAAATTTGTAGGCTACAGTTACAGTGTAAATGAAGGTTACATTCAGCAGAGACAGATAAAAAAATTTTGGGAGGTAAGATATTTCTATGTCCCAGGAAATATGAAACTTTCCTGAAAACATCAACACAGAAGGAATATTTTGATCATTGAAACCTTCATCATTGAGTTGGAAATGCAGAATTTCCAGAAAAGTATGCTATTGGAGACAGTCTGGATACAGCCTTCTCTTATCGAGATAGCCATGGATACTCCCTTTATCAAATTCTGGTTTTCCTCAATAAAGGGTCTTCATTGTTAACACCTCATTCTTGTGCAGAAACATGATTAGGAAGTTGAGCATTCTGGTTCAAAACAAAGGCTTAATAATGCCATGAGGGCCCATGCTTATTTTGATTCATAAAACAAATTTGCAGTGCAGAAAGTTTGAGAATTTTGATCTATGGAAATATTTAAATAAAGATACTTATTTCCCAATAAAATTTTTCCATGCATATCTGGTGTGTGATCTGCCACTGCATTCAAAGGTTTACACCTATTGAAGAGAACAGCAGTCAAAAGCTAAGGGGTTCAACTAATCTTCTGGAATGAAATGAATGAATTTTTTTTTTGAATATTGTCCCGAGTTCTACCTCATGCAAGAAATCCAAAATCACTGCCACAGTACCTTAAGTACTGGCTAGGTGAAGGGAAGATTAGAAAATGGAATACTGAGGACATGAGAGTTCTTAAAAAATTGGAGATATGTGAGCTCGTCTGCACAGATTCAGTTCTCAAGTAGCCAAATGTATTAAGACGATCAGCTGTAAGCATTAGTAACAAAGAGCATGTATGCCAGCACCCACAAAAAGGCGAAATTTAATTGAAAAGTATTGCCCGGTTGAGAAATTTCTGTTTTAAAATATTGCCAAATTTAAAGCAGTGTTTTAAAATTTTACCATTGATTTTGTGTTTAGCTTATAAGGATACATAATTTTCAATGAAATACACATGATTTGATGTATGATTTCTATCTTTATTTGTAAATTTTTAACCCTTAATATAATGTTCCCCTGATGTATTGCATATTTTTCTTGTCTACCAATGGATTTACTGTATTCTTGGATTGTAAAATCATAGAAACTAATTGGGAATTCCTTATCTAATTTTTCCTTATTCTTTTAGTCTTGGATACAGCTGGTCAAGAAGAATTTAGTGCCATGAGAGAACAGTATATGCGCAAAGGAGATGGATTTTTATTGGTATATTCAGTTACAGATAAGCAGAGTTTTGACAACATTCGCCATTTTCATACTCAAATACTTCGTGTTAAAGATAGGTATGAAGATTATGATATTCTACAAAATTAAAATTCATTTTAAAATGCATCTAATTATGCCCTTTTCAACATTTTTATTAGTGTGACAAAAAATTTGAGTTTAATAAGTTTCTCAGAAGTGTTTATGTTTGACGAAATTTCAAATAGCCAGGAATAAAACATTCCTAGTTATAAATTCCAAGATGTCTTGCATTTTGAAATCAAAGATAAAGTTCAAAACTATTTTCCCCTTTTCAATTTTTAGTGTTTAAAGCCTAACACAATTGAAACTTTTTCTTGTATTCATTGTTCTGTAAAAATGTTAACTGAAAATTGTACATTTAATTCAGTTTTTGCACAAACCTTTTTTACACAAATTTGATTTAACATGAATTCAAAAAAACCATTTCATTCTCTTTTTACACAAATCATGTTGATTTAACATGAGCGGAGCAAGCCTATTTCTAAAAATTTTTTTGTCTAAATTTTAAGAAAATTGTTTTTACAATTTCTAATTGCATCTTTGTCAACTTTTAATCACATCAAATTTATTTATTAACCAATTTAAAAAATAAATAATTTTACCGTGAGAAAGTACATTCTTAGGTTTCCTGTGATGTTTTCAAATATAAATACTAACAGTAATAAGCTATAGATATGATAGTTTTAACAAAAAAAAACCCAAAATATCCAGATTTTTAACAAATTAAAAAAAAAATCAGAATTAAATTGAAATTTCTAAAAAACTCGACTAGTTGCAAAAATTTACGTTTAGAGTTACTCTAAAAAAACAACTCACGGCTGAAGTCTGAAAATTCAAATCTGTTTTGCTCACTCACAGTAGAAATTTCTCTTTTTTCGACTTTGACACTTAATGCACCCTAAACTAATAGCCACTTCAGAAAAAAATCTTTATGTTCTCTGTACAATTTTTTACAAACCATATCAATTTCGTAATTTTCTGATCCATACTTTCTCGGGAAACCGTCTTAGAATCGAGCCAAAAAAGTGAGTTTTCAATCCTACGACTGTGGTGGTAAAACTTCTCTACTATTATAAAAGAAAGTGTTTATGTGTGTGTGGGGGGGGGACTGTTGCTATGAATCTATGGCACTTATGGTTATGAGATTTTGCACATATGTAGTTCAAATTTTTGTGCTAAGCCCGAATTAAAATATTTAATTTAGAACATTTTAAAATGAATTTAATTATTATTTTCTTTGGAATGGCAACAGCATAAAACATTGCAGATTTTAAATTTATTTTTATCAGTTCCATTTGATTTTACAGAAGAACAATTTGTCAGCAGACTAAAAAAAACCCGAAGTTTTAACAGAGTTCTTTTTCCTATCTCCTAGATCGTTAAAGAAAAGCAAAATTTTCAACGGATTTGAATTCTGCAGAAAATTTCACATTAGATCTATACTTAAAAATATGATTTTATTTAAATAAATTATTTTTAAATTGAAATTTTTATACCTTTGCTTGATTCAAGAAATCACATTCATTTCCTGCACTCAGCAAAACAAATAAAAAAATTTCGACTGGCATTGTTTAGTACTTTTTGTAAAATCGGTATTGTTTAAGATCAGTATCGGCATTGTTTAATCGGTACAAGATAGATTTAAAATTTCTACGTTTTTGAAATCTGCAGATAAATTTACACCAGATAGAATACCTTATACCTTTGATTTTCTGTAATTTATATTGCAAACCTACACAATGGGCAATGCCTTGATGGCTGTTATCCAATAGGCTATGAATTTTATATTTTCGCTAGAGATTGTGATGTCACGACGATTGGATCTCTTTGCAATTGGAATTTGGCCAAATTGACAATGACGAGGCCATCACAGTGTTGCCCATGGTATTGGTTTGCAAAGCAAACCATAGTTCATAATATTCATAAGTTCGGAATTCATAAGTATTCATATAGTTCATAATATTCATATTTGGTTTGTGAAGCCAACCAAATTGGAATTTGCAGAGAATTCATTCCAAAAAACTAGGAATTTCCGTTTGGTTTGCAAAACAAACCAACACCACAGTCAACACAATGATGACTGTTATCCAATAGACTACAAATTCTCATTTGGTTGGTGGAATTCTTAACATTTTTAGTATAGAGAGAAACATTTTTGACTAAAAAAAAAACTAAAATTGTTTATTTTTTTATAGAAAAAATTTGAATAGTTTAAAAATGGGACATGCCGTTGGCATTAAATTATAATAGTTGATAATTACTGTAGATTAATAAGGTGCAATTTTAACATTCTCTTACTGTGTAAACAAAGTAAAACAACATTGGAATCACTTGGTTCTGATTTCAAAATTTATACTGTGCCATCTTTGAAAAAATATCTATGTTTTTACTTCAATTTTCCAATTTATTTATTTTTTCAGAATCTAGCCTTTTACTTCTCTTACATTGAGAAAGGTTATTTGAGGAAATTAATTGAAATATTTTTTTTTAGGGATTCTTATCCAATGTTACTCGTCGCTAATAAAGTTGATTTGGTACATCTACGGAAAGTTTCTGAAGAACAAGGAAAGGAATTAGCTATTGTCTTAAAAGTAAGAGTTAAATTTACTATGTATTGTTTCAGATTATGTTTCTTTTTCTCACTTTGTTTAAAAAACTTTTTAAATATGTTTTGCAGTGGTTCCCAAACTTTTCAATCCAAGGAAGGACCCCATTGAAAATTATACATTTTCTTTGACCCTCTTAAGATTATAAAATTAACTGAAGCACATGAGACGTGCATAAGACCATTGTGACCCATTTTGTTCACCTTATATTTGGAGTACAATATTTAGATCTATGTTAAAAGATTATAAAATTTTAATATTATTGACATCAAAATAATATACAGTACAATGTCCCAAATCCTGAATTGTCTAAAATTCTGACGTTTTTCTAACCAGCATTTTTTGTTTTTATTACTTTTTTACGTCTATCCGACAATTTTTAAAGAACAAGGAGTTAAACCTGGACCTAATTGAGGAAACAACAAACATGTTCAGAGTATATACCACACAGCAAAATTAGGAGATTTGCAAGTAAAATTTGTTACACTGTATTAGAAAGGTTTTTTCTTTTTAAAAAATCTATTCCTATTTTTATATCTGCTATTTTGCTACTGCAATTGCAAAATTTGCGCATGGATTTTTTTGACAAAAATGCAAGTAATCCAAAATCCGGGATGGCTGAGGTCCGGAAGATTTTGGACTTTGTACTGTACTTTCATCTTAATATGAACAATGAAGCTTAATTAGCTCTGTAATGCTTGGCTTGATTTTTGATAATTTCAATATTAAGTCATTCTCAATTTCAAGTCTTTCAAATTAAAAGACTGAAATATTGTGTTTCAGATTCCAGAAATTTATTTCCTTGGGTTCTCTATTTTGTTAGTGAAATATTACATGTTTTCCCTTAGACCCCACTTTGGGAACCACTGCTATTCCATATGAAATACAAGAATAGAAAAAAGGCAAAGGAAAAAACCCCAGTCCTTGTATTTTGATTCGAAAATGAGCTGAAGGTGCCATTTGTTTGATTTTAAGGTGTAGATTCCGAATATGCAGTCCTGTGCGTATTTTCTCAAAATCGATTGTCATACAATGACTGGGTTTTTCCCTTGTACCCTTAAAATGAACTACAGTAATCTTGAATAGTAAAATAGATAAAATTTTAGAGTTCGTGTAACTAAGGTATTTTTCTATTTATTGGTATGCCTTATTGTAAGGAAATTTATATTTAATTAATTGTTTATAATTAGTATGGAGAAGCATTGACTTATACATGCTGGGATTGAAAAAAAAGATTTTATTTTTCAGGGACTTATTTTTACTTGTTAAATTAATGTATGTACTGAAATTCTAATTTCACTTTTAGATACCATATATTGAAACTAGTGCCAAAGACCCTCCACTGAATGTTGATGCTGCATTTCATGAAGTTGTCAGAATAATTCGGTTAGTAACATTTGATAAGAAAATTAAGTTAATTAATTTTTTGTTTTGTTAATTAATTAAGTTAATTAATTGAAAATGCTAGTAGCATGTTTGAATCTCAAATTCTGTCTGAATGTTTCATTGAGTTTTATTGATTTGCTTTCATTTAATAATTAAAAAATATTTTATTTTAAGTAATTTACTGATTTATATACAATCTTAAATTATTCTCTGTTATTTAAACAAATTGAAATTACCAGATGTTTGTAACAACTCTTTTTAAATCCAATAGAATTTATATATCTATTTCACTAATGTATTTGGTTCCCAAATCAACATTATTTGTATAATGGCAACTGAAAAATCTACTTTTATAAAAAGAAGTGTTTGTGTGTCTTCAGATGAATCTAGCACTTAGAGTAGTGAAATATGCACACAGGTAGTCCTAAAGGTGATCTTTTTTCCAGTGTGGCTTTCACAAAAATTACTGAGACTTGGCAACTCCGTTAGGGCTGTTATGCAATAGGCTACGAATTCCTATTTGTATTGGGGTAAAAATTAACTCCTGTAAAAAGTATTTATATTGCTATTTTATATTTTGAACTAGTTTTATACTGTTTGGAGGTACAGAATATACATATCAATGCTCTAGGGAACAAAGATAGATTTCAATATGAAAGTGAGTAATGACACTACTTTCAATTGGTTTTTGTTTCAATGTTAAAATTTCATCGCAGATGCTATGCACAAGTCAAGTTATTGTAAATTTGTGGACTTTTCTATATTTTTGCATGAGCAAAAGTTATTTTAGGAGATTAGATGTTAAGGTGAAAACATTAAGAATGATTTAAAAAAATGAATATTAACGCATAACTTAATGTATTTTCCTCATGTTTAAAAAAAACTGATTTGTTACAATATTTTTACAAATTACTTTCAATGTCTTTTTTACTAAATTTTTTCTGTAAAAAACAAAACTGTAAAACTTTTTTAAATTTCAGGAACCAACCACCTTTGCAAGATAAAAGGCGACGGCGCTTTTGGTTCAGGAGAGGAAGTCGCTGTGTTATTATTTAAAAGTAACATGGTTTATTAAAGCAATCTTTTTCAAAATTAATGTATTTGTATTGCTGAATTAAAAATTGTTAGATGCTTGAGTAAATATTTATGTACATGTTGTGATAGCTGAGTTAGTTGTCTGATTACATGATTTTTCAGCAATTTTATCAAGTGTTACTGGATTTTTATCAAATGAAAATGTGCATCAATTTTATGGTGTTTTCAGTTTTATTTTTGGGAATGTCAATGGCATACCTTAATTGTCATGGAAATTGGCTAACTATTTTTAAATTTATAACATTTCTTTACTTACATACTAGTCAATTTCTACTATAATGTATCAGTACCTTTTTAGGTTTTTCATTCATACTTGTTTCCTTTCACTCACTAAATATTTGTAAATAATATTTTATGAATTGTTCCATTCCTTTAAACTTGTTTCTGACACATAACTTTAATGTGTTTTGTTTTCTGTAACACTGTCCTTGTCTTACTTTAGTTTGAAAATAAATGTATGGTAATTCATGTTATATATATATATAATTACTTAATTGTTTTTTTTTTACGTTTTTCAACTTCAGAATGGTTGTTTTAATTTTGTTGTATTTGATCACTGGAAAAGTGCATTTTTTATTTTACATTAACTCCCCTTACTTTTTTGTGCATTTAAAATAAAGGTTCTTGCCTTTGATAAAGAGCTTACTTACACTGTTTTCCAAAATTCAGGTTGGATGATTCATTAGCACAAACTGACTACTGAGCACAGTTGTTTAAGTGTATAGTAGCTTTTGTGTTAGTATTGCCAATACCCATTACCAGCATAATTTATAACAGTACATTTGTATAATACAGGAGAGTGGCGAAATCTCATGCACCCATTCTCAACAAAACATTCATTAGATTGCTTTGATGTAAAAAAATGTGAAATACATTTCTGATTTTTTTAATTGAGAAATTGAAACTAGTCATTAACCTGAAATTATACTGAAAATTTGTTGAAACTGAAATGTAAATATTTATAATTTTCATGAAAGTTTGATTGCAGTTGATTTGACGACAATTTCAAGTTATTAAACTAACTTAAAAATGCGAACTAACTTAAAAATGCGATGGAAAATTGAACGTGCCATGCTATTTCTAATGGAAGGGGGAAAGAGCATGTATGCTGCATTATTGTACTAATAATTAACTGAGGATATAATTGTATAAAATATGCGTTTAATGGCATGTAGTGCTATTGAATTTATTATATATCTCGTACTTCATTACTTTAAGCCAGTTTCCCAAACATTTTTGGCTCAATGCCCCTTTTTCAAAGATAAATTTTTTAACTGCTTCCTTCTGGAAAACTCAAATAAAAATAAATTGCAAGCATAGCTGTGTAATTTTAGAATTAAAAAGCTAGTTTCGAAATAAAAACTCAGCACTAAAATTATAAAGCTATTGAAATGAAAAACAAAAATTTTCAAAAACACAATTGATCATTTATTGGTAGTTAATATCAATCAAATCGGTAAAATTTAAAATAATCTGAAGATTGAGCCTGGCGTGCCACCAGTTTGTCAATATTAGAAACTATTTTTGCCAGCAGCATCCTTAACTTTCCATAAACTATTTGCAATTGGTTCTTTTTTAGTTAAGAATCAATGGAAGTGCGTCAATGTAGTGAGTACATCTGATAAAGTGTACAAGTGTTTGAAAAGCATTTTTGGCAACACTTTTTTAGACTCTTAGTGTCCATATGGCTGGAATATCTCTCACTTTGGGAAGATATGCTTCCTATTATTCCATATGTTTTATACATTGCAAAGGTATGTTTAATTTTTTAACATAAAACCTTGTATTTAACATTCATTATTTTTGTGCAAGTAGTTATCTTAAAATAATAACTTTTCCTTAGGTTGCATGATTCACCCCCACTCTCCTTAATTTGTACACATTCTTTGCAGCAATTGTATATGCCTTTAAAGTATTGTTTCTGAACTTTTAACATTGAGCATAAATTATTAGTATTTATTTTAAAGTAAATATTGATGTGTATTGCATAAATTTTATAGAAAAGAATTTACGAAAAACACATTGGGGGAAATGAATAATTTGAGGAAATATGGTAATAAAAGTAGACTACTGTTTTGTTAAATGAGAAATTAATTCCTGTTTCCAGATGGTAAAAAGAAAATCAATGATGAAACTTGAAATCAAATTGATGTTGTCTTATCAAGCTTGTAAAAATTTATTTTAGCTTACTTTTTAAAGCAGGTGATATTTCATAAAGTATTATATTATGTGTATTTTGCATTTCTATTTAAAAATAAGTTGTATTTGTTTACTGAATCTTTCAAAATAAATTTGATGGATGAAAAATGTGAATCTAAATAACCTCATTTCCATATTATAAAATGTGTCGCATTATGTACTAGCTTAGACCTTGGAAGTTTTGACAAAAGTATAAAAATGTGTTGCAAGTTGGTAAAACTTGAAGTTATTGAAACAATTGATGAAAGTTATTCAAGCTTTCAACAATTTAGAAACCATCACTTTTTATAATTTTAACACATTGCTCATTTTTGTACTATTAAAATTAGTTTTTAAACTGTTTAAAATCATGGATTCTTTTGCTGCTTTTAGGTAAAAAACTTGTTAGTTTTTTTACCAGTCATTGCTTCTGAAGTAGTAGGAAGGCACAAAGTCAAAAACAGATTTTTTAGGAGAGTTTTTATTTTCAAAATGCTCATGTATTGTTATGGGGCAAATTTCTTTAGCATGATAGTACTTTTTGTTGCACTTTATGACTTTCATTGTTTTACCCATCTCTAGATTTAGCATCACAAAATTATTAAATATACAAATATGGTGCTGTTCATTCAAGGTTGGATTTCCCATTATGCACCATGACTAAGCACCTCAGGCTATGAAAATAGAGAATTTAAAGGAAGCATAATAAAGGTCTAACTAATCCCATAAATACTTTTGTGAGCAACCTTAAATGTTTCTTTCTTCAAAGGTTAAAATTAAGAAGTTGAAGTGTATTCAATTTAAGTTTTTGTAAAATTGTAGTTTTCTTTATTTCACAATTCTTTCTTGATTCCACTTTCCTATAAAACCAGAAATTGATATTTGCCTGTAAAATATGCAAAATTTTATATTTTTTGTTCTGAATTTTTTTTATTTTAATAGATGAATTCACTAATTAATAAAAAAAACTAGTATATGAAATTTTTAGTTTATTGAAGGGATTTAGTTAGTGTTACCCATCATATTTTTTAAGAGGGCCTTGAAATATTTAAACCAGTTCTTATTACATAACCAATTTGATAATTTTTATTGAAACCTTTCATCTCTGAAATACTAGCCATTGCCCTGTATATAAAATGTGTTGCCAAATATTAAACTTTTTTATTATCACATAAATGTATGTATCATAAATTAATGTGAAAATATAAGCATTTTTTATCTGCATTTCTTTAGCATAGGCTGAAAATGGTTGTATCAGTTGTGTAAAGAGTTCCTTGTTATGAAATATATATCTAAATGACACATTGAAATATGACAGTATGAAGTTATCAACTGCACACATGCAAAAATATTTTTAAATGTTATGAGGTCTGATCAAAAACTCTATTTTTTAGCCACAAAATAAAAATACTTAATTCACACCTAATGATGATGCATTTAACAAGATCCTTTAGTTGCTCATTATTGCTGTCTTTAACCACAAAGACCCTGGCTTTTCTAAGAAAATGATTGTACCCTTGTTTCAAGGTAAGTGGTAGGTCTGTAGACTTGGGACTCGATTTCTGTTCACAACATCTTCATGAAACCTAGCAAGTCACGCAATTGCCATTTTAGCTGAAAATACAAAATATGACAAGTATAGCATATACACTGAAGAGCCAAAACATTATGACCACCTACTCAATAATGCGTTGCACCTCCTTTGGCCTGCAACAGCAGCTGTGCAAGTTCTTGATACACGACTGAAGACTGGTTGTACAAATGTCTAAGTAGTGGTCATGCAAAGTCGAGATATTCGGACATGGTGGTGTTTGAGCTGCTGCTCCATGACACCTGAAGTGTGCTCTATCGGATTGAGATCTCGTCGAGTTAGGTGGCGAGGACATTAAGTGGAATTCATCAGTATGCTCCTCAGACCACTCCAACACAGTCCGAACCTTATGACATGGGGTGTTGTCCTGCTGAAAGATTTGATTTCCAGTTGGGAAGAAAGACGCTATGTTAGGGTGCAACTGATCCGCAATGATAATCAGATAGTTTGCAGCATTCATGGTCTGTTATACCACAACTACGGGTCCGACTCGCACATGAGAACATTCCCCAAAGCATAATACCGCCACGACCAGTCTGTATGACCTGCTGTACAAGAGGGGAGCAACTGTTCGGCATACCCTGACACGACCATCGACGTGATGAATCGGGATTCATCTGACCAGGCAACTCTCTTCTACTCGTCCATGGTCCAGTCTTGATGTTCCCAGGCCCACTGTAGGCGTAGATGACGCTTGATCAACAGAGGCACACAAATGGGACATCTGCTGCACAGTCCCTTATCCAACAGTGTCCACTGAACTGTGTGTTCCGAAACACTTGCGCTTGGACCTGCATTGCATTGGGCTGTCAGCTGAGTGCACTCGTGCTGATTTGGTTTACCAAATCGTCCTTTTTTCTTTGATGACATGTGGACGACCAACACCTTGGCATCTACTGCTGGTGTCACCGTTATTTATCCACTTTGGATGAATAGTAACAACGGCAGATTGTGAACAACCTATCAGTCGTGCAGTTTCGGTGATACTCTTTCTGAGTCTTAAGGCCATTACGATCTGCCCTCTATCAAATTCGCTTAGATCAGCAGCCTTTCCCATCACTTGCAAAAGTAAGTGCAAGAATGATTACTTACATTCTCCAGCAGCAGTTAAATACCATTCTCACTTAATCACATGCCGTCCACGTCATCCAGACGAGTTCATTGAAAAATGTGGGAATGGTCATAATGTTTTGGCTCGTCAGTATATGTGCAACTATAAATACTTTGTAACTGAGCAGCTGCATGATATAGTAAAATATAACTCAAGTTGCAATCAATATGTGACAGGGCTGCATTTGTCTTATGTCCTACCTGCAGCAGATTTGTGAAATAAAAATTAAAGTAAGATACTTTCAAATCAGACCTCATATAATTGATTAATGGTAACAGTACAAAATAACCTCACTGAAGTTCGATAACATGAGATCTAGTCAACCCCAAAGATATTCCCTCTCTTATCGACCAAATTCATTATGGATTAAAAATTCAAACATGTGATTTCTGTGTAATAACTATTTGTTGAAATAGCATGTCATACTTTTATTCAATTTTATGGTTATAAGCAGTATATTTCGAATCAGAAAATATGTATTTTCCCAAGCAAAATGTGTATTTACTTTTCAAATTGCAAGTGTCGAAGACATTGATTAACTAATGCGATAAATAAAATTGCTTTACATTTTGTTTTTCTGATATTTTTTATTGTCTTTAATGTATTACAATTGCATATTTTTTTATTATGAGTACCTTATATAAAACTAGCCTCTACATAGCCAGCACGGCGTTGCAAGTGACAGTTCTTTTGGTGGGGGTTGGGTGTGACTACTGCACGCTCACCAACCCCTGGTGATTGCTATGCATTCCCATTTGGTTTGCTACTTGTGCCAACACCACAGGCAAAGCCGTGATGGCCTCAAAGTGGCTAGTAATAAACAAATGCCAATAAATTAATTTAAAAATTGGGCTGGACATTAAATCTTACTGAAAATATTAAAAAGAAAAATCAATAATTTTAAGAATGAGTCCCACTCGACATGGCGGGTTACAACTGAAAAATTATTTATTTAAAGAAAATCACATTTAAGGTATTGATCTGGTGTAAAATTTTCCAGATTTCAAATCAGTTTAAATTTTTACTCTATCTTATACGATCATGAAGATAGAAAACCTCAAATAGTCTGCATGTGACAAAGCTGAAATTGCTAGCAAGAAAGTTATACTAGTCAACGATGTAAATCAAAATGCGCTAGAATTGGAAAACTTTGCATGGTTCCAAAGGCATTAGGATAAAAAATGTAGAATCTGTCCCTTTTTCATTGTTATGTCAGCTCCATTGAAACTTGGCACAGTTCCAAGATTGAAAAACGGAAAATCCTTTCCTTTCTTCAATTGAGGAAGCTATAAAGTCACATTCCCCAAAAGAAAGGAGGATGAATAAAACAAATTAATTAAAAAATGTTCTAGATTAAATTTTAAAATTCAGGTTGGACACAAAAATTGAGAAAAATTAGGACTACCTGTGCCAAATTTCATTATTGTAAGTGCCATAGATTTGTCAGGACACTGCCTACATACAGACATGACACAGAGAAACACTTCCTTTTATAATAGTAGAGATGCTAGATTCTCCTGTGTTTCTATGGCTATTAAAACTTTAATTGGTTGTGTGATGCTGAGTAGGCGTAGTTTCGAATTGTTTAGATTGGTTGTGGAATGTTATATTCGAAATCGTCATGGAAACACGATTGCATATAAAACGATTGCAGTACGCAGCACATTGTTTCACCAGTGTTGATCAAAAATTAAGTTTTCCAATAATATTGTTTTGCAAGTATTGCTCAAAAAACGAAAGCAAGGCAAGTTGACTGATAGTGGTGAAAAAAGGTTTATACACAGTAATCATGTACTGTTAGGTTTTAATAAATATAAATAAAATTAGACCAAAATAAATAAATTTTGTTATGCACCCATTGTATGAATGGCCATTTATCCTAAAAGAGTAATAAATGTGTCACATCAAAAGTTGATAATTAGTTTGTTATTGATACATGTGTATCTGTGTGAAAGTATAAAAAAAGATTAAACATGTGGTGAGCACACAGGGTTGAAATAACAAGTCAAGTTATTTAAAATCTGGAAATAAACTCAAAATTTTGAAGCAATATTAGATTCTAATCATGTAATGGTAGTTAAAGTTGCTTGTTAAAAATTTGAAGATATAATTTACAACTTGTATTTTGATGCATTGAACTTGAATTGATTTTTTGGTTACTCAATAAATAAGTTCTACCGTATACATTCACCTACTCATTAAATGTAATTAAATTACAAAAAATGAAAAAAATAAAAGTTTTATTTACTGTTAATAGACATTTTGTGTAAAACTGAACAGTTGTAGGTGACCAACATTAGTAAGTATTGTACATTTAACCCTCTGACTGCTCAATTTGTGGACCAAAATCGCTACAAAAATCGTGTATTTTTTTTTTGCATATTAAAAATCTATATATATTGGAGAATTGAAATATGAATTTTTTTCTTTCTAGAAAAGACTTTTTATATAGATTTTTATCATGAGAAACTAAACTGTCAGAAGTTATTGTTAGCTATATGCACAGTAATTCCCTGATTTCCACAAAAAGGAACTGGAGGAGGAGGAATATTCTTCATATCAATTTTGCACCACTGCCTAACGCTTTGCAAGTTTATTGAATCATGATCAGATTCATCACTATCTGAGGAGCAGTCTGAAAAATCTATATCACTATTAAAAATAAAATCACTTTCAGAATCTGATAAATCATCAGGAATATATACTCTGTCAATCGATGAACGTTTTCTAGCAGCCATTTCTGATTAGAAAAAGGCGCGAAGTTAGAGCGGTAAATACAAAGTACCTTCAAATGCCGCAATTTAGTGGACGACTAGCAACAATTGTTGACCAAAATCTAAATTTAACGTCTAACACTGTATGTAATTTATTTAATTGGTTAAACGGTGAAAAAGCGGGATGCGCTCCTCAATAAAGATAGAAAAACACCTGCCCACGAAAATCGCGGGATGAGCAAATTTTGCTACATTTGAGTTGCCCGTGGAAATCGCGGGATAATCAGCCAGTGGGTTAAGCTAGGATTCATATTTGAATTTTATCATTTATTCTAAATATTTCATTCATTTTACTTTATTTGAAATGATGTTCATTGTTATGCCAGACACAGTTCCAGTGATATACTTTGTATGTGTGAAATTTGATCCTATATTTTGAAATTCTAGTAGAGGATTTACTAGCACTTAAATATTCTGTTTTGGTTTGAAGTAAAATGCTAGAAGAGCACACCTTGGTTGCAAAATCTCACTTTCTGAAACTTCTTTTTTCTAAAGCTATAAAATAATTTTGACTTATGCATTTATTTCAATGCATTGTTTTTAAAATAAACATGTTACTTTTTCATGTAAGTTGCAGAATATAAGTAATATAAACAAAATGCTTTAAATAATTAATTAAGTCCTTTGCTTTGAAAATAGTGCTTGTGATAATTATTCTTTGGAAAAACTGATTATTTGAGTTTTTAAGATGAAGTAACAAAATACAAATATTTTTTAACGTTCTAAACTTTACCAGAAATGGCGATCATTACACAATATTAGCGATACTAAAAACTTTTCTAACAGACCTGCTAAATGTTAACCAACTTTTAAAAAAATATTTCATCTTAATTTTTACATGATATAGTGAAAAAACAGTTAAAAACCTGAAATTATGCTTTTGATATCAGGTTGCAAAGGTTTTGTAGATACTAGCAAAAAGATCATTTGTGATCAAGAATTTTCAGAGCATTGCTGGTTTAATAATTTGACCATTTCTTGACCTATATATCAGTATGAATCTTCATAACTTAGTAGCATTGGAATATATTTTGAAAGGTTGTTGATAAATACTGTAATATAAATGCATTACATATCAAGATACATATATATCTATATCTCTTGGAGATAGAAAACTTAATATTAATGTGAAATGCAATCACTGCTTGATTGTTTTTTATAAGACTAAACGAATTTTACTTTCTGAATAAATTAATCTTGCATATAATTTAATAATCAATGATTTAGTTACTAAGAATTTAACATCTATACACATATTTCCAATTAAGAATCCAACGACTCTTCCTGTGATTCAATACAAGCAAGTGGCCACCTAAGAAATTGGAAAATATGTAGTTCCATGATTTAAGTAATTTTTAATATATTATCTAAACTATTTTTTGAAGGTTTTCACAGTTACATTAACAGCGAATGTGAATATAGAAATTTGTATCAATGTTGGAAAGTAACATGGTCTGAATTACTTTTCAATATTCTACACACACACTCTTACAATACTTAATAATTCATTTACTTAGCTCAAAGTTTTGCAGAAAAAAATATTAAAACTACAAAAAAAAAAATCAAATCTTAATTTTTAAGTTAATTTAAATCGTCGGGCTGCATAAGTTGGGGAAAAAAAATTTGTCTTTCATTTAATTTCGGTTCAGAAGTTTTATATAATGCCAAATTTTTTAACAAAAGTTAATTTGTCTGAACACTTAGTTCGATCTCCTTTACGATTCCCATGCCTTGCTCATGTAACCATACTGCATTTGTATCAATTCAACTGCTGTAAAATATGATTTCTGTAGGTGGGCACTCAGACACACAAAGCTTAAGTTGGATTTATTTAGCTATTTAAACTATCCAAATATTCGATTAAGAGGCTATTTACCTGGTGTAAATACATCGGATAGCAACAGCAATAGATTTATCTTTTGGAGGAGAAGCGGTTTTAGCAAATGGTTCTAAAAGAAATAAAATTTTAAGAATTTCATAGAGATACACAAAGATACATAAAATAATTTTTCTCATAAATGGAATAAAACTTTATTCCTAACAGTAAAAATCAGCCTTGTACCAAAATATGAATATGAAAATTCAACTTATTCAAGCGCTTTGTTCTGTGCTGTTAGTTGCACAGTTGAATTAAGATTTGATGATAACTCAAATTAAAGAGCTAGTCTAGGAAAAGTAGAACAAGAAAATAAAATGTTAAATTGAAATTAATAAAATGGAGTCGCCATCAGTCAGACAATTCTAAGTAGAGGTCTGGAGAATGGAATTTAAGATAAAAAAGCAAGAAACAAGCCTATGAGAGGATGCAAATATTTGTATGTATGTATATATATATATATATAATCAGTTGGGCATAACATTGGATGTTACATTCAAGTATCTAGCAATCTGCACTTGAGACTGCCCTGCTTCCAGTCTCCCAACGATTCACATCCTCATTCCATGATCCAAACAGACACACATTGGTGGTTGCTCCTTTTTACTATTTGCTTTTGAATTTCCCTGAATGATGCAAAAAAATCCCCTCAAAATTCGCTGAGCGAACAAAGTGCGTATTTGTTACATGCGCTTAAAAAACCTGTTCCTCCACCTATGCACCCCCACATGCACAATCATGGTATATTTATATATACCACATCTCATGGTATACATACGTATTTCACACTACAGATATTCACGCTTTGCATCTTTATTTGGAAGCATTCGTTCAGTACTTTTAGAGAAATTCGACAAAATATACAAATTTTCAACACTAGTACTATTACATTGCATATTGGTGTCATTCCATGCATTGAACTTCTAAATTATTACAAACTGCAAATAATTTAAAATATAGGAAAACAAGTTAATGAAAAATACAACAAATAAATTTAAAAAATTTGCAGTTATTTGTAACTAACTTACTTATTAGATACATAGTTTCAGCATGCCTTTTAGCCAATCCATCATAATGATACAACATAAATGAACTGTCTAA
Organism: Metellina segmentata; assembly: GCA_947359465.1. NCBI lineage: Eukaryota > Metazoa > Arthropoda > Arachnida > Araneae > Tetragnathidae > Metellina > Metellina segmentata. The sequence continues at coordinate 56,035,104 of OX375874.1, forward strand.
ACCTGTTTCCTTAAAAATGTCCTTTGATCTTGCAAAAAGAACAGTAAAATGGCATTCTCCTAACAACAACCATATAGGATATATTGGATTTTTGTAATTATTTCCAACCTAAAATGGAAATAATTAATCACAGTTTAACATTACAAACTAAATGTTATATTCTTATGAATGCAGTTGTAAGAAATTGTGAGGCATTACATTTTTAGTAAAACTTACTCAAAGTTTATAAATTATTAGTATACTTACAGTGCAAGTCTCTTGATATTCATACAGTGACAATAACCCTATCTTAGAACGCTTGGGTATTCCTCGGTGTAAAGATGTTTCGGACCCACCTGAATTGAGTTCCAAGTCTCCATCAAACAAATTTGGTACAGCTTTTCCAATAAGAATTAAATTGATAACTTCCTAAAAAGAGATAATCAAAATACATTGTAACAAAGGTGGAATAATTGAACTCAAGATAAAAACTTTATAATACATACCTGAGAACAATAACCATCATTACCAATTAAATAACTTTCTGGATAATCCATTTCTTCTTTAATCCTGATTTAAAATTCATTTTAAAATTAGAGTGGTTAAATTATAAAAATAAATTTTGCACAGGCATATTGAATTTCAGGTAAATTGAGGAATAACATAAAAAAAATATTTTTTTAACAACTAAGGACATATATTTTTACAGAATATGGAACTACATGCAGAAGTCCAATAACAATACAGTTGAGGAAAAGGCTTTTTTTTGATAACATTAAAATGAGATCAGAAAAAATTTAGTACCTTTTTCTACGAAACCCAATAGTACTTGTATACTAAGAACTTGTTTATGAACTATAATTTGTATAAGAAAATTATCAATATTTCTCAGAAAAAGTGAGTAAAACGAGCAATTTGATATCTCTTAAGATTGCAAACTTAAAAGCTTGGATGGTGCCCAAACTCATGAGGATAGGATAACAGAATTTCTCAAAAATTAGATCTTTTTGTATGATCTTTTAGGCAAATAATGGCGGATAAGTTCATTGTGTGGTGCAAAATCAATAATTATTTCACGGTCAGAATATTTTTAAAGATTTGTACGTAAAACCAATTTTTTAGCACAAATATTTTATAGAAATTCATGCATCATTGAAAATTTGCTTGTACCAATTACATTCTTTTCTAATATTTTCAGAAAATTTGTAATATTTAATTATATTTTATTTCAACTTTCTGGTGTTACTACTAATTTACAAAAGTAAAGTATTGTTTAAATTTATATAAAATACTATGTACCTTAAATACACTAACTGGGAAAATTGAAATATTTAAGATGACACATTATTGATTAACTATTGAGTACCTTTGAATGCCACGGCTTAAAATAACAGAATAGATGAACAAGACACAGCTGGCATAATCATCTGACATCATCTGTATAAAAAAAGTTCTTTAAAGTGTATATTTCTGTTGAAATATATATTGCACTTTAAAAGTAAACATTGTACTTTTAAAAGTGTGTTTAGTAATTGCAAATATGAAAACAATAATCTTCATTTAGAGAATATATAATATTGCTTTACAAAAATATGAGAATTGAGGGGTGTGGGTAACATCAACAATGATTCAAGGCAGAAGAGAAATGGGGGGGAAGTAAAGGCGTAAATTCAGGTCCTTTCCGGGGTTGCAAAGATTTTTTTCTTCTGGTCATTCCCTGTGTTTCTCCCCACCTTAAGAACTGTTAAAACAGTTACTATTTAAAAAAAATAAAAAAATTATAACCTCGTTGAAAAAATAAAAAAACCCGACCATATAACCGATAACCAGGAAAATAAAATGACTATATAAGCGGTGCACTTTAACACATGTTCCCTATTAAGTTAGACAGGACTTAAGAAAACTGACTATATAAGCCAGGTGACCTTGCAAGAAGGTGACCATATAGCTAGTACTGACTGTACAAAGGTTTTACACTTCTGTAAGAAAATAAAATTAAATTACACTCTCAGGACTAACTTTAAGTTTTCACAGAATTATAAATTCGTATTTAAAATTATACCTTCAATTTTAGGTGCATAAGAATATTTTCTCTTTCGGTAAATAACTAAACGATTTCAGTCTTGACTATTGATCACTACAGATTTATTTTTCAAGTAAAGCAATTATTTCCAATTTTGACAAATGAATTTCATTTTTTTAAATTAAAAAGTATGTATTTTTATCCATAAAAGAAAAACCAGAGTAAGCAATTTTTAGTCCAAATCAATGTTACATTAAAAAACAATGTAAGAACACATGGATCAGAAAAGGGTAAAATGTTTTTCAGAGAAAAACTGAATAAAAATATGAATTTTTTGAAAAATTGTCTAAAATGATACAAATAATGCATTTTATAAAACTTACTTCAGATATGAAATTAATAAAGTATTCCAAAAGGCAGCCTTGGCAGTTGAAATATTTTAGTTGGAGCTAAAAGGGATTTCATCAGTTAAAAATTGAGGAAATTTAAAACAAAATTAATTTTATTTGTTCAAAAGAAATTATAAGTTTAACAACAAAATTAAGACACTTCACTCCTTAGGATAATCACTCAACAAGAGTGGTCAAGTCAACAAGGGTGATATTAAAAAATTTAAATAAAAAATATATGCGAAAGAGCCAACATGGTTATAAATACACCAATCAGACCAAACATTAAAACCAATTATTTAATATATTGTAGATTATTCTCTGGTACTTGTGTAGCAAATATTGATCAGATTGACACACTAAACTTCTGGTAACCTGAATGCTTTTCCCCTGATGAGGCATGGATTCAATAGTGATACATATCTGTTGATATTTGACATTATGACTAACAAGATTCCTCAGCAGTGGTAGATTGGGGTTAGAACGATACTGTATCTAACCATTTTCCTAAAATTCAAACTACAAATGCTCAGTTGAAGTAGATGTTCAAATAATGTTAGCTATGGGAATAAATGGAATTTCTTCATGTTTTGGAACCACAAATTCCTGAACTGTCTCGTAGTTGTGGAGCAGAAACAAAAGACATACTCGTGAAGCTAAACATTCTTTTTAACAAACCTTCTTCTTTCATTCTTTTTCAAGTTACTGACCAACATTTTTAATAAAAAGGTATCCAATTATATTTAGGTAGTAAGGTATTTAAAGCCTGTCTTTTTGAGTTTACTAATACTATGAATTTGAGATATTTGTATCGTATTTCTAGCATTTATAAATTACATTCAAATTTCAAATATTTTTAGAGTTTTTAGGAATTATAATAATCATGTAAACTAAGTTATTTCATTACATATAATTTTTAAATAATTAAAAACATTTAAAATGCAAATAAAATATTCGGTTTTTTTTATACCTTTAAATTTTCCTTGCATAACAATGGAAAGCAAAAATTCTGTCCTATGTTGTAAATGTGTAATTTTAGTTTGTAAAAATGTAATTCTACAAATTAATTTTTAAAAATTTGAATATCAATCCTCTGTGTGTGAGTAAAGTAGTAATCTTACATATTCAAGAATTCCATCAACTTGCAAAATCTCAGAAGTTACAGAGTCATGTAATACAATGTGATCACGTTTACTGAAATAAAAACAAATAATTTTTCTGCACAAAACATATAAAGACAATAAGTATAGGAAGTATTTTCTAGATTATCTGAATAAATTGTAGAAAGCTTATCTTCTGTAACTGTTACTTGTGCACAAGAAAATATTTTTATAAATAGGAAAATTTAATAATAGGTTATTTTAGAATAAATTTGCAAAACAAAGTAAATTGAAATTTCTGAATTAAGATAAATTTCAAACTTTAGTTGTTTAAAGATATGTGCTCAAGATATAACTCGGTAAAAGTACTCGATCTCTAACACAATTACAGAAAAAAATTTCAATTGAAACAAGTTTATTGTATCTTATTACTAGCAGTACCGGCACAACATTCCCATGACACCATTCTCGTCATGTCCTTACTGATACTGAAAACATAAAAAAGAACAAAACAATCATTTAAGAATGAGTCCCACCTTCACTCGACATGCCACAGGCATGTTACCTCATTCCTTGCATCACACTGATCCACAAAATTGCAGATATAATTCAAATTCGAAAGTAAGTTATGCTTTTAAAAAGTGTTAATCTCACTGATTCCGACAAACAATGTAAATGAATGACAACGTCAGCAAAATCAAAACCAATACTAATCACAGAAGGTCACTAAATACAGAAGGCATGTTGAAATATAGAAAGTAAAAAACAAGAAACAATATTGGACCAGTGACATCATGAGAGAGTCTACAGAGAGTGGAGCTGGGGAAAAGAATAACCACACTGGGAAAAAAGAACCAGTGGGAGAAAAAGCAAATAAATAAATTTTAAAATGTTTCAAATTAAATTTCAAAATTTGGTCTTCGAGGTGCATTGAGTCACTTTTAGGACTACATGTGAGCCAAATTTCATGGCTGCAAGTGCTATAGATTCGTCTGGACACCTCACCCATAAATACTTTCTTTTATAATAGTAGAGATAGTAAGAATATGAAAAACCTTTGAGAGTTAGAATATTTTTAGGCAAATAATGACTTAAAAAGAATTTGAACTATTATAGATGTAATTGCACAAAGTACTTCTTGCATTCTAGGTATTGATAAGTATATAGTGTTACAGATTCTTCGATCGTGTTTTGGATTTTTCTAAACTGCTCCCATCAACTCTTCATGCTTTACAGTTTGACAAGCAGCAACATTTTTACTTTTTAATGAACCCCTTTAAATTAGATAACATTAATTACAGCGACAACAGCCAGTCAGTGCAAATCTTATTAACGGTATTCTGGATTTGAAAGTTCTTCAATTGTTTAGTGTCCAATAAGAAAAACGTTTAATCACATTTTATTCCTTTTTCACATAACAATTATCTCTATTATAAATGCAAGTGTTTGTCGTTCAGTACGCAGTGTCATGATAAATATATGGCACATACAATAAAGAAATTTGGCACACAGGTAGTCCGAATTTTTTGCAATTTTTGTATCTAGCCCGAATTTTAAAATTTAATCTAGAACATATAAAAATTAATTTATTAGTTTTTTCGCTTTTCTTTCTTCCTTTCAGAATGTGATGTCACCCGAACCTCGAATGAAGAAGGAACGAATTTTGCCATTTTCGACCGCTGATGCCAGTTTTTGGAACCATGCCATGTTTTACGATTCTAGCGTGTTTTGAGTTGTTGTTGATAATAGACACTTCGAGGTCATCACGGCGTTACATGTGGAGTTCGTTTGTGAAGCAAACCAACTGGGAATACGTAGCAATCGCAGGGGGTTAGCGAGCAGTGGTCACACCTGACCCTGACAAAAAGAACTGTCACAGGCAATGCCGTGCCATGCAGTAGCTAGTAATAAGATAAAAATAAACCAGCATTGCTATTGAAAAATTCCAAAATTTGCAATCTTTAATTGTAACTTTAAGGGTTAGACCACTTTTGCCTATATACATCTCTCTTTAGCATAAATCGTGAAGTAACTAAATCCTGAATTTCATTACATTTCTTAAGACTTTCAATCCCTTGTCTGTTACATAGATGAAACTATTATATGATCCCCTGTCTTTTTTCACAGTGTGGAATTTTTACGTTTTAAAGAAAGGTGTAACAAATTTATTCCCCTAAAAAATGTTTTTTCAAAATACTTATTTACAAATACAGAAAAAAATATTCTTGTTTTAGTTTGATTCCTAACTTCTATTTTAATTTAAATTTAAATTTAGACAGCTCAGCATCAAATTAATTAGGAAATTATTTCCCACTATAAAGCACACTTTGTAGTGGGTTATATATTTCATAATTTAATTTTATATTTTAACTGCATCTTATATAAATTAAATATATTAAGAAAATCTAAAATTTTTAATATTTTAACAAACTAAGAGGCTCTGCCCCATGCTTGCCTACGCTTGTTAGATATGACAATTGAACAAAAAAAAAAACCGAAAATGTCCCGATTTTTCCTGAATTAAAAAATATATATATTATCAGGAACCAATTGAAATTTCGATGGGAAATTCAGGCAGCAGTTTGGAAATTTTTGCCCAAGTTTATATATATAAAAAACACTCTACAAATTAATTTGTCATCAGTGATGAACAAATATTTTGGCTAGCGACTATATTTACTCGCCCCACCCCCTTTTCAATGCTAAGCAAATTTTCAAATGGTTTCATTTTCATATTTAACTGAAATCAGGCAAAAAAGCTTGCAAATGGAAAACAGCAGTTATTTTTTTTTCTTCCACTAGCGTTGCCCGTGACCTTCTCTTTGGCTCGTGACAGTTCTTTTCGTGGGGTTAAGTATGACCACTGCTCGCTAACCCCGGTGATTACTAACGAATTCCCAATGGGAATTTGTAGCCTATTGGAAAATAGCCACAATGGCGTGTCCCATGTTGGTTTGCTTCACAAAGCAAATATTGCGAATATTGAATATTGCGAAATATTGAATATTGCAAACTGTGGTTTGCTTAGCAAACCATCACCATGTACAACGCAATTAGGGCCAACTGTCAATTAGGGCCAAATTCGATGACAACCACCATGGCGTTGCTCGTGGTGTTGTTTTGATTTGCAAACCAAATGGAAATTCGTAGCCTATTGGATTGAATTCCCTGCAAATTCCAATTGAATTTGGTTTGCTTCGCAAACATAATAATGAATATAATGAACTGTGGTTGGCTTCACAAACCAACACCACGGGCAACGCAGTGACAACCTTGTCATTATAAATTGAGGCCAAATTCGATAACAGCCATCAGGGCATTGCCCGTGGTGTCCTCGTCATTGTCAAATTCGAATTGAGATCCAATCGGCGTGACGTCACAATCTCCTGCGAAAATATAAATATTTAATTGAAAAATTATTTGTTAAAAGGAAATCAAATGTAAGGTAGCTATCTGGTGTAAAATTTTCTGCAGATTTCAAATACGTTGAAATTTTTAATCTATTTTTAACGATCCCGATTTAAAAAAAAGAACAAAACATTGCCAGTCAAATTTTTTTTATTTGTTGCTAGAATCGTTTGAGCACAGGAAATGTAATCTGTGATTTCTCAAACACGATCAAGGTCATATTCGTTTTGGAAAATTTATAAAAGAGTTTCATTTTAAAAATTATTTATTTAAAGAAAATCATATTTTTAGGTATCTTTCTAATGTGAAATTTTCCGCAGATCTCAAATCCGTTGAAATTTTTACTCTATCTTTTAACAGTCTAGTAGATTGAATTTTAAAATTTGGCGCGACCCACAAATTGCAAAAAATTTGGACTACCTGTATGCCAAATCCCCTTACTGTAAGAGACATACATTCGTCAGGACAATTAGTACAGTTAATCATCAACTTTGTACTCTAATAGTTGTTTAAACTAATGAAAATGCAGGCACGTTTTTTTGGGAAATTTCAGACAAAACAAATTGTGTTCTGGGAAAATATTGGGCCCTGAAACATTTTCTGTACCTCTGATAGCTGCATTGGAAAAAAATCTCATTCGTCTTGTTCCCTGTACAATTTTGAACACTCGGGTGCTCCTCTCTCTGCTCGACGACCCCCGGGGATTGCTACACAATCCCATTTGGTGTGCTATGAAAACAAACACTCTTTTCACAGATCCAAATTGGTTTGTTTTGCAAACCAACATTCCTTTCTAAGAGTCAATCATATGCAACTGCAAAACTATCTTAATAATTGGTATACTCCCGATTTGACTTTTTGGTCCATGATATCACAGCGAGGGTATCGCCCCCTGCTCGCTAACGCTAGCCAACCCCCGGTGATTGCTAAGCAAACCCATTTGGTTTGCTTTGCAAACCAAGACTCCTTTTGCAGGTGATTTCCCTTTTTTTTTACTTTAACACTTAATGAACTCTAAACTAATAGCCACATCAGTAAAAACCTTCTCCATCTAGTTATGTGTACAATTTAAAAAAAAAACATGTTAATCTCGAAATTTTCTTATCTGTACTTTCTTGGTAAAACAGTCTGAAAATAGTAAGAAAAAAGTTTCCTTTTAAATAAAATTTAAAAAAAAAATCGTTTCTATGGTATTTGTTACTATGATAAATTTGATATCTGGCAAACACATTAGTCAGAAAATGTAACCTGCATTTCCGCTAAGAACAATGACTGCTATCGCTCCACAATCTAAAAAATACGAAATTTGTGTGACCAACTTTTGATTGTATCAAACTTATTTATGAACCAATTTCAAAAATAATTATAATGTAAGAAAGAGTGCATTCTAAGCTTCCATGTGGTATTTTCAAATTTTAAAACGAATAGTATTAAGCTATAGATATGACAGTTTTAGTTTTGCACCAGAAATTACGATTTAAAAGTTCTGAAATTTGTATGACCAACTTTTAATTGCATCAACTTTATTTATTAACCAATTTAAAAAATAATTATATCATAAGAAATAGTACAATCTAAGGTATTCAGTGATGTTTTCAAATTAAAAAAAAATAATAGTAGTAAGCTATTGATATGACAGTTTTAACAAATAGTAACGAAAATATCCCAATATTCCGAAATTTGTGTAATCAACTTTTGATTGCACTGACTTTATTTATTTACCAATTTAAAAAAAAAGTTGTACTGTAAGAAAGATTACATTTTAAGGTTTCCTGCAATGTTTCTGAATTTAAAACCTGATAGTAATAACATATAGATATGACAATTTTTTAAAAATGTAACGAAAATGTTCAAATTTTTTCTGAATAAAAAAAGATTCTATCAGGAACTAAATTGAAATTTCTTAAAAAACTCTAAAAATTTGCATTTGGAGGTACTTTAAAAAAATCTTATATGTCTTGTTCCCTGAACAATTTTGAACAAACCTTGTCAATTTTTGAATTTTGGGAACTGTACTTTCTCGGGAAGTTGTCTAAGAATCAAGCAAAAAAAGCGAGTTTTCAATCCTGCGGCAGTGACAGTGGCAACTTTTTTTAATATAGAGAGAAATGTGCCATGTCAAATTTTGTTAATTTTCTGATGAATACTTTCTCAGGAAGCCGTCTAAGAATTGAGCGAATAAAGCGAGTTTTCAATCCTGCTGCAGCAGCGGTAATTGTTTTAAATATAGAGAGACTTATCACATTTAAACTTCAAATAAGATTGTTAATGGATATGTACACGAAGTTGAAAACATGAAATAAAATAATATGGGCTTTGTTAACACATTCAACAAATTTATGTATCTATGTTTACTTACACAGCAACTATGGCTTTTTTATTATCTCCTGCTTGCCATAGGATGGTTGTCAGAGCTCGAGCTAGAGCATTTCTTTTTTCAGATATTTTTAATTTCTGTCTAATGATATAAATAAGGAACATAATGTAATAAAAGTTAAAAGACTGGTAACATCTTACACCTGTTAGTCTTAAAAATTCACTAGAAGATCATGAACAAAAATTTTATATAAAAAAAAAGGTATTATTCAGAATCATACTTTACATACATTTCTGTCTCTGTATCTACTCTGCAATTTCCAAAGAATAGTTCATATATAACATATGCCTGAACTGCAGCCAGAACTCCACATGGTCCAGCCTTTAAAAGAATAAATTATAACAGAATTTAATAAAAAAAATATTTAATTCATAAATAACAATATGCCTGAGATGTTTAATTTTAGATAAAAAAAAGGTTTCTTCTCAATTTTCACAGTAGGCACTACAATACTCATGTTTATAGATTGTTTTCGCACCTTGTATAAAATGTTCTTAAAAATTGTTATAAGAATGGAGTGTGATCAGACACGGCAGATCCAAACATAAATATTCGCTAGAGTATAACATTTAACCCTATATGTGAACTTAATAATACACAAGTAATGAAAATATGATTAATATCAATAGCTTCCTTTACCTTCTTTTGTATGAAACCATAAGAGGGCACATTTCTAAAGTGAAAACTTTGTTGAGTCCATGCTTCCTTAAATGAATCTAAAGTGTTGCCGAAAAGAAGAAGACGGAGAGACTAAAAGTAAACAGCAAACATTTAAGCAAACAAATCTACTGTATGCAAGTTGAAATTAATTCTAATTCTAGAAAACATGAGGGGAAAATTTAAACTATATTTAAAAGTACAATAGATGATTTTTAATTGTAAATTGCAGCAATAATTTCAGAACAGAATAGACAAAAAAAAATGTGATATAATGGATATAATTTATAGCTTGTATAAATTTTACATGCAATAAAAAGATAAATATTAAAAAAAACTACACCACTGTTCATGAATACATCAATATATCTTACACAAGCTTCATCAATTGTAATTGGTCTCTCTTCTGCCATAACGCTAGATAAAGGACTGCATGGATCATTAGAAAAAAGTGTCGAGGACTCATTTTCACTTTTAATATTCATTTGTAAAATAGTTTTGCATCTCCAAAATATGAGCCGATTCTTTTAGCTGTTTTATAAAGAAAGAAAATTATTATGGAATAATCTTTTTTTCATTAAAGTGAGAATATTTGTTTTGAGAAAACATCATGAGAGAATAAGTTTTTGCCTAGCTATCCAATTATTAAGATAGCATTTATAATCAAGTTTGTAAAGTTTTATATACAGCATCCAAATAAAGTTGATACTCATAGAAAAGACAACAAATAACTTTTCATTTGATCAACATCCCACATAGCAGATTATTCAGAAAATGCTTAGTTGTTTTAGATCAGGTGATTATGCAATAAAATTTATGTCTGTTCTGAAGAGATGTTTAATTTTTCTGTTTTTTTTCCCTACCAATGAGACACAGCTGTTACATATAAAGGTAAAGTTGTTTTACAATCAAGTTTAAGAGAATAAAAATAAATGAAAATGGTCACCAGGTCAATAAAACAGCAGGATATTGATGGTCCGAATGAGGTTAGTTATAAAACAATAGATTTAACAAATTTGCTTAAAAAAAGGAAAATAGTTTTATTTTCTGAGTAATTTGATATACTGTTTGTATCAATTGCAACACAAAAGTGGTTGTACCATTCAAGGTTTCAGGATGCTTTTCATTTGAAGTCTTATATTCTTATTAGTCAAAAAGAAGTTAAATTGGAATTCTACTTCAAAATAGAAATGAATACATCTGTCTCTTTGTAACACTAAGTACGTTAAAAAAATTCATACAGGAGTATTTCACATTATATACAAGTGCTCAATTAAGAACACTGGTGATTTTTCTTTAGAGTACATGATTTGTGAGATATGAAAATTATTTTCTATTACACAAGGATTTCTAACAAGTGGTAAACCAGACATGCCTGGCCACAAAAGCTTTTGGATTATTTTTGAAATTAGCATCAAAAGACCATTTAAAATCATCAACTATTTTAAAACATTCATCCACTTTTTTCAAATGCAGGCCAGTGATTTGTAACTGTTTTTCGCGCTAAAACAAAAGAAAGTCATTTTCAACAAAGTTTTAAAAACAACTTTAATTGACAAGCAAACTATCATTTTACACTGTTCTATAAATTTCTATCAATTCAGTTTTCCCTCAAGAATAGTTACTTTCATTCTTCAAGAAACGTCTACAAATTTACCATGATAATATAATGTAAATGAATACCTCTTGCTGACACAAGGTTTCGACATTTTATCGTAATATGAATTGTTACTATTGAAGATGTGTTCTAAAAATATTTGATTTGAAGATATTACTCTGATCTTGAATTAGAAACACTTATATTTGTACAGGTAGAATGCTCTTGTCTTTTATGAGTTTTTTACAACCACATTGAAAACATGGGCATTGAAGAATTTGAAACATGGGAATAAAACTTCGGAAATCATTAAAAATAATTAAAATTAAACTCAAACTGAACAAGTTTTGTATTTCGAAATTGGTGCCGTCACGTGATTACAATTAGCCCCGCCCAAAGAGTAAATAGCTCCTCCCATTGTGGGTTTGTAGGATAGCTGTTTCATAGCTGCTTTTTTCAACAGCTATATAAAATGGGAAATATAAATAATAAGCACATTGATACTATTGAATTAATTCGTATTAAAGACTTCATAAGAAATATTTACATATAAGATACATTTGTTATGAATAAAGAGCTTCAAAATAAAAGGAGGAAAGTTCGGTATAAAATAAAGTTTAAGAATAGTAAAAAACCTCTACTGTCCGTGTCCAGTTCGTATTCATAATATTTTCAATTTTTCTTTTTCATTGAGTTTACACAATTCGGATGCTTTCAATTTTCATTTTGCAGTTAAATTTTTGCAGTGTCCATCGTATTTCTAGTGTTTTCACAAGAACAGAAATTGTGTGAAAAACCGTTTCGCAAATTCTGAAACCCTAAACTTTTGAGAAAAATCATTAACTTTGTGTTGTCTTCAGAAAAATATTTCAATTAGGTTTTACGTAATGATTATTCGCTATGTTGAAATAATATATTCAAAACTCCCAAATATGTCTTCAAAAGTGAAAACAAAAATTCATTTGAACCTCGTCTCAAATCTAATCTAAAAATTTCAGTTTGCTGAACAGAAAATGTATGTTAATTATGTTACTAAACTTGAAAATTTAATTTCAGCTTTGTAGAACTGTTTTTAATCAAGTACAATAGATTCATTTTTCTCAAAACTTGCGTGTTAGGGGTGAATAACAGTTTCAAAAATTAATCTGGAGTTAAATAATTTTATAATATTGTAAGTCGGTTAATCCACAGGAATTAAGCATATTCTTTCATATTAATATTTATTTCCATTATTTTCAAACTGTAAAGAAACTTCGCTTTTTTCTAAAATAGAACGTTTTGTTTTGTTAAAATTTTTTTTTGTTGTATTTCAATGGCTACAAATATATACATTTTGTTAAAGTAATGCAATAATCATGTTTTTAAAGCTATTTTTTGTACTAGATTTTAAATGTGTGATATTTGTCTTAAACATTCTTTTTCATTTCCAATAATGTACTGCAGAAAGCTATGCTAGAAGTATGGATTGTGTTTATTTCATGCTTTGGAATAGCAAGCATGGTTGTTTAACTGGAACAATGACTTTCCATTTACATCTATTAAATTTATTATTATATTTTCTTTTTGATTCCATCTAATATATTAATTTTTTTAAGGCATTAATGCATAGTTTTTCTTATGTAAGGGCACCGTTTTATTTTGGATTAACTTTTATTAATAAAATGAATTTCATATAGCAAGGATAACCATGAAAATTCTAACAGACACATTTCCTAGCCAGATGGAATCTGTTCCTGTCAACTGTCCCTTGTTTTTTTGATTTAACCATATCAGATTGTTTTCGTGGTGCTGACGTAACAAGTCCACAAACAAGCTGACCACGATTTTTGGTGAAATATACAATTTTTTTAATGAAGAGTAAATATTAAAATTTTTACTGTTAGAGAATTTGCTATGAACTATGTTAATATTTTCAATGCATCGATAAATAAATTGCTTCAGCAAAATATTCCCACACATTTACTTATTTGTGTTTTGCCTCCACAAGTTATTTCAAATAATTATTTGCTATTACTGTAATGCAAGAAAAAAATGGTTTTACCATGGCTTTTAGTTTTAAACTGTAAGGAAGGTGTTTGAAAATTTTCTGTTGTGTGTCAAGTATATTTGGCTTAGTAGAAAATAAAACTTTTATAAATTAAATTATCTTTTACTAGGAGTAAAGAAATCTTCAGTTTTCTTCATACTCAGAGAAAAGAATATCTCAGCATTTAATATAGGATGAAGACAAACAATTTTTCATATATTTGTTTATGGTGTAGTGGGTATTATATAATATATAATAACATCCTTAAGTTTTTGCCTGTCCTCTTTTCTCTTCCTTTAATGCTATAGCATGTTATTGTTCATTATAACTTGAATAACTAACAATATGATAAAATGGTGGTTACTATTATGGAAAGTAAGATCATTTAAACTTGGTTGGATTTTAATGCCAGTTGAAAATTTTTGACAACAATATAAAATGGATTTTTTTTTGGTGTTATTAAGACAGTTTTTATTAGCACTTTTCTAAGTTGAAATTACAAATTATATCCTATCATCTTTGTATTTCTAGTTTCATTTCTATTGAAAAAAAAAAGTTTGCTTGTTCTACTGAAAACCTAACATTAGTATTAGTAAAAATGTCCATGAGATAGCATATAATTTCTAAATTGATTAAAATGTGTTTCAATTCTAATTGTTTTCATTACACATCTTTGAAATATATTTAATGTGTTATTTTCATGAAAATGAAAAGGTACTCAAGTTACAATGTAGATGTACATTTAAAGCAAAGAAACAAAAGCAGATGGATCAATGCTTGTGATCAATATGTATGTGTAATGCTATGGATATAAGCATGACAAAACAACTATTTTGAACATTTGGTGTATTTACTCTGCAGGATAAATACCTGTATGAATACAGAAGTTTTGCTCGCACAATTTGTGTCAAAGTTGAAATACTTTAAAACAAAATGAATGCTTAATTTATCAAACTGTGTTATTGTTTATTAAAATATTCATATATCTGAATTCCTAACAAAATTATGTCAGTTTTGTAATAAAAAGTTTGCATGTTGATAGCTCATATATATGATTTTTTTTACAGCAGAAGAGAATTTCCAGTGTAATCAACCATCCAAGAAAATACATTGCTGCCGGTTTTGTTCCTACTCTTCTGGCAAGACTACAAATTTGAGAAATCATGAAGCTGTCCACTTAGGATATAGACCATATAAATGTCTACTGTGCCATAAATCTTTTGTACAAAAAGTTCATCTAACACGTCATTCTATGACCCATTATGTTGAGAACATGTGATACAATGCCATTGACTTTTATTTTCTAACCAATTTTACTTTAGTTAATTTATTTAAAAAAATATTCTTCCATCAATTTTTACAATTTGTCTATTCACTTTAATTTCCTACATAAAATTTTACATTAACAAAGGCAATTGTGTGTAAATTATTTCATCAGTTAATTACGTAAGATGCTATACAAATTTTTCATGTTAAAAATAAGTGTTTGCCATTACAATCACTGACGTGATTTTATCTGATAAGGGTTATTTTTTAAGCATTTGTACAGTTACTTTTTGCATTTCCCCTTATCAAACTATGTTTTTTGTTGTGTATTACATACTTTTATTGTTTTTGTTATTGTGTAGAAA
Organism: Metellina segmentata; assembly: GCA_947359465.1. NCBI lineage: Eukaryota > Metazoa > Arthropoda > Arachnida > Araneae > Tetragnathidae > Metellina > Metellina segmentata. The sequence continues at coordinate 56,050,291 of OX375874.1, forward strand.
TTTTAAAATTCCACAATGATCTTTATTAGTATAAAGTTATTTTAAGTAACAATCTGTTTAATTCTTAACACATCCCAGTTACATCCAGTATTTTTGAATTGACTGTTGAAGTAAATTATTTATATTCCCTGTGATTGCTTACTGGCTAATAATTTCTCTTTAAGGACAGTTTGGGGAAGAACAAATTTAATATGACTGACAAGAAAAAAAATGAAATTTTGTCATTAGAACAGCGAATAGAGGTGATTAAAGCTAGTGCCTCTGGATTAACTCAAAGGCAGTTGGCAGCACAGTTTAAATGTGGTCGCACCCAGATTTGCAGGATTTTGAGGCAGAAGGATAAAATTCAAAAAGAGTGGGAAACGAACAAAAATGGAAGAATAAGGAGAAAACGTCCGGAAGTTTATGGAGATGTTAATCGTTTATTACTTGAATGGTTAAAAGAAGCAAGTACCCAAAGTCTTCCAATAAGTGGTTCAGTTCTACAAGGAAAAGCCCTTGAAATTGCACGAACTCTTCATATTTCTAGGTTTAGTGCAAGTAATGGCTGGTTGGAGAGTTTTCGCAAACGGAACAATATCATGTATCGTGAAAGAAAAGTCAAAGAAGGATGCGGTTGTTTACAACAAACCAATGAATGGGCATCCATTATCCCTACGATAGTTGAAGATTATGACTTGAAAGACGTATTTAACATGGATGAGACAGGATTGTTTTTTAGAGGTATCCCAAACCAATCTTCAACTGGTGACAGTACAAAATGCATTGAAGGAAAACTACCTAGAGAACGATTCACAGTTGTATTATGTTGTAATGCAATAGGTGAAAAGGAGATTCCCCTAATAATTGGAAATGTACTCCAACCAGATTGTTTCCATGGTGTTGACATCTCAGCATTAGGTATTCTCTGGCATGCAAATGAAAAAGCTTGGATGACTGCTCCCTTGTTTTTAGAATGGCTCAAGCAATTAAATCAAAAAATGAAATCTCAAAATCGAAAGATTATTTTGTTTGTTGATAATGCACCATGTCATCCTCTTGAGGAGCGTTTCACCAATGTTCGATTGATTTTTTTGCCTTCTGAATCAAGTGGTTTGCAACCTTTACGTCAGGGAATAATACATTGCTTAAAATTGGTGTACACAAAAAAACTCCTTCAATCGTATGCTGCGAAAAGTGATAGTTGTGAAGGTGTTCAAGCACATACAGAAAGCATTACTGTTTTAGATGCAATAAAGTGGTTGAAGACTTCTTGGGAAGAAGTTGAAACAGGAATCATACAAAAAAGTTTTGCTTTATGTGGAATCAAGCACAATTCAATCAACCTGGACTTACTGGATGGAAATCCTGAGATTAAAGCTCTTGAAAATGAAATTGAAAAGTTAAAAAATGCCATGAACATGAATAAAGTTGTAATAAAAGAAAACAGTTGTACAGAAGGTGTTGAAGAGGAGGACTATCTTGAAAATATCAGTTCTCCTGAAAGAGATTTGACAAATGAAAGCAATATGAAAGATTGTGATACACCTAGGATAATTGAACCTTTGCCTTTGAGTCAAACTTTAATCACTATTGCTCGATTAAAGGAAACTTTGGATGAACTAGATGCTGAAAAAAACCATCCAAAGGCTTTTGAGAGCTTGTGTTTATTTGAACAGGAAATGAAAGATATTTTAATTAAAATAGGCTGAATGCATCAGAATATATCTTTAAACATATATGTAGTTTAGACCTAAAACAAGCACACAATGCAATTATATTAACCTTTATGCTGCAGCACTTAGATTTTTTCAATCGTCTCACAGAACGTCTCTTTCGTCTGCATGTCCGACCCCCCTTACATAATTACCCAACTTGAGTGGCATTTATGACTGACGCTTTCCTTTCATAGTATTGTGTGGCATATCATTTGGTGTAAGATAGATATCACTGGAGCGACCTTCTGCCTTTCCTCCAAAGCGTTCTCACCTCACGGTCGACAGGGTAGGGAACCGAACAAAAGTAGAAATCCTCTAGAAGGTCAGTCGTTGACAGCTTGAAATGGCGATCGATGCCAGTTGTCACTTAAAAGGGGAATAACATTCACAGTACACAGATCTATACCATGCCGCTGGTGTAAATGAAATTGTAGTGGTAACAATTGTCCATCTGCTGCATTGTAAAGGTTAATTGTTAAATAATTGTAAACAATAAAAATTTAACTGAAATTAAAAAAAGTTAAGTTGGGTTAATTTTTTTCTTTAAAGTGGTATACTAACTTATTGGGCTTTTGACGAAAAAGATTGAAAGAGTAGCTGTTTAAATCAGATAACACTTTAAGCATGAAGATTATTTTATTCAGTCATAAATTGTGACAATAAACAAGACTGCACTTAGGGCTGGTAATGTGCTACATGTGCCTACTTTACTGTAAAATTAATTTTGGGACTTGCTTTGGCAAACCCTACTAGAGCAGAAGAATTCATTGTTTTAAATTATACATTGACGAGTTTGTTTGGACCTATATTCACATATTTTGTAAATAAATGTATGGAGTTCCTATTTTAACTTCCTTATTGTCTTATTTTTTTCCCAACATTTTTTAATATGACAAAGCACTGGAAAATTGCTAAAAAAAAAAAGTCAATTTTCATAAATTAATTCTGTGCTCAGATGGCAAAATGTTATAAGTCACTTTTCCCAAAAAATTGGGTAAGTCCCATCCTGGAGTCTGGTTTGTTTAATGTTTAGAAGGTGGCAAAATGTTGTAAGTCTTTCTCTTTCAGTTTATGAGAAAACAAAGGTGGAAAATTGTAAATAAGTCCAAAACCACATGTTGAATCTTAAAATTGCAGTCACGATAAATTAAAAAAAGTGACTTGTAACATTTTGCCATCCGAGCACAGAATTTCTGATCCTAAAAGTTTAGTTTTATGAAATTTCCATATATTTGTGTTTGGAAACATTTTTATCTCCAACATCATCAATGCAATGCTCCAGAGAAAAAAGTTACTTTTCTCCTCTTAACAATATCATATATTTTTATTGTGTTTATTGCTAATTTTGCTTGAACTAAGTTAGTAGAATAGTGTGAAGATTTAATTTGTTCGAGTTTTATAAATAATCTGGTATGACTTCGTTGTTCTTTTCACTAAGATGTATCAATAAAGAAGATTGAGCTAATTATTAACATTACAAATAACCTCAGTTGAGCACCACAATTTTGCTTATCTTAATCTGAATTTTAAAAAATACAAGTATTTAATACCTAAAGGAAATTGTGAAATTTTTTCTGAACTAGATGACTTGAGATACATATAAAACATTTCTCCATAGAGTATTTAAAAGCATGGATTCAAAGATCCTTTAATTTTAAGAAGTTTCTCATGCATGTATAGTGATATATAGTGGACATGAAAATGATGCAATTCATAACTATAATTTTTTTTTCTTACAGAATAAATTTTTAAAGGTCTTGATTTAAAAATTGTTAAATTGTACTTGCCCATTGTATTAGGTTCACAGCACAAATTTTGTGTAGGGAGTATTGACTTTTAATGCATTCCACATGTAACTTGGTTCGATTTTAAGTCATTGTTTTACTGATTTCTGAAAATTATAATTTTTTTTCTGGGGTACATTTTTAGCATTAATCAAAGTTATAGAAACATGCATATATAAAGTGATTTCTGTCACTCATTTTGCCGTCCATTTATATTTTACTGCTAGTTAGCCTTTTGAAATGCTTCTCTAAAAATGAAATGGCATTACCAACTTTATGAAATGTCTAAAAAAATGTATTCAACATCTACTTATAAACGAAATGAGTAATAGACAAATTTTGTCCATTTGCTTTTTTCAAGAGAAAAGTTAAGTAAGGCATAGAATCTTTTTTACATGTATTTCTGAATTATACTCTTCAAAGTTCTAGGAAGCCATTTAGCTGTAACATTTTCTTTAGTCTGTTTTCCACATGCCAAGTTTATGTAATTCCACTTATTTTCTAAATTGTACTTTTTTTGTTGGTGACAGTTTGAATATGAATGAGTATAATTTTTACTAAAATAAGGAGAAAGTCTATTTACATTTCTGTTGATGAAAACTGCATGTACTTCATATAAATATAAAGTTACTTGTAATTTTTCAATGTTGCATTTTTTTAAAGCTAATTTTTCTATTAATATTTTCCCTTTTTGTTCTTTAGGAGGGTGTTTTGGATGGAAAAAATTAATCACAAGAGGTATCTGCTATTGTGTGATTTCAAACTACTCATGCATATTCATGGATATACATACAGGATTCTAACAATATTTTTTATGTAATGACACAGTTTTGCATATATGTTAAACTTGAAATGAACATAAGTTACTATTTTTATTCTGATGAAATTTCATAAATATATATATATATATATATATATATATATATATATATATATATATATATATTTTGGTACAAGAACAAGATGCAAAATATTTGTAATCAAACTCATACCTATTTTAAAATCCCCTTCCTTCAATACTTGCAAAATATTATTGAATGTCTGGGGTCCATGTTTGAAATCTTGCTTTCAGTTATGGAAACTTTTTATAAACTGAAATTAAATGTTTATTTTGAGTTATATATATATGATTGTTAAATTTTTTACCTTCCATTGTTATGTTTTCAGTTTGTAATGCAAACAATTGTTATTTATATAAAGTGTAATTTTATCTGTACATATTTTTTATTTTGTCTGAATAAAAATGATTAAATCTTAGTCATTTGTATTTTCAATTTCAGGAATGTATTTTTACAAAGGAATTTTTGTATAATGAAACAATTAAATACCAAGTAATTAACTTTTGTGTGCTTGTTTTTGTTAAGATAGTATAATATTTATACTTGGGGCATATAAACATTGATAGGTAATATTTATACTTGTAGAATTATGGATTATAAATATTTCGGCTTCAAACACAATTTTCATACCACTCATGTAAACTTTACCACCATGGTTTTTATGTCAACCTGCACCACCATATTTTTACCTTTGCTTTTCATTTGATTCCTTATTATTAAAAATTTAGTCTAATTTTGTTAAATATTTAAAAAAAAATTCATGAATCATATCTAAAAACTAAAACAATTCTGGAATTCAATACTCAGAAAAATTGTTTACAAAAATGTGTAATGTTTTTATCAAAGAAAAATTTAAATACTAATGAAACCAGAAGACAAATAACTGGTGTTTAATGTGCATGGAAAAGACATGATAAATATTGACTGGTAGGGATATATGATTTTGTATATTTTGGAATTAATTTTAATTCTCTGGTTTTAATTTAATTATGTACTTAAATTAAGACAGGAGAATCGTTTAATTTCTTTGTGTATTTTTAACTGTTTAGTTATCAATAAATAAGACTTTATGGCTTGAATTTTAAACAGTATCAAAAAGCAAATTGAATTCTCTATTTAGATTCAAAGTGGTTAATTACTTATAATTAAAATTATGCATTCACAAGAAATGTCTATTTTATAGTCATATGGATGAGGCTACTGTAACTATTTTACAGTCATGCATGATGAGACTACTATTGGATTCACCTTTTTGTAAATGTTATTAGATTGTAATTTAAAGTATGGATATTGTGATATGTAGGGTCATGATGTACAAAATCAAATCATTTAAAATATTGTGTAACCTAATATTTTAATAACACCCCAAATCAATTTCTGAGTGCATGTATTTCAAATATCTTTCAAGTCCATTGTATCTAATAATTAAGTGACAATATATTAAATAAATCTCATTAGGTAACTGTAACTTCTCTTGGGGATATAAATAAGGGTGATTTTATTTAAATTACTGCAATCAACTTTGATATATCCCATTTCAAGAAGAGGAAAAGTGAAACTAATCTAAGACAAGCAAAAAATTATGTGAAAAGACTTGATATAACAAAAATGCATGAATAGTTATATATTACATTAAAACAGAGATTGTTACATATGTAATGTATCTTATTGTTGCATATATAATGTATCTGAGATACCATGTGCCTGATGGCCTTACATTCCATGATGACCTGATGAAATGTGTTTGCTTTTGAATTGCTCAAAATATTTCTACAAGTGTGACACATTTTTAATAGTTTTTAAATCTATAGTTTAAAATTAAAGGTTTATTTTCTGATAATTTTGTGTTTTCATAACCATATTTAATGTTCCAAAACAAATCTAATTTTTGTTTTTAATATAGATAAGTTTTTAAAACGGGGTTTCAAATATAAATTTATTTTTCAATGTAAACTAAAATATATCTTACATCAGAGACTACCAGTTCGTTTTTTTTTTACCAATGAGAGGAGCTATTAGTGTATCATGTACTTAGCTTTTGTAAACTGAACTTTTACAATGTGAAAGGCTAATAAAAATTAGATAAAGATGTAAAAAATTGTTTGATGAAACAGAATTGACCAAAAATAAAGCTTAGACCAGGGCTCGAAATACCCGGGTGCACGTGAAAATAAAATTGTGCACCTAATTTTTTCCCGCTAGGCACACCTGTGCACCTAATTAAAAAACTTAGGTGCACCTTGTGCACCTGTATTAAAAAAAATTTTTTGTGGCCTGGCTTAGACTGAACACAATATAATGAGTTTCATCACATCTATTTGATTGCTTGGAGCTAAGCTAATTCCGAATTTACTGATAAAACATCTATATATGTTTGACCTCATCTTAAAACTTTTTTACAAAAAATATTTAAATATGCAATTAAAATGATAATTTTTTTATTTTATTTTCAGATATTTTAAATTACTACTAGAAAATTTTAAAAAATGTGCTATCACATGAAACTTGATCTCATAGTAAAAACTTTCAAAAAGAATAACCTAAGCAACATTAAAATTTCTTCCTTAAAGGCGCAACAATAAGATCAATAATTAAAAATGCTTTCCAGTTGATAATTACTAGAGAAATTGTTACATTTGTACAAGGAGAAACTAATGATTTCTCCACTGATGGTGAAAAAAGATATTTAGTTCATACATTACATTCAAAATGAAGTTTTTATTTTAGATGTTTAAAGACTGCCAAAAATAATTATTTTTTATTAATTCTGATCTTATAGGCCCATTGAAACCGATCCAGCCTAGTTCAAGACACATGAGAACAGTAAAAATTACATTTACTTGTAAAGTTGCAATTAAACAAAACATGTTGATAGAAAAAAATTTGTTATACACACCAATTTTCAAAGGATAATAGATGCATGAAATAATTATTGGTAACAAAAACGTAGTCTTAATCTCCTACAATTCGCTTTATTGTTTAAGTTACTCGTTATTTTGCTTTGAAATATTTTGCAGTTTACATTGTAACTAATTAAAATAATTCTTTTCTAGTAATACAGCAAGAATTATGCAGTAAAACCTACCCAAAGCGTTATTTCTGCCGTTTTTGTCCTTACACAACAGAATATGGCAGTAATTTAAAACATCATGAAGCTGTTCATTTAGGAGTGAAATCTTTCCAGTGTGATGTTTGCTCCAAACGTTTTGTCCAGAAAGCACATCTCCAAAGGCATTTGGGGACTCATTATAAGTCATAATTCCAAAAGTGTTTCATGTAAATGTTTGAATCAGTGTGTTAAAACTTTGCTTGTAATTTATTCCAAACTTTTGTGATGTATACCTGCTATTTTATTTATTAGATAATATCTTAGTAACATTTTGGTCGTTAAATTACCGATGCATCCAAACACAATAGGAATTTTTGCTAAAAAAGAAAATTTGTTGATCATATTTGAAATATAATCTTATCTTATATGTATATTATGCCTAAAATATTTCCCATCTAATTGAGCATAATTCACTTAGTTTAATTTTGTCATTGTTTCCTTTTTCTCACTCCCTTTGAACCCTCATTTGAATATTACTATCTCAGCCCTAATTGTTCCCAAGCTCTGATCGTTTACATCTTCAATTCTATAGAATATTGCAAAGATACCTTTTCTGACCATATCCACCAACATACAAGATCTCAAAGTCAAGCAACCTCCAGTAACGAGGATGGACTCACAGTTCGCTAAACTTCAAATTAATCTCTACTAAAATGATCAAGTTTAAATTTAGTTTGTCTTGTTTTTAAGCATGATATATCTGCATTTTAATTTTAAGAAAATGTTCCCAAATCTAAATTTTGTATGCTTTATAAAGATTCTCACTACGAATGGGATCCCATATTTTGAAAGCCCTTAAAAAGTACTTGAATTCGGTTTTTCTTAACTCGAGGTACTAAAATGCACTTGAAAAAAGACAACATTGCATAGTGTCCACTAATTTTTACTTGGATATTAAAAAAATATTTTTGCAACCTAAAACTTTTCAATTCATGCAATATTCACCTTTACTTCATCTTTCCCGCTTTCCTATTTATGCTTTAAATTTATTTACTATTTTAATTTAATTAGATTTACTTTTACAATGGTAAAACAAAAAATTCACTTATTATGCTAGTCTTTAACATAGATGCTAGTGACATGTTCCTTTTTGTTTTATGGATTTCAAAAATCAAAAGTAGCTAAGTGCGCTGAACTTCCCCTTAAGTTTGGGCTCTCAAAAGATCATCTTTCAATGTGTAAGGGCTTCACAAACCCCAGGTACTTAAGTGATCTTTCCTCCCTTTCATATTTACCATCACTTCAACTCCTTCTCATAACACTGACTGCATTGGTACTTATTTTAATTGGTTAAATTAATTGTTAGACCAATAGGAAACAGTTTCCTTCCTGCTCAGACATGGAACCGGTCTAGCTATTCCAGACCAAGGGAGGATATAATAAACAATAAGTAAATACAAAATTTGTAAAATTGCAGACAAAGAAATGTTTATTTTAAATCATATTTGTTCACTTGCTTTTCAAATTCTCTTTAATTTTTAAAACTTCTTTGAAGTATTCTGACCTACAAAGTGCATAAAGAAAATTGTTAATAAAAACTAAAATTTAACATTTGGTGCTTTCTCAATTCCTTTGCTGAATGCCCTTCTTTAATGAATGACAATTAAGAAAATTTTGTGCAAAAACTGAAACCAGTGAATGGAAAATCTATTTAAATGGAATGTACAAAATAGGTTGAAAATATTAAACAAATTGAAACCTATCAAATTCATAAACTGGATATGTCTAAAAGTTATTACTTAAAACTGAAATTTATCACCTTTTGGAGAGTTATCATGTGATACGTTTTTTTTTGTTGTTGTTGCTATTATCAATACTTGTGCATTCTATAGAAAATCTGATGCTTTTAATGGCACGAAAACCGGAACTAGCCAAACTATCAAACACTGCATATTTAATAAATAAGTATCACACTTTTCTTAAACTTCCAAATGTGCAACAAATTCAAAGTTTAGATTAGAGGTTTTTAAACTGTTGTGGCTCCCAAAGAAGCCTTGGCCTTAAGCAATGGGAGCAGATTTTTAATTGCTTTGATTACCTGTGTTCCACAATACAGGTGTTCCATGATATGAAACCAAGGAAAAAAAACAGAAATTCTGTCATTTTAAGAGTTTTATAAAAAAAAGCATTTAGATTTGAAACTCATGTTACAGTCAGATAGTCTGAGTCAGATAATGGATGAAACACCATCCTTGGAAAAATTAAAGGACTTGAGATGACAATGTGATGATACGTTTTCATATTAGTAAGAAAAGGGACAAATAAGAATTACCATTCTTGGAGGAAAAATATAGATGTGCTTTTGTTGCAGTTTTCATTCTTTAGGGAAGCAGTAAGACTGTATTGTGTTACCACAAAATTATTGCCTAGCCTTCTTCTGAAAAAATGTTGCTGTTTACAATATTTTTCTTTGTTTATCTTTTTGTGTACAAATGTTTGTTATCAGTTTAACAATTTTTGATACTTAAATTGATACAATTAATTATATTGATTCAAATGCAATTTTTTAATACAAAGGAGTGGTTTATGTTTAGGTAGAGATTATTTGCTTGTAAATTTGTTTTAACACTGACATTTATACTACAATTCTGTAATTACCTCACACTTTTTAAACTGCAACACAGTTAAAAAGATACCACAATCAAGAAACCTAAACTGAAACCCTGGGTTCGTGAATTTCATACCTTAAACTAGTTTCTTAAATCAGGCCTCGAAATATATTTTTTAATACAGGTGCACAAGGTGCACCTAAGTTTTTAAATTATGTGCGCAGGTGCACCTAGCGGAAAAAAATTAGGTGCACAATTTTATTTTCATGTGCACCCGGGTATTTCGAGCCCTGTCTTAAATCATTGTTGGAACCATTGTATTTCCATGAATTTAGTCATAGTAGGATATGTATTATTGAAATAAGAAAATAATATGGACAAAGTTAAAACAAATGAAAATTTTTAAAACAAATTCAGCCTATCAAAAGCATTAGTTTAATTTTTGAAAACAAGCTTCATGTATAAATTATATATGTTTACTTTGGGCAGGAATACAAAGGTATATTTTCTATGATGTAACGTTTTACTCAATAGTAATTATGGAAAAAAATAGCTTATAACATATACTGTAAACCCTTTATAAGAGAAGTAGAGTGAAAGTAAAATAATTTAATTAATAATTCTATGTACATATTAAAGTATTTGTACAACATAAAATTATAATACATACACTTTTACAGTAGAATCATACATTAACAGTTTATTTTTACATATTCCCTTTCATTTGCCACTTTTCTTTTGCTTCAAACCTACAATTAAAGAGAAGTTGAAAATAAAATATGAAAAGGAAGAAATATTTTAAAACCTAATATATTAATAAATTGCATTATAGATTGCAGTCTAATAAGTGTGGAGGAATACATATCTCTACTATTATAAAAGGAAGTGTCTATGTGTGGACTGTCCGGATGAATCTATGGCACTTACAATAATGAGATTTGGCACAAAAGTAGTCCAAATTTTTTGCAATTTTTCTGTTGCGCCAGAATTTTAAAATTCAATTTAGAACATTTTAAAATGAAATTATTAGTTTTTTTCACCATCCGTCTTTCACTCCAAAATGTGACATCAAAGAAACAACTAGATTTTGCAATTTTCACCCAGTGACGTTAGCCTTTGGAACTATGCCAAGTTTTCCGATCCTAGCGTGTTTTGTCAAATGGGAATACGTAGCAATCACCATGGATTGTCAAGCATTAGCGAGCAGTGGTTTATTTATGGATGAGTTCCTCAGTGTTTTTTTCTATCTTCTATATTTCAGCGATCGTTAAAGATAGAATGAAAATTTCAACAGATTTGAAATCTGCAGAATATTTTACATTAAATTATCTAATACATTTAATTTTCTGAATTTTTTTTTTCTTTTTTTACAATTGAATATCTTATATTTTTGCTAGAGATTGTTAGAGACTGTTGGATCCCTTTGCAATTAAATGGAATGCATAGCAATCACTGGGGTGGTGAGCATTAGCGATCAGTGGTTATACCTGACCCTACGAAAAAAACTATCATGGGCAAGGAAAAATTTACATTCGAAAAAAAAGAAATTTTACAATCAATACCTTATATATTTTATTTTCTTTTAATAAATATTTTTCAATTGAATATTTATATTTTCGCAAGAGATTGTGATGTCACACCTATTGTATCTCTTAACAATTCGAATTGGCAGTGATGTTGGAGTACCAAATGGGAATTTGTAGCAATCACTGGGGGTTAGTGAGCCATGGTCACACGACCCCACGAAAAGAACTGACACGGGCAACACTATGCTGCCCATGCAGTATCTAATGTTACATAATCAACAGATGATAAATTAGTCTTGTCTCATTAACCAATTTTCAAAATATAATTTGAATAACAATTCAAATCATTATCAATGTAAAAAATTTCAGAAAGGTGTGAAAGTACAAACTAGAATTCAAAGGTATTATGAAAAATTAAACAAAAGATGTAAAGTACATAATGGAGACTATTTTTTAAGAACTGAAATGGGTTCAGAATCTTTCTGATCTAAATTATAGAAAATAGCCAAGTGGTGCCCAGTTATGAAATTTTTTAAAGTAGTTGAAATGATGGTTTTAAACAACTTAACTGTGTATTAAAGAGTATTTCATGGGAAAATTCATTAGATTCCTGGAAATCTTTAGAAACCTTTATGCAGACAACTGTTTTAGGTATTTCTTCTTCTTCAGGAGCACAACAGCCTATTACAGGCCAAGGCTGACTCGCAAATCCTCCTCCATCTGGCCCTGTCTGGTGCGATCGTCTGCCATTGGTTGACTCCCAAAAACTTGAGATCTCTTTCCACATTAACAATCCATCTTGTAGGTGGTCGTCCCTTTCTTCTTGTCCCTTCAATTTTGGAAAAAGTCACTTTTTTGGTAGGGTCAGCATCGGAATTCCGAAAGAGATGGCCCAGCCATCTGATGCGTGACGCTTTAATTGTTCTCACTATGTCGGTCCCGCCTAATTTATCATATTTTTTGCATATTTCGTGGTTGTAAAGGATCCTTCTCACGTTGTTCTCTTGAGTAGGTCCAAATATTTTTCTTAAGATCTTCCTTTCAAAAATTAGTAGTTTTTCCTCCTCGGTTTTATTGAGGGTCCAACATTCACTCCCATACATGACTATGGGTCTGATTAAAGTCTTATAAATGGTTAGTTTAGTCTTCACACTGATGAACCTGGATTTTAGTTGGTTTTTGAGGCCGTAAAAACTTCTGTTAGCCATGAAAATTCTGCTATTTATTTCAATTTTCAGGTCGTTGTGGCTTGAGATTAAGGTTCCTAAATACTTGAAGCGGGTTACAGTTTCAAAGGAGTAGGTCATTATCTTTAAAGGGGATAGATCAGGAGTTTTATTGGTTGCTATCAAAAACTTTGTTTTGTCTGCGTTTATCACAAGCTCCACCTCCTTCGCCGCACTCTCAAGCGCTACAAAAGCGTCGATAACCGAGCGTTTCGTTCTTCCAATTATGTCAATATCATCGGCAAAAGCGAGTAGTTGGATAGTTCTTTACAGGATCGTTCCATTTTTGTTGATACCAGAGTCTCTAATAGCCTTTTCCAGAGCTATGTTAAATAACAGACAAGAAAGAGAATCACCTTGTCACAGGCCTTTTTCGGTGAAGAATGGTTCAGAGAGACTTGACGAGATTTTTACTCTACACGAAACTCTTTTGAGAGGCATTCTTGTGAGGCTGATCAGCTTCTTTGGGATGTTAAACTCCAACATGGCCTCGAGTAGTTTTTCTCGGTTGACGCTGTCGTAAGCAGCTTTAAAGTCAATAAATAAGTGGTAGGTGTCAATGTTATACTCCTTGGTTTTCTTCAAAATCTGCCTAATAGTGTGTAATTGATCAGTCGTTGTTTTCCCTTTCTGGAATCCGCATTGGTAACTTCCAATGATTTTTGAAGTGTAGGTCTCCAATCTTTTGAATAAAATTATGGAGAAGATCTTGTACGCTATATTTAGAAGGGTAATTCCCCTGCAGTTACCACAATCTAGGTTCTCTCCTTTCTTGCATGTAGGACAAACAGAGCCTTCATCCCATTCAGTGGGCATTTGTTCCTGTGTCCATATACTACAGATCAGGCTATGAATAGATTTGCTTAGTTTCGTTAATTTTAAAGAGTATAGTTTTTATGCCATCAGGTCCTGCTGATTTGTTGTTGTCTAGCCTCCTCATTGCTGTTTCCACTTCATAAAGAGTAGGTGTATTATGTTCTATGGTTTCACCCTCCGTGGGTGGTAGCATGTTACGGGTGTTTAGATCTTCCTCTCTATCTCTGCCCATTAGTAGATCTACGAAATGCTCACGCCAACGGACTAAAACTTCCTCTGGGTCTCGAGTAAGTTCACCATTTTTCTTTTTGCAAATTATTGTTCTGGGGTTGAAATTTGCTCTGACATTGTTTACAAGTTGGTAAAATTTTCTTGCTTCCTTATGAGTTTTCAAGTTTTCAATGTCTTTATACAAGTCTTCCATATATTCTTGTTTTTTCATCTTATGAATTCTTTTCTCCTCTCTTCGCAGTTCATTATACCTTTCCTCAGCGTTCCTAGTGTAGTGTTTATGAATCATAAATTTATATGCTTCATTCTTCTTCTTCGTGATAGCACTGCACTCTTCATCAAACCAGGGGGTTGTTTTCTTTCCTTGCATTTCTGGTATTGTTTTTTCAGAAGCAGAAATTATGGTTTGTTTAAGATTCTGCCATGCAATCTCCACTGTTGGAGTTTCATCTTTCAGTTCTATCTTGTTTTTTAGTTCTTTTCGGTACTCTTTCAAAATCTTTGTCTTCTTGAGCTGTTCGATGTCAATCTTTTTGCCATTATTACCTTTTCTTTTATAATAATATCTATTTATCTTGTGACGTAATTTTGAAGCCACTAAAAAGTGATCCGAGTCCACATTTGCACCGCGATATGTCCGAACGTCTTGAAGACTGCTTCTATGTCTTAGATCGATAAGTATGTGATCTATTTGATTTTGGGTCAGTCCATCTGGTGATCTCCAGGTAACTTTATGTATGTTTTTGTGTTTAAAAATTGTACTCCCAATTACCATGTTTGTAGAAATGGCAAAGTTGAGAAGTCTGATACCATTCATGCTTGTCTCTTCATGTAGACTTTCGTTTCCAGCAAATCTGTTCATGTTTGTATCATGACCAATCTTCGCATTGAAGTCGCCCATGATCAGTTTCAAGTCATTTGAACAACATTCACTGTGTGTCTTTTCAAAAAGGTCATAGAATTCATCTTTAACTTCATTCCCTTTGTCCTCTGTGGGGGCATGGGCACAAATAATGGAAATATTATGTGTTCTTCCTTTGATCCGTATTCTGCAAATTCTTTCATTCACAGGTTTGAATTCAATAACTTTGTCTCTGATTCTTTTGTTGACAATGAAACCAATTCCAAATTGATGTAATCTATCATGGCAGCTATAGTAGAGCCTGCAATTTCGCTTGTTCATTACTCCATTTCCTGTCCACCTCATTTCCTGGACAGCAAGCACTCCATGAAAACGTCAGTGAGTTTTTTCAGTGCACCACCTCTATACAATGTTCTAACATTCGAAGTTCCAAAAAACATGTCCGATTTCATGCCAGGTCATCTCCAAAGAGTCAGTCCGGAAGTTTTTCCTTGAGTTTTCTGAATCAGTTGTTTTTTATGAGGCAAGGGGATTGGCCTTGCGCTCAACCCCCATTTAGTACACCTCTTACGATACGCAAGGGGGTACGTTGTTGCTATTCTAACACGGACACCCCACGGGTAGTTTTAGGTATTTATAAAGTTTTAATTCTATTAATGTTATTTTGATAATATATTCCAGTTATCTTTCTAATAAATCAGTTTGAAAAATGGAAAAATGTAGTCAAGAATTTTTTAATTGCTATAAATTTAATATTCAAGTATGTTTATAGTATACTTTTTATACTTTCCATGTATTGACTTTAATTTGCTATTCTTTGGAATTTCCTAGTATTTACTTCCTCTATTTTCACAAGTAAAATAATATAATTCAAACAAGCAAACAAATGCATAAGTTTTCAACTTTAAAGCTTTTGGGAATTGCTGTTTCAGGAGGATAAGAATGAGATTCTTGGCAAGATAAATCTATTAGATTAAAGTCTGAAACAATTTACCTAATTTTAACACTCAAATTGAGTTGCATACATTACAATGTGTGTTGATAGAATAAAACAATTGATTTTGATCTTTAGGTTTTGTTTTAGTTTCCATTCAATCTAGGAATATGAGATGTAATGTTTCATAAAAAGATTTTTTTAAATAAAGTAAAACCTTAAAGTTTTGCAATTTGTTTAACAAATTGTCAAAATTCATATTCAGGTTAACGCACATTTTATGCTTTTTTTGTACAGTAAATATTTATAATATACTAACGTCCAACGAATTTTTTTCATTTGTTGTTCTTTGTCAATTGCTTTTTGTTTCTCCATCTTCTCATGGTACCTTTTGGCAGAATAAGCTTTGCAAATATCTTGAGCAAACTTGAAAATACGAAAAAAAAAATGTATTTAAAACTCAATATGTGCATTGATATTTTAAATAAAAGTTCAAAACTGAAATACCAAAAGTAATTACAAAAGCATTTCACAATAAAACTAATCTATCAATAATTAAATTTAACAACATTGCTTTTAGTTTTATGAACTATTTTAAACTGCATATTACTTTGATAAAGCTAACTATTATAATATAGGAAAGAGAAAATATCACACTTAGGTAAATGAAGAAATAACTTGCACTATTTTCGTGTTTTAAATAAAACTGTTCCAAAAATTACATCATAGAACTATTTCAATAAACTATGCATAGTTTATAGATAAATATAGTAAGGATATGTATAGGTTATTCCATTCAAACTGTGCAAAATGAGCTGTGGCTAACATCACAGAATTTTTGGAAAGTACGTTGAAAGTTGATTATCTCGTACTAATGAGCAAATGCAAAATATTAGGTTTCAGTGTATTTTGTATACTTCATTTCATTGACCTTCAAAGTTGAAAGCTATGCAAGGGTAGATATTCTTTGTTCTAATAAGTGTTTGTTTGTAACTCTATATTGCAAGATATTATTAAAACATATTTAAAATGTTTATATCATTATATTCTTCTGAAAAGATCTTTTAAGAAAAATCAATGATATTTAAGGCATAAATTCTGAATTAGACTAAATTTAAAATTTTGTCAATTTTTTTCAAATTTTAAATTATCCTGGTATCTCTGGAAACAGAAAAAGATTGAAAATAGCTTACAGTGAAAAGCTTTACAAACAGCTCATTGTAATTTAGTAACTTTTCATATCTACTATTATAAAAGAATGTGTTTGTGTCTATGTATGGACGTAGACTGTTCTAATGAATCTAAGGCACTTTCAATAAAGAGATTTGGCACAGAGGTAGTCCGAATTTTTTACAATTTTTCTATCCCCACCCGAGTTTTAAAATTAAATCTAGAACATTTTAAAATTAATTTAATGGAATTCAATTATTATTGTTTTCTTTAGAATGGCAACACCACAAAGAGATGAGATTCTAATTATTATTTTTTTTTGTGTTTCCGTTTCATTTTGTGAGGAACGATTTTTCAACGGATAAAAAAAAAAAAAATTTTAATTGGAGTTATGTAGTTCCTTTTTTTATCTTCTAGATCGTTAAAGATAGAGTAAAAATTTTAATGGATTTGAAATCTGCAAAAAATTTCACATTAGATTGATACATGCAAATATGATTTTCTTTAAATAAATAATTTTTAAATTGAATATCTTAAATATTTTCGCGAGATTGTGACGTCACACTGATTAGATCTCTTCACAATTCTAATTTGGCCACATTTGACAGTGACAAGGCCATAACGGCATTGCCTGTTATCCAATGGATTACGAATTCCCATTTGGTTCGCAAACCAAATGGGAATTCATAGCTTATTTGCCATAGTCTTATGCGAAGCAATCACCAGGGGTGATGAGCATTAGTGAGTAGTGGTCACACCATCACGAAAACTAGGACGTAACATACTTTGATATAGGACGTTAACTATTCACACAACTATTTTTACTCTGGCTTCACAGAGCCCACACTGCATCAGGTATAGTGTGGATCAGGATAGTGTTGATTGAATCATTGTTGCTTAAAGTTGATGTTTTGTGAAGAGAATAAGCAGTCAATTGGCTAATTATAAAGTGTTTGTGGTGAGTTATTATCATAGATGAGCTTTAAAGTCTGATTATTTTTATAACAAAGATTTTACGAGTCTATTATCTAATATGTGCTTTTTTTTAACTATGAAAACATACAAATTATGAATCTGTATTCTATTCTTAAAAATTGGGAGTTAATTAGGGTAACCAATTTTGTGCAATTTTAACAGCACAGTGTCATTGCAACAAATGTCATAAATAATATTAAACAAGTTATCTACACTGTATATAATATACACATCACAAGATACAAATTTGCTTGTTTTAGTCTTTACTCATACGTATTTATCCACTAATACAAGCAGAGCATAAACAAATTCTGACTTAAAAAAAATAGGATTTATTTTATTCAAATCATATTTTTTTAAAATTCAAATAGAATTTCTATTATTTTAGTTAAAACCCTTGCCCATATAATTTAAACTAGGACATACAACAAGTAAATCATAGTAGTTTCTAGATAGTTATAATTTTTGTTAAACATAACTATTTATGATGAATAACATGTGTATTAGGAAATAAAGCAGGGTAAATTTTTGGAAGATTAAAACACAATATAGAAATTAGCTATGTTAATCACATGATAGAGTAAATAGAACAGCAAAAAAAAAATGCCATGCATAGGCAATGTTTTCCAATCTGGTTTTGAGTTGTTTAGATTAGTTTGATTTTCACCTATAACAAGTAGAACGAAATTGTTTCGACCGAGATAAATAAGGTTGCAGGATCCTACTAATACACACATATTATAAATTTTTATATAAAATAAATCAAATAATTTTCAGAATCTTCCAGATTATATATTTATTACATATGAATAAAATGTAGAGAATTTCTTTAGTTATACTTATATAATAAAGTGACTAATTTGTTAAAGACTTGTAATATAGAAAAAATCATATCAACAATAGAATATAAAATAATAGGAACTTGCGAAAAAAATTCATGAAAAAATTTACTTCTCATTAATGTTTAGCTAGCAAAAAAGTACTTATCTGTGAAAAAATATTATCTAAGTAAATGGTAAAAATTCAGACAAAACATAAAAATATACTTTAATTAAAATCAAATATGCCTATTTTTCAAACTTGCTCATAGTTTTGATAAATATTTCAAAGCAATATTCGAAGCACACTAAAAGGGTTCATACAATAAAATGAAGCTTTCTCTATGAATAGAATAGACTAAGTGTAATAGAACACCCTCATCCCTCAAATGTTCAATGTTATCATTGAATGTAATTATTTATATAAAAAGCCACTTGAATTAAACTGCATTCTCAAAATTTCTTAATGGTTCAGAATTTTTATCTAAATTATAAGATTATAATAATTTAAGAAATATTGTTGAAACCGAATCTATAATCTAAGGCACTTTAGTCTATCAAGTAAAAATATACCACACTTTTTAACAAATAATAAGGTGAATTTACTTGTTTGTTTGCAAGAGTATCACTAAGAATTTCAGCTTTTTGAAAGTCGCCTTCTTTTATAGCATCTTCTATTGTAGATTCCAACTCAGACTATACATAAAAAATAAAAAATCGTTTTAAAACTGTAAACTAACATAAAATAAAAACATCATTGAAAAATGTTATGCACAAAATTTGCATGCTTTACATTGACATTAACTAATAATTTTCAAATAGTTGCTCCAGGTCTACAAAATTTATAAACAGAACTGCAAATTTTTTAAAATATAATTTTCTTTAAGAATATGAAAAGTTGCAGGCAAAACATAAGATAAAGGAAAAGTTTTGAACCAGAAAAAAAAGGTAGAACAATATTAGTTAAAATTTTACGAGAATATTATAGAAAAAATTGCTCAGGCCGCTATTACACTATAAAAGTTCTTTGACAAAGATCTTTTATAAAACTTCTATTTTTTACCACTATAACAAATTTATCATTTGCATTCATAGTAATGGCTTTGATATTAAAAAATAGGAAGAAAAAGAAGTTTGGTGTTTGTAAGATAAAGGATTGCTCGACTAGAGTTGAAAGGTGTACATAACTTGCTTCCGGAGTTGGTCACGGAAGATCATAGAAATTACGTAAACTATTTATGGATGAGTGAAGCTACTTCCAATTATTTGGACTTAATGAAATGACTTAAAAACTTAATGAGACCTTAAACGAAAAATGCACTACTTTTGCTTTTTTTACAAGGTACTGGCTCGTCCACCAGTTAAGAATTTTTCACATCTCTAGGGATGTACTGGAATCCATTTCCTTTCAAAACATTTTTTATTTCTTTATAAGCATCCAACCGTGTTTGTTTCTGTTTTTGTAGTCAGCACGTCTATAATGGAAAAATTCAAATTTCTGATATTCACATCTTTTCTCACTGACAACCAATCACTCATTTTTGTTGTAGCATACGTCTTACCTTTAGAAACTGGAGTACCAAGCTTAATTTTCGATTATCATAAAAAGTGTAAGTGCAAAAAACTTAATAATCTAAAAAATATAAATGATACATAAATAAACAATATCGGGCTGAAAAGAGCATTATACAAAGAATGTTATAAATGCTCATAGATCTTTCGCTTATGTCATCGGATGATGTAATCACAGCGCAAATTTGAGTCGTCACGAAAATGTGTACTGCCGCTCACATTAATTTTGTCTACATCCAGACTCCTTTGTGTGAGTACAACGTTTGAGGTGTCATTCTTTTTGTCTCTTTACGTTTGATAAATAAAAATAGAAATTATTAAACTTAAATATTTTATACTTGTTTAGATATCGGACTTCTAAGTGGATATTTCACAAAAATTTCAAAATATATGCATAATAAACACAAGAAAAACTGTAAATATGTCAACAGGAAGAAAAGTCCAGACATCCAATGTTGAACATCAACAGGCTCGGTGAGAGCTTTGCTCACATTATTTAGTCTAGCTACAGCCTCCTTTCTGCAAGCACAACGTTTGATGTGTCACTCTTTATATGACCTCACTGACGTATTCTATGCCTTAAACCTAGAGGTTGAGTCCCAACACAGCACTGTCTGTTTCTTTTTAATTATTGGATCAAATCCTAAAGTATGTCTGTAGCCTTCAGCAGTTGAAACTGCATTAACATAAATCTTTTATCAAATATTGAATGAGGACGCTAATTTTGATAAAAGAAACTTTGACAAAGCACGTCTTTTATCAAAGTTGACCATTACACTGTGATATTACATCATCAAACTTATTTTATAAAAGATCTTTGACAAAAGAACTTTTGTAGTCTAATAGCAGCCTCACCTTGATATAAGCAAGATTTGGAACTTTTATACCTAACACCAATCGTTGTAGAATCAACACAACCAATATTCATAAATTCTTGTAAGTCATTATATGATAAAGCATTCTGCAAACTGTGTAGAAGTACTCCAAAATGATCAGGTAAGACAAATCAACAAGGCAGATGCATAAAGGATTAGCTAATCCCAAGAATAGTAATATTTTGCTCTGTTATACTGTATTATTTCTTATAAATCTAAAGATAAATTTTTTTATTAATTATAGTAATCTCTATAAAAAGTATAAGCAGCAGCAGATCTCCAGTGCCCTACTTGTTACAAAACAATTCAGGGTATGGGATGGACTAGTGGGTATTTACACAAATTTCTCATCCAACAGGATAGAACCTGGTTTTTATAGCTTACTTTTTAAATCTTATAAAAAAAAACAATCTGAATATCATTTGGATACTTTTAAATTATAAAATCTTTTTTATATGTAAACACAATTCAAGTTTCAGACTATCAATATTTAGGGTTATACACTAAACAGGACATTCATAAACATGTGATGAATAATTACCTGTCATTTAAACTGATAACATTTATATATCACAAGCTATTTCATTTAAGAAAATTTTACAAACAATTTCCTAGATGCTCTCATCCTTGATATATATATTTCTGTTTTATTGCAACCCGGCTGTTTAGTTCTCTGTTTTTTAAGTATTTTGTGTGTGTTTATGTTATTATATATATATCTACTATTAAAAAATGAAGTTTGTGTATTGGGTGTTTGCCATGTCCTGACGAATCAATGGCACTTACAAAAATGAAATTTGACACACTGGTAGTCCAAATTTTTTGCAATTTTATAGTCCACTCGAATTTTAAAATTTAATCTAGAACATTTAAAAATGAATTTAATTATTATTGTTTTCTTTGGCATGGCAACAGCATAAAGATATGACAGATCCTGAATTTATTTTTTCTGTTTTCATTTTGCGTGGAGTAATGATTTTCCAACAGACGATAAAAAAAAAACATAGTTTTGACTTTAGTTATGTAGTTCTTTTTATATTTCCTAGACCGTTGAAGATGGAGTAATAATTTGAACTGATTTGAAATCTTCGGAAAATTTCACATTAGCAGGCATGAGAATGCAAAATTTCAAAAAAGAGGAAAACCAAAATGTGAAATTAGATACACGGGAGTCAGGTCTGTGTGCACAGTATTTCGCAACAGTAAAAATAAAAATTAACAACTCGCGCATGCTCGAGGAACAATTTGTACACCATGGAGTTGGTGAGCAGTGGGCGGACCCCCTAGTAGACCTGGACGATGTTCAAAATTTTACATTGCGATACATCGGCATTCTAACATCACAATATCGTGATGTTAACCATGCATTTTATGTATAGTAAAATCGCAGGTTATCCACCAGGTGCAGTAGATGAGAGTGACAAAGTTAGCAAAGTCACACAGTTTGGTAACCTGTTGTTTTACAGTTATTGTACCAGTAGGTAGTTGCTGTATTTGCTTCTCAAGAAGACAAATTTTAATTGTGTATAACAATTTGGCCATCCAACATGCTTTGTGCAAGGCTCCTGTACTATTGGGAAAGTCTAGGTACAATGGGCAAAGCTTTATGAACTCCACATAGTCTCTCTGTCTTTTCCTGTCTGGATTGCATTGTCTCCAAGACCATTAACTATGCTTCTCGCTTGTACATTCACTGACTTTGAGTCAAAAGGTTCCAATTCACTATCAAAATATTCAAGATGATCAAACTTGTCACGAAATCGTTTAAACAAGTTTATATCTGGTGACTTGGAAGCCTCAATCTTTAAGTCATCAAACACGTGGGATAAAATGATTTCTCCATCATTATGGCGGCAAGCTGACCAAAGAAGCACACGTCCCAATTTCTTTAGCACACTGACACAGGCAGCAGTAACATGACCTGTGTTGGAAGAAGTTGTGTCTAATGTCATGTTCACAATTGTATGTGGGCATTGCCAAGAGGTGAGCTACTCGTATATTAAATCAGCAATGATTGGGCCACATTTACGATCAGTTCCTTGAGAATATACTGGCGTATCAAGAATCTTTTGCTTTTGAACGTTTCCAACGACAATGGTGAGATATTCTTCAGTTTTGTACTTATTGGACAATGATGTTGAAAGTTTTGAATCCAAATGCAGTTGTATATTTAGGAAAGCACCACTGTTCCTTGCAGGTAGTTGAAATCTTCATTGCAACTTGCCTTCTTGATCTATCTGCTGTTGCGTAAGATGCTGCAATTGTAGATGTCTCTCCTCCTATAAAGTCATTAATGCTTTTGTTTATGCTGCTTGTTGTGCTGGACTCGTGTTTAAATGTGTTGCTAGTGAAACAAGATTAGCTTTCATCACATAATGTCGTGTGGAATGAATAATGTCGATCCTGTTCTTTTATTTTGATGATGACTTTGAGTACTTGTTGATAATCCTTCAAAAGGGAAATTTTCCACATCACAATCCTCGATAGAGCTGAGAATATCACGTAATATTAAGTTGGAACTCATTTCTCCATTCACTTTTTCCCTCCTTACTTGTTGTAGCTGTAGACGCTGTTCTTTTCGTTTGAGTTTTTCCGCAAGACATTTGTCATGTGATCCAAATGTTGCCAAACGGTCACTTTGCATTGACTGAAGGAAGGCAAGGTCTTCTTTGTTCTGTATTTGCTTTTTTACACTCACAGGCCATTAGGAAAATGTTAATGCTAGTTTATATTCCGTCTGTTTTAACTTGTCTATAGTATTTGGTGCAGATTTTCGATTAAGGGGTATCCCTCTTAATTTTGCGCTGTCATCAAGAAGTTTTCACAAGCTTTTCCTTCACTGATTATTTGGATATTTGCTTTTTCATGAAACAGCTTTGCTTGGGAAAGGACTAGTTTCGCAGACTCCCATTTAGTCCTATTTTCTTAGACACCTTCTTCAATATGATACATCATACACCTCAAAACTAGAAAATTAGTTGGAAGTTTAGAGCCATTTATTTGTGAATCATCACAAGTTATCATCCAAAACCAAAAATATTTAAAGTCAGTCTGGTTTGCATAGGGAAATCAGAACAAAAAGTTCAGTTAAAGTTAAGCCAATGTACACTGTCCAAATCAGAATCAAACTAGCAATAAACAAAAGTTGAAAATCAGTTCATAATGAAAACCACAAGTTGAAATAAACAGGAAATGTATTGCAAACAAAGTTAAAGCTGCAGTAACTAGTCTAGTCAATGTGACCACATGGTTTTGGCAACAACTTTATCTTGGTTGTAATTGATGATGATGCTGATACAGAAAATCTAAAATTTCAAAGTTGTCGTGGACCCCCTAAAACTGTTTGAAAGACAAACAGAATTGGTATGGTAACTTTTTACAGGAAATGGAACATTTTGAGATCGGGGACAAACTGATTTGTTTCTAGAGGGGCGTTGGATGCACCCTAATATCTGTATGTGTGTGCATGTGTGTCCCCCACACACCATATATGCTCAAGTAGAAATTCAAAATTAGCTTTTAAAAAAAACTTCAGCATAAATAGAAATACAGGGGCATACGATTCCTCTAAGTAATGATGACGGCATATATGACCTAAATTGCCACAGAAGTTCGCAACAAAAAAGGATGCAAACAGATTGATTGTAACATCAAGAAACAAGAATGGGTTTTTGGAATTCAACTTAAAATGTGCGAAATCATTTTTGTTTAAATTATACTAATTTCAATTTCGCTAAAAAAATCATTTTGAATCGAAAGTCATCTTTAGGTCACAGATGACTTTGAGAAATTCCTCATTAATTAGGCGCTGAGCGATAACATCGCGACACCGGAAAACCGCGATGCAAGCGAGATCTGCGCTAGCTAAGGAATGCCTGTGTAAGATCGGAAAAAATCGCGATGTCACGATGACCGCGAGATCTGCACTAGCTAAAGGATGGCTGAGTAAGATCGGAAAGAATCGCGATGTCACAATGACCGCGAGATCTGCACTAGCTAAAGGATGGCTGAGTAAGATCGGAAAAAATCACGATGTCACGATGCATCGCCATCGTGAAACCGATGTGGTTGTCGTCCTCACACCGGTTTTTCACGATATATCCATACATCGCCCAGGCCTACCCACAAGTACATAAAAATGTCACTAGGACATCCGGTTCTTCAAAGCTTGAAATATACACTCATTGGCTAGAAACACTGAAACATCTTATTCTTAAAAACGGCCAAAATCACGTTAGAAAAACGCGGTAAATTACTAAAAAGCGGAAATCCGGAAGATTCTCATGCCTGCATTAGATTGATACCTAAAAATATGATTTTCTTTAAATAAATAAAAAAATTTAAATTGAATATCTGTTATATTTTTGCAAGAGAATGTGATGACAAACGAATATTTGTGTTCCAAAAATAAACCGATTACATTTCCAGCCCTCTTACAATTTCAGCAAAAGAAAGCAAAGACATTTTTTTTAAAAACATTTTACGGGCTTTTTTTGTAACATTGGGATTGTTAAAGATATGCCTGGGCAATGCCGGGCTAGCCATGCAGTGGCTAGTATATATATATATATGTATACTATATTTACTCACAATCACTTAAACTAACAATATTTACCACTTACTGCATAGTAACACATTTTGATATTGCTTTTTAAAAATCACCATTAAAAGTTGATTTAATAAGATTTTCAAGAAATATGAGAGCATCAAAACAATAAGAAAAGCATCACCATAAAAGTCAATACTGTGCATTATTAAAAATAATTAATATCTCTAACATTTCATTTTGCAAACACATATCAGTGAAATAGCCAAAGTGAGTGTCCCCTCTTGGGGTAACACAGGTTTGTAACAAAACTAATCTTTAAAACAATGAAATAATAAAAAGGGAATGTTTTTTTTTTTTTTTTTTTATGATTACACACTACAGTTGACATAAGATAAAGATATACTAACAATGTTCCAATACATATTACAAACAGTTGGTTAAAAATGAAATTCATGAGTGTATTGTGTCCTGCACACTGTTGTGAATTATATTGAATTGAAAAGGTAACAAATTAAATACTTCAATACACAAATTCTATCATGCTAATATCTAACAAGATAGGACTTGTGACTAAATGACATAAAAGTGGTAGAACAATATATAATTCTTTTAACCTCTTCAGGGATGGTAGTCACTCCACTTCCTTGAAATATTTAGGTCTGGTACAAAAATAATTTCGGTATGGCTGCTAAGTCATATAAATAATCTATCATCTGATATTATGAAGTCAAGGAGTGTTCCTGATGGGCAGTAAGACATAATGGGTTCTACCACTCCCCCCAAAAAAACTAAAAGTACTACATTTTTTGCAATGTGCAAGATATCTATTCATATAAATTGATAGGCCTTCACTCATTAAATATTTTGTTAAAAAACCTTTTTAAACAATGTTTTTCAAAAGAATTAAGAAAGTGAGTTTCAGAAACAACTTCTTGCACACCTTTGGTCCCCAACTTCCATGAGACACAGGTCCTTGTAAATGTTTATTGGCAGTCAGGAAAGGCTTGACGTTATTCCATTCCTCTTTCTCCTTTTCTTTTGATGTTTGTTCACTGAAAGAAATATATAACTCAGTACTTAATAAAGTTTTACAAAATCTACTAACTTTTGCTTAAAAAAAACAGTGACTTTAAAAAGCATGTTTTGGGGTTAATGCTGACAATATTGAATATAAAAACAGTGAACCGTATCAAAAAGGACTAAAAGAAAGAAAACACAGTGTGGGTGTAAACTATTATCTGATGGGAGAGGAGATTTAAATTATGAAAGTGAGTGAATTATTAGATTGTACCAATTAACGGTATGGTGTTAAGAAAAATTAATTCCAATTAAATAAAGATTTACCATTACTTCACATTAAAAAGTTCGTCATGCATATAGTTAAAAATAAAGACGAGTATAAGTTTCCAAGAATCATAACTTTTGGTTTTTGTTACGTTTATAGAAGAATATTTGAATAAAGCTTAAAACTGCAATTTTTAAATGAAAAAATATTTTACCAAACAGAGTTTTTATTTTTTTCTACTTCTTGTCGAATAAAAGGATCTTTCAAAGCTTTTTTCACAAGTTTTTGTGCTCTTTTCTTTTCTGATCTTAGAAGAATTTGATTAGAAATAGTTCTGATATGATCAGATTTCTTTTTCAATTCCTCGAATTTCTGAAAATGCAAGAAATTACATAATTAAATGCTGAACATTGAAACAAAGAATTTTTAATGAAATAGATCACAAGTGCTCAAACCTGATGCTTTTCAGAAAAGGTATTTATACAGTTGCTGTTCTTCAAAGAAATTAGATTTTCTACTTTAGGTAATTTTTCAAGCTCCTTTCTCTTCTTTGACGACCAATCTAATTCATCTAGATCAGAATCAGATGAAATGGAATCTAAATCAGCCATTTTTTTTGTAAGTAACACCTAAATATTAAAGTAAATACTTCGACGAAAGAATAAAGCTTCAGGGGCGTCTTGAAATGACTGGTTTCTGTCATAAAACGTGTGATAAAAGTAGTTTCACACAAAAATAGAGCTATATCAGAGAGTCCAGTTTGTTGGTGTTTCCAATAACTGTAGTTGGAAAGTCATTTATTGGAACTGGAATGCCGTTTTTTTTCTTCTCAAATTTCTTGTTCGTTAATGTTTACGTTTATGTTTATTATTATGTATTGTGTATTTCGCGATACAGGTTTGTGCTTCAGCAATCAGTGTTTCAGCCCCTGTCTTGTTTCAATTTTTTTTTTACATGGCATTATTTGTTTCTTTTTAAAACAATACGGAAGGTATTGCAATTGATTTGATCTTTCGATTCTTATTTTTTAGAACATTCTGTTCATAAAATGCATTTTTTAATCTAAAGGTTTTTCAAAAATAACTGGTAACTGCGACTGTGACCATTAATTATTGGAACTAAAAGTAAAATAAAAAATACAGAAAATAATTTGCATTCTAACTTATTTGAAGTTACATCTGTAAGAAAAACTGTCCGATCTTGTCTCGATACCTTTGATTTACCTGCCATGTGATTAAAATTCATTAAAAAACCCTGCAATGGAAGGATGAATCCGTAAATATGCAGCTTTTTACTGGACGTTTAATACGATATTGTGTTTTTAGTGTAATATTTACTTGTTTCTTTCTTGCTTCCTTCTACTGGTATTTTTGCTCAAATCAACTATGTTCGTTGAACAAATTAAACTTCCTCAATACGCAAAATGATGGCTATCAAGAGAAACCTCATTGGCGAAGATTTAAAGCTAATCGACAAATTATATCAAACTGGACCTTGACTGAGAAATTACGCACTGCACCTGTCAAAGATGTAAATCTTGTTGACGAAAAACTCGTGGTTGCTAGATCAGATTTCAATATAAAAGGATCAGATGTTATAGTTTTCTTGCATATACAAAATACTGGTGGTAGTGTGTTTGCTCGTCACATGGTCGAAGATTTAGAGTTGGAAAGACCATGTCGATGCAAGAAAAATAGACGCATCTGTCGTTGTTACAGACCCGAGAACTATGGTAGTACCTGGTTTTTTAGTCGATATACTACAGGGTGGAAATGTGGAGTTCATCCGGACTGGTCAGAATTATCGACTTGCGTAGATCGAGTTATGGATGAAGATGAAGGAAAACCTGTCAAAAGGAGGTATGTATTTGCTGCGCTTCAAGAGTTGATTTCTCGGTAATTGATGCTATAAAAAAAAAATAACTATTTCAAAGTTATTAAAATAGATAAATTCGTAAATGTATGTTTATTGTTTTTGATAGATATGTGAGAAGATAATATTTTCTTTAAACGATAATATTTTTACCAAAAATTAAAATTTGAAGAATATTCGATATTTATCTATTTAAAACCTAATTTTTCAGAAAATTTTAATCTCATTTTATTGAGTGCAGAAATGAATATGAAGCATATTCATGATTTTCATGCAATATGTGAAGTTTCTATTTTTATTATAAAATGAAAATCTGCAATTTATATCATGGAAATAATGGAAAAGTTAGCATGCTATATGCAACCTTGTAACACTAATTTATCATGCCTATAAATTGTTTATGTATAATAATTCTTCCTTATGAACTAAGTTACTAATATTACATAAAGCTAATAGTATTTATTTTGATTGCTATCTTTAAAATATGCCTATGAAAACCAGATGGGGATCGACATTAGAGTGTTTAAAAAGTTTACTTGATGTTGAGTATGCATTAAAATAATTAGCTGTACAAGAAAAATTGGACAACATTTTAAGTATGCCTACTAGTTTCTGTATTTTAGACAAATCTGTTCTTGGTTCGTGTTACTAAAGTCCATAACCTGTTGGTCCCTACTGTAAAATAGATTACAATTCTTGAATCAGACAAACCCACAATCAGCATGGTTGTTGGCTCCACTTCTAAAAGTAAAGAAAAGGCCATTCTTGATATGGTATAAGAAAGGAACGATTCAACCTTAAAACCAATCCACTATGCTGCAAATATCTTAGACCCTAAGCTCAAGGAACACGTTTTAATAAGGATAAGCAAGTGGCAGGCTCAGAATTTTACTCCAGGAAATATGAGTAGAAGTTTTGTGTCAGAACTGTCAAAATACCAAGCAAGAGGAGGTTTCTTTGGTAAATCATGTCCTGAAGTCTGCACGAAAATAATTGTTGCTATGGCTACGGCCATAAATATTATGTCTGGCTAACACGTTAAAAATGCTGCTACGTAGTGATAAGGCATTTGCTTTGAATCCACTCTAAGGTAGCTCTCAAAATCACGCCAACAACTACCGCAGCTACTGAACGAAGTTTTAGAACTTACGACTAATACACTCTGTCAATCAAAATAGGTTATCTATTTAAAGATGTAGCAAATTGATTTATGTTGTGCACGTATGAAACTTTTGAAAGAAAGGAAATATGGAAAACCTATTCACACAGAATTTTGGAGGAACTGTAGATGATATGTTAACTTCGTACTTTTATCTCTTTCTTTATTTTATGGTTATTAAAATGGTTTGTTCAAAATTGTACAGGGAACAAGATGAAGAAGCTTTGTTTCTTATGCGTTATTAGTTTAGGGTGCATTAAGTGTCAAAGTCAAGCAAAATTTCTACTGCCAGTGAGGAAAACTCGTACAAATTTTCAGTCTTCAGCTGTAAGTAAAATTTAGCGACGTCATATAAGTTTTTCTTCCCTGAGATGAAAAAGTTAAATTTCTAATGAGTTTGAAAGACAATAGCAGTTATTAATTTTTTTTGCTGTTGAAGCTCGCTGTGACGTTATGGCCCAGTAAGTCCAATCAGAAATAACAAATTATGTGCCAGATTCAAATACAGGAAAGGCCTTTCCAACCCGTGTCATGTTGGTTGGTGGTGGGACTGATTCCTTGCGATAAAAAGTTTAATTTAAAAATTTCACTGCAGCATATAAGTTTTTCTTTGCAGAGATGAACAGGTTACATATCTAATGGGTTTGCCACACATAAAATTTATTGCCATAGCCATAGCAGTGATTTTTTTTTTGTGGCCTTTGAAACTCGCTGTGACGTCATGCCTTGGAAAGTCCAATCAGGAATAACGAATTATGTGCTAGATTCAAATACTGGAATATATGACTTTCCAACCGGTTGGTGGTGGGACTAATTTCTCAAATATTTTCTTTTAAAAGGAAGGAATGAGGCGACATGCCTGTGTCATGTTGGTTGGTGGTGGGACTGATTCCTTGCGATGAAAAGTTTAATTTAAAAATTTCACTGCCGCATATAAGTTTTTCTTTGCGGAGATGAACAGGTTACATATCTAATGGGTTTGCCACACATAAAATTTATTGCCATAGCCATAGCAATAATTTTTTTTTGTGGCCTTTGAAACTCGCTGTGACGTCATGCCTTGGAAAGTCCAATCAGGAATAAAGAATTATGTGCTAGATTCAAATACTGGAATATATGACTTTCCAATCTGTGTCATGTTGATTGGTGGTGGGACTAATTTCTCAAATATTTTCTTTTAAAAGGAAGGAATGAGGCGACATGTCTGTGTCATGTTGGGTGGTGGTGGGACTGATTCTTTATAATTAGAATTTTTGCAACAAGCAAGCATTTATTTTTTGTGTTAGTTTGCGAAGCCAAACTCATTCACACCTGACCCTCACCAAAATGCTTGAGAAAGGAGTGGTGGTTTGCGTAGCAATCACTGGGTGTTGGCGAGCAGAGGGCGGAGCCCTTTAGTTATGCAAATAAGTTTAGAACTTTGCTTCAATTTAGTTCACCCTAAAATTTATAATGAAAATCATCTTATTGAAGACAGTAAATAATAGTATTTGTTGATTTGAATCATAATTTCCAGAAAAGTATCTTTCTCTCTTGAGCATGGACCAACAATGAGTCGCAAACCTGTTCATCAGAATGGGTTGTTTTAAACATTGCATGTGACTATAAATTGCACATGGCCAATTTTTGAATTGTCCTTCATTTGATTGAAGATGCTCCAAAGATACTCTCAAATTATTAAAAGTGTGGCAACTTGCATTCTTTGCAAGATGTTATAGTAATTTATTTAGTATTGTCGTCTGTTTATGTAAAATATTACAACAGGCAACAGGATAAAGTTTTCTACAGTATCACAAGAGCATTCCCCTTTTTCATATATATCACTAGCCACTGCGTTGCTCGTGACAGTTCTTTTCGTGGGATCAGGTGTGACCACTGCTTGCTGACGCTTGCCAACCCCTGGTGATTGCTACACATTCCCATTTGGTTTGATTCACAAACTAACAGTGGTTCTGGTTAGTAATCAATAAATTAATTAAAAAATATTCTGGATTAAAATTTAAAAATTGGGCTGGATACATTAAATTTTACTGACTTTGAAAAATTGTGAGAAGTTGAACATCACTTCCTATGCAAGTGTTTCAGTACTATTTATTTTGTAAAAAATAATTTTGAATATCATCTGTATTTGTAATATATTTAAACCTTATTGCCTTCTAAAAACAGGCAGATTGGATTTTGATCTAGTTCATGCACTGTATAAAGTAGTTTAGGCTAATTTCAGATATTCCCAGTGGAAAGGTAATACATATTTGCACTGATTTACCACTGATTAAAATTTATTTTCAGTGTGCTAAAAACTAGTATGGGTGCCCCTCACCTCCTAGCTTATTTAGTAAACCCTTTGGATTACAAGCAACTAAGCTCAAATTGAAAGAATCCCTTAAAATTATGCCTGTAATTAAGAAAATTCAAAAGTGGATACATTTTTTGATTTCCTCTTTTTGAAAATATTGTATTCCAGATATTTCCTTTTGAATACAGAACAATTTGGTCCCAGCAAATTTAAATGAGTTTAAATTTATGTTTTAGAGTTTGCAAGACAAGAAAGGTATTCATAAAAAGCAAGTTGGAAAACAAAAAGGCCAAAAATTAAAATGTGTTCAACTTTTTTTTGTTATGAGAAAAATATATTACATGTAAATTAAATGTCCCCATGAACTTATCCCTGTTATTATGTTCCCTATTAAATGTCCCTATTAATTAAACTTATTTTTAACTAAAAATTTTGAGTATTATGGAATGTAGGGGGGGGATCAGTTTTGGGACCAATTTTATTTATAATTTTCATAGATGATATAGGTCAGGGGATCAAGAATAGAATCAGTATATTTGCAGATGACTTAAAAATATGGGGGACAGTGGATACCAAGTAACAGATAGGAAATTTACAAGGAGATTTTGATAAGATATCCGAATGGGCTGTAAAATGGGGTATGTCATTTAATGTAGGGAAATGTCAAGTTCTGCATATGGGTTACAGAAACAGTGGAGACGAGTACTGTCTGCAGGGAGTAAAGGTAAAGGAGGGAGAAACAGTCAAGGATCTTGGGGTGATAATTCACAGGGATTTTAAAATGGGTCACCAATGTTCAGCTGCGGGTAAAAAGGCTAATAGGTTATTGGGGTATATTAAAAAGACTGTAACTTCAAGGGATAAGAATATAATCTTGCCATTATATAAGGGTTTAGTAAGACCACATCTAGAATATGCTGTACAATTCTGGGCTCCATGTATGAGAAAGGACATAGAATCAATTGAAAGGGTTCAGCACAGAGCTACAAAAATAATAAAGGGGCTAGCAAATTTCGACTATAATGAACGTTTAAGTAAGCTAAACATGTATACACTGGAAAGAAGAAGGAGGGGGGATTTGATTCAGCTTTTCAAGTTTGTAAAACAAGGGGACACAGAGGGCTTAAATTTCAATAGGGATAACAGAACAAGGGGCCATGGGTATAAATTGAATAAGACACATTTTAATCGGGATTTAAGGAAAAACTACTACTTTAATAGGGTAATAGACAGTTGGAACGCGTTGCCAGAAAATATAGTTAATTCAAAGGGAGTGTACGAATTTAAGACACAATTGGATAGTCAGTGGGAATTGGAGAATTCATAAACAAAGGACCAGCCTTGTTGGGCTTGAGCCTGTAGCTGGTCGTCAATATTTGTATCACAAATACTATTCAACTAAAAAATAACAAAGACCCCCCCCCCCAAAAAAAAAAAAAAATATATAATCTTTCTAAAATTTTTCCTGCTATATTTTCTAAACCCTTATACAATACTTCAACATAAACAAAACTATCTAGAATCAAAACTGTGATTTGCATGTCTTATATCTAACAAGTTTAAACTTGTCAAGACCACAAGTTAATAAAAAATAGTTTGAAATCCGATTCAAATTTAAAAAATACGACTAAAATCGAATAAATCACTTTTTTTATCATGGATCTTTTTTATTTCCTGCATTTTATTCATGACTGATAGATATGCAAACAATTATGAAAATTGTCTGATTTTTGATTAGTTTTATGTAAAAATATTTTAGTATGGTGTTACTGGGATAGCATAACTTTATGTATCTAGGTCCAAAATATTTCATGTCTCTGGTTATGTGTTAAAGTCAAATAATCTAAGCTGCTCGAGAACCAGATGGGGAAACATTGCTATGCATGGCTTTTGTTGTACTGTTCTATTTACTTTATCATGTAATTACTTTAAATTCCTATATCACACTTTAATCTTTCAAAAATTTACAATGCTATATTTCTTAGTACATTAATACTATTGATCATAATTCAAAACTACCTAGAAACTTCACTGATCCACATGTATAAAGTCTAGCAAATCCTTGTATGTCCAAGGGAATAATTATTCCAATTAAAAAAAAAACAATCTTATTTAAAAAAAATTAAATCTGATTTTTATGATTTAAAAAATGGGGATTTTTTCATACCCTGATTAAAAATGTTTCTTTGTTTCAGGTACTTTTTTATGACTGTTTTACGAGATCCTGTCAAACGTTTTTTAAGCGAATTCTGGCATGTTAGACAAGGACAGAGTTGGTCCTCCTCGCGTCATTGGTGTAGTGGTGTAGAGGCTACAGAAGCAGAGTTACCTACATGCTTTGACAATGACCATTTAAGCGACCTCAGCCTTGGAGAATTCATGGATTGCAGTCACAATCTAGCTATAAACAGGCAAGCACGTATGCTTTCTGATCTTGCTTTAGTTGGCTGTTATAATTCAACATCTTTATCTAAAGAAGATAGAGATCTTATAATTTTAACCAGTGCCAAAAACAATCTCCACAAGATGTCTTTCTTTGGTCTCTCTGAATTTCCTAAAGTATCCCAATATATGTTTGAAGTAACATTTGGTTTAAATTTTAAAGTGAAAAATTCTATGTCCCATGAATCCCTTTACAGGTCAGCCAGAAAAGAATTGTTTAAAGAAATTAGTGCCAAAGATATTGAAAACATAAAACATATAAACTATCTGGACACAGAAATATACCATTATGCAAAGGAGCTTCTTTTTTTCAGGTTTGAAAAACTTAAAAAAATAGATCCTCTCTTTGAAAATAATTTTGAAGTCTTGGATAAAAATAATTTGTCATCTGAAAATTGGGCCGACAAAGAAGACTTCATTGACAATTTATTAGATTGAATTGTTGTTTTGGACCAAAGTATTGCATTTAGCTATTAAGCGAACTAAAATAAAATTTGACATAAAAATAATTTTAATTGATAAATTTTCGTAAAGGTTCTAATTTGTTGTGGTAACGAATTACCAATTAGAACAATATTTCTCTCATGCTGTAAGTCTTGGTTGTTAAATAACCTGTTGAGCAAGCTGTAAAATAAAGAAAAAATTTCTGAAATTACATTTTTTTTTTTAGAAAAATAAAATTAAAAATATTTTTATTGTTAAAAATGTAATTTTTTGCACCAATTTCTTTAAACATGTAGTATATTAAAAATTAAAAGTATCTTAAATATAAATTGCAAAAAAATATAATTAATTTTTTTATGTTGTGCAATGTATACATCAAAAGTCCACTTTTTTAAATTTTGTTTTGAAAAATATTTTTCCTTATTTTAAGTTATACAATGAAAAAGAAATTGGCTGAAGGAGGATCTTGTACCACTCTAAATACATTTCATAGAGTAGGAAGAAATTAGCTATAAAAATCGTATTTAAATATGTTATTTTATAATTTGGCAGCTACTTTATTGGAGTTCCAATTTATTTTAAACCAGGAAAAATTTGGTTAGTCTCTCAGTATGGGGTATTGGATTTGTTTTAAAACATGTACAGATAGGTTGTTAACCTTTTTTTTTTTTTTCCATTTTGATTAATGTTTTGGCAAAGTCATCTGTTTGTGAAATACTGCAAAACAGTGCTAATTTCTGATATGTAATTAAATTAACGTTTCTAAAAAGATCTTAAGATATTTTAGATGAGTTAGATCTCTAAGATACAAATTCTATTTTGATTGTCTTAGGATTTCGTGTCAAATTTTTTTTTTTTTTTCTTAAGTTTTGTTTTCTATTACTTAAAATTGGACTTCTGAATTGGAAATTAGGATCAAATATCTATCAAATTAAATAAGGATCAAATATAATCTATTATTTGCTTGCATTGAGAAAAACATTTCCAAAGGCAACTCACGTTTTAAAAGGAGTGTAAAAAACTTACTGGATATTCTTTTTTATTTATCAAATTAGTAACATTAAATTTTTTTGTTTATGAATTTTTTTTAAAGAGGGTTTTCTATTACCCGAAGCAAGAAAGCAGTTTTGCCCTTTCTACAATCTGGAAATTTACTATACAAAATCACATTAATTTAGAAGCAAAATTCAATTCCTTGTACCTCATGTATGACAGGTTTATAAAAAGTTAGAACCTTCTTATCTTTACTTGTAAAAAACTACATATCACCAAAGGTTTCGGCTGAGGCTTTTAATAGGATAGGGGAAGACGCGGGGTACAATGAAACAAAATTTACTAATTATTTTTTCCTATCCACAATTTTGCATGCACAAAAGTATAATTAATGCATACTTTTAATCTTGTATTTTCCCCATTTAAATAAATTTTTATTAGGTTCTAAACAATATCTTTATGCTTGTAAAATAACAAAAAGTAAATGTCTCAAAGTGTTTCATTGTACCCCATATGGCGGGGTACAATGAAACACATACTGGGGTACAATGAAACACTCCAAATGATGCAAGCAATTTTCACCCTATATAGTTTATTTTAGTCACATTCGACTTCATTTAAATTTATGATTTCTCTAACCGAATATATTTCCTTGTTTCAGTTCACCCTCATTGATTAAAACAATCATTTATACAAATACTGCTTGTGTCACACTGTTATGTGTGGATATATCATTATTAGTACTTCAGTGATCATCTGGAGCTGGAAAATAATCCGGATCATCGTCATCTTCAGAGTCTGTAGGAGGCAGAGTTTGTTTTGAAAACAATCCCTTCTTAGTTTTTTTCCCCTTTTCACTTTCTAATTGCTTAACCAGAGCATTTTTTACTTGTGTGGTTAGAACTAAACTCTTTTTTTTTCTGTTTCCTACTCTTACTTTTCTTGGACCAGCCTTGGGGTAAGGTTTTATCTCTTGAGGATAAATGTATTTCTTCACAGGTTTAGAGCTAGTGCATGGTGTATGAACATTTGCTGATCAATCTGCAGTCGGTGATTCTGATTTACTTATGGCAAAATCCACCACTTCTGATTCTTGGGTTTTGTCTGTCTGGTCTTCAGTTTCATTAGTCAGCTCATCAGTTTCATTAATCTGACCATGGGAATAATTTTCAGTAGTACACAGACTATCTGACACATACGAACACAAATAATCTTCTTCACAAAACATTTCTCTATTGAAAGGCCATATTCCAGTTGCTGAAAAACCTTTTGTAATATTTTGTGGAGTGATAAGAAAATAAGCAGTGCCAAGCAAAGAAGATATCTCATAGATAGAGATTGTACGACCTGGATTACACAGCATCCAATCATTTGCAGCTAGATTGAATAAATTTTTAAGTGACTTGAACACAGTTTTGTCTAAAGGCGGCTGCAATTTGTTATTGGTATGGGGTCAGGGTTACAACAACGATTCCATTATCTTTAGTAAAATTTAGACTGGAAACTGTAATATGTGATTCATGATAGTCCATTATTAGTAGAACTGGATTTTCTTTTGTTCAGCGTATATGTGCCTGGAAATCTGTTAGAACAATAACAAAAATATCTAAATTCATCCAACCCGATTTTGTTGCATCACCCACAGTCCCACAAACAGCTCCATTCAACATGCAAAACTTGAAATTTACTCTAGGAATACTAAATAATGGGGTATAGAATTTCCAGAAGCATTAATAAATCCACACATAGTAACAAGAACACCCCTTTCACCAGAAATTAATTGACCTATTTGTTTTTGGCCCCTTTGACCAAGAACTTTAGGAGGATTGTGAACTGTAGTAAGTGCAGTTTACGCCTATGAAATAAATAAACTATTCTTAAATGTTTTTGAATATAAAAAATCTAACTTACTATTGAAATCTGTACTTTTTTTAGAAGGAAAAAAAAACAGTTTAATTTTGCATGCTTTCAAAATGATTACTGTTTTGATTTGGTGTTGCCTTCTCCTATTAATGTTAGGTGTTGCCATTTCCTTAGTAAAAGTGTTTTATTTAGATTAATGACAACCAGTAACATGTTATTTTATATCAGTGATATTATATTTACCATTGATATATTACTTCAAGTAAATGCATTTACCCGGGGCACAATGAAACATGTTTCATTGTACCCCATCTGCAAGTGTTTCATTGTACCCCGTACTGAGGTTTACTAAATAAAAAAAAATTTCAAGCTTCTAATATTTATTTTTTTAAATTTTGGTTTTGGAGGTATGAAGACAACAACACAAAGATAACAATGTATAAAAAAAATAATTATTACATATAACAACGAGGAAAAAGAAACAAAATTACTTTTAGTAAAGAAACTTACTTTCAAGGGTGAAAAACCAATAATCTTCTATTGCTAATGTTGTAGAAGTGCGAATGTATCCAAATCACATCAGTAATTGGAACTTATAGTTGTATAACATATATATAAATTGCAACTTTCTGTGACAAATTGTACTGATTTTAGAAGTAATGTTTCATTGTACCCCGTCTTCCCCTATACTGCTCTAGTTGGTTGGACAATGAGCCGCGAGAGTATAATTTATGCAACCCAAGCCAATTTTAAGAAAATTGTTAGCTCATTTTATTTTATCAAATTGTGATATCAATTTAAATTTTACAGAGATCTGTTGTTCAATGCAAAAAAAAAAAAAAACATCAATGAAATGTCCTCATTAGTTTCAAATTAAAAATTAATTCTAATTTAGCTTTAAAAATGTTTTTATTAAACATCCATTTTAATTTTTGAATGATAGCACACATATTTTATACTATGCATTGTCTAACTGTATTTAATATCTTCCAAGAAATTACAATTGTTAAATAATTAATAAAATAAAGTGCAAAGAATTACATATTATAAATTAAGCATGAATGATACAAGTATCTGCTTTATACCACCTACAAGTTCATGCTACTTTGAACTACTCTTTACTTATGAACTCTACTTTAAGAAATTTGAAAGATTTACTTAATTGTGTTACTGCACAACTTAAAATAAATCTGAACTGCATTACATGTACTGACAAATGCACACATTTTTAACAATTTTTTTATAGAGCTTAATTTTATGAATTGTATTTTGCATATCTAAAGGATTTTGTTTCAATATTAATGAATTCAAACTACTTTTACATGGAATGAAATTGATATCTTGCTGTAAGCGTATTCATACCATTTATAATTAAATGGTGTATATGCTATGCTCAAAGGCTGCCTATAAATATAAAATATGATCATATTTGTATTGAACTGGTTGTCTCATTTATAAATTTTAATTATGGATGTTTTCAAACTTTGATACTTGTGTACTTGCTATATTTGATTGTACTCTTTTTATTCAACATTAATAATTTTTACGTAGTATTTTAAAATTTGTTTTGTACATTGAAAATTATGGGATCTATCATCTTATTATATATTTTTGGTTTAATTAAATTTGTAAAAATTACAAATGTTATACAAAAACTTAACATTTTGTGCTAGTGTTCCTGAATATAATGCAGTTGAAATCTTGAAATTTTCAATCATTTTCTAATTCTTATTTTAGTACCTAAAAGATATCTTTAATGTACATAATTCCACAAGATATGTTTTTCTGTATTTGTTCTTCAGTGTTTGTTATATGAACAGGTACTGGTCTATTTTCAAGTCACTGATGAAAATCATTAATTCTGGTGAATCACAATTCTCCTCAATTAAATCTAGGCACTTGTCTCTATTTGAAATGTTTGACACATTGAGCACACCTAGTCACTCACCAAACACATCACTTTAGTAAAATTAATGTTTACACAAGTTGCCATTCTTCTGCTTTTATGTGTGAATTCAGAAAAGTACCACAATCAAGTCTAAGCAATCCGTCCGCAGGCAATATCTTAATGTGACTGAAGATTTAACAATTTTTTATGAGTTTTGTAGTATGGGTGAATTTGGTATGTTAAGTATGAACATGATTAAAATGAACAAAAATCTTTTACTCAAAATGGAGACAGTACTGTCTAAAGCTAGCCTGTTGAGATAATATGGGCTCTTGTATCTACTTTTTATACAGAATGCCATTCATATGACATGTTATGTAGATCAACAGCTCATTCCAACTTCCAAACAAGTTATTGTCTTGTGTCTGATGCAGCTTAGCCAAATATAGCCCCTGTGCCATAAACCTTAACTTCCAACAGTCTAATTTCATCCTTTTGACATAAATCACGTTCTCTATCAAAAATAAGAAAATGCTTTTGTGAGTAACAAGCTATTGTAGTCTTTGTGCAGATCAGCTATTGTTTTTAAATTCCAGGAGAAAACCCTGTACCGTATTCGAGTACTTTAAATAAAATGAAATTCTTTGAAGGGGAACAAATTAACAACAGAATGTCTAAAGAAATCAAATTTGATATTAATATTTATCTTACATTGAATAAACTTGTATTCTTTTATTAGCTTTGTTACGAAAAGATGCTTTACATTTTCAGCAAGATATCTCATACAAGTTTGTCAGTTTCGTTTTTAATAAAATCAATTTCTGAATTTTTTTATCAGTGCATATCATATTTCCCAAAATATTTGGTAGACAAAATTTCTGACTTTGATTAATAAACCCTAATCTCATATTTTGTGTATTTCTAAATTTACTGTTTACTGGACAAAAATCTAAATACCGACTTTTAGTTCCATTTTTAGAAATGTGCTTTTGAATTGAGGTTTGAGAAACATGCCTCAAGCAGAAGAGCAAATATTGACTCTGATTCATTTTTAGAATTGGTCTGGTTAATTTGTAGTTCTATTAACTGCATCGAAAGTTTGTTGAATAAATTGATTCATTCAGAAATGCAAATTGAAACAGTAAGGCTTATGGAATGAAATTTGCTATACAATCTATAGCATACTTGCCAACTTTGAAAACTGCATATGTAAAACTTTTGCGCAAACGTCCCTTGCCATAAAACACAATATAAATACATGTATTAATGTCATTAGAAATATCCGTATGTCACAATTAGTATTATTTGTACTTAAAAATGTATAAGTGAAAATTCACATTTTTCTCAACTGCAGAAACCTTGTAAAACAGTAGTGTATTAATACCAAACTGAACAGATCCACTGCAAAAAAAACATTCACTTTACGAGTACCTACACATTGCATCTAAAACTATGTTACATGCCATTTAAACTTGTCAGGATTACAGATTACTGGTTTTCATAAAGCTTTCTTACAAATAGATGAAAGAAAAAAAAATATCAATGTTCTATTTACAAAGTTGTTTAATTTAGTGTGTTATCCAGAAGGGGTTGCAGAAAAATTTAATGATGCTGCAGTAGCTTTTTTTGTTTTTAATAATTCTGCACTGAATTTCTTCTTAAAACAAGGTTTGGGGTTTTGCGTCATCAACACCAACAAACTTTCCAACGTTTTTTTATAAATGAGAGAACAGTATTCAGTTCAGTTCTTTCTGACAAGTTTCAAGATTCTCTCGCGCCCTGCATTGGAATGGGGGGTGAGCAGAATAGAAAGCATAATTTTGGCCAATCTAGTGAATTTTAGAAGTTTATCATCCTCTCTTATTTTACCTACTTTAACCCACTACATATCATTACATATATACATTCTACTATCACAGATAAATCTTCCAGCTGAAGACAACAAAACTTCTTTTCCAATTCATCCATTGCTTAGTCTTTGCAATCAAGTCTAATAGAAAATTTTAGTGGATGGTTGCAGAGAATGAAATATTTCGATTGCTCGATCTAAATATTAAAAATCCATAAAAGTTGGCAAGTATGCTAAAGTGAGTTCCCTTTTAAGCAGTTGTGTATATTCTGCAAAGTACTACTATTAACCATGAGAGCTCTAGTTTCAACTTATAAGGCAATTAATTTAACTTATGGGTACTATGCAATGCAAACTTAGGTTGTCAGCTAGTAATAATGGAATGCATAAAAATGGGATATTCGTCAAAAATTGATTTTTATAAGATTAGGTGCACTGGTTTCATCTTATTTGAAATATATCGCATTGGAAAATGTTTATTTCCAACTTTCACCTATAGTATAAGCTATGGATTTTACAATATTTAATTTTAAAGGCACACGAAAATCATGTGTATGCAGTGCTTTTTATCTTCGAATGTTCTAGTCAATTTCATGGATTTGATATTCCAGATTCAATGTCATAATGTCCAAGATTTAGTAGGCTCTGTGAATCTCAATGCATAAGTTGAAGTTTAAAGAATTTAATTTGTGAAGAAAGAAATACTTACGACTGATTATTTGTAAGCAGATACTTGGAATAATCGAACATTAGATTTGGACACTGCAGAGTCAACTAAACTATGGGCCCAACAAATGTTAGTACATTGTTTGAGATTTCCACATCCCTTTTACTAAATTCCTTAAGTCATCCCAGTCCTATTATAGCTGATCAAAGTTCTCTTATTCAAGATAAAAATGAAAGTTTGTCTGCTGGATTTTGAAAAGTAAATACAACTTGAGTTTATGCTAGAAATAATTAAGATAACATTCCATAGTTCATACCAACTCAGGAACTTAATATAAAATGAACTATATAAATAAATTTTTAATCCTAAGTTAGGATTTAAAGTGGTTTTCATAGGTCTCGTAATTACAAAATAAGAATAAATTACCTTCTTTCAAATGCATCATATAAGCATATTAATGCTTGATAAGTCGCCCTCTTAATAGCAGCAATCCTTTTTACAAAGACCAACTATGTTGAGCATGCCTATTATGTTGAAAGGAATGAAAAATATTAAAGCCTCTCATTCAGATATTCCTAAGCCCGCTGCACAGGCTTTTATATTCAGATAATTATTAGATAGTTTTTAAAACAAATAAAAATTTCTTGAGTTATAGGTTTAGTGTTCACTTAAAATTAGCTCACAATTACAAAGGACAATATATTGATAGCAGGAAAGCAAGCTCAAGTTTCTGGTCTCGAAATATATTTTGAAACAGTGACCAGTTGGTTAAATGTGATCGATTTTAGAGTAACCAGTGATACAATGTCCTAGACACACAAGCAATTGATGAAGAAAATATTATAGTGCTAAGCCATTGGTGTAATTTTATAAAATTGATTTTATTTGCAAGGTTTATTCATGTAACCCCTTAAAATCTGGAAATAGTCCTGCCTGGGGTATACATTGAAGACCATTGATTTAAAGTGAACAATTTATTTTTGGTATTGTCATGTGTAGTTGTACATTTCAGTTTTGTTTTAAAACTGATGCTGGTTCTCTTAGAACAACAATGTATATATTTCCTCCAGTAAACTGTAGTCATTGTTTTAGATGACTCAGTTTGACAATCATTTGTATGCATTAGGGTATATATTATATACATTTTATAATTTTTATTGTTACTAGCTTTGTAATTGTACGT
The DNA here is from genome assembly GCA_947359465.1 of Metellina segmentata. Lineage (NCBI taxonomy): Eukaryota > Metazoa > Arthropoda > Arachnida > Araneae > Tetragnathidae > Metellina > Metellina segmentata. The sequence goes on from OX375874.1 coordinate 56,093,764, forward strand.
GTTATGTAAAAGCGTACAGTAAAAATAAAGATCATCCACATATTGTGTATCATCAGAAAACACTGGATAATAAAATGCAATAAAAATTCATAATGAACTGTATATGTAATGTATTTTCTTGCAACAAGTTGAAATGCCATTATCAATAAGTTTTCAAAATATGAAGAATTTTTTTTTTCTTCATCTTAAAATGGTCATTGAGTGTAGGTCAGAACAATCACAAGTACTTATTCTCTAATCCATTTTAACAATTCTTAACCTGTTTCTTTCAAGTACAGATGTGGGATTGAACATTATCTTGTGAAATGACATGATTTCAACTTGAATGTGTAATTCATAAAACGGCTTATTTTTTACACAAAAATTAATGTTCCATATATATGCATTTTTAAATTTTCATGTATCAGTAAATAAAATTTGAAGTTAATTTAAGAAATCAGTATTGGTCTATTGAATAATTTTCTGATTAGTCAGAACACAAATCTTAATAGCTGATCAATCTAATTTCAATATTAATAAATATTTCAAAAAATAAACAGTACAATCTTTTTTTTTTTAATTTCTGATAAGCATATCTTGACAGTTAAAACTTTTGCTGTTAAACTAATGTTTGATAGAAATTATTATACTTTAAAGATAAAGACATTTCCTTGTGCAAAAATTCAAAAAAAAAAAAAAAAAAAAATGCAATTGCATAAAGTGTATTAGCTTTTCAATGAGGAAAACAGAATAATGCAATACTTTATTAGGAGCAACATGTTGTAAAAGAGCTATGTTAATACATCACAGATTTAACAAATTTAATGTAAAAATTTATTTTGGCTTTGAAATTCACTATCAAAAAATTAAAAACTATATTCTATCTTTTACAAGAATCATTGACAAAATATCCAACTCAAGCATCTGACATCTGTACCTCTTGTTTAATTATAATTGATTTACAGAATGATAATGTATTGATTGCATAAGAATGTGAATTTACATGATTGCAAACATTGAAGAAATCTTGCATGATTTGTTGCAAGACATGTGCATTCAAATATGATCCAATACATTTTATTAGTGCTTATATTTTAATTTAGAGATACAAAAGCCAGATTGATTCAAACATATATTTCAAAAGTGACTCTTAGTGAATGAATGCAGTGTATTTAACATCTTAAAAACACTAAATAAAATAAAAATGTAGAAAACCACCTTATGTCATTAGCTCTAGTTTTGTTGGAATTAGTTTTAGTGGAAGAATAATGATACATGTTAAAATGCATCACCTTAGACATGAATAAAAATGAGTTGGAAAAAGCAATAAAATAACACTGGAAAATTGTATACCTGGCATTTAATTAATTACTGTTGTGTAACAAAATGATTAAGAGCAACATACTTACCTACAAGGTATAACTTGATAAATGAGAGTAAGAATAGAAAAATAATAAGAATAAATACTCAAAATTCTTTGGTCAAGATGGTTATTTATATCGTTATGGATATTCTACATGGACTTAAAGTTTGTTCTGAATGCCTATAAAAAATATGACAAGTATTGTATTACATTACCATTCATAAGGGTCGTCAATATAATTTGTATATACTGAATGCTAGGGTAGCTATTTTGAAAAAATACAAATAAAGAAATATAATTTCTTGACTAAATTGAAAGTAACAATTATACTGGACATGTTTCAAATGTCAAAAAACAAATTAAGCGAATTTCATTTCATTACAAGATTTAAATTCTCACAAATATGGGCGAGTTAATCTGCGTAAAAGCAAATCATTATTAGTGTTTGAAAGGTATTTAAATTTGTTCTATATATTTAAAAATTATTTTTTAAATGCAACTTTCTTTCATTACAACCACAATTAATAAAAAATGTAAATTAATATTCCTCAGTTTTTGTAAATACTTTGTAATTAAAAATTAAATTTATATTATAAAATTTACCTATTATTTTCAAAACCCCTGGATTATAGTTGATGCATTGTTGAAACATAACCAGTTCAAAATATTTCTACCATCACTTATCAGCAAAAAGAAGTATATAAAAAAATACAGGGGTCCTACATATCAATTTTAAGTTCCAGTCATCAAAAAATGTGAAACAATGTAATCACAAATTATTTCAATCCAGTCATTTCTAATATTTTAAAAGTTTAGGTGTTGTACTTAATTACTCCTCTACCTTCATCTAAGAGTCACTGTTATCACCTTTCTCAGTATCTTACTTATATAAATTGTAAACATATTTAGAACTATTAGTTCTATTTTATTTCGCATCACAGTATGGAAGACAGGGATGACCAGAAGTTAATCAAATATGAAAAAGGTTTGAACATGACATTTTAATATTTCATTTAAGAATTGAAAGTGGTTCTAACTCTAAGTAAAAAGATAAATCGCTATTGATAACAAAAAAGTAATTATCTTGATTAAAAATAGTACAAACTACACAAATTCACTATTAATTCAAAAAAAAAAAAAAACTGGTATTAGAAATAGGTGTAAAGTCTCTGGTTATCCCTGCACTGTTGAAACAGTGTTGAATGATATGTTAATTCTAGTACAGTAACAAGAATTCATAGACGTTTAACATAATTATGGCACGAAAAGGCATTTTTCATTTACAAATTGTTTTCACACACAGTAAATATTTTATACATTGTAGCAGTAACTTTCTACAAGCTGCTATCTTGAGAGTGAACACACACAAAAAGTAGCCACAACGAAGGATAGTACAACTGTGGAAGTACAGGTGAGCACAGACAAAACAAATATCTACCTCTAAGTATTAAATGCCAAACCACTACTATATTAACATTCCATAATCATTTGTTGGCAGAAATGCAGAATTTAAATCTTGTGTGATGGATTAAAATTTTAGAGTACTATCGTATTAAAAGCATACTAGCAAAAAGAAATTTTCAAAATTAGACAGGTCAATCTAAATTCTGCTTTTTGTGAAAAGGTGATTTTAGGGAAGTAAAATTCTTAGTAATAATCTTTTGGAGAATCAAAACTTTTCTAAATGCATCAAAAATAAAAATATGGCCCATATTTTTTAAATATAAGAATAAATTCACGAGATGAATTTCAAAATGTAGTATGTATATAGATAGATATATCGTTATTTTCAATTAACTATCTATTTAAGCATTTTCTGTGTGAAAAGAATCCAGAAAATGGAGGACTGTAATAGTACAAAACAAGGCATTGGGCAATATTGCCAATTCAGAAGATTGAAAACAACCAAATTCCCTCAAAATAAACACATTTTAGAACCACAAGATTTATGATTTGTGTAAAAATAAAATGCAGAAACAAATTATAATTTGCAATTTTCTTCACAGAATTTTTTAATTTTAACGTTTTAATAAATGTTTATTGGTTAGAAAAACCATATTTTTGAGTAAAAAGTTACTAGATTTTTACTTTTGCAATAACTTAATAAATTGCTACAAATCTAATACTAAATAAACTTTTCCTAAGAATGAAAAATCTCAAAAATGTTTTAAATATTCATTAATAATCAAAATTAATACTATTAGTTTTATGTAATATTTGTAACGTAGTTCATAAGGAAGAATTATTATGCATAATTAGTGAAATAAAACAAAAAATTATGTCACGCATGTTAAATTAGTGTTATAATATTGCATAGCATGTTAACTTTTACTCTATTTCCATGTGATCTAAATTGCAGATTTTCATTGAAATAGAAAATCTAGCCATGTTTTTCAATAAAAATAACAGTTATAATTAATTTCTATAACAGTGCTTATATGTTTATATATATCGGAGGAATCGAATACAACCAGCAGGTTTCTAGTGCAATGCAAATTCACTGAACTATGGCAACCTACAAATAATTAATGGCATACCTAATTAAATAGGTCTTATATGAGATAAGTAAACAGTAGGTTCTTTTTAAAATATATCTTCATTCCTTGTAGAATTATTAAAATTGATCTCTTATGGTACAGATACTTTTACTGATGTTAGTTGATTAGATAAAATGATTGAAAGTGTATTTGGATAACTATTGTACAACTTTTAAAAGTCTGGTTGTAAATTTTGTTGAGCCATTAGTTTCATTCTTGTATAAGGCTTGGCAACTGTTGCAATAAGGTAGGAAAAAAACCACAATGAACAAGTTTCGTGAAGTTGAAAAAGTTTTTATGCATCAAATATTTTAAATGTAGAAGTATGCTTTTAATATGGTAGTGATGATACTCTTTAACAAAAGTAAAAATTCAGTCTCATTTTTTAAAGTCTAAAACATTCTATATAAATGCCAATGATATAGAAATACTGACTAGCACTTTAAAGCCAACTAAAAATTAAAACTAGCATATACAAATGTGTTCATAGTAATTAAGCCCTAGTATAGCCAAGAACTTTAGAGTGACAAAACACAAATATTAGAATATTTGGAGTTTCATTTTAAGAATTCAGAACTACCAGGAATATACAATGGAAATGGATTGTAAGAATGTATAAATAAAGTCAAATTAGTTATTAAAAAAATTGTCAAACAAAAATTTTAAGAGTAACATTTAAAAAATAGTTTCACACATTTTAAATTCAGTTTCTTACAATGTGTTCACATAGCTGTAACATAATTACAAATCAGTTAGTTTCATAAAATATTTATTTTTGCAAAACAAGTAAAACATTTACTTAAAAAAAAGCAAAAGCTACATAAATTGACGTTGTTCTAAATATTTGAAATTCAATAATTTAACTTTTTCGGAAGTATCACTACTTGTAGATTAATATTTTAATTATGTAGAAGGAATATATTTTGTCATTCAATTAAATTATGAGTATGCCACACATATCGCAGGGGAATAAATTAAGGCTTCTTTGAATTATAATATTTCATTTACAATTAATAAAAGAAATACATATTTGCATATGCTAGCTTTTAAAGCTTTACAAATCACAATATTCAAAACATATAGCATAACAGATGTGATTGCCAAGCAAAACAGAGGAACTCACACAATGGGACAAAACACGTTTTGAGTAAAATGTATAAAAAATCAGTTCGTCAGTTAAAATAATTGTTAGAAAATCAACAACTATTCATCAAAAAAAATGCAATAATTCATTTGAGTATATATTTCATATGAAATTGCTTTTGTGCATAAAGTATAAGACTATTTCTATAATTCATTTTTCATACAAATTTTGAATAGATGAAGATTTTGAGCAGTCTTTTAATGCACAAAAATAATTCAATATCCAAGCAATATATAAAAAAATTCATTAATTTTTCTTGATAGATACATAAAAACCGGTTCACAATACAACTGTAAAATGTAACATCTAAAACAAGCAAAATCATTTTCAGTTCGAATGGTCGAGTAAAGGAAATAAAGATAGGTTTCATAAATCAATAAATTGTAATGCATATAAAAAATATACACTACATTTACATATAAACAAGAAATAAATGTAACAAAACCATAATTCTACTATACACTACATTTTAAAAACAACTAAGCTTTATTATGTTACATAAATGTTGTTTTTAAAAAGCACACAACATACTAATTATCTTGTTATTCTAACTACTATGTTGTTTATAATTCAAGTACAATATCATATTTTTGTGTGAATATTTTATCTAACACAGTTACAAGGATTGAATACATTCAAAAATCAAATAAATTATAAAAAAAAATTCATGAATAGTTTTGTCACATATTTGAAATAGTGGACATAAGATAAAAGGAAGGTGTAAGTTTAATTTGTCATATAATTAAACAATAATTATAATATGGCAATAAAAGACAAGAATACGACTAAAACAAATTAACCAATTTAAGAAAAGTTAATTTTTACATTAAATGCAAACACACGACAGATTCCATTTTTTTTTTCACTGGGAATTCTAAAACTAGGGTAAATTGTTACATTATAATATTACTTGACACATCTGATTTAATAAAAATGTATACAAACAAGCCATAAATGAAAATGTTTTTTAATAAGTAAAACACATAAGTTGGCTAAAAGATACATGCATTTTAAATGTATTTATGAGTTTGTTTCTACAAAAAAAAAAAAATCAACTATGAACTATAGTTTAAGATAGCAGACTTGACCGAGATCAACTCCATAGTCAAACATTCAAACAATAAAAAGAATTATAGTTAAACTAAAGCCATAAATCACAAAGAAATGAACTTTAATATGAGTACCTATTTATTTCATTAGACATTAAATATAATTTAATTTCACACGAAAAGCATTACATATATAAAAGTATACTATTTTTACTCTAATTTGTAAATCTACATTTTATAAATAAATCATTTCAAAATATGCCAAATAAAATTTAAAAAAAAAAAAAAAAAAAAAATATTTTTGTCACAGCTGCTATTTGTAAAGAAAAAGTAATGGCACATGCTCATCAAATATGGTACAGGGAGAGTTGAGTGTATAGTATTGTCAATAAAAATCAGTAACTAACACTAGCACTGTAGGTGAAAATTAATTCGCACATGCAATAGTTTACAATGGAAATGGCTGACTGAAGATATGAGGCTCTCTGAACGGAAGAATCAATTACAGAGTACCTTGCAGAAAACTGTGAACCTCCACATCATAATTAATAGAGAATTTAATGGTTGTAAACTTAAAAAATGAGGGAAGAAAGTTAAAGGTAGTGACAATGCACTATGAAAAAGGTAAATAATTTAGATAGATGATAGAATTTAGTAATTGATACAATTAGGAGTCCGATTCATGTTCCAAAGGGGGTGGGAACATCATCGAGGAGGGGCAAGAAATCAGTACCGAAAAGAAGTGGCGCAATGTATGAGCTGTGGTGATGATTAGGGAGTAAGGTGATAAAGTATGGAGGAAAAACAGAGAAGAAAAGGTCAGTGTGGTGGGTCCAGGAGATTTCCAGAGGAGTACCTGAGCTCACCACATCAACGTTTTGGACGGGGTCTCTTGCATGATTTTACCAGATAAGGTGTCATAATGTGGTAAGTTCTGTAAGAAGGGATTGGGAACATTTGGAAGCCTGTTGAAAAAATTTGTAGAGAGTGTTTTGATGTATTCAAAAATTGGTTCAATGTTGATATCTTTGTGAATAACCACAGTGTAGGCTCTCTGAAGAGACTTTTGAATGAGGTCAAATAATTCATCTTTAATATAACTCAACATATATTCAATCAAATTTCAGTAAAAATTATCATAAAAGTCAGTCAGTTTCTTTGAGATAAAAACAAACTCATTTACTAATCTAGTTAGGGAGCATTAATAACCCTTTTTGATCAACACTTCCTAATCAACTCTCAGTGTAACATAATTATATCAATGAAATTATTCATAGCTCATTTTTTAAAACTAAAAAGTACAGCAATGTAGCAAAATGTTAATTTTAAAAAATAAAAACAAAACATCTTTGAACTAATCACAAATCAATCAAAAAGTTGATATAAGATGGTTTATAAATAATATTAAAACCTGAGTAAACATAAGTATGTATAAGTATGGATACTTGCAATATTACTTGAAAATGTCATAATTTATAATCATTAAGAGACTACAAAAAAAAAAAAAACATCTTTTTATTCGCATTTTTAGAGAGTTAAAGATCTTTCAAAGTATATATATGCAATGCCCATCTCTCAAATAGCATTCCCACTTTATTCCACTAACCTATTCTACCACTCAACATTAATCTTTACAATATGCAAATGTGCATCTGGAATTCTTTTGTCAGGCTCTGTAAAAATGCTGTCTAATCATAACTTGCTCACTTACATTAATGAACCAACAAGCTCACCTCTCTGCTATATAATCTGCTGTTTGCCTACAAATACAATGGACCCGACTCCAGATGTATTGACATTATCTCAACCTTAAATCAATCAATTCTTATCAAGTTGAGATTTATTTATTGTGTGAATATATAAAGGATCGCCAGCATCCAAGAATAATCTACCGAAAGAGTAAATCAGAAGATCGTGTTGAATGCTGTTAGTGCTTTTCTAGTCGACTGCTATGGTATTTGAGAAACGCAACAGGATGGAATCTCCAAAACAATTGTCAGAACAAATTAAAAGTTTTCTTCCAAGAACCACATTATAATGGATATCTGTGGGAAAATCAGTTCAAAAATTTCTAAAGATTCCAAAAAAGTGGCATTGCTAATACCAAGGAGTGCAGACAAAAAGAAGTGCAATGTAGAAATACAATGTATCTATAATCATAAAGTATCTAATCTTAGCTTTAATTTCCCAAAGAGTAATACCGAAAAATGTTTTCATCTGTAGAACTACTGGAAAAAGTGTTGACTCAGAAAGAGTCTATTTGAAGTGGGACATATGTTAGAACTAAATGTCATTTTATTTTTCTGGTCATAAGTTGAATACTTTAAAAGACCTTGAAGTAGCCCCATCTAGCTTCCTTAGATTGAAAAGTCGATTCCTGTTAAGTATTAATGTTAGTGATGGTTTGGGAAAACATTACAGGAGTCAACAAAGGAGGTTTAGTGGCCTCTATTTAAATATTGCAGAAGTTAAGTTGGTGTTAAATTAAGATAGGTTAATGGAATAAAGGAAGTAATACTAAAGATTAATTGGAAGTTAAATACATATAATTTAGGTAACTCAACTTTTATTTTAAGTAGACTAATATAAGAGCTTTTAATTCAAATAAAATGACCATGGTAAATAAAAGCCCATCATAGATATCTTGTTTTAACAAACTCGAATAAACATTTTTATAACAATGCATGCTACTTAAAATTAGAAGTTATGTAAAAATATATCATAGCAATATTTATTTTTACACATGCTTTATCAGCACATGCACAGTTTTAAAAATTGTAGAACTGAAGCAAATATAATATTCTACACAGCATTTTGAGTTAAGCAGTTTTAGATTGTCAGAGAAGCTTGAACACTAAAATATCATTGCATTTTATATATACACATGATCCAAAAATTATTCCAGACCTTTCAACTTTGTCATAAAAATAAAAAAAATTTTAAACATATCAAACAAAATGTACATTATCAAACATATTTTCATAAAATAAGATTGAAAACTGATTACTTTTCTTCCTCTGATAAATTTGAAACCTCAATATACTAGAACCTAAGTTCTGAAATAATTGACAAGACTTCTTATGCATGTTTGACTAGCTTAGTACAAACTACATAAGCTGGTCAAAAGCACATAGCATACTTTACAAAAAAAAATTTAAGCTCAACATAATTTTTAACAGTCGTCTTAAAAATTTTTCCATAGGCCCAGGAAACGACCAATAAATTTAGAATGTGTAAAGATATTTATAAACTTATAAACTGATTTTAGAATCTTAAAAATTGTAATTCTTGAAAAAATAAAGCTAAGAAAGAATACATACTATTAGTTAAGAAAGAATGCATACTATTAGCTTTACACATCATAATTAATATGTACAGTAAAACCTCCAAAGGTCACCACTCAAAGGACTAAGAATTTGACTACTTACCCAGGGTAGCATTGAATTAGTGACGAGTAAACAAGAATTTAATTACATTGCCGCTGATGAGTTAGATGGGACTGAAAATTTGCACTGACTATACATAGTGACGAGTTATCCAGGAGATGGTTTTCAAGGTTTTACTGTGTGTACTTAATATGTGTAAAATATTAAAATACAGCAAGTTCTCAAAAATATTCATAAACTATAATAGTTATGCAACCAAATTAATATTTAATACACTCAAAGCTATTTTATACATGAATGCATAATTGATGAAAATAATATTAGGATTTAACACAATTAGTGCATTGTTTGGAGATATATGATGAAACAATTTAAGGTTAGCATTACTATTTCCTAAATTAACATAAAAAGAAGAAAATGACAATGAGTAGAAAGTGAAATGCAGGGAAAGAGTATAATGTATGAATGCAGGGAAAGAGTATAATGTACAAAAAAGCCTGTTTTAAGAACATAAACACACTAACAAAGAGCACCATGTTTTAACTAGCTTAATACTACAAGGAGGGTTGCTTAAAAAAGACAGTGTAACAGAACAATAATTTTAAGAGGAAAGCATGAATAAATGCTTCGTAAAATCAATACTCACTAAATCTCATCCCGCTGAACAAATCTGTATGACAATCATTAATGATTGACGAAAAAATTATTAGTAAATAGAAAAAAGACAAACTACATGAGAAATTAGCTCTGGAGAAATTAGTTATTTTAATTGGAGTAAATGCATAATGTAGAATATTGAACTACAATTCAACTTCAACCAAACAGAAAATTATTGAGATTACATACAGTAGATCTAGTACATTAAAATTAAATTGCAGTTAACAGCTATTGCATCTCTTAAAAATGTTTTAGGAAATTTTGTCGCAAATGAAGTTAATATTAAGTTATGTACTGTATCCAGTCATGCTTTTTTCGTTATTAACTTAGCATATTTTAAGATGAAATATTTTCGAAAATGTGTCAAATATAAAAACATTTTCAACTATTTGATAAGCAGAAAATAAGGTGTCAATTTTGTTCTTTTTAAACAACCCTTATAAAGCAAATACAATTCCACTTGTAAAAATACTAGCAATAAAACTGTTTACAAATATTAATATTTGTAAGAGTAATGAAAACTAAAACAAATAAGCACAAATAACAAATAAGTTGAATTTATGATTGTAAAGCATTCCTATGTGACAGGAATAATAAGTACCATTAATAACAAGGACAATTGCACAAAACTGTTATTTGAAATATAGCACAACAAAAACAAAATTTTTGGTTTGAAAAATGTCCATGTATATAAGTGTTGAATTTCTCTCAGAAAATATTAAAATACTTCAGCAGAAGACAATCTATTATCATAAGAAAAAATTCATAAAAGATTTTCATATTTATGGTTCCAGCAAACAATAAAAATAAAATTTATATAAATTCTTTTTTTTTTTAAATAATATATGTATTATAATTTTAATATAAATATATAAATAAAATGTACTACAATAAATAAAAGTGTATGGCAACAACGAATTTTATATAATGAACATACATTTTAAATAAAGATATCACAATTTCAACACCGATTTTCTGAATATAATCTCAATTTGATACTTGATCTCACTTCACAAATATATTCAGAATATACCATTGAACATTTTAAAATACACTTACAAATCAATATTCGTTTTCTTTAAACGGTTTTAATTTGATACTAAACGAAGATGCATAGAATAAGATTGAATTAAATTAAAATAAATATATAACCTATAACAATACATTAAAGTGTAGATTACTTAAACAGTACTAACTTTAGAGTGATAAAAAGGCAGGGTTTTGCTCCAGAACTTTATCCAATGAGGTATCTTAAACAGGAAACTTTGGACACTAAATTTACATTTTAAATTTGAATAAAATAAAAAGCCTTCACTAGTTTTTTCATCAAAATTAACATTACTCATAAGAAATAAACAATGAAAAGCCAGTCTGGATTTTTGAAAAATCCCAATATTTGCACTTTAGTAGTTAGATTTAAAAAAAAATTTTAATACTTTTTTCACTTAAATTTATATTAATAATCTGCTTGATAATGTAAAAACTGGAGCCCATAAATGTTTATACATATGCTATGGTAGAACATACGAGAAGCTTATTTGGTAATTATTGATTTGATAGTGCCAGACAAATCTGATCTTTCTGATGAGAAGGTTGTTGATCTTGGGTCACTTTGGGGTAGGACTTTCGAATAGGTGTTAAAGCACATGTAAGAAGGCTGCTGTATGCAAAAGCATGTATGGTGAAGGCTGTTTCCCCAGTCAACTAGTCGATGCTATCGCTTTTGTCAACGATAAACCAGAAAAAGAATCCATGCTAAAGATGCCAATAGTGCAGGGCCGGTCGGAGAAATTTATTGAAGATGCAAGATGATGATTCCCCCTTTTAAAGATTCGCCGTTCGCCGTATTGTTTAGATAGGAGGGCGAGGGGGGGGGGGGAATCCTCTATTAATATTTTGGTGCTTGATATCGTTCAATATTTTAGGAGGGGGAAAAGTCTTAAAATTCCGAAAAATTGATATTTATGAATGGCCCCCATAAAGATAATCAGCTTTATGTGTGTGGCGGGTTTCTAGCGTCCTTAGCAAAGTTAGGACTTGGCGGCACCCCTTGTCAAAATGTATACCGGCAGAACAAGGGCTAAAAATAGTAAGTGTAACTAGATATACTACTTCATTTATAATAAAAACAATTTATACAATAAACTACACCGGAAAATTGTGAAACCTACAACTTAATTTTCTTGCTTTTTGCAAGACAAATTTTATGATTATGTTGTAAAAAACTTCATACTTTCTGCCACCTTTACTAAAATGGATACAATAGCAAGGTTTGTCAAATGGTTCTTGCCCCATGCTATACTGGAGGTAGTTTTTAATACTTCCAACTTACTGTGAAATTGTGCACACAGGATGCCACTGTAACATGCAAGGTAAAAAATTCACGAGGATAATTTCCATGATATGAATCTCTAAGACAATATTTGCATATACCAGGCCTCGAAATAGATTTTTTAATACAGGTGCACCTTGTGCAACTAATTTTTAAATTAGGTGCACAAGGTGCACCTAGTGGGAAAAAATTAGGTGCACAATTATATTTTCATGTGCACAGTGCACACGGGTATTTCGAGCACTGGCATATACACTTGAACAAGTCAAAGTTGGGTAGCTGAATCTATATACTCAATGAGTTCCACAACGAGTTTTGAAACATTGAATTTCATTATCCAAATTTTCAGCATTATTATCCTTTGAATACTAAAGCCCCAAATCCCCCTTCCTTCCAACTGGAGCTTTTAATTATTTTGTCATATTCTACTGCCTCTTTGAGGACAGCGTTTTTTATAAGGTTTTACAGGAAAAAAATCAGCGCTTCTTTATTACACCGCCTATGGCGGGGATTCGTCAAGCCCTTCATACAGCACTGGCCCACCATCTTGACGCCCGAGGTGGCCGTATGGGCCTCCAACCGGCCCTGCAATAGTGGAAGGAATTTGTTTCTTATTACCAATCCCCTAATTTAACTAATGCTTGTTCAAAATCACATAACCTGACTACCTTCTAACTGGAGCCGCACCATACTCCATACTTTCAAAACATTATAAACTACACGTTTTAGTAAAATAAAAAGTACACACAATACAAACTTTTGCTGGAACCATAAATAGACCAATTTTATTTACATTAATCAGGATTCTTTTAATCCCGAACCATAACCGGTATCCTGATGACTTTTCTTTTTCCCCAAATTCTTGTAATTAATTTCAAATTTGTTATCAATTTTTTTCATGATTTCAAATCTGTGTTTTAAGAGATTAGTAGCATAGTCATACAGCTGAATATCAAGATGATTGAGTCTGCGAATCTTTCTGATGTCATCTTCACTTATTTCAGAGCGTGCTTGATTGCTGTGTGTGTCATTGTGCTGTTGAAATGGCTGGAGGAAATGAAGATGAAATGTGCTTTCAAATAAATATTGAGAAATTTTTTGATACTCACAAAGACCAAAAAAAGCCATCTTCCTCAGATTTTCTTTAGCGCTTGCCAACATGAGCATATCCCTGTCCCGAGGAGACATTGTAGACATGTTGTAGCAGCCAACAAGAGTGAGATCTGCCAGCATTCGAGTCTGTCTATTTATAGCTAGATTGGAACGACAACCCATGAATTCATTTAAAGAGACGTCTCTCCAATCTTCACCGGCAAAGCACATTGGAAGTTCTTCAGCAGTTGGGGGTCTTCCTTCACATAAATGTCGAGATGTTTTCCAAGTTGCTCCTCGCTGGACATGTCGAAATTCACTCAAAAAGCGAGCAACAGGTTCTCGAAGTAGTGTTATATAAAAATATCTGAAAAAAGAAAAATGAGATAATTGATTGATTTATCATAAAGATATGCAAAATTATTTTGGAAATTTTTTATTAGAATCTTAAAGAAAACAAACAGGAAATATTTTTATATAATCTGGTTTGTCTATTAAGTTCTCTGATCATTTTTACAAGCACCAATTAGACCCATTTTTCCCCCCTCAAGTCCTACTGACTGCCTCAACGTGGTAAGGGGGTGTCACTGGACGGTCTGGGTGAAGTACATCGGGAGATCTTTTCCTGGCAGGGCCAAACTAGGTGTGAAGGTCAGACCAATGTGTCCAGCTAAAGTCAGTAGGCACGGGAGCCAAGTCAGACTTCTACCCCATGGGTGCTCCTTAAAAAGAAGCTGCATAACCCCCTTCATTCATGAGCTTTGCACCTGATATGAATTTTGAATTTTTCAAGGGTAGACAGAGAAGGATTAGTAACAACAGACCCATTTTTATGTCAACTATTCGTAAGGCTAATTTGGTACAAAGCAAGAGAGAAATTTTTTTAACTGCTAAAATTCTATACTTATGACTTGTAAAAGGGATGACTCCGAAGAGGGCCAGCGCCGTGACTAATAGTCTATTGTACTGATTCTGATGAATTCTATACTTACATTCAACACCCAAGATATAAATTCACACTTTTAAGTCATATGAAACTAAGTATTTGAGTTTTAAGCACTGTTTTTAAATACCATTCAAAAATTTACAAATCTCATTTTTTTTTTTTAACATTTTTACACATATATGAGAGGACTGAAACTAATCAAAATTCGTTTTTAATGAAAGAAACACTTTTAAACAAAATCAGATTGAAGATAATTTTTGGCATCTTCACACTAAGCAAATAGTAGAATCCTTTGGAATCGTCAGTACTTTCTGTAAGAAACCATTTTTATCAAACCAGGTACATTAGCTTTCGTTTATACTATCTAAAATTTCCTACCCTCAATGCATTAATGCTTCATAAAATCCTTTTTATTTTAAACTACAGTGTGACATGTCTCACAAGTAAAAGTAATAAAACCCTCTCAGCATAACAATGTTTCATACTAATGCAGCATTCTTATCCCCAACACACGACTACATAATACACTATACTAAATAATATGCACATCGATTGAAAGAATCTCAGTCCCTGACGCACTTTATTACTCGAGCCTTAGGCAGCATAAGACTAATGTATCAGAAATATTAAAATCTCAAATTAATATCTAGATTCAGAATTCCCAATACCAGAGATTACAAAGTAAAATGAATAAAAGATAACTAAAAATGTCCAAAATACTACCGTCTTTTTGCAGAACCCTTTTCAGTTTGGTCCATAGCACTCTCGACACAATTTGTCAATTCAGTCCAGTCTGCATGTAAACCACATTTCCATCCTGTGGAGTATCTGCTAAAAAGCCATGACTTGGCATCAGAGTCTGGTCTGTAGCAACGACATTTCTTACGCCCCTTCCGGCACTGACAGGGCTGCTCTAAATCCAGATCTCTTACCAAATGCTTTCCGAATAAGGTGCCCCCGGTTTTTTGTATGTGGAGAAAGACAATAACATCAGATCCTTTAATATCAAAATGAAAATCTGATCTCACTAATTCATCAAAAGAGAGTTTATCATGAGCATCGACGGATTTTAATCTTTCCCGTATTAAGGGATGGGATAAGAAAGTTAATGGTCGTCCCAAATTATCAGCAACAACATGCTTTAAGCTTAATTTACTCCAACTTGGGTATCGAAACTGAGAATAGTTCCAACTTGACAGAGCACAAACCTTGTCTGGACAAAACCAACTTAGTAAAATAAGACACAGTACAGTAACAAGAACACAAAAACCCAAGAAGAAACGATATTTTACACTCTTCTTCATCAAGTCCATAACATTAAAAAACCAAAATCAACTCAAAACTTCTTGGATTTGCAGAGAAACCTTGAAAAATTACTACATACAGCTACGCCTTTTGAAAGCATTTTTAAAATAATGAATGATGGTATTGTTTTCATAATTTTTTAGTTTAGTTTCCGGATCCGGAGATATGGATAGTCTCACCGATATGTTGCCAACGCAAAAGACAGTATCGATGGCGAAGGACGAGCCCGGCTCTTCACCACATGTTCTTTTATTTTTACGAAAACGCTTTCCCTGCTCGTTTTGTTAAATGAAACACCATCATGTTGGAAGTTTTTTTTCGTTATAAATTGAAACATTTTAAGCTTATTTTACCGAGGAATTTTTATCAAACTAAATTTGGTATTTTATAGCCCGTTGTGCTGCTCCAATGTAACATTAATTAAAATACATGCTCATCAAATTAGATCAATTGTAGCTCATCATCTAATCACATTTTAAAATTACGTTTTGTCCTCAGATCTTTCCAGTTAGGTAATTTGGTAATTTTAGTTAACGTCATACTAGAGCAACACAACGGGCTATTGACGACGGTCCGGGAACAATCCACTAAGGGAAGGTTCCGAGGACACCACCATGTAATTTTGAACCACGGTCAGATGACCAAATATAAGATTTAAGAACATGGGAAAAAAGTTAAAAAAGAACTTCCAAAAAAGAAGTCCAAAGAATGGAGCACATGAAGCACAATGCGACTGAAGCCCAAAACATCCATGTGACAGGTGTCCAGTAAGAAATCTTCAGCCTTTAGAAATTGATATGATCACCCCTGACTACTGTGCAGGATTTACATCGTCTGCCCATGCTGAGTACGAGGTTGTCAACTAGCTGTTGAGGCATTGCTGCCCATTCCTCTTGTAGCGCCAATCGCATCTCCGGAATCGTTAGTGGCGGTTGGTGACGTCCCACACATATTCGATAAAATTTAGATACGAGGACCTTGCTGGCCAATCCCATGCATTCAATATCCTCACTCTCCAACAGCTCTTCGACAGTTACTGTACGATGAGGTATAGCGCTGTCGTCGATGAAGAGGAACTGAGGACCCATAACACCTCTAAAAACACGCACGTAAGGAAGGTGAACCTTGTTACAATAGCGGGGCCCGGTGACTGAACCTTGGAAGATGTGAAGGTTAGTACGGGTACCAAGCATGATGCCTACCCAAACGACAAATCCGCCACCTCCAAACGGTCCCTTTCGATGATGTTGGAGGGGTTATTGCGCGCTCCCCGCTCTTTCCAGATGTGGATGCATCCAGAATCTCTAGTCAGATTAAATCTGCTCTCATCCGTAAAGAGTAATCGACCCCATTGCTTTCTCCAGTTCTGGTGTTCCAGGAACCACAGAAAACGTCTTCTCCGATGAGCACGCGTTAATGGCACACACCGTAGTATTCGTCGTGCAGATAGACCACCATTGTGCAGCTCACTGGCCACGGCAAAACGCGATAACGGTCGTCCAGTAGTCTGCTGCATGTGTCTTGATATTTCTCCCGCCTGTTCCTTCTTGCCTGTAGGGCAACATACCGGTCGTCCGCTGCCGTAGTTGCACGTGGACGACCACTGCTGAACCCTCAGACACCTGTTCCTGTACTTTTAAATGCTCTCCAAACTCGTGAAACGGAACTGTGGTAATGGTAATTTTAGTTAACGTCATACTAGAGCAACACAACGGGCTATGAAACGATGCTGTGAGCGATCCCGAACTCCGCAGCCACACTTGTTATACTTCGACCTTCCTCAATCTTCCCAATGATTTGACCTCGGGTAAGGTCCTCCAGATATCTTCTACGAGATTGCCTGTTCTACATTTTACTGAGGCAGCAGCTCGACGTTGTTTAAACTGATGTACGTCGTGCAATATCTTTCACAGAAATGTTGAGCTTACACCGACACTCTCCCATTACGTCATGCTGCATATATGCGCATGCCTTACCGTATCTGAACCAAGTCGATCTCCCGATTTGTCTTTCAGTCCACCCTGCCTCCTCGTTCCGCTGATGTGCTAATATTTCAGCTTCGTCCTTAATTTTTGCACTCCAATGTATTTAATTAACCCTTAACTGCTGGTCACAAACCGTCTCGTAACTAGTATGGAGGGGTCTCTCAGACCTCGCTCACTAAAGTGCGTATAAAGTTGATTTATATAATATATTAATGAAGAATGCTTTAGATAATTATTAACTATACATTTTAAATTTTGATAATTCAATTCTTAACATGAAATATATTTTATATTACTATATAAGTTAAGTAGATTAAGTAATTATGTTTCAACACTGGAAATGTAAAACTATGTTGTAACACAGCACGATTAGTTATTTTTTCCGTAGAAATATTCTTGTGAAGACGCACTTGAAATGTCTTCATTTTCATCTGCATAAATTTCCGAATCCGTTCGCTTTCAATAATATTAACCGAAATTTCACTGTCCCAGTACTCTATTTCCGACCAACTATCAACAATATCCTGAATTTCTTTTTGTGTAAGATGCACGTGTTGTTTCTTAGTAACGTTTGTTGCCATTTTAGGCTCTGCCGAAATTCTCTACTCAAACTTAGACTATTTCATTCAACAAGAACGGTAATGCAAATGCTGTGAAGGGGTCTAAGAGACCACGCTGAAAATGCAAATAGTGTAAAACATTAAATAGTTGAGGCAGCGAAACAAGTCTTGGAATGTAGCTTCTGTTTGACGTAGTAGGTAATGGTAATGGTAATTTTAGTTAACGTCGTACTAGAGCAACACAACGGGCTATTGACGACGGTCCGGGATCAGTCCCTTAAGGGAAAGATCCGAGGACAACACCTCGTAATTTTGAACCACGGTCAGATGACGAAGCAACACCTGAGCTGGCACCCCACTCTCCAAACTTCCACGCCAACCCAACGTGAGGACTTTCGGCCACGACAGATTTAAGGTGCACCAGCCGCCTCTACACCATACGTTTACAAACATCCATGCCCGGACCCGGATTCGAACCAGGAACCTTCCGATCTAGAGGCTAACACCTTAACCACTATACCGGTTGGTCGGCATTTGACGTAGTAGGAAGGTACTGAATAGGACAGGGACCAATATTCACTTTAAGGGGTGGAAACGACCTGTCAAAAATGACTAGGGGTCTGTGAGAACCATGACAGCAGTTAAAGGTAAACGACATACTGGTAATGGTAATTTTTAGTTAACGTCGTACTAGAGCAACACAACGGGCTATTGACGACGGTCCGGGATCAATCCCTTAAGGGAAAGATCCAAGGACAACACCTCGTAATTTTGAACCACGGTCAGATGACGAAACGACGGTCTGTGATCAATTCCCCAAGGGTAAGTATTTTAATTAACGTCATACTAGTGTAGTACAACGGGCTACTGATGACGTCCCGAGACCAATCCTAAGGAAGATATGCGGACACTATGTAATTTTGAACACACCCTAAGGGAAAAATCGAGAACATCACGTAATTTTGTAGTTTTTTTGCGAGGGTAGGTATGTATTTTAATTAACGTCATACTGGAGCAACGCGATGGTTCGGAATCAACCCCAAGATTTTTGTGAAGGTAATTGTAATGGTAATTTTAGTTAACGTCGTATTAGAGCAACGCAACGGGCTATTGACGACGGTCCGGGATCAGTCCCTTAAGGGAAAGATTCGAGGGCAACACCTCGTAATTTTGAACCACGGTCAGATGACGATTTAACACCCAAGCTGGCACCCACTATCCAAATTTCCGGACCAACCCAACGTGAGGACTTTCGGCCTCTACACCATATGCTTACAAACATCCATGCCCGAACCCGGTTCGAACCAGAAACCTTCAGATCTAGAGGCTAAGAAAGCTTAATCACTATACCGGTTAGTCCACCGATTCCGAATCGGAGGGTTACGAGTTTGAATCCAACCAAAGACAGTAGTTTACACAAGTACACATTAAATCTGTCACGGCCTCAAATGTCCTCACGTTAGCTTGTTGTGGAAGTTCGAAGAGTAGGGTGTCAGCTCAGGTGTGGCTTCGTCATCTGACCGTAGTTCAAAATTACGCAGTGTTGTCCTCAGATCTTTCCCTTTCCCGAAGTGTTGCTCCAGTGTTACGTTAATTCAAATGTATACTACTTTTTTCTCTCGAAAAGTTATTTGGTTTGCTATGAATTCATCAAGGAATAAGGACACGAAAAGAATTTCAAAAAGTAGGTAGGTAATTAATTAACGTCCTACAACGGGCTATTGTCAACGGTTCGGGATCAATCCCGGAAAAATCCGAGGACAATACGTAATTTTGAAGCACGGTCAGATGACAAGGTCACATCTGAGCGTAGTAGGTATCTACAGAAGGGAACGATTCGAGGCCATAACCAAGCAATTTTGAACTACGGTCAAATATAGAGGCAACACCTGAACTTCCACACCGTTTGAGGCCACGCGAGATTTAATGTGCACCAGCCCCATGACGATAGGAAGGTTGAAACTCAATCCAACCAAGGTAGGTAGGTAGTTTTAAAACGTCGCACTGGAAAAACGCAACGGGCTTTTGGCAACGGTCTGGGAACAAATCCGAAGTGAAAGATCTGAGGACACCACGTAATTTTAGACCAAGGTAGGACGAGGTTAACAACCGAGATGGCATCCTACTTTCCAAACTTCTTTACCATGCCAACGTGGATATTTGAGCCATGACAGATTGGACCTCTACAAACCCCCGCGTGCACCAGTCTTTGGTTTCACCTAATTTCAAATTAACACCGTTTCGGTTGGTAAACCGTTGCTGGGCTACCTTGTTATTTTGAACCATGATCAAATTTCCGCAGCACAATGAGAAGACATTTGAGGTCACTAGTTTTAGCGTGCAACAATCCTGTCTTTTGGTTGGATAAAGATTCAAACTCGCAACTCTCCAATTGCTATTCCACGACTCTAACTGGGCTATCGCGAACCCTTTTTTCAAATGGAAAGCAAGTCTATTATAGTACGTGTCAGCAGCTTTACATGATTTATTGGCTGCTTTAAAGTAAGTAAGTTTCAGTATATTAAAAGGATTTTGCGGATTTAAACTATTTTCTATACCTTTCCTTGGTATAACAATATTATGACAAAAAAAACATTAAGTTCTACCTCTTCTCACAGGAAAATAAGTTCTATCATTTTTTTCTTTTAGTGACTAAACTTGGACGAGTTGTGTTAGGAATAGGTTCTAAAACATTTCCAATCCTGAATTTTTAATTCCTGAATTATTCGTTAAAATAGGCCTCATCCGATTTTACAAACTATACACGACGTGATGCAAGATTGTGTTTACCTTTCCAATAAACTTTATTATCTTTCGAATAAAAAATCCTGACAATCCGTGTTTTTTTTTTAAATCTGCTTCATTTCTTAACTGTTTCTTTGCATGCTGCTGCCCAGAAATTAAGAAAAATGTGGGAATCCCTTGGAGAAATATCATGAGATGAGGCAATAATTCCCATTCTAAGGCGCTTGTTAAATTGTGGGTAACTATCTATGCTGCATGTGTTTACACGTTAAGAAATCGAAACGCACTTCATTTTCAAGACGAGATAAGTTAAGAGCACATGGTAATCTTTGAAGCTAATAGCTTTTTTTCTGTCTTGCGTTGTTTCAATATGCCTGTATCTAACCCTTAATACATTGAGTCTCTATTACGTCGTACTGGAGCAACACAACGGGCTTTTGACGACGGTCTGGCATCAAACCCCCAAAGGAAAGATACGAGGAAAACACGTAATTTTGAACCCTGGTCAGATGACGAGGTCACACCTGAGTATTTTCTTTTGCTTAAGTAGAATTCAAAACACACATTGGAGTAACACCGCGGGTCTTTTGGCTCTGTTCATGTTCAAACGAATTCCTGCTGTGGAATTCTCATATTTACAATAGGAGGGGGTAAGTATTAATTAACGTCGTACTAAAGCAACACAACGGGCTATTGACGACGGTCCAAGATCAATCTCCTAAGCGAGATTTGAGAACACCACGGTTAGATTACGAGGCAACAGTGAGAAGGCACCCACTCTCCAAACTTCCACAATAACTTCTACAATACCTTTCGGCCACGACAGATTTAAGGTGTACCAGCCGCCTCTACACCATGCGCTTACATACATCCATGCACGGACCCAGATTCGAACCAGGAACCTTCCGATCTAGAGGCTAACACCTTAACCACCAGACCCGTCGGTCGGTCGGCCATGGGAGGGGATTTGCTGTGGAGGATATAAGGATGGAAATTCTTACACCCTCCACTGCAAATAAGACTTCCCTAAATGTCATAGTACTTAGATTTCTATATGCTACGTCAATAAAATAAGCAACATTTTTACAAAAGATTAGAACCATGAACAAGAGGAATAAAGAAAACTAGGTGTAAGGTTCGCCATCTCGCATCTTACAAGAAGTGAAACGCCAAGTTGGCAACCCTACATAGAAAACGCCAAGCTGGCAACCTAAGAACAAAGCTTTTTCAATTAAAAGAAACGTCCACAAGATTTCAAGCCGAGGAAGTGCGGCAAAAGCCAATTAAAAAAGTCAGAGCAATAAATAGTTATAGTTACCAAGACAACTAAAAGATAAAATCCATCTTTAGAACAGGAGATCAAGAAAAAGATTTTATACAGCCGGTGGGAGGAAAGTTACACTTTTGAATGCCTATCCAAATGTAATTGCTACTTTATACTACATGTAACTTACGTGACGACCGATTAAATTTAGTAAAATATACTCCAAATATAGAATTTTGACTCTGTCTTTTGAGTCTTCTACTAAACTTTCACGACGGAGTTCATCAACAACCATCGGCCTCGGACCACTACTGGCGCAGTCGGTAGGATCGTCGAACCCTGGAAATGAAGGTGAGAGCTCATCCTGAGTTTTAATTTTTTTTAATTCATGCAACTCCCACACAATTACGGAGCGAAAGTAGACTTTGTTGAAATCTAATGCTATTCATTTTGTTTGGAACACTTACGTGTTATGTGCACCACAGTGCAAATTTTATTTAGCACACCATGTGTTAATTAGTTCAATGGTTTATTGGGAAAAAGTTCATCAGAACTAGATAACTGTTGCGTTTTGGTTTTAAAAAGAATAGCTACTTTCGTTTCGGTAATGCATGTATGTAAATGCTATTTATGTGTACTATTGTATTAATATATGCAAATTTTGACTAGCACACCAGGTGTTAATTAGATTAATGGTTAATTGTGAAACAGTTCATCAGAACTAGATACTTTTTGTGTTATTGGGTTAGAGAATAACTATTTCGTTTTGGAAAACGGGGATTTCTGCGAATGCTTGTCGCTAAGGCGTAAAGTTAATATAAATCATAATTTTAGACTATTTAGAGTGAGGTTTCCAACCTTTTTATTTTTTTTTATTTCTGCATTCTGTGGCGTAAATTTAATTCCTGAGTTAAATTTGTTTGGGATGGCGTATCTCGCGAAAGCAAGGAAGGAGGATTTGAAGGTGTTGGCAGATGAATTGGGGTTAGATGTGTTGCCGCGACACAAAATCATCGATATAAAGAACTCAATATTGAACAGCGAAGAATATGAACAGGAGTTTACCGAAAATCTTTTAAACAGTATCATAACAGATAGGAAAAATGCCGAGGAAAGGCGTTTCTTGGCTGAAAGTGAGGAAAAGCGCCTCGCTGCTGAAACTGAGCAAAAGCGCATCGCTGCTGAGTCTGAAGAAAGACGTTTTGTGATGGAACTCGAGAAACGTTCTGCTTTCGAGTTAGAAAAGCTAAGGCTCGAAATGGAAGGCCGTCACAATACAGAAACATCAAATGAAGGGAATTCGAGCAACTCTAAGCACATCTACGATTTACAAAGAGTGATGCAGAAGTTCGATCCTAAAGAAGGAGACATCAGTCTATATCTGGTTCTTTTCGAGAGGCAGGCAGAACATGCTCACATAAAAAGGGAGGACTGGGTGTCACAGCTTTTGGGTTTATTACCCTATGACATTACTCAGTTAATTGCTAGAGAAGAAGCGGCTGTCGCATATGACTACAGCCACGTGAAAGGGTTATTGCTAAAAAGGTTTAAACTAAGCCCAGAAACCTTCCGATTGAAATTTGTCCAGCTCAAGCGGACTGAAGATAAAACGTGGAAGGATTTTGCCTTTGAATTGACAAATTATTTTGAAGAATGGATTCAAGGTCTTGAGGTTGCGGATTTCGAAACGTTAAAGCATCTGGTAATTACGGATCAATTCAAACGTAAGGTACCTCCGGAAATGCGAGAGCATTTTGTGGATGAGTGGAGCACAATAAAATCTCCTACTACTCTAGCGGAACTCCTTGACAAATACGAAAGTGTTCGAGGGTTCAAGAAGAAATTCCATTCACCTGAAAACATAGTAAATAAGGAAAGAAATTCACATTTTCAAGAAAGAAGACGCTTTCAAGAAAGGAACTCCGATTTTCCTGCTAGATATGGACAGTTTCACGAGAGGAGTACTCATCAACGTAATACGAGTCCGAAAAATGAAGCGGGAAGGAAGAAGATTCAGTGTTATTCTTGCGGATCATTTCAGCATCTTAGAAACGCATGTCCTAAGCTAGGAAGAAGACAAACTTCAGCAGTTGTGAGCAATATTGGAGCCCAAGACGCTACAACATCATGTGCAAGGGAAGACATGGTGGAGCCTCCATCGATGTTGACGGCAAAAGTGACCGTTCCAGTCACAAAGCCTGTAGAATACCAAAGAGGTATTGATGAACTCAAGATAGTGAGTTTAAAAAGCGGTAATAATATCTTCGACGGTATTATCGACTCTGGAGCGCAGATTTCAGTCATCCGGGCTGATCTGATTGAGGATTCTCAAAATGAAGGGGAAGGAAAAATTAAAATTGTATCCGCATTTGGTGAGACAGAAATGGCACCTCTCAAGATAATCCATGTGAAAATCAATGACGGACGACACGGAGAAATCCCAGTGACATGTGCAGTGTCTGAAAAATTAGTAAGCGACATGCTTGTAAGCGTTTCAACGTATGACGCTTTAAACTCGAATGTGGAACTTTATGGCAATATTATTAGCCAAGAAGGGGTTTCTCGAGTTGGAGAAATTTATTCAGTTTCGTCCTTAAACGAACTTACCTTGGCCCGTAGTGACACCGCAAATCACCCTGGGGTTAATGAGAAACGGAACGAGTTCGTGCAATTTCAATTGGAAGATGAAAGTTTAAAGGATATTTGGGAATTAGCAAGAAATAGAAGAAATGCATTCGAAGTGCAAGATGGGTTATTGGTACACTCAGAAATCGTAGGAGGAGAGAAAATTCAGCAGGTAGTTTTGCCTAAATTTAAAAGGCCCTATGTCCTAAAAATGGCACACGAAATTCCATTGGCCGGTCATTTAGAAGAACAGAAAACCAAACAACGGATAAAGTATTCCTTTTACTGGCCGAATATCAAGATTGATGTCAAACATTTTTGTGAAAGCTGCAAGGTCTGCCAGCTACGTAGAGGTACCACTTACAATGACAGAATTCCTATCCAACCTATTGTGAGACCTGAAAATCCTTTTGAAGTGTGGAGTGTAGATTGTATTGGTCCCCTAGAGCCACCATCCTCAAGAGGGCACAAGTTTATCGTTTGTGCTGTGGATTTGTGCACGAGATGGGCGGAAGCTATACCAGTCAAGAACATTACTGCGAAAACAACTTGCGACGTCCTGATGAAGATTTTCTCCCAGACGGGGTTTCCTAAAACTATCTGTACCGATCAAGGGACAAATTTCACAGCACAGCTCACCAAGGGCTTCATGCAAGTTATCGGGGTGTCCAAGATTTTCAACTCCGGGGCATCCAGAAAGCATGGGAGCCATGGAGAGATGGAACAAAACCCTGAAGGATATGCTCAGTAAGAACATACAAGAAAATGGTCGACAATGGGATATTCCTCTCCCTTTATTACTATTCGCATACAGAGAAGTACCTCACAGTACCACGGGAGTATCGCCATTTCAGTTGGTGTATGGAAGGTTACCTCCAGGTCCATTAAAATTAATTAAGGAGAGTTGGTTAGGAGAAACCGAAATTCCAACAGGAGCATCTCCTTCTGTTGAAAAATACTTAGAAGACCTTCGTCAAAGGATGAAAACGGCACACGAGATTGCCGCAGGGAATGCCGAAAAGGCACAAAGCTATTACACATCTAAATATAATCTGAGAGCGAGAGAAAAGACTTTCAAGGTTGGTGATAAGGTACTGATCCTTATTCCATCTTCTAGTCACAAACTTCTGAAGAACTGGTCAGGACCTGCAACTATTATCCAGCTAACTCGACCTCATTCTGCGTTGGTCGAGATGGAGGATAAAAGCCGAAAAGAGCTGCATTTCAACAAACTACGACCGTATATAGCCCGAGTTGAACAGGTGGGGTTGATTTTCGAACAAGATCAGGACTTTGGGGAAATCTTTTATGCCCCTACTCGAAATATGAGTCAATCTGCAGACGATATTAAGGGTCATGTGTTCCAGACTACAGAGGCGTTGTGCGAAGAACAGCGACACCAATTAGTTCAGACCTTGGAAGGGTTTCGAGAAATTTTCAGTGCACGACCTGGCCGAGCCAGAGTTGATGGACATTCAATCAAACTAACTAAAGACTGTGTGCCAAATAAAATGCATCCCTATCGGGTTCCCATCGCCTTACAAACCGAGGTGGATCGCCAAATCCAAGAGTTACTTGAACAAGGACTGATTGAAGAGAGTGACAGTGAGTGGGCACACCCAGTCGTCTGTGTGGCCAAAAAGGACGGAAGTATAAGACTTTGCGTCGACTTTCGAATTTTGAACAGTTTTACTGTCCCGGATGCTTATCCAATGCAACAGGCCACCGAGTTACTATTTGAAATTGGTAGTGCTCCTTTCATCAGCGTTCTAGATTTGACAAAGGGTTATTGGCAAATCCCTTTAGAAGAAGAAGCTAAACCATATTCGGCATTTGTGACACACTCTGGTCATTTTCAATGGAACGTTTTACCATTTGGACTTAAAAATGCTGGAAGTACGTTCCAAAAGTCCATAGACAAAGTACTTAAGACACACAGAAAGTACTGTCGTGCGTATATCGACGATCTGGCCATCTTTTCCAGCTCGTGGGAGAATCACTTGCGTCACATCAGAGACGTGCTGAGAACTCTACAGACCGTTGGATTAACAGTCAATCTTAAAAAGTGCGAGTTCGGTAAAAAACAAGTGAGGTTCCTGGGACACATTGTAGGTTCCGGAAGACATGCACCAGATCCCCAGAAAATCGAAGCCATGCAGAACTTAGCACGTCCAACTACTAAGAAAGAGTTAAGAGGCATAATTGGTCTGGCAAGCTACTATCGGGAGTACATTCAGGATTTCTCGTCCTTGGTTTTACCCTTAACAAACTTAACAAAGAAAAGGGTGCCCAACAAAATACCTTGGAGTGATGAAGAGGAAGCAAGCTTCCAACAATTGAAGCAAAGGCTGACGGAAATTCCATTCTTATATACTCCAGTGTTAGATCAGCCATACCAGTTGTACACCGATGCTTCTGCAACAGCGATTGGAGCGTGTCTAGCTCAGCAAGACGAAGACGGAAAAGAACGTCCTATCGCCTTTTACAGTAGAAAACTCACCCCATGCCAAACTCGTTGGGCCACTATCGAACGGGAGGCATATGCTGTTCTAAGTGCGTTGAAAAAATTTGACACTTGGATATTTGGAGCACAAGTCCAAATTGTCTCCGATCATAACCCCCTTACTTATTTGACCCAGGGAATGCCACAGGGTGCAAAACTTGCACGTTGGGCTTTGGCATTGCAAAGATATAACATGAATATATTGTACAGAAAGGGTAGTAAGCATGGCAATGCAGATGCCTTATCGCGCATCAAAATTGAGGAACCCTAGTTTTTATTCAGTTCATATAAATATGTATATATTTTTTTTTCTTCTCAAAACTGTAATCTGATTTAGATAATTTTGATAACGTTCTTGTGACTTGTATTATGTATTTTATGTGGGAGTTCATGAATGTTAATGTAGATATTTTTTTTGAGCTCTCACGCTTCTCTCGAAGGACTGGATATCGTAATGAAGACCAGCTAATTGATTATGACTTTTAGTTATGATTCTAGATGGCGATTGACAGCAGCATCATCACTTATGACTTAAGTGATGGATGTGCTTCCCCGGAGGGACATGTAAGGTTCGCCATCTCGCATCTTACAAGAAGTGAAACGCCAAGTTGGCAACCCTACATAGAAAACGCCAAGCTGGCAACCTAAGAACAAAGCTTTTTCAATTAAAAGAAACGTCCACAAGATTTCAAGCCGAGGAAGTGCGGCAAAAGCCAATTAAAAAAGTCAGAGCAATAAATAGTTATAGTTACCAAGACAACTAAAAGATAAAATCCATCTTTAGAACAGGAGATCAAGAAAAAGATTTTATACAGCCGGTGGGAGGAAAGTTACACTTTTGAATGCCTATCCAAATGTAATTGCTACTTTATACTACATGTAACTTACGTGACGACCGATTAAATTTAGTAAAATATACTCCAAATATAGAATTTTGACTCTGTGTCTTTTGAGTCTTCTACTAAACTTTCACGACGGAGTTCATCAACAACCATCGGCCTCGGACCACTACTCTAGGAAACGAAATTAGAGCCACTAGAGAGTTTGAACATAGACTTCTAATATAATACTTCTATTATATCTCCTCTATGAGTTTGAATTGATAGATCTTTCCTACTGTTTGGAATTTTCATGTGCATTATGTTTAGTGTTGAAACTTACAAAAAAATTGTAGAAAATACATTCTAGAATAAACATTTACTTTTGCATATTTTGTTTAAAACACCAATCCACGAGAAAGTTTACGACTCTCATAACCCCATCTTATCACCATACTTCACTGGATTTAGGCTCCCCTTTAAATCAACAAACCAGTTGAACGGGATAAAAGGTTCCTAATTCTATCAAACGTTCATTTGATTACGACGGGCTCAATTTCAGATTAAAACTGGTAACTCGAGGATCCATCATGGTACCCGACCTCACCTTAAGAAATGTACTGCCTCTAGGTACAGCTACACTCTACGTTTATGAGTGATGGCAACGGCTTTGGCGATTTTTTTGGCGCACTTCTAAAGTTGCCAAGTAAAGAATTATTTCCTAACTCTAATGTCACAATTTTTTTTTCTTTTTACAACACACTTTTTAATTATATTTCAGAACGTTTTAAAAAGTATATTTTAAAAAAACTTTCACAAAAAGTAGTAAGCTTAAGCACATATCAAAACACTTTTGTGAACCAGCAGAGAAACTAAGCTACGAATGGTAAGAATAACCTGAAACTTATCAATTACACTAAATACAGTGAGCATGTTGAAAAAGGAAAAAGATTTACAAAAGAAAAAAAGTCAGCCTGATAAAGTCAGAATTCTCTCGTAAAAAAATAATGAAAACGAAAATGGTCAAAAAAACAAAACTCTTAATCCTGTCATAAAAACTATTATAACAAAATAAAAATTCCACAACTGTCAAAATACAAATAAAAGGACCAATGGTATCACAGAAAACGATTTAAAAGGACCAATGGAATCAAAGGATATTTTAAAAACAAAATAACCAATGGGAGGAAAGAAAAAATTTCAAACGAATCAATGAAATCAAACGATTTTAACGGATTTTGGAAGAATTTTCTAGAATATTCAAAATGAAAATTAAAAGTTTCCGTTTGCCGAGGTTGCCATGAAAACCACAACAACAGCAACGAAAGATGGGTTGCCTTAATTTATCGTAACTCGTTACTAGAAGTGCGCCAAAAAAATCGCCAAGCCGTTGCCATCACTCATAAACGTAGAGTGTAGCTGTACCTGCCTCTATTCTCGTGTAAATCAATAAAGGATGAAACTTCCGTGTAAGTTATTTTATTCTACTTGCTTGTTTGGGTCTTCACTTTCCTATTGATCCTTGTAGAGATGTTTTCTGGGAAGCTCTTACTGACTTGTACTTTCGTTGACGAAAGGGTTAAAAAATAAGGTTAGTTTCTTATAAGTTTTAAACCGAGAAACGTATTTGTCAGAAAAATGCGAAATCTAACATTTTATATGGTTACAGCTCTATACTTTCCAATTATTTAAAAAAATGCTTCAAAATTATCATTTCTGAGACGATGACATCAAGCATCACATTCCAATGTTTAAGACTGGTACATAAATATTGTACGTATGTTAAGGATGCCAAGATATATATCCTCTAATTTGGCTTGGATTAAAAAAGATGTTCGAGAAAAATACTTACAAAATATCAAACATCTTTCAATATTTTCAAAATGACAGAAACCCATTAATTTATACTTTACTTGGGTGTAGAATTAAACAATCATTTGGGATTAGTGTTACAAAATAAACAATATTATGAAAAAGAGTGTAAATGAAAGGATAATGCAAAATGTAAAATCACGTGGCTTTACCCTAGTTGTCTTAATTACGGTAGAATTGGAGCGATATTTTAACTGATTTTCCACGAAAAATGCGATCAACGAGTGTGGCCAAATC
The DNA here is from genome assembly GCA_947359465.1 of Metellina segmentata. Taxonomy (NCBI): domain Eukaryota; kingdom Metazoa; phylum Arthropoda; class Arachnida; order Araneae; family Tetragnathidae; genus Metellina; species Metellina segmentata. The sequence continues at coordinate 56,124,163 of OX375874.1, forward strand.
GAGCAATGTCACACTGAGGAAATGCCGACCATTTTTTTTTTGCGTCTAAAATGACGCGGAAGCGACAGTACTTCCTACATGGCAGGTGTGATTAAGACAGTTCCGCTCGTGATACTAGTCTAAAGTATCAAAAAATGTGAAAGCAGTTTGAATTTTCTTTCAAAAATGTACAGAAAACTGCTCATTTAACGATTTGTAGATAGTGGAATTAACGTTGCACTGGAGCAACACGACGGACTGTTGGCGATGGTCCGGGACCAATCTCGAAGGGAAAGATCCGAATTATTCCATAAGCGGAGTTTGATCTTTTTCATTTGATCTGAATAAAGAAAAGGTCTAAAAGAGTTGACTAGTTACTGCAGGTAGTTTATTTGAATGTACGGATCTTTGGCACCGCTGGGTATTAACAAGAGAGTAAGCAGGGGCACCAGTCACTAACAGAGCATATAATGAGAACATTCCTGACTGCATTAGCCGATATTGGTATGTGTGAAATCCTGTATTTAACTATATTGTATACGAGGCTGGCGTTTGAACCGGCTTTACCAAATCTTGAATGTTTTCGGTGTGCATCTCATGCTGTGAAAGGAAATTCATCGCGCTGGAGAGCTTGTTGTAAGTCCGAGCGTAACTGAGAAGTACGAATGTATCATGTAAGTGTGGATTCAGAGAGTACATAATTTTGTATTTACAATTTCCGGTAAAGTAACACGTTGACAAAAGCTTTTTTGTTTTAAAACCCATCCGTCGTTAAAAGTAAAGTTCTTTTTTCTGTTTCAAAGCGTCTGGTTTCATTGTGAAGACAGTTTGAGCTCAAGTTTTTGATTTTTACAAAAACACACAAGAGAGATTACTGAGAGTTACTTGGTAGTTCGTTAAGTTAGACACCGAAAAGCAATGAAATAAACATACATATATATTTTATTGAGTGAAAAATGAGGTGGTGTAAATAGAAAAATACTAAGAACATTTAAATTCCTTGTGTTAAAGTAGCACACAATTGTGAAGAACAGAACTAGAATGCCGCGGGTGGAGCACAGATCTGACAACTTCAACAAATACCTGAAAGAATGAATAAGGAAATGAATAAAGCTGGGAGAAAATAGAGGATAAATAACAATTAAATTATTAAAGAGTAGGTATACCTGAAAACCTCTTAAATATTAGTAGTCCTTTTCATTCTCTATAAAAACCTATGGCACCCATTTAGAACCCATACAGAATCAAGGTTTTCATAAGCAAATTAAGAAATTTTTACATTACTCTACTTCTGAAACCCACTTATCTGAGTATAGTAGCAAATACAAATTACAATTTTAACAAATATAATTTTTTTTGTCATTTTTTCTTAAGTGACTACTAAATAGAACGTTTTCAAATATCGCATAAATCCTAGTTTTTGTTGACTATATCTAGTTTAACCCTTTTAAGTACAGGATATCTATATCAACTTGGTTAAATTTCTATCCGATTGGCTGTTGAAAGCATTGTAATAAATATTACTCTATTGATAGAAAGACGGTCGTACTAAGAGCACCTATCTTTTGGTTCCCGAAAAATCCACAAAACAATCAACCAAGGACTTTTTAAAATGTGGTTCCGTGGCGAAACCACTTCCCTTGAAAGGAGTAATAACCATTCTTTTTTGTTAAAAGCCCCTTTTTATTTCCAAATAGCTGTACACATTTTCTAACCCATCTCACATGTACTGATAGTTAACGGTAGGTAAATATTTTAATCAACGTCGCACTGGAGCAACACAACGGGCATTGACAACTTTCCGGGTTCAAACCTAAAGGGAATGATCCGAGAACACCACGTAAATTTTGAACCGCGGCCAAATGACGAGCTCACACCTGAGCTGGCAATCCACTCTCCAAACTTCTATACTACGCCAACGCGAGGACATTTGAGGTCACGACATATTTAATGTGCACCAGCCCCCTTTGTATGCGAATCTTTGGCAGGTTCGAAATCACAACCCTCTGATTGCTAATCCGTTACTCTTCAAGCTGATAGTTATCGGAAATTCGATAAACTAAGCACGTAAAAACTTCCTCATATCTATAGAATTACTGACATACTTCAAGTTTTAGGTGCAGAAGCAAGAGGCATTGAATACACAATGGCTTAATTCCATAACTTGCTCATATTTGTCAAATATAAGAATTCATATTTAAACTCCTCTTCAAAATACAATTATCCTCCAAATGGTCAACGCTCCTTATCATGTTAGCCGTGAAAAACTATTCATAAATATCTTAACATCGAACCAATTTTCGAATATATCAAGACCCTTTCTACTAAATTTTTCAACCGACTCCCACTTGTCCCAAATTCGCTTTTACAAAACATACCACCATACGATACCTCCCTAGTTAAATCTCACAAGAGACCCTAAACCCATCTCGGTCGTGATCTTCACATTTTCCCACCACGTCCAAAACGTCGATATGGTGAGTTCAGGGACTCCTCTGGGAATCACCACCATTGATCTTTTTCTTTTCATTTTTATTTTTCACCTTTTATCACCTTATTCCCAAATCATCACCACAGCTCATGCATTTCGCCACTTCTTTTCGGTACTGATTGCTTACCCCTCCTCATTTATCCCACCCCCATAGGAACGTGAATTGGACTCCTAATTGTATCAATTACTAAATTCTATCTCAATTATTAACCTTTTCAAAGTGTATTGTCACTTCCCTTAACTTTATTCCCTCATTTACTAGTTTACAATCAATAAACTTTATATTAATTCTGATGTGGAGGTTCGCAGTTTTCTGCAAGGTATTCCGTAATTGACACGTCCGTTCCGTTATTTAAACTCATATCCGCATTTAGCTGTTGTTTATCATAAAAAAAACCACACATTAAAAAAAATTATTTGTGGTTTGCAATTATTTTTCAGTTTTGAAAAACTGGATTAGTTGTTTCGGGGTTTTATGGCGCAAGGGCCACATTTGGCTATGCTGTGCCAGACACAAGACATACAGTATCAAGTAATAGACATACACACAATGAAAGTTTCACTGACACAGAAGAAAGAAATACACCCAAGGAAGAATGCACCTGACAGGAATCGAATTTGCGACGCCTACAACTCGAAGCTTGCTATCGCAGTAGACAAACCCACTCACCTACGACGGCCCCGGAAAAAGATGGACTGAGGAACATAGTGGGATGAAAGCAGAAAAAGATGATTTGGGTATCCCATGAGCGCAACTCCCGTGTTATTGCCTATGACGATAGATTTTTCATACTAACTGGCTAGTCGGAAAGCAGCGTTGAATTAATATTCAACGCTGATACGGATTTCCACTAGAACGATGATAGGAACATATCAAAAAATTTTAGTTTACCCTTTGAAGAGCACTATGGCTAAAAATAGCTATTAAAGGCAAATTAATTTCATTTTATGAACTGATATTCACATCTCATCTTGAGGAACAAAACTTAACAAATAGATTACTTTAAGTAAAATACTTATAATTAAACTACAGGTAATGGTAATTTTAATTAACGTCGTACTAGAGCAACACAGCGGGCTATTGACGACGGTCCGGGATCAATCCCTTAAGGGAAAGATTCGAGGACAACACCACGTACTTTGAACCACGGTCATATGACGAGCATTGAACTACAGGATAAGCAAAGAACTTATAGGAACACAGTTGCTTGAATTAACCCATTGAAGAGCAAGCAAGATTCGAATTTGCTTTTGTGAATGAACTTTATGGGTGAGAACACTCTTTCACAAACTTTCAAATGAATAAAAAAATTAAATATCTATCGGTGTGTATAATATTTTTCCCCCCGAAATTAGTATTAATGAGGGAAAAGATACGGATGTATAACATTAAAAAAAAGATATTTGTGAAATATCCGAGCTTTTAAGCGGATCTTAAAATATGCACAACATTTAAAATTGTCATGAAAAGTAAAATTTAATCAAATCATAAAAGTGAAAAAATTATGATTTTCATTATTAATCCTTCAAAATAAAAATAAAAAATAAATAAAAAAAAAAATATGACAGAGTATAGAAGTAAATTTTACTAAAAATCAAAAATGTATAAACATGTTAGCTAAATCGTAATTAGAGGCGCAACTTTTCAAAAATACCGGGTTGCTGTCTATTGGTAGAAAAAAGCAAGACAAATTGATCCTAGCTTTATCCGCGAACTTATATTAAAATATAATAAACATGATTTTTCAAGAGATGTATTCAGAAAGGGAAGTCTTGAAGATCTGGATATGTACCTTGGGAAGTGTTATTTATCTTACAAAAATAAATTCCGAAGTCAGCAAACCTCAGATTTTGTATCGAAAGTTTTAGTCTGTAGGAGCAGAAAATATTCAAATAAATTTCCTATCAACAGTAGCATAGCGTGATACGGATTACTAGTTACACCAAGATTGACTTGAGAGTAAAAAATCCTACGCTTAAGCATCAAACAGCCTAAAGATCAATTCCATTCATCCTTGTTTCTTTTTTGCAAAGATAATGCAACATCCCAAGTTTAGACTCAAGTTAAGAATTATCCCAAAAGGCTCTGTTTGCTCAATCTTGGCAATTCTATATGTGGCGATTAAAACGCTATCTTAAAACTTGAGGCAGTCTTTTAAAAATGTGAAATGAGAAGAAAATGATAGACCATGCGCAAGGACCAACTGCACGTGCACATACTATCTCGACTGGATGCTGCCACAATATGGTAATGGTAATTTCAGTTAACATCGTACTAGAGCAACACAGTGGGCTATTGACGGCGGTCCGGGATCAATCCCTTGAGTAAAATATCCGAGGACAACACCACATAATTTTGAACCACGGTCAGATGACGAGGCAACACTTGAGCTGCAAACTTTAACGCCAACCCAACGTGAGGACTTTCGGCCACGACAGATTTAAGGTGCACCAGCCGCCTCTACACCATACACTTACAAACATCCATGCCCGGATTCGAACCAGGAACCTTCCGATCTACAGGCTAACACCTTAACCACTATACGGGTTGGTCGGCATGCTGCCACAAACGGAGGCACGGGGAAGGAGGAAAGAGTGTGCTTTAGGTTTTGCGATTGACAGACAGCATTAACCATTTATAGTAAGAAACCATTGGAAGTTGAAATGATCGGGCATCTGCATTCCTTAGTTAGTTTCTTGCTGTGAAAATCAAGGCTGTATAATAGAAACTGACGTCTTCCTCAGATTTTTGCTAAAAATTATTTCTGGGGAATCAAATCTAACAGTAGTGTAAATACGGTGATGGATTCTTATAAAAAAGTTATTAAAAGTGGGATTACAAACGCCCCACCGCTCCTGAAAGTATAAGAGTGTCCGGAAGTTTGGCAAACTCAAAATTCACTTAACTTGGCTGTGTGTTTGCGTTTGTATATTTTTCCAATTTTTTAGCAGAAAATTGTCGTTGCCTGTTGCCCATATTCTTCCCAGAAATCAACTTTGTAGAATCTTGCAGTATGTGGATTGGAATGGAAAGATTTACGTGCGAACTATATTATACCCAACGGACCTTTAGCTAAGCATGGTTAAAAATGGCCGATTCAATGACAGCCTAGTATGTTCTCTGTGTCTCGGTTTTAGACTGTGGGTCTGAATCCGGTCTTGGCATAGATGTTTGTTGTGGTTTGAAATCCACTTTAACCGTAGGTCCCGGTCAAATTAACCCTCACATAGAAAATAAATGAATGTATAGTAACACACCAAAAGCCAATCTAAGAGGGCCGAATACTTCCTTAATTTCAGATACGAATTTTGAGTAACACATTTTTTAAACTTGAATAACTGATAAATTGTAATTTTAGGGAAATTAGAGGCATTGTGGGACCGATCAAATTGTGGTTTAACCAACTTGTGTTAAAACAACTTTGGTAAAACCTTTTAGGGACACGTCATTACGTAACGTGACTCACCTATGCGCGAAATACACGTTAGCAGTCGAATAATACGAGTTGTCGTTACACAGGAATTGGAAGTTGTGGTTTTTATAGCACAAGGTCCAAAGGCGGATAATCTGCGCCCAAACACAAGATGGAATAATTAAGTTAAGTCATTATTCACAGATCTATTCGCCTCGAAATTGTATATATAAGTGATGTCTCTCTCTCTCTCGAATTATATAAAAAAAACTATATATAATGAAAGATCACTACGTGGAAGTACTATTTATTTATAGCCCACAATTTTTGTCCCGCTTTGAGGAAAGGCTTTGCAGAACTACCCACCATCTTGCATGAAAGTGCTCGAATGCATGTTGCAGACGTTGTGAATCAGTAAATCACTTCTCATTCGAAGCGAATGAACAAGTCGCTGGGTTTGGACCTTATGATTTCGACGGTCTCTAGAATGATGGAAACCCTACGCCGCATTGGATTCAGATCTTTCTCAGATGTTCTTCCCGTAGAATACCAATATAATATACCACTCAATGCTCTACGAATGATTAACCAACATCTTAAAATTTATGCCAACAGATGCTACTCATTGTCTATGGGTCTGATGCTGAAAAATAGATTGAATGAGCATAAGTTGGTTGTTTTCATGGTTTTAAGGCTCAAGGGCCATATTTGGTCAAGCGAGAATAAGTTAGAAATTGAATTAAAATTTATTTTTAACCTGTTTTTTTTTTTGGGTGGGTGGGGGTTGTAAAATAACCATTTACCTATGCAACCAGGTGCAGAATTATATTCAGTGTTCTGCAACACAACTCCAAGCATTTGCAATTGTTCTGCAGCCATTTTGTCCGAATTTTGAAAACTGCAGTCAAATCAAAATCAGACGTAAAACACAATTATCGACCAAATATGTATTACTTTATTTAAAACCAAGGCATACTTTCAGAATTTGCAATTCTGTCGATAACTTTTGAAGTTAAATATTTTGTCATTGGACATAGAAGATGTGTTATTTATAAAGTGTTTGTGGTAATTTAGGCGGTGTAGGGAGGTTGTTCCGTAGCTAGAGAAGAAAAAAGGCGTGGCAAGCAGCGCTCTTTGCACTTCACTACATCGTAACTTATGAATAAAAAAAAAAATCGGCCAAAATTTTGATAAAATTAAGGAAAAATTGTTCTGTAAAGACTTTGTTCTGCAACGTGTGTCGCAATTTTGAGCACTTTCTGCTCCCGGGCCTATGCCTTTATCAGTGAGACAAAAGTATTTGTGGGATCGAACAAAGAAATTATTTGGTATGGAATTTCCCATCTGATTCAAAGGGAAATTAGGTGCATAAGGAAATTCAATAAGTCTGAATAAATTGTTAGCGTTGAGGTTACCAATTTACAACAAAGCTAAAAATAAAATATAGGAAATACAGTTGCTCTTCGAATGCTTTTTGTAGTTAGAATGCTTTTCATTTTTAACACAAAAAAATATGTTCATAAGCAAAGTTCATAGTATGAAAATAAATTATGGTGAGAAAGACCATTACTTCCATTATAATTCAATCATATACAGCTGAGTAGTGAAAATACTCAGTGATCTGACAGGCCTTTTTCTATAATCAATGATGCTATTGAGCTTTATGTGTTGAGAGTAGCGGATAAAATCTTTCAGCAAGTTCTTGCACAATACAAACATAAATCACTTCAGCAATTACGTCTTCCACGAACTTTATATTTAATGCACTCGTTTAATCATTTCAGACGAAGAGACGAATTTCGTAGAAATAATTAGAACTGATCAACTCTAATCCATGCGACCAAGAATATTTTATGTTGCTGCCCCTAACTCACATAAAATTTACAAAAATACAAAACAAATAGGTAGGTATTTTAATTAACGTCACACTGGAGCAAAACAACGGGTTATTGGTGATGATGATCTGGGATCTCAAATCCGAAGGTACAAAGCAAATAGAAATGAAAATAAAAGAACTGTACAAAATCACACTAGCTTTTCCCGACAACTTAAGACAGAAAACTCGAAATGCATAAATAAAAACAAAACATTTTTCTTTGTTAATCAGTTTTTAGTCACTAGACTTGAAATAGTGTCCATAAGTATAAATACCTGTGTTTTTAAATTGCATAAGTTTCAGTCTTCATATTAAAATTTGTTTTAACTCAAATGTTTTTAAAGATAATCGTTATATTTGATTGCAGATTGATTTTTAGGAATAAAATAATCAGAATTCAAATAAACTTCTTTTATTTCGTCGAACTAGGGGAATCCGTCCCATGCTCGCTTCCGCTAGCCAACCCCCGGGGATTGCTTTCCAAACCAACACTCCTTTTGCAGAGATAATCTCCTGCGACGGCGAAACTATCTTAATACACTCTATAACAAAAAAAAATCGACGCACCAAGAAGGAGTTGTCCGATGGCGACCAAAATTGGTGGATAAGAAAATTATGTACAGAATAGAAATTGATTAAAATTTCAGAACAATTGAATGATTTATTTCAGAGTTACAGTAACGAGCTCAATAAGGTGTTGACCCGCCTCTAGACTGGATGCAAGCTGCCACACGGCGTGGCATAGACCTATAAAGCAAGCTCCCGGATGGTCCCTTGCAGTATTTCTTGCCAAATTTGATCCAATTGTCGGACTACGTCATCAACATTCCCTAGCGGATGCAGTCGCCTTCCCATCATATCCCAGACATGCTCGATGGGAGAGAGATCTGGTAATCTGGCTGGCCAAGGAAGTGTTTGACAAGCTTGAAGCCAGTTCATAGCAACACGTGCCGTATGTGGTCTGACATTATCTTGCTGAAAAATAAGTCCAGGGTACTGCGAAAGGAACGGTAGCAAATCAGGTCTCAGAATGTCATCAACATACCGCTGTGCAGTAAGTGTAACTAATGACGACCACAGGGGTCCGGTTATCAAGGGAAATGGCACCTCAGACCATAACTCCCTTGTTGAGGGCCCGTGTGGCGTGCAATAGTGAAAGCAGGATCGGCACGCTGCCCTGGGCGTCTCCAGACACGTCTTCGATGATCGTCAGGGCACAGTTGGAAGCGGGATTCGTCGTTAAAGATTATACGTCCCCAGTCAGCATCATTCCAGCCTGATCGAGCCAAGCACCACTGTAATCTGGCTCGACAGTGTGCAGGCGTGAGTGACAGGTGGCGTAACTTTCGGTACGAGAGTAGATTTCGCTCTCTCAGCCGTCTGTGAATGGTCATGGTGGACACTCGTGTGTGGGTCGCACGACTGATGGTTGATAGCGATGAATCAGGCGCTGTGACAGCTCATCTGACAATCACTCTGTCCTCGCGATCTGTTGTGGCCCTACGTCGACCGCTACCATCATGACGCTGAAATCTGCCACTGTCCACCCACTCTTGCTAGCATCTTCTAATCGCCGCATCGCTTCGACTCACATGACGAGCGATTCTCCGATTTGCCCAACCTGCCTCTTTCAATCCAATAATACGACCTCTTTCAAACTCTGGAAGTTGCTCTTAATGAGCTCGAATCATGCGGCGAGGCATTTTTTCAGTCGTTAAAAGGTATCATAAATCGCAATGCAGCAGAAAATTTTAACAACAGTTCAAGAACTACTCCTTATATACATCTGCTGGATGCGCAGTTCCGATGCGCTGGAGATCGCACTATTCATTCATTGGACACCAAATTTTAATCATTTGCATATTTGGTCAAAACATTTTTGCATACGAAATTTCAAAGCAATCGGATGATTCCTTCTTGGTGTGGCGATATTTTTATTATATAGTGTAATTCGGAAATCCTGATTTAACTTTCCGGTCCAAGACGTCACAGCGAGGGATTCGCCCCCTGCTCGCTTACGCTCGCCAACCCACGGGGATTGATACGCAATCACATTTGGTTTGCTTTCAAAGCCAAAACACCTTTCACAGATCCCATCTGGTTTGCTTCGAAAACCAACATTCATTCCTTTCGCAGAGTCTATCTTCTGAGACGGCGAAATCGTCTTAATAATTCGGTCCATGACGTCACAGCGAGGGCTTCGCCACCTGTTCGCTAACACTCGCATATCCCCGATGATTGCTACGCAATCCCGTTTGGTTTGCTTCACAAACCAAGACTCATTTCGCACAAATGATTTCCCTTTTTTTACTTTTACACTTAAAACACCGTAAACTAATAGCCGCATCACTAAAAACCTTCTCTATCTTGTTCCCTGTACAATCTTAAATAAATCGTATTAATTTCGTGATCTGTACTTTTCCGGTAAACTGTCTGAGAACAGAGTGAAAAAAGCGACCCTTTTCCTTCGCCATTTCTAAAATAATCCTTTCTATGGTAATTGTTGCTACGACAAATTTGATATCGGGCAAACCCGATAGTCAAAAATGTAACCTTCATTTTCGTAGGAAACGTGCTCCGCGATCTATAAATTACGAAATTTGTCTGACCAACTTTTGATTGCATCGAATTGATTTATGAAATAATTTTAAAAATACTTTAACCGTAAGAAACTGCATTCTAAACTATCATGGGGTATTTTAAAACTTTAAAACTAATTGTATTAAGCTATACATATGACAGGTTTAGTTTTGTATCGGAAATTACGGTCTTAAAGTTTCGAAAATTGTATGACCAACTTTTAATTCCATCGACTTTATTTATTAACCATTTTGAAAAAATAATTGTACCATAAGAAATAGTACAATTTAAAGTACTCAGTGATGTTTTCAAATTAAAAAAATAATAGTATTAAGCTGTAGATATTACAATTTTAACAAAAAATAACGAAAATATCCCAATATTCCGAAATTTGTATGACCAACTTTTGATCATACAAATTTATAATTACCAATTTAAAAAATAATGACACTGTAAGAAAGAGTACAAATTTAAAAAGTAATAGTAATACGATATAGATGACAGTTTAAATAAAAATTACGAAAATGACCCGATTTTTCCCGAATTTCAAAAAATGCTATCAGGAACCAAATTGAAATTTCTAAAAAACTAGACGAGCTGCAAAAATTCACGTTCAGAGGTACTCTAAAAAAAATCACGACTGAAGACTGAAAATTTGTACGTCTTTTGCTCACTCGCGTTACAAATTTCGTCTTTTCAATTTTGACACTTAATAAACCCTAAACTAATAGCAGCATCGGAAAAAAATCTTCACAATTATCCAGGGAACAAGATGAAGAACAAACCATGTTAATTTCGTAATTTTCTCGGGAAACCGTCTAAGAATCGAGCTAAACAGTTTTCAATCCTGCGGCATCAACTTTTTTTAAATATAGAGATAACGTTATGAGTAATTAGTAACCGAAGTTTAAAGCTCCTAATGGGCTAAATGAGGGTTTCGTTCTTGTATATTTATGCCTGCCAAAACAATCAGCTGATAAAGATAACTTTCATGTGATCTAAACTTTTTAATAATCCAAACAAAATTTATCCTTATCTTATTTTTAAAGAATTTTCTATTAATTAATTAAATTATGAATTGAAACTTGTTTAAAATTTCGACTGATATTGTCTCAGTGGTCTCAAACCTAAGCATTCAAAATTTTAGTTTAGTCATTTCGGAAATTTAAGATTTTGTCTTTTTTCCTCGAAAAAAGACAATTTTTTTTTCACTGAAAATTGCATGTTTAAAATAGCTATTTTTCGAGTTCAAATGTTGTACAAGATGCCAATGCTCATCTGCGAAGTTGTCAATCCCACGAAAATGAGACAATGACCTAAATTGCCGTATCACCTGACTACGAATTCGGACGAAGCTTTAGATAAATAAGTCGTTTACTTCAAGTCTGAATATGCTTGTTGCCAAATAAGTCAAAATAAAAGTGGACACAAATTTTTACTTCAGTTTGGCAAATTGTTTCATTCTAACTTAAAAAAAAAAAAAAAGCATCAAAGCACAGGGATTGGTGGGTTTCAACATCGTAGAGGCTGTTCTAGAATGGAGAGTGACCGGGGATATGCGTTGGGAGATAGCGATGTCTCCTCTTGCAGACTTCAATCGAATCGAACTTTTTGGGAAGCAATCAAATTCGAATATCGATTTGGCCGGAAATACCACCTGTGACATACTGTAGACATCAGTTTATAGCTAACGACAAAAATAAAATTTAATCAAAATCGTTTGCAAAACTAGATTCTCTAGCGCAGCTATTCAAAATGTAACAAAACAAGAAGTAATTTTGTTTCCATTCAATAAAATGTCTCGTTCAATTTATTAATAAAAGTAAATTATTTTGATCTTTTAAAACTACCTTTGTTCTGTTTTATTAATTTAAAATATCTCTCAAGACATTTTATAAAATATTTTCAATAAATTTAGTCAAAGAAACTTGAGAATCAAAAGCAGATCAGCAAATACGCTCAAGTATTTTACATGAGTTGATCTTTGTTTAACACTTTGATATAGTATTGAGACAAACTACTAATAGTTTTCTTTATCTCCGACAATTATAATCAGATTTGCACAAAAATTCCTATTTGGCGTAATTTTGGTATGGGAAATCCTAGTGACGACTTTAAAAGTGAGGAAAGCTATTTGAAATTTTGAAAATAATATATAACTATACAGACAGTAAAATGCAAATCAAATGCTCATTTCTATTTAGGGATAATTCAAAGTCTAAGTCTGACTATGCGATTCCAAGGATGTAAATAACAACATGTGATACAATTTTGACTATACAAGCACGGACGGTAGAATATTTCATTAATTGGGAAAATAATTTTTTTTGGAGCGCAGTGGCAGCTTAATCATAGCAATGATTCGCAAGTTAATGTAAAAATGTAGTTTTTGAAATGAAGCAAGAAATTTGCAAGGGTAGGAATACATCTTTTTCGCTGTAAAATTATGTTTTACTGTTGTAAGTGGCAGGATTTTTACTTTTCAAAATGAATCGCCAAGAAAACAAACGACGGAGTGGTTATTAAAGTAGACCTAAAAAATTAGAGCGGGCAAAGAAAACGAACACTTCTCCTTCTTCTTAAGACAAGTGACAGAAATAAAGGTTAGGTATTGTTTTTGTGGAACTAAATTGTATTTCTGCCCGAAGGAAAATTGTTCTTCGTTGAAGTGATCCGCAGAATGATTTGAATTGGACAGATATGGATAGACCCTATGGTCTAATACAGATCTGGCCAACCCAAATCGTTCCAGTAACCCGAACAAACCATCCAGCCCAAAAATACCAGTGATTTTTCCAATGCATAAAAACTAAATGATCCGAATATATAATAGTATATTAGATAATTTGGACATGCTTGTTTGACCTTCACACACAATTCCTTTCTTATCAAATGGGGTCAGAGATTTCAAACTGCCTTTTCTTTAAAGCAACAGTGAGATGATAAGATCAAAGCATCTGCGCATAAGTAGAAATTTTGTTCTTGTTGCAATCTATACGAGTAAAAAGTAAGACGCGTGTGTGTATATATATATATATATATATATATATATATATATATATTTACTGTAAAGAATTATAAAACAGATGGGATTGTTATTTAAATTCAGTTTGGAAAAGAACCGCTTGTTAGGACTGACCGTATATTAAAGGTGCAAGCGACATTATGACAGTTCACAAGCCATAGCATTTCCAAGTTTTAACACTATAGAATATGTCTGCTCATGTTGATGTTGCTTGTATGTTCAATATATGATCAGATGAAAGTGAGTTACACAAGAGGCGTTTTGAGGAACATGACCTGCGTCACGCGATCTCGTTGAAGAATATATGTTTTCGTTCCTGTCACACGGGATAGCGCTCATAAGCGCATCACATCGCGCGGGATGGTCTACCATCCAGTTGCTCAGCCACGATTTACAGAACATGCCACCTCGCAAAGCCATTGTTTAGATAGTTTCCCCAGAAGGTGACTAAGCAGCAGTGCATTCCGTGTTCGCTTTTTCTTCTCGACAGGAAAGAAAACCACTTTTAAACCCCTTTCCATGCGCTACCGTCGCGAGCCAAATCGTGGCGAAAAGCGCAACGCAGGTTGTCTCATGTGTCACCCACCTAAAAGTTCCGATTTTCCGCAATCAAATTCACCAACGGAATTGTAGGATTTACTTGTTGAGGTCTTTTATACCAACTGTCCTGCTTCTACAGGTATGAACACACCTCCACCATTTGATACAAGATTAAAATAAAATAACCTAGCAGTCAACAGGTTTGCTAATCCTTGATTTATATAATGGTGTTGCATTTCAATGAAATGTTGCGTCATTGTTGATGCGTATTGTGCTGTAGTAAGAGCAAAACTTCATAAGCTGACACATCCTATTGAAAAATTGACTTAATATAATTTTAGCAAGTTCTCTTGAACTGGTGTTTTGTTGCGAAACATGAAAAATTATGACTTTGACCACTGATCATTTGATCGTTCCGAGGAAGGAAACCCACTAGAAAGAAATTTTAAATTATTTAATTAAAATCACGGAAATATTAAAAAAAAATTGTGTACTTCATTAACTCCGCTGGCTTCTTTTGCCGAGCATTCCACATATTTCATAGCTTTGATTTTGGCGGCCATCTTTTTGCCTTGATTGCGGCTGATGAAATTGTCTTTCGCTTGCCCCTCAGCAGCCTCCCTCAGGTCTGTTTTAGTTCCTGTAAATTACAATGTATTAATGATGTATTTTCATAATATTCTCGTAATTAAAAAAAAATGTACATGTACGAATAGTCATTTTTCAACTTTCAAGGGTTGGTGTAGTTGAATTTAGGTTGCACTGGAGCAACAAATGCTATAACCGATGGTCCGCTATCAATTTTGATGGGAAAGGAACGAGGACAACTCGTAATTTTGAACGGTCAGACGACGAGGTCAACACCTAAAGGATGTTTTTAATTTCTTTAAAACAAATTGCGTGTTTTTTAACGTAGAAAGAAAAATCCTCTTATCCTGAATGCATTATGCATTTGGATAATGACTGCCGTGTGTATAATGTTTCATCATTAGAATGAATAGATAGTTGAAGAGATTTCATACTTATAAACAAGTATTTCTTTCTATGTATTATTTTGCAAATATATTATTCTTGTTGTTATGTTAAACTAGGGATACAGATTCAAAAATTCTTATATTTAATGATTAAATATACTGTATTTATCAAATTATCGACGTTAGCCAACGTAGGGAAACGTTCTATAGGTACTTTAAGTTGACTGAAAAAACGTTCTAAAGTCATTTATCAATATTAATTTATCTTACCTATTAGAACAAATGGCGTTTTTGGACAATAATGCCTGACTTCAGGATGCCATTTGGTAATAATATTTTCGTAGGATCTGCTATTGTCTACACTGAAGCACAGCAAAAAGCCATCTGTCTGCGAAAACAAATATTATTTGTGCAGGAAAAACAAATATGGTAAACGAATTCAAGTAGTCATATACACAAATAATTAACAGGAGCTTCTTGAAAACCTATTGAACAGTTATGATATTGCTTTTTGAGGTTATGTCTATAATCTGATATAATTCATACAGCAAGATCAAATCAAATATGTACTCGTAAGTGGATGTGTCAGTTGCACTGAATGCATTTTTTCATCTCTCTACTCTTTCGTTGTATTTAATTAATCTTTAAATATGCGTTAGAAAAATTACAGATAAAATATAATTTTAGAATTTTTGATGTCAAAAAAGCGTTTACGAAATAATTTAGACTTTTAAAAAACTGACCTCTATTCAACTTTGGAGGTAATTGGTAATTTTTTAATTAACGTCGTACTAGAACAACACAGCGGGCTATTTCAAATATGAAAGACCGAAGAAAATACTTGTGTGTAAAAAAATCCCCTAATCGATTATTGTCGAGAAGAAATATATGGTTTTCATGTTATTCTACGACACGCACATTGCTCTTAAACGTACATTGTACACCTATCTTTTAACCTAGATTTATAATGCAGCGTTGTTTTTTTTCCCTTTTCAAATCGAAGTTCAAATTGGCACACAGGTAGTCCTATGAGTGCCCATCGAAGCCCCAATTTTAAATTCTAAAGTTTGTTTTTCTGCAATAATTGGACATGGAAAAGGAAACGCGTTCTACAGGGTTTGTGTAAGAGTTAACACAGGGAAATGTCGTGGTCATATTTTAGCTGTCGCATTAGGAAACACCTTCTACAGAGTTTGCGTATTTGAGTTAACACAGGGAAATGTCGCGGTCATATTTAAAACCCGAGCAACGCCGGGTTATTCAGCTAGTATTATATAAAGCATAGTTGGTGTATGTATGTTCTGAATACAAATCTACACCGTTTGACCAAACCATACCAAATTTGGTGCACTTAACATTAAAACCCTGTAGGTAACGTAGGTTACATATTAACCCCCGTTTTACTACGTGTGCTGAAGAGGCTAAAAACAATTTGAAATCTTTATTTCTTACCATGATATAAATAAACTATAGACATTTGGTTGATGAAAATTTTTTTTAAATGTTTAATTTTTTACCTAACTCACATTTTGTGCTGGAACACGAAAAAACCCAAACAAAAACTTACTGACCATAAAAAGATTAACTTTGCTACTCGTTACCTGGCAACGCCAGAATTAATTTTTAATTCGAGCGACATAAGAAAAGCCCTCAAAATTCCAATTACTTCCACAAAATCCAAAACTTTATAAACAAAATCTCCCGCAAATTTTTCTTTGAAATTGAAAGAAATACCATCCCGGCAGTAAAAGAAATTGAAATTTATGATCCAATGCTTTCCCAAAATAAAACAAGACCTCGCAAAACTCTTCTTGGAGACTGGAATATCCTGCAACTTTCCCAATTCTACCATTCCTACTATTTGTCGTACCGTCAATGATAACAACGTATTTAATTTCATACAGCCATTGAGAAGCTCTTGCCCAATTATTATTTTTTTTTTTAAGATTTCAATTAAACAAATTTACTTTGGGCTGAAATAATATAGTAGCAGAAAAAAACCCACAATACTTAACAAAAAAAAAAAAAACCCGTTAATATATTTAAAAAAAAATCCAGTTGTTTTCTTACGTGCCTATTTATTAGGATTACCAAATACCAAGGAAGGACCATTTCTCAAGTACTATACTGTGAATACTGGAGATTGAGGACTCTTCGGGCCAGGTTCTCCATGATCTCTCATCACCTTTTTTAAATTGATTTAGTATTCAGTGTTTGTATTCGAATTGACAACGAAATATTGCGGTCATATTTGTGTATTTCCAAGTGTTATAAATTTATGGTCTTTTGTAAATAAATCGTTACTGTTTTTATCAATATTGTTCAAAAGTCTTTTGTAGAATTGTTCTACTTCAAAATATATTCAGGAAGTCGAAATTTGAAGTGGCATTTTTCTTTATTTTTTTTTCAGAATTCTGCATTTTTTCAAGGATTATAATTTTGTTTGTTTGTATTTATGTATTACAGTATATTACATATTTCAGATATATTATTTAGGAGCTAAATTTTAATGATTTATTTATTTCCTGCAAAATATTAGACATGGGTAATTTCTTGGCGGTATATGCATATTTCGACCAATTTTCCTTAAACCTTTGAATACGTAATAGTTTGTATATAGATGTCAGTTTCGTAAAAAATAAATATACAAAACATTTTTAAGAGTAAGGGTGCGTAACTTCTTATTTTAAAATGACCGGAACTTCGTTTCTGTTTTATTGATGTATTCCAGTAATATAACGATACATTATTTAGGAGTTAAATTTTAGTGAATTATTTATTTTCAGCATAATTTCACGTTACATGGGTAATTTCTTGGCGGTATATGTATATTTCGACGAACTTTCTTTAAATCTTTGGTTTGAAATCGTAAAGGTTTGTAGAATGCAGTCTCATAAAAATAAGTAAAATATACAAAATAGAACATTTTTAAGCAAGGAGTGTAATTTCTTATTTTAAAATGACCGGTAAAGTAAAAAAAAAGAATAACTTTATATGGTATGAGTTAGGTTAAATTAAATTGGGTAATCATGCGTTGTAGTTCAAATGTACTTCATTGCAAGGCGATTAAAATCAAATTTCCACTTGTTTTTCATGTTTCATTGGGTTTTATTGAAAGCTGTACTCCATAGTCAAGTATTTAAATAGGTAAGGGAAGGTAACCACATAGAAACCGAAACTGAATTTTACAAAGTACCATAAGGATTCGATTTAAAACTGAAGATCAGTTGGAGAAAAAGCAAATTTACATAAGACTTTGCTGATCGTGAAATAATATCAGTTAGCTATGAAAAATCGAAATTCTTTTGTCTCAAGCTTTTCTTACACAAATTAGATACACGTGAAACATTCATTGAAATCAGTGATATTCTTTTTTAAAACGTGCGATGAATATCAAGGAATACATATTTGCGCCCGACGTAAATTGTAGAAGTGATGAAAAATATAAAGCTACTAGGGGGCCTGCCCCCTGCTCGCTGACGCTCGCCAACCCCCGGAGGATTGCTTCGCAATCCTCATTGGTTCGCTGCGCGAACCTATACTCGCTTCGCTCGCCTCAATGAAGACATGTGTCCTAGCAGAAGGGATTGTTTACAAAATATGCTACCAAAAAAATGTTTTTCAAATCTAAATTTGCTGTATTACAGAAAAAATATATACAGTATCTCCAAAATCAGAATTCAAATGAAAACTTTGTGCAAATTTTGACTCGAAATGTGAGCGTTGCTTTGGAAATTGAATACCCAGCATGTTGTTTGTGTGTACATTTTCCCAGCACTCAAACGACCCACACTTTTTCATTGAGTTTGTTGCCGTGCAAGCGTCTTGTTGAACTATAATTGTTGGCCCTGAAAAGGACCGTTTTTTAAATGGCCCTGAAAAGATCCTCCACTTTCTTTGATTTGTATTATAAACTAACTGCAACAGCTCATTAAAATTTCCTTTTTTTTTCAATAAAATTTCATCCGATAACGCTATAAATTCAATCGATGCGCGAGACTTAGCGATAAACAAACAATCGTACAGTGTTGCCAAAACGCGATTACAAATAACGTCTTTTTTGCGTGCCACGTAAGAGAATTATATATATAGATGTTAAAAAAAGTTATTTTCCATACACTTAAATGATTCTTACATTATTTTATGAGAGAAGTGATTAGTCTGATCACTTTTCAATAAAATATTTAATTAGTTTAACCCGAGAAACGCTAGGTAATACGAATATGTGAATGTGTAAGTATATATTTTCAAAACAAAAAATGTACATCGTTTGACCAATCCATACCAAATTTGGTACACTTATACTTTAGAACACTGCGGAAAACATAGGCTATTACTTTTCTGTCTTCAGAACAATCAGCAGCACTTACAACCCTGAAAATTGGCACACAGGTAGTTTAAAAATGCTCTCGAGGCCCTAATTTTAAAATCTAAAATTTGTTTTTTGCTATAAATGAAAATGGACATTAACACCCGTTCTACAGGAAACTGAAAGGATACGATGTTTCTTATTTTGGACTTGCGTTTTTATCTATAAGCATGACTTTGTCACAAGGAACGCCGTGCGAGTAGTAATTAAAATATTTAATTCCTCATAAGGGGGAGGGGGTCTAAGACTCAAAATATGAAAAAAAGTCCAAGTTTTATATTATCTTGAAAATAATAGATATTTCTGAATAAAATGACACCTAAATTTTATTTCTACCATGAGTAGAACCGGAAATATTGAACTTTTTATAAACATGAAAGCTGCAAATCCAACGAGCATTCATAATTTAAAACGCTCTTTTTCTCCTTTTGTGTTAAGGTATCCACATAGGTTTAGAGCACTTTTTTAAAAAGATGTTATACAGAAGCAATTTAATATTATTTTTGTGATTATTTGTATTCAAAATTAATTTTGACTACCAATAATAAAAATAAAAATAAAAAAATTTACCAAAAGTGAAATTTTGTGTGTAAATTTGAAGTTTATTTCAAAATTTTGGTAAATGATACAGGGCATACAATTTAAATTATCAGCAAAAAAGCATGATCAGAGTAAACTTCTGGATGTTATCTAATGCTTCCACTAGAAGTAGAAATATATTTTAAAAAATAAAGGTTTTATGACTCATCGAAAAATTGTTAAAGTATTTTTGACCATTTTGCAACATCGATATTCAAATGAAAGCTCATAAATAAGAAAAATAAAGATATCAATATGATTCTAGTGCATGCACTAGCAAACACGATTTCGAATGTGCATAAAAAATTTTATAAATATATATCAATAACATTTTTAGTTATCATTTCTGGAATTCAATGTTTATGCCTAAAATGGAATTCCGAGAAAAATGTTTGTAAACAAAATCTAAGAGTAAAGAGAGGATATTGTGAAATTCTTCTAACAAATACGAGAATTTTATTAAAAAAATTGTAGTGGCCAATTTATAGCAACATAATTATATATTTTAACTTACTGTAACAGATAAAGGGTTGAAATTATGGTAAAAATAGAATATTCTTAATATTAGTTCCGTTTTCTTTATGCTACTTCCGGTATAACAACGATTTCGTTCAAATTTTAAATTGACCTAACTTTTTTTCTATTAGTCGCACATTGAAAGTTGAAATTGTTTTAAAAGTACAAAAATACTGGAAATTTGGTAGTAAAGTAAAAAAAAAAAATAATAATTTGCAAATTTTCGTCAAAATCGGCTTTTTTAACGTATGCGGATACCTTAAATGGGATTTCAATAGTAAAAATGGATATAACTTTGCAAAGAACTTAAGAACTACTTGTCATAAATGAACGAAATTTGCAACATTTACTTTTAAAATATATTTCTTTAATTAGTCTTCAGCAACTGTGTATATAGGTTTTTTTTTCTATAATTTTTAGAACTTGGCGTTATACTATGCGTTTCATGTAGTTTTTGAACAAAATAATTTTTAAATTTTTTCTAATTGTTTTAACAAAACATCAGAAGCATGAACTCTTAGAAGTTAATTAATGCAAAAATGAAGTAATTTGTTATAAAATATTTTGAGATATATCTTCACCACCAACTTTTGATTATTTTTACTTTACTGTTTTGTTTTAAATATTTATTATTTTTATAAATTTTAATTTCTTTTCATCACGTGCAACATCACCACAAAGTATTTGGTTTGAAATGGCATGTATGCTAGAATAAAGCACAATTTAGGCCCGGTGCACACATCCGATTTTTGAACGTGCGGTGCCGCTGCGGCAACGAAGCCCAACTATGCACACATAACCGTGAAATGACGCAAGTACTCATTTCGCGCCATTTGCGATAAATATTCTATCGAAAAAGTGTTTATTTCGCTTACTTGGTGTAAAAAAGTATATTTTGAAACAAAACAGACGTTACTGGATACAACCATTTATTAATTATTATTTATGTTCATTTATTTATGAAAACAAGACAATTTATTTATGAAAAAAAGGAAAACAAGACAAGCAGTGATAGAAGAGACCTGCGCTGTCCCTCCAAATTTGTTACTATTCACATACCTGGTACCGCCTCATGGGTAGTTTTCCCAAACTTCCACTTAACAAGTCTCCTACTGAACTCCAGTAATCAATTAGGTCATCGTTTTGTTTCAATGGGTAATATTGAAATACTACTACGCATCAACAACGGCCCACGCCGTTAGGAAAGAGGTTCAACGTGAATATCAGTTGAATCAAGATTCATACTTACACTTGGATATGAAAGTGGTCTTAGCCTTTCATAGTCTTCTTGCCCTGCTGTGTCCCATAACGTTAAGCTTACCTGAACTCCATCGCATTCCATTTTACCTGCATAGTTGTCGAAACTGTAATCAGATGAATTGGCGTAAGGAAAAAAATTCGATAACAATATTGAATATTTAACAGTTTTTCTGTGCTATTTGCTTTTGAAAAATATGCCGTGTCAAATATAATTAGTTCCTTCACAACTACTCAAAGTTTATCACAACATTCACCTTTGTTAGAATTAAATAAGATAATACATGTTATCAAATGTTAAAAAAGCAGCATCCGAGATAAATGTTTAGCCCATGTACTTTACAACAAACAGCACATTAATTCCTATCGGAATTTTACACACTTTACACATGTAACGAAATGTACGGTCTATAAGTTACTGTTTCAAAACTAGATATTTTTTAAAACCACTCTCTTTCTGCTTCATAAAAACCGGTCCTATGCATTCACCGAAAGATGAATACATGTCCCCTTTAACTCTACGAAAAAAGCATGTATTTATTAGACCTTCATTAAACATAGCTGATACAAATAAAAGAATTTTAAATTTCAAAGTAAAATACTTATTAATTATTAACAAAATATTAAAAAAACATCATTAAAAATTAAATTATTGTTCATTAGAAAATTGGTACTGCGTACGTCATCAGTAGATATAGAAAATTTGAAGTTCTGCAGAGCTCAGGTAAATTAGTGCTGTAAAGATACTGACAACAGAATACGAGCGTGAAATTTACCTTTACAAAATAAAATATTATCAACGAATCATGAAAAAAGACTAATTATATTTTGCAGATTTTCAAGAAAAACGAGAATTTATTACTTACACTGTTGGTACATATTCACCCTCTGGAAAGCTCCCTGTAGTGTAAGCTATTAGCAGGCAAGTTTTTCCTACAGTTCCATCTCCAACAACGACCAGTTTGATTGGCCTGTTGGATTGTGACATTACTTAAGCCTGTAAGAGGAAAAACATTAATCAGGTAAAACCACAATTTTGATCAGAGCAAAAAATATTCAGTTTTAAAATATGCTTAGTAACATGCACAAGTTTTTCAATAGAAATGTAAACTTCAATTTGATTAATTTTTTAAATATATTCCATTGATATATATTCATTGTTGTGTGAATATTTTTATACAATTACGAAAATTACCATATTACAAAATGGAACAAAATAATTTCTAAGTACATCGGTTTAAAAAAAAAAATTATAAACAAGTAACTTAAAAACGTTTTTTTCCAAAAAAAAATTACATCAGCAGTTGAGAAAACTGATCATATGAGCATTAAGAAAATATTGTTAGGTCCTTCTGTTTAGTTCATTAGTGAGTAAAAGGGGAAAATTGGACAAACCTTAAGACTAGTAATTTTTTTGGCTTGATATAAAAAAGCTTCGTTAAATATTCTTAAAAAATACATGTTTGAAGAAAAACATTTTTGCCTTTGGAAACTACAGGCTGAGATCGTTTTTATTTTCTACTTAAAATTGAAATATCCTATCATTCCAAACAATCTCAAATGGAAAAACGGACAATCTATATAAATATGAAAAGAGTGTTTATTTTTGTACATTGTATATTTTCGACCCATTTCAAGTTTTCTATCCGTTTTGGACCCTTCTGATGCCAAATCCGCCTCTTGCGCGTTTGGTGTGTGTCTGTCTATCCATCTGTATTGTGTTTACGCTATACACGTCCACACGGTTTAATATATTTTCATGAAACTTTGTATACTGTGAGTATTTATCTTCATTTAGTGACTGAATTTGGTTGCGTAAGACTGTCTGTCCGTCTTTCTGTTCTATGTTCGATTGTGTGATTGTGTATTTGTACAGGCATCACATGAATTTTATTCCGGAAATTTGATAACAATGTGCTTTATTTTATACATCACATATTAGTTTAGTGAATGCTTCATTAAACTTTTCTTTATTTTTATATTTAGAAAAGTTTCATTCCAAAACACCAAAGTAAGTAAGTATACTTAAATCAACCATAATTTGGTAGTTTTGGAAAAACTGGAAAGCATCTATATTGAGTATTACGATTACTTGGATTGCTTTACCGGTACTGCAGAAAAAGCAATTTTTTTTTCCAAAAATTATTTTTTTAAATCGTATTTCAGCTCTGATATTTCAAGTATTTCGAGTTTCAAATTTTTTATTTGATAAAAGTATTTTATTTCTACTAAGTCCTTCGTAAATAATGGGTTCAAAGTGTTGTTATCCATGGGAACATTGCATTTCCCTATAAATCCTTAAAAGTTTTAAATATAAGTAAATTTTATAACTCTATCTACTGTGTTCTATGTCATTGCTCCCATAAATAGACGGTTGGTGAGGTTTTATAACGCAAGGGCTTTATTCAACTAAGCTACACAAGATAACGTCAAGTTATGGGCATACAGACACAAAGAAAGTTTTATTGACACAGAACAAATACACTCATTGCAAGTTACATGAATCGAACCTTCGCCACCTATAAACTCGCAGGTATGTTATATACAACTGAGAAAGTTCCATGTTTTAGAAATTCCATAAGCCAATTTCACACGTTGGGTTGGTATGGAAGTTTGGAGAGTGAGGTGCCAGTTCAGATGTTGCCTCGTCATCTAACCGTGGTTCGATATTACGTGGCGATACACCAAATAGCTTAGGCTGGGACGGTAGGAACTAATTGAATAAGCCAATTTCAATCTGGTATTCCGTTTTCATTTTCGCACACTCTTTTATTAGGCAAAATCTACCACGATAGTTTGAAAAAGAGGCACTCAAAGTTTTCATAGACTCAATGAGGTCTTCAAAAAATATTTTATTTGCCAACTATGGACACAAGTATTTTAGGTATCCACAAAACAATATGGGATCGCAAAATAATAGATTATATTTTGTCTTCAACCCCTCAAGAACCAATTTAGAACTACCACCCTCGTAATTACAGATAATGGTTGCAGAGGATAATAAGATCAGAGGGTCGTTCTCTGTCTGGGAGAGGCGGAAACAGTCGAGTGACTTGCAAAGAGATGAACGCCTTCGCAAAACCAACATAGATGAATGGGTACAATGGAAGCAGATGAGGCAAAAACTCCAACATCGAATCAACAGTAAGACCAAATGAGTTTCATATTGAATTGAGCTATATAATAAAAGGTGAAAATAGAGAATCTTAATTGGCATTATGTATTTACCAGTGAAATATATTTGTCAATGAGCAATAGTTTAATAACTTCTGGTGGTAGAATGTTTCACAATAAAGGAAGTTTTTTGGCTTTTTTTCACTAAAATACCAGATTTGCGAATAGCAGTATCGTTACTCATATTTGATCTCTTATTTTAAATCCATTTGTAATGAATAATCATTGATATGACCACTTCATATCTCCAAATAAAATAAAAACTAGTCAGGAATATAAAGTAGCATTACGTTTTCATCTTACTGGTGATCCTAATTCCCAGTAAAATGTATGGCAAAAATTGCATCATTCTTTCATGTTTATCATTTTTAGCTTCTTAACATTGACTTCAATTTCACTCACATTTTATTTTTACAATGTTTTCTATCTTCCAGGTTTCTTATCGCTTTCTGCCATCAGACAGCTGAAGAATTTCATTGGAGCACCAAGCTCTTCCTTGTAGTTTTAGTTTGCTTACTTAAACAAATTGACAAAATTTCCAAATGAATCTCACTGTTTAATAAATAAAAAAACCTGCTTTACAGGTGTATTGTAAATATCTGGTTAAGAAAATTATATTTTCTTTTGATCATTATGCAAAACACAAGATTCGTTTCTCAAGAATTGCACAGAATATGAACCTCAAGAAAAGATTACAAGCAGTCAGCGAAAGAACAGTTGCATAAATCATAAAATTAGTCAAAGTTTGATTTAAGCATTTAATGATAACCGCTCATTTTCTTTCTTATAGCCCATAAATAAATAAATTTTCTTTTTTTTGAAGCAAATTTATAGATATTAATAACTATTGCACACTTGAGGATACATGTGGAAATAAGACTCCATTTAATTACATTTGCTACATAATACGTATGTAGATTCTTTTAAAATAAGAAAATACCAAAATGAATGAAATGTGAAAAGAAACGGTTTTGAATCTGTAGATCAATGTAGAGATGTGAGCAAAGAATATTCTCCGAGAACGAGTATATTTTCCAAGGTAATTAATGGTAATTTTTTAGTTTAACGTCGTACTAGAGCAACACAACGGGCTATTGACGACGGTCCAGGATCAGTCCCTTAAGGGAAAGATCCGATATATTTTCCAAGGATTTAAATTGGAAGAATATTCGAGAATTTTCTATTTAAAACCTAATTTTTCAGAAAATTGTAATCTGTTTAATTTTATTGACTGCAGAAAAGAACATGAAGCTTATTTTATGTATCCTTCACAACATATATAGGCATATACTGTGCTATATAAATTAGTTCTAACTGTATTTTTTATTGATTTTCTATTTTTGCCATCATGAAATGAAAATCGGCAATTTATATCAAATGGAACTAAACTAAAAATTAACATGCTATGCAACTTTATAACACTCTAATTCATCATGTCTAACATAATTTTTAAATTATTTCACTTATGTATTATAATTCTTCCTTGTGAAATAAATTACTAATATTACATAAAACAAATATTCACTAATAATCTAAATTAATACTATTTAAAAAATTTTGGAGAATTTTCATTCTTAGGAAAAGTATACTTAGAGAATTAGATTTATAGTAGTCCATAACCACCATATGGATCGGGTATATTATATCAGCAGCCCTAATTTTGCAGAGGGTGGCGATGTGGTGTGGAGGGAACATGTGATCCTGACACTCAACCATGATTCTATATGTTACCACTAGGCATCATAGTGAACTCTTGAAACCTTTGCCAGTTGTTACAAATGTATTGTATGACACTGGTCCGCACCGGAGACGCCAGTAAGTCAGTGCTAAACATGAAGTAAAATAGCGAATTGAAAAAAAAACACGATCCATCCCAATTGTTAGGTGGAACAGGGTGAGGTGCCATCAATATCAATGAACTCCATGCCTAATATGTGTATTGGAAAAAGAAAAGGAAAACAGAGGAAGCTATGCGAACTAATCTGCACATTTTGTGGTAGATGACAGATATAAAAAATAAGAACCGGTAGAAAGTGCCCACGTCAGGGGCAAAATGTAATATCAGTGGAAAAAGATGTCAGAAATGGCAGAATACCGTGCAAGATAAGTTTTTTTTGTGAATAATGTTCTGAAGTCTGTAGAAAAGACTAATGTTGTTACGTGGTGGAAAGGTACTTGTTTTGGATCCAATCTATCTAAGGTAGCTCTCAAGATCATAACAATGCCAGCCACTGAACGAAATGCAGCTACTGAACAAAGTTTTAGCCCTTACAGCGTTAATCCACTGCTAAACGGAATAGGTTATCTGTTGAAAGAAGTGGGAAAGTGACTTGTGTTGCACATATGAAACTTATGGAAGAAAGGAAACATTAGAAACCTATTCAGAATTTTTAAAAGTAGATGATGAAATATTAATTTCAGATTCAGAAGGTGATTATTAGATGAATCTATAGTTGAAAATAAAAGTACAAAAAGAAGTTAAATGTATTTCTAATGTTAGACTTTACGAAATACTACTACATTTTTAAATTATGATTTTTTCATGTATTCATTATTAATAATGAATACTTGAAAAATTAATTGTTAAAAAAATCTAGAAAAGAAAATTTACGATTATTCTCCTACTGGAGAATACTCTCCGTAAGTTTATTATCGAGAATTTTACATTTTTTTTCAATGGTTTTTATGTAAAGGAATATAAAAGCTTTTTAAACTCATTTATAATTAAGCGCGAGATTTCTAGCAAATGGATTCTTAGCTCTTTTCAAGCAAAACACAAAACTTACTTGGGTAAGCAAAGTTGTGCATGCAATATAGAATTCTCTCGGATTTAGCAACTATAATATTAAAGATAGTAGATCCGAGGTTAAATTAAACCAAAACTATTATGAAGTCATTAACCGGTTGGATGTCGACGAAATAAGTTTAAGCATAAAAGTTACAAGCAAACACCACTAAAGTTATATTATTTCTATCTTAATGAGTTTATAGAGTTTCTGAAATCTTTCTAAGCACATAAAAATAATTAATGAAGACAGTTTCAGTCTGTTTTAAATTTCAAAATACAGTTACGTCGCTGCCTGAAAATGTGTCTATTACCGCAATAAAACTATTAATTTTGTTTTAAGTAGCTGTAACTTACTCTTTTGTAACAAACACTCAGTAAGGAATCAGGCCCAACCGAAATATCAAAACTAATGTAATTGTCATTTTATGTTTCTATATGCTTTAAGAAACACGTCAAACATACTTTTTATTGTTTACAAAAAATATTCTAAGGTAACGTAAATAGTCTAAAGTCAAGAGCAGCTGAAAATATCAATACAGAATCAAAAGCCTTTCCTTTTCGTGAATTTTGAAAATGCAATTAAAATACTGTAAACCAAGACCTTCCAAAGAAAATTAAAAAAAAAGTAAATTAAGAATTTTGTTTAAGTTGATTTTCTCAACAGTGCGTCCAGAAATGCATTGTAATTTGAGTTGAGTAGCACTGATGTTTACAACGCAGCAAACGTTCCGACACGAATTTTCTGTTCCATTCAAACAAAGGTTACGAAATCGGTGCACAATGCCTCTTATCATCAACCTCCCAGACTCTTCAAGAGGTGGACCCAAGGACGTTCTTCGAGGCCTGAATGAGGTTCCCATATGGGAGACCACGGATCCTGTAATTGCTCCAATCAGAGAAAAGATCTCGGTTCCGCGATTTGGAAAAACAAAACGAGGTTACTGGAAGAGGAAGTCTTTTCGATAGCTTTGGAGAGTTGAATACCTTTTCCTCCACCGAAACGTCACTGTGAAAACGTAGTTTCCTATTTCATACAATAAAATAAAAAGTTCTGAGGTTCTTAAAACTGAGACAGCTGTGGTTTTATGGAGCTAAGGCCATATTTTGGCCATGCTGCCAAGACATACAATATCAAGTAATATACATACACCCAGGTGCAGAATTATATTCAGAGTTCTGCAACACAACTCCAAGCAACTGCAATTGTTCTGCAGGCATTTTGTGCGAATTTTAAAAACTGCAGTCAAATCAAAAACAGACATAAAACACACTTATCGGCAAAATATGTATTAGATATTTATAATAAAACACATCAAAATTAATTAACTTATTTTATTTAAAACAAAATCATACTTTCCGAATTTGCAAATCTGTAGATGACTTTTGAAGTTAAATTATTTTGTTATTGACAAAGAATATGTGTTATTTACAAAGTGTTTAAAATAATTTGGGCGATGTAAGGAGATTACTCCGTAGCTAGAAACGAAAAAAAAAAGGGTGCGACAAGGAACGCGCTTTACACTGCAGAAAAAAAAAATCGGCCAAAATTTTGATAAAATTAAGGAAATTTTTTTCTGCAAAGACTTTGTTTTGCGATGTATGTTGCAGTTTTAAGCACTTTATGCTCCCGGGGACATGCACACACAATGGACGTTTTTACTGACAAAGAGAAATACACCCAGGGAAGAATGCACTTGACAAGAATGTAACCTAAGCTGCTTATAACTCGAAGGTTGCAGTGCAGTGTCCAAACCCCTGATCCACTCCTAAACTGGGATACTCTAGGCCAGCGTTTACCAAACTGTGCTCAAAGAAGCCATCGAGGCTCTGCGAGTGATTCTCAGGGGCTCCGTCCACTGCAGTTATGAAGGTGACAAAAATTAAATTGCTGCTTCTATCTAGCGGGAAAAACGAAACTACTTCCATCACACGAAGAGTACATTCTCAGATAGTAGTTTGGGTTCTTCTCGCTAGATGCAATTCCAGACTATTTGAACTTAAAACGAAAGTTTCTTTACTTTTGAATGACCAAAACAGTGATTTTTTGAATGACCTAGCAGATTATTTGAATGATCAGGAATGGATGTGCAAACTGTGTCACTTGGCAGACATTTCTTTCGAAAATGAACGAATTCAGCACAAACACTCAATAACAAAAAAATCGACGCACCTAGAAGGAGTTGTCCGATGGAGACAAAAATTGGTGGATAGGATAATTATTTACAGAATAAAAAATGATTAAAGTTTCAGAACAATTGAATGATTTATTTTAGAGTTACAGTAACGAGCTCAATAAGTTGTTGACCCGCCTCTAGCCTGGATGCAAGCTGCCACACGGCGTGGCATAGACCGATAAAACTCCCGAATAGTCTCCTGCGGTATTTCTGGCCAAATTTACTTCAATTGTCGGAATACGTCATCAACATTCCCTACCGGATGCAGTCGCCTTCCCATCATATCCCAGACATGCTCGATGGGAGAGAGATCTGGCTGGACAAGGAAGTGACAGTTCATAGTACCACGTGCCGTATGTGGTCTGGCATTGTCTTTCTGAAAAATAAGCACGGTAGCAAAACATAATAACGGTAGCAAAACAGGTCTCAGAATGTCGTCAACGTACAGTTGTGCAGTAAGTGTACCACTAATGACGACTAAAGGGGTCCGGCTATCAAGGGAAATGGCACCCCAGACCATAACTCCTTGTTGAAGGCCCGTGTGGCGTGCAATAGTGAAAGCAGGATCGGCACGCTGCCCTGGGCGTCTCCAGACACGTCTTCGATGATCGTCAGGACACAGTTGGAAACGGGATTCGTCGCTAAAGACTATACGTCATCAGTCAGCATCATTCCAGCCCGATCGAGCCAAGCACCACTGTAATCTGGCTCGACAGTGTGCAGGCGTCAGTGGCATGTGGCGTAACGGTCGGTACAAGCGTAAATTTCGCTCTCTCAGCCGTCTGTGAATGGTCATGATGGACACTCGTGTGTGGGTCGCACGACTGATGGTTGATAGCGATGAATCAGGCGCTGTGACAGCTCATCTGACAATCACTCTGTCCTCGCGATCTGTTGTGGCCCTACGTCGACCGCTACCATCATGTCGCTGAAATCTGCCATTGTTCACCCACTCTTGCCAGCATCTTCTAATCGCCTTATCGCTTCGACTCACAAGACGAGCGATTCTCCGATTTGCCCAACCTGCCTCTTTCAATCCAATGATACGACCTCTTTCAAACTCTGAAAGTTGCTCGTAATGAGCTGGAATCCTGCGGCGAGGCATTTTTTCAGTCGTTGAAAGGTATCCTAAATCGCAATGCAGCAGAAATTTTTAACAACAGTTCAAGAACAACTCCTTATATACATCTGCTGGATGTGCAGTTCCGATGCGCTGGAGATCGCACTATTCATTCATTGGACACCAAATTTTAATCAGTTGCATATTTGGTCAAAACATTTTTGCATACGAAATTTCAAAGCAGTCGATTTTTTTGTTATAGAGTGTACATACGAGGGAAACGGAAGACAATAGTGCTGGGCAGAAGAAAAAGATATAGTTCTATCATGGAAATCGTCGAGAATAAGGATCTAACATGTTTCTCATTGACTTCAAATATTTTAGAAGAAAATAACAAAACACTTAATGAACTAAACCCTAAATATTTTTTGGAGCTCCACAAGAAACTTTTGCTTCCAAAAGGGCTCTGTGGCTGAAAATGTTAGTAACCGCTGCTCTAGCTTATCAATAGTTCCTATTTCATCCTTTCCAGTGCTTTGTTAAATTTATGTGAACAAGTTATAGAAACGTTGAATATCAATATGCAAAGGATGAATTTTATTGCACAAGTGCTGTATTTGTCCACGCTGCGCTAAACACAATGCAGATAACGTAAAGTAAGACATGGGACAGTTTTTCTGATGCAGAAAAGTGACAGTCAGGGAGGTTATCGAACCTGTCCGCCTGCAACTCGTTGGTTGCTATCGCAGTGGGCATTTCCAGTGATCCACGACGGCCCTCAACTAACATGCTAGGAGAAAATCAGAAAGTCACAAATGCCAACTAAGTGCAAATTTTTTCTTCTGTGAACGCATGCAACTTTGCAATTTGACTAACGCAAAATACAAAATATTCAGTTTGTGTTTACCGAGACATTATTCAGATATTATTTAAAATATTCAGCTAAATACCCCTTCCATACTCAGTAATATTACCAGACCAATGAATTATATGCAGTTTCATTCTTTTATTACATTTAATAGCTTTAAAAACTGAGGTACGGAGAAAAAAAAATTAATGTCTAGGTCACGCGCCCACGATTGAATTCGACAACTACGGCCACAAAAGGAAAAAAATTACAAAGTATTAAAATAACTTTTAAAAGAACCCACAGACCGCAGAGGCAAAAATGGTATAACAGAATCGCGGTCTCGCGTACTAAAATATACGTCACTTTATGTTTTGTGCATTTGCTACGCCACAACACTCCTGAGTAACACGGTATTGACCGTGGCTCTCACAACCCTTACTCGTGCTATTTTTGGGGATGAAATGCACAAACCGCTCGAATTGTGAAAGCAGCTGATTAAGAGACCGACAAGCACGAGGTCAGCTTTTATCACGGCGCTGACAGATAGGGTAGAAACATGGCATTGTTGTTGATCGTTTCTTTCCAAGACTCAATTTGCAAGGAAATGAAATGCATAGAAATGAAAGTCTTTCTTTTGTATGTTAATGTTTTAAAGGATTTTGTAACTTTTAAAGAGTAAAGGCTTACTGGGGTATTCATATCACAAACTGAAACAAAATTTCCAAGAATAAATGTGTCCAGAAATGTTCTCCTAGATAAAAGAATTAATAAGCGATTTAAAAATAATAAAATAAATTTATGTTAAAATTGTTCAAGTAGAAAAATTTAGAATTTAATGGGGTGGGGGTAAGGGATTCTTATCACTGCAATATTTTCAAGAAGAGTATAATTGCTTCCCCCCCCCAAAAAAAAAAAAAAAAGCACACATGATTAAATAACACATATAATGGTTGAAATATTTTTGAAAGATTGCATTGGTCAAAAAAAGTCAAATTTGGTTAATATGCAGAGAAGACTAGGTTGCAGAACTATATATACGTGTGAATAGCTCAGAAGGTTAAATATATTTCCATGTCTATTGGAATAATTGCCGAATCACATAGTGACACAAAAAAATACGTAACATAGCAAACATGAAAATTATAAAACAAACCCTAATTTACGAGTTTTCATACTTAAAAAAATTGTTGTTTTCACATTGAGTTATTTCACGCTTGCTATCACATAGAAAAATGCTAGCATAGATTATTAAATGTTAAATTTTGTTTCACGGAACTCTTGTTTGATACACCATAACAGAGTCCGCCTACCAATTTTTTGTCCAGAACATAAAAATAAAAGCTTTGTAGAGGTAACATTTTCTTGGTTCAATGTCACATCACCTTAAATTGCAAAAAATTTATATAAATACAGTTAACCCTCGTACAGCATGGTACTTCCATAACACGGATTATTTCCCAAATCAATAAAAAGTTTTTTTAAGCAAAAATTTCACTGTCAAACATTTCACTATTGCGATTTTTCCATTACCACTTACTCAGTGCCTCGTAGCCAGTGTCATGTCGTGACATTGGAATGACAGTAACTCAAAGTACTAATAAATACAGAGGCATCGAAAAGGATAAGCATACAACACATTAAGAACGTAAGACTGAAGCAACGTAATATTATTAGTTCGCAACGTTTTTTAATTATGCAGCAACTGCTTTACTGCATAATTAAAAACGTTGTGATATAATAATATTAAGTATGCCGTTATCTAGTAATAAAAAACACTAGTAGTATACACACACACAACTCCCTTCTTTGCTTCCCAATTTTCAGTCGTTTCGAAACGGATTACTAAACCTGTATATTCTAAGAGTTCCACAACTGTGTATATTTTATCCAATGAGTTTCAACACTATCAATACTTTCATCACAATCCAATATCTGAAACTTCAACACAAGCAATGTAATCTAAAACTTGGAATAAATCTTTGGAGTATTTTAAATTACATTAAAAAAGAATTAGCACATATTCTTCTATAGTTTATTATTTTTAAAAATAGTAGAAACACAATACTAAGTGTTCTGTTGAAAATTTTATTGAACTGAAAATTTTAGTTATAGTTACCTGGACCATTTCGTCACTCAAAGTGCAAAAGGTCGTACGTCTAAAAGCTGAATTTTACAGGAGAAAAAAAAACGTGTTTTCCTTGTGATTTGATTCGATATAATTATTATATACATTTGGTTGTAACCATTATCAGCTATTGGATGACATAAGAGATTTTGCCATCAGGTGACAGTCACAAATGCCCACACATAGCAATAAGAAATATGTGACGATTTTGACTGAGTGACGATTTGCTCATTATAATGGACATCCGGATCAGCTCATATATTTAGTCCAAACTACCACTTATCGCATAAAACTATTTTCTATACTGATAAAGCCATAGATTGTATAAAAAATACCACACTTTTGAACGAATTTATTTATGCAAATAAATAAAAAGAAATTATTAAAATTTTCTTAAACCAAAACTTGACCCCAAATTCAACGACGTTATCATCTGTTAATATTGTTGCAACTCAAGAAATTAAAAAATACTAAAAAGAGTACTATCCATGGATAAATTTTTAACACTGAAGCAAGTGTATTTTCATTGCACTGAACAATCTTGAGATGTAAACGTATCTAGAAATTTATGGTATTGGCATTTAAAATTTTTTTAATTAACGTTAAACTGGAGCCTAAAAATTTATGAAATGTATCAAACAAATCTATGGATAATCGCTATAAAATATATAGCTGTTGTTGAACTCTGTTTCAACTTATTATCTCTGTCAAGGCAGTTGGACAATTGCTACGACACTTAAATAACTAAAACTGTTTGCTTTGAGGCTCTACGGCTATTTTCTACGCATAACGAGGTTTAATCAGACCAAAAATGTTATCCCAGAGGCTTGAACTAAGATTAGATTACAGAAAAATTACTCGTTCAATGGATCCTCTGCCGCATGCGTGATGTCACTCAAAATTCTCAACCATTGTACAGTTTCGCAAAATTGCTTATTTTAATTTCCAAGAATTTTGTTGGAAGAAACAAATTTATCATTTCATGAAAATAGTTTTAAATGTCAGTTTTTATCTGTACCATCTTTAGTGTTTTTGATATTCCATTTCAAACTAATAATTCCATCCATCATAATTTAGGAGATTCTGTAAAAGATGCATCAAAGACGCTACCATCTTTCAAACGATTCCATGAAAATTTGATAAGGAAGAAAACAGCCCCAGACGAGTTTTTGTCTTCGTCTATTTAGATCTCATAAAGCATATAGTTTCAATTCGTAAAAATAACTAAGTTGCAAAACGGTTACGGGAGATTAAAATGTTTAAAATTAGATCAGATCATATCATATTTAGTCATCGGAAAATGTATTTTCTAAGTGACAGAGTATCTGCATGCTTAGAATACATCTGCAAGCTTACTTTGTATGGCAACGCATAGAAATACAAATTTCTAAGCAAGTTAAAGAGTAATTCTTTTGCAGTGAAAATCATGACGCATGATATCGTCATTAACCGAAAGGTTTTCCACAACAAAAATCGAGTAGATAAAAGTAATCAGAACATGGGTATACATTTTTGTATCTTTACAAGGGGGCTTCGTCCCCTGCTCGCCTGCACTCGCCAACCCCCGGGGATTGCTTCGCAAACCAACATTCCAACAGTCAACAAACCAACAGTCAATCTCCTGCGACGGCGTAACTATCTTAATAATTCGTATAATCCTTACTTGACTTTCCGGTCCATGACGTCACAGCTAGGGCTCCGGCCCCTATTCGCTAACGCTCGCCAACCCCGGTGATTGCTATGCAATAACATTTGGTTTGCTTCACAAACCAACTCTAATGTCGCACAAGTGATTTCGCTTTTTTATTACTTTAACACTTAATGAACCCTAAACTAATAGCCGCATCAGTAAAAAACCATCTCCATCTTGTTCCCTGTGCAATTTTAAATAAACCATGTTAATCTCGTAATAACAGTCGAAGCATTTCTTTTCTTAGTGACAAAAAAACTAAACTTTTCTGATATTAGCTACGTTTTACAATTGGTTTAAAACTCGGTCATTTTTTGCTATACTAGAAAATTTAGGCCGATATATATAACTATGTATTTTATGCATTTTATTTTTTTAATTTAACTAGGAGGCTCCGCCCCCCTGTTCGCTATTGCTCGCCAAGC
Organism: Metellina segmentata; assembly: GCA_947359465.1. NCBI lineage: Eukaryota > Metazoa > Arthropoda > Arachnida > Araneae > Tetragnathidae > Metellina > Metellina segmentata. The sequence goes on from OX375874.1 coordinate 56,160,048, forward strand.
CCAAATGTTATTATAACCCCAATATTGTTAAAATTCAGAGGAAATCTCATCATAATTTTAAATGTTTTAGCTAATCCATGTTGTTTGTTGTAATAGTACTTTTTTAATGCTATGGAAACGGCGACCGAATTTGCCGCTTCTTCTGAAAACATTGCAAACTTTCTAGCGCTTACTCTCAAATTTTATGAATGAATGAATTAAAAAATATAACCATTTTTTTTCGTCTGCGCGTGCTCCAAATTCATTAGCCCGTTGAACCTCAAGACTCGCTATCTACCAATCACAAAACGAATAAACCTGAAAATGACCGACAAATTTTTTTTATAATAGATAGATAGAAAATTTAACACTCGGTTGTATTACTTTTTCCTCACCCTATTCCATAAAAAAATTTCTTTATTTCTACTAATTAGCAAAAATGCAAAGTATCATTTCTAGATTTTTTACGCATTCTGTCTTTGTTTAAAATGTCAAACCATTGAATGGTTACGACCCTAACCCCCAAGGTTACGTTACTGAACATGAAAATACAAAAACAAGACTTAAATTAAACCAGAAGTTCCAAAAATATCGGTATTTTTGAAAGATTTAGATAGTCTATTTTGTGCTCTTTCCAATGATATTTAATTTGTTTCAACTTGTATTAAAAGTTTTAAAACACAGATAAAAACTTTTAATTAACTCAAACTCAAATTTTAAAATTTATATACATATTCAGTACAAAAAAGTAAATGTTTATTGAACATAGAAAAGCGATTTCAAACCAGTACCTTCAATATATTCTGAGAAGACAAACGTAGAAGCTAGCTAAATTGACATATTGATTGATATTCTATTGAAATTTCTAACTCCTCATAAAACAAAATCATAAACATCTATAAGAAAAACAAAAAAGAAATCAAAATAATAGAAAAAGAATAATTAAACAAAAGAAGAAAGATATTCGATACTCATTTTCTATATCTTTCGAATGCATAATTCTTAAAATCAAAAAGATTTTAAAGGCCAGTAGCCTTTAACTCAGCCTTATGTCTTTAAAAATATTGGAAGGGATGACCTTTAGAAATATTCGAAGAAAAATATTTTGTTTTTAGATACACTAAAACTAAAATGGTAAGATGAAAATGGTACTTAGTTTTGCCGAACCCCATAGAACTAATTTTAATTCTTTATCTGTTTTAACTAAAAATAAAATTAAAATTAAAACTGCAAAATTAACCAAATAATTTTCACAGGTCACATATCGAAATTATAAAGAACAAATTAGCATTTATCATCACATAACAAAGAAAGTACGCAGATCACTTAATACAGTTTTCGAGAGGTTTATGCTCTAACAATATGTGTGATTTTATCTGCTGCCTAAAATAACGGGTAACTTATCAATAATAGTAAACTAAAAAGCATTGAAATCGTTGACCTTTGACGCTTTGTTTTTAGTGAAAGAGGAATGATTCCATTAATTATTAATATAAAACAAATGTAATAAATGGTAAATCCCGCAGATTTGGTTAAAAAAGAGGAACTACTACAAGTGGACAAAGATGCTCTAAAGAATTATTTTTGCTACATGGACTTCACACTCAACTTAGGGGTTGGTTTTTATGTAGCAAGGGCCAAATTTGGTTACACAGAATATGTTTATTTATGAAACTCAGCCTACAGGAGATAATTTCCGAAAATTCTCTGCAAAACAACATTAAAGCATAATTCTTTTATCCGACGAAGGGAGCATGCATTATTAAGCATCACAGCTATAGGAATCCCTCTCCGACACATTATTTCCACTCTTCGCGTATACCCCACTTCACTTAACCGAGATTCATGTTAGGAACGTGCTGATGGTTCGAAGGTAAGTTTATGTGATGGAATGAGTAACTGAAGGACACTAAGCAGGTGGAAATGGATTTGTATGACGAGCTACGAAATCGTGCGAGATAAAAAAATCACGATAGCACTTGAAAACATTTCTGAAACGTGACGTTAAAAATTTAACCTATATTTTCATCTTGAGACAGGTGTTTTGTTCAAAACAACTTGTGAATTACCTTCACTTATTCGTGGGGGAAAAGCGTTACATTTTTACGAAGACTACGAAAGCTCATTCAAAAGTATTGTATTGTACATCGATGTATTGGAGTCGATGTTTTCATAACATCGATGTTTATACTTATCGATGTTCATACGTTGTCGATGTTTTATTTTTAAATGGAAAAAGTACCTTAATAAAAATTTAAAAAATAACCGCGTAGCATAATTTTCATAATCATCAAATTGAACATAATTTTAGACCAAAGTGGCCAAGGGTGAAGGGTATGAAAAGTAGGAATGCGACATCGATGTCGATGTTATCAAAACATTGATGTTTTATAAAAAAAAAGCGATGTATTGGAGCCGATGTCGCATCACTAGTTGCTAAACCAGTTTTAAGAAATGTTGGAAAAAGTTTAAATACGCTGAATTTTAAAAACATCAATGTTTTTAGGGTGATGTATTATCAACATCGATGTTTTAATTTTGAACATCGATGTTTCGCTGTCGCATCTCTTGTTGGTAGATAGTTAATTAACGATGCATTGAGCAACGCAACAGGTTATTGGCGACAGTCCGAGATCAATCCTGATGGGAAAGATCCAAGGACAATGACTCGTAATTTTGAACTATGATATGACGAGAACACCTAAACTGGCTCCCCACTCTCCAAACTTCCACATCATGCCAACGTCAGGAAATTTAAGGCCACGAAATATTTAGCGTGCACCAGCTCCCGCGTACACGACGGTCATTACTTGTACATAGTGTCGAACTCGCAACTCTCCGGTTTCTAATGCCCTTTTGAGGACCAACACCAGAACCTTCACAACTATACATCGGGCCTCAATACTAGGTTAGATGACGAGAGTCAATTAAAACACAGGTAGGTTGGTATTTTAATTAACGTCGTACTGGAGCAACACAATGGGCTATTGACGACGGTCCGGATCAATCCCCCAAGAGGAAAGTTACTAGGACAGCACCGCGAAATATAGAACACCAGTCAGATGAGGAGGCAACACCTGAGCTGTCACCCCACTTAATAAACTTCCACACCACGTCAACGTGAGGAAATGCGAGGCCACGACAGATTTAACACGCACCCGCCTCCTTTGTACAAGACGGTTTTGGGTTGGATTTGAACTCGCAACCCTACGATTGCTATTCCGTTGCTCTACCAACCGGTCTACCGCTACTCTCAACTAAAATACAGCCGGGATAATCAAGTACTCAATGTTTGGTAATTGGTAATTTTTAATTAAAGTCGTACCAGAGCGATACAATGGGCAATTGATGACGGTTCGGGATCAATCCCTTAAGGGGAAAGATCCGAGGACACAACCTCGTAATTTTGTACCAAGGTCAGATGACGAGGTAACAACTGAGCTGGCACTCCAATCTCCAAACTTCCACACCAACCCAACGTGAGGACTTTGGGCCACGACAGATTTAAGATGCACCAGCCGCCTCTACACCATAAGCTTACAAACATGCACTGACCCGCATTCGAACCAGGAACCTTCCGATCTAGAGGCTAACACCTTAACCACTATACCGGTTGGTCGGCTACTCAATGTTTGGGGAATTCAAGAAAAACTTGCAGCTTTAATTCACTCCGCTAAAACAAAATCGAAACACCTCAAAAGTCAGAGTTCGAACAGAACATGGTAACGCTGGCTAAGTCTCCACCACACGCAAATGCGGTGATCGTCTATCCCCCAAGGCAGATTGATTGAGTTTTTACGCCACAATCGCCAGGTTTGGCCAACCTGTCCCATGGCAGAAGCGAGATTTGTTACTAAACATTACTATGCATTTCAAGCCTGTGCAAAACTCACGCACGGCATCACTTCAAATGCAACGATGTCGGTAGCCATTTTTAGTTTAGAGTAGTTTAATGCTGATGGGGTCATCACTTACGACATCCTGTCCCTCCAGTAGTTGTTTTAGTGGGACAGCACAGCGATACGTCCAGCAGATCCTACAACCCATTTTAAATTCCATGTCACGAGTGCAAGGGGCTATTCACCAGCACAATAACGCTCGGCCATATACGGTTTAACTATAATAAGAGTGCTTTTGAAACTCTTCATTCTTAGACCTGTCTTACATTGATCATATATGCTATAAGCTGTACCGTCAATTGCACCACATCTAAAATATACGGGATCTAGGACAGAAGCTGCAGAATGCTTGGCATAATTAGTCAAATGAATCCATTTCACTCCACGTCACACTATACCGGCATGTATCACCACTAGTTGGTTGCTTTACAACTTACTCATTTGTGATCTTGCTTGTGATTTGACAATAATAGAGTCTGATAGATTGTGTGATAGTTTTTTTTTATATTTCCAATGGCAAGGCTGGGTACAGATTGCACAGACAAATATAATACAATTCAGTACAGAATTGACCGAAGTTATTCTAGCCTTATACAAGGCCAGAAGTGATGGTCCCTTGTGAAGGGGCACCCAGTGGGTGGACCATCATTGTCCCTAACAAAGGACAGCACAATTTACATCCATGTCCTGACCCGGATTCGAACCAGGAACCTTCCGATCCAGAGGCCAACACCTTGACCACTAGACCGGTTGGTCGGCTGTGTGTGTGATAGTGATAATATCCTTTCTGTATTTTTCTATCTTAGTACATCACACATGTTAAGTTTCATTCCGATCGAACACTGATTTCGGGATGTATCGATTTTTTTAGCAGTGCACTATAAATCAAACGAAGAGATTAAAATTATAATTTACACTAGACGCTGTAGTACATTTTTTAACATTTTCCGGCTCCCAGACATTCGCCCTATGAGTGATAGGTGCTAGAATTAACTAAGGTGCTGAATAAAATACAATACGAAATTACATTGCGTATCTATTTCGAAATGTAAGCTTGGCGTTTGCGGAACTACGTATTTCGCAATGTAAGTTTGGCGTAAGAGCGAAAACATAAGAGGTTCATAATTTTTATGGGTAATCTTATTAAGTCTTAAATGAAGCATAATATAAGTTCACGTATCCTTAATTTCAGGCCTATATTTTAAAGGAATGTCACTTTGTTCTTTAAAGATCTAAGAATCTAATCTCTTTAAGAAACAACATAAAAAGAACTTGTATTTCAGAGAATTTTTTGCAAACTTTATGGATAATTGAATTGAAATAAAGCAATCACATAACATTAACCTAAGATAAATTGAAGAGTTTTGTAATCATTTCAACTAATTTTGATCGTGGTAGTAATTTGATACTGGAAAATATTTTGAAACAAATGAGATTTTCTATTTTACGCATCTGTACATTTGCTTTTAGAAATAAAATTTTTTTTCTTGATTTTTGAATCTGAGTATGAAAGTGTATCAAATGGGAAGATACTTAAAATTTCTGAACACAAAAATAGCAATAAAGTTTTGGGTATGTAATAGAAATAATCTTCTTAGCAAAAGCAATGCAATTTTTCAAGATTTCAGTGGGATATTGATCTATGCTTATTGTTACTGTCTTTGATGAAATATTTATTTAGCAACTACTAGGCCCGGTGCTCACATCCGATGTTTCACCGCGGGGCGCCTCTGCGGCACCGAAGCCCAACTATGCACACATAACCGTGAAATGAGGCAAGTACTCATTTCGAGCCATTTGAGATAAATATTCTATAGAAGAAAACGTGTTTGTTTCGCTAACGGAGTAAAAAAAGTTTATTTTGAAACAAAATTGACGTTACTGTGGATACAATCATTTACTAAATCTTATTTATATTCCATTTACTCATGAAAACAAGGTACTTGAGGCCGGAGAAGCGTGTGCCGTGGGGCTCTGCGCTACAATTTGCACGCAAGATGGACGTGCGTCGCCGCAGCGGCGATAGATGCATGTGTGCACTACTCCATTGGATCTAATGTATCTCAGACCGCACTTGCGTTGCGGCAGCAGTGTCACACGTTGAAAAACCGGATGTGTGCACCGGACTTTAAGCATACTTATTTGATAAAAATAAAATCTAATATTTTTTCGAATATGGGTAATCGTTCGATATTCTTTTTCTTCACGTTTTGTTTAATATACTGCAGAGGTTAATATTACGTAAAGTAATCATAGTTTATTTAAAAAATATTTTTTGACCAATAGCCTTTCAACTAATTAAAATGGCCTCCTCTTGGTTTACACAGCAGCAAAAACACTAGGCACAAATTTTAAATGAATGTATCATTTAATATTTATTACATACGATAATACATGGGTACCCCATCAGCTCCAAAGAGCTTCGTTTCTGAAAAAGTTATCTAAACATTTAATTTTCTACCGATTTGTACTTTTTATTGCATTGTAAATCGGCATTGGAGTACTTTCGCTCACTATTCTGCTTTTAGTCAACGGAGTTGCGGCCAAATTCGAAATGCGAAGAGATACAATCGGCGTGACGTCACAGTCTCATGCGAAAATAGAAATATTTATTGAAAAATTATTTATTGAAAGAAAATCAAATGTACAACGCATCTATCTGGTGTAAAATTTTCCGCAGATATCAAATCCGTTGAAATTTTTGCTATCTTTAACGATCTAAAAGATAGAAAAAAAAGAACTACAAAATTCCATTAAAAATTTTTTATGTTTTTTTCGTCTGCTGACAAATTGTTCCTCCGCAAAATCAAATGGAAGCACAGAAAAAATAAATTTAGAGTCTGCGATCATTTATGCTGTTGCCATTCCAAAGAAAACAATAATAATTAAATTCCATTAAATTCATTTAAAATGTTCTAGAGTGAATTTTAAAATTCTGCGTGACCCAAAAATTGCAAAACATGTGGACTACCTGTGTGCCAAATCCCATTCCTGTAAATGCCATAGATTCGTCAGAACCTTGCGTGCAGAAAACAAACACTTCCTTTTATAATATTAGAGATGTGTATTTATATACATTCGTTTGCTTTATCTGCAAAATTTAGGTGCGCAAACAGACCGCATCTCTTTTGTTAGCAGTTGCTAGAATCATACAAGAATTAGTCAAATATTTTTTGCAATTGAAGTGTCTTAAATTCTATTTCATTTTCAACAGTCATCCTTTTTCATTTTTACATCTGGACACTCAGGAACACAACACGCCTTAAATAAAATGCCCTTTGAAAAAAAGAAACCATAGAAATCACAACTTAATATATTCTCAGCTTCATTTGCTTTGTTTACTCTTTTATTTCTGACCCAAGCTGCACGCAAAAAAAGCCCGAACAAACATCAAATATGTTTCTTTTGTTACAATGCCACAATTGCACTGTTTCCCGGTCTGGGGTTTGAGGATATCGACGATCACGTAAGCCCAGATTACAATTAAATCTTTCTAGAATAGCCAGAAACATATTTTCCTTAGATTTTGAAATCTAGCAATCGACAATAAAAAGACAAAGTATAGGAAAAAAACTGTTATTTTAAGGCATCCAGTAGATTTCATTTCCCTGATGCTTAAAACCTTTATAAAACTTTCCTTTCTGCATAAAGCATTCGTGATCACAATATTTAATGCTTCACTCATCGAAAACGTTTTTTTTTCCCCACAAAAAAAAGCTTCATTTCCACTCGTTTCAAGTAACTTTGGGCAAGATAATTTCCGTCGAAGCATTAACATCTTTTCAATTAAGGTATCTGAACGTGTTCAAAAATGTCATTTTGACCAATTATTCCAAAAGCAGTTTTTGATCTTATTTGATATAGTATTTATTTGACTTTTCAAAGTATATTTGATTTTTTCTCTAAGTTAATTAGTTGAAGAGATAATACGATTTTAATCAAGGCGGGAAAACCGGAAGTAGGTTTGGAAACCACCGGAAATGGCCATTTTAGTCCAAAATCTGTCAAAATTTAAATTGACAACTTACTTATTTTTGCAAATATAATTTCAGAAAGGTTTTTCAAATGTTTAAATGGTTTCTCTTTTGGAAATATTGTGAACATTTTTAAAGAGAATGAAGAACAAAATTGTACATTCCAACAGTAAAAGCAAGAAAGAACAAACGATACACAACTGCTTTTACTCTAAATTAAAAATATTTTTGCATTACTTCCTCACTTCAAATGTTATATCACAAAAAGTTATTGATGAATTCTCGTAAAATTTTGAGAACTTTGTCTTTATAGTGTTGTCTAGTGAACTAGAATAATTCTGAGTTGAAAAGTTTTAAAATTATCGCCATTTATTTAAGAAACAAGGGGACTCCGTTCCCTGCTCGCTTACGCTCGCAAAAAAATATTATCAGAAACCAAATTGAAGTTTTTAAAAAAACTCGACGAGCTGCAAAAATTTACGTTGAGAGGTACTCTTTTCAAAAAAACTCACGGCTGAAGACTAAAAATGTGTATGTGTTTTGCTCACTCGCGGAAGAAATTTCGCTTTTTCAACTTTGACACTTAATAAACTCTAAACTAATAGCCGCATCGGAAAAAGATCTTCACAATTGTCCAGGGAACACGATGAAGAACAAACCATGTTAATTTCGTATTTTTCTGATCCGTACATTCTCGGGAAACCGTCTAAGAATCGAGCTAAACACAGTTTTCAATCCTGTGACAGTGGCGGCGGTAACTTTTTTAATATAGAGAGATAAGACTGCAAAACTTTCAAATATCTTACATTCATTTTTCGATGGCTAGTAGAATTGTAGTTTTTTTAAATATCCTTTTTATTTTGTTCATTCACTAGACAAATACATGTAGTTTATTTTGGAAACATTTTTGAAACTGGTTGAATAGATTTTTAAGTAGCACATTTTAAGTTTTTGACAAATTTCCTTAAAATTTCATACCTACTTATCAGTTTAACAAAATTAATATATAATTTAAATATTTATAGCCCAATACTATTGTTTAATAATACTAAACATAAAAATATTATTAAAATGTTTCTATACCACATTTACAAAAAAAAAGGGCCTCCAACATGTCCGGATACCTTAATGCACTTTGGTTGGTTTAGATTTAATGACTTCAAGTACAACAATGGAAAAGCATCATGTATCTAGTTTTGGAGAGTTTTACTGACAGAAGAGAAAAACATCCAAGGAGGAATCAAATATACACTGTCTAGTACTCGCAGGTTGCTAGCGCACTGGGCATACCCACTAAGCCACGACGGACCCTAGTGTATTTTGGACAAGAGCTTTAAGCTTTTTCAATAAGGAGTTCGCGATTTTTAGAATTACGGATACATCACCAGTTTAAGTACATGAAGGATCCCCGCATAGGATTGGTCGCCAATACCATGGTTCCGAGGTTCATGGGATTCCTGAGTAACGTGAAAAGTTTTTAAACTGTTATTTAGTGTCCGTTAAAAAATTCAATAAAATTTCTTCATTTTTTTGGAATAATAAAGGTGTACAATTGTGTAAAGGAGCGAAAAATCTGCATATTTAGGCAAGCATCTCGAATACTTAGGAAAACAAAATTGTATTTTACGAGAACCCGTCATCTTACTTATTTTTGGGGTTCGGAGTGCAGATGTGGGGGCTTTGACATGAAGCTTTGTTTAGTAAGCGATGAAAATTGATCTATGTAAGTTTATCACACTGAGTTAAATTTACTGTGTCGACCAAATTACCATTGCTTTGTTTTATATCCTTTTTGTCAACTAAAATTACTCTCTTTTTATGCAAGTATAATTTATTAAAGTAATGATTGTTTTCTCCAATACCATTCAGTGTTTATGTCACCTCAATAGATCTAAAATTTTTAGGTATTGATGCTGCTAAAGGTAGTTTGAGTATGGAAAGTAGTACTTCAAGGTTGGTAAAGACCGGATAAACAAATTAGACGAAATTCTTAATCCAAGAATGCGTCAAACAAAAAAAATAATTTTTAACGAATTAACGAAATCAAGAAAATTTTTAGGATCAGCAATTTACTATTTAGAATTGAAATTAGTCAAGGTATAGTCGGTAAGGTACTAGTAATGAATACGTTAAAATCTTGACATTCAATCAAAATGTGTTGGACAGTAAAAAAATACATTAGATATTCAGAAAAATTGCATGTTTAAGTTTTTCCTACGGTGGTCAAATGCATCTGACTAGTACCGGTTTTAAGGCACTGGAATGGGAGCCCGTGATATTAATGAATACCACCTCTATCCCACAGGCACTCACTGGAAGTAGTGTATCAACTGAGGGGCTATTTTGAAAGAAACGGTTTTAATTAACATATCAGAGTTAAATTTTTCTGTGATCAAAGATATACTTTACTTTTGTTTTGTATCAGACCATGCATGCACTGATGCGGAGTTAATAAGGTTTTTATGAGGCTAATTTGTGGAAATTCATCTTCAGGTATTTGTTAATTCGAAGAAATATTTCCATGACTTTCCATACAATATTCAAGACCATGATAAAAAAAAACGCTAGAAAATACAGGGGGTTCAATACGGAACTGTGTATTACTTATTTTACAAATTTTAAATTTTGCAGACGTATGAGATCAGAGAATAAAAATTTAAACAATGGAAAATCGGTTCATTACTATCGTCTTATCGGCAACCTCAAAAAAGTTATGTCGACAAGTTTGGTAAAGAAATGGTTGATTGAGTTTTGACACAAGGGCTATTATATTCGGCCAAGCTGCGCCATGAAAAGAGACGAATTCCAAAAGTGCAAGTTGATTGCATTGTATTAAAAGTTATTTTAGTTTGGTGGAATTTTAATTTGACAAAGGAAGAAAAACTGGTACGTTTGAAAATTTATGAGCAAAGATGTTGGCTGCAGCAAAGGTCCTCAGTCTAACGTACATAAAACATTTTAATCTCCGATTCACTCAGAAAACTATCATAGGTTGGTTGGTGTTTTATGGCACAAGGTAAAAAAGCTTGCCACAAGTGTTGATAAAATTCCAAATTTTATGAGATGGTCATTCGGCTCTCATGGGGTGGGTGCAAAGATAAGGTATGGCCAAACTGCGCCAAACAATGTTTCAAAGTGTAAAAGAAAATGAACATGCGCTTAAGGAAATCTTTTACTGACATAAAAGAGAAATACACTAAGGTAGAAACAGGAGTCAATCCAACGCTGCCAACTGTTTCAAAATTCGTGTAGAAGCCTTACAAAAAACATTTCAGTTATATTTTAAGATAGATTAAGTAATTACGCTGTCATTATTGCCCACCTTCAACGCTTCACCAGTATTCTGTTAAGTTCTTATTAGGATCTTCTAATCATAAGACAATTCGGTTAGTCTAGTTTACAAATTTTAGGACTCCTGAGAGGGTGGTCAAGCAAGAGAGAGATTCTGCTTTTTTAATTAGTACACCAAAATAATTCTTGCCCCAAAATTTTAGTACTCCGAGAGTATTATGTTTAGAGATATATCAGTGTTTGGAAAACGGAAAAGCAGTCTGTCCCTTTGACATTTTGACCAGGCCTGGCATTCTAAGGGGACTTTAAATACAAATTTGGTGAGGCTAGTTTTTTATTTTCTCTCTTTGGGTTCGTTTTCAAAAATTTATGACGGGCCTCGTAAATGTCTTCCGGTTTTCTCTCGACTACTGTGAGGACTTGAACTCTTTTGTCACATTTCTTTTATACGACACGAGAGCTCATTGGACCCCACGATTTAAAGATCCTTGATCTATGGTTAGATGAACTGTGTTCTGTTCAACTACTCCAATATGCATCATTGCTCCAGTTCAATTGTACTGTGATTGCAATCCGAACAAAAACATGTGTAGTTAAAGAAAAGCAGATAAAAGGTATCAGTGTCTTCCAATCATGCAACTCAACAGGAAGTACAACGAAAATTTATTTTCCGTTCCGCAAACACCGAGACATCTCTAAACATAATACTCTATCAGTATTAAAAGTTTTAGGCAATAATTATTCTGGCGTATTCCTAGTCAAAAAGGCAGAATCTCCGAATTTTATCTTTAATCTTCCTCTTTTTTCCTGAAACTAGTGATGTACATTGAATATTGTCATCCCATATTATTTAGCCCAAGTAAATCTATTTTGGGTCATTTTAATACAAAATCATGGTTTTCGCGTTAGGTTGTCCATATGAATACTTGCACTACATCCAAATGACTGGATATTATTTTCCTGAAACTTTCCATCCTGTGAATACTGACACTCGTTTTGTGACTGAATGTCAATGCATCAGTCTGTCCGTGTTCTTGTTTTATGTCCATTGTTATGTTTGAGCAAGAATCTCATGAATTTTGTTCCATATATTTAAAAAAATGTTATATAGTTTATAAAACACAAGACGCCTTTAACTGAAGTTTTTTTTTTTATAATTTTTATTTGTTTGAAAAAGGAAACTAAAACTAATATAAAGAATTTTTCAAACACAAGTTTCGTAAAATATTTCGTAATTCCATGTTTTAAAAAAACATTTTTTTTCTTTTAGAATTACAAGGAATTTGTCTCGCTAAAGAGGGTACATTTTTTTCTTCTTGAACACAAGTTTCGTCAATTGTAACATTTTTGCTAAACGAGAGCTTATGACACCGGGACCTACGATTCAAAGCGTATTCTGAACCACTTCGAATATCTATGCCAAGACTAGGATTAAAACTTAAAGCCTGAAAAAGCCTTAAACAGTGTAAAGTCCCGGTGCTCAACTACATACAACTCTAAGGCATACATATTCGAAATACATTGGGTCCAAGGATTTCTCAGAAACTGAACTATAAATGTTATGAATTTTTGTGGAATGAGACATAACATAACACATAAATACAAAGGAAAAAAATTGAAGAACCCTGCATATGATATAAAACTATAGCATGAAACAATAACAATGGCAATGTGACAAAATTTCAGAAATAAAGAATACCTCAGAAAAAAAATTAAGGCTTATGAATATAATATGGAATGTCATCGCCATACATCACAGCATGATTTCATACTGGCAATAATGTTGTTAACCACAGTTTGGGGAATTAAGTTTCAATCCCCCAGCAATGCTGTCTTCATTTATACCTCCAGGAGGAGGATGTCTCCGTGCATCTGCTTTTACAAGGTAGTCTCAGCCATAGTTTCTCTATCGTGTTTAGATCAGATTTTCTGGCCACGGTATTCACTCAATGGCTTAATTTTCTAAGAATTCGTCAACCAGGTTTGCTCGATGTAGACGAGCATTATCGCGCGCGCGCGCGCGCGCGTTCGCAAATAAAAAAAATCAGATCCATATGCTCCTCTGAAGTCTTACATAACGTTCTAAGACCTCATACCGATATCTCTGGCCGGTCAGATCCTGTTGAACACGTGTAGTGGCGCACGTCCATCGATAATTATTCCTCCCCACACATGCATTACCAAAACGGTCACATTCCATAATGGTCGAATGAAGATTTCGCGTTCCCGACTACCTCCAGATGTAAAAACGTTTAAAATCAGATGTTAAATTAAACCTCGACTCATCAGACAGAACATGGTAAAGAGAACATGGGCCCATTGGTGTTGAATCCAGTTCTGATGTTATTTGCACCAATTAAAGTGATCCCTCTTGTGTTGTGAAGACAGTGAAACACATACCCTTGGCTTTCTGGCATAAAGGTCTTTTTCATGAAGCATTCTGTATACAGGTTGCCGTGATACAACAGGCTCGTGGTGGCTTCAAGCTCTGAACTTAACTGCCGAGCAATAGACTTGCTGTTGCGACGGGCCATTTATCGATCTTGAGAAGCAGTTGTTATAACGTTTACGACCACTTGTCTAGGCCTCCTTACAACAGTTCCAGAGTTCTTAAATTATTTCCATAGCGCTGAGACTGTCTTGAATTATTCACATCTTGCAGCTTCCAGGATTGTCTGTCCTGATTCTAAACGGTCGATAATTCGCTACTTCACAGATTCCTCCAAATGATACTTCGGAGCCATAACAAACCGTTTCGAGTCTTTACACACTGATATCAAACGCTGTATTACAGAGAGATAAATTCACTTTGCGCAAAGCGCTTGACTCGGTGACGTAAAGCCTTGATTTGAAAGAATTGATCAGAAACTGCTTGATCACTTTTGATTTGATAATGCTAATTAGGCTTGTCTTTCACATTCCCTTCAAAAATGGATTACATCGATTGGGTATTTCATGGAACATAATTATTTTTTGGTATGCAAAGTTAATTTTGGATACGAGTAGATTACGTAGAATATTTGCATACAGGAAGTATTTAATTACTTTCTCGGGAATATCGAATCTACTTCGGTTAAAACATATATGATACACACCGAAAGTCTGTTAATTGGAGTCTATTTTTAGCTTTAATACGATTAGGACAATGAGTGATAAAATGAATACTTTAGCAGTTTTTATTAATGTCTTGAGTACCAATTAACTCATCGTTCAGCTGGAAATTCTTCGGAGATTTTTACCCTTTCTTAGTCCTATTTTAAACCAGTAAAATGTGCATGAAATATCTCCAATCTCGTCATTTTCCCTTGAAAGGTTTGAAACAGGTGTCTACAAACTACTTTAGCAAATGTTTACATTGTATGTAAATCTCGTAAATAAAGTTATTACTGTGATGGAAATTTCTTCATTTATTTATTTCATCCGAAATTTTGTACAAAATATAGTTCTAAATCTCTCATTTCTTATTTAATAAATTCAAAAATAATGAAAACAATAAAATTCCCGTACCAAAAAATAGATTAAGCTCTTTCTGCTTGGAAAAAAAATGTTGCAGTCAACAAAGAACATTACTTTCTAATCAAAACAAATTGATTCTTTAATTCTTAATTTAAAAGTTAAACCTTTTAGTTGAGCATTATTTAAAAGTTTTAAGAACACTATAGCATTTTTCAAGCCTTTAATCCGATATATATATTTATTATGTTTTGATAAATCTAGAGGGCAATATCCGGAAATTGGGTCATAGTATTGGTACCCCTAAATCATCGCTAAAAACTATCATTTGTTAACAGGTTTGTTTTGAAAACTCGTATTTTGTTTTCAATTTTTAATCCTCTAAATCAATCCAGAAAACAAACTGAACGCTATTATTAAAATATCAAACATCTAAAAAGGGGCTATAATCAAATGTTCAAAGAATGTAATCCATATAATTGAAAGTAGATAAACCACCGACATGCGCATCCAAATAGGGCCCGAGAACCCCAAACTGAAAGTGTTACTTTTTCTAAGATATTTCTACTGATAAAATATAAATGCATGAAACATTTTTTGAAAAACAATAGTTTTTTTACTGTAACAATAGTTATTTAAAGAAACTGTTACTCTTTATCAAATTAAATTTTACTATAAAATATAATAGTTGCGACTTAATATTCAATAAAAATAAATAAGGAAACCAGTAGTTATGGACGTTATTTTCTTGTATTGACTCAACCATCTTCTCGCATACATGTGCATTGTGTCATTCCCCAGAACTGATAAATAAAATTCGAGTTTCCAGAAACATGTTTGAATAGATACCCATTGCGAACCTCTACTTACATCAATCGATATTTGTTACTTTGTATGGTTGGTTGTTTTGAAGTTTTGTGGCGCAAGTGCCATGTTTGGCAATGCTGCACTATACAAAAGACATATCAAGTAATAGACACTCAAACACAACAATGCAAGTTTTACTGACACAGAAAAAATACACCCAGGGTGGAATGGATTCGACAAGAATCAAACCTGCTTTGCCAACAACTCGAAGGTTGCTAGCGCAGTGGACATACCCACTTATCCACGACGGCCACAGTCACTTTGCATGAGCTTGGGTGTTTTGGGATTTTATGATTCAAGGGGCCAAACACAATTGTAGGGGGCTTGGAAAACCCCTGAAGTACATAGTCCAACATTCAAAAATAACATTAAAAAAACCGTTTCCGAAACATAAGATCTTAACTTGCATTAAAAAAAATCAATTTTAACTTTCTTCCTTCCGAAAAAAAAAAATCTTTGCTACGCGACTGCAACAAGAGCAAGATCCCTTTGCGAAACTTGGGATATCAGGCAAATCTTTTAATAAAATTCGAAGCATGGAGGCCCCATCAGGAGTCTGGCGGTTATATTAGGAGAGCCAGACATTTATTCCAATGACTCATGCCGCATGCACTGTGAATTCTGTCAATACCCTCTCTGTTAATAGAAATAGTTCGACTGACAGAGCTCTGGCCATTTCTCTCAGCTGGAGCCTGGGGAGATGCACAGAATCGACGGTAATTTGACACGCTCTTACGCGCCTCTCTCCGTGGAGTTGAATATCATATTTATATCCCTGTCTCGCTTGTAATTAACCTTTACTCTTTTTGAAACCTATACCTTAATACAAAACTTTCAAAGATGTTTTCAGTTTTCATGTAAAGGAGACAATGCTTTCTAATGACATTTTTTGCCGGCACGGTTAGGATTTCAAGTACAATAAGTCATCGTTATATCACGGTTCTTCAGGGAACAAGAAAAAAGAGCTATGTAGTAGGTGCAGAGAAAAATGTGACGATTCGAAATAAAAAACCCCCCACATAATTACGCGGTTTTTATTTAAAATTATGTAAAACATAGATAACCACAAATCGATGACAAAATCGTTTAATACTATTATAATTACAGTACAATATGTTGAAAACTAATTCCATCTCACTCAGGCTTTTGAGACAGAATATTTTTACCAATTCAGTTTTGGTAGGTCGTTGAATTTAAACCGCACAGGATACTTACTGGTTTGGGATCAATCCCCAAGTGAAAGACTGAGGACAATACGTCGTTATTTTAAATTACGTTGAGCTCAACACCTGAGCTTGCACCCCACTTTTCAAACATCCACACCACTCTAACGCAAGAGCACTTAAGGCCGCTACAGATTTAACGTGCATGAGCTTCATATATACGACAGTCTTTGATTGGATCTAGTATCGAACTCACCGGCTGCAAATCCGCAACTCTATTTGCGGCCCCAATGCAGTTTAGGATACTGCTTGGTCAGTGTGGGTTTATACAAGGGCGATATTTGGCTGCGCCATAAGGCTCGATATAACATTGGGCCATTTTATAACTGAAAAGTCAAAAGATGTTCTTCGGTTGGCATTGATGGTACTGAAGGGTCGTAGTAGTTGAAACGATAGAATGATTTGTTTTGTTATAGCCTATGTTTCCCAAATTTGAGTTTTTAGAATCCACTTCTACTAAATCCCTACAAGGTTGTAGAGCACTATATCGAGATTCATATGGACAGTGAAATTTGTTTCTTGTGTTCTTATTAAAACATTAAGCATTTTGATTGATGTGAAACAACGAATTAATAATAAATCGTGAAAAGATGCAACACAACTATGAGAGAGAAATCCGTCTGACAATAAAGCAAAACTAGATTAAAATATTTTCCGAATAGTTAAACACAAATTTTTTTTCTTGAACTATATACCGATCTTTGCTCTAGTTAGAATTGTTAGTTAGAACTGGATTGACATTTTTCCTATCGTAGTGATCGACCAACTTACAGACAGGGTGGTAGCAATTAAAAAAAGTATGGAAGTTGATCGAGCAGTTTTATACCCAAATATCCAAACAAAATTTCAATTTTGTAAAATCAATTAAACTTTATCAGTATCAGAAGTACTGATAAAATTCAATTGGTTTCCAATATTAAAATTTTGTTTGGATATATAAATAATAGTAATATATAAATTAACAATTTTATTGATTGTATTGAAAATAGAAACCAAGCCATCGTTCTAAGGTGTGATAGCCACGTTGTTAGCGCTCTATTCTTTGGTTCAAGACACTGGATTCGAATCCCAGTCTGAGTATGGATGTTCGTAGAGGTGCGATATCCGCTAAGTCATAGATCTAGATCTAATTAGACCTATTGTAGAAATAAAAGAGACCAGTATGTGACAAACCAAACTTTCAGTTGTGAGCTAGTTTGTTTGCACGTGTAAACACTGCGCCTGTCAAATGAATGCAAAGGATGCGAAATATCCCCGACTTTGATGAGGAAAATTGCGACTTTTAAAGATAACACAATTCGTTGTTAAAGAGGTAGATAGTTGGTGAATTAACATCGCAATAGGGCAAAACAATGGACTCCTATCCTGTACGGATGGATCCGAGGACACCTTGTCATTCTTAACCAGTCAGATGACGAGGTCACACCTGAATCGAGAATCATGGTCACGCCGAGGTCATCCCCAGTCTCTAATCCTCCACACCGCGCCAACGTGAGGACATTTGAGGCCAGGACAGATTAATGTGCATTAGCCCCACGTACACGAGTCTTTGGTTGGATCGAGTTTCGAACTCCTAACCCACCGTTTGGTAATCCTTTACTCTTCCAACCGGGCTAGACGTCAGAGAAAAGTGTACTCCGCAATCCAATGAGAAGTTCCAAAAATGGATGTGCTCAAGACCCTCGAAAAGAATACACCCAGGGAGGGATCGTACCTGGTTTACCTACAACAGGTTGTTAGTGCAGTGGGCTTAAACCACAACACGGAATAGTTGCTTATCAAGGCGCTCTTCAAGACTGTTCATCATAAGGTGGTAGAGATAT
Source organism: Metellina segmentata (assembly GCA_947359465.1). Classification (NCBI taxonomy): domain Eukaryota; kingdom Metazoa; phylum Arthropoda; class Arachnida; order Araneae; family Tetragnathidae; genus Metellina; species Metellina segmentata. Next base: position 56,178,557 of record OX375874.1, read on the forward strand.
TGCTTACAAATAAAAAAATTATACAAAAATTTGATTAATAGTGGGCTTTGCCACCTGCTCGCGTAACCCGGTGATTGCTACGCAATCTAATTGGTTTGCTTCGCAGACCAACATTCCTTTCGCGAGCGTCTTGGTGAGGGTCAGGTGTGAATGTGTTTTAGTAGCCACATTGGAAAAAACTTTCTCCACCTTGTTCCCGAAACAATTTGAACAAACCATATTAATTGCGTAATTTTCTGATGAGTACTTTCTCTGTAAACAGTCTGAGAATCGAGTGAAAAAAATAGAGTTTTCAATCCTCCGACGGCAAAACAATTAATAATTCGTACTACTTAATAATTTGTATATTCTTGATTCGCCTTTCCGGGCCATGACGTCACAGCGAGTTTCAAAAAGGTCGTTTCGCGTTTCATCTTCGCGATGAACAATTTGTACACTATCGCGAAAGTATACTTTTCATCACATCGAATTTATTTATAAACCAATTTTACGTATTATTATACCATAAAAAAGAGTGTCTTCTAGCTTTCACGTGATATTTTAAAACTAATAGTATTAAGCTATAGATACCGACAGTTTTAGTTTTGTATAGGAAATTACGATCTATAAAAAATACGAAATTTGTCTGACCAACTTTTAATCGTATCGAATTTCTTTATTAACCAATTCAAAAATATTGGTACCGTACGGAAGAGTCCATTCTAAGGTTTCCGTGATGTTTTGAAATTTAAAAAACCAATGGCAATAAGCTATAGATATGACATTTTTAACAAAAAAGTTCCGAAAATAACTCGATTTTACCCGAATTAAAAAAAATATATGTATTATCAGGAACCAAATTGAAACTTCTAAAAAAAAACTCGGCGAGGTGCAAAAATTCACATTTAGAAATACTCTAAAATAAACCCTCATGACTGAAGACTGAAAATTTAAAAATCTTCCCCATCTTGTGTATAATTTTGAACAAACCGTGGTAATTTCGTAATTTTCTGATCCGCACTTTCTCGGGAAACCATCTAAGAATGGATCGAAAAAAGCGAGTTTTCAATCCTGCGGCTGGCAGGCTGTGGGATATTTGTCATCTCTTTGACTTGTTGAATTGAATGAAGAAGAATATAACCTAAACGCGTCCCTATTCATCGAAAGGCTGTGTCACTTAATTGAACCATTGCATATATAACATGCAAGTTTGGAACAAGTTATCCAATTGCATATTTAAATAATTGCGTTTTAATACCATATGGTTAGTCAATACAAAAAATGATTAAAGGTTAAAAATAATTTGTCAGTAAAGCAAATACGCGATTAAAAAATATAAAATGTTTAAACCTAGTGACCAACGCAACCAAGTTTCGGAACATAAATTGTCTACCTTATTTACATGATTTTTTTAAAAATAAATTAGTGAAGAATGAATATACTTCATTCTTCATTAAGATATTAGAGGGATCATATTACTATCGTAGCTTTCATAATCAAATTAGAAAGTGCTTTTTTTTATTTTTATGTTCCAAAATATTTAGCTGGATATATCATTGACAGAACGACCATATCCCTTTAAAAGGTATCACCAGTTTTCACTTGGAAATCACATGAGAAACATACGAATCTCAATCGTTAACATAAAAACACACGCGAGTTGGCCTACAAATAGGAATGTGAATATGTACTCATCCTGCTGAACTACAATTTAATTCTACATGAGAATGCATTAAAAAACTTTACTGTTCCAAGAGAAGGCTTTTGGAAAATTGAATATACAAATTGCAATTGTTATTATTCGAGTATTTTGTTTCCTATGGTACGGCTTAAGCCAAACAAGCATAGATGTTCAAAATACCACACATTTATGACCATTACATATAAAAGCAACAAGCAAATCTTAGTTTTAAAAAGTTTTAGCTTAGTCAAACGAACATAAAATAACATTGCTTGTAATACATAGAACAAAAACGTAATAATAAACATTGCAGCGAACAAATCGAAGTATGATAAGTTTTGATTGACAAGCGATTTGATTTACGAAGTTCTTTAATATTTCCTTTTATTAATTCTCATGTTCTTAATTTTTGTATCGTTTCAAATTGGACTCGAAAATTAGATTTTCAGTATTTTTAATAGGTTTAATAAAACAAATTTTTTTTTTGTTCGGCGAACTATAAAATTTTGGAAAGGTAGTTACGTTTGAACTATTTTCCTACACACAACGATAACCAAATGAACAAAATTAAAGTAGAACAATCAAATAAATGGGTTAACCTCACAATTGTTTACGCTCCCAGTTGTCAAACAACATTTAGCCGCAACAAGTTTTCCCACTCAAACCTTCCAAAATTGAAACAGAAATTATTTATCAGAATACATACCTGATGGTAATGAAAATCCAAATGTGGTGTTGAATTTTGTAGCACACAGTAGGAAAGAATAGGAACTTATATGAAATCGAGCAACGAAAAACTCAAGTTGACTGATAAAAAACACTCCCGTCGGAAAGGCAGCGAAATATCGCTCACTTTGCAGTGCTGGAAAGTTGACTTCCGTTGGAGTGTCATGTGACCTACACTTCCGGTATGAAGAGGAACTCTGAACTCTTCTACTTCTGCGTCTAGGTTTCCCGAAAAGGGAATTTCTCATCCGTTCTGAAAATCCTTTAGGGAAAAAGCATGTCTGCCTTCGAATGGTTTTTAACACTGGGACTGATCACAAAGTGCGCATTTGTTTCATGAATTGCTTTTCAGAACAGAAAAAGCTGAATGAGAAAAAGAAACAACTTTCAATTTCTCTGATCATGACCACATTTCTTTTATCGAGTGCTAATATTCAAGTGTTTATTTTAGCGTTTCAAATTTATAAGCTTTTAAAACTTTTAAATCATTTAAAATTAAAACATGAGAATCAAAATTAGACTTTTATTTTTAACATCGCTAACCCTTCTAAAACTCTAAATCAATCTATTTTAATCTGTTGGCAAATAGAGAAACAAAGATAGTTTAAATACGGATGAATGTAATAATATATCGCACCCGGCAAGAAAAGTGACACAATTCAAAATTGCAGATTTTGAGAAACATCAACTTAAAGGATACAACAAAACTTTTATTGAAATAGTATGCTTCTTTAACATTTTTTAGGTAAGTATTTATGATGGTAACTTCTATTATATTCTATAGAATAGTAATGTAACACGCTGGGGCAGTTCATAAATATTTTTAATGACATAACATCATAATTAATTACGAAGTAATTGTTAGGGGCAATGATGGCCCTCCCACTGGGTGCTCCTTCACAAGTGGCCATCACTTCCGGCCTTGTAGTGGCCAATGACTTCGGTCAAATGTGCCCGCCATTAGAAAAAAAAAATCATAATTTTTATTCTTTGACTAGTGTCACTTTTTTTTTGACCGGCTGCGATACATTAACAAGACAAGCTTTTGATAGAAATTGGAGCAATTTTAAACTCATTTCCAATTATATATATATTTCAAATTGCTGCTTTGCAATATGCTACTTTTTTTGTAAAAAAAACTCGCACTGACTTTGATAATTATGTACGAATTAAAAAATGCATTCTATTGCAACAAAAACCTTATCTGAGGATAATAGCAAGAATAGAAACAAAAATGGTTGAAGTTTTCGCTGCTTTCAGCAAACATATCGTCACTACCACGCCAGAGGGACCCAATCTGCATTTTGGCCTACCTTCTGAGTCACCATTTCAAGTTTTATACTTGACAAAGCCACGAATAATCTTGATTCTTAATGGAAATACCGATTTTAATGAGAAAATAATCTTTGAGTCGTAACTAGATTTTTCTCGATGCATCAAAACTTTGAACGTGTTTTTGTAGAAAGGTAAATTTTGCAGATTGGTGCCTTTAGCATGGGAAATATACGTATTTAATGCATTAAAAACATTGTAAGTACGAGTTTTGTCTGATCCTTAACCCTCGAAGTGATTTCGACGATATATTTTTTTGTACTAGACTTGTGCTTCGTAAACAACAAATAAATATGTAATTGTCTTGAATTATTAAATTACAAGAAAACTTTATTGTTTGTATAAATATTTTTTTGTTCTTTTACGTCTGAACCTCTGCTTGTGATACCTATTAAGTAAATATCTAAATTTTCGTCCTTATGCTGTCTGTCCTGTTCATCTGTTATATATCTAAAACTTGTATTTGCTCAAATGCTTGGCTCAGTGTAACTTATAAAGATAAAATATTCAATAAACTCTGTATCCACCCCTCCGTTAACAGCTCTAAATCTAAAGGTGAGTTGGTGGGGAGGTGAGGGTCGTGAGATATCTCGTCATCAAAGATTTGACCAATTTCGATAATGACGCGATCTATTGTCTTTTGCTGATTTTTGTACATCAAGATCTGGTCAGTTTTCTTAGTGACGATAAATCTCGTCCATCAAAATCTCGTCAGGTTTGCAAATGACAAAACCCCTCCTCGAGATAACCACTAAGAGGGTTAATGCGTACGTATAATTAAAGAAAGTATTTTTGAAAATATAATTCTAAATTCTAATTACAATCTATCGTGCTAAAATGACAAAACGATAAAAAAACATTCGAACAAAAAAAATTAGCCGAAGAAATACATTAAAAAAATTTCGATTGGAATAAAATATTACAATATGAGTAATTTAAATCAAGATTCCACATGTTCGACAGGAAGAAATATTTCCCCATCAATAGCAACTCCTGATACAGTGCGATAGCAAATTTTATCTCGGCTGAAGTCATGTTTATCAGAGTAGAAAGAGATATCAGGATCTCTGGTGTGTATGGGGGAAACTACAGGGATTTTCCTCCAACATAGTGACGTAGGAAAAAAGTGGAAAGTGAAAGTGAAAGGGAGAGAATATATTTAAAAAGAGTTGATAAACGGCAGGGTGCTGAATACGATGCACACATGGTAGCGATGACAACTACACAGAACTCAGCTATTTCACTCTGAATTCAAAAGTGAGTAAATTTACTCTCTCCAGCTGTAAAAACAAGGAAAAGGAATCAAAGGAAATACTTAGTGTTTTGCGATAAATATGACAACAATGATCGATAAAATTCTACTTATTCAGCTATGTTATAATACATGGAATGATGACACGAAAGGTTATTTATAATTATTTTCCTGAGAATCGGCGGAGAAAAACGTGGATTTTACACCTAAGTAAATTGCAGTTTCGATGGTAGCAAAATGTTATTGTGTTAAAAAGTATGAAATATAGAAGTTTTCTGATTTTTTACATGTCTTATGTGTTTGGTCATGTTGCATATAAGCATTCCACAAGGCATGTGATTTGTTATTTGCAAAAATGCACTTCATTTGTTAAATTTATGAAACCTTTATCATAACCGATAGATAAAGGTGTTGAACAGCAGAAGTGCATAAAAAGATTTGATTGTGCTGTCAATTATCTGAATTTTTTTTATAACTCTGGATTCGAATCATGATCTCATCATCAATGTTCGTAGAGTGGTCTAGGGATCGATGCTCGTAGAGATTTTGAGTTCACTTTAAGCCCTAGGAGGGTCACCGTGGTTCATTGGGTAAACCGTTAGTTGTAGGAGGATGCAGGTTCGATTTCTTTTTGGGCGTATTTCTCTGTCTCAGTAAACGTTTGTTTGTGTGCATGTTCATAACTTGATAACGATTCATAAACAGATAATTGACATCAAGCACAAACATCGAAATTCGCGTGTATTCAATTAAGTCTTAGGGATACCGCCGTTCGTATTCGCCCTCATGTTGCAAAAATTGACCAATCCTAATTTCAAAATTTTGTAATCAGCGGGGGCTGGTGCACGTTAAATCTATCGCGTCCGTCTTTCTGTTTTCTATACAAATCTACACAGTTTGACCAATTCTCACCAAATTTGATACACTTATCCTTTCGAACCCTGCGAGAAACAGAGGCTACCTATTAACCCTCATTCTTTTTATTCTAGGTGTGCAGAAGTGATTAAAAACAAGTCGAAAATCCCATAGGCAAAGCATTGAGTATTATTGCGATTGCGATATAAAATTCAGATCATTTACCAGTATTGTTGAAAAAAATTTATTTAAAAAAAATTACCCTTATGTTGGCAAAATGTGGAAGTTTGGAGGTTTTCTCAGAAGTTTGCCTCGTCATCTGACCATGGTTCAAAAATTCATGTATTCTCGAATCTTTCCGTTCGGTTTGCTTCCCGGACCGTCGCCAATAGTGCGTTGCGTTTCTCTAGTGCTACATTAATAACTATCCACTTACATACCCATTATCATGGTGTGATTTCAGACTCGAGTGTTTCATAAATTACTATCTACAGGAATTTTTATTAATAAATTTGCCAATAAGTCTATTTCTATACATTTCCTAATACCTCACGTCTTTTTTAGCCTTTAGATTATCTCCAGAAATATTTACTTTCAAATATAACGTTTAGTTCCTTGCAACTCAAACAAATTTACCGAATTTTAAAAGTTCTCATAAAGAGACTGAACACATTTATCGAAATATTAGGTCGCACATGCGTCTCCGTTCTGAAGTACCTTATTTTTATAAATAAATGGAATATAAATAATAATTAATAAATGGTTGTATCCAGTAACGTCAATTTTGTTTCAAAATATACTTTTTTTACACCAAGTAAGCGAAATAAACACGTTTTCTTCGATAGAATATTTATCGCAAATGGCGCGAAATGAGTACTTGCGTCATTTCACGGTTATGTGTGCATAGTTGGACTTCGTTGCCGCAGCGGCGCCGCACGTTGAAAAATCAGATGTACGCACCGGGCCTAAGAACATAAAATATTTGGTGCTATTATGAAAAAGTCGGTCACTCTCTGACACCGTCATTCCGTTTTCCTGATTTTTAAGATCCATTCGCTTACATTTCAAGAATCCCTAAACTTATTAAGGGAGGGCCACATTAGAGAGTATTCAAAATATTAAACGACCCCCACATAATGAAGAGACATACATAAATTTACATTACTGTCAAGTGGTTTGAGGATGGCAAAAAAATTGGTTTAAGATTGTAGAATACCAAATTTTCGATTGATCAAATACTAATTCAAGGAAAATGTTATACAACTCGTCATATATTCCTCGAATTCAAATTTTTAGGGCTCACCGTATCAGTATATGTATGCAGCTTTTATCTGTAGCCACACTCGCTCCATGTTCCAGGTGAGAGTGGTAATACCTCTTTTCATAGTAAATCGAAGTATTGTGGACAGGGATGAGCTATGGTCATCATGAAGCTAAGATTTAAAACTACAAACAATGTTTTTATAGAAGAAACTTTTTTGCGCACACAGAGTAATAAGGTGAGGTAGCAATATAACTCAGATGGTAAAGAATGTGAAAGCATAGAAAGTCTTTTCACTAACACTTACTACTTTGGAAACAGATAATTAAATGGAACTATTTTCAAACAGCGAGTAGGTGAGTAAAAAATGTCAAGTCGCCGAAATCATCCCTGTATTTTAGAAATTGTTTTATCTTTTATGTAGAAGGCTTCAACTCTTTCACTATGTCTTCCTTACTTACATTAATGATATCTGCATTTGGGAATATGAATTTAACCGATCTGCTCCATAAGAACATTACAAGAACTTCATCTGCCTCGTAAACTTCTTTCCTGTCCTCAACCACTTTCCTAATGAAGTGTTTAACGTTGTTTTCAAGGACCCCTCCCCCCTTTACGACGACAAAAGTACCTGTACTTAGATGAATCTGATCACCCTGCACTCTTACTGCATGTGTTGTGGACACTTTTTCTTCTGCCATTCACACCACAAAATTTCACTGAAAATTGAAAATTGAATTTTCGAAATTTTTCATTTTAATTGTGGGTGTGGGGTGGGGGTAACAATTTATAAACAAAACACATACCTCCACTTCAGCTACAACATTTTTTTAGAAGCCTGATGCAATAACAGTATGACATTAGGTAACCTTAGAACCAGAAATATTGCCAAAACAAAAAAAATTACACATTATGTATCACTTTTTATATTCATTACTCAAAAAATTATTCTACACAGACGTCTTGGCAATAAATTAAGCTAACCTAAAAGTACCAAAAAAAGTGAAAAAAGTTATTTAGATAATTTTTTAGCACCAAATTCTCTTTGTCTCTCCGGCAACCCCTCGTAGACCAAGAGATAGAGCTCATTTTATTTACCCGAGTTTACCATAAACTTGGATTTGTGTTTAAGAATACCCATAACCCACCGTCTTCAAAAAGGGCTTTCTTAAGGTTGGCGAGTGGTGTGTGTGGGGGAGGGGGAGAGTAATGACGTCATCAATTTGGCTGCCGCGCCAACGTGTGACACTTTTCTTAAACCAACCTAGATTCTCAACGAAGCGTTGTAGAGCACTCTACTTTTTTTTAATTGCTCAAAATGAAATAACTATTATTTCATGTGATACTAATGCGTATTTCGTAAGTGTAATAGTTTTCTAGATATTCAGCCTTAAACGTACATTTTACGAGTTTTTGTTACAAAGTGAATGTTTAAAGCCCAACAACTGTAAAACCGTTATTAAATAAAAAACAGGCAACATTTATATTGTTTGCTAAAATTGTGGGGATTTGAAAAATCCTATAAAAATGGCTATGAATGCATAACATGATATTAAATGGTGGTTATTGTCTTACTCTTTAAGCCAAGAACTGCTTGAACAGCCCTCTGTGGCGGGGATCTTGAGTTAACACTGACCTCTCTGTTCTGTATTATAATCACAAAATCTAAATTACAAACAAATAAAATAAAAACATTTTATGTATATTTTGTCCATTGTGCGTATCTTCATAGTAGTACCTATGGACCTAAAATGCTTTTGCAATTCCTCTATCGTAATATTTATCTGCTAATAAATTAAAACTGATGCGATAAATCTTAATAGTAAGTTAATGTTAATGTAGTAAGTATAAATGATACGTAAGATCACATGCTATCTAGATAAGTGCTTGAATAGAGAAATAACATTTTTAAGAGGAAATGTCCCTCAAGCCCATCCCTCCTAACAGTAATTAGGGGAGCGCAATATCGGATGATCATAATTATTTAATTCTAAAATGGAAGATATAAGATCGTTTAGTTTTCTAGTCCTAAGATTCTTACTGTGTTAATGGCAGCATGAATTTACTAGCACACAGGTGCAAAGATGCTACTCATATTAGATGCTATACAGAAAGTGACTCCAATACTTTTGGTTTGCAGTAGAGCTAACTATGCTCGCTGAATGACTATGTACCTTCTGAACTTCCTAAATATTGACTCAGTGTGCCTGGTACAAAACAAGCCCTTTCTTAAGGTGACCTGTCTATAAAACGCTCTGAAAAATCTTTTCCTTGAGTTAATGTTTATATTGGTCTTGAACAAACAAACGGTGAACGCTGACGCAGCATCAAGATTAACTGGTATTACAGCGTTTGCCAACTTTGATTCAGCTAGGGCTATGTAAATGGAAACTAGATCATTGAGGAGCAAAATAGTACCAAGTTTGTTGGAGGACAGTGACTTATCCAGGAAACCAGACTAAACAGTACCTTCATGAGAGTCGGATCGTAAAAAACAACAAAGATGTTGGGTGGTGTAATATCTTCACTCAAGAGCTTTTCAGATCCTTTTAAAGAAATGGACAGAGAAACTCCTCTGAGAAGTATATCCAATGGACATGTTGTGGACGATAAAGTAAGTAAATATATCCTAAGTGCATACTTCAAAGGGATTTGAAAATTTTAAGACGTTGATTCAAAAAATGTTGAACTAATACGAAGAAAAATTGTTATGAACTGTGCTTTCTGTGTGTGCTTCTAAAACTATCCAAGTATCAGGTAAAAAAAACACCATGTCGTAAAATGTACCCGTGATCTTTTTGCAAGACTTCTCAATATTGCCTCTGAACAGAAGTGTGACATAAGGGATGTTTTGGCCTGTCCTCTTGCCCCTGTTCCCCTAGCTCTTTGACAAATGGATGGCCCCCTGAATAAAATCTGCAAATCAAAACTGATGCATAAGTTAGAAGAGCTTCAAAAAGAAGCTATCGTATCTTCTCGCTCCAGCTACTCTAGACACAATAGTCTTCGATGCCATGTTCATCCTGCACACCATTCGATTCCCGGATAACTATGGAGCTCTGGCAAACAACATTCTGGAATTAATCTGTAAAGGAAAAGGCTAGAGAAATTCACTTAGTGTTTGATGTCTATGACACTCCAACTATCAAGGATGCGGAAAATGACATTCGTAATGCTAAAACATTAGTGAGTGAAATAAAAGTGTTTGAACCTGAACAAAGAACTCCAAAAGAATCTTCAGTGGCTCTACGAAGTGAGTCGTTCAAGACATCTTTCACGAAGTTTTTATGCAAAGAATGGAGATCTTCCTAATTTTGCCACTTGCTAGGCAATAATACGTTATATAATGCTATAGGACAGACTTGTTACAAGTACTCATGTATAGGCGCCAACATGGACATAAATGAAGCGAAAGAACTTGCCTGCTAACACAATGAAGCAGATACGAGGATAATTTGGTATACTACACACACGGCTTGAAATGGTGAAGAGAAAAATGTTTTGGTGCGAGCAAACGATTAAGATATTTTAGTGTTAATGATCTATCACCAAAAGAATTGAAAGAATGCGCTTATGACTTGAATGTGGTGTATCTTCACAAATAACTCTAGAAGATGTATTAACGTCTCAAACAAAGCAAACGAAATAGGAAGTGAAATAGCTGACGGCCTGCCAGGCTTTCACTCCTTGACTGGTTCAGATTTTCAACGCTGCTTTTTCCAGGCAAAGTAAAATCAAACCATTTAACATTCATTCTCACAAAAAAGCATGGCTCATAAAAAAAACTATGGCTAAATTAGGAGACTGTCTTTTTTGGTAGAAAGAGAGAGAGAGAGAGAGAGAGAGACGAATAATTGCTGATTGATATAGAGACATTTGTGTGTGGTATGTATGGTCATCCTTCTTACTTCTCAGTATCATAAGTGAGACACAGTATTTTAAGAAAGAAAACGTCTCTTCTGCTAACAATTAAACCGTTGTCAAAACTTAGGCCTGTTGATAGTACTCTTTCTCCTCCGTCAAAAGCTGCTTTGGAACAAAAAGTCAAGCGGAGCAATGCTGTATCCTGAATGTGAAAACGTGCAAACCTCTAGAAAACATCAAACCATCCTGTCATGGAAGAAATTTAGAAAACGGGAAATACCAAGTTAGGGGGTATGAAGGGCCTATGTCACCTGATGTTATTACGCCTGAAAATGACGATACTTCTTCATGTGATGATCAAGTTGCTTTGAAAAGCAGTGACAGTAACACATACTCCGATGATGACAAATAAGGATAGTAGACAAAAATAAAACTACTTAAACAAGAACGCAATTGCTAATTTTAAATTTTTTCAGATTTAGTTGATTAGCAGATAAATAGTACGTTATAGAGTAATTATAAAAACATATTTATATTTTAGGTCCATTGGTACTACTGTGAATACACGAACAATAGACGAAATATACATAAAAATTTATTTTATTTGTTTGTAATTTAGTTTTTGTCATTATGATTATATTGACGACTTCATTACTTGGTCCCCCATTAATTGCCAACCTTAAGAAAAGCATTTCTGTAGACTGTATTTTATGTGTAAACTTAAGTACGTAACAAAGTTTATGATTAACTTGGGGTGAATACTAAAAGTGGTCTATATATCTCTTGGTCTATCAGGCCTGGGATTCCCAAAGTATGTGCCGCGGCATACTGGGATGCCACGTAGAGATATGAAGGGTGCCGCGAAGCGCCCATGATCTCTAATATAATCTATTGCAAAGCATAAGGAAAAAAAAGGTCACAAATCAAAAACCAGTTCACTCCCCAACTGTCGGAGGGCGCCACAGTTTCTGATTCGTCACAAAGCCCCGGTTTGTCAGTAGACACATCACGGCAAAGCACTTGCATCGAAATCGCTGAGTCATCCAGTGAATCTCGTCCTAGAATGTGTAATAAAGGTGGTTAACTACGTAAAAATAAGGCCACTTAGTCAGATTTTTCAAGAACACCATTCGAGGATTTGGGGGCCTTGTACATGTTCCATATATACTACTGCAGCTCGCGTTGGTTTTCACGCGTAGTACTATCTTGTACGTTTGAACTGCGAGAAAAAATTTGCAATTTCCTGAAAGAAAATTATTTTGAAAACGCCTTATGCTGAAACTGGCATACTTGTGCGACATATTTGAAAAAATAAATGCAATGAATGTTTCTCTGCAGGGCCGCAATATGCATATATTGAAGCTAATAGAGTGGATTTCAGCATTCAGGAAAACACACTACAGATGCGGAAAAGAAAAATAAATGATAATGAAGGCAAGGATTGCTTTCCTGTATTGCAGTAGTATATGGTTCGTAGGGGAGATAGGTTTCACATAGTTTCCTGACACTTTTCACTGTGCTACCACTCACCATTCCAAGTGCAAAACCTAGAAGGGTTCTCTTTCACTTTTCGACTGCATATCTGTGCGAAGCTGGGTTTTCAGCAGTTGCTATTATAAAGATAAAATATTGTTTGAAAATTAATGTCGCAAAAGAAAGGCGAGTAGTTGTATCAAGGTTAATTTCCCGATCCGAACAATTGTACAGTTGAGCAGCAGGCTCACCCGTCCCATTAAACACATACATATACCTCCAAGAGTATGTTGAAGGTAATTTTATTTGTTTCATTTATATTTTCATCTACCTATGTCTTCCTGTTAAGTACAATTAGTGTGAATTTTAAATACGAGTTGTATTAATTATATTTGTTCTTAACACATATTTCTCTAATTTCTTCTTCACAATCGTACAAATATGAAATATATATATATATATATATATATATATATATATATATATATATATATATATATATATATATATATATATATATATATATATACACTGCTGGTCACCGTAAATGCAACACCCTGAAGGAATCATGCAAATAATATGAAATTTACAACATGCATTAGCGGAGGTGAGATATGCAAATTATTAGAATTTCAGCGCAGACACACATCACGCGTGCCTGTGGCGCCACTTCAAAGCGCTATTTAAGGCTTGGAGATTTCGACGATTTCAAGTACGGCAATTGTGTTTTTCTTGTGGTTTTTTCAAAAAAACGATCAATTATGCCTCGTAGAAAACAGCGATCATCTTTTGATCAAGTATCCGAGTTCGACAGAGGAAGGATAGTGGCCTACCGAGATTGTGGATTATCTTTCAGGATAATCGGTAGTCGTGTTGGACGAAACCAAACAACTGTAATGCGGATATGTGATTGTTGGATGCAGGAGGGTACGACGGACCGACGTGTTCGATCGCATCCACCTCAGTGCACCACTTCACGTGATATTGTGCATATTGTGCGCATGGCAGTGACGGATCGCTCAGCCACATCACGAACCATAGCACAGCACATTCATCTGTAACGCATCATCCAGTGTCTGTGCGTACCATTCGACGCCGTTTACAGCATAGTGGTCTGTCCGCAATACGTCCATTGCTTCGTCTATCCTTGACGCTGAACCACAGACGTCTCCGCCGCCAATGGTACGATGAAAGAAGGATGTGGACGGCAGAATGGAATGAAATTGTCTTTACTGACGAGTCACGCTTCTGTCTGCAACACCACGATGGTCGGATTCGAGTCTGGAGACACCGTGGAGAGAGGATGCTGAACAGCTGCGTTATGCACCGCCACACTGGTCCTGCACCGGGTATTATGGTATGGGGCGGTATTGGATATCACTCTAGCACTCCTCTAGTACGCATTGCCGGTACTTTAAACAGCCAGCGCTACATCTCCGAGGTGTTGGAGCCAGTTGTCCTTCCTTACTTTCAGGGCTTGCCCGCAGCCATATTTCAACAGGATAATGCGCGACCACACGTGGCACGCATTGTCCAAGGGTCCTTCGTCAATCTCCAGATTGAATTGCTTCCCTGGCCAGCTCGCTTTCCGGATCTTTCGCCGATAGAAAACATGTGGTCCATGGTTGCTCAACGATTGACCCAGATTACATCCCCAGCTGCCACACCAGATCAACTTTGGCAACGTGTGGAAGCTGCTTGGTCTGCTGTACCCCAAGAACACAAAGTCTCTTTGAATCAATGCCGAGGCTTGTGGCAGCGGTGATCTCCAACAATGGCGGCTCCTCTGGCTACTGATTTTGGCAGGAACCATACTTCACAGAAGTCTATAAATTTAATCATTTGATACTTGGTCAACATGTTATCTACAAAATAAATTTTGTTGTGATATCTCTTGTCTTTCTTGGTGTTGCAATTTGGGTGGCTAGCAGTGTGTGTGTATATATATATATATATATACGTTTCTGATCTAAGTCAAAGATGTGTGGGTTTCGGAACAATTTACGTTGTTTTCATATTCCTGTTAATATTATCTGTATAATTGTAACATTTATTCCTCATGTTTGGGAAGGGATTGAATCATAAAAACACCGGGGAATAAATGAAGGGAGCCTGTCGAAGACTAGAAATTGTCGCCCTGTCTCCTGATACAGTGGCTTAAAGAACGATGCTAAATGACATTACATATTTGGCTATTTGTATTATCTGTTTGTGATACTTAAGTTTTTTGGGGTAAAAGAGGGCCCTAACTGTAAAAATATTCGTGGAGGGGCAAGGGTGTCAGATCCATAGAAGTTAATGCTTTTAATTCGAGCAGGGTGGGGTTTGAAAATTAGAATTCCTTCTTTAACAATGAAATCTGTATTAAAAAAGCGTTGCCGCCGCCGCATGATTGAAAAATCGCTTTTTTGTGCTTGATTCAGACGGTTTTTCGAGAAAGAACGGATTAGAAAATTACGAAATTAACATGGTTTGTTCTTCAACGTGTTCACTGGACAATTTTGAAGATTTTTTTCCGATGCGGCTATTAGTTTAGGGTTTATTAAGTGACAAAATTGAAAATGCAAAATTTCTAACGCGAGTGAATAAAAGACGTACAAATTTACAGTCTTCAGTCGTGATTTTTTTAGAGCACCTCTAAACGTAAATTTTTGCAGCTCGTCGAGTTTTTTTAGAACTTTCAATTCGGTTCCTGATAATATTTTTTTGAAATTCGGAAAAAAGCAGGACATTTTCGTTACTTTTTTGTTCTGTCATATATCTATATTTTATTGCTATTAGTTTTTAAATTTGAAAATATTAGAATGTACTCTTTCTTACGGTACAATTATTTTTGAAATTGGTTTATAAATTTCGATACGATCAAAAGTTGGTCATACAAATTTCGTACTTTTTAGATCGTAGAACGATAGCGTTCATTCTTATTCACGAAAATTAAGGTTACTTTTTCTGACTAACGGCAGATGCGCTTGAAACTCGCTGTAACTTCATGCTCGTTTTTTCGCTCGATTCTCAGACGGTTTGCCGATTAAGTACAGATCAGACTATTACGAAATTAACATGGTTTATTCAAAATTGTACAGGTAACAAGATGGAGATGGTTTTTTTTATTGATGTAGCTATTAGAGTTTAGGGTGCATTAAGTGTTTAAGTAAAAAAAAAAAAGCGAAATCACTTGTGACTGGAGTGTTGGTTTGCGAAGCAAACTAAATGGGATTGCGTAGCAATCACCGGGGGTTGGCAAGCGTTAGCGAGCAGGGGCGGAGCCCTCGCTGTGACGTCATGGACCGGAAAGTCAAATCAGGATTATACGAATTATTTAGATAGTTTCGTCGTCGCACACAGTAGATTGACTGTGAAAAGAGTGTTGGTTTGCGAATCAAACCAAACGGGATTTGGTAACCCCGGGGTTGGCAAACAGGGAGCTGGTTCCCCTAGTAAATAAAAAAAAATAACACAAATAGAAACGTTCCTGAATAAAAAAAAGACAAATTTAGCCATTTTCTGCCTTGGATTATCCCGCCAAAGTTCTCAATGAAGGACCATGACGTTTCTAACACAATTTTTACCTGTTATTTGAAAAATTTTAGAAATTTTTCTTTAGTTATTAATTTCCAACATGTCCAAGGGTCGGGTAATAGATATGATCAGCCGTAGGTTGTCTGGAGACTCCTTTTATAGGAAGTAAACATGAAAAGCACTATCAGCAAGGAGACACTCATCCTACAGTATGTTCTGCAGATAGCCCAGACGCATTATTAAGGGATATAAAACCCGGCAATGATCTGATGATGATGGGAGGGAGCTTATGAAACTGAATATGTTAACCTCGGGTGAGACGTTAGTCATGCATGTATAGTCAGCCAGGGGCCCATCGTAGGGACATCATGGGACTTTGCCGCAGTTAACAATGAAGGAAGTGCATTAGGCACATTAAATAATCACTCTTCGTTCTATTTAATAAATGCTCTTGATAAGCCAGCAGAGGGGAAAAATACTTTTTTTTTTACTATATGATGTGACGATCCGCTACATACCGTTGAAATTTTATTTCTTCTAAGGTGTTTAGCACTTTGCTTTGAATGAGGGGTGATGTAGATATTATATAAAAATTACTAATTCAACATTATCAGTTAGGACTTATTTGTTGCAATGTTGGAAAATTGTTATTGAAGGATTGAATTTGCACGTTTATAGCGGTTGTGAATTACTCAACTATTAGAATAAATATGAGGCTATTAAAAAACAGATCGAGAACTAGAGTTTCTACAGACTGTCCTAAATAGGGTTGGTTAGTTCAGGTCAATTTCGGGCGTTATTGCTATACGACTTAAATAAGGGATGAAAACTAAACTAAATATATATCGCAGTTATTTGAATAATGAAATAATGGAAGCCGAACTGAGAAGGTGTGGTTATAATGATAAACCATAATCCGTTTTATGGTCTGGTACGAACCGTGACATTAGTTTCTAATTTTTTTATTCCTAACTTTTTCCTAATTTCCTATTCCTAATTTTTTCCTAATTTCCTATTCCTAATTTGATTTATTTCTAATTTTTTTATTGTTATTTTATTTTTGAGTCCATATGAGATGTCATCAAAAGGTATCCTGACTGGTTTTCAAAAATACCAAACAATAGAGACTTGAAGCTTAATCTTCTCTAGTAGAGTACTCTTCATAATCCAAAAAACTATTTCAGAGATCAACGTAAAATTTTTTTTTGAAGTCATTTTTATAAGAAGCGAATAGCTGCCTCGTCTCATTTTATTGTGTAGCCAAACTGGCTTGAAATCTTGACGCATTTAAGTAATCTTTTTATATTAGTGGTAGAAAAAAGGTTGAAGGAAGTTATATCTAACGAATGATGAGTCTGTCGGACCTAGTATTAGTAAAAATTGTTGTGATATATTTGTATAAGCTGCGCGTTATCATGGTTGGAATTGTCATTAACGTCACTCTTAAGTAGTACTGATCTTTTGGTATGAGCTACGTTTTCAAAATACTGTAATTTTTCTAGTTAGCACTCCTTGTTGATTGTCTGGTTCGATGATGCACCACTTGATAGAAATTATCATCTTGACATTGTTGATGTTTTTGGGCCTGAAATATTTTTGGTGCTCTAATATGTGAAAACTATGCCTTAATTTTGTGGTCATATCTAAAGACCAACAATTCTTCATTTTTCCTGATTGTTTTTTATTTATTCCATCGTTTTTGGCACACAAAAGTACGTCTCGAACAGTTTAAAACGATATTTTCTTTCATCCGAGAGCAATATTAGTACGTATAACTTTAGCTGACATATGTATTATATTCTCTAAGCTGAAACTAAAGCTAAAGTTCTAGTATAACATAAAAATATATTTTGACGATTTTCTAGTACAACTCTGCTTATACACTTGATATTGTTTTCACTTTTTCTAGCTATGTGATTTCTCTATCAATCCCAAAACATTCAAATGTCTTTCTCATTCACAAACTGTGTGACTCATACAAATTGTCACAGATACTTTCTGTATGTATCTTTGCAAGTTTCACGGTTTTGAGAAAATTTGATGCGGATTCCACCATTGAGTTTTTGTGACACAAGAAACCCGACCAACACGTTCTCAAACGCAGCAACAAGTTATATCAGGAAAAACCCAAAGGGGCGAAAACCCAATGACGTAATTCATGATACGTGGGTGACAGGTTCCTAGATTCCTTGGTACCAAACCAATTCCTTCTATGTTGAGCGGTTCCAAAGTTGTGATCAGTACAGATTCTTTTTTACGAGACCTCGTATTTATTCTTATTGTGAGCTTGATCTCTAGGATCCATTTACACACCGCTTAAATTAGGAGCATGCAGAAAAAAGATTTTGCACGCAGATTAGAGGATGTTGTGGAACAGGAGAAATCGAATCTGCATTACCACCTCCATATAATCTACTTGTCTGATAAGCGTGGGGATCGACACTAGAGCAAAGACCGTTCTCGAGGTATGAACTGTCCCCGGCAAACCTCAGCAAGCCAACCTCCTCTTCTCAAAAACACGGCATACCACCTCAATTAAAAATGTCTTTAAGTTTAAAATATTCTTAAGGGACTGTTTAAAAAAAAAGACGTGAAGAGCCTGTTACAAATTGCGTAGTTTGATCATAATGAAATTTATACTGAGTGCTGTTGATCACTAAATAGTTTATTAAGGTTTTATTGAAAATTTTCTATCACCTTGGTTTAAACTTGGCAGCTCCATCTTTCTCTGACGACATGCAAGTACACGCTTAGGAAGTCTCGACAAAACCTTAAGTTCCAACTCTGTTATTGTTATTAGAATATTTTCAAAATGAGATGGTCCGAAGGAAAATGTTTTCGAAGAAAAAGGATACTAATCTGAAAAGGAACATGAAAGTTTTAAGTACATTAAAATAATAAGCTAAGAAAGTAATAAGCTACATTAATGTTACCACCAAATACATGAAGTAACTAGTGCACCTCTTATGCACTGCTTATAGTTTCGATTTCTTTTATAATGTAAAACCTAATTAAGATAGGGTGCTGTTTCTTTAAGAAAATAATTAGATTTTTCAATTTTTTATGGTGATTGAAGTTAAGTGACACGGGCACTATGCATCTAGCAAGTTGATTCTTCATTGTTTCAAAAGCAAAATTTTAGAAACTGAAATAAATCTAATATGCGGATTCTTGCTTTGAAAATTCATCAGTGAGTGCGCTTTAAAATGAGAAGCTTTTGTGAAAACTAGTTTTTGAACTTTACAACCCTGAAGAGTTGAATATATAAATAAATTATTTATTATAACACAGAGCAAATTATTCTTATTCGCTAACGCAACAGCAGCAGACTTGTTGAAGTTACTCCTACTCATATTGTCATCTGTCAAAACGAAAACTATCAGTCATACTTTGGCATTTTCTCGTCAAAATTTATTTATGCACGGATTTTCCCTAGGCTTGTAACAATGAATAATGGTGTATCGTTGCCTCTCAATAACAGCAAACAAGCAAAAACCTTGTAAACCACCTCACAGCAAGGACATTCACTTACGTATGCAGCGTTTTCCATTCGCATTTCACTTAAATTTGTAGCAATTAACTTTCCCCAAAGATACTAAATCATCTAAATTCGTAAATAGGTTAACCGGAGTAGTAATAATTGAAATTTCCGCTTCATATGGTCACGTGGTCGGACTTGTGTAGGTCAAAGCCTTCAAGGTGTATAGTGCTACTTGGCAAATATTTCACGTAAAACAGAAAACTAAGCTTTCGAAAGAGCCTAAGATCAGAGTAATTCCCGCGGCTCAAAATGGTTATGTTGTCAAGATTTTCGCTCACGATATCATGACTACCATACAAGTAAGATTTTTTCACAATCAACTCAAGTTACTTTTGGTAATTCTTTCTTATTGATATAAATTCTGAAATTGTGATTCCAAAGAAATGTAATTTTCCGACTTTTTACGAATGATCAAAGGAAGGAAGTGATTATTTTTGTCAATCCGTTGTTGCATTCACCATTGTTTTGATGTTTTTCGTTCCATGAGATTTTGATGTATATACGTTACTTTTTCCCCCTCTACTTGGTTAATAAATAAAAAGCCCTTTAACGCAGTTTGTAGAAAGGCATGTTTGAAAATAAGTCGTACGATGGAAATTTATGCTTAAATTGCACCGACATGCAAAATACATTTTAAGTAAAAATAGAATCTTAGAAATCCCTAAAGTTCTTATTTGGGCAATGCGATGATTTCAAGCTTGACAGTAAATAACAATACTAGTACTTAAGAAATCGTTATTTGTAAGAGTAGCTCCTACTTTATACTCAGACTTTATAAGTTGAAATAAAATTTTTTTTTTCTGTTTGTTCAATACCAGCAAATGGATTACCTCAAACGAGCAAAAATATTTGTCACTATTGTAGTGAAACGTACTTTTCTTTCAAATATACTTTTTTATGCAAAGCATTAAAAAAAGTATGTGAACTGTAACTACTTTTTAAATCGTTCCTCTCCCCTCCATTAAATATTTAAAAAGCTATTACAAAATCATGTTAATTTGGCTACTTGTAACTATCAATTGGCGCATGTTTGGTAGTTAAATTTATGTCAAACTGAAGCAATACAAGGGGCTGTTGGGGACGGTCCGGGGAGAACACCCCGTAATTTTGAGCCAAGGTCAGACGACATAGTGCATGTTTGTATTTGCATGTTGCTGCAATTTTTATGCACCTTTTTACTTTTAATTAATTTTCTACAGTTTTGGAAAAACTTGCTTGTGTTAATTATGATTACGTTGGTTGACATGCACTTAAAATGTTGCTTCATTTCATTTTAATGATAGTCATGATATTTAAGAAATTAAAAGAACTTTTCAAAAAATCGTATCAGTTAATATCAAGATCATTCAACATTATTGATAAACATTTAGGTTTGGTTTCTCGCTTTGCGGTCCTTCTTGCTATTCAGAGCTAATTATACCGGAACCTATGGTTAGAATGGATTCAGAACTCTAATGAACATCCATGCGTAGATCGACCAAGGGTCAATAAAAACACTATAAGCATTTGTTATCCAGACATCTTTCGAATCTTCCCAAGATTTGAAAATATATGAACAGCAGCATCATAAAAAGTGATGCTGTTTTTCAGTATTTTGAGGGACAAAGATAACATTTACCTCCCGAAATTTCTAAATCCTCCTACTGAGGTAGGTAATTTTAATTAACGTCGTACTAGAACGACACAACGAGCTGTAGACGACGGTCCGGGATCAATCCTCTAACGGAAAGATCCGATAACAACACCACGTAATTTTAAAACACGGTCAGATGACGAGGCAACATCTGAACTGGCACCCCACTCTCCAAACTTCCACACCCATCTAACGTGAGGACTAACGGCCACGACACATTTAAGGTGCACAAGCCACCTCTACACCATACGCTTACAAATATCTATGCCCTGACCCCGGATTCGAACCAGGAACCTTCCGATCCAGAGGCCGGTTGGTCTGCTCTCCTATTGAGGAGGAATTTTAAACTTATAAAAATGATCTATGCATTCGATTCTCACAAGTTAAAATAGATTGAGCCACGTTTCCTTTCTTTTGTTGCACACAAGAATATAATTTTTTTTTATGGGGGGAGGATGTAAATTTTCGTGGTCCTTCATGTTTAGTCTGATATTCACGAAAATATTATTCCGTCATCTAAAAAAAGAAAGTATTTGAAGAGAATGATAATATTCTCTTCAAGAATAGTGATTACGAGCACTCAGAAGAACGAAGAATATTTCACGCATTTATTGACGTCACAAAGAGTATCTCTTGTCACGGCGACAATAGCGGGAAATCAAGAGAGGGAAAAAAGGCTCCAAGAACTAAGAACTCTTCCCTCCTTTTGGATCTAATTAGGTCAAGTACCAAATGACCCAAGCATGGAAAACGTTTAGCTCGAAACTTTCTCTTCTTATCTAGACACCATCATACAACTAGCTACTTAATAAACAGGACACGTTGGAAGGTACTCCTAGAAGACGGTTATCATTGAGAGGGAAGTCTAGTGGTTTAGCTTGCTTCATACTTAAATATTGTAATACGCTTTTAAAACTTCCTTGTTTTTTGCATAATCATATTTCCTTTCATTCGACATATACATCGTAATGTCACAAGAAAACGCGACTTGTCAACGATCTTCAAAGTTTTACTTTTCATTAGACGACTGCTGATGAAATGTGGGGTTATATGCGAGATATACTAAAAACATTGTTCAATCGATGCTTATTTTACACTTCGAGCACAAAAAGTAAAAAGCCATACAATTCGGTAATTTCATAATTATTTTTACCAAAAATGTTTTTGTCGAAAGATAACGGCAGATTAAAAGGAACATAATACTTATTTACATATTTTTCCATCAGCTAATTTATTAATAAATGTTCAATGACAAGTGATAGTTTATTTACTCGAAAAGCATATTCTTAAATTAAAATCTTTGAATGAATATTTTCAAATATTGGGTCATCCGGAAAGTTCTGCGGTTTATTTATGATAAATACCATCGAAGCAGTATAAAAGCAAAAGAAAATGTTATTGAATTACATCAGCACCATTTTGTTCTATGGCTTTTTGCCCTCTTACTCGCAGCTGGAATTAAAAAAAAAAATTAGGCTTATTTGTAAAGAAGTTATCAAGGTGCTGTTTGCCAGTCTCCAAAGAATTGAACTCCAGGCCGTTCAGAGAATTTTGAAGTGACCTGAAGAGGTGAAAATTTGAGAGGTAATATGGGGAGTGACACAAAACATATCAGTCATACTCAATAAGTCTTTGTCTGATATTGAGCAAAATGTGGGGCCCCCTATTGTCATGCTGGAAGACAACACCTCGACGATTGGTCAGTTCTGGCGGCTTTGCTTCGATTTCTGCTTTTAATACTGCCATTTGAGAACAGTATTTTTCCGAATTCATTGTCTGATTTTGTGGCAACAATTCATGATGAACTATTCCTTTGTAAGCCCATCATACACAAGTCATTACTTTTGTGATACAGCCCCCCTCTCGATGTTACTTAGGGAGGTTCATTTGGCATACCCCATGATCTTTTTCTTGTAACATTATTGTATAGTATCCACTTCTCATCTCCAGTAATAAGCCGTTTCAAAAAAGGAGTTTCTACATTTCGTTTCAGCAGAGAATTGCATGACGAAATTCGAGCAAGCATATTATTCTGTGTTAAAGTATGGGGTACTCATATTATCGTAGCGGCTTACATACCCAGTGTTCTTCAAATGGTCATGAACTGTACTTTTTGGAATATTTAGTTTGCGTAATAGTTCCTGAACTGTGTAACGTGGATTTTCAGCGATAGCATCTTTTAATAGGTCCTGGTTTACAGAGGATGGTCGTCCAGAGCGGGCATCATCTTCGAGGTTGAAATTTCAGCGCCTAAATTTATCAAACCATCTTCGAACTGTCTCATCAGAAACAGCATTTTGTCCATATACAGCACACATTTTACGAGCAGTCTGACTAGCATTTTTTCTTTACTAAAATAAAAGAGCATAACATGACGGAAATGAACTTTCTGGTTCTCCATTCTTAGCACTGCAGTGAAACAAATATTATGACACAACACACGCTAGAATTATGCAGTGAAAGCAGAAAAGACCGAATTTACACATCTGGCTTTAATCAAGCTCACTCATCAGCGGTAGCAAAATAATAACAAAGCGCGCTTCGATTTGAAAAACCGCAGAATTTCCCGGATGACACAATATATAACCTAATATTGCGTTTGTCAATACTTCTGCATTTGTTAATTAACTATTCCACCCAATTTTATACTGTTAATCATACTAACCCCGCGGAAAGAACTTTTAACTAATTGTTTTAAACTGCAGTCATAACACTTGTGAGTGGTTTCTAGATTTTTATTTTCATCTATTCACATGGACGACTTTCAACTTATTTCATGTCATGCAGATCTTTTATGTTTATCATTACATAAATATGGGTTAGTTGAATAATTATGCTAGACCTTGTAGTAAATTATTTCAACGTCTGCACTGAATAGACTCCAGACACCATTTATGGTCGTACGTAAATAACTATAGCTGAAGTTTATTCATTCGTCATTGCAAGCGTATCATGGACGTATGCACGCCACATGATACTTTTACAATGACGTCAAAAACTAAGCATAATTTTTAACTACCTTTCTAAGCAAAGTATGTTATTTTAACAAAATTTTGTTTGAAGACGAACTTATTTCAAATTTTCTGGGATGATTTCTTACATGTTTGTGAAAAAGCAATCTGAAAATGATACTTCAAAGGCAACAAAAGAAAACAGTTCGATGTTCAATATAATATAGGCATGTTTAATAGAAACGTCTATTATAAACACATTGATCAATTTTGATTTTTTAATTTAAGTACATTTAATTACAATTTAAGTAGCATTATTTTCTTTCAGATATTTTGGTTCCTCACAGTATGCTTAACAGGGGTGTTTGCACAATGTTTCAGAGACAAGGATTTCGTTCCAACGAAACAAAAACTGATATCCGGCATGGATGACTTTTTCGGAGCTTCAACACGCTTCAGCATTCGACTACTACACGCTCTGAATACGACTAAAGACACATTTTTCAGTCCCTTCAGTATATGGTCATCTTTGATTTTAATGTACCTCGGATCGAAAGGTACGACAGAAAGGGAGTTAGAGGCAGTACTCGGAATTCATGGAATGGACAAGAACACAGTAGCACACAGGTACCACTCCTTAAAATCTGGATTTTCACTAAAGTTGCAATCATCATCTTCATCGGTTAGTTTGGTGAATAGCTTATTTTTCCAGAAGGGAATCAAAATTCGCAACTGTCTAACTCCGTTCGTGAAGGGTGATTTGGCTTATGTGGATTTCCATCAAAATCCAGAACTAGCTCGCATTGCTATCAACTTTCTGATACAGATACAAACGAGAGACAAAATTAAGGACATTTTGCCACCGAACAGCATACAAAGCTTCACGGAATTCATAGCAACCAGCACGATGTACTTCAAAGGCGCCTGGCTCCAGCCTTTCTCACCGCAATCGACAAAGCCTGGATTGTTCTTCACGTCTCACTTTGAATACGCGCTGGTGGACATGATGGTCACACGGGACACATTCCCTTTTGCAATTAGCGACGAACTGCAATGCAGCGCCATTGAAATGCCATACGCTGGAAGGTCTTTGACAATGGTTTTAATGCTCCCAAACAACAAAGCTCACGGTGTGCAGATTCTCGCAAGCTCACTGACACTTTCAAGGCTAAACAATCTGACCGAGGACATGTTTCCTAGAGAAACAGTAGTGGTACTTCCGAAATTTCAACTGG
Organism: Metellina segmentata; assembly: GCA_947359465.1. NCBI lineage: Eukaryota > Metazoa > Arthropoda > Arachnida > Araneae > Tetragnathidae > Metellina > Metellina segmentata. Next base: position 56,203,859 of record OX375874.1, read on the forward strand.
AAGACAGTTTCCAACTATCGCCTACGCTCTTAAAAATGGGATTAAGGGACTTGGCTACGGGTTCCGTGGATCTCAGCGGATTCAGTACTGACCGAATGCTAGAAGTCAACGAGGTTTATCATAAATCAAAGATTTCAGTAGACGAACAGGGTACAGAAGCAACAGCGGCAACTGCTTCTGCTTTTTCAAGACATTCACGGCCAACCAGGATTGTTAATTTCGTAGTAGACAGACCATTTATATTTTTCATTCGTGAAAATCATTCTCGTAGCATATTTTTTATGGGTGTTGTTCGTCATCCCAGGTACTCACCACCAATAGGATAATATGGGTTTCAAAAGTAGTTTAGTCACAACATCTAATTGCACAAACTAACTGAATATGCTCCTTTAGATAATTGTACATATAAATTTATTCAGAAATTATTTATATTATTGAAATATTTTGAAGAACTCGTTACAGGATTAACTTTTTCACATTAAGAGGTAATCTATTGCATTCTGCATTTTCCAATCATGAAAACAGTCCTAGTAATAAATAAAATTTAAGGTTTCTAAAGAGAAAGAGCAAACTATTTTTAACACAGGTTTATGTCCAAGTCAAATAATGTATATAAAGCGAAATGATTTAGACAGACCAACTTAAGACAAAGTTGGAAAGTTTTAAAATGGACTGAACACACTGATTGTATTATAAAGAAAATAATCTTTTAAACAATTAAGTTTAAACTAATATCAACTATATTCTATTATTTATCATTTAAAAAGCATTCTATAGGGATTTACAAATAAAGTTATAAGAAATTTTTCTTACATTAATTCTATTTTTTGACAAACTAGGGAAACAAAACTAGGGAAATGTTCTATATTTTGGTAATGTTTTAGAACAATGCCAGCTTAAAAGTCAATGTATATTTTATCTAGAAGTGCAAATTTATTGCACTAAAATTTGAAGCCAACTATTTTTTCAAAAGATATTCAGGTTTTGCTATATGTCAATATACATAATGGAAAATTTTGGTTTTTTTTCCTCGTTTATTTCTTTTAAATAAGAAGTGAAAAGTATTTTTACCAGATTAATGTAATAAATTTTACTGTTTTCTTTGTATAACTTAAATAATTAGAAATATTAAAACTTCATCCCATATTGAAATGCATTGTTATATTGTATTGATATGAAATATTCAAATTGATATGAAATCAAGTACATTTCATAAGTGTTCGTTTTAAACAAATCTTTCCTTTTCAAATAATTTTTGTCTCTTCACATCAAAATATACATTTTCTCACTGAAGTTTCAAGATTAACTTGAATTAATTTGGTTATTTCATCAATACCAGTTTTTTCCAAGGGAAATGATAGGACAATTGTAAAGATAAATATTGCAGAAAAATAGAAAATTTTAATTTTAAAAGAAAAATATAGGTAGTAAAAATGAATATTGCAGGAAGTCTTTTGTAGAAAGAAAACAAAGAAAATAAACCCTTTAATAAATTTATAATTATAAAAAGTAATTTGCAATTTTAGATTGAATTTTGAAATTAATTACACAATTCATAGAAATTAGGTATTGATTAAGAAGACATCAGCTTTTCCAATATTTAGTTTTTAATAAGGTGGATTAATGGCAATACACTTACACATCCTACTATGTTTTCAACGTGTGATTTATAGCATGTTTTATGTATATTTCTGATCTTCACTGCACATATAAACGATATACAGAATGAAGATGTGCTAAAGTCAAAGTGGACAAAATTCCTACAACTTGGAACTTTTGGGTCTGTCAAATCAATAATTCTAATTAACACAACATTTTGGTAATGGGTTTGTTGATTGCTGAATATATTAGCTTTATAGACTTAAAATTTAAAGACAAAATTGAATTGTTTATACACTTTTCAAGTTTTATTAATCAATTTTATTAAAATATGGATAAGTTATGGTAAGTTAAAAACTCATTAACTAATTTAAACCTAATAAAAAAAAAACTGCAATCACAACTCTAAAAAATATACAAATTTCTTTTGATTAAAATTTTTCTAAACACATAGTCTTAATAATTAGTAATATTTTAAAATAACCCGATTATTAAAATATAGTCCGAATATTTAAAGTACTTGTTTGAGTGATTTTGCTAATTTAGACTTACATGTACTGTTTACATGACAAAACAGGATTAAATTGGCAGAGTGGAATAACAACAGTTTTGCCATCTGAACAGAAAATTTTCACAGATGGTAGGTTTATTAAGAGCATTTAGACTGCAAAGTTAACTAAAAATTAACAACTTTAGAAGTTGTGATTTTCTTACTATGGCAAGATAATTTTATTCATACACATTTTTAATTAGATAATAATTATTTTGAAAATGTTAAATTTTTAAGAATATGATTTGAAGGAAAACATTGCATTTTTGAGAACTTTGGACAAAAATATTTTAATAAGTACAAGGATTAACCAAAAAATTAGAACGATTACAAATTTTCAAAAATAATAAGCATTTAAAAAATTATATACTTCCTAAGTATGGCCTATGTTTAAACTATTTTTCTATATAATCACTAAGTTAAAACATTTATTGTCGCATGGCACAAGGTTTTGCATACTTTCATCAAAGTCAGCTGCCAATCCATTTAGCTACTCAAGGTGTTTTTTTGACTGTTTGGACATTGTTTAAGTGTGTATCACCCCAAATTAGCTCATTTTGGTAAAAAGATGGAAGTCACTTGGTTCAAGATTTGGACTTGCATGGCGTGAGTTCGAATACTTCCCATCTGAAACCATCAAGTTCACATGTTCTCATTGCAGCCTGAGGATCTACAGTGCTGTGAAAAAGTTATAATTAGATAACATTTACACTTCCCTTGTAAAATGGCCATGATGGCGGTTTTGAATGGATCACAGCCATTTCTTAAGGGTCAAGCTGTTAGAAGCAGCATTGATTGTTTCACCATGAGGCATGAATTCACACAGTAAGATCACATGACAATCCCCCAAAATGCAGCCATAACTGAGTTGATAGTGTTTGCTTGGCTTTTTTAAGGTTGTAAGATGACTGAGGACACCACTCAAGAGATTGACATTTTGTCTCAGGAGTAAAGTGGGAAACACACCTTTCATTACCAGTCACAATGTGGTTCAATGGGTAATCACCATCTTTGTGGTATAGTTTAAGAAATGTCAGTTAGTCCTTTTGTGATTATGTCAGTATATGTGGGACCAATCGAGCAAACATTTTACAGTAACCCAAGTGCAAGTTACAACTTTATGCAAGTGATTGTGACAAAGCAGAAATTTCAAGGTTAAGTTCATACAAACTGAATCACTGATTTGGTTTGACTAGTTCATCAATACCTTGGTAACAAGTGATGAGTGCCCTGAGCGTTCTTCGTCATGAATGTTTGTTCTAACATAATTGAACAAACACCATTTTCTAACATTTCCATCAGATATTTAATTTTCTTCATAAAGTGCAACAGCCTGACAATGAATTTCTACTACAGACATTTTGTGTTTAAAAATCATAACAGCACAAACTTTAAATTTGGCAGCATTCTCAATTTTCAGATTCATTACAAATTAGCTACTCACTTTTACCGCAACACAATAAAATAACCTGCCACAACACTACCAGAATAGCTACTGATACTGGTTAACCTTGAATGAAAGCAGAGCAATGACCTGCATGAACAATTCTTTCTATCTGGATGACCTTCGTACAAAAAATTTATGCAGAGCTAGAATCACCACTGAAATTTCAAAATGTCATAATAATCTAGAAAGAAAGTTAATTAGATCAGGAATGAATGGCTCAGACCGTTTATTTTGTACACAATTTGAATCTAATTTATTTTATACAGAAGTAAAACACCTGAACCTAACATCCCTCATTGATGCTTACTGAATTGTTTTAACATTCAAAATTCTGTCTTTACATTTTATGTTAATTTTCAGTGTGTAATTTAATATCATAACTATCTCGAATGCTGCATAATATGAACAGCTAGTGTAAACCATACTGATTTTAAAAGGCTGCTAGTTTTTATATTTATATAAAAGTATTCCTTTCATAAAAACAAAACATTTCTCTTCAAATACTTTCAGTAATCAAATATAATTTCCATAATCAAACTAAACATGAAAAATGCACAAAATAGAGTTTTCGTAAAAATTTAAATGATCTTTAATAGTGAGCAATACAAAATTAGTACATTTTTTGCTATTTACAAGAAACAGTGAGGCACTTCAATATGAAAGATATAGGTACATGACAAAAAAATTAATTAAGTATTACATCATGACAGCCAAAACAAAAATTTACAATTCAACAATTTTTCTTTCATGTGCTTCAATCAAAATTTGTACCATCACCAGAATCAAAAGGACTTGACAGCCTGCATTCTTTGATTAACACATTACAGGTGAACAATCCTCATAATCCTTATCACTTATGTCTTTTTCTAAACAGCAAACCTAGAGCAGCACTTGCTGCAAAAGTTCCTACAGCAATGGCAGCAGCACCACCTAACACTGCCGCAGCTCCAAATATTGCCATGCCAGTCACACCATCTATAATAAAAATACTAATGTTGTGGGAAATGTTTTGTATCTCTACTCTTCATTGAATACTTGATGTTTATTAATAAGAGTTCCACTATCTAATAATATAATTTTAAAATTGGAAAGGAGAATAAAACTTGGACTTGAATGAACAAAATTGTAGATGAAAATGAAATTTAATATCAATACCAAATTTATAATATACTGAATATTGATACAAGACAAAGTTAATAAAAGAAAAAATACATCAAATCATAGGATATTTGGTTACATGGATGATAAGGTTAAGAATTTGTTATCTTCATTAAATTTCCACTGTTTTGTTAACTGTTTTTACTGAACTTTTAGTATTTTTATAAATTTTAATTAATCTGAATGTACAGAAAAAATATTAAATTTTTAGATTAATATTTTTAATTTACTTTGAAAACCGAAAGCTTTCCTTTTACTTGAAGGTCTTTGCTCGAAATGTATAAAGTGGAAAGATTTATAAAACAAAATAATTGAATAAAAATTTAAGAGCACAGTAAAATGATTATGACATTATTTTATTGTAAATTTCAAAAACTGTAGACATCCAATTTTTTTTCTCATATAGATATTAGAAACTTGCAAATAATTGTGAGAAAAGGAACCTCGTGTGAACATATGGCTTTCTATATTCTTTTATAAATGGTAAAGTGTTTAAGAACTCTAGTAATGGGTCAGATATAAGAATAACTAAATAATCAAACTATTGTCTCCATATAACAGGATAACATTTGCATACAACCTATCATTTTCAAAAGTAATGAAGTCTAGTAAATTCGAGTCTGTAAATTTTAGTTTGAAAAGTAAGTTTACGAAGAGTAAAAAAGCATCAGTATAAAAGTATTGAACTGACACACTCAACATATAAGAGATGAAATTTTGATGAATAAATGTAAGCACTATCAACAAATGTGTAGATCTATATATACACTACCCTACAATAATGGACCAGACGCCAGTGGATTTGCATAAAATCCAACTACTTGTTTGGGTGTGTTTTTCATGGTATGGCCTGGGACCTTTGCATGTTGTTCCTGGTTAATTGAATGCCGACAGCTACATGAAAATTTTGGACAACCAGGTTGTTCCTACGCTCTGGAAATTTAATAGAATGGACGAATGTTACTTCCAGGATGACAACGCTCCATGTCATGTAGCAGCCTTTGTCAAGCAGTGGTAGCAAGATATGGATGTAAAACATCTTCCCTGGCCTGTTCTGAGTCCCAAACTAAACCCTATAGAACATTTGTGGGACTAGTTAGAGCCACGCTTACGGACCAAGGAACCACATCTGAAATCTACAGCTGAGCCGCCGAGATTCTTGCAGCAGGAATGGACACAAATACCCATAGCTGTGAATCAAAACCTTGTTGAAAGTATGCCTTGCAAGGTTGCTAATGTAATTGCAGCACATGGGAGACCGCCCCCCCCCATATATATATACATATATATATATACATAACCTATGTTTTCCACAGTGTTCTAAAGTATAAGTATATATATATATATATATATAACCTAATAGCCTATGTTTTCCAGTGTTCTAAAGTATAAGTATATATATATATATATATATATATATATATATATATATATATACTTATACTTTAGAACACTGTGGAAAACATAAGCTATTTCTCTCCTGTCTTCAGATCAATCTGTAGCCATGAGAATTGGCACACAGGTAGTCTTAAAAGGGCCCCCATTTTAAAATCTAAAGTTTGTTTTTCTGCAATAAATGGACATGGACAAGGAAACACATTCTACAGGGTGTGTATATTTGAGTTAACACACGTAAATATATTTTTTACATATTTTTTTAAACATATATGAGCTGTCGCAGTGATATTTGAAACCCAAGCAACAATGGGTTTTTCAGCTAGTTATATATATAGTTGATATCCAAATCATAGCATTATTTCTTGGAAACTGCATAAAAGTATGCAATGTGAAAATAGGCTAAGGTTCAAATAAACCAATATAAAATAAAGGGAATGCTACTTTTTACATAATACTTGCTTAGAAGAAAAGTAGAAACAATGGAATAAAAAAATTCAGAAGTTACCTTTTCTCAGTTGCTTATCAACGTAAGTACTCAGCTGTTGAGCTTGTACATTAGATGGTTCCACACCCAAAAATGCTTTGATATACTTCTTTGCTGAACTATAATTCTGTTAAAAGGAGTTTGGTTACAAAATATCTTAAAGCATTACTAGGTATGAAGCAAAATAGTAACATAAGCAGTGAAATATATAGCAATGAACTATAACTAAACAAATTTGATGCAAAAGAACTGTCTAATAAATGAAATGAAGGTGATGAGCAGATAATACTAGTTCAAGAAAGTATGACAATTTTTAATAACTTTACATTGGTCTAAAACAAATACCAGGTTTTGATAACTATACATATCTTACAACAAGGAAAATCTTAATCTGACGAACATCTTAACGGAAAAATTGACTAGGCGAGTAATTTGCTCAGTAAACATTTCTGTCTTTAAAAAAATTTTATTGAGTAGTTTTTATCACATAAAATGTTTTCCCAATTTTCAGACTGCTACTTGTACAAAAAACCTAGATAGTTAGTCTACAGAATGTTATTGAAACTTTTATGATTCAAATTAGTATTTCTGAATATATAAACTAAAAAACAATTTGATAGCTTAGATATTTTTTCTATAATATATGGACAGATAGTCCAGTATATTTTAGTATTCAAACATTAGAATATTTGTAACATTTAGTGGTGTAAAGAAATGATTAAACAGTTGTTTGCATTTGTATTACATACATTTATATTTTATGTGCTTCATGTAAAATTCATAAACACAGCCAAATATTTTATAAAATTTATAGATATTATTAAAACTTGAGATTTTAGACTGACTATTAAAAATCATTTAGAAAATTTTCTATTCCCTTTGTACTAAAAAACATATAACAAAATCATGTTAGGGTAAATCAATCAGGGTCTCTGGGAAAAAAAAGGGTCTCAAGGAGGTTGGGATATGGAGAATGAGTGGTTAATTAGAAGAACTTGCAGCAAAACTTATGCATCAATAATGCGTAAACTTATTATCAGTGATGTAATCAGACTATCTGTAGACACCTACCCACATATTCGGTTCCAAACCTCGAGACCAAACCATTGTACTAACTGAGCATACTCAAATTGATGAAAACGAACCTGTTTTTTCTCATAATAATAACTATTATAACAATGAAAATAACAATGCTGAGTTTGACAATAAACAGATTCCCCAACTGTTGGATGGAAGGCATTCTGTTGAAATGGCTGAGAAGATAGCGAGTGTGGTGAAGGCTTACCCTTCCCCACATGTTATAATTATTTTCCATCCATCCCAGATTTTTTGGAAAAGAAATTAGAGCAATAATTAGTTTCTCTGTAAAGTTGTTTTTTCAATCTCTTTCCCGGCTTCCTAACAACGAAAATCTTGAAAGCAGACATTAGTTTTCTCATGCTTTCTCCCTTCTTGGAATTCTGCTTTGAGTGCTTCCTTGATTAGGGCACAGCGACCCCTCATCATTCTCACGGTCTCATCTATACCTTGTCCACCCTGATTGGACAATTGGTGACCTTTCAAGGTCAAATCCACCCCACTTAACCTTCAACGTGACACTTCTTAATGACCGGAAGATGTTGGCGTGATTTGGCTCTCTTCTTCCTGAAGTTTTTTAACATTCCGTTGGGATAAAGGAATAACCCCGGCTGTCTTTCTCCCGCGTACTGTATGTAAAATTATTGGCGTTAATTTCCCCCTCGCATTGGGGTGACCTTCGTTTTTGGCGATCCCGGAAGGAAGACGTAGGGACTGATTTTCTCTGCTAAGGAACCCCCCTTTTTTTCAGTTAGAGAGATGAGACTCCTTTGCTCTGCGGCTGGGTTCTCACCCAAAAACTGATGACCTTCTCGTCTTTTTTTTTGAGATTGAGCGATCCTACTCCTCGGATTGCAGCAGTTTTTTTCACACCAAAAACTGACGATCTTCTCGTCTCCTTTTTTGAGATTGAGACAGGGATGCGACTCCTTTGCTTTGCGGCGGCGTTTCCACTCCAAAACTGGTAACCTCTCGTCTTCGTTTTTTTTTGGAGATAGAATGATCGGACTCATCGTATGCTGCGGTTTTCGTTCTAATGTTAAATGTTAAATGATCTAATCGTTCAATGTTAAATGAACGCGTCTTCATCTGTATGGCTGTTCTTCCGAGCCACGGACAACTCCAGATCCGCCCCTGTTAGATTTCATTGAAATCTTTGGATTTTGAATAATCAATTCCTCGACCAATTCCTCAAAGTCGTTCTCGGGTTCTCGTAGCCGATCCGATCCCCTGATGAGTAGCCATGGACACTCTCTGAGGGAAATAAGGATGTCTCTTCCATAACACCGGCATCGAACTCGACCACAGTGACCAGCGATCCCTTAGAAGCTGAATAAAGAATTTGTTGTCTCTCCAGTATTTGCGTCGCGACTTTTCTTCGTGGTTGATTTCACCATGCCCAGGTTTTCCCACAGCATCAACTTCGAGAAGTGAAAGAACATCATCTGGTGAGTCCATCTTCATAAAATCTTTTATTCTAAACGACCGACGTCTTACCGACTTTGCATTAGCCTTTCACGAGCCATTTTTTTAAAACCATTTACGGCCAACATTGTATGTCCAGATAACCTATCTAGGAATTAGATCACGAACCTGTTTATTCATTCAAATAACCACTTTTCCTACACGATCTACACAATAGCGAGAGTAATGGATTTGGATGATACCTCGTCAGCGGAATTGATTCCGTCAATCTCGGAAACCAACCAGTTCTTGGAAGGAACGGAGGAGGCAAGGAGACCTCCTGGCAGTGATCGAGAATTGAATTTTGAGATAGAATTAAACAACGCTGATGGCTGTGACGTCTTTTTTAATTTTATATTGAACTTTCTATTTTCTGACTACCAGCATTTTTATACGAAATGGAAAATTGTACCATATAAAGTGTACTTTAATGTTAAACAGATGAGAACAAGGGTTTCTGGGGTGATTCCTGGTCCTAAGAGGCCAAAAAACCTCCACTATGTAAAATGAAGACTATGGTTTAAGGGGTAAACATACTCACAAAAACCTCCTATATGTCACTACTACGAATGATTTAAATGCTTTAAACGTATTGTGACAATGTAAACCTTCAAAAAAGAATATAATAAAATCTTGTTTAAGGAAATATATTATTGTCAAAGGTACATCCAGTAAGCAACTTGGGGGAATGTACTGGGTGTACACTTACAGAACATAAGTAAAAACAGGGTAGCTGAAAGATACCTGCAGTATGCCTTCGACTTTGAGCAAAAAGGTCCCGTAAATTTTCCGACATCATCTAGGTTTCATATAATTTCTATGCTTTTAGCTTTGCAGATTGAATAAATCTGTGCACACATTTTTATTTTACTTTAGCATAATTTCAAAGCACTCATCAAGAGTGTAGCATCATCATTCCATACATCAGATGGGTGAGCAACTTTCCCACTCTTTCCTGTCACCTTCAACTGTATTTCCTTGGACAAATGCCATCTCTTTCTCTTTTGCTACCTGGACTACTCCCACTCCTCTTTTCACAACTATAACTGTATTCTGAAGAACAGAAAGACTTTCAGAATTATCAAAAGGCCACTTCAATTTCAAACTCTTGAATGCAGTGGCATGTATAATACGGTATCCTTGAACACCAATGGAAAGAGAATGTGCTTTTATCGGACAAAAATAAGGTAGTAAAAACTCTGAGGGGATGGTATTGTAGTAGGGATATTCCAGATCTCATGTTTGGTTTTTGACAATTACTTCACAGAACTGTAAACATGTAACCAAATTTTTATTAATTTGTCCTTTTTTGTGATGGGAAGTTTTTAATACTCCGACATTACTTGGCATCTTTAACTAAGGGGCACTTCACAAAGTCAGTATTTTGGTAAATCTAGCTATTGCAAAGGGGGATGGTTTGCTAGTGGTCGTCTAATGCCTCAGGAATGGTCCTGTGGGAAAGGTTGAGGTTACAAATTTGAAATGCAATAGTTGATAATGTGAAATTTTCAGTATTGGTAAGAAAATGAAACAGAATGATGAAAAAATAGCTAAAAATATGGTTGTTACAGTACAACCACTAACTGGCTTGAAATATAATAATTTAAGTATTAAATAAATAAAATAAGTTCTCTATTTTTGAATTCATCATTAGTATGATTGAGAAGGTCAAGATATGAGAAAGAATGTTGGGGTGGACAGGTAGCAATGTCTTTACATTCAGATGGTAGCTACAAATGAATTATAAAATATTAACATTTGACTATGTGTTGATGCATCATTTTGTACAAACCTTTTGTTTTGTTTCAGCAATGGCCAAATAAAATAAGCTATCTCTTTTCAATTCTTCTGTTCCTTCTTTAAAAATTTCTGTAAAAACAATTAAATAACTCTTAATATGATACAAAACAAAGCAAATTTACACGAAAAACTTAAAAATAATTAATTCATTTTACTACATGAAAGTCCTCATTTTATCTGTTACACAAAACCCACTTTTAATATGTATACTATCATTAATTAGTAATTAATGATAGCTCACTTGTGTTTATCAATTTTAAATGCTTAGATCCCATGAAATGTTTCTTAAATAGTTGGAAATTTTTTGGTAAAATATAAAAACACATTAAAACCAGGTAATACTAATTTCAAAGTTACAATTAGTAAAATTGCTGTTTTTTTTATATTTCTTTTGGTAGTTTATCTTAGCATCAACAACCAACCTGTTGTGGCCAGTCTCTGATGCAAAACCCTGGTTCAAACCGTCACTCACCATTTTTGGTCATGGGACAATTTGTTTTTCCTACTTGAATCTACATTTCCCTTGGAGTAATAGGGCAGTTTTGTCTCAATGAGATATTGATACTAGCAAAACTGAGCAGATTTTAGATGAGATCTTGTTGTCTTGATCACTTGGAGGGTTAAAAGAAATACGAATGTTACACGTAATTTTCATACTTTGACGAACTGAGTCATAAGATTTACAAAACATGCATATTATTCTCAAAATTTAAGGAACTCTCAATAGCTTTTCATGTTTATTAAATGACTAGCCACTGTGTTGCTACACTGGCATTGCCCGTGGGGTTGGTTTGCGAACACGGGCAACGCCATGATGTAAAGTATTAATCTGGTGTAAACTTTTCCGCAGATTTCAAATCCGTTGAAGATCTATTCAATTTAAAAGTTATTTATTTAAAGAAAATCATATTTTTAGGTATCAATCTAAGTGAAATTTTTTACAAATTTCAAATCCGTTGAAATTTTCAATCTATCTTTAGCGATTCCGATTAACGAAAAAAAAAATTAACAATCCCAGTCAATATGTTTTTTATTTCTTGTTCTCATTTGCCAAAAAGGGGCCAGGAAATGTAATCTGTTTCATTTTTTCATAGATGATATAGGTCAGGGGATCAAGAATAGAATCAGTATATTTGCAGATGACTTAAAAATATGGGGGACAGTGGATACCAAGTTACAGATAGAGAATTTACAAGGGGATTTTGATAAGATATCCGAATGGGCTGTAAAATGGGGTTTGTCATTTAATGTAGGGAAATGTCAAGTTCTGCATATGGGATACAGGAACAGTGGAGCCGAGTACTGTCTGCAGGGAGTAAAGGTAAAGGAGGGAGAAACAGTCAAGGATCTTGGGGTGATAATTCACAGGGATTTTAAAATGGGTCACCAATGTTCAGCTGCGGGTAAAAAGGCTAATAGGTTATTGGGGTATATTAAAAAGACTGTAACTTCAAGGGATAAGAATATAATCTTGCCATTATATAAGGGTTTAGTAAGACCACATCTAGAATATGTTGTACAATTCTGGCCTCCATATATGAGAAAGGACATAGAATTAATTGAAAGGGTTCAGCACAGAGCTACAAAAATAATAAAGGGGCTAGCAAATTTCGACTATAATGAACGTTTAAGTAAGCTAAACATGTATACACTGGAAAGAAGAAGAAGGAGGGGGGATTTGATTCAGCTCTTCAAGTTTGTAAAACAAGGGGACACAGAGGGCTTAAATTTCAATAGGGATAACAGAACAAGGGGCCATGGGTATAAATTGAAAAAGACACATTTTAATTGGGATTTAAGGAAAAACTACTACTTTAAAAGGGTAATACAGTTGGAACGTGTTGCCAGAAAATATAGTTAATTCAAAGGGAGTGTATGAATTTAAGATACAATTGGATAGTCAGTGGGAATTGGGGAATTCATAAACAAAGGACCAGCCTTGTTGGGCTTGAGCCTGTAGCTGGTCGTCAATATTTGTATTTGTAATTAATTTATTGGCATTTAGTTACTATTGATTTCCTTAGAATGGCAACAGTTTTAAGAGATCCAATTCTAAATTTATTTTTCCCTTTCATTTTTAGAGCAATGATTTCAGCCCCCGAACAAAACAAACAGCTTTAACTGAAGTTCTTTCTTCTATCTTCTGGATCGTTAAAGATAGAGTAAAAACTTCAATGGATTTGAAATCTGTACAAAATTTTACACCAGATCGAAACCTCACATTTTCTTTAAATATATCATTTTTCAATTGTAACCTTTTTTGCAATACAAATATGGGTGCATTAGATGTGTGTTCATGGTTTGTTCAAAATTGTACAGGGAACAAGATGAAAAATATTTTTTCCCGACGTGGCTATTAAGTTTTGGGTGCATAAAGTGTTAGTCGAAAAAAGCAAAATTTTTGACGCGAGTGAGCAAAAGACAAATTTTTAGTCTTCAGCCGTGATTTTTTTTAGAGTACCTCTAAATGTAAATTTTTGCACAATGCCAAGTTTTTTTTCTTTCAAATTTCAATTTGGTACCAGATAATATATATTTTTTAAATCAGGAAAAATCAGGACATTTTTGTTACTTTTTTTAAAAACTGTCATATTTATATCTCATAATTAGTTTTTAAATTTGAAAACATTGCAGGAAACCGATGAATGAATTTTTTCTTACAGTACAATTATTTTTTTAATTGGTTCATAAATAAATTTGATATGATGAAAAGTATAATTTTGCTTTAGAGTACAAATTGTTCCTCGTGCAGATGCAGAGATCCAATTTCAAATGATCTTCATGAAACAGAGACGAGCAGGGGCTGAGGTTTCGCCGTCGCAGGAGATTGACTCTGTAAAGCAGACGAAATGGGATTGCGAAGCTATCACCAGGGGTTGGCGACCAGGGGGCAAAGCACCTTAGTTATATAAAAAGTGAAAATATTTTATAATTTGGGATAAAGACAAGTGGACAGGATATTACTCTTTCTGATAATTTTTTGATGTTTGATAAAATAAATGATTTTTGAACCGAAATCAATGAATCACAATAATTAAAAAGAAAATTTGCAGAAAAATTAAACAGTTGATTAGTGCATTCAATATTCATGTTTTAATCCAAGGCTTAAAAAAGTTTGAAATGTTGTACATAAGACAAAATGAATAAGTATTTAAACTAAAAAGCATTGTCTATAAAAAAATATCACACTTTTGAAAGTAAAACATACCTTCAAACAAAACAGAAGCTAATTTGAGGTCATCATAATTTTTGCTGTGAGTCATACACCATGCATATTGAAATTTTGTTTCCAAATCTACTTGACCAGTGGAAAGTTGCTCTTTATATTTCTTTCTTAATGCCTATATATAAAAATCTTCAATTATTTTAATAGAAAATACATATACATTAAATAATTTATATATATACACACACACACACATTAAATACATATAGAATTTATAGAATTAAGATTTGTAGTCACATTTTTGGAAGCCCAATACAATTTAAAAAACCAAAAACCAGACTGTTCATTATGAAATAGAAATTAAAAATAGAATTTTACCGTACTAGAAACAAAAATGCTTTCATTGAAATATGGGCTACTTGATTTTAAATTCACTTGAATTTATTCAATGTTTAAATTGCCGAATCAATTAAAAGGTTGACAACTATTTTTCTAATAAGGACAGTACTGTCTGTGTAAAATAAAGAAAAAAATAGGGAGTGTTTGTACATTGAATATTTTTAACTCATTTCAAGTTTTCTATTTGTTTTGGGTGCTTCTGATGCAAAATCTGTCTCTTGCGCATTTGGTTTCTGTCTATGTGCTTGTACTAAGTCCAAATGGTTGAATATATTTTCACGAAACTTTGCATACTGCGAGTACTTACATTCAATAGTGATTGAACTTGGTTGCATAAATGTGTTTTCCTGCTTTGTTTAATTTAGTCTGTATTTGTACAAGTATCGCATAAGATTTAGTGAACATATTTTAATGCAATGTTCTATATTTGATACACCATATATATTAGTTTAGTGAGTGCATTTATAAAAATTTCTTTGCTTACATGTTTACGCAAGTTTAATGTTAAAACATTTGAGTAACTATACTTAATTCAACCATAATTGGGTAGTTATGGAGTAGCTGAAAGGTATATTGAGCATGCAATTAGTCAGATTGTTTTATCAGTGTTGCAGAAAAATAAATTATTGTTCCAAAAACATTTTTATGTAATTTAAATTCAAATGCAATTGTATTTTGAGCCTTATTTATTTTTTGGTGAAATATCAACTATTTTTGAATACTTGTTACAGACAATATTTTACTACGAAACAGAAACAGGTGTTCATTTGCCACATACTATGATATTTTCTGTTTACGATCAGAATTAATTTAGAATTTTTTTATGCAAGTTGTGGTAACTATGTGGTATCAAGAGATACAAAAGAATCACAAATTTATATTCTAAGAACAAAATTTTTCCTGACAACTTTTATTATTTTTATTTACTGCTTATAAATAGTTATTATTTTAATAAATTTCTCTTTCATCACACACACTATCACAAAGTATTTGATATAAAGCAGCATGTAAGTTAGAATGAAGCTAATTTTAAGTGGAATATTGCCATTATTGAAAGGTTGTTAACGTTAAATATATCCAAACTAGGACTTTTGAATTATTACAAATTCTTTGTCATAGTGATAAAAGGTCAAGGTGGCTTACTTTATGAATTGAAGCTATATGAGGAAAGTTTGTTGAAAACAATGTGTGATTTTTTTAGGGTATATAATAGGTTATCTTTGCTTAACTGAAGGCATTCGAATTGGAAACACGTTCTTTCATTATTGCATGTTCCACAAAAACAGAATTTTTATGAAAAAACTTGTGCTTAAAAAAAACTTTGTGATAAATATCTTATCAAATTAATTCGTCCCCTATCCCTTAATAATAGCCAAATTCAATAAGAGTGCCATAAAACAAAAAATATCGGCAGCCTAAGGTAATGTTTAAATCAAGTGGACAACATACATTATAATTCAGTTAAAATAACGAAATCTAACTTGTTGTTAATATATGCAACTCTCTATGTACCTTTGGTTTTCAGCAACCTGAGAATGAAAATTTTACAATACAATTTTATAGCTTTGGATATTGTTCCACTGAAATAATGTTTTGGATCAATTTCGTTTTTTAATAGAGACAGTTTTTTCATTTAATTTTCGTCTTTTGGATGATTAATTGCACTTTAGTATACAATGCATTTACTTTTGTTCTAGATTGGTTACATTAGATATTACACACAAAAAAAAATCAAGTTTGAAAAATTATATAGAATGAGTTATTGCAGAATACCTATAAATGTCATACACAAGTTACAACAAACTATATAAGCTAGTTCAAATCAGCTGTTCTTACATGGTAAGTAACAACAGTAATTTAAATTTTTTGTAGCAAAGGCAGTACATTTTTATTTGTACACTATCCTATGAATAATAAGCATATGACAGTCGATTTTACTGTTTGAGATTTATGTTACACTGTTTTGATCACAGTGACATAAAAACATGGTACGCTAATGACTTCATTTCCGGAAGTAATTATACTTTATTAATACGCGTTTTCAAAGACAAATCTTGTTACTTCTGATTTGAACAACGAAATCTAAAATTTTAGAGAAGATATAGAAAAACATAAATTTTGCTATTGTACCTCTGTATCTTCGACTGAAACATTATAGTTCAGTAGAGTTTTCATATCATCATCAGTTAAAATTAACTTTGAAACATTACCCGACATTATTGATTGTTTCTTACGTTGTGAAATTAAACGAATAAAATTCAAAAATAAGAGAACAGCTTGTTAATTCAGAATTTCTGCACGAACGAATTAGTCATATGGACGTCAGAGGAACTGGTAATGTTTGTAAACATTTAAACGCGCAGAACAGTGCGCATAAAGTTTCATCCCATCTGCCACCTTTTTCATCCTTTCGTAAGTAAGGTAATTTTAATTAACGTCGTACTAGAGCAACACAATGGCTATTGACGACTGTTCGTGATCAGTCAAGATCTATCTCCTAAGGGAAAGAACCCAGGACAACACCACGTAATTTTGAACCACGGTCACAACACCTGAGCTTCATCCCTTCGTAAATTTTTAAACTGATTAGTTTATGAAACATAAGTCAAGGTCAGAATTTTTTGGTTTGCTTTGTTTATTTTTAGGTGCATGAAGAACCCTATAACATGGTTCTGTCCTCTGTGGTACTGACTGTTCATTGTTGGTAGTCAGCCCAAAATATCAACGGACCTGACAAGGGTTTGTTCCAATAGCCCGTGTTGCTGAACAAAGATGTTAATTACAATATCTACCTCCTGACCCCATAAAAAATTAGTTATTGAATCTGGAAAATCGCTTTCATGAACATTTAAAAAAATGCGGGAAACATGCAAGCTCGTATTTTTTACGAATCTTGTTCGAGCGTATGGTAATGATAATTTTAGTTAACGTCGTACTAGAGCAATATAACGGGCTATTGACGACGGTCCGGGATCAATCCCTTAAGGGAAAGATCCGAGGACACAACCTCGTAATTTTGAACCAAGGTCAGATGACGAGGTAACAACTGAGCTGGCACCCCACTCACCAAACTTCCACACCAATCCAACGTGAGGACTTTAGGCCACGACAGATTTAAGGTGCACCAGTCACCTCTACACCATACGCTTACAACCATCGATGCCCGGACACGGATTCGAACCAGGAACCTTCCGATCTAGAGGTTAACACCTTAACCACTATACCGGTTGGTCGGCTCCAGAAAATAGGAACTACTGCAAGTAACTCAAATTCTGGAGAGAGATCTAAGGTAGAGGTAAGTATTTAACGTTGCAGTGGAGCAACACAACGTTTCAGGAACGACGCTCGAAGGGAAAGAACCGATGACAATACCACGTAATTCTGAACCATGGTCAGATTACGAGGCAACACCTGAGCTGGCATCCCCTCTCCAAACTTTCACACCGTGCCAACGTGAGGACATTCGAGGCCTCAACAGATTTAACGTGTACCAGCCCCATTTATATATGGTGGTCTTTGGTTGGATTCGAACTCAACCCTCTAGTTGCTGAGTCCATTACTCTTCCAACCAGGTTACGTGGCCCCCTGGAGATATAAGAATAATTTCATTGCAAGTGCAAAGTACAAGGAAAACCTTGAAATACCCTTTCACCAGTGATATTTGTTGATATCATGTTAACCAGATTTAAAAAAATGAGTGCCTAAGCTATAAAATGTTCCAATTTATGGGAGGGCTCAACAAAAAAATGCCCATTTAACAGATGAGAGACAAGTTAGTTTTTGGTTTATATCAAGCCTCTCTTGAATTTTGGAAAAATCTAAAATTTTATAAAAGCTAGTTGAATTTCTTCAAATCGCATATTGTTTGTAAATACATGGAGCTTATTATTACTGTTTCTTATTTATCTTTTAAAAAAAGATTTGACAATATTAAATTGATTTGATGTGTCAATTATTTACATAACACAATTTAAAAGGGTGACGAGTTAAAAGTAAATTCAGATTTTAATATTTCTTACTTGTTTTGTTAGATTTTATTTAAAGTGGGGGAAAACTAAGATGGTATGAATGGCCTAATATTTTGTTGGAGTATTTTAAGTGTTAAAAAAGTAAATTTTTGTTTGAAATGTAATATATGCATCATATCTAAGTGTGTGTGGATTAGCATAATTTTAATTTGAAATAGCATAAGTTTTTGGCAGTTTGCTGTAAAATTGTCTCAAATCATTCAATTATGATTTCTAATTATTTTCTAGTTCATTTCAGTGATTAAAATGCTCTGAAAAGGTTGGTCTAATGGCAGAAAATAATACCTTCTATACCAAGAGATATCTAAATAGAAATTCTTATACATTAAATGTTCGGAGAAAAAAAGTTCAAGGTTTGAATTTGTACAAAATTACAGCCTGCTGTATCAGTTAATAGAATGTAGAAATAGACATTTGATTTGGAAATTTAAAAAATATAATTATCTTGTTACCTTTAATTTTTGACTTTGTAAAAAAATTTGTAGATGCAGAAATACAAGCCACTTATATTCAAAATTTCAGTATTTTTCACTATTGAGACCAGTCAAACATCCAAAATATTTCTTTGGGAGGGTTAAACAGTCATGATCATAGAACTAATGTGGTTATTTGGGAGGATTGAAAGTTATTTTCCCTTAAAGCTTGAGAATTGATCCCCAGGATCAATAGTTCTACTCTTTAGGGCTAGAAGATGGGTGGGCTGTGAAAAATTTTAAACACTTTGTTTTCTGCATGTGAAAGTTATATAAATTTTATGTAGAATGTTGAAGCATTTGCTCTGAAATCTTAAGACCACCATCCTTATCTGTTTTTAACTGAGAACATTAAAAGTTGCAAATAGCTGGAAATTAACATTGGTTTCTTAAAAGAATCTCACGCCTTCAAGTTTCTTAAAAGTTTCATCTGCCTTACTTTTCACAGCATACCCCTAATCAGCCATCTTTATCCAGCATCAGCAAGCTATTTGCAACTGGTTGTTTTCATTTATATTACGTACTAGCAAAATACCCGACCTTACTCGGTTTGAATTGGTTTACTCTAGATTGAAGAGATAATCAAAATATATAATGACTTACGTTTTTTGTAGAATAAAAATTTATTTTAACATCTTTCGCCATCTTTATATTTTCTACAACTTACTTTGGACACAAATCCTACACATGCATATCCATTCATGTAATACATTTCACATACATCGCACAATTGCTGTATGACAAAGCTACAAAATGACGAAAGGTGATACTAAGGTTACTACTATAAAAGACGATTTATAGGAAGATTTAGAATTCCCTTTCTTAAGTTCTTTTCATGTACAACTCAATTAATTAAAATTACGATTTACGGCGAGTGCTCTCGCACTCATAGTCAACAAAACAATATTTTTTTACTTGTGGCACTCTTGCCTCCGGTATGCGACATTGTGAAATTTTGCAATCTTCTCGTCATTATTACAACGAATTTTTTAATGTTGGAAAAGTTACAGTTTAAATTAATAAACATTATTATTCTTTCAATAACGGCATAACTACACTTAAAATTTACTGAAAATTTATGCTGACTTACCTAACATTTTTAAGTCTAATACTTTGTGGTGCTGTTGCGTGTGATGAGAAGGAAAACACATTTATTAAAATAATAAATATTTAAAACAGGAAACAGCGAAGTAAAACAAAATAAAAGATCTCGCAAAAAATTGTTCTAAAGATATTAATTTGTGATTCAATTTTATCTCTTGATCTCGCACAGTTGCCACAACTTACAACTAAAAGTGTACAAAATTTAGAAATGTGAAATTAATTCAGAGCGAAAAAATATCACTGCTCGCGCGATCTTGTTCATTCTCGTTTCATTGAAAAATATCGTCTGTACCAAATATTCGGAAATCGTTTTCATTGCGCAAAGAATAAAAATAAGACTCGAAATAAATGAAGTATCAGAGATGAAATTCCATAAAAAAAAAAATTTGAAGAATAATTACTTTTTCAGCAGTACTGGTAAAGCAATCGAAGTAATCGTAACATTCAATAGACATTCCAATTTTTCCAAAACTACCAAATTATGGTTGATTTAAGTATACTTACTCAGGTGTTTTAGCATGAAACTCAACTAAATATAACAATAAAGAAATGTTTAATATTGCATTCACTAAACTAATAGATAATGTATAAAATGAAATACAATGCAATCAAATATCTGGAATACAATTCATGTGATGTCTACACAAACACAAAATCGAGCATAGAACAGAAAGACGGACAGACAGACTTTCGCAACCAATGCCACTCACTAAATGAAGGTAAGTACTCACTGTATGCAAATTTTCATGAAAATATATTAAACCGCGTGGACGTGTATAGGGCACAACATACAGACAGACACCAAACGAGAAAAAGGCGGATTCGGCATCAGAAGGGTCCAAAACGGATAGAAAACTTGAAATGGGTCGAAAATATTGAATGTACAAACAAACACTCCATTCTTATTTATATAGATACAAAGGTGGAATTTTATTCAACTGGTGAGATTTGTGTTTATATTTTCTGCAGTCAAACAGCTAAAGGAAGGAGTGGGTAAAAAAACTAGATAAAAACTGACTGAAGCTAAAGTAGTGTGGCTTGAATCATCTTCCCAGTGAACAAAATCTTTCATTACATTGGTGCAGAATTACTTAGGAAAAGTATTAAATTTCAATTGCTGATGTTATCAAGTCGAATAACATACAATTTTCCTGTTGCTTTGAGGATGGCTGAAGTCCATCAGATCCCCTAGGTGTACCATTGTTTGTAGATTTCTGGAAAAATGTTGCAGGAATGAATATTCAAACTGAAACAAATACAATGCATAAAGGTGGGTAGGCAAATCAAAGCTGAGTTTTGGTTTGAAATAACAAAAACATCAGTACTGAAGTAAAGATGAATCTAATGATTCACATAATTTAAAAACAAATAACAAACAATCATTTTATTGCATATCAATGTACAGTGATTAACCAATGTCAGATATAAAAATAGATAGTTCCATTAAAATTATATCTGTCATCAATAATTTAAAATAAACATCAATAACTTTACAAAGGATTATGTCCATCTCAGCCAATTACAAGTTTCTGCACTTTCTTCCTGGAAGCCCGTAAAAAATTCTTCTTTATGTCTGATAATTTGTTCGCTTCCTTTACTTCTAAATTCAATGCATCCACAGATTTGGATTTCATTGGAATTGACTCACTTGATTTTGAAGCTGGTAAAGCCTAGAAATAAAGTGTGTTTATGTTAAAATCTTGAAAACAATTGCATAATGCTTCTAACAGTATCTTGACACCAGTCTATTCCCATTAAAATTGTAAATATTAAGTTGCTGAATCAAATAGTGCCTTTTATGATACAAAAATACTGCGTCGATGTGGGGCACTTGGCGATTCTGCCGACTCCGAGACCACCCTGTACTGGAGAGCTAGAGAACGCCTAAGGCTACAATGACTTCGGTCAACTCTGTTTTTGTGGTATCGTATTGTCTTTGCAATTGTACCCTGCCTTGCCATTAGAAATAAAAAAAATGATGACTGCCTTGATAAATTACATTATGAGAGTAAACACAAATGAATCTTTTGATAACAACCCTAAATTCTTAGGTGTGCATATAAATATGGCAACAGATAAACATTACAGCAAATTTGAAATATTACTTATTATTTTATTTTTAGCTATAAATAAACTATTATCTTTGAGTATCAATTCATGTTATCCAAATAATGCCAATTGATTGAGGACATATATATTCTGACTTGCATGCATGACTCAAGTATTCCCTTTTGAGTAATGAACATACACACAAATAAAGTTTGTCTGTCTTGAAAGGGGTGTTACAAGAATTGAATCTAAAAACAATTTATTTCTAACCTAGGTTAATGGCCAGCTGGGTCCTAGAGCAGAGGGCAAACCCACAAAGAGCCCCATGCTTAAATGTAGTATGAAACACATATTTATGCTTTGCCTTAAAACTTTTTTAATAATTTTGGACAGAGTATGATTAAACTTACCATATCATAAGCTGAATGACGATACTCCATATCATCTCTTTTTTTATGGGAATTTTTCATTATATGTCTCTGAAAGAAAAGGCATTGTTACTATTAAAGAGTTCCTTTCGATAAGTGTAAAATACTTTGTTAAATATTACGTTAAACATATTCTTTCAAAAAAGAACCAACAAATCGATTGCTTTTCTTTGGAAATGATGATGCAAATGAACAAAATAAATGTTGATGCCTGGTCATTTAACATGTCAAGCGACCAGACATAAACATTTTTTTTTTTTGCATCATTTCAAAATAAAAGCAATCGATTTGCTAGTTCTTATCTGAAAGAAATGAATAGCTAGATGAAAGGTTGCATATTTAAAGCTTACCTTTATTGCTGCACCAACAGATCGGCTTCTTGCATGCTTTTTAGGTCGCTCAGTCACCATTTCAATATTATTTTCCTTGTGAAACTACAAAGATAATAATAATAAAAAAAATAATGATTTGAAAGTTTTTACTAAACATAGGGCTCATTAATTTTTAAATAATTAGTGTCTGCAGCGCATGAACACATTTTCAATTAAAATAAAGTTAAGGTTCATATTCTAACATTTTAGATGCAACAAAGTTTCTTCTAAAATGATTTTTTTTTCGATTTTTCTGAAATGTAACCTATTAAATGTTACGTCAAATTACTTTTATACTTCATGTTATTCAAAACCAAAAATATAATTTAAAAAGCTACTTTGCAGGTTTTTGACAAAACACTCCATTTTTTGCTGAAAATTTTCAAACAATTTATTTCTAAATTCAATTAATTTACATGGCATTTGTAAAATTCATTTTTAAACACTCCTTGTTAGGTGGCTAATGAAATGATTAATGCAATGTTTAGAAATCAATTAAAAATTCAGAAAACAAAACAATTTAAGAGCAAATAGATGTAATACGCATAATGAAAAAAGAAATATTTTGTTGATTTCTCAAAATTAAAAATACTATATTCATATTCTTTTAATGATACTTCAATTCATAAGAATTTGTGTACATACGTAGGTTATTTCGAACAAGGTGAGCTAGACAAAAATACACACAAAATTTACCATGGCTTTTAAAATGATTTACAAGATCGATTTTGTTTGATAGTCCTGATTTATAATAAATCTTAGATGTATATTTTAATTCTTATGAGAAAGTGCAATTCCTCAATTTGGAATCCCCACCAAAAATAAATTGATTAAACCAACATCTTTGCAAACAGCATAAATACAGTGCTAAACTTTAAGCAGCCTCTTTTTAAAAAAACCTGATAATTGCAACTTTGAAGTATTTTATAGAAATCTAAACAAAGTATTTCTACTTTTTTCATAAGTTTCCTTTTCTTGGTGGAGTTTGGCAAGTTTTCTATGTATGCATGCAGTTCTGCTAATGCTTTACTGGTGTAATCAGCAGGCTCTGTCTCAGCAGAGTTGTTCCTTTCACAGAATGTTACCATTGTCTTCACAGCAGAAGACTGAAAATATTTGGATTATTTTATAATTAAAAATATAACTACAAAAATCAACCATGCAAAAGAAAATACTTCTCAATGCATTTTTAAAGTGTATGAAATGGTGACTAAAGTTATAAAATCCAATTACATTTTATTGTGATGTAACAAAAAGTTATTAATTTTCAAAATCACAGCTTCAAAATTGAATTTACTGTCATTGCTTAATCTCGAATAATATTTGGTGGCTAAATTTCTTAATTACCTTTCTTATACTTATCTAAGCATAACATATTAATATATGTATTTAAATAATGTAGTAAAAACAGTATAGGCTGTGCATCAGGCATCTTGAGTTAGAAATTCTCCATTTGTAATATTAGACAATTTTAAATAAGACTAATGGTTCAAAAGTTTATCAACATAAGTAAATTAAAATCATTAGTAGATCCAAATTAAAAGTAAAGATTAAGCTGATCATTCTTAACTGTTCCAAGAGCACATTACTAACTGGATAAACATAATACCATGTTGATAGAATTAAATATTTACTTGCACAATTAAATGAAGCAAATGACTGCAAGATTGTATTGTTAGATTTTGTTGTAAAATTGTATGGAAAATATATACACTTAGATTGATTTGGCTCTTAAAACGTAGCATAAGAAACTGCAACATCATTAAAAGTTCAAATTACTAAAAGCCAAATACTTTTGGTGTCATATCAGTCTAATTCTCAATACAGAACCAGAGGAATTGGTTGGTTGATTGATTGGATTTTAGCGGCACAAAGGAGCAGGCAGAACCAGGAGTATGATAAGAAACCCCGTTTTTGGCTGTGTAGTGCAAACATTAGTGGTGTTTAAAATTGAGTAGTCTGAGTATCTCCTCCACTGTTTAATACCAATGACTTAAATTCAAATAATTTTAATATTGACTAAGTTTAAACTGGGAAAGACCAGTTTCATACAAAAAAGGTTTAATAATAAATGCACAAATTAAATGTTTTAGTGATACAGTACAAAAACCAGCATTTTTATTTAAATATCCTAATGTATAACTAAAAATTATTCCTACTTCCATCTCTAGTATAATTATAAACACAACTTTATGAAAAAATATACCAGAAAAAGTTAATTCTTGCTTTTGAATTAAGGTGAGGCATTATGCTAAATTACCTGGAACATTAAAATTTAGAGAACAGAGACCCAATTTAATCAAAAAGGGCCCCACCAAAAATATTAAATCCTGGGCTCATAGAATTGAACCACCTTTTGTAGAAGAATAACACCTCAAGTTTTTAATTTACATTGCATCACCTGTTTTCCATAATAGTTCTTTTGACAAGACTGTCAACTGTCCTGAGAAGATTGGAAGTGCACAAGTTTGAAGTCATTAATTGATGTTGACACACAGAAAAATAAATTTTAGTGTAGTTTGAATTTTAGGTTTTAAGCAGAACTAGTTCCAAGACAGAATTAGGGATTGTAAATGAATATCTTAACTTCATTCATTAGTAATTTAATATATTTTTTAGTATTATTCGTAAAATGGCAATTTTAAACACAGTAAACTTTTAAAGTATATATATATATATATATTATTTTTTTTCTTTTCTTGAACAAGAGGAAATTCACAAAATAAAAACCAAATGGAATTTATTGAAAACGAAAGTGTTGGTGGATCAGGGAGGAGCCTGATCCATACAACACATGGTTGGTTTTAACTTTTCTTATAACTTTCGTTTTCTGGTTTAATACATATGATTTTTATTTTTATTTTGATCTTTCATTAAATTACATATTTGAATGATATAAGTATATATATATAGTTAAGAAGGGATTCTTTTTTTCCATGAATCAATCTGTATCGGGATATTAAGAAACAATATAAACAATGAAAATATAGTATTAGCAAAGCTATTGCAAAATTATATGGTGCCTTAAATAATTAGCCAGGAGAGACATAGTTTATACAAGTTAAACAATTTGAGACTGCTGCTTTTTTGTATATAGTGCAGACAATACAATAGTCTTATTTTACAACAAATTTAAATTTCCCTTTTTCAACATTTTGAGGGGTTTAGTAAAGTAGTTTGAGTAGATTTACCACAACTTGTAAAAATTGCCATATGGAACAGACATGCTTTAGCATTAGTTTCAGCCACATTTTGATACCTGTGGCACAATTGTGAGAGTAGCCCTTTTCTATAAAAAGTATAGAAGGCATGTATCTTAATTAACGTCTCACTGGAGCAACACAATGGTCTATTTAAAAATTATGAACATCACTTTTAAAAAATACATATGTAAGGAAATATTTAATTACATGCAAGTCTGTAATGGATATTTTAGAAAAAGCGACAGGTTTAATATTCTTGAAAGATTTAAGACCTGCAGATTGTAAACTTCTGTAAAAAAATTTCAAACTAGCAACTGATACAAAACCTCTTTGTCTGCAGATTGCAACGGCCCTTCATATGACATCCCTTGAAGACAGATTAAAACATCTTGCACTAGCTCTTGAGGTGGATGAAATAATACAGCAGCATTATTAATGAGAAATGCAACACATTTTATCATCCGAGGAAAATTATTTTTTAACACTTCAGGTAGCATCTATAGAAAATGAAAAAACAAAATCACATATGGAAAAATGTTTTATCTTAAATACAAACTTCTTAAAAAATTATTTTATCTCTAGCTATTTTAATCAATGCATCCTTTAGAATTTCTGTTATACAGGGTGTTCATAACTTGTTTAGAAAAAATTGAAGGGGTGATAGTACCCATTAAGACAACCAATATTTACAATGGAACCTATGGTCGGAATTCTTTCAGTGTCAGAAAAATGTAAAGTAAATTATCCAACAGTGGGGGAAAAAAAAAAAAAAAAAGAGAGAGAGAGACATTACGAAATCATAAGGTGTACATTCTTGTGCAGATCAGCAAAAGACTCAAATGAGCTGCTAAAAGTGATGTCCGAGGGCTTCGCTGCACAGTTCACACTGGTGAATGAAAGATTGGCACATCCTCTTGTTGTCCTGATGTCGTATTGATCTCGTCTGATGTAACAAGGATTCTTGTGATGAGAGCTTCCACAGAGTGTGCAGTGATTTCATGTCCCCTCACAAGATGAAGACCAAAGGATTTAGGTCTGGTGAGTGTGGAGGTCACGCCACAGGTCCAATCTGCCTCATCTGGTATTCAGAACATTTTTGGCTGTGGTGCTAAAGTGTGCTGTTGCTCCATCATGCAGATACCACACGCCCCTTTCTGTAGTGATCGGAAGCAGCTGCAAGAATACAGGAAGCACTTTCTCTGCAGCTTCGAACTAGACATTTGCATACGACGATTGCCTCACAGTGATATTCTGGAGTAGTACTGCTTCTTTGGCAGAGCAGAATTGATATCAGAAGTGAGTGTTAGAATGGTGGTATACAGTGGATCCCCAAACAGACAGACACAATAGGAAAAATAATTTATTACTGAACATCTAAAGGGTACTACGAAATGCAAGTTAAACAGTTACCAAGACGGGAACACGACACATCCGTTAGGATGTGAGCTTTATAAACAAGACATGCGCATTATGTGATACATGAAAAACACTACAAAAGGTCGCTACTGTCACTCAGGACAGTTAACGATCTATGAAGGGAAGCGGGTGGCTATTGCAACACTTAATAATCCCAACAATGAGGACTTGTGATTATTGGATGTGTTTCTTTGAAACCACACGTTCCATTATAAAAATTGGCCGTCTTGATGGGTACTATCACCACATCAATTTTTTTTAAACAGTTTACGAACACCCTGTATATAAACCATTATTAAAAAATGTTGTTTCAGAAAATATTCAAATTTATTTTACCTTCTTGGGACAGATGATATGAGGAGCAAACAATGTAGCTAAATTTTCAGATGACATTTTATTCACTTCTTGAGCATTCTGTATTTGATATAGTAGCAGGAGCAAGTACTTCAAAAGACAATAATTGTCATCAGGCAATAACAAAAGTAATAATTTTGTAGCTTTCAACTGTCGTTCAAATATAGCATTCTTTTGACTAGGTGATAAATTGCCATTTACCATATCTAGAAAATAATTAAATACCAATAGGAAATGAAAATATCACACATTATACATTATAAGCTGATGCTGAAGAAATGGATGGATAAACAAAACAACTTAAAATTTATGAGTAGTAGTTTTCCTTAAATTATGTAACAAACTCAAGTGGCCCGAATTTTCCATTTTTTGCAATAACATTATTTTTATGACTTGTCAAATTAAATTTTCTTGGTTAAGATTGAATAAAATCAATAATCTCTTGATCTGCATATAGTGGAACACATTTAAAGGTTCACTTATTTTAGCAAACAATTTCTTTTGAAATAAAATTTAAACCAAACCTAAACAAAATACTCATTACTTCTCTATTTAATTGAATAATTAATTTTTTTTTTAATTCAGAAACTTGCAAATTTGTTTTCAATAAATACATAAATTATTGTTATCAGTATCTTCCATACAGGCAAATTAGCATATCGAACATAATATCCTTGTATTTGATCTCTAAACAAAAAATATTGGTTAAAAATCTTGCTGTTTCAATTATTAAATTACCCAGATAAGAAAGACCTAAATACGAATGGAACACAGTGAAATTATATTTGTTGAACTTTGCTGTTGGACTAATTAATAAATTTGAAATCAGAAATACAAACTTACCAGTGATCTGACAGTGTGCAGAATAATGAGCTTCAGACAATAAGGGTTCTTCTAATTCCGCTAAGAAACTTTTCAGCACACAAGCACAATCATGAACTGAATAAATGCCTGAACTAAAATCTATACTATCTCCAATCCTCAGCAATGTTTTAAGCTCATTTTGACGAACCAAGCTGCCGGTTTTACGAAATAGGCCTTCCCGAGAAATGTCTGAAATGAAACATTCAAAAGGAAAATTACATTTCAGAAATCAGTTGTTTTATTTGAGAAGTTGTCTTGGTTCAATTTAAAGAATTGAATATTAAGTCACACTACATTTTTAGAGAGCAACAGTATTATGATAGTATATTATAAAAAATAAATACTGTATAATTAATACTTCGACATTTTGTGGGTATTGTTAACTAGGCTTATTTGTTGTGGTGGCAGTGTTTGAAAATGTAACACAAGTCAACCAAAAA
This sequence comes from Metellina segmentata, assembly GCA_947359465.1. NCBI lineage: Eukaryota > Metazoa > Arthropoda > Arachnida > Araneae > Tetragnathidae > Metellina > Metellina segmentata. The sequence continues at coordinate 56,233,131 of OX375874.1, forward strand.
ATTGTACTTTTGCTACAAATACAAAACTGTGCATTCTGTACAAAATATGCATTATGCTTCTGTTTATTTTATTGAATACAGGTTGTCACTCTCTTACATCGTTACTTACAAAGAATTATTCGGTCTGTAAGACCGTGTCTTACTAACCTGTAAGAGCTGACATGAAGAAAAAGGGTAATAAGTTATATATTTTCGAGTGGAAAGATTTCTGAATTATATTTTGATGTATATACTCCACACATTTTCTTATAATAATCTGTATCTATGAAAAATGCAAACAAACTTTAAAATAATTTTCTAAACATATTCAACTTTTGTTAACACGAAAATTGCTAATTGAAAACTTTATTAAGAGCTAAATGCTTCTGGGAAATTAGGAACAATATTTATGTTCAATTTATCATATTAAATCAAACTCGCTCATGTAATTCCTGTTTTTATCTATGAACAGATGTACTATATTGTGAATATTCACGTTTGTTAAGGTATCTGCCAAAGTTAAAAAAGCCAATTTTGATGAAAATTTGCAATTTTTTTTTATTTTACTAACAAATTCCCTGTACTTTTGTGCTTCTAAAACAGTTTAAGCTTTCAATGTGTGACTAATAGTAAAAAAAATTAGGTCAATTTAAGATTTGAACAAAATTGTTAATTATACCGGAAGTAGCATAACGAAACCGGAACTAATAATAAGAATATTCTATTTTTACCATAATTTCAATTTTTTTTAAAATCTGATATAGTAAGTTAAAACAAATAATAATTATGTTTCTATAAATTGGCCACTACAATATTTTAATAAAATTCACTTATTTCTTAGAAGAATTTCGCACTATCTTTACTCCTTTGGATTTTCTTTACAAGCATTTTTCTCAGAATTACATTTTGGGCATAAACATTGAATTTCAGAAATGATAACTAAAAAAGTTACTGATGTATATTTATAAATTTTTTTTATGCACATTTGAAATAGTGTTTGCTAGTGCATGCACTAGAATCAAATTGATATCTTTATTATTTTTTTCTATTTATAAACTTGCATTTGAATATCAATGTTGCAAAAATCCTTTAACAATTTTTCAATGAATCATAAAACCTTTATTCTTTTAATATCTTTCTACTTCTATCACGAAGTTTACTCTGATCATGTTATTTTGCTGCTAATTTAAAATGTATGCTCTGTATCATTTTTCAAAATTTCGAAAAAAAAACCTTCAAATTTACACACAAATTTCACTTTTTGTTGAATATATTTTTTAAATTTTAATTATTACTAGTGTAAATTAATTTTGAACACAAATAATTATAAAAATAATATTAAATTGCTTATGAATAGCATTAAAAAAAAGTGCTCAGAACGTATGCAGATACCAAAGATATTACTACATATTTTGTAAATCAAATTATATTTCACCCCACCAGCTGTGTGACACTGGAACATTTCATGTCAGCAGGCATCACACAGGTCAGCCGAGCACTCCTGAAATAGAAGACATTCTATGCAAGGTCAAGAGAAATTCAATCATAGGCATGTGAGCTATTGCACATAGCCTAGGTGTGAGCCAATCTATTGTATGGAGGGTGAAATGTTACTGTTTCACAGCTGCAATGTTTGACGATTCTGCACTCGCCTATTGGAAAAGTGTTCACTTTGTACAATCTTTAAGCACCTTCTTTTTCCATTCGCAGCTACCTTCATTAGATATGTCAGCCATCTTGGAATTTATGTAATACCCTATTACATGCTGCATTGTGAATGAAGTTAAAAAAAATAATATTATACAAATGCACTCCCTAGCACACATGTGCAACAGTTACAGACAAAAAATGGTTATTTTGACACACCCAACCACCACTTAAAGTATGGCCAGGGAACTTGAATTAAATTCTATGAACTCAAAGTTAGTTGAAATATTTACAATCAGTGAAACTCAGAACATAAAGATTTAATCTTATTCTTTCACGTATAATCACAAACTTCAAAGCTAAAGTATTAATAATGAAATGTAAGAAATTTAAATTATCAAACTCAATGACAAGTATTTTTTTAAAAATCGAAATAAGATTTATTAGAACACATTAAGTTTTCCCCAAACAAGTTTCTGCAAATATGTTTTCATAGATATTAGTACTAAATATATCAATACTAAAGAAACTATTAAATATTATCTTTTTCTGGATTACTAATAGCACATAATTTACTTCATAGCTCTGAAGATGGGGATTTATCTACACCTACTAATCCTTAAACTCTAGTTCAACTATTCTAACTTACCAAAAGTTGTATTTATTAATAAATTGTCATTATAACCACTAACATAATTTATTAGAATCTAGAACTATAATTCTAAATTGCTGGAATGGCATAGTTTGTTTTTATAAAAACAATAGGTAGCAAACAACTGGAGAAAACATTGTAATTTGAAATATACCACAATAAACTTGAACTTACTTATTTCTCTTTCTAAGAATTCAATAATTTGATAAATGTGAGAAATTGTTTCTTGATTTAGAGGCATTATATCAGATATATACTTTTCTAAAGAGAAAAAGGAAATTTATAAATTAAATTAATGAAGAAAATATAAACACTTAACAAATACAAACAAATCTGAAAATGCACATAAAATTCTATACTTTTAAGATTATTTACTGAATTTCTTAAGATTTACTATTTGAAATTAAGTAGCAAATGGCAATATTATGGTGTTCATTAAATTTTTTTTTACTTAAAATGTGCAATCAATAACATAAAAGAACCTGTTTTTAAAGAACAAATTTACTTTATTACCATGAGATAAGAATGGATCTGATATAAATTGTATATAATTTAAGAATCTAAATTTCAATATACAGTAGCCCCTCAACATATCAGACTTTGTGGGGTGACAGTGTGCCATGAATGACAACATAGCCAAATAGAAGTAAAACAATTATTTATCTAACAGGAATGTACTTGAGTATGCTAATTTAAAATTTTATATAATATTGAAAATCAAATAACTTGGGACGGTACATAACAATTTCTTCTACTCAGTTACATCCCCAGATTGATCATTTTTAAAACTGACAATTACTAGCTTCCCTTCTTTGAGGACTATAAAGAAAATTGTATTGATTAGGATGCGATGTGATCCAGCTTGGAGAAATTATTTGCTTCATATATAAATATTTAGAAACCTTTATTTTGTTTGTACAAATCATAACCAATTTTTTCAAATTTTTTTTATTAGCTCATGTTGGGGGCGGGCTTGGCCCCAACCATAAAAACATTAGGCCCGTTCGGATAGAAGTCTTGGAGGGGATTTTCCACTAGATATTTAACAAATTCTCAGACATATAATCAACTACTGTTGGAATATTGTTTTTAGTAGCATTTGGAAGGTTGTCCTTCAAAATTGTTAATTCCTCAACCAATGTTACAGCATCAATATCATAATTTCCATCAACACAAAGAATTTAAGCTAAATCACTACAACACTTTTTGAGTTCTATTTTTCAGAGCAATTAAATTTCCCAAGAATCCAAAACGACTTTTGTGTTCCTTTAGTGCCTCAAATCTATCTCTAATGCCAACTATTATTCCAGTGATAAGACTTATAAACAATGATTTTGAAAGCTAACATTTCCTTCAAGACAGACTTGCATTCACTGAGAGTGTCTGAATCTGTCGAAGCACAGCTTGTAAATTCTTGATACAATCAATTACTTCATCAAATTGGAATAAAATGGCTTTTACAACTTTAATTTAGCTTGCCCATCTGGTGTCGGATAAAGTCTTTAACGTTAACTTTAATTTGCTTCTGATGATGTAGAAAAAAAAGTGTATCATTTTTGAATGAATAAAAAAAGGTTTTTGCTATTGTTGAGGAACTAGCAGCATCCACAAGTAATAAATTCTAGCTGTGACAGTTACAAAGTGTGAAAAAATCTCTTGGAATAATAGTACGAATTCAAGTTTTTACACCTTTAACAATTCCCACCATGTTTGCCCCATTGTCGTAACTCTGACACCTACAGTTCTGAATGTCTAGTGACCAAGTTCATTCAATGCTTCTACTATAGTTTCAGCCAAATGTTGTCCCATACTCCGACCTACTGGAATGAAAGCAACAAAAATTTCTTGTATAATTCCTGTAGAAATGTCACAGTATCAAAAAATCTTTGCTTAATTCGGCCAGCATCACGGGTACAGGCCACCATGTTAGCATACCATTTGGCCACCTTAATTTTTTCCATGACGTGTTCAACTATGCTTTTTTGAATTAATGTGATCAGTTCGTTTTGAATTTCATGGCTCAAGTAGTGACTTTTACTTCCTTTTTATTGAGGCGACACAAATGTTGGGCCATACTTTGATAACTTAAATATATCAATGAAGTTACCTGAATTTGTGTTTCATAAAATGTCCAAAGATTCTCTGTGGCCTCTAAATGCCACATTAAGGCTGGCTAAGAAATTGCTAATGCCAACTAATCTTTTGAACAATGTCGCATGCAACATGTCACATTTTTAGCCGTTTAATCAATATTCTGTACGTATATTTCTAACAAAAAGTCCTTAAGAGTAGGTGTCACAGAAAATCAGGAACATTCAATATTTTTCATAACACAGAACAGGCCTTGCAAATTATTATTGTCTGATTTTTGTGAGGCCAACTCAAAGAGCGAGGCCTTCAGCGGTCGCTTACATTGCTTATACTGCTACTGCCAACATAGATGCATGCAAGTGTGTTGTTGCCATTCTGACAAATGAAAATAAGATCAAGAATGTTAAGTTTATCAGTCCAATGAAGGACTGTAAATTGAAAGGACAATGTGAAGTCTTTTAGCTGTTAGGCGTGTCTGTCCATTTAGATACACCTCTTTTCGCCACAACATGATAACAGAATCTGCAAGAAAGGGAGAATAGAGAAATTCATTTCTTTCCTCTGATCTGAACAAGAGAGGTTATTGGAGTTTGCCTGCGTGTACGGCAATGAGCAGAATGATTGAAATAAAATAAGGAAGGGAAAAATAATTGCATCCATGAAGAAATATAGAACAATTTCTGAAATATAGAACGTTTTTAAAGGTTTCAAAAAATATATAGGAAATATAGGATGACTTTGATCCCTGCCCAAGTCATTACTTTGGACTAGAAAAGAGTGCGATGTTTCAAGGATTGAAAAAAAATGTGCTTAGAATTAAAAGCCACTATGTATCAATTTCCCATTTAAAAGAAACTATGCTGAACGACAAGTTTCACACAAAATTGCTACAAAATTTCACATTGCAGAAGCAGAAATTATGTTTGAGCTTGTAATATTGATGGAGCTGACTGTGATTTCCTTAGCTGTTAAAACTTAAAATTCCTGTGGAGACACTTAAAAAAAAAAAGAGCAATAACAGAGCATATGAAAAAATCTCGATATGATATAAGGAGGGGTTATAAGAGCACTTTCAATTTAAAAACATGGATTAAAATACATACTAAGCTTAAAAAGTATCAGAAAATTTACAAAATTGCAATTTTTTTATGAGTAAACTAACTTTAACTTTTTTGACTTATTGGATTATAGTAAATTTATATAGAAAAGTACCTTTTACGAAACGACTGAAATAGCCACGTGGTTTCTTCTTCTCATTGCATTTATCAATTAAAGCTGAAAATTCATCATCATGCAAATCTAAGGTGAACGTTAAATGCATTCGGCACAGTTCAATCAATTTCTCAGGGTTGAATTTCTGAAGTTTTTCAATAAACTCCATTATTTAGTAATTAAGCAAGATGAAAGCTTGTTGGAGACCTAGAAAAGAATGAAATATAAAATTTTCTTATTCATAAATTTTAGTAATGACATTAATTCTTGAAATAAAAAATAAATTTTTTCCTTTTAAAATATTTTACGAGTTTACCCTTAACCTTCAACTGGAATAACATTTGAACAATTGTAACTGATATGTATGAACTCAGAATACTGTTACTTCTCCCCATGATTAAAAATTTATGCTCATTAGAAAAACTGTACCTAGATTATTTTCTGTGCCATTTTAGAAAGTAAATTGTATAAAAGCTAAACATGAGTTGCTCAGAAGTCATTGCAGTTAAGTCTATTTTTTGATATTTCCTGATTTTTTTAAAATTTTAATGTGGAATAAATATTTTTAGTTAGGATTTACTCTTTGCTTTCTTTTTCTTGGGCAGAAAGTCCTTTTTATAGCTTCTGAATGTTTTATAATAATTTCAGAAACCATTGTGAATGTCCACTTTATTCAGTATTTTTACATGAACGTTGAAACAAAATTTTATTATTTTTTTGAAATGTGTAGGGAACACTGAGGCCTCGTTCATAAACAATTCTTTGAAAACAGTGTACACCAGAAAATAATCAGTCATGTGACTTGTTTCACCAGTTCTGAAGTTGCATTTATGAACGCTTCCATACATTACAACATAAACTATAAAACACAGAACAATCTATTTTTACAAAAAATTCTTAAGTTTCTATTTTCATATATATCTTGTTTTGTTGCAGAGAAAAAGACTTTATACACTTACTTCATCAAACTAATAAACCAAAAAATTAAAAAACCTTTGTACTAAAATACATTAATTCTCTCAATTTTTTGTTTTCTGTACTGAACTGCATTGGCTTCTGGGCAACTCGCATATTGGTGCATGTTTTCAGATCGATTAACAGTTAAGAATGTTATACTTGGGCAGAACACATCACTTTAATTTTACTTAGAATCAGGAAAACTGTTGCCTATTTTTGAAATACACAGTATATGTAATTCGAGTAATTGAGAACTTGACACATCTTAAAATGACATTTTGTTAGTTCAGACAAGTGTTAACATGCATACAAATTAAGGTATGAAAGCTGTTTGGAAACTTTTAAGCTTCATTGGTGAATGCAACCTGCTACAGGATGTGATACGGTATTCCAGCAAAAAAGTTTCCCATAATTTTTTATTCAATAATCACTTTAATCTACCCATATCAATCGCGAAAATGTAACATTTCGAAAAATGCAAATATTCAAATAGTAAACATACATGTGTATTAGCAAGAATCGCTTGTCGTAATTTGCACAGCCTACATTAACTTTCCAAAAATTTCCACCAAAAGAAACTCCACGAGTTTTGTTTTAATAACAAAGTAATTAGCTGTTGAGAGTTTTATGTACAATTCGTAAATTTCCAAATCTTAGTTGATTTGAAAAATAAAAACAGATTCGAAAACTTACTTCAACTATTCTCGGGCCAGCATCAGAGTTTTTAATCAAAAGACTTGTGTTTACATGCTGAAAATGCAGTTATTATTCAATAGTGAAGTAGGTAGACACAAAACATCATTAAATAATCCGCTCTGTTTCAATTACGAGTATTGGATGAAAACAATAGACATTAAACATCAGTAGCCAATCACAAGCGACTTCTTTAGCAGGAAACGTCTTCTTCTCTTTCTTTAACATAACGATTTCCATTAATATTTAAAGAGAAACTTAATGTGAAATATATTGATTGAGAGATGAATAAATTAAAAAGAAATGCCTCAACTCGAAGATTCATTAGATTGAAATCATATAGGTTTCACATATTTTATTTGTCATTTTATTGTCACATTTCACGAAATGACAAAACTTCAACTTCCACTTCTTATCTAATCAGCTGATGTATACACAACACACATGCCGTTAAATTTCTGGTGTTTGAATTCAGTAATCAGACGGAAACTTTTGTCAAGGCGTCTCTTATTTTGTAAGGAATCTTGTATTGGAAAAAACACTAATTCAATTTGTACAAAAATGGATCCAGCTGAATTAGCAAAGGAAGCCGCCGCCATTAAAGCCATTGATGACCATATAAAGGTTTTTTTTTGTTTGTCATAATTTGAAACTGAAATTTAAACTGCGGAATGTTTCCAGGATTATATTTCTTTTTCAGTTTTGCAAGTAAAAATGCATCCGAAGACAACTTTTCCAAGTCTTCCAGTTGTGTTTTTCATTTGTGATTCTCAGTTATAATGGTTTCTACTTTGCAAATTCATCCATTGTACTGATAATTAAAAATTACACAATTCTACTTGGAGATAAGCCTTCTATAATAAGTTTTTTTTATGTATTTTGGTTAATGTACTAATTTTCGTATATTGCTCTTACTGTAGTAATAGCCTTTGTGTAGAGCTATTTTTTAAACACAAATAACAATTGATTAGTTCATATTTGAAGAGATGTTAATAGCCATATGTGTGCATAGACAAGTTACTAGTCCACATTAAAACTTTACCTACCACTTGAGGATAAAATGTATGCATACAGCAGATCAACTAATTTGTTAGCAGATTATGGGATAATACCAATTTGGTTTTATTTATCATACATTTTCTCTATTTGGAATAACTTTTAAGCAACAATATAAAATATTTCTATGCATATCGAGGGTGTTAGGTTATTTCATTGTAAGTGCAAGTTAAACCAAATTATAAAATTGTTTTCAAACTTGTTTATTTGGTAGAAAAATTAAACTTTCAGTGATTGAATGATTAGTAATTTAATTAAGTTTCATAGTGCTCATTAGTATTTTATTTCTAAATGAAACACGTCAAGCTTATTTTTGAAGCACACATTTCATTTTCTTTGTTTTTCCATTCACTCACTAATACATACTTGCCAACTTGCTTGGTTTAACCATTCAATACATAGTTTTTTTTAGTGAATTTTAGGATAATGCAGGCATATGGTAAGACAAAACCAAATTTTTACTAATACAGCTTAGATTTTATTTTCAAGCGAGACCTAATACATGCTTACAGAGATGTCAACTTCTATAAATTTATAGTTTCTATGAGAAAACATTCTTTGTTTTAAGAGCTACAAAAACATAAATTCTACTGAAGATGAGCTAGCTCATTGAAGTAGTAGGTTTTTTCTTATAACTGCTCTGTATTTTGAGGAGTGGGACATCTGATTACTTTGGATTAACTTGCAGTGATGGATTTTTTTCTGGACTGTATCCAAACATAATTTTCTAAGCTAGGTTTGGGTGTGCTGCTTGGAGAGTTAAATTCGTCACTTGACTGAGAGGCAGATATAGTTCAATGGTCCCATAGTTAGTATCCATTCAATTTCAGATTCATGTTAGAATTTCATGATTTTTTTCTTGTTTAGTTCCATATAAGTACATTGCAAAAATGAATAAGACTAAGTTCCCTTAAGAAATATTTACAACCTTTTTTACCAATTTTTATTTTTTCTTACAATGAAATATTTCGAGGTAGGCAATTATGCATAGTTATTATACTATTTTGTTTGTTTTATCATTATTCCATATTTCAGATAGAACATCCTGATTTTGCTGAAAAATAAAATGACCCCTAAGGAGTTTTAACTGGCTGGTGACTTGGAAAGCCTCCATCTTAATTGCACTGCATGCCCAATTTCTTTATGAGTTTGAGCTAAATTGACACTCTTGTAATAGCTGTCTTTAATATACCACATATATTATAAGGTTTGACAAAATTCAATAGTCAACAATTTTGGAAAGATCAGTGTCTCAATAATATGATTGGGCAACCAACTACCATAGAATGGTTCTCTCTTGTCCCATTTAAACAATAAAACCTATACATTTCAGATACTTAGACTTCTATCCAGTTTTCTTTGATGATATTATATTAGTTTTCTACTTGATAAAATGATGATGGGTGTAACTAGGGTTTTTGAATGTGGGGGTTATTCCTCCCAAAAAGTATGGACTACCCCAGTAAAACGAGGAATAAATAAATTTTATTAATCTAATTAAATATACAGTAATTAATTACATTAACACAATTAATTAATTGTATTAATTCATACTTGATTTTGAAAATCACAATTTTTTTTAACTATGCAATATTTACTATTTGACCTTATGGTGAATTTTAAAACTTACATTAAATTTAAATTAGAAATTAAAATGTCAATTTTTTTTACAAATGTTTCGGTTATCTCTGAATTTTTACTGATTTGCTTGAAGCATATCAGTAAAAATTATCTGGATTCTAACAGCTGTCTGAGTACTCACATTTTTAAAAAAGTGTATTAACTATAAACAGGAATAACTACGTGCAGCTAATATTAATGATGAGATTAAGACATGCAATCATCATCAGTGTTGGTAGAAACTTAAATAGAGATCACTGTTGCAATGTCAATAAGAAAAATACCTTATACTTTCCACAGTAACATATCTATTGAATTGTTTTAAGTAAAAGTCATCTCCCAAAAGTATTATTTAAATTCTACCATAATTGCATTAAATATGTCTTGCCTTTAAATTGCATTGATGTTTTCGCAATGTTATTTTTATTGCTTAAACATTTGCTAAAGCAAAAGTACAGAAGATATGTGCTGCGGTTCTCCTGTTTGTAACAAAATCAATCAAGATTTCTTGAGCTGACACAAAGAAAGGAATAGCTAAGGAATCTCATACTGCTTTTCTAACACGTTTAATAAAGCTGAATGATCGCAGTGCTAAATAGCTTGTCTGAGTGCACAGTAATCAATCAAGCTACTTCAAAGAGCCCCTTAAGGAATTTAAACTTAATAATATCTAGGTTGTTAAAAACATTTATTATAAAGTGAAACTAGTGGAAAGTAAATAATAAATGGTATGTTGAAAAAGAATTGAGCCTCCAAAGATCTCCCTTGCTGCATAAGTATCAAGAATATTCGTTTACACTGACTCTTGTAGTACTACTCAGAGGCATAGGTGTGACTAGAGGGAGGGTGGCAGTCTACAGAAGTGTGGACTGTACACCAATAAAAAGGGGAAGCATCTAGTGGCCTCAAGGAAATTTTTCTGCTATAAATCACGTTATATTGATAAATTTTTTCGTAGTACATTAATAAAATTATTAAATATGTTGCGTCTAGCAAATGTCAGTCACTTTCATTTCAAATAAAGTAATTTAAACAATGTTGTTTTATTGTATCATACATGAGAAACACATTGTTTGGTTTAACAATAAATTAATTTATGGACAGTCTTAATTTACACTAAAACCCTGCTAATTCAAAACCCCCTTTAATCAAAGAATTCGGTTAATCCGAACAAATTGTTTTAAAAATTTGTAAAACAAAATGCTGTAAATCAGTAACAACTTAATATTTTTTTTACAATATTGAAATCAAAAGCATCATTTGTAAGAATGCAGATATGTTTAGATATTATTACATTTTAAAGAATAGAAAACTTATCCCTAGACAATTACATTAAGACGAAATTAATAAGGTTTTGCTGTGGTAAATACATACAAACATTTTCCTAGTTTGTTCTTCAGAAAACATTCTAAGTATAAAAAAAAATTCAAGTGAATAAAAATTTAACTTATGTCATGCAATTATTTATATTATGAGTGTAAAAGTAATTTTTATAATGCAATAAAGTTTAAATAGTCATATATATTAAAAGCTTAAAACTCCAATTGCTCGTCATTAGAAAATTTGACTATCGTGTTCGACGAACTGAATGGGGGTTGAACCCACAACTCTGATGGTTATACCTATGAACTAATATACCATTGTTTCAGTGATCTTATTTATTTATTACACAAGTTAAACACTGATGAATTATGTTATAAATAATTTGAGTATTTATTAATAAAGGACTGATTTTTGTGAAAAAAACTTACATTTTCTCAATTGAATGGGGGGAGGTAGGGTCTTAGAACTCCCCTGGTTAGGCCTATGATAATGATATCCAGTACATTCTCTAAGCATGTGTTTAAAAAATAATCAAAACTTTACAATATTTGCTACTATGTTCATGGATTTTGGCATAGCTTTCAATATTGCTTTTTCCATCTAAAAATTTCAAGGTTTATCAATCATTAAATAAACAGAGTTTATTTCAATGCTATCACTTTCTGAATAACTATATTGTAGTAAAAATCTAGACAAATATCGTCAATAAACCATATTGTCATCTGTTCAAAGAGGAGCCAAAGTGCTCTGATGAACAGTCTAAACACAATTTGATTTCAATAATCACCTCCACTGACTTGTAAAGTCAATCAAGTTATGTACCTAAGCTTACATTTTATTTCAAAATTTTTTATGATTTAAGTTTAGTTTAAGAAACGAAACAATATTAGATCCTGAACAAAATTGTAATAACTTATCTGAGCTGTATATTGTTTTTATAATGATTTTATTTTATGTCTTTAAATTTACACAGAAATATTTTCACTCTGTCTTTAGGTAGACTGTTCTGTTGGAATCGGGAGTGGGTCCACAATTGTTTATGCAGTTAAACAATTAGGTGATTATAGCATTCATGTTTTAAAATTGTATATTGAAGTTAAAGGTTAAAAGTAAAATGCTGTATTAAGTAAATTTTTCTATTCTCTAAATACTTTATTTTCCTTTGAGATAGAAATATATTCATGTTCTTAATTTGCATTGAAGGAATAAATGAAGAGCTATTTTTGAATGGCAAAATTGTTTTTTTTTTTTGGATTAAGTACTTCATAGTCCGTCAGTATAGAATGTATTGGATCATCCGGAAAGTTCTGCAGTTTTTCAAATTGAAGCGTACTTTGTTATTAATATTTTGCTATCACTGATAAGAAGTGACCTTGATTGAAGCAGATGTGTAAATTCGGTCTTTTCTGCATTAACTACATAATTCTAGCTTTATTATATCATAATATTTGTATCACTACAGTGCTAAGAATGGAGAACCAAAAAGTTCATTTCTGTTATGTTGTGCTCTCTTATTTTAAGAAAGACAAAAATGCTTGTCAGACTGCTCGTAAAATATGTGCTGTATATGGACAAAGTGCTGTTTCTGATGACGCAGTTCGAAGGTGGTTTGATGAATTTAGGCGCAGAAATTTCAGCTGTAATGCCGGCTCTGGACGACCAGCCTCTCTAAACGAGGACCTATTATAAGATGCTGTCATTGAAAATCCCCATTACACACATAGTTCAGGGACTATCACGCAGACTAAATATTCCAAAAAGTTCAGTTCAGGATCATTTGAAGAAGATTGGTAACTTTAGCTGCTCCAATGTATGGGTACCCCATACTTTAGCAGAGAATAGGCTTGCTTGAATTTCGGCATGTGATTCTTTGCTGAAATGAAATAAAGCTCCTTTTTTGAAACAGCTCATCACTGGAGATGAGAAGTGGATACTATACAATAATGTTACAAGTAAACGATCACATGGGGTAAGCTAAATGAACCTTCCAAGTAACATAGAGAGAGGGGGGGGGACTGCATCCCAAAAAAGTAATGATTTGTGTATAATATTAGTTAGTTATTTAAAGTCAGTTATTTGAAAAATTAAAATAAGTGGAATAAAACAATTTTGTTTAGATGACTACGACACTTTTATGTAGCCATCCCTTCCTAATATTATGTTTTAATGTTAATTATGATTCTTAGTTCACTTTTGTTATATCTTTGCAGCCAAAATAATTAAAAGAGATAATTTGAAGATTTCTTGTGTTCCTACTTCAATACAGGTGATAAACTTACTAATTTTTAAACGTAAAATCTATATATATATTTTAGATATTTGTTTCTTGATTTGCATAGTTTGAATGCATTGGAATATTTCTGTTTTAATTCCTAAATGAAGTACAAAACTTAAATTAAATCTGCATGTAGAATTTTAGTTTCAGTACAACTGATTATTTTAACTTGAAACCAGGTTGCATTTTATTGAGATTCTAAAATTAAATTTTGTACAATTGATAACTATTATCGCAAAATTACATAAATTTTTAGAATTACCAGCTGCACTTTTACTTTTATTAAAATATATTTAAGTTCATGGGTAATATTTAAATATATTACCCATGGTTTAACAATACAATATTAAAAGAACTTTCTTAATAGGTAAAAAGTAAAATTCCATAAATCTAAAAGGGATGGCATTTAATTAATAATTGAAATTATGAAAAGATATTCAAGCAGAGATTAATTTTAATTATTTATGCTATTTCCTAATTCAGAATTCAGTAATCTTAAAGATGTAAAATGCTAAAAATAGCTTATAAATATTATTGATAATTACAAATATAAATAATATTACAACTGCGTAAATTTGCTTACAAATTTCACTCAAGCATATGGCCTAAAAAGTGTGTTCTTAGTAAGTTAAATTTGATTACTTGTAATGTGCTTATTAATTCATTGAAATATTTTAAGTTATGGGTTTTCGTCTGGTGCTATTTTCTTGTATGCAAAACTTTCTATTTGACGAAGCTTTTTTTACAAACAGGCAAAACAACTGATACGTGAATACAAACTGTATCTTAGTGACCTTGAAGAAACTCCTCAGGTAATTTATAAAAAACTGTATGAGTAATTCATAAAATTGTTGTCATTTAAATAGGTTGCTAACCAATTGAAAAATTTTTAATCCTAAAATATTTTGAAAATGCATTGCATGTTTATTTCAGATATAACTTTCAACTTTCATATTTACTTACTACCTATATATATATTTCACTAATGTACATAGCACAGAAATCGCGGTTATTTGTCAATCACTGAATGGCAACGAAATGATCGAAAACAATCTACAATTTTGAATCCACGCTGAAGTGTTTAAAAAAATTTTAATTGTGAGCTACAGAGAGTTATTAGAAATGCCCGAAAGAGAGCAAGACATTCTATTAAAAGCTCTAAACTTTCAGAAGAATGAAGTTAGATTAGAAATCTCCGAGACAGAAATTGTCGCAGCAACGAAAGTTTCATGCAACGAGAAAGTAGGCTTCAGTGTCACTCGAGTCGACTTTCTAAACATTCTAATGCCCTTACTTTAGATATTGAAGAGCATAACTGTGGAAACATGTCGAAGGTGTGTCCTTTTTGCTGTGCATATTATTGGATGCTTGAAGTAAACTCTAATAAAAAATATACAAACTGCTGTCACGATGGTAAAGTTAGCTCACAACCACTTTCAGAAACTTCTGAAGTGTTGAAAGGTTTATTGTCTGGCGATTCGTCTGAAGCCAAAAACTATTGGCTACATATTCGAGAATTCAACGCTGCCTTAGCTTTTGCATCAATGGGAGCTGAAGTTAAGTCACCTCCTGGAAGAGGGCCATATTGTTTTCGCTTTCATGGTAAGATCTACCACATGGTTTCTCCATTGTACAAAAATGAACACAATAAACCTGGGTATGGTCAGTTGAGTATATTTAATTCTAGCAAGGCAAACTATTGCCATATTGAAAATAACCCAGGCTGTTTAAAATCTGTAATGGATAAACTGGATGCATTATTTCGGGAAGTAAATCCATTTGCCAAATCATACTTATGGATGTATCACTTGACAAAACTAAATCATGCCTTGAATGTTAAAATGATTTTTATGGAGCATCCAGACTTAGATATGCACATATACAATGCACTTACTTCTAGAACAGAATTTGATGCAATATTTGTTGAAGATGATGGATAACCACCTGCAAACCGAGATATTGGCATCTACCCAAATGATGCGGGTTGCAAAACCATATCATCGATGAATCGCTACAGTGATGGCTACACTATGGTTTATCCTCTGTTTTTCCCAAGAGGAGAATGTAGAGACGATCTGCAAAACGGGTACAGGTAACTCAGCTGCAGTATTATTCTTATAGATTTCTGTTCGCAATGCTTTTAAGCTGTTACACAACAGTGGGAAAATGTTTCAACAATATATTGTTGATGCATATGTGAAAACTGAAGGTTTCCTTAACTACATTCGTATGTGCCAGAAAGACTTAAGAGTTTAGCATTACATAGGACTTAGATGCATTACAATCTTGTGCACACAATGAAAGTCTGCATACAGGAAAACTGATGATATTGCCATCCACTTTCCAAGGTAGCCCACGTTATATGCAGCAGAATTATCAAGATGTAATGGCTATGGTTGGGAAATTTGGACGACTGGACCTTTTCATTACATTCACTTGCAATCCAACAGCTGCAATTTTAATACTATGCAACATTTTCAATGTCCTGAACACAGGCCAGACATCATTGTTCGAGTCTTTAATATAAAATTATCAGAGTTAATTGGATAATATTTTAAAGCATACCATATTTGGAATTGTTATTGTGTACAAAATGTCAAAACTAAATTTCAAAAGTGTGGTTTACCTCATGTGCACATATTATTGACTTTAGATTCAAGGTCAAAGATTCAAACAAAAGATGATATCGATAAATTTGTTAGTGCAAAGTTGCCAGATATTAATATTAATCCAAGGTTATTTGAAATTGTTTCAAAGTGTATGATCCATGGCCCATGTGGTATGGTCCATGTATGAAGGATTCCAGTGTATGCTGCAAACAATTTCCCAGGGATCAAAGATGCAACAGAAGAAAATATAAATAGGTACCTTGTGTATAGACGAAGATCAATACGACCAGTGAGAATTGGTTAGTATGATGTAGATAATAATAGTCGTACCTCACAATCCTTGGTTGTTACAGAAATTTAATTCTCATATTAACGTTGAGGTATGTGTTTCAGTAAAAAGCGTTAAATATCTATAAATATGTATATAAAGGTCATGATGCTGCATCTGTTAAACTGCCAAGGGATGATGGTGTTATTCATCATGATGAAATTTTGACCTTTCTTGATGGTAGGTATGGTATGTTAGTGTGCTCCTGAAGCTATATGGCATTTTAATAAGTTCAGTATGTCTGAAATATCACATGCTGTTATGAGACTAGCAGTTCATCTGCCTGAACAGCAGCAGGTTTTTTTTATCAAAAAGGTCAAGAGGATGAAGATATTGCTTGGGCATCAGTGAAACAAACAACTTTAACTGCATGGTTTCAATTGAATCGCACTGAAACATTAATTTCTCTGACATCCCACAGAATTATGTGTTTCACAAAAATGAAACAAGCTTTAAGAAAAGGCAACGAGGAGGACAGAAGATTATCGGAAGAATGCCAGTGGTTAGTGTGCAGGACACTGAAAGGTACTATCTTCGAATGCTGTTGCTGCAAAAATCTGGTGCAGTGAGTTTTGATTGTTTGAAATATGTTCATGGGGTAGTTTGTGACAGCTTCCAACAAAGTTGTAAGGAGCTTGGTTTTCTAGAAGGAGATCAGCATTGGCATGATGCCCTTGCTGATGCAGCTAAGACACAAATGTCAAGTCATTTACAAGTGTTTGTTTTAATATGTGGATTTTGCTCAGTATATATATCTTTAAATATTTTTGACAGAAAAATTTGCATATATTTCTTGATGAAATTTATCAGATAATATTAACTTATTTCAAACTACATTTTAAGTATCGTTATTTAATGTGCTGTTTCTATGTAATCATATTTTGTAAACGTGTCCCAAAGTCTTGCCATCAGAGCCCTAGGATTCTAGAAAAATGAAGTATAACTTAACATTTCAGAATGTGAGATGTTTATTGTAAGAATTTTAACTGAGGCTTAATTGAATACCTAAACCATGAGTAAAAATATATGCATTTTGTTTACCATATAATAGACTTGTAGATTTCTATTTATTACGCTTGTGCTATAAAATTAAAGTTGTGAGAAAAATTATCAATTGCTATGAGTTCAAATTTGTGCTGTTAATGTTTTGGTGTTCTATCCTTTCTTGAGACATAAAGGATTATTTAAAAACAAACCCACAACTGTCTGGTATTTATTTTTTTTGATAAAATGGGAGTCATGATTAAAATATAGCTGCACTTAAAATTTATGATCATTAATCTGGGCTTATCTTGCTTGATGTTTTTGAGTAAAAAGACATCTGTGAATATTTATTTAGCTACACTAATACTCTTTTATTAACTAATAAAAAGTATCATTAAAATATTAAAAGCTAGTTTTGTTTTGCGTGAAATTTAATTTTGAGTACCTTACTTACAAACTTATTTCATGTTTTGAAAATAACATTTTAATATTTACCATTCATTCCTTACGTTGAGTAAAACACAGAACTTTTCTTTAATATGCTTATCTTTTAAATAGCACAAAGCTCAATTTTTCATGTTCTAAATGTACTGTAAAGTTTTCTTATAATTTTATAAAAAGTGGTTCACTATTAAATTATAACTTCATTATAAGAGTATACCATATCTAGTATATTTGAATTTTTAGTTGGATTTTGTATTTGATGGTGCTGATGAAGTAGATTCCAATTTAACGCTGATCAAAGGTGGAGGAGGCTGTTTGACTCAAGAGAAAATTGTTGCATCTTGTACAAAGAACTTAATTATTTTAGCTGATCACAGGTAAATATAAACAATTTTTAAAAATCTAATTGGAAATAAAATCAAGCCCCAATTAATTGAAATGCAAACATTCTTTTTTAATACACTGTTGTCAATCAAAAATGCAACATTATGAAAGACAATAGGTATTAAAACCATTTTTATTACACTAATAACATAAGAAAAAGGGCTGTTCGACTTGAAATCAATATTTTGTGTAGCTGCTATGGGCAGCAATAACTGGTGCTACACATTTTGGCATTGGTAGGAAGCAGCTTTGAATGTATGTTTGGGTATATCAGTCCATGCTGCTACCGCATGTTACAGAAGTTCATCTGCTGTAGGTGCAAGTGATCTGTGGTGTCAGTTATTGGGTGATCATCAACCGGATGCCATCATATTGGACAAATTATCATTCGGATCTGGTGAACGATCTGACCATTTAAGAAGTGAAACCTGGTGGACATTGATGTATTCTATATTGAATGCCACATGCAATTGAGCATTGTCCTGTTGAAAACTGGCCACAGGAAAGCCCTGAGAGAGTAAAACATGCTCCAAAACTTCAGAAATGGAGCAGTGGCTGTTGAGTGTACTGACAATGTGCACTGCACTTGTGCAGGAGTATAATCCAATGTCAGTACTATAATGCCAGGTGATGAACTGATATGGCAATGCATAATACACGAGTCATGCAGTCTATCATAGCTGTGCCAGTCAGAGTTGGATGTGACCTTTTGTGGTACTGCAGACAGAATTGAGATTCATCTGAAAAGATGGCATGCTATTTGTTTTGTCCATGTGTAGCATTCTGCACTTCCTTGCAGCCCCGAATGTACAAGATGTCTGTCCTATCGTTCCATGGTGTCATAAGACTGCTGCAATCATTCTGTCTGTTCATCCTTCATGCACTCACCAATTCCATATTCACATCACTGGATTGATTTCGTCAAACACAAGCACTGATTTCTTGGAAGGACACATATTCTCAGTAAACCACAATTATTGGTCTGTAAAACTCAGAAATTTGGTCTTATGACTGCCATATTTTTGACGAGACATAATTAAGCTTCTTTTATTCAGAAACGCCATGACAAAAGCCATAATTCCAATACATAAAACTGGTTCTCTTTATTTTTGTACTGCCTACAGGAGGCGTTATTGGTGGTCATAATTTGCATACATGTTGCAGTGCTAATCTTCATTGCATATCCTTTCATGATGTATACACTGCAGAAATTTCAAGGCTAGTGGATGCTTCTTTCATGGTGTTACATTTGTTATGCCCAGCAGTGTAATTAGAGAGGTATCTAAAAATGTTATAAATTAAATTTATATTTTCAATTTCAATGGTTTAACTTTATGTATTTTAATGAGTTTCATGTTTGGAAAGTTTTTAGATTGAATGAACAAAGGTATTTTTTACAGAAAGGATTCTGAAATTCTTGGCACAAATTGGACTAAAGGTGTTCCAGTTGAAGTGATACCGATGGCATATGTTCCTATAAAAAATAAACTTGAAGATATGGGTGGTGTTGCAGAACTGAGAATGGCTAAGGCTAAAGCAGTAAGAACATAAAAATAATATAATTTGTAACTTGAATTTATTACTGTTTGAAAAATTTATTTTTTAATTCAAAGCATAGTTAAATTCATGTAGTATGAGGATGAACTTAGATTAAAAATAGAAAATGCTTTGATAGACTAGACTATTTTAGTTCATTTTTCAATATCTAGTGTTATTTTTAATAAAATAATTAATTCTATCTCAAAATATGTTTTGTATAATTTTGCTTTTAGAACTTCTTGAATAAAAGGTGTAATAATGCTTCAGTGATTTGAGTGAACATAGTGGGCAAAAGTTTAATGGAGAAGTTTAAACTGGTGATACATACAGTGTTGTGTAAAAATGTTTCAAAATAACCTATTCGACTTATTTTTCCAAAATATCTTGTTAAGAATTGGTATATATTTTTTACTATGGCTTGTGTGTTTTATCTTATCTACAACCTAGTTTTAGAATGTTATTCTTAGTCAAACAGTGGAATTCCATTATTGAAATATTTAATATTTGAATATAATCTTTTGCAATGACACACAGCCACAATATATTTAAGACAAACTTATCACAATGGTTTAAGATTAAATATAATTTTATTTTGTGTATTTTTATTTTTGTAAAAGATTCATAGTTTTAATCAAATGCATTGTTATTAGTGATCTACATGACTGAATAAATCTAGTCTTTGATTGCATAGTGGTCTTTTACCTTAAATGTGAAAAGTAAATGAAAGGGTTATACTGAAATATTAAATTATCTTCTAATAAAACTGCATCGTATATTTCTTTCTTTGAGATGACAAAATTTAAAAGTTTCCCATTAGTGGCTATTGTATTTGTTTCCACAGTTAAGAAAAATCCATCTTAAGTTTTACAATTATAACTGAGTGTCATTACTTAAGGTAATTCAAAAGATTGTATTATTTATAATACTTTATATGCTGGATATTTACTTTTTGCAATTTTTGTTTGCTTAGGGTCCTGTGGTCACAGATAATGGTAATTTCATCCTTGATTGGAAATTCTGTCTTAATTTGACTGATGCAGATTGGGAAAAAGTGGATAAAAAAATAACTTGTTTTCCAGGTAAAGTAGAAAGTATTTCTTAATTGGTAACACATAATTGCAAGTTTAATAGATACCTAAATGTGTTTAATGAACTTGTTAATTTTTAGGAAAAATCCTACGTATTCTATATGTTCTGAAATTGTTATGCAATCTTGCATCTTTATTGCATTTTTCTTGTTTACTGTCAAATTATTTCCTAGTTTATTGCTATTCTTTACTTATTAAAATTAAAAGGGGTTATCATTTCAGAAAGCAATAAATTATAAATTATGTAGTTGAACAAGAGCCAATATCTTGTTAACCCTCCTTAATGGTACTTGCTCCACTACTGAATTATTTCCTTTTGAGTTTAGTTCTTGTATTCCATAAAGGAAACCTGGAATTTGATCATTTAGATGTTTAGTTTGATTTTTTTACTTCAAAGATGGAATCATTTTTAAGTTTGTTCTTTAGATAAGTAATATAAAAAATTAATTTGAGGCTAGTGCTATGAAATAGTATGTATTCCTATAGTTACAATTATCTCAAGGATACAAATCTGAGAAGGAATTAAAGTAGATTGTTATTTGAATTAGAGATGAATTTGGAATTGAATCCATCAGAAAGTGAAATACTTTAATTGATTGTTTGGTTAAGGATAATTATAGTGTTGAAAAATGTCACAAAGCTGGTCTTTTATTATGATTAGTTTAGACATAGTTGCAAATACTAGATAACTATCAGTTTTCAATAATTGTACAAGAGTAAATGTGAATTGTGCACAAAAAGAGTATTGCAGTCTAAAAATGCGCATGTAAAGTTTTTCTAAGATTCTTAATATTGACAGATATTTGTGATATTTTACAATTTGTTGCATTACTTGGAAATTTTTTTTTGATTTTGCAAGAAATGAACTGACAGATTGAGTGAAAACTTGCATGTTTCATATTTTTATTATGTAACCATTTACTTGTTTGAAGACATGAATTATTTTAAATGATCATTATCAAATTTCCTTTTAATCATGTTATTGATAACCAATAATATTTTATGTACTAGGGGGCTCCGCCCTAGTTCGCTAACCCCCTGTGATTTCTATACAATCCCATTTGGTTTGTTTCGCAAGCATCTTGGTGAAGGTCAGGTGTGAATGTGTTATGGCTTTGTAAACCAACACATGAAATAAAGGCTTGCTTGCTGCGCTAATTATAAGAAATCAGTCCCACCAACACCCAACATGACACAGGCATATTGCCTCATTCCCTCCCTGAAAGAGGGGGAAAAAAGAAATTATTTAAGAAATCAGTCCCACCACCAACCAACATAATACAGGTTGTAAAGGCATATTTTCTGGTATTTGCATAAAGCACATAATAATTCCTCATTCCTCATTGGACTTTCCAGGCCATGGTGTCACAGCGAGTTTCAACGCCCAAATAAAAAGCAATAGTTGCTATGGCTACGGCGATAAATTTTATGTCTGGCCAACCCATTAGAAATGTTCCTCTCCGCGAAGAAACACTTATATGCTGTCGTGAAAAAATAATACCGTTTTAAATTATACCTTTCAGCGCAAGGAATTGGTCCCAAAACCAACCAACATGATACAGGTTGGAAAGGCATATTTTCCAGCATTTGAATCTAGTAGCCCATAATAATTCGTTATTCCTGATCCACTTTCTTGGCCATGACGTCACAGCAAGTTTAAACGCTCTCTCCCCCCCCCAATTTTTTTTTTGTTACAATTTTGAACAAACCATGTTAATTTCGTAATTTTCTGATGCGTACTTTCTTGGGAAACTGTCAAATTTTCAATCCTATGGCTATGCCAGTAACTTTTTTTAACAGAGATAAACTTGAAATTAAAATTCCTGTATTAAATTTAATAGAAAATCAAATATAATTTCTTTCCAAATTGAAATTCAAAATGTTAATAAAATTTACAGTTCGTATGTCTTTTAAAATTTTATTAATTTCAATTATCCATATAAATTTGGTTATGCAGAATTGATTTGAATAACCAAGAAATAATTTTATTTTTCTCTTACTGTAGGAGTGTGCATTTGCAAATTTTATTCATTGTTTTTTTATTATATTTGAAAACAGTAAATTTATATTTTCAGGTGTTGTTGATACAGGTCTTTTTGTGAATATGGCCGTTAAAGTTTATTTTGGACAACCTGATGGTTCAGTTGTAGTGAAGAACAAAAAAGAGTTATAGAGATTGAATAGGAGAGAGATAGTGTACGAATCTCAAATTTTAATTTTCCAGACAAATTTTTTATCATTGCAATCTTTTCCAAATGTATCTATTTCCATGACTAAACTGTTGAAACAGTATTTGTAATTTTATATAAAGTTTATTTGTCAATTGTGTCTTATTTATTTTTTGCCATTCGAAAAATGTCTTGTTTGCTTCTTTTACATGATATTTTAGTATTTTCAAAGAAATATTAGCAATTTATGCTTTTTCATACTATACATTGCTTATGATTTTGTCTCAAGGAGGAGAAATATAAGTTTATAATTATTTTAAATGCATTTTTATATACACGGAGCTGTAAAAATAGTTCAATAAGAAATGGTTTCTAGATCTAATTTATTTTTACACAGCTCTTATGGTTTTCAGTAATGTTAAATTGTAAATGGAAACTTTCTCCCTTTGAGGTACAAACAAAATGTTTAATTTTTATGTCTTGAAAACTGATATTAGAGTAGTATTTACAATATTATTTATCCAAAGCTGTGATCACATCGAAATTATTGGCTATGAATTGGCCAATTTCGCAGCAAAAAATGCAGTGACCTCTACATATACGCATAACATGCAATGATCTTCCATTTTGTAAGGGAGATTGTAGGGAATATATGGCATGAAGCCTGGAGTACCAATAGTAAACTATCTGGATGTTGTAATCACAAGTCTTTGAATTGTCCATTTAGGAGGCATGCATCACCATTCATTAATGGTGGAAATCCCGGCCCCTCCATCATGTTCAGCTTTTTACCATACACCATATTCATTCATCACCTTTTCAATCCTCATGCAGGATTATTACCATATCTATATTAAATCAGATTTTTCATTGAATTTCATAAAATTTTTTATTCTAAGATAGGGATACCCTATCTTAGTTATCAATTTTTATATCATTTTCGTATTATTTTTGCAATAAATTTTATCTTCATGCTTAATTTTTGTTTAACTTGTTTGGTTTTATTCGTTATATTCTCTTTTTAAATGTTGGTCTGGTTATAAATCTAATGTTTTTTAAATCTATATTTTAAGTTTTATTACCTTGTGACTGGCGTAGCTTGTCCATTTCTGAACCTTGCGGCATAAAACCCAAACCAACCAACCAAAGTCTCACTGTTAAAACGAACAATGATATTTTCAGGACACTAAAACTATGTATTTGGTTATTTCTGGTTTTTTTTATGTTCACTATGTTGCATAAGTTTTGAAAACAAAAGTATAAACTGAAAACCATTGAAATTCTGAAAAATTACTGGTTACAGAAAGGGTTTTGAAGTTTTTTCATGTGTGAATAGTGAAGTAGGTTAACTTGTAGATTGAAGTTTATGAAGATCCACTTTAAACAAGTTCATGGATCCATTTTAAGAACAATACGCTCTTTAAAAATCATTCTTTAATTCTTTGAATTAACAAAAGGATTTATTTATCTCAACAAATCAGTCATCAAACTTCTCAACTATGTACTCATTAAACTCTTAGCTGTAAAAATACTTAGTAAATTGCCCTGATTTGTTCCTTGTACAGTCCTACCAAAATCAATGATGGCATATTTTGGCAATATGGTTTGAAACATTAAATAATATGCAATACAAAATAGTCTGTATGATAAAGGTACATGATAGTACGTTAGAAAAAGCATTTTCTGAACTAAAAATAATTCAAAAGTACCACCAAAACGCCAAATTTGAATATTTTAAAAGTTTTATAAGAAATATATGAATTAAAATTAAGTGTTTGTAATTTATAAGGCAAAAGAACATCAATTCCTGTCTGATTATAAATTAAGCAGTCAAAATTTTCTATCTTGAAACTTTATTCTATTTACTTTTGTATAAAAGCTTCAATCCTTTTAGCCCCTTTCATAGAAGTTTTAAAATTTTATTTTTGCATGACTTTAAAGCAAGATATCCTGTAATTCGCAAAACTTTTTATATTTTTTTTGACTAAATAAAAAAGCACACAAAAAAATAAAAGTTTGTTTAGTCGACCAACCGGTATAGTGGTTAAGGTGTTAACCTTTCCTGGTTCGAATCCGGGTCCGGGCATGAATATTTGTAAGCGTATGGTGTAGAGGCGGCTGGTGCACCTTAAATCTGTCGTGACCGAAAGTCCTCACGTTGGGTTGGTGTGGAAGTTTGGAGAGTGGGGTGCCAGCTCAGGTGTTGCTTCGTCGTCTGACCGCGGTTCAAAATTACGACGTGTTGTCCTCGATCTTTCCCTTAAGGGATTGAACCCCGACCGGTCGTCAATAGCCCGTTGTGTTGCTCTAGTACGACTTAACTAAAATTACCAAGTACCAAAAGATTGTTCAGATTTAATTCTGATACAAACAATTTTTCTAAATATTTTAAAGCTCAGGTGTTGCTTCGTCATCTGTCCGTGGTTCAAAATTACGATGTGTTGTCCTCGGATCTTTCCCTTAAGGGACTGATCCCGGACCATCGTCAATAGCCCGTTGAGTTGCTCTAGTACGACGTTAACAAAAATTACCATATTATCTAAATATTTTAAATAACCGGTATAGTGGTTAAGGTGTTAGCCTCCAGATCGGTAGGTTCCCGGTTCAAATCCGGGTCCGGGCACGGATATTTGTAAACGTATGGTGTAGAGGCGGCTGGTGCACCTTAAATCTGTCGTGACCGAAAGTCCTCACGTTGGGTTGGTGTGGAAGTTTGGAGAGTGGGGTGCCAGCTCAGGTGTTGCTTCGTCGTCTGACCGCGGTTCAAAATTACGACGTGTTGTCCTCGGATCTTTCCCTTAAGGGATTGAACCCCGACCGGTCGTCAATAGCCCGTTGTGTTGCTCTAGTACGACTTAACTAAAATTACCAAGTACCAAAAGATTGTTCAGATTTAATTCTGATACAAACAATTTTTCTAAATATTTTAAAGCTCAGGTGTTGCTTCGTCATCTGTCCGTGGTTCAAAATTACGATGTGTTGTCCTCGGATCTTTCCCTTAAGGGACTGATCCCGGACCATCGTCAATAGCCCGTTGTGTTGCTCTAGTACGACGTTAACAAAAATTACCATATTATCTAAATATTTTAAATAACCGGTATAGTGGTTAAGGTGTTAGCCTCCAGATCGGTAGGTTCCCGGTTCAAATCCGGGCCCGGGCACGGATATTTGTAAACGTATGGTGTAGAGGCGGCTGGTGCACCTTAAATCTGTCGTGACCGAAAGTCCTCACGTTGGGTTGGTGTGGAAGTTTGGAGAGTGGGGTGCCAGCTCAGGTGTTGCTTCGTCGTCTGACCGCGGTTCAAAATTACGACGTGTTGTCCTCGGATCTTTCCCTTAAGGGATTGAACCCCGACCGGTCGTCAATAGCCCGTTGTGTTGCTCTAGTACGACTTAACTAAAATTACCAAGTACCAAAAGATTGTTCAGATTTAATTCTGATACAAACAATTTTTCTAAATACTAGCCGGGCTGCGCCGGCTATCGCTCGGCGGTGTGTAATAGTTCTTTTTTTTTTTAAAACTTTTTTACACACCGTAATTAAACATGTTTTGATTTGTATATTTTATTTATTTTTATAAAACAAATCTTCATATCATTGCGTATTCAATCAAATATTTAAGGAAAGTTGGTCGAAATATACATATACCGCTACAAAACTACCCATGTCTAGTAATATTTAGCAGGAAATAGACATAACATTAAAATCTAACTCCTAAATAATATTTCTGCAATAGGTAATATACCGGAACACATAATACAAACAAAAATAAAATTCCAATCCCTGAAAAAATACAAAATACTGAAAAAAAAACCACGTATGTATCTATTCAAACGTGTTGAATTTCGACTTCCTGAATATATTGTAAAATAGAATAATGGGACAAAAGACTTTTCAACGATATTGACAAAGACAATAATGATTTATTAACAAAAAGAACACATATTTATAATACTTGGGAATCCTCAAATATATCCGCAACATCTCGCAGTCAACTCAAATACCCAAACACGGAATTCTAAATCAAATTAAAAAAGTAAACATTAATTCTGACGTGGCCAGATACCAGGTAGCAAAATTACGTTTAAATTACTTTCACATCAAAGGAAGAAATAAAAAGTCAGTTCAAACATAAATACTACAATTTAATTCCTTATTTTGCATAAAAATTGACCTCGGCTATTTGAAAACAGCAATAATTCAAAATATCTAGGTTGTTTTATTTACGTTGATTGTTGCCATTCAACGATACATAAATAACGTCTATTTCTGGTCCACGTACGTTAGTGTTTTATATATATAGATTTTAAAGCTCAGGTGTTGCTTCGTCATCTGTCCGTGGTTCAAAATTACGATGTGTTGTCCTCGGATCTTTCCCTTAAGGGACTGATCCCGGACCATCGTCAATAGCCCGTTGTGTTGCTCTAGTACGACGTTAACAAAAATTACCATATTATCTAAATATTTTAAATAACCGGTATAGTGGTTAAGGTGTTAGCCTCCAGATCGGTAGGTTCCCGGTTCAAATCCGGGTCCGGGCACGGATATTTGTAAACGTATGGTGTAGAGGCGGCTGGTGCACCTTAAATCTGTCGTGACCGAAAGTCCTCACGTTGGGTTGGTGTGGAAGTTTGGAGAGTGGGGTGCCAGCTCAGGTGTTGCTTCGTCGTCTGACCGCGGTTCAAAATTACGACGTGTTGTCCTCGGATCTTTCCCTTAAGGGATTGAACCCCGACCGGTCGTCAATAGCCCGTTGTGTTGCTCTAGTACGACTTAACTAAAATTACCAAGTACCAAAAGATTGTTCAGATTTAATTCTGATACAAACAATTTTTCTAAATATTTTAAAGCTCAGGTGCTGCTTCGTCATCTGTCCGTGGTTCAAAATTACGATGTGTTGTCCTCGGATCTTTCCCTTAAGGGACTGATCCCGGACCATCGTCAATAGCCCGTTGTGTTGCTCTAGTACGACGTTAACTAAAATTACCATTACCCGGACCATCGTCAATAGCCCGTTGTGTTGCTCTAGTACGACGTTAACAAAAATTACCATATTATCTAAGTATTTTAAATAACCGGTATAGTGGTTAAGGTGTTAGCCTCCAGATCGGTAGGTTCCCGGTTCGAATCCGGGTCCGGGCACGGATATTTGTAAACGTATGGTGTAGAGGCGGCTGGTGCACCTTAAATCTGTCGTGACCGAAAGTCCTCACGTTGGGTTGGCGTGGAAGTTTGGAGAGTGGGATGCCAGCTCAGGTGTTGCTTCGTCACCTGACCGTGGTTCAAAATTACGAGGTGTTGTCCTCGGATCTCTCCCTTAAGGGACTGATCCTGGACCGTCGTCAATAGCCCGTTGTGTTGCTCTAGTACGACGTTAACTAAAATTACCATCTAAATATTTTAAAACTACTTTTTTCAATTTTTTTTTTTTTTTTGGTCCTCAGTTTTCTTACCTAAATGTGCAAATCAACCCTTTGTAGGAAAAATTGTGTTCAAATAAATTGTATTTGTAAAGTCAATTAAATATATGTAATGAATTAAATAATTAAATTTTGCACTTATTCAATTGTATTGTGAATTATTCGTTTTAAATTTCCATTTGAACTATTTTACACTTTAGTGAACTTTATAAATTTTTATTAAATCGATGGTGAGCTTGTTTTCTAACGATTTCTAATCAGGGAACAGTTCAAAAACTGCGAATCGCATCTTTTTCAGGACGTTTAAGAGTGGTTTTACTGTGAGTTTACCTACTGCACCAGCAACCTGCGATTTGTTGACGGTGCATGTTCGATTCATGTAAATTACCCCGGGTGTATCTGTCAAGAAAACTTTTTCATGTGTGTGTCTATTATTTACCGTTGCTTCATGTTTAGCGCAGCTTGTTAAATTTAACCAACCACCAGGTCGCTTCATCGCGATAAGAAATAAAGTCTCATTGCAATTTGAAATCTGGTGAAATGTTCTATCTCTCACAATTGTAAAAACAAAATTCAAATTTCTTAAAATCATTAAAAATAAGCACCTAACGTTCGTTACCATAAGAAGGTAATTTTTTTAATTAACGTCGTACTAGAGCAACACTACGGGCTATTGACGACGGTCCGGGATCAATCCCCTAAGGGAAAG
Source organism: Metellina segmentata (assembly GCA_947359465.1). Taxonomy (NCBI): domain Eukaryota; kingdom Metazoa; phylum Arthropoda; class Arachnida; order Araneae; family Tetragnathidae; genus Metellina; species Metellina segmentata. The sequence continues at coordinate 56,262,310 of OX375874.1, forward strand.
ATCGGAGGAAGACGCCACGTAATTTTAAACCACGGTCAGATGATGAGACAACACCTGAGCTGGCACCCTACTCTAAACTTACACACCAACCAACGTGAGGACTTTCGGCCGCGACAGATTTAAGGTGCACCAGCTGCCTCTACACAATACGCTTGCAAACATCCATGCACTGACCCGATTCGAAACATGAACCTTCCGATCTTGAAGTTAACACTCGGCACCAAAAGAAGGAAACGAATATTGCAACCCACAATATTTTTTCATCTATATAGAATAATTATAGGACTTAATGACCTTGAAGTGACATGTAGTATCCACTGCTTCAGAAATACGGAAATGGAAGATAAAATATGTATTTTTTACCCCTGAAATGGTATTTTTTTCTCATGTAATTGAATTATGTCCTCCCACTATCAGGTCTCAAGCAAGTATTCAGTTTTTGAAGAATAGTGTCTTAGCCGCCATCTGCCTAGAAATATCCCGACAGTGATATTTTCATAACCAAACGCAGTTTCTTATGAAAGGATATATCGGGCAAGATTATTTTTTAAATATTTTTAGTCAAGATCACCGTTGTAGGCATCCTTGGAAGCAAAGTTGCTGCGTCTACTTGAGAACAGCTTGTCGCAAATACACGGGACCTACAGAGAGCGTTATACTTTGAAACGGGTGGCCATAGCGCGGTTCTCAGGCTAGTGATGCAGCTCTTCTGCAAATAAAATGTATGAATGAAATATGATAAACAAAAACTGATTAATGTCCAAAAGTAAATATTTTATTTAATTTCTTGTTACAAAAATTAAAATGTTATTAAAAAACTTTATTGTTCTGATTATATCAAACAATTCTGTAAAGAAAATATTTAAAAACAATGCCTTTTGGTTGATGACTTGTTAGGGCAATCGCTTTGAGAGCGCATCAACAGCAGTGTTTTACGTTGGCTATTTAAAATCAAAGTTGCCCTTCTCTTTTACACTCATAGCATGGAAGTAGGAAAGATCTTTCTGCTATCTTTCCTACTTTCATGTCATATAGAAACAAGGAAAATATATTACAAAACAATTGCATTCGTTTGCGAGTTTTGTTACGTTGTCAAACCAGCGCTCAGTCAGGGAAAGCGATATTGTGATATTTTTCACATTTCTTATGCTGAATCTTTTGATATGAGTCAAAGTTGTCTCAGCTAAGAAAGCAACAGTTTTATGTTTCAGCTTGGAATCAGGCTGACTGGAAAGAAGGGTGTGTGAGGGTAAACTTTAAAATTTGAACTAGTTTTCATTTCTCATTATTTCGTTATCAAAGATAAATAAATGGCTCTAAAATATTCTTTTCTGAAATGTGGCTTCCAGAGGTGTAGCTGGCCACCCCTGGCTTATAATTTCTTTTTTTTCCCCTCGGTATTCACATCGCCGAAGTAGAAGAAAGTAATTGTAAAGCACTGCTTGCAAAATAAAAGTCACTATATTTAATTTGTTCTGTGTGAGCTCTTAAACATACTAGAGCTGAATTCCTTTTCGAAATCTTGTGTACGTTGCGTTGTCTGCGGTAAAAGCCCGAGTAATGTGGTAAGTTTTAGAATTTACTGAGTAATCATGACAAATTTTTAATTGTGGTAAGGAATAAGTATGATGTATGGGCAGCATTAGAAAAGAAAAATAAAAGTGGCTGGTCCCAAGGACCAGTGTATACGAAATAATACTTGTCCGCTCCTCAAATAATGAACGAATTTAGTTAATAGCGTGTTAATTCAGGGCACACAATTTCTACTCGTCATTAACGATCGAAATTTTTACTTTGACGGATAAAAATGTTTTCAAATTGTAGATATATTTTTTTATTAGCTTCAAGTCTAAAGAATTCTAACTGCCCCACTCTCAGAAATCGTACGAGCGGATATCGCAAGAGAACAGTATGATAAACCATGTGGCCAAGTAAGAAAGCCCCCCCTCCCACCGATAACGCACTTTGTTTTAGGACCTGCCAATGATTTAACAGGCCCCGATTATTGTTTTGCAATTTGGTGGCAGAGACGACTCCAGTATGCGCTGATACGAACTTCCAAATTCTCGATCACGTGACCGAAATAAATTTCGACAGCTTGCCTAAAGTAAGGTTTGGGTGGTAAGTGGTAATTTTTAATTAACGTCGTACTAGAGCAAAACAACGGGCTATTGACGACGGTCCGGGATCAATACCCTGATGGAAAGATCCGAGAACAACAGCACGGAATTTTGAACCACGGTCAGTAAGGTTTGGGAGTTTGAAACTTACTTTAAAAGAAAACACGTGCACTCGCTTTCTCATAGCTACTGGTCACGCTGACCACCCAGATTTTTAATCTCCTGGTCAGATCGTACTTTTAGTGGTCTCGGACCACCAATGATTTCGAACGCTGGGTATACGTAATTAATCTCGATGGGAAAAGTTTGATAAATCAAGAAATTTTTATAAACCCAGACGAAGTCTCAGTATACTTAAGAATCAGTGTTCAAGGTAGGATTTTTTGTGTGGTTATTTTAGACAGTGAGAAATCTTTGCCATCTAAAAGAGTGTTAGATGTTAAAGGCGTAGATGTGAATGGAATCTCTCGAATTTATCAGGTCTTCGTTGAAAAAATGGCGAAAGCACAGCTTCTGAGATCCTCAATTTGAAAAAAGAAGAGACAAACCAGGAAAAAGTTTTTGTTCTTTATTAAGAAGTGATACATACCCGACGAAGTTAACACTTTTAATAGTAAATGGATATGAGAGGAATTTTTACGTTCGTGGGCGTGCAAGCAGAAGCGAAGGTTATACTTTTTGAGACACGGGGTAATTGAGGATCATGCCTTTTCTAAAAAAATCTACATATTTAAAAAGAAGAGAAAGTGTATTTATTTAAATAATTAGGATAAAATATACTAATTAGTGCCATAATTTTGTTAGGTAAAATTTTCACGCTATTAAATTTTGATTGTAATTAATTACTGACAACATAAAAATTAACAAAAAGCCGGATTTTGTTAATGGGTCTCATGAAAGGAAGAAAAAGCGTCCACTGTCTTGTGTGTTTTATGCTTTCCAGACAGAAGATAATTTTATTAACTAGTTTTCGCTTTTCTAAATAGCACTACGTTTACAAGGGGCTATATGAAAGGGTCGTATTCTTAAAATTGAGTGAACACAAGCATTCACACGCATATCACTGAAAATATCTCCGTGACAAGAACAAAATTATGTAAAATACTTCACATTTTAACCAGAAAACCACGTTTGAATAAATATATCTGAAATGCTACCTCTGCTTAGCCACGTCATTGTGCGCAGGTTAACAACTTTCCCAAAATAAAATAAGATTTAATCTATATTTGGATTAAAAGATACACTGCCCGACGTTAAATTTAGCTGTTTAACGTAATCAAATTTTTAGATGAAATAACGTTGCACTGAAGCGACACAACGGGGTCTTGGCGACAGTCCGGGATCAATCCCGAAGGGAACGATTCAAGAACACCTCGTAGTTTGGAACCACGGGCAAATAACGAGGTCAACACCAGAGCTAGTACCCCACTCTCTAAACTTCAACAACACACCGACGTGAGGATGTTTTTGAGGCCTCGACATATTTAACGTGTACCAGCTTCCCTGCACATGATGATCTTAGGTTGGATTGAGTTTCGAACTCGCAACCCTCCGGTTGCTAATCCGCTAATCTTCCATCCGGGCTCCCATGACCCCTCAAATTTCTAGGAACAGATTAAAATCAACGCAATATCGTAAATTCAGACAACGGAAGCAACATGCTACAAAACCTTCGACAAACGTATACGTACTCCGTTTCTGCACAGAAAATGTCAATACGCAAGCGTATTCAGCCAATATAGTGTTGCAGGACCTGCGTTCAACCAATATGCTACTTACCTGAAATAGTCGTAATGACATCAATGAAATGACACCGCTTATAAAAAAAATCAGCGATTTTATTAAGAGGTGGGATCTAAAAAAGTTCACTGACCAGTAATTTAACATATTTTCTGTAAAACGAATTTCCATTTAACGAACCTTTTTAGCGACTTCGTTGAATAACTTTTCCATTCATTCATCCACTCATTCCATTCCATTCATCCTGCATCATTCATTTTTTTAATATTTCTAATGGGCAGGTGATATTTCACGACTGACTGAAGTAAAAATGAAATAGAACAAATGTCAATAGAAGAAAAAGTTTAGAAAAATTCTGTCTCTCTCTCTCTTCCCAGTATCTTTTTCACATCGAAGTAGAAGAGAGTGTAGGACAGCGGTGTACACGGTCCATATCCTCCTGAAGATAGCAGAGCTTGCAAAAAGGATAGTTTAATATAGAGATGTGATGGCAGATGTTCAACAAGGCAGTCATGAGCAGTATCAAGAAGAAAATCAACTACCGCTCTCTTTTCTTGTTCAATCAGGAAGGTCCGAGATGTAGTTCAACCATGCTTTTAATGAATTTCTCTCCCAAACGTTCTTTTGCGAGAATAGTCTCGAAAGTTGTTTCAATTGTTGATTTAATAGTACATGGGACCTCAGCATTTGATGTTTCAGAAATATTTTCTACCTTTTATCGCCAGCAAATCAGTCATCTCGTTGACCGCGATACAACAGTGACAAGGAATCCTCTGCGGACAAACCTCTTTATTATGGTTAGATAGTGGTATTAGGCCCTGTGCACACATCCGGTTTTTCAATGTGCGGGGCCGCTGCGGCACCGAAGCCCAACTATGCACACATAGCCGTGAAATGACGCAAGTACTCATTTCACGCCATTTGCGATAAATATTTTATCGAATGAAACGTATTTATTTCGCTTGATGTAAAAAAAGTATATTTTAAAACAAAATAGACGTTACTGGATACAATCATATATTAGTTATTATTTATATTCCATTTATTTATGAAAACAAGGAACTTAGAACGGAGTTGCGTGTGCGGCGAACTGCGGTACAAATTGCACTGAAGTTGGACGTGCGTCGCCGCAGAGTGTAATGTGTGTAATACTCCATTGTATCTAATGTACCTCAGACCGCACTTGCGTTGCTGCAGCGGCGCAGCACGTTGAAAAACAGGATGTGTGCACCGGGCCTTAGTAAACAGGCATTTTCAATTATTGCTGAAAGAGGTGTTTTGGAGAATTAATTGACTGCAAGGCAGTTTTAGAGTGAAAGGATGACTATCTTGTAAAAGTGATCTAAGTGGCGCTGAAACTAGGAGACTCTGAGGGTGGCCATCAAAGGCAGATCAATGTCTTCTCCCTGGGACGTAAGTGGCAAACTGTAACATTCACGGATTTTCTTATTTCACAGTAAGTCCTTAGTAAGAACCACATCAATGAAAGACCACAATCTCAATCCTTTTGGCATTAAAAGATGTCCTTTGTACAAGTGTGCGTGCCGCTCCCATCATTGAATGGGAAACAGAACGTTGAACAGAAGGGAAAAAATTTAGGATAAAAATATATTCGTGTTTTGAAGAAGTGAGAGGGGGAGAAAAAACGCAGGAGCAGCAATCTCTTCCGTGGGCTGATTCTGGGAATCACGTTCGTGCTGATGAGGTAAAAAAAGAATCCAACCGCGAATGCAACAGCACGAAAGCTCCCTTTGATTTAATTTCCATTCAAACAACCCACTGACAAAAGGTTATCGTTAGGAAAGCTTTTTAATTGCCGTTAAAAACTTCGCTGCTAAGTGGCAGCCTTACATCGGTGGTCAAAAGGGGGAAAAATCGCAATCGTAATCGAGAAGGTTAATGACGTTTATTCATTGCATTGAAATTAAGGGGGAGCGTTTTTTCTTCTTCCCTTTTCATCGTGTTTTTCTAATAAACCGCTATTCAAAAGAGCAGCCTGAAATATTTTTTTACCTTGAAACGTTTTTAATATGTTTTTTTCACTTGCTTCGTGATTAAAAAATGAGTGAAAAAAATCCAGCACAATATGTGTACTTTTTAAATTTGCATCGAATTATACAGCTTTTGTGCCCCTACCCTACGTGACTTAATTGAGTTAGAATGAATGAAAATTTTACCCCAAAAGTGAGTGAAAAAATGAGCAGAAAAAATATACTGTTTTCAATTTTTTTACTGTGCCAATCTGAAGTGTTAACTGCAAATTAATATCGTATTTACGTATTTAATGAAAGACTTGAGTGGAAAGAAGAATATTTTTTTTGAGTGTGACAAAAAATGGCTTATGAGTTGAAATAAAAAGTAATTCCCCCTCTCTGATTTAAATCCGAAAATATGAAAAGATTATTTTGTGAAAGAATCGCGCAAGACTCACAACTTTCATATCTTGATTATTGAAATATGGACATCAGTTTAAAAGAGGAGAAGATGATTGTTAATTTTCTTTCTCGCGTGAGTGAAGTTGAATGTAGATTATTTTAAATTCCATTTATCAATTCACTTCTTGTTCCGGGGAGTAAATTAATTGTACATAGTTCAGATATTTGGAATTCTTAATAAAGGGTAATATTATTCTGTTTCGGCATTTGTTCGATTTTCAATTTGAGTGGTAATGATAAATTCGATTTTAATCAAATCGTAAAATTATTGAATTTATTCTTCCTTTTAATTAAACGAATTCCGAAAACTATGAATGAAAAGAAGCTTCGGAAATGTTTTCAGTTGGAAATCCTTCTTTATTTAAGTAATTTCTTTTATACCTGAAAGGTTTAATACATATTCCAAATCAGGAATTCATTGGCTATACATAAAGTTATTTTTCTCTTTGCTCCATCCATTTATCCTTTTTGGTTATAAATAATATTCGTTTTTTTTTTATAATGCACTTACTCCATTAGTTGTGTACTCGAATATTTATGCACTGTCAAATATATTTCCTCAATTTATAATCCCATATTAAGCTATTGAATTACTTAACTCCACTGCTACCGTGTTTTCTACAACTTAAAATATGCAATTAAAATTTTTAAGTGTAAAACTTTATTCAAATTTATTCAGAGAATTGAAAAGTTAAAAGAGTTGTCTACCAGAAGATAGTAAATATAAAGAAAAAAAAGGCAAATTTACGACCCTCTAGAACTGACACAAATAAAGTTTACAGGAAAGTCAAAAGATTAAAAATATATGTATTTTAATTTTCAAGTAAGCAAGAAAAGTATAATTTGCTGAATTCGTTCATGTCTATATAAGTAAAAGTGATGTTTGTGCATGGAATATTTTCTACCCATTTCAAGTTAACCGCTATTTCGACCCATTTGTTTTGTTTTGGGCCCTTTTGCAAAATCGGTGTCTTGCGCGCTTGTCTGTCCAACCGTTTGTATGTCTGTGCACGCACTACGTCCAAACGGCTGGACGTATTTTCATGAAACTTTGCATACTGTTTGACTATTTGATTGCTTTGGTTTGTCTATCTGTCTTCCTTTTTACGTCTGTGCAGGTATCACAAAAATGTATTTAATGCAATGTTTGAAATTCTACAAACCATATTTTAATTTAGTGAATAAATCATTTGAATATCCATTGCTTACATGTTTAGAAAAGTTTTGCGCTAAACCATTTGAGTAACTATACTTTAATCAACCATAATGTGGTAGTTTTTAGGAAGCTGAAAGTTAGATTGGTTGCTTGGATTGTTTTACTAGTACTGCAGAAAAAGCAATTGTTTTTCCAAAAATTATTTAATAAAATTTGATTAATAAAGAGAAAGAGATTATTATTTAAAGAGAGATTATTATTTAATAAAGAGAAAGAGATTATTATTTAAAGATATATTATTATTTAATAAAGAGAAAGAAAAGTATCTAGATTGTGCCAATGTTACCCAGAATGCACAGAATAAATTAGGCTGAAAATAAACAAAGTATTAGAATTTATATTCTAATACTTTACTCGTTTTGAGTAAAGTCACAAGTAAAGTTGTCACGATTAAAGTTATGGAAAATCATTACATTCGAAATCGCCATAGAAATAACATTGAGTACAAAACGATTGCTCTACACAGCACATTTTGTTTCACCAGTGTGATCACAGTAATATTGTTTTACAAGTATTGCTCCTAAAACACCATGCATAATCAATGCAAGTTGACGGATAGTGGTGGAAAAAGGTTTATAGATAGCCTGTGATCAACAAACATTGACAGATGGTGGTGAAAAAAGGTTTATACAATTGCCAGTGATCATGCACCGTTGGGGTTTAAAAAATATATAAATGAAGCTTGATTAAAATAAATAAATTTAGTAATGCACCCGTCGTATAACGGGCCATTTATCCAAGTCTTATTATATAAAACGTTAGATTCTAATGTGTTTTCCGTGGCTATTTAAGTTTTGATTGGTTGTGTGACGTAACTAGTAGGCGGAGTTTTTAATTGTCTTGATTGGTTGTGTGATGTCACGAGCAAAACGAGATACGAAATATCAAAAATAATTTTATTCGAAATCCCCATGGAATTAACATCTATATAAATAAGAAAGGAGTGTTTGTTTGTACATTGACTATATTTACGATCCATTTCAAGTTTTCTATCCGTTTTATACGATTCTGATGCGAAATCCGCCTCTTGCGCGTTTGGTGTCTGTCTGTCTGTATTGTATGTGCCCTTTACACGTCCACACAGTTTAATATATTTTCATGGAAATTTTTGCATGAGTACTTATCCTAATTTACTGAGTGAACTTGGTTGCGAAAGTCTGTGTTGAAAACAATACTTATTAGCAAAGCTTACCTTCTTTTTCACACTTGTATTGCTTCAACTTCATTAAGAACCCGGGTCGTTGAATAAGTATAACCTTTTCTCTTATATTTTACAGAAATCAATCTATTTTCAATATCAGCAATGAAACGTAAAAAGCCTTTTTATTTTTTCTAACAACTTAGAGAATTTATTTCAATCACCACGTATTTACAAGAATTTTGTACACATTTTTAAATATTACAATTTTTCGCATTATCTCTCGTGACATAATACAATCGGCTGCCAGAAGGTTAGTTGTTTTCGCAGCAGCGCTGTCACGTATAGTCAGCGAAATACTAGTTCGCAGATGTTCGCGACATTTTCCCACCTTGAGTTTCTCGTAGGAATATGAAACTCAAAATCACAAGTTCATTCTTTTAGGTTTCTTGAGTAGTCTCCCGAAACGAGAATAACGATCGTCACATTGGGCACGGTGTTTATAGAGCGTTGCATCTGGCGAATCATGTTCGCGAACCTCTAAACGGTACAGTCTCTGCACAGGTCTCAAGAAGGATCCAGACTTGGTCTTTACTTCAGCAACTCTCACTTTACCGTCCTTTCCAGGATAAAGATGAAGTACCTTTGCTAATGGCCAATTCACTCTTTTGAAATTAGTATCTCCAATGAACACGATGTCTCCTTCTTTAATATTTAATTTTTTTTTGAGTTTTAAAGACTTCTCTAAGTTGGCCAAGGTATTCATTCCTAAATCGGGTGCGTAAATTTTGACGTAGTCGTTGCTTGTAGTTGAATAATTTGTTTAATTTCCTTCCTCGATATTGTCCAGGTCAGGAACGCCCACTTCCTCGATCTCTTGAATGAACATAGCAGGTGTCAAAGCTATGAGGTCCTCTACGTCCTCAGATAGATAAGTCAGTGGTCTGGAGTTGATTATAGCTTCAGCGTCGCAAATGATGGAATATAATTCTTCATAATGTAAGAGGCATTGCCAAGAATTTTCCTTAATATTCGCTACAGCAATCCAATTAACCTTTCCAAGAATCCACCCCACCAAGGAGCAGAAGAAGGATTGAACTTCCCTTTAATACCTTTTATGGAAGCAAATTTCAGAATTTCTTCCCATTGGACATCTTTTAATTCATTATACAGTCCTACAAAATTCGTTTCGTTATCAGAATAAATCGTGGATGATCGTCCTCGGCGAGAAATAAATCTTCGCAAAGCCAAGGTGAAACATTTAGTCGATAATGAAGTTATTAACTGGATGTGAACAGCGCGGTACACCGCACAAGTAAATATTACTGCCCAAGACTTTGTTTTGTTTTTTAAGTAAAGTGGACCACACAAGTCAATTCCGGTTATTTCGAAAACCATAGCTTCTCGAATCCTGTCCTCGGGAAGGGGTGCACTTGATATTTCGATCGGCTTACAATTAAATTTTTGACATTTAATGCACTTTCTTATTACTTGACGTATCGTTTTTCTACTTTTGATAATCCAGAATTGTTCCCATAAAGTTGACATTAAGGTTTGAATTCCTGCATGGCACAGTGCAACATGTTTCTCAAATATAAGTTTATTTACCATATGATGTTTAGAAGGTAATAATAGAGGGTGATGGAAAGCTTTCTTGTCTTTTCTGAGTGAGATTCTTGTTTTAACGCGTAACAGTCCTTCAGAGTCCACGATGTCTGTACGTTGATATTTCTGTCCTTACCGAAGCATTGTTTCTGAATATCTTTCAGAATTACTTTTTCTGCAGCACATATTTCTTCGATCTCTAATTCTCCGTCAAAATTGTCACTTCCTTTGTTCTTGGTATTTCTAATAAATCGGAGTATCCAAGCCATGATTCTCACAGTTTTTCTATAAGAAGAAAATTTTGAAAAATCAAAATTTTCGACGTCTGTGTCAATAGCAGACATGACAATTTTCCGCTTTTCCGCATTTACTACTTCCAAATTTGGACAAACCTCAGAAACAGGCCTTTCTTCTTTTGTGCGTTTTAGCCAATTTGGGCCTTCCCACCATCTAGATTTCACCACTGTTGTCGCATTGCACCCTCTGGATGGTAGATCAGCAGGATTCAAAATTCCTGCTATATGTCTCCAACCTTTTGGAGCAGTCAAAAGTCGAATCTCTTGCACTCTGTTGTGAACAAACGTTGCCCAATTTTCTTCTTTCGTGATCCAGTAAAGAGCATCAACTGAGTCTGACCAATAATAGGTCAGGACATCTTCGAGAACCAAATCACCTTTAGTAGTACTAGCCAATCTGGCTCATATCAGACAGGCTAAAAGTTCCAATCGTGGGATGGAAATCGGCTTTAATGGAGAAACTCTGCTTCTAGCTTGTATCAATTCGCATTCTATTCTTCTCACTTTTAGTTCGTAGAAATATTCAAGTCGCATAGGCCTACTTACTGGCATCGCAAAATATACGCACAGATAATGCAGAATCTAATGAAGAGTCTTTAAAAAATCATCGAGGAATTTCTAATTATTTCAAGTTATTTAATTCATGTTTCCATTTATCAAATTTTGTAGACATAAAATTTGGTAGTTATGCGTCCCAAGTGATTCCTGCTTTTCAACAATCTGGCAGCAAAATATTAGGTCCTAAGGTTACAGGACATGAAAAGCCACTAGGGTCAAATATGCGATGGACAGCAAATAATATTTTTCTTTTTGTTGTGGGTAGCTTGTCTTCTTTAGGAAATTCCTTCAAGTCTAAGGCTAAAGTATCCGTCTTCAATTTCCAATTTATTCCCAAAACTGGAACGGTTTTTGTAGATTCAGCGATTTCTACTGAAGAGTTGGCCAGAGTATGCTCCCACCCTCGAAGATCGAATTTTGCCGTGCTTAATATGGTGCGAGCTTCTGAGATAAATTTCACGACTTCTGTTTCCGTGTTGACACTACATACGCAATTGTCAACGTAGAATGATTTCAATAGCGTTTGAGCTGTTGCTTGCAGCTGGAGTAGAGCATTTTTCAAATGTAATTCCAAAGTGGCTCCCAATAAGAACGGACTGGAAGTGATTCCAAAGACAACTCTCTTATGTTGATACAATTTAGGTTTACTTTTCTGTGCATTTTCCCACCATAAAAAACTTCAAATATGGTCTATCGTTCTCCTAAACTTCAATCTGCAAAAAGCCTTTCTGATATATGATATTACTCCGAACTTCCCAAAGCGAAATCTATTTATTATTGTCGGAAGAAGTTCGATAACATTTGGCCCTTTCTCAAGACAGTCATTAATAGAAGGAGCATTCTTTTCTTTCACTGATCCATCAAACACTGGTCTAACACTAGTCGTCAAATTTGTCTTGAAAACGGGATGATGAGGTAAAAAAAATGTTATTCTGTTTCAGATTTCTGGTTCAAGGAAATGTCTTCAATAATATCTTTATTCCTCCAGTCTGTAAAGACATCTTCATAATAATTCAACCTCCCTTTTCTTTCTAATGCTTGGACACAGCTACTTAGACGTTTCTCGGCTATCTTCCGACCATCTGGTAAAGTTGGATGATCTTTGATCCATGGCAAGCAGACAATATACCTACCTTCTTCGTTTCTCATAACTGTACGGAGAAAATGTTCCTTTGCAGCATCTTCAAGTTCTTTTCTTGTGACCTTTTCACCCGGATCAGTAATTACAAGAGTGTCAAGTATCCATAAATTAGCTATAGTAGAATCATTAACGTGTAACGTTAATAGAGAATTTAAACAATTCGTTTCCATTTCTTGAGTTTTCCCCATAATCGTCCATCCTAGACGTGTATTCATCGCTATCAGATCCGTTGATAAATCTTTGATTTCCCCAGTAAATAATTTCCCACAAAGGTCAGCTCCGATCAAAATATGGATTTCATTTGGATCCTTTTCGTACGAACAAACTTCTTCATTAACGGAAACATCACTCAAAAGTATTCCCGATAATTTTAATTTATTTATGATATCATTATTTTCCAATTTAGGAATGGAAGCACATATCCTTTTTTGATCTATAGCTTCTAATTTACAAGTGAAAGTTTTATTTATGTTACATAATTTAACAGAATATCTTTTATGTTTTTCCTTTCTTTCTACCCCGCCAAAAAGTCCATGAGTAACAATTTCTTCTCCTAAGCATTTTAATTTAATTTTTTTTGCAAGAAATTTAGTTATATATGTGTGATTGTTGACTTCCAGTATTTAAGATAACCCTCACAAAATGTCTGCTATCATTTTCTGAAACGCAGATAATTAATGTTTGTAAATACACTTACTTTGAACAAGAACTATTTGCCAAGGCTTTATTTTTAGTTGATTTGTCATTTTCAGTTTCATTTCTGTCGGAATAAGTTTTAGAATAACACATTATAGATAAATGTCTCTTTCCACACATAGAACAAATAATCTAAACTTTACAAAACCGAGATACATGACCTAATTTCAGGCACTTAAAACAACCTCCTCGTTTTATTAAAATATATCTTTTCTCATTAAAATATAAAATTGAGGCATATATGCATTCGTTTGGATTATGTGTTGATTCATTATAAAAAACACACATCGCAGAATTCCTCTTTTCTGTATTTATTTCCGAGCTCAAAAGCTCTGCAGCTGTAGATGAAAAACCTTTATTATTTTCAAATTTAGTTTTTTCTTTTCTTTCCGCGTCGTTACGTCTACGATGAAACACCTCGTCAGTGTGTCGGCGGTGAGGTAGGGAGGAAAATTCATTTCTTCTACTCAATATCATTGGAATATTCTGACTACGTAATGATTCGGAATTGCTAGCGTCAGCTATTTCCAAAGCATTTAAATGCTTACACAAAAATTCTATGAAATTGTTAATTGTATATTCCCCGCAGTAAAATTCTTTGTTAAATGCGAAAACCAAATCATGTGGGAGTAATTTCAGAATCATAAGGAACATTAAAGTGTAAAACGTTTGCGATGAAACATCTAAGGTTTCTAAGCTTCTTATTTGAGTTTGAAAGTTGTCGAAAAGTATTCGAAACCCTTTAACATCATTAGTATGCTTAAGAGGGGACATATGCATCAAATTAATCATATGAGTGTCTATCAAAATGTCTTTTCGGGCAAAACGATCTTTCAAAACATTAACAGCTTTCACATAATTTTCTGCTGAAATAGCAAATCCTTCAACAGTATTTAGAGCTGTTCCAGCTAAATGTGCTTTCAAATAGTTGAATTTGTCTACTTGATCTAAGTGTTCGTTTTTGTGAATTGCTGTTTCAAATGAATTCTAAAAAGTAAGCCACTGGCTTACATTGCCAGAGAATTTTGGAATAGTAATTTTAGGCAATTTAACACTTATCGTTTGTCGTTGTTTAACGTTCACTTCATCACTATGGACATACGATGATTGTGAAAGTGAAACATCACGAACTGAAGTCAATTTTTGTAGACACTTCTTTGCTCTAAATTTACAAGTGATTACTCTTTCACTATATTCTTCGGCAGATTCAATTTCTTTTAAAAGGTCATCAATACTTAAAACCTTTTCTAAATCACTGTCGACTAATTTGAGAGCTTCAAATTTATTATGCAACTGTTCTAATAATAACTCAATATCATTCTCATCCGTTTCTGATTTATTAATTTCATTATCTAATCTAGTAAGAAATTTAGTAACGGATGATCTTAAAACAGTTCGCTTTTTCTTGAAAGCATTTATCAAAGCTTGTGTTTGTTCAGTGGCCATCGTTATTGCGCCTTTCAATAGCTAATAATTTACTGTAAAGTATTTCACGTTACTTTCGATTTCAGATTCACAACTAATTCTGATCAATTTATATAATTATAATTTCAACTTATCCCGGCAGGGATGCCATTTTTAATGTTGAAAACAATACTTATTAGGAAAACTTACCTTCTTTTTCACACTTGTGTTACTTCAACTTCTTTAAAAACCCGGGTCTTTGAATAAGTTTAACCTTTTTTCTCTTATACTTTACAGCAATCAATCTATTTTCAATATCAGCAATGAAACGTAAAAGCCTTTTTATTTTTACTAACAACTTAGATAATTTATTCCAATCACCACGTATTTACAAGAATTTTGTACACGGTTTTAAATATTACAGTTTTTCGCATCATCTCTCGTGACATAATACAATCGGCTGCCAGAAGGTTAGTTGTTTTCGCAGCAGAGCTGTCACGTATAGTCAGCGAAATACTAGTTCGCAGATGTTCGCGACAGTCTGCTTGTATATCTTTCTGTTCTACGTTCGATTTTGTGTTTGTGTGTTTGTACAGGCATCGCATAAATTTTATTCCAGATATTTGATTGCAATGTGTTTTGTTTTATACATTATCAATTAATTTAGGGAATGCAATATTAAACATTTCTTTATTGTTATACTATTTAGATAAGTTTCATGCTAAAACACCTGAGTAAATATCTTAAATCAACCATAATTTGGCAGTTTTGGAAAAATTGGAATGTATATTGAGAATTACAATTACTTTGATTGCTTTATCAGTACTGCTGAAAGAGCAATTTTTTTTTTAATATTATTTTTTTTATGGAATTTCAACTCTGATACTCTGAATTCGTGTTGGTTGATCACGGGTAGTAATATTTTCTGTTTGTTTTGCTCTGAATTAATTTCGCATTTCTAAATTTTGTGCACTTTTTAATTACAATTTGTGGCAACTGCGAGATCAAGAGTTTAAGAGGAATCACAAATTAATATCTTTTGAGCAACTTTTTACCGACTTTTTTTACTTTGTTTTATTTCTCTGTTTTCTTTTGT
This sequence comes from Metellina segmentata, assembly GCA_947359465.1. NCBI lineage: Eukaryota > Metazoa > Arthropoda > Arachnida > Araneae > Tetragnathidae > Metellina > Metellina segmentata. Next base: position 56,277,755 of record OX375874.1, read on the forward strand.
TTTCTGTTTTAAATATTTATTATTTTAATAAATTGTGTTTCATTTTCATCACACCCAACACCACCACAAAGTATTCGACTTAAAGTGGCAGGTAAGTCAGAATAAAGCAAATCTTAAGTGTAATTATGCCATTATTGAAAGAATAATGCCGTTATTAAAAGAAAAATAATGTTTAAAAAATCCGAACTAGAACTTTTCAAACATTAAAAAATTCTTTGTCATTATGACAGGAGAAGATTGCGAAATTCCACAATGTCGCATGCTGGATGCTAGAGTGCCCCAAGTAAAAATATTGTTTTGTTGACTGTGAGTGCAAGAGAACTCTCCTTAAATCGTCGATTTTATTAATGAAGTTGAACATGAAAAGAACTCTTAAGCAGGGAATTACAAATCTCCCTTAAAATAATCTTTTGCAGTAGTAACCTTAGTGTCACCTTTCGTCATTTTGTAGCTTTGTCATACAACAAGGGTGCGATGTATGTGAAATGTTTTACATGAATGGATATGCATGTATAGGATTTGTGTCCAAAGTAAATTGTAAAAATTATAAAGATGGCGAAAGGTGTTAAATTTTTTTTTTATTCTACGAAAAATGTAAGTCATTTTATATTTTTATCAATCTAGTTATTAATATTATTATCAATCTTCAATCTAGAGTAAACCAATTTAAACTGAGTAAGGTCGGGTATGTTGCTAGTTGAGTATAAAACGATGCCGTACAGGGGCAGATCAATATTTTTACCAGTGTTGATCAAAAATTAAGTTTTCTAATAATATTGTTTTATCACTATAGCTGTGAAAAAACAACACCATGTAAAAGCAAAGGAAGTTGACAGATGGTTGTGAAAAAAGGTTTATACACAACCAGTGATCCCGTACCGTCAGGTTTTAAACCATGTATAAATAAAGTTAGTAGTGGTCCGAGGCCGATGGTTGTTGATGAACTCCGTCGTGAAAGTTTAGTAAAAAAAACTCAAAAGACACAGAGTCAAAATTCTGTATTTGGAGTATATTTTACTAAATTTAATCGATCGTCACGTAAGTTACATGTAGTATAAAGTAGCAATTACATTTGGATAGGCATTCAAAATTGTAACTTTCCTCCCACCGCTGTATAAAATCCTTCCTTGATCTCCTCTCTTCTAAAGATGGATTTTATCTTTTAGTTGTCTTGGTAACTATAACTATTTATTGCTCTGACTTTTTTAATTGGCTTTTGCCGCACTTCCTCGGCTTGAAATCTTGTGGACGTTTCTTTTAATTGAAAAGATTTGTTCTTAGGTTGCCAGCTTGGCGTTTTCTATGTAGGGTTGCCAACTTGGCGTTTCACTTCTTGTAAGATGCGAGATGGCGAACCTTACATGTCCCTCCGGGGAAGCACATCCATCACTTAAGTCATAAGTGATGATGCTGCTGTCAATCGCCATCTAGAATCATAACTAAAAGTCATAATCAATTAGCTGGTCTTCATTACGATATCCAGTCCTTCGAGAGAAGCGTGAGAGCTCAAAAAAAATATCTACATTAACATTCATGAACTCCCACATAAAATACATAATACAAGTCACAAGAACGTTATCAAAATTATCTAAATCAGATTACAGTTTTGAGAAGAAAAAAATATATATACATATTTATATAAACTGAATAAAAACTAAGGTTCATCAATTTTGATGCGCGATAAGGCATCTGCATTGCCATGCTTACTACCCTTTCTGTACAATATATTCATGTTATATCTTTGCAATGCCAAAGCCCAACGTGCAAGTTTTGCACCCTGTGGCATTCCCTGGGTCAAATAAGTAAGGGGGTTATGATCGGAGACAATTTGGACTTGTGCTCCAAATATCCAAGTGTCAAATTTTTTCAACGCACTTAGAACAGCATACGCCTCCCGTTCGATAGTGGCCCAACGAGTTTGGCATGGGGTGAGTTTTCTACTGTAAAAGGCGATAGGACGTTCTTTCCCGTCTTCGTCTTGCTGAGCTAGACACGCTCCAATCGCTGTTGCAGAAGCATCGGTGTACAACTGGTATGGCTGATCTAACACTGGAGTATATAAGAATGGAATTTCCGTCAGCCTTTGCTTCCATTGTTGGAAGCTTGCTTCCTCTTCATCACTCCAAGGTATTTTGTTGGGCACCCTTTTCTTTGTTAAGTTTGTTAAGGGTAAAACCAAGGACGAGAAATCCTGAATGTACTCCCGATAGTAGCTTGCCAGACCAATTATGCCTCTTAACTCTTTCTTAGTAGTTGGACGTGCTAAGTTCTGCATGGCTTCGATTTTCTGGGGATCTGGTGCATGTCTTCCGGAACCTACAATGTGTCCCAGGAACCTCACTTGTTTTTTACCGAACTCGCACTTTTTAAGATTGACTGTTAATCCAACGGTCTGTAGAGTTCTCAGCACGTCTCTGATGTGACGCAAGTGATTCTCCCACGAGCTGGAAAAAATGGCCAGATCGTCGATATACGCACGGCAGTACTTTCTGTGTGTCTTAAGTACTTTGTCTATGGACTTTTGGAACGTACTTCCAGCATTTTTAAGTCCAAATGGTAAAACGTTCCATTGAAAATGACCAGAGTGTGTCACAAATGCCGAATATGGTTTAGCTTCTTCTTCTAAAGGGATTTGCCAATAACCCTTTGTCAAATCTAGAACGCTGATGAAAGGAGCACTACCAATTTCAAATAGTAACTCGGTGGCCTGTTGCATTGGGTAAGCATCCGGGACAGTAAAACTGTTCAAAACTCGAAAGTCGACGCAAAGTCTTACACTTCCGTCCTTTTTGGCCACACAGACGACTGGGTGTGCCCACTCACTGTCACTCTCTTCAATCAGTCCTTGTTCAAGTAACTCTTGGATTTGGCGATCCACCTCGTTTTGTAAGGCGATGGGAACCCGATAGGGATGCATTTTCTTTGGTACACAATCTTTAGTTAGTTTGATTGAATGTCCATCAACTCTGGCTCGGCCAGGTCGTGCACTGAAAATTTCTCGAAACCCTTCCAAGGTCTGAACTAATTGGTGTCGCTGTTCTTCGCACAACGCCTCTGTAGTCTGGAACACATGACCCTTAATATCGTCTGCAGATTGACTCTTATTTCGAGTAGGGGCATAAAAGATTTCCCCAAAGTCCTGATCTTGTTCGAAAATCAACCCCACCTGTTCAACTCGGGCTATATAAGGTCGTAGTTTGTTGAAATGCAGCTCTTTTCGGCTTTTATCCTCCATCTCGACCAACGCAGAATGAGGTCGAGTTAACTGGATAATAGTTGCAGGTCCTGACCAGTTCTTCAGAAGTTTGTGACTAGAAGATGGAATAAGGATCAGTACCTTATCACCAACCTTGAAAGTCTTTTCTCTCGCTCTCAGATTATATTTAGATGTGTAATAGCCTTGTGCCTTTTCGGCATTCCCTGCGGCAATCTCGTGTGCCGTTTTCATCCTTTGACGAAGGTCTTCTAAGTATTTTTCAACAGAAGGAGATGCTCCCGTTGGAATTTCGGTTTCTCCTAACCAACTCTCCTTAATTAATTTTAATGGACCTGGAGGTAACCTTCCATACACCAACTGAAATGGCGATACTCCCGTGGTACTGTGAGGTACTTCTCTGTATGCGAATAGTAATAAAGGGAGATGAATATCCCATTGTCGACCATTTTCTTGTATGTTCTTACTGAGCATATCCTTCAGGGTTTTGTTCCATCTCTCCACGGCTCCCATGCTTTCTGGATGCCCCGGAGTTGAAAATCTTGGTGACACCCCGATGACTTGCATGAAGCCCTTGGTGAGCTGTGCTGTGAAATTTGTCCCTTGATCGGTACAGATAGTTTTAGGAAACCCCGTCTGGGAGAAAATCTTCATCAGGACGTCGCAAGTTGTTTTCGCAGTAATGTTCTTGACTGGTATAGCTTCCGCCCATCTCGTGCACAAATCCACAGCACAAACGATAAACTTGTGCCCTCTTGAGGATGGTGGCTCTAGGGGACCAATACAATCTACACTCCACACTTCAAAAGGATTTTCAGGTCTCACAATAGGTTGGATAGGAATTCTGTCATTGTAAGTGGTACCTCTACGTAGCTGGCAGACCTTGCAGCTTTCACAAAAATGCTTGACATCAATCTTGATATTCGGCCAGTAAAAGGAATACTTTATCCGTTGTTTGGTTTTCTGTTCTCCTAAATGACCGGCCAATGGAATTTCGTGTGCCATTTTTAGGACATAGGGCCTTTTAAATTTAGGCAAAACTACCTGCTGAATTTTCTCTCCTCCTACGATTTCTGAGTGTACCAATAACCCATCTTGCACTTCGAATGCATTTCTTCTATTTCTTGCTAATTCCCAAATATCCTTTAAACTTTCATCTTCCAATTGAAATTGCACGAACTCGTTCCGTTTCTCATTAACCCCAGGGTGATTTGCGGTGTCACTACGGGCCAAGGTAAGTTCGTTTAAGGACGAAACTGAATAAATTTCTCCAACTCGAGAAACCCCTTCTTGGCTAATAATATTGCCATAAAGTTCCACCTTCGAGTTTAAAGCGTCATACGTTGAAACGCTTACGAGCATGTCGCTTACTAATTTTTCAGACACTGCACATGTCACTGGGATTTCTCCGTGTCGTCCGTCATTGATTTTCACATGGATTATCTTGAGAGGTGCCATTTCTGTCTCACCAAATGCGGATACAATTTTAATTTTTCCTTCCCCTTCATTTTGAGAATCCTCAATCAGATCAGCCCGGATGACTGAAATCTGCGCTCCAGAGTCGATAATACCGTCGAAGATATTATTACCGCTTTTTAAACTCACTATCTTGAGTTCATCAATACCTCTTTGGTATTCTACAGGCTTTGTGACTGGAACGGTCACTTTTGCCGTCAACATCGATGGAGGCTCCACCATGTCTTCCCTTGCACCTGATGTTGTAGCGTCTTGGGCTCCAATATTGCTCACAACTGCTGAAGTTTGTCTTCTTCCTAGCTTAGGACATGCGTTTCTAAGATGCTGAAATGATCCGCAAGAATAACACTGAATCTTCTTCTTCCTTCCCGCTTCATTTTTCGGACTCGTATTACGTTGATGAGTACTCCTCTCGTGAAACTGTCCATATCTAGCAGGAAAATCGGAGTTCCTTTCTTGAAAGCGTCTTCTTTTTTGAAAATGTGAATTTCTTTCCTTATTTACTATGTTTTCAGGTGATTGGAATTTCTTCTTGAACCCTCGAACACTTTCGTATTTGTCAAGGAGTTCCGCTAGAGTAGTAGGAGATTTTATTGTGCTCCACTCATCGACAAAATGCTCTCGCATTTCCGGAGGTACCTTACGTTTGAATTGATCCGTAATTACCAGATGCTTTAACGTTTCGAAATCCGCAACCTCAAGACCTTGAATCCATTCTTCAAAATAATTTGTCAATTCAAAGGCAAAATCCTTCCACGATTTATCTTCAGTCCGCTTGAGCTGGACAAATTTCAATCGGAAGGTTTCTGGGCTTAGTTTAAACCTTTTTAGCAATAACCCTTTCACGTGACTGTAGTCATATGCGACGGCCGCTTCTTCTCTAGCAATTAACTGAGTAATGTCATAGGGTAATAAACCCAAAAGCTGTGACACCCAGTCCTCCCTTTTTATGTGAACATGTTCTGCCTGCCTCTCGAAAAGAACCAGATATAGACTGATGTCTCCTTCTTTAGGATCGAACTTCTGCATCACTCTTTGTAAATCGTAGATGTGCTTAGAGTTGCTCGAATTCCCTTCATTTAATGTTTCTGTATTGTGACGGCCTTCCATTTCGAGCCTTAGCTTTTCTAACTCGAAAGCAGAACGTTTCTCGAGTTCCATCACAAAACGTCTTTCTTCAGACTCAGCAGCGAGGCGCTTTTCCTCACTTTCAGCCAAGAAACGCCTTTCCTCGGCATTTTTCCGATCTGTTATGATACTGTTTAAAAGATTTTCGGTAAACTCCTGTTCATATTCTTCGCTGTTCAATATTGAGTTCTTTAAATCGATGATTTTGTGTCGCGGCAACACTTCTAACCCCAATTCATCTGCCAACACCTTCAAATCCTCCTTCCTTGCTTTCGCGAGATACGCCATCCCAAACAAATTTAACTCAGGAATTAAATTTACGCCACAGAATGCAGAAATAAAAAAAATAAAAAGGTTGGAAACCTCACTCTAAATAGTCTAAAATTATGATTTATATTAACTTTACGCCTTAGCGACAAGCATTCCCAGAAATCCCCGTTTTCCAAAACGAAATAGTTATTCTCTAACCCAATAACACAAAAAGTATCTAGTTCTGATGAACTGTTTCACAATTACCCATTAATCTAATTAACACATGGTGTGCTAAATAAAATTTGCACTGTGGTGCACATAACACGTAAGTGTTCTAAACAAAATGAATAGCATTAGCTTTCAACAAAGTCTACTTTCGCTCCGTAATTGTGTGGGAGTTGCATGAATTAAAAAAAATTAAAACTCAGGATGAGCTCTCACCTTCATTTCCAGGGTTCGACGATCCTACCGACTGCGCCAGTAGTGGTCCGAGGCCGATGGTTGTTGATGAACTCCGTCGTGAAAGTTTAGTAAAAAAAACTCAAAAGACACAGAGTCAAAATTCTGTATTTGGAGTATATTTTACTAAATTTAATCGATCGTCACGTAAGTTACATGTAGTATAAAGTAGCAATTACATTTGGATAGGCATTCAAAATTGTAACTTTCCTCCCACCGCTGTATAAAATCCTTCCTTGATCTCCTCTCTTCTAAAGATGGATTTTATCTTTTAGTTGTCTTGGTAACTATAACTATTTATTGCTCTGACTTTTTTAATTGGCTTTTGCCGCACTTCCTCGGCTTGAAATCTTGTGGACGTTTCTTTTAATTGAAAAGCTTTGTTCTTAGGTTGCCAGCTTGGCGTTTTCTATGTAGGGTTGCCAACTTGGCGTTTCACTTCTTGTAAGATGCGAGATGGCGAACCTTACAAAGTTCGATCAAAACAAATAAATTTCGTTATTCACCCGTCGTATGACGGGCCATTTATCCTAGTTACAAATGAAACAAATATCACAAAACTTTTTAAAATAGGACTGGTAGCTAATGTGGCAAGCTTGAAATTTTTAGAAAGTATTTTTATCACCGGCAACTGAATTTGTTTAAAACAATCACTAATCGTTTGCTTTTTAAAATTTATGTAATCTGCCAACTTATATTTCCGGAAACCATTTTGAAATAAAAAACAGAGGTACGACTGCATTCTCTGCCCCTTTTGGTGGCAACGCTCTCGGTGCGTTTTTGGCGCACTTTTTGTGTCGCCAAAAAAATAATCTTAAAAAAAGATTATTGTGTGTGTGCTTTTTTCAGTGGAAAATAATTTGCTTTAACAGAAATTTTTTAATTAGAAAAATTGAAAAGTTTGAAAAAGAAAAGCATGTTTTTTACACAAAAAGGCATTTTTAAATACAGAAAGGAAAATATTTGCAAAAGATAATATCAAGAAACGATACAACCTGGTGGTGAACGCTTGAATTCTTACAATATATATGAAATGGAAAGCATTGGTGAACAAAATTAAAAGATCCAATAAAATCAAAGGGGAAAAAAGCCAATGAAATCAAAGGACAATTTAACGTATTGAAAAGAACTTTCTGAATACAGTAGGGATGTTACAAATAGTGATCTCACAGTAACAGTTCTAACTGTGACTGCTACTGTAGCATATCTGTGATTCTAAACTGTGCTTGTGAATCTAAACTCTGACTGAATCTGATTGGTTGAGTGTAAAGTACCTCTTAGCCACTCGTTGCAACGGGATGCTTTTATTTATGTTTTACAATTCTTTAGTAGCAATATTACTGAATTTTATGTACAGTAGAGTCAGTAGCGTCGTGGCTTACTATGCAAGAGAACACAGTTCGAACCTCGAAATTTCTTTTCATCCAGAATAACTGAAATACCGTAAACTCGGGTGAATAGAAGCAGTTTTGAATTTCACAGCAATATTAAGCCTTTTTCTTGTACACTGAAAATTATGATTAATACCTTAAATTCCAGTGGCGGTCTACTATAAGCCCTCACGGTCAAAAAATTTTGACTGTGAGGGCAAAACTTTTTTTGAAGTACTGTTTTTATTTGCCATAATGTCTATACGAATAGAAGAAGTTTCCTCTGTCTTCAGACCAATCCGTAGGACTTACGACCATGAAAATTGGCACACACAGGTAGTCCTAAAAGTGCCTCTCGAAGCACCAATTTTAAAAATCGAAAGTTTGTTTTCTTGCAATAAATGAATATTGACAAGGAAACACGTTCTACAGGGATATTTAACAATATTTTCCTTAAATGTCTTTTTTCGAATTACTCTATTTCAGCTCACGAAGTTCAAATTCGACACTTTGCACATCTTTCGTTTTCTCTATTGAAAAGTTGAAACCAAGTTAAAAAGTATTTTCCGTACAACTTGAATGATTGCATTTTTCTATGTAAAAAAATTGATTATTCTAATTCACTTTTCTGTCAACATTTGATCATTTAAACCCGAGAAACGTCGGGTCACCTTTCAAGGTTATCAAAGTAATTATTTATTGATAGATTATTGATTCTAAATCTCGGGTAACTTCCGAATTCCATTTATGCTTATAACACTCAAATTTAAAGTTAACTATTTTCTTTTGCCAAAGATAATATTGTTTTCTATCATTTTTATAAATTCATTTATATCACATTTGTTAAGAGATTGTCTTCATATTAAATTGCATATAAATAACTCAATTTTTTTGTGTAAAATTTAAAACATATAAAAAAAAAAATAACCTCGAATGCCATATTTCAAGTCAATTTTTACCCATCCGTTTCCGAATTATGTGTATGGAAAATGTATCCAAGGACAAAATAACAATATATTTCTAACCTTTGCCAGTCACAGAATTGGAAAGGACTCAACTTACAACACAAAAGTTTTTATAATATATTTCTCTCACTGTTGTGCAGAGAGCTCATTAGTACTGGTTGAAATGGAAAAGGGTACTCTTTTATAAACAGGAGAAAGGGAAGATTTCAAAGTATTATTTCATGAATAAAAGTGCCAGTTATTGACGCAGTTTCATAATAAATTTTTGTAGTGTAGAAGGAGAGTTGGTATATCCCCATTACAGGAAATATTCTAAAGAGTAACATTTATATTTGTTTTTAAAACACATAGTTCTGACAAGGAAATCCTAACTATCAATTTTTTTAGAACAATAAATTATACACTTTAAAAATTAAACATTCAGTCATAACTTTTTATGCTTACATTACATTTCAGAATGTATTCATTACCTCTATAAACATTATTGTGTTGATCCGGCCCCAGAAACTCTTAAAACGAAGAAGAAATGCAGAGTAAAAATTACGTACTCACGAAACAAATGTCAAAACTGAGCTTCGGATTCAGAGTGTAAAATGACAAGTGAGAGAGTAAATTGCTTATTAGAACTTTCTTAAATAATTACGTTGCCGTGGAAAACATATTTTGTTAATATGAAAACTGACAAAATTTTCAAATTATTATTTTTGCATTTCCATTACATTACCTTCACACACATTTGAAATTCTTTCTTTCCTTCGTTACTACCCAAAATCCATCTTTGGTTTCTAAAGCAACACTGAATGCAGTTATAACTAAAGAGAGTGAAATTGTCTTACAGAATAAAAAAAATATCTCAGTGTAAAAAAATGTATTCACTAGCGAAATCAAATAATCATCTTCACTCCCTCCCTGATTTACACTAATTAAATTTATAAAGTATTTCAAAGGCACCTACGGTTACAAATAATTCATTTTTAAAAATTAAAGACGATTTATAAGAGGTTCAAACAAAATTTTTTGTTTTAAAAAACTTTTCCTCTCTCCCATTCCCTCCAAAAAATCTAGCTCATGTCGCACCCCGGCAAGAAAAGTGACAAAAGCAAAAAAATAAAAATTTTGATGTTATGTCCTTGAAAAATATGTATGAGGTGCCCTAGCGTGTTATATTGCTACTCTATACAATATAATATACGTTAACACCATAAATACCTACCTAAAATTAAATAGAGGTTTTTATTTCAATATAAGTTTTATATTACCCTTTAAGATGATGTTTCTCAAATTCTGCAATTTTGAATTGGGTCACTTTTTTGCCGGGGTGCGATATGTTCTCTATATAAAAATATAACTAAATAAATAAACAGAGAAAGTTTATTAACAACAATTAATTTGTCAATTAAAATAGCGCATTTTATAAACGTTTTCTTTTGAACTTTCCTTTAAACCAATGTTTCCTGAACTTTGCTCTGCAGAGCTTTTGGGGCTCCACGAGTGATTCTCAGGGACTACGTCCAAGAAGCTATGGGGAATCCAAGAAGACATGGACATCCGATACCGAGTGACAACGGGTTTGGAGTGCATTCTTGAATATATAGACGTCGCACCTTCAAGGTGAACAAATGCTTGATACGAGTGACGCCAAGAACCTCCACCGCTCAGTTGGACGCAAATAGCATATCTGATGCATAAACGTTTTATTATCGAACTAGTCGGACTGCGCCGGCTAGCGCTCGGCTGTTTGTAATAGCTATCAAAGCTGAATAAAAGACGAAAATTCACGACATTTGCTCATTCGTAAATGAAAAGGCTAAATCTATGTTTTACTCTATGTATAGGTAAGCTATTAGTAGCTGTCTACAGATAAATATTTCCATGGTAATGCACAGTTTTGGATAAAAATGGCAGAGAAGGTTTCAGATGTTAGAAACATTATATATTTACTTACACCACAACTCTAAACTGCAAAAATCATCCAAGCCTCTCAGATGTTCAATTGTTGAAATTGTCATTAGAGACATATCAAGTGCTACATTTAGATTCTTTGCCCTTCTCTCTTGAGACATGTAAAGAGTTTCACATTTGCAATTAGCTATGTTTTATGCATTTGAAGCGGTTAGTTCTAATTTCATACTAATCCCATCGTGACAACATTTCGTAAATTTTTTACTTGTATTGAGTTCATATTTCTAATAAAGGGCATGGCAAAAAGTGCACAATTCTGTCTAATTCCCGCAGTTGTGTTCTTGAACGTGACAAATATTTTCGCTTGAAGCATGTTGGTAACTAAGCCTTCGTCGAGCTCTCCGTTCAGACGACTGCTCATCTGTTTCATCAGCGAGGTGATTTCTTCTTCGTGCATTTTAAAACTGAGGCCCCATTTTGAATAGAAACTGACCTCGGCTATTTGAAACCAGCAAGAATTTAAAAAAATCTCGTTTATTTTATTTTTGCTGAATGGTGCCATTCGACATTGAGAACAAATTTAGTGCCGTTAATAAAAATTTAAACCAGAGAGAGAGAGAGAGAGAAGAACGGCTTATTCAACCCTTTGAGTGTCACTCACACATTTAACACATTAGATGAACAAATCTTAGCAAATTGTTATGTCTTGTAGAACTGAAATAAGAGTGTAACTCCAACAAGACATTTAATAATTGCAGACATCACAGCAGACAACCATAAGAACGATACGAACAGTATAAAGACTCAGACATTTAACTCACTGCATATCATGAAAAGGATTACATGAGACAAATGTATATGAGAAATAGTAATGAAAAAATTCAGGAAAGAGTAATATTATACACCAGTCATTTACGACTCATTAATGTAAGCACTCGAAGGAATAGGCTGCATAAACATTCTACTAGTTGAGAAAGTCGAAACTGGTTAGAAGTAATGTAGAAAGACAGAAATTCACAGAACGGAAATATACGTGAGTGCCTCTCAGAGGAGGTTAATGTTTTTTGACAGCTTTTTTTAAATTTTATATGGAAAAAAATTAGTACATGCAGACTTACAATTAATATTTTTTATTTCGCCAACAAATACTTTTGGTAATTGGTAATTTTTAATTAACGTCGTACTAGAGCAACACAACGGGCGTACTATAGCAACACAACAAGTCCTTCTCTTGGGTTATGCCTATTTTTGGTTCATTACTCTGTCACTCTCAGATTGCTGGGATTTCTTCTTTTCTGTCTTTCCCTCTTCTTTCCTTCGTCTTTGGATTTGTGTTGTTTATGTTTGTTGCAGATAATTGATGGGCAGATAATTTGGGGGTCCAGGATGAATCCCCTAAGGGAAAGATCCGAGGACAACACCACGTAATTTTGAACCACGGTCAGATGACGAGGCAACACCTGAGCTGGCACCCCACTCCCCAAACTTCCACACCAACGTGAGGACTTTCGACCACGACAGCTTTAAGGTGCACTAACTAGTGATGCGACATCGACAGCAAAACATCGATGTTGACAGTACATCGCCTCAAAAACATCGATGTTTTTAAAATTCAGTGTATTTAAACTTCTTTCCCCATTTCTTAAAACTGGTTTAGCAACTAGTGATGCTTTATCGACAGCAAAACATCGATGTTTAGAAACTAGTGATGCGACATCGGCTCTAATACATCTTTGTTTTTTTGTCAATGTCAATGTTTTGGAAACATTGACATCGATGTCGTATCCCTACTTTTCAGGCCCCTCACCCTTGGCCACTTTGGTCTAAAAGTATGTTCAATTTGCTGATTGTAAAAATCATGCTGCTTGTTTTTTTTAATTTTTATAACGGCACTTTTTTTATTTAAAAATAAAACACCGACAACGAAAAAACATCGACAAGTATAAACATCGATGTTACAAAAACATCGGCTCCAATACATCGATGTTTTTTTTAATAAAACATTGATGTTTTGAAAACATCGACATTGATGTCGCATCCCTAGCACCAACCGCCTCTACACCATACGCTTACAAACATCCATACCCTGACCCAGATTCGAACCAGGAACCTTCCGATCTAAAGGCTAATAGCTTAACCACCAGACAGGTTGGTCGACTAAAAATCTTCAAATACTTTTCGAGAATTTTATGCAGTTCTGTCAGATGCCTAAATTTTAAATGAAATTGAACACATATTTTAAATGTACCAATTTAAAAACTTATTGGGACGCTGGTGAAATCTATGCCCTAAGAGAAAAAGAGCGTCAATCCGTAAAAGCTTTGAAAACACGAATTAGACCAAAATCAGTTCAATACGAAATGTGCACCCAGCCTGCGACAAAGACATTAAATTTTTGTCACCAAACTTCTCGACTGAAAGTGTGCGTAAAAGAAAAAAAAAATCTCTGCACGATCCCGTTTCTTCCTTTTTGCTCGCTGCCTCTCACAATCCCAGCTCTCATCGGTCTGGGGTAACGAGGAGCCAATGATAGCCCTTAATTGTCACGGACGCTGGAGGGGGGAAAGGGGACTTATTTTCCCTCCCCCACTGTCCCTTCAGGCGTCTCCATCTCAGCCAATTACCTTCCTTCAAATGCTCTATCAATTCCTCGGAGCATTTAGGAAGAGTTTTTTTTTCTTTGTCTCTTCTTCCATTCCTTTGTTAAGATTGAGTTCTTCTTGCGGTGAAGTTGGAGAGGACAAGTCCCTCTCTTGGGTTACGCCTATTTCTGGTTCTTTACTCTGTCACTCTCAGATTGCTGGGATTTCTGCTGGATTTCTTCTTTTCTGTCTCTTTCCCCCCTCCTTCCTTCGTCTTTGGATTTGTGTTGTTTATGTTTGTTGCAGATAATGGGGACCGTCGGCAAAGGAAAGGCACCATCTATTTGTTTTCAAAATTAACCTGTGTAGGGAAATCGGTTTTTGATACAGCGGGTTTTAATAGGTGACACTGCGCGCCAGCTCTCGGGAGATATGAAGAGAAGAAATTTTCAATAGTCCCCTGTGAGGCCTGAACTTATTTGTGTAGTGTGGAATCGTGTGATCTCTTTTTCATTTGGTTCCCAGTAGGATTTACCGACGTTGCTCGAGTTGTCAGTTCGATGCAGATTGAAATTATAGAACTATTTACTTCTCTTTCCATTATAAAAATTATAAATTTTTTAAAGCATTCGAACACGTTGAAAATGTTATTTTTGACCCAAAATTCCAAAAAAACATTTTTGATCTTATTCGGTAGAGTATTTATTTGACTTTCCAAAATATATATAATTTTTTTTCTCTAAGTTAGTTAGTTGCAGAGTTATTAAGATTTAATCAAGGCGGAGAAACCGGAAGTAGGTATGGAAAACACCGGAAGTGACCGTTAAAAAACCAAAAATCTGTCAAAATTTAAATTTAAAATTTACTTTTTTTACAAATATATTATTTTAGAAAGTTTTCTCAAATGATTAAATGGTTTCTCTTTTGGAAATATTGTGAACAGTTTAAAAGAGAAGTGAAAAACAAAATTGTTTACACAAACTGTAATAGCAAGAGAGCAAACGATACACTTCAAACTATATTTACTTTAAATTAATATCTATGTATTATTTCCTCACTTCAAATGTTGCAACACAAATGGTCATTGATGGATTATCGTAAAACTTTGAGAATTTGTTCTTAATAATGTTGTCTAGGGAATGTACTAGAAAATAATTATGCTTAGTCGAAACGTTTTTAAATTATGGCCATTTATATTTATGAAATAGCACTTTAACACTATCAAAAGCCTTGTATTCATTTTTTGATCGTTTGTAAAATTTTTGTTTGATTAAATATCTTTTTGATGCTAGTTCATTCCCTAGACATGTAGTTTGTTTTGGCAAAATCATTTTTCATATTGGTTGAATAGATTTTTATGTAGCACATTTGAAGTTTTTGACAAATTTCTTTAAAATATAGTACATAATTATCCTTTTTATAAAATTATTAATACATATTTTAAATAATTATAGCCCAATGCTATTGTTTAATAACACTAAACATAAAAATTTCATTAAAAATACTTCGATATCACATTTAGAAAAAGAATCTCGAAAGTGTTCGTGTACCTTATATACTCCATCACCGACTTCTAGCATATTCTGATTATTTAAAAGAGTTTTACAGTTTGGATAAATCATCAGGTATGCGACATAAACTTAATGAGGCACAGAATCCACTCAATATATCATGCGAATTTGTGGTTAAGAAAAGCGCGATGTAGTGCAGGTTGGTTGATTGAATTTACGTCGTACTAGAGAGAGAGCAACCATAGAGAAGATATAAAAATAGTGATAAGTGGTAACTTTTTTATATGCCCAGGATCGTATGACCAAAACTAAAAGTACCCTATTTCTTATACAACTTTCACCAGCCAAGAGGAAACGAACATTTATCGTCTGATTGGTCCACGGAACGGGAGAAGATGACCATCCATTGATTCATCCCCCGATTAGAACATGCGTCATAGTAGAGTTTGGCGATTTCATCATTTTTGTCGCCACTCTACAGAAATGCGCATTTGCACCTGCGACCTACCTGTCACAAACAAAAGATCTTTTGACAAATCCCGGACCGTCGCCAACAACCGGTTGTGTTACTCAAGTGAGACGTTAATTAATTACCATTACCTGATACATTTTTGAATTTCATCAACGTCATCAGTATTAAAAAAAATGAATTACGATTATATTCAATAAGATATTTGTAATAATTTTATTTTAAAATAAGCTCCCATTCTATTGATTTTTTTTTCTAATGGCGGGAACATTTGACCTAAGTCATTGGCCACTACAAGGCCGGAAGTGATGGCCACTTGTGAAGGAGCACCCAGTGGGAGGACCATCATTGCCCCTAACAATTTATACTTCGTAATTTTGAACCATGTTCAGATGACGAAGCAACACCTGAGCTGGTATACGCTTACAAACATCAATGCCCGAACCCGGATTCGAACCGGGGACCTTCCGATCTAGAGGTTAACACCTTAAACACTATACCGGTTGGTCGGCCCATTCTATTGATACAAGAACTAAAAATACTTCGATCAAAATCAAATCATTCCGTGATGCCAAATTCATTTAACATATTTTGTGCTTTGTGAGATTAGCGTTGTTTTCATTTGTCGAATTGACGAAACTAGGATGTTGCAGAGTTTGAAACTATTGCTTAGTTAATTAAAAAAACTAATGGAAATCCATGACAAAAGAAGTGTTAGTGACAAAGTATCAGAAATTTGTTTTACGTTGAAAGGAGAAATTCGTTTTACGTAAAAAATTGTTGTTGTTGATTGGTTGGGTTTTATGGAGTAAAGGTCATATTTGGTGAAGCTGCTTTAAACACAAGGCTATGTAAAGTAATGAACATACATACAGAAAGTTTTATGAACACAGAAATAAGAAATACACCTATGATAAGCTACAAGAACTGAATCTACGCAAGCTACAATACATGTTGATAGCGCAGTGGACAATCT
This sequence comes from Metellina segmentata, assembly GCA_947359465.1. Classification (NCBI taxonomy): domain Eukaryota; kingdom Metazoa; phylum Arthropoda; class Arachnida; order Araneae; family Tetragnathidae; genus Metellina; species Metellina segmentata. Next base: position 56,294,059 of record OX375874.1, read on the forward strand.
CGCTAAGTGACGGGAGCCCCAGACAAATTTAGAACCGGGCCTTTTTAGAATTTAAAAAAGTTTCACTGTCTTTATATACCTTAAATTTCATATCTAGATTCATTTTAAGCATAGAAAATAACAAACCTTTGTTGATCCGAATACAGAAATTAAATAATAGTATTGGCCAAAAAATGTTTAATAAAAGATTTAAAAGAATTATTTAACAATTTTTATTACGCAATATTTAATAAGATAAATCAAATATTCTTGCTTCTTTAAATTTGCTTTATCACTTTGAAGCGTTGATACAATAGAAAAATTTGTGAATAAGAGCAATGCCAATGCAAAAAAAATAGTTTTCATGATTTAATACTTATTAGAAAATCTTATTTTAATAAACTATTAATAAAGGTGACAATTTTTATTTTGATATTGTACATACAAATGAAGTCTGTGCCTCTTAAACTAAATTCTGTAAAAAATATATGAAAAGAAGACACCAACATTTTCGTAGAGGAAAGGCCTCTGGCTACAGCACTACATTCACAGGATTGGATTTCACAGACGCACAAACAAAACTTCTGCAATCTTCAATAATGTAACGATACAAAGCCAAACTTCCCCTTTTCCCTCTTTCATTCAGTCCAATCTTAAACTCACGGATATAGACAAAATAAATTTAAAGAGGCTTCAAACCTGCACAAAAACTAAATAAAAGGGAGATAAATTCAAACGCTGAGAGCTATCATTATACCCCCTATTTGCCGTGAGGTATTGAAATAAATTACGCTTCCCCCTTGCACGATGATTAATTGATTTGAATGAAGAAAATATAGTTAAAAATGACAATATGTGAAGGGAAAAAAGGAATTTAAAGAGACGGGATCCATCTCCCCAGCACAAAGAGGGAGACTGCGGAATAAGTCAAACAAAAGCACCACATAAAAATATTCATAACAATAACCAAAAAATAAAAAGCACGCGCACCGCAGCCAAATACTTAAAACTTCAATCCTTTTTCATTACCCGGAACCTTTAGAAATTGTAAAACTTGGCGGGGAACGCTAATTCGCCAAATCATGCCTTGAGGTGGGATGGGGGAACGAAAGAAGACGGGGGGAGGAGAAGGCCCTTGTGAAATTTCAAATGCTTCAAGAAGGCGAGGGCGCATTTGGGAAAAGACAGACGGACGAGCTAATTGGTCCGAAAAGCTTGAAATCTTTTAAGAGCTGTCTTAATTGGGACGAGACCCAAGTTAGGTAATGACCATTTTCAGGCGTATTTAATTAGCTTAGTATGAAATAGCTCTGAGACTTGTTTAACAATGGTTTAAGTATCTGGCGTGCAGTTTTTGACTCTGCTTTTAACAAATTGCTCGGATTTTTTTCTCTCTTAAACATTTCTTGCGCTCGAAATCATGGCACGTAAAAATTATGCAGCATTTTGTGATTTTTTCTCCTTATCCTCAGTTGAGTAAGGGTTTTTAGTTATGGAAATCGCCTCTGGCTATTCGTTAGCAAAATGAAAATAAGGGAATAGGAATTAAGCTCTCCTATTAATATTTTGTTTGAGTGAGTTTTTTCCCTCTGCCTTTGCCGTTAAAAATAAATGATTTAAATACAAGTGTCGCTGGATTTTCGCATGATGCGGCGTTTTATATTGTGGAGGGTAAATTGAAGAAATAAGTTTTTCATCCCCCTGCGACTTTCTTTTAATGTTTTCTTAGCGATGAAAAAAGTAAGCTTCCTTTTGCTAAATTTTCTTTCTAAAGTTAATCTCGGATTGCTTGTGGCTTAAAAGAAGCATTTTTTTTGTTACAGTTTACGCAAAAGAGAGTAATACAGAGCTATCCGAGGCTATGCGCTTCATTGTGCTTCAATTAAATCGTACATATTAGATAAACGAGTACACTGTTATATTGATTTTATGCCTCTTTCTAAATCACCTAAAACGTTTCGGCTAATATAAGTTAATATAATTTGAATGCCCTACAGTTAATATTTTCGCAATGTAGGAAAAAGAACTTTTTTCGCGAAATCTTCTTTCTTTCAAAAGATAATCTTAGATTACTTGTGACGTAAAATAAGCCCCTTTTTTCTAGCAATTTACGGAAGACAGTAATACAGATATATTAGGCGGCTATGTTTCATTGTGCTTCAATTGTTCGTACATATTAGAAAAACGTATAAACTATCCTATTGGATTTCTGCATGTTTCTAAATCAACTTTAACACCTCAAATATTACGAGTTTATATAATCCGATTAAAAAGTATGGAAATTATTTTCCTACATTTCCCTTTTATGGAACATTTAAGCGATCTTTCAAGAGGTTCGAGCTTGAGAGTTTTAATTTATTAAAGTGTTATGTTCTATCATCAATTTAAATCCAAGGAAAGGATAAAGACTAAATGAAAAACAAGAATAAACTGCATTACAGTTGTATTTTATAGACAGTATTGCACGTCTAGAAGGTAAATGGTTTCCAATATTATCACCCTCAGACTCAATTTGAAGGAAGTTAAATTAGCTTTCTCTTCTCTAAATGTCTGAGAAAGAATTGATAGTTATTTTGCGAATAAAATAATTACATCACCCAAATGTTTCTCTCATTCTTTCTATTTATGTTTTTGTTATAATAAATAACCAAGTTAAATTTCTTATTTTACTACTAGGTTAATCTATTTAATATGGCTTAACCTTTGAGACCGGGAGAAAATGATTAAAATAATCCTGCTTGAATATAAAATTTAAAAAGCTTCAAGTATCCCAACAGTTAAATCTTGTGAAACAAAAAGAGACCCCAAATACATTCTTTGCACGTATTGTATAGAATGTATTATAATAAGGTTTTACATAACTATCCAAGACAGGTTTTCGAGTGTACACATCTTTTTAGCTTATTGCTTAGGGGAAATTGTCTAAAATCCTTTTTAATATTATACGAGATTCAATATCAATTACGGGAACTGCCCAACAATTCTTTAACTTCGATCGTAGCCATGGAAATACTGTTAATAAATCTAATCATTCATATATTAAAATGATTATTGTAAGTATGATTAAGTTGTACAAATAGAATGGACCATTTTTACATTTACGCAGAAATATCTTTATAACTTAAATGCAGTTCGTGTTTAAACTTCATAAGTATTCCATTTTTTATGTAGACTAACCTTTTTCAGTTCGTGTTTTCCTCTACTGGACTTCTGCAAGATAAAAGAACTTCAGAAAAATAATAAGAAACGATATAATAGTAATTCAACCACTGCAATAAATAATAATAATAAATCAACTTCATATCCTAGATTTAGCTTATTTAGAAGTTGATATTTTTTATCAATTTACTTGAGGGTAAAGTACAATTGAATTTGTTTCGATGCAACATACCACTACCATATTTATTTCTTTGATATTGCCTTCAACATTCTTTATTTTCAAAATGAAGTTAGACATCGTGGAATATGATATTGAAAATTCACTGAACGCATAAAATAGTGTTAAATGTTTGGTAGGATAAGTTTCTGGTCAGATAGAATAAAAATATGACAGCTTCTGGGAAAGTTCATTTTTATCGAGAATATTTACCCAATTTCAGGTAAGAAAAAAAAATAAAAACACTCTAGGACAATGATATTAAAATGAAGAACACAACCATATCACAAATCTTTCTTCTTTGGAGATTATAATTCAACGATGCAGAGAAAAAGTTCTTGATGTTTAATAGAATAATCTCTTTTCATAAGAAAGAAAACATTTTCGTTATGGTTGACTCTGTGGGTCCATTTCGTCGAAATAACAAAATGGCCAAAAGCGCATTGGGGAGAGTGTATGTTTAAATACTTTCTTAGCAAGTACACTTTACACGTAGAGAAGCCAATAATGAGGAGGTGAAAACGTTAAGGTGTAAACGAAACAAAACGAGCATCAGATAATCATTTAGTGATAACGAACACATAATTTCACTACAGAAGAACCTTGATTATCCCAGCCGAAATTGATATCGAGTTTTTTAAGCTTTATCTAAGCAAGAGCACACGAGTACTTTGTCCTTGACTGGTTTAGTTTGGTAGGCAAATAGTTAGTTGCTTTTATTTTAAAGGCGCAATATAAAAATTTTCAATAAATTGCGTCAAACGCAAGATAAAGTGAAATTCAATAAAAATAGATTTGAAACATCAGATTAACAAACAAACTTTAAAAGCACGACAAAGTATTTAAGTAAACGATTCGAAAACCAAATAAACACTTCAAAGGTATGAAAAAGTAAATATATTAAAAAACACCTCATCATCAACACGAAAGGATAAAATGTAGTTTAAAATGCTTTGAAGTGAAATATGAAGTGACGTAGCTTGCGTGTGTGAAAGTAGTGAAAAACAAGACCGTAAAAAGGGTTTTTTAGAAGAGAGTTTAAGAGGAAACTCACGTCAGATTTACTGTAAAATTATCACAATAAATACATGCTTTGACGCAAATCCGAGTATAGATTATTCTTAATCCTTGTCTTATGAATATTTCAGTAACAGTAGAAGTAACATGAAGTACAGTAAAACATTTTATATATTTCGTATGACTGTTTAGTGTTACTACATCCGTATTATCAGATTTTTTGGTTATCCGAGGTATCCTAGGTCCACATTACCTCGGATAATGAGGGTTCTGTATTGGTAAAAAATTGTTCTAATTCAAGTGTAAAAATTATGCAACCATCTCTTATGAAAATAAATTTAGTACATAGTATTTATGGGATTATAAGATATTTGAGCTTGAACTTTCATGGTTTATATTTTAGTATACCCAAAGTAGGTATGGATAATGATGAATCACAAAAATGTTGAGTTCACCATTTGAGCATTAATCATTGTTAAACTCGTCAAACTATAAATATGAAAGAAAATGCAGATAAAATCGTTGCTAACACAATAGGTTATCGGAAAAAATAAAATTACCACTTAAGTAGCCCAAAGAGTATTAACATGTTGTCTACTTTCAATTCTATTGCTCATTTCGCAGATTGCAATGTGAATAGCATGTGAAAGGAATGTGCTGTCGCATAACTGAGTGGTTTCGTTAGAGACTGTTTTAACTCTTGGCACATGAAGTAGATAGTCGTTACATCGAGATCACCCCTAAAAACACTGTGATTCTAGACACAACCAACAGCTGTCACTGCTTTACTTCGTTGTTTCTGTGCAGCCAATTAAGCCAAATTAAATAACGTAATCTCAACAAAATGCATCAAAGTTTTCAATAAAAATCACTATCATCTATGTGAAAAAAGCATGACTTAATTTAAATCTAATCAAATTCACTGAAACAGAGTACACAATTATTTCTTTTTTATCAAAGGCAGAAGAACAAAGTTTTTACATTTCTCTGTATAAAATATTTTCTCTGAATTACAAGAATAGTATAAACGTTTGTAGAAATTGTTGTTATATATCCAAATATCAGGTCTTCAGTATGACAAAGTGATTTCTTCGACTTTATGATAATAAATTATGAGTTTGATTATCTAAATTGTGTCTAAAGTGTTTGAGCTAAACACTCAAAGATTTTTTGGAAGATTCATTTTTAATCGGATTTTTAAAATTAAATCGTTGTCATCAACTTTTAAAAAATTGTTTGTTTACAATATAAAATGAGACCATTTGAATCAAGTAGAATTTTACGTGCATGGGCTTGTTACACGGTAACATTCCTTAGTAACTGTAAATTATAAAACATTAAAATCGAATGCATTATTAATTTTTGTAATATTTAATGCGTCAGATAGTCAGTGTGCTTTCTAACAGATTATTTTGATATTTTAAAATTACTATTTCACATAATTAATTAAGCATTTTTAGAGCATAAAGATAAGCATATACTATTTATTTTTCTCTGGAAACTAAATTTATTTCAATGAAAAGCATTTTAATTATTACTTTATTAACAGAGTGAAACTATCTGAATAATTTGTATTATCCTGATTTCCCTTTACGGTCCATCACGTCACAGCGAGGGCTTCTCCCCCTGCTCGCTTACGCTCGCCGACCCCCGTGGGTTGCTACGCAAGTCATATCACTCTTTTTTGCTTTAACACTTAATGCACCCTAAACTAATAGCCGCATCAGTAAAAAATCTTCTGCATCTTGTTCCCTGTACAATTTTAAGTAAACCCTGTTAATCTCCAAACTTTACGATGCGTACTTTGTACTTTCTCGGTAAAACGTCTGAGAACAGAGGGAAAAAAACGAGCCTTTTTCCTCGCCAAATAAAAAGAAATCGTTTTTATGGCAATTGTTGCTACGATAAATTTGATATCTGGCAAACCCGATAGTCAAAAATACAACCCTCCGCGAATACAATGCTCTGCGAATTTGTTCCGCGAAATAAAAAATACGAAATTTGTGTCACCAACTTTTGATTGCATCGAATTTATTTATGAACCAATTTTAAAAATAATGGTACCGTAAGAAAGAGTACAGTCTGAGGTATACTGCGCTATTTTCAAAATAGAAAACTAATAGTAATACGATATAGATATGACAGTTTTAGTTAATGGTAGTAACAAAAAGTAGCGAAAATATCCAAAGATTCCGAATTTTGTATGACCAACTTTTGATCGCATCCAATTTAATTATTAACCGATATCAAAAATAATAGTACCGTAAGAAAGAGTACATTCTGAGGTATACTGCTATATTTTAAAAATTAAAAAATAATAGTAATAAAATATAGATACGGCAGTTTTAAAAAAAAGTAACAAAAATGTCCTGATTTTTCCCGAATTTCAAAAAAATATTATCAAGAACCAAATTGAAATTAAAAAAAAAACTCGACGAGCTGCAAAAATTTACGTTGAGAGGTACTCTTTAAAAAAAACTCACGGCTGAAGACTGAAAATTTGTATGTGTTTTGCTCACTCGCGGAAGAAATTTCGCTTCTTCAATTTTAACACTTAATAAACTTTAAACTAATAGCCGCATCGGAAAAAAATCTTAATAATTGTCCAGGGAATACGATGAAGAACAAACCATGTCAATTTTGTTTTTTTCCGATCAGTACTTTCTCGGGAAACCGTCTAAGAATCGAGCTAAACAGCACAATTTTCAATTCTGCGGCGGCGGCGGTAACATTTTTTTAATATAGAGATTATAAAACAAGAGTTTTTAATATCGCTTTTCTATATGTAAGTAATTTTCATCTCATAAATGCATAAATAATAGGACAACATGCGATGATGTGGATAACTTTTTATCCTCTATCTAGTATGGGACCGCATTAGCCTAGTTGGTAAAGTTACGGATTCACTACTGCAGGTTACGGATTCACAATTGTAGGTTACGGATTCCAACGGGGTGACGAGTTCGAAACTAGATCCAACCGAAATCGCCTTATAGGTTTGATAAATTCACATTAAATCTGTCATGGCTTCAAATGTATTCATGGTTGCGTGTTGTGGAAGTTTGGAGAGTTGGGTGCCAGTTCAGGCGTTGATCTTGTCATCTTACCGGTGTTCAAAACAACAGTGCTGTCCTGGCATCTTTCCCTTCCGGATTAATCGGAAACGTCGCCAATAGTCCGTTGTGTTCCAGTGTGACTGAAATCAAGTACCTACCTCGTTCTAGCATTGGGTAAAGCTACATTCAGATACTTTCACGAGAAATTGCTCGCGCAAACTAAATGAAAATTAAATCATGAAATTATGTTGGTAGCAAAAATTAAACTGTTCGCGAGTATAAGTTTGCGAGCTGAGTTCATAAATCTGGTGGATACTATTATGAGTAAAAAAAGATTCAAGGGATATATATTATAGACGATATTTATTAACAGTAAAAGTTATGATTTTTATTTTATCAGACTATAATTCTGTGATAAAAATGATAGCAAAATGTTATAAGTCATTTTTTAATTTTTCTTGACAGCAATTTTAAGATTCAAGATTCAATATGTGGTTCTGTGGTTTTTGACTAATATTAAAGTTTTCCACCTTTGTTTTCTCAAAAACTGAAAGAGAAAGATTTACGACATTTTGCCACCTTCTAATCATTAACAAACCAGACTCCAGAATGGGACTTACTCAATTTTTCGGGAAAAGTGACTTATAATATTTTGCCATCTGAGCACAGAATTATTCATCAAAAAGCACAAATTTGGTTTAAGAGGCAATTTTTTGTCAAATTAGTTGCAGTACTTCGACAACCGTACGTGTTTCCTGTACGTATACTAAACATGACATCAGTTGGCTTGTTTTTTTAATACAATTTAAGCAATTTGTGAATAAAAATTCCAAATAATAAATTTTGAATAGTATACGATATACTAGTTGATTGGGCAATACCAATTAGATGAAACACCAAACATCATCAAAATTGCATTTTAAGGTACTACCAATATGTATCATGCCGAAGCATTTGGACGCAGAAGTAAAATCTTCTCACAGTGTTTGTTCTGAAAATATCTCCGATATATATTTTGCAGGGTCGTGGTAGCCTAGTTGGTAGAGCAACGGATTCGCAAATGCAGGGTGGCGAGTTAGAAACTAGGTCAAACCGAAGATCGTCGTGTACGTGGGAGCAGGTGCACAATAAATCTCTCATGGCCTCGAACGTTTTCTAACGTTGGCATGGCGTGGAAGTTTGTAAGGTGGGGTGCCATAACAGGTGTTGACCTCGTCATCTGATCTTGGTTTAAAATTACGGATCCTCGGTAGGATTAAGTCCTCGGATCTTTCACTTCGAGATCGATCCCGGACCCCACTGTGTTGCTCCAGTGTGACGTTAATTAGGTGCTAATTACCTACCAATATTTTTGTTTGGTAGGTAGGTTGTTGTTTTAATTAACGTCGTACTGGAGCAACACAACGGGCTATTGGATACGGTCCGGGATAAATCCCAACGGTAAATATCCGAGGACAGCACCACGTAATTTTTAACTACGGTCAGACGACGACCAATATGTTTTGGAAACTATTGTTTTTTAAAGTTTCAAATGGCTTCGTTTTAGAATTAAAATTATGTATTTAACCTTATAGATATTCTTTTGCTATATAGCAACCAAAAAAAGTTAAAAACAATAAATCAATATTTGTTCCTGATAAATGTCGGTACGAAAAGATTCTTGGAACTTTTTAAATTGATAATAATGTTTAAATAAAATTTAAATATTGTCATTTTTTCCTGTTCTGCTATAAGAATACGTGTACACATAAGCCAAGAGATGCAAGTTTAATAGTCATCACAACTCCATTGATGTGTTATCTATTTTGTAAACCATTTGAAGTTTATTTTAGAAACTTCTTATCAAAGGTATGTTTAAATGCACACTCATTTATGATTACTCCGTAATCTATATATATAATTCTCTTACGTGGCACGCAAAAAAGACGGTATTTGTAATCGCGTTTTGGCAACACTGTACGATTGTTTGTTTATCACGAAGTCTCGCGCATCGATTGAATTTATAGCGTTATCGGATGAAATTTTATTGAAAAAAAAAAAAGGAAATTTTAATGAGCTGTTGCAGTGAGTTTATAATAGAAATCAAAGAAGGCGGAGGATCTTTTCAGGGCCATTTAAAAAACGGTCCTTTTCAGGGCCAACAATTATAGTTCAACAAGACGCTTGCACTACAACTTTCGGCAACAAACTCAATGAAAAAGTGTGGGTCGTTTGAGTGCTGGGAAAATGTACACACAAACAACATGCTGGGTATTCAATTTCCAAAGCAACGCTCACATTTCGAGTCAAAATTTGCACAAAGTTTTCATTTGAATTCTGATTGTAGAGATACTGTATATATATTTTCTGTAATACAGCAAATTTAGATTTGAAAAACCTTTTTTTGGTAACATATTTTTTAAACAATCCTTCTGCTAGGACACATGTCTTCATTGAGGCGAGCGAAGCGAGCATAGGTTCGCTCAGCGAACCAATGAGGATTGCGAAGCAATCCTCCGGGGGTTGGCGAGCGTTAGCGAGCAGGAGGCAGGCCCCCTAGTATATAATAATACACGCTTAAACGCTTGAATAGGAATAAATGATTTCTAGAGTTCATTGCGTTCTTATACCAGCATATATATTCTGATACATTTTTGGCTTTAGTAAATGCACGGGAGAAACTGTATTAAATAAAGGAGCTTTTCAGAAATTTTATTCACCATTTGTCTAGTCTTGTTGTTTATTGTAAATGATCTCCCCTTTTTTTATCATTCCTTTCTTGCAGTTGAAACTTCAATTTTACATTAAAATGTTTCAAAAAGAGAAATTCTCGACTTCAAATTTACCTCTAATAAGCAAACGTAACGCGAGTTCGAGATGATGAGTACGAAAACGCAGCATAACTACATATTCTCAACGCACGAGAGTGAGAAACAGAAACAATAATCAACATACCCAAAAGAAACTTATCCTTCACTCGCAAAAATATTCTGTCCAAGTCCACGCCATTACTTAAGCATACGACAGCACTGAATATTCAATCGGCTTTCCCAGTCTTCTCTCCAATTGGGAAACTTTAATCAAAGTGCTCGAAATCTGTATAAAAAAGGGACAAGAACGCTCCCTCGGAAAACCGCTGATGATTCTCATCCACGGCCGAGAATTAATATTTTAAGTCCCAACTTTCGTAGCCTCCTTTCTTTCCTTACGCGAAAGGCAAACATTACAAGCCATTAGTGCAAATCGACATGCCCGGTGCGGGGCAAAAACCCGGGCAGAAGCAGGGAGCTTAATAGGTACCGACCCCACTTTAATTAATCAAGGAGTACGGACACAAAAAACAACTCATTATCTAGATAAAGTACTCGCGCTGAAAAAGAGAAAACCAAATACCGTGCACTAAAACGATACTCCACAACCCCCTCCAATGTTTACCTCTACCCTTTTCTTTCATAAAAGTGTAAAATAATCCTCATATCGAATATTTTTTTACTTTTAAGTTATTGCCGTATTTTTGTGCCCTTTTTTTGAGGAGCTCGGCGCACAAACAATTAATTAACTATGCATTACATAAGTTTTTAGCTCGGGTTTTAAATATTTGAGTTGTTGCATAAATAATAAATTGGCCGTTACCAGCTATTATTATGAAGGGTTTTTTCCCCCATACCGTGAGTTCGAAGGATAGGTAGCTTAGCGTTCGGGTGAATAATTTTCGTCTAGGAAAAATGTATTTTTGGATAACATGACTGGTCTTCTCGTATGTCGACTAGGCAGGTGTAGGCTTGAATTTGTTTTTCCGTTTTCCTCTGCGAAATGGGTATTTAATTTTTGCTTTTTCTGAGGTTTCCAGATTATCGAAACCGACGTATAATGATTTTTCTACATATCGTTAACTCGAAGTAAGTAGTTTAAAGAATATTGAATTTTCTCTTTGCTTGTTTGATTGCGGGAATCCTTATGATGTCATCGATTAAAAAACGTTACCGGCTTTCCACTGTAAAAACGCACCACTGTAAAAACGCACTTTAAGTACTCAATGGATATAGGAAATTGGACAATACGTATTTGATTTTGAACTTTAGTTTTTCAGAGTATAACAAAACTAACGCTAATTGGCCGTTTTTATCAGGATACATGATAAGTAGAGATATGAAACATATTAGTAATTGCCATTTTCTCCTTAAATAACAGATACTTATATAAACAAGGATAAATATCTTACATATAATAATAAAACAAATTCAAAATAAATATTTTGCAATGAGCACAGAAAACACATTTTTTAATGGAATGGATTTATATTTAAATATCATAGAATAAAACTGCGATTAAGGTTATTTTCTTATTTCCCAAAACTTGCAGAACAATTTGTATTTGTAAATGCCGAGTACATGTTGAAAAACAATAGGGTACCATCTGAAGTGCCGCTAAAATTTTATTGAAAAGCTTTATGTAATTTAAAATCATGCAATGCTATTATCATAAATTGATCATTTTTAAATACTAACTGAGAACTACAGTTATTTAAAAAATTATCCGTACACTTTCATAGCAATATTTTTTTTTAAATAATTCAAAAGTACAGCTAACTTTCTTTCTGTTTTCACCAATATTAGACTGCAATGTTATTGAATTAGCATTTTATCAATTAAATAATATAAAATAAAAATATTTATTTCCATGTTTAGCCATTTTCAAATACTTTCTAGTCTTTAATATATACCAACTTTATTTTTTAATATTACAAACTAGTATAAATCTAAGAGGTAATTGGGTTTTGAACATTATTATTAAGAGTCATCGAATGTTGTTAAATTGCTTAGTGAAAATATACTAGTTGGGAAATATCTATGCTTTCTCAAAACGCTCAAGCATGAATTTGTTGATAAAAAGTTATGACAACAATTAACTTATAGATGCAGCAAAGTATTCAAACAAAACCAATCAAGTGTTATAAAATAGAGTACCCAACTATTGTAGTGCGCAGTTGACTAGTTAACTAGCTTAAAGGTGAATAAGATGAAGTGAGTTAACAACCCAAGGTAAGTAATAGATAGTTAGAGTGTGACTTTGTGGTAACGACCATACAAATTTTTTTAACTTCATAAACACATTGGCGCATGCTTTAAGATCCTATTTCTACATTTATGAATAGTAATCTAATGATGAACAAGTAAGTTTGTCAGTAACGCCAAACATTTAGTGAGCAACTGGAAAACCAGGGCAGTTCCTGAAGTGTGCTTTTGCACGAAGTAAGAAAAAATAGGGACTGAAATAAGATATGCTCAGTATGTTTACAAGAATAAATAAATATGTCCAACAAAACAATTTTAAATCGATCGGAAAATTATACTTCGATAAATACTTATTCATTCTTTGTAGGTTGATTTTGCGTTTGTAATAAAATATACTCGTGAATCTGCATATATTGTTCTTTGCATTTGAATGTTAAAAAAACACTGAAGTGCTGGAACATATTCAGGAGAAGAAAAATATGGGATTAATAATCCCTTTAATTAATAATTCCAATCCCTTAAATATGGGATTGGAATCCTTCAATATGAGTTTGGAATTAAAAATATATTAACAAATACATGCTAAATCTAATTATACTTGAGAAAATCAGTTTCGTACATATCAAAAGTAAAATATGCGTCTAAACACGTCAATAGTCCGAAAAGAGTCGAAAAAACAATTAAAAACATTTAATATTGCAGTAATTAGGGAACCGGGAGAAAGGATACCGGACTATCTTTTGATGGTTGGATGATTGTTTCTGGTTTTATGGCGCAAAAGCTATATTTGGACATATATAACACAAGACAGACAACGTCCAGTAATGAATACACGCACAAAGAAAGTATTCTTGACACAGAAGAGGGGAAAGTGTAATGGGAAATCTTACTGAGGGCCAAAGCAATGAGCATATAGAAGGGCAGGTATTTATTTTGACTACGCGCTTGAAGAAGGGCGTTCTTTTAAAAAATTGAACATTTCTATGAAATAGCAAATCGATGAAATTTTCACGTCAAGACCATTTTTTCTTAGGAACGGCCTTGTGGTTAAATCTAATGACCATCCTAAAAAGTTTCACAGTAGAAAACATTTCCTCGCATGCTTTCAGTTTCGCTTCCTGCTTCGTTTCCAGCCCAATCCTCCAGATGGCGCCAGCTAGACATTTTCCAACTTTTTGAATCTCCGAAGTGTTCACTTCATCGATTAGAGAGTTGTTAGAGCTTCGCGTATGTGCGATTAACGGGGCAAGTAGAAAACGACATTGACAGATGGATTTGTAATGTAACCCGAGGCACAAACGTCTACACAAATAGTTCGCCCGGATAACAAGCAGCGCGGTTTTCTTCCTTTTTTCACCCCCTCCCGTTCTCTTCTCTAAAACTCCCATCATTTATTTATTTATTTATTTATTTTCGACGGAGCCGCGGATTGTTAGAGAGAAAAGATTTGCGCCTCAGGTGTGCTACAGCCAACATTTTCCGTGAAATACTCTTGACATTCGTGCGTTTTAAATGCTTTTAAATTATTTTAATCGGCACGGATTTTTGAGCGAACTACTTTTCAATGGCTGCGGGCTACGAAAAGAAGGGGTTTACGCAACGCTATTTGACGTGCCGGTTTCTAAATTGGATGAAATGAGCCTGAAATTCCTTGATTTGAAGGAGCAATAATGACGACGATAATAACAGCCGTGAAAAAAGAAAAAGCTCGCTAGGGGTTAAGCGATATATCGTCGCTGTGGATTGTGTGCGTGTGTGTTTGGCTTTTTTAATATTCGGGTAACCCTTTTCCCAGCTGGAATAGGATTACTATTTGTTATGAGCGCTAAAAGAGAAATTGACTTAAGGCTGTGTGGAAACTTAAGAGAGGAGATTTAGCGTCGGAAAGTGTTTTAAAAGCGCATTACTCTTCAAGAAATGAAAGGCGCTTAAAATTTCAAATAAAGCTGTTTAACGAAGAGTTAAAAAGTTCTTGGAGAGGTAGCTCAAATTAAGATGGAAGTTTCCCCAATCAGGGCCGAAAACTTAGCTTTTTTCTCAGTGAGGAAATCTGGCCGTTACCCTGAAGCGGTGACTTAGGATCTGAGATCAGTTATTTTAAAGTCTGGGCCTTTTAATTTTCTGCATTAGAATCGTAGATTTAATTTACTTGGGAAAATCTACTGTATCGGAGATGGCGACAATGAGTTTTACTGGTGATTAAGAAGCCAATGAAGTTATTAGAGTTTGTGGTTATTTTTTTAGAAATGAGAGAATTAAACTGGTAGGTCGAAGTATAAAATCTCAAAACCCTTATAACAATTTCTTCTTTCAGTCCATTGAAGGTATTAGAGCTAAAAATTAAATAAACCTTTTTATGATTTTGTTATTGAACATGGAGTGAGTCAAATTACCATTTCTTCTTCACTGGCTCGAAAGTCCAGTGTGAGTCTTGACATCCACGATGATTCTGCTTCATCTTGACCTATTATTGGTAATAACGAAGTTTAATTAAGAGTTAAAACATCTTGGAGAAGTAGCTTGCATTAAAATGGAAGCTTCCCCAATCCCGGCCGATAGTTCCCCCCCCCCTCACAGATGTATCAGATGTATGGTAGGTATTTTAACTAACGTTGCATTGGAGCGACGGGTTATTTTGTCACGGGAAGAAAATCCACCTAGTACCCTGACGCTTCGGATCTGAGATTGGTTATTTCCATGACTGGGCCTACCGCCTTTGATGGAGAAGTTATGGCTATTTGTGTGGCACTGAGACAACTTGTCCCTAGATGTCTTTACAACAAGGTGGTCTTGCTGTCGGATTCCAGAGCTGCCATTCAGGCTATTGGTCAAATGAAGTACCTATCTCTAAGAATATCTTAGAATGTCAAATGCTCCTTGAGAGATTGAGGGCAGGGAGATGGCGCATCGTTTCTGGTCACTGATATATTTTTGGTAATGAGCAGGCAGATATGTTGGCTGAGAGATTGTTCAACAGTCAAACACAAGCTACTCATTCCATTCCATTCTATAAAATTTAACATTAAAAACCAAATGCGACCTGGATAGAAAGTGGATCTCAACTTCCCGTTATTGCTCGAAGAGTTGGAAGAACATTTTGGGCCAAAAAATTGAAGTTAAACCTAGTGAAAGAGCTGTTGCAGAATTTAGACTTACAGTGGGTCACGACTATCTGGCGAGTCATCTATACCGCATTGGCATTTACGTCAGCCCAAATTGCCCGCTCTGTGGATAGGACGAGGTTACGGACAGGTACCACATCCAAGGATGCTCAGCTCTGCGCGGACTCCGAGGTGGAAAGATATTGGAATGCTAGAGCCTTGATGATGGGAGACATTGACTTTTTTCTCATACTGTTGTTGTTCTTCTTGTTTAAGATGTTTTGTAAGATGTGTGTCATATTCTCTTGCCACTGAAAATTAAAAAAAAAATGTCTGGGCCTTTTAATTTTCCACATTAGGTTTGTAGATTTAAATCACAGAGGGAATTATACGAAATAGAAGATGGTGATAGTGCGGGTTTACTATTTTATTGATGATTAAGACTCACATGAAATTATTAAAATCTATGATTGTTTTTTTAAGAAATTAAAAAATTGAATTTGTAGGATTGAAGTTTAAAATTTCAAAACGCTTATAATTCCTTTCTCCACTTTATAGAAATTATGATAACTAAAAATTAAACAAAACATTTGTATTATTTCCCTACTGAAAGTGTGTAAGTCAGTTCATTATTTTTCTCATTTTCATGTATTAGTAAAAAAGTTGTAATCCTTTTTAATAACCATACGCTTCATCAAAGAAATCACTTTTCTCTACTGTTTTTTGCTGTGCATGCATAATTGTTTCAATAATAGAATTACTATTAAAACAGAGAACCACTTGTCATAAAGTTAATGTTCTATTTTAAACCACATTGCATGATTATATATTAAATGGAACTTTTAGTTTCTAATAAATTAACTTTACTTGACCGGAAACTCACTTTCAATGAATGGTTCATTACCCTTTTTATAATTATATAATTTTTTAGTACTTATATTGATTTTCAAAATTTTGTTGCAAAAGAGCTTGAGTATTTATTCATCAAGAATTTCCACGTCATAATTCATAATGGCATACTGTTCTTATTAACGTTGATACTTCTTTTACGCAATGGCGTTTAAGAGCATGTTTTTTTAGGAAAGTTCTAGACCCGATGTCCTTATTAATCCAACATGCTGGTATAGCTTTTTATAAAAAATTATTTTGAAGAATGGAATGACAAGGGGTTTAAGAAATTATTCATGATTATCAACTTAGCAAGTCCATGCAAAAGAGGTTAAATTCAATTCGTCGGCATATTTTAAATTTAAATGTTTGATTTAAATACTCGAGGAAAATATATAATTCTATTTCTATTTTAGACTAATAGAAAAATATGTATTATTATAGCTAGTAGTAAAAAAGCTTTGATTTCTGTTGTTGAACACAATGTCAAAAGTTATGGATATTGCAATACTAGATGAAATCTAATACCAAGTACCACCATCGAAGTATCTCAAATTACAAATGAACTTTCTACAAACTATGTGGAATAAAGTAACAACACCCACATGTCCCATGGTGCTACTGTGAACTAATGAAAAATGAAAATAAAAGGCTTGGGACGTATTGTAGGTTTTAGTTATTACGAAGAAAACGTTTTAATCCCTGTTAAAAGCAAGAGGATTGAGCTGGCTTGTGACCCTAATACAGGCCGCACAACATGCAGACATACTTTCTACAAGGATGTCAAAGATTATCACATGCTTCCTATGGAAAAGAGTCCCATTCGTGCACTACAGCATCTTTGTTCTTTTTCAGTCCTTGGTTGTTGTGTAGGATGCAATGCGACGTTCCGAGAGCATCACACTCATTCTACAGGGTGGTCCCGAATTCATGGTACAAACTTTAATGGTAGGTACAGGACATTGTAACAATGATTTATTGTATAGGAATGTATAGTCGCAAGTGACGCGGTGAGGCGTAAACAGGGGAAATAAAAGGAAAGAGAAATGGAGTGATCGGTTGGTATCATTGCCGGTAGAGGGCAGTAGATGTCTAGCCGCTGTTGAACATGATGCATCGCAGTAGGGAAAAGCGCCATTCACAATTGTGCTGCCGTAGACGATGGGTGACTTTACGTATGCAGAAAAAGCAGACATGCATTACATGTACGGCCGTGCAAATGGTAACGGCAGAGCTGCGTTACGAATGTATCGCGCGGAGTATCCTGATCGACGAATGCCGGATCATAGAATTTTTCAACGGTTACATCGTCAACTTTGTGAAACAGGTGCGTTCGACGTCAACAGACATGGCGCTGGTCGAGTAAGAGCTGTACGCACTCCAAGGCTGGAAGAAAGCATCTTGAACATTGTGGCTGATAGACCCGAGTCAAGCACAAGAACTGTTGCGCGTGACGTAGGTGTGAGTCATCAGACTGTATGCAGAGTGTTAAACGAAAATCGCTTACACCCCTTCCATTTTCAGAAAGTACAAGCATTGAATCCGGCAGATTATCCTCGCCGCGTGAACTTCTGCCTGTGGGTGATGCAGCAATGTGCGTTGCAGCCGGATTTCGTAGATTATGTGCTATTTACAGATGAAGCGACATTTTCACGCGAGGGTGTCTTTAATGCGCACAATTCCCATGTGTGGGCAACCGATAATCCACATGCAACGCGTCGACATGCGTTTCAACAACGTTTCAGTATTAATGTGTGGGCTGGTATTGTGAACGACTTTTTGATTGGCCCATACTTACTACCCACGCGGCTCACTGGCGGAAGCTATCTTATTTTTCTGAAAGAAGTGTTACCACAACTGCTGCATGATGTTCCGATCGCCATTCGTAACCGCATGTGGTTTCAGCACGATGGGGCGCCAGCACACTTCAGCATTGATGTACGGAATTACCTGAATGCCACGTTTGGTACTCGATGGATTGGGCGTGGTGGACCAGTCCCTTGGCCACCCCGATCTCCCGATTTATCGAGCCTCGATTACTTTTTATGGGGACATCTAAAGCATCTTGTTTATGAGACTCCAGTTGACTCAGATGAGGATCTCGTCGCTCGCTTATCTGTAGCTGCTGCAGGTGTGCGTGAAATACCAGGCATCTTTGAACGTGTACGCCAATCGCTCCACCGACGCTGTCAAGCATGTATCGATACTGGTGGACGCAATTTTGAACAATTACTGTAAACATGACACTTGTCAACAACGCTTTCAATAAAATCTTTGTTTTTCCTTTCGGCCGTTATTTCCCCTGTTTTCGCCTCACCGCGTCACTTGCGACTATACATTCCTATACAATAAATCATTGTTACAATGTCCTGTACCTACCATTAAAGTTTGTACCATGAATTCGGGACCACCCTGTATATTGGATTGAGGTCAGGTTACTTTGATTGATACTAATTCAGAATTATCCTTACTTTTTGGACTTGAGTGTATAGAACAATCCTTATGTCTGGTGTTATGTTACTCTTGACTTTCAGTCAGCATTTACAAAGGATGTATTTAACATATTGCTTTTACTTGGTACATTCGAAATGTTTTTGATGTATTATAATATCTACGCTCGTACGAAAAAAGAATCAAATGATATTTAGAACTATTCTACTAGGTCATTCCGTTATAATATATGCAAGCGCCTAGGTTGTAAGGAGATTCGATGTGTTTAGAGTAGCATATATCTCTTTTGCTGTCCATCTTCTATGGATCTTCAGTGAATAAGAAAAGGGAAACGAATTGACAATACATTATTTTACTCCTGAAATAAAGCCATGTAACAACAATGGAAAACTTGTATATTCCCAGTATCTTTCCCCTTCGTGCTCACAAAGAGGTTTTCGTATAAAACAATTTATTCAACACTTTTTATTGTATTTTCTGGCTGATCAAAATGGACCTTAGAGTGCAGTAACGCGTTGCAAATGCATTTATAACCATTCAAAAGATCTGCGCTACTTTTAAAGGGATGCCAAGGGAGAATCGTCCGGGAATTTCAAACTCGGAGACTTGGAGGGCTTCGCTTTCCAATAAGGTTTAGATCTTGCTGGTATTCTCAATACCTGAAAATCTCCGACGGAAGTTCTCAATACTGAAACGTACTTCTTTCCCGTACGTATATGTACGGGCAACAAAAAGAAAACAAATTGAAATATTTTATAAGTCTCGAATAGTAAATTTTTTCAAATAAATTATAAAAAAAAAATTAAAAAAAAAAAATAAGAAATGCTTTTTGTGGATGTAACATTTCGTAATTTTTATTTATTTAATTTCGGGCCCTACGTGAAAAATTGCTTTGACCTTCTAACGAAATGAATAGAGCTTGAAGGCAGAGTCGCTGTTGTAAGATATGTGTAAGTCGCGTGGACTTGCTTGGGAATAGATTTGTGTCAGTTGGTTATTGAAGCTCCAACGCGTGTTTTTAATCAAGTTTGTCAATTTAGTACATTAGAATTTGTGCTTTGTTCTATACCATACGTGATAAACTGTCTTGCTAAAACGATATTGAAAAAAAACCCAACTCTAACGATGCTTGTAAATACTTTTCTTAACTATGGTTTAAATACTTCATAAGAAAAGAAACCATAAAAACCTACTCAGCAATTTCCAAAGTAAATAATAACAGGAGGCGATACAGGTTCGATTTATCCCTGGGTGTTTTATCTTTCTATTGCGTGAGTAAAACTTTCCGTGTGTATATGCTCATTTACGTGATGCTGTTAAGCTCAGCTCGCGGCCAAAGAGACCTTTATCCCATAAAACCTAACTAACAAAAGTAAATAAACGCAGAAACTAATGAAAGTTAATTAAAAAACTGATTTGGTTTGGTTTTTACTGACATCCTTTTTGCCATACGAGGACTAACTAAGCAGAGACCTACATCGTAGAGTATAAAAGAATTGTTAACATTACTTTATCTTCTCGGAATTAAGATTGAATTGTTGAAAGAATTCCCCCATACATCAAGAGGCCTGAGCTAGTTACTCCCTCAATCCAGATAAAGACACACAACGAATAAATCTTCTTTTACTAGTTTCTATTTTACACCTAATCCGGTACAATGCGAGGTCTTAATGCCCGTGGGGGGGGGAGGGGAAGAGTGGGTCATCTCCCAAAGAGCAGATCCAAACCGGAGTGCCTCTTCCTTCTGATGCTCCCCATCCATCATTGATTATTGACCTTCAGGGAGGCAGGCACCCCGAAATGGCTATTATCTCCTCCTTACCGTATAACAGGGGATTGGATGTAAAAAACCGTTTCCTATCATCGTGAGGGGATGAGGTATTTCATAATGTCAGTTGGTGATGCAGTTAGCAGCGATTGAGTTGTCATGTTAGAGGTTGAAAAAGTCAAAAAATCTCTGGATTTGTGGATAAGCGTTCGTACAACTGAGCGGACCTATGATCTGTTCAATTCTCTGTTTATTGGAATGTGTTTGAGTGACACGCAAAAGAAAAGTGGCGCTTTTAAGAAATGATAGAGGATGATTGATATGAGATTTTTCCAAATTTGCAAGAATGATATTTTTTCTTTTGTAACCAAGAATGTGTTTTCCAGCAATGGAATATATATATATATATATATATATATATATATATATATATATATATATATATATATATATATGCGCATGTAACGACTGTACAATATCATCTAGCTTAAAAAATTAAAAAACAGGAATGACTAACCCGGTATTATTTATTTATTCAATGATTTTGTTGATAGAATCCTGTTACAGTATCACTTGTGAAAACAGAAATATACTGATAGCATACAGACAAAATGTTTAAATTCTTTTGATCAATGAAAATTAATTACGGACAATGTAAAAATGATCCGAATAACTAATAAAAGTTTGAAAATCTTTTAAAAACGTTTTTATTTATATAGTTAAAGCGAGAAAAGGAATTTTAAATAAAATTTTGTTTCTAATTTGTTATATTAATATGAATTTTTATGTTGGACAGTAATTCTGAAGAGTCAACATAATTATTCAAAAGTTTAGAGATAAAGGTTAAAAAAATATTTCTGCTTTTTTCTAAGGAAATAAAACTAAGTCAATATCACAATGCGGTTAACGATCATTTGAACAATATCCATAGTTTTGAAAGTAAATATAGCACAAGAATTTATCTATTTGAATACAGGTTGTAAGCATTAATGCACCATATGTGTTTATGCATAAATTATCACAAATGCATTAATGCATTTATTGACCATATGCGTTTATGCTTAAATTAGCATATTTATGCATAAGCCAATATATTATAAGCAATATATTAATGCATTAACCAATATATTATAAGCAATATATTAATGCATTAACCAATATATGAATGCATTAACCAATATATTAATACATTAAACAATATATTAATGCATTAACCAATATATTAATGCATTCACCAATATATTAATACCCATAAACCAATATATTAATGCACGTTGTTTAAATTCTGGAGTATCAGTATAGCATTGATCGTGGTGTTTCTCAAACTTTCGTGACGGTATATTGTATTTGATAAATAAAACTTCAACACAAGTTCGAAAAGTATTAAAACAAATCATTTGTTAATGTGAACTGATCCGGCGATTTTTAGATTAAACACGCTGTAAAGCAGTAAACTGACACCCAAGAATTTAAGCTTTCGCAAAACATGTGATTTGAAAATGAATGAGAGATTTTCACAACAGATTTGTAAAGAAACCAGACGGAAAATTTACTTCCTGTTACCTCTGTTGCAATTATCTCGCATGATACGGATAGGGATAATTTCAAAATGTATTTTACAGTCGTCTTGGCCACGTTTGGCGTTTAATATAAATGGCATAGACCAATTAACTATTACATATCAAATGGGAATTTATTCTTTGAAATTTACATTGGCGATGTGTTGAAATTATTCAAAAAACAAGTTAATTGGCATCACGTTCGTAAAGGTAAGGTAATTTTAATTAACGTCGTACTAGAGCAACACTACAGGCTATTGACGACGGTCCGGGATCAATCCCTCACGGGAAAGATCCAAAGACAACACCACGTAATTTTGAACCACGGTCAGAAGACGAGGCAGCACCTGAGCTGACACCCCACTCTCCAAACTTCCAAACCAACCCAAGCATCACATCCGGAATGTCCACATGAAGCACTAGAAAAATACCACTGCCACTTAAATTTAGCTTGACGTTGTAGTTTCACGAAGAACTAAAGTCGACCAACTTTTGTACAAATGGTTATATTTCAACAGGAAAACAAAACGCACGCAGAGAGTATAGAAAAGGACAGCAGAGTAATTTCTTTAGAATTCTAAGGTTTCTTCTATTCCGCTTGAGTACGCGCCAAAGTTGCTACAACGTAGCTGAGCCCACAGCGGGTCGTTTAGATATACCATAATACCAGATACCATAAATAGTATATCAACGTCGTTGAAAGCACGTCGTCGCAGACAAAGCTTATCATAGAACATAATAAAGTGCACTGTAACTTGGAGGGTATCATATTTACAAATAGCAAGATATATTTATCAAGCACAGAATGTTTAACGAAGATTGAAAATAATTTAAATTTATTTTACTCAACAATACATTTTGCAGTATTTATGGTACACATAACGGGTACATCTAAACATGCTAGACGTGATTTTTCAGTCAGAGTGTTGGTTAAAATCCTTGTGAAACAAATACCGTTAAAAAGTACTCTGAGTGCATTTGAAAACTATACAGAACTTTTTTGTTTTGAGAAACGTTTTCACGATGAATAAGGAAAGTGAGTTAACGGAAAAATGAATATTCAAATGAAGTTTCTTATTAAAGAAAAGTTAGATATCGCTAATCTGACAATACCCATTCCTTGCAAAGCAAAGCGAATTGTAAAGAATTGCTTTATTTTAAAAAGCTTATATGTTTAATTTGGAGCATAACGAGGAAAATTAAAGAAATTAAGCTTTATATATATATACATAGTCCTTAATGCAAATTTATGATATATATATATATATGTATATACATACATAGAGAGAGAGAGAAAGAGAGAAAATGAGAGAATGAACTAAGAATAATTGAAAAAATATTTCATTGATTTATAAAATTAGTTTTGTAGTTTGTAAAAATTTGTACACTTGAATTTTTTTTACATAACTTTTTTTTGCATTATAATTTGCTTTAAGTTGAAAAGTGCTCCAATTCACTACGTTAAGATCACAAAATCTTTTATCGATAAATATCTGTGTTAGGAAACTTTTACATGTATTTGTAAATGGCACAGCACATTTTATAATTGAATCATGAAGGTGTTATTTTAAGATTAAAAGACACGGATAGGTGTTATTGTTTGACCATTTGCATTTTGTTAATAAATTTCTATGAAAACCACACTTTTAAGAAGTTTTCGTAAGTTTAAGTCCTAAAAATAGACTATTTAAATGTTTCAAGTGAGATAATGCTTACATAATGATACATTTTGCTTACATTTTGAATAAAAATCTTTAGTAGAGTTAATACTTTTTGTTAGAAAGTATTTAAAAACTTATTCACTCGATTAAAAAGTTGTTTTAGTTTTGGTACTTATGGACTTTTTTTTTAAATACAAGAGAATAAACTAACTTTAAAAATGAAAATATGAAATGGTTTGCTATGCACTTTACGGTATATTGATACTGCTGAATATACAAACCTATGAATTTTGAAATATCATTAATTACTGTAATCCCTCGTTGTATCGCCCCTCGATATATTGTTGATTTTTCATTTGTTCCTCCAAGAACGTTTGGTTTACGAACACCAGATTTTTCACAGAAATACAAATTCAAAGGATATTTGGTCAAGCTAAATAATTTTTGGAAAACAATTTCTTTCTAAAAAACATGAATGAGACTGAATTCCTTTTCAAAAATATTTTGCCATATTTTGAATAATTTAAAAGTGTTTTCTCAGCAGGATATTTTAAGTCTGACCACTGACCTCTTTGGCACCATAAGAGGCGAGAACGCACCAAGTGGTTAAGTCGCAGTTGCTCCTAAGACAATCATCTATTTCAGGGGTGGCCAACCTGTGGCGCATGCGCCAAACGTGGCGCATTGGATGAAAACAACTGGCGCATTGCATCCTTTCGCCTACTTATTCTTTTGAAGTAGGCGCCAAAACTGATTCTATCTTCACACTTTCAACATCAGAGTGCTCTCAGTTCAATTCATACAGCCTTCTTACTCATCAGTTTGTCGCAATTTTTTAAAAGCAAATTCATTTTTGAAAATGAAATTTGATAAGCAGATTTGAATTTTTTTCAAATCTAAATGGCTTTTGACCTGATTAATTTCTGCGAACATTAAAAAGCCCCAGAACTAAGAAAATTTGCAAAAAAAGAATATGTCGTATGGGAACGACATACATACAGAAACAAACTTTTTCATCCATGAAATTTATTAAAAGTAAAACGATTTCGCGAATGACCTTATTCAAATTTGAAGAATTCTCCGCTGCTGTCAGTAACAAATTTAACACCAAATATTGAATGACTAGCGAAATCGAAACAGGCTCAAAAGTCTTATTAATGGTAAGTAACGTTTATGTGCTGTTATACGTACAATAATTGAATCATTTAAAAATGATAATTATGTCTATAAACATACTTATATAAAAAAGATATTAAGAACATGCCAAGTTTCCTTCTAGCAAGTAGAGAGAACAGACGACTACAAGTTCCAACCTGACCTCGCTCTCGGAGCTCCATCTCGCTCAGAGCTCTCTACTGTGGCACAAAGTTATCTTCACCAAACGCGATGGTAGCTGTAGCACCGGGCTACATGACTGCGATCGCCCTCACGTCCAAGAGATCATCTCTCACTAGTGTATGTTGGTGCTCCAATAAACGCGTGTCTTTTGAACTGGCGCATATTAACTAATTTAGTTTCCCCTAAGTGAAGCAGATCCTACCCCAATCTTGAATGTAAGAAGACAGAATAGGTGCGTGACATATGGCGCATCTGAACTCGTATGTGAAATAAAATTGGCGCATGGTATCTAAAAGGTTGCCCCCCCCCTGATCTATTTGAACTCAGGACTGAATAGCAAATAAATGCTATAACAACTATATCAGTTAGACAAAACAGTAATGAGCCGTGGTAGCTCAGTCAGTAGAGCGTCGGGCTCGCATCAGAAGGGTTGTGGGTTCTGTCCTCGGCGGATTCTACAATTCTGATGATTGCGAGATCGGCGCTTCGACATGGCTAAAGACCGTCGTGCTCACTAATAGTGACTGGGGCACGTTAAATAGGTCGTGGTCACAATGTGCCCCATGTTCCCATACCAAATCAATACCTCTGGTGGTGCCTGATCAGGGGGTTATCGGCCTCTGATTGGGATCTAAATTACGATATGTGTGAGTGAATGGATGTATAAAAGGGACCTTTCTATGAAACGGATGTGTCATGTATATCGAGCAAAGTCTGACTTCCTCCCAATAGGGCTCAATAACATGGAAGGCGCACCCCTCTTGCCTCTTGCAGTCTTCGAGGAGCCTGGCACTCCTCTGGTCTGCCAGTGTAGGCATAAGAAACAACAACAGACAAAACAGTGATCACATATTTTTTTTTTGTTTAACTAATTTTATTTAAATTTAATGAAATTTGAGCATTTTACTTCTTTATTTCAGTCATCTGTCCGCAGTTTAAAATTACGTGGTGTAGTTCTCGGACTTTCTATTAGGCAATTCAATAGCACGTTGTGTTGCTGTAGACGACGTTAATTAAAATTACCTTACTGTACCTTTTTTATTTCAAATAAGTAAGTGCAAGTTGTAGGTAGGACAAGTTCCATTCCAGTCAGGTTGGATACCACCCTGGGTGCATTTCTTACTTTCATTTTCGAGCTCCTCATCTGTAATTTCTTCAAGAGTCAGCAAAAGTTCCAAAATTTCTTGATTAATCTTTGCAGCTCCAAGAACTTCACGTTAAAGTTTTCGAATTGTTTTTCAATTTCCATAAGTTTATCTGCGTTTTCTGAGTCGATCCTGCCATTATCTGGTTACCGAGCCGTGTAAATGAGCTTCAAACCATTTCCCGATGCTTATGTGCCTTATCCATTTCGTTAAAAGAAATTGAGTTAAAATGACAGCAGCGTACATTTAAAGTTCAGGTCCGGGTCACCACTTGTTACGAAACTTGCCTTGAAACAAATTATTTAATCGTTCTTTACAAAAATACACTTTATTTAATCTAACTCCATACATAGAAATGTGTACACGGCTGCCTTATCAAATATTATTTTTTGGAATGAACGCGGAGTTCAGAAGCTGTGCGATCTCTCTCATGCTGTTGCCATTCTTATCAAACGAAATGATACGAAAATATAACAGTAACTAGTGTGAAAACGATAATACGGAAATATAACAGTAACTAGTGTGAAAACGATAGTACGAAAATATAACGGTAACTTGTGTATAAACGATAATTCGTATTACTATACGAAAATATAACAGTAACTAGTGTACAGACGATAATTCGCATTACTATACGAAACTATTACAGTAACTTTTGTACAAATGATAATTCGCATCACTATATGAAAATATAACAGTAACTAGTGAACAAACGATAATTCGCATCACTATACGAAAATATAACAGTAACTAGTGTACAAACGATAATTCACATTACTTTTAACATACAGGCTTCACGGACCCGAGATACTCGAGTGATCTTTACTTTTCCCATGGGGTTTATACTGTCTTTAGTATACACGGGGGTAGCGCTCCCGGGATTCCCAAGCGATCTTTACCTGCTTTCATCCTACTACTCTGTTCCACTTTCCTTGACTTGAAGTTGTTTTTGAACTTGAAGTTGTTTTTACTTGAAGTTGCTTTACTTTTAGTATCTTTACTTTTCCCATGGGGTTTACTGTCTTTAGTTTACACGTGGGTAACGCTCCCGGGATTCCCAAGCGATATTTACCTGCTTTCATCCCACTACTCTGTTGCACTTTCCTTGACTTGAAGTTGTTTTTGAACTTGAAGTTGCTTTACTTTTACTATCTTTACTTTTGTTATGCCCAAATAACACGGCGCTTTTTCCAAGCCCCAATTCAATTACATTGTTTTTCATCACCAAACGCCCAAGTAGCAACGTTAAAATTCCCGCCTTTCCAACCTTCTGGAATATTCGCGTAGCTTCTGATATCGCAATTTCCGATTCGTTCTGTGACCAATGAGTATGCAGGAAAATCGCGCAAATACCAAATGAGAACTGGAATCTCTCTTCTTGATCCTGTCTCCAGCACGTTCGGTGGTCTTTTTTTAGCGTCGTTTTTTTGGCGTGGGGGGCCCCCACCGAATGTTAAAATGATTCCTCGTTCCTCAACAATGCTCGATGATGTATAAATAAATTCACCCTTCTTTTTTTGTATTTTAAATATAGTTCTATATCTCTGGATATGAACTAATCCTGATTAAGGTTTTTTCGTTGGCCATCCGTCTTCATGATTTTCTTTCCGTCCAGAAGACCATTCCTGAATCAACATTTTCATACCTATCAATTCGAGTCTCAAATTGAAACTAAATCAACGTTTCGATACTTGTCAATTTAATTCTCCAATTGAAATTAAATCCACCATTTGAAAATTAATATTGGTTATAATTATGTGTTATGATTAATTATGGCTTGCCTATTCTATACGAGCTCGTTTTCTTTTTTATTATTCTACTGTCTTTTAAAGTTACGTTTACAAGTGTTGTGCCGTACTAATAATTATGTTCTTTACGAAATGCTCTAGTGTATGTAAACATGAAATAATTTATAATTTATTTTATTTTTTTATTTAATAAATAATCAGGTGAATTTTAGTCACCCTTTAACATTTGAACTGTTCTCTTATTCATCTGGATGTCAGAGTACGAAAACAGCTTGTGCTCCTCCAAATGCTTACATGAGTAACCAAATAATAATGTGTAATGATATCGATGTTTTTGACCTACCTGATGTGATCAGGGTTAAGTGATTTTTCAACAAAAAACGCAATTTCTACACGATACTGCCACTAATATGATTTTTAAGGTCTAGTTGTATTCCCTTCATCGAACCCTTTTCCTTACTAATTAAAATGTTTAAAAAGGGACACAACACTTTTCCCATGGGGTTTACTGTCTTTAGTATATACGGGGGTAGCGGGATTCCCAAGCAATCTTTACCTGCTTTCATCCCACTACTCTGTTCCACTTTCGCAACAATTTTTACTTGAAGTTGTCTGTCTTCGCGAAATATGGCCCTTGCGCCATGAAACCCCAAAGCCAAATAAAAGCGTCTCATATCTGGGGTTTACTGTTCATCATTTAGTTTGATGATGTTAATGCATGATAACTTATACGCACAACATACGCACAAACTCTTATAAAATTGCTCCCTTTTCAAACCAAACCGCATACCAGTGCGACGCAATTCTTCTTTAAAAGCAGGCCACCCACGAAACAAATAAAAAAATACCGAATCGAGTTAGTTTATTTCCCACTATAAGCCTTCCCGGTTTCCACCGGCAGGGCATCAATAAGCAACCTGGCAGCCAGAATGATCACGGAATCTTCCTCGACTGGCGACCCGACACGGTGAAATAGAAGACTCTCCCCCAATTTCACCTGTCGCGGGAGAAACCCCCCCTCCCTCCGCTCCAAAACCCCCGAAACCTTACTTAAATGGCTCTATTCCTGCAAAAGATGAAGTAGAAAATGGAGCATCCGAATCATTTCCCAACGGCCCATCACTCCGAGCCTGACTCGGGCAACGCAAAACAAGCAAATATAAACACGGGCGCCTGATCCGTTGACAGAGCAAACGTTTTACCTAGAAGAAGCCCTCTTGCTTATCATCCCCCCTTGAATGGATATGGCGTGTAGATGTATTTCTATCTATCGCTCTCGCACCAGGGATGTGGAGGGTAGAGTCATTTGTCTGCTGCTTGTGTGGGGTCTGAGGGTCTTTCTCTTAAAGAAGCCGGGACAGGTTTAGAGGAATGGAGGACTTAGCGTTTAAGGGATCCGGCATAAATTCTACGGGAATCTCTTTAAAAGGTCTTCGTGGATGGGCGGAGAGTGACGATGGGTCGAGGGAGGGGATTTGGAATGAAGCGCCTTTAATGTCGTTTGATCAGCTTGCCGAGTCATATTTCAAAAAGGGGAAATTAAGTTGTAGTGTCTGTTAAGCTTCGCTATTTTAATACCCAGCATGAGTGAAGTGCACGGTGAAAGGTAATGAGGGGATGGTTACTTGAGGCCGTATTTTATATTAAACACTAGGAAGATGATTGCTAGACTTATGATCCCGGGAGCAGAAAGTGCTTAAAACTGCGACGTACATCGCATAACAAAGTCTTTGGATAGCTATTTTTCCTTAATTTTATCAAAATTTTGGCAAATTTTTTTTTCAATCATAAGTTACGATGTTCTACAGTGCAAAGCGAGCTCCTTGTCACACCTTTTTGTCTTTTCTAGCTAAGGAACAACCTCCCTACACGCCCAAATCACCACAAACAGTTTATAAATAACACATGTTCTAGGTCAATGACAAAATATTTAACTTCAAAAGTTATCGACAGAATTGCAAATTTTGAAAGTATTCCTTGGTTTTAAATAAAGTTAATTACTTTGTTGTGTTAATATAAACTAGGGGGCCCGCCCCCTGCTCCCTAAAGCTCGCCAACCCCTGGAGGATTGGTTTGAAATCCTCATTGGTTCGCCGTGCGAACCTATGCTCGCTTCGCTCGCATCAATGAAGACATGTGTCCTAGCAGAAAGAATTGTTTACAAAATATGATACTCCAAAAAAATATTTTTCAAATCTAAATTTGCTGTTTTCCAGAAAATAAATATACAGTACCCTGGAATCAGAATTGAAATGAAAACTTAGAGCAAATTTAGAGTCGAAATGTGAGCGCTGCTTTGGAAATTGAATACCCAGCACTCTCGACTCACCCACACTTTTTCATTGAGTTTACTGTCGAAAGTTATAATGCAAGCATCTTGTTGAACTATAATTATTAACCCTGAAAAGGACAGTTTTTTAAATGGCCCTGAAATGATCCCCGCTTTCTTTGGTTTCTAATTATAAACTGCAACAGCTGACTAAAATTAATTTTTTCAATAAAATTTCATCCGATAACGCTATAAATTCAATTGAGGTGCGAGGCTTCGTGGAAAACAAACAATAGTTCAATGTTGCCAAAACGCGATAGCAAATAACGTCTTTTTTTGCGTGCCACGTAAGAGAATTATATATATAGATATGTAATACATATTTAGCCGATAATTGTGTTTTACGTCTGTTTTTGATTTTACTGCAGTTTTCAAAATTCGGACAAAATACCTGCAGAACAATTGCAATTGTTTGGAGTTTGTGTTGAAGAACACTGAATATAATTTTGCACTTGAGCTTGAGACTAGCAATCCTAGAGACTTGGGATATATTCGGATTTGTCTTAATTATAATTTTATTCGTGTTGCTGATGGTACAAATTTTAAAATGAGAATTTTCGATGATTTTTTTAAACATGGGTTGGAGTCGATTTTTATGGCCCGCTGGATATATTTGGTCAAGCCCCAAGCAACATCAAGTAAATAGACACTAGAGTGGGTTGTTATGGTAGGTAAAGAAAGTGTTTTTGAATTTGAATTTGCCACTGGGAATAAAAGTTTTAACATAATATTACATTTAAAAACACTTTTATTCAACGTTTATAGCCTTCTGCAAGACGACGATATTACATTTTAGCTTTTTAACTGGAAGTATCTGCAATTCCATAAAAAAAATATTAAAAATCCAAAATATACAAACTGTTTTTCAACCTTGAAAATTGTCAAATAAACAACTCAATAAAATAATTTAAATATTTTCAGTATATGTGTTGTATTGTATATTTTTCATCGTCACAGATTGAAAAAACAGCAAACAATTATGAAAAATTGCAGTTTTTGCGATATTATAAAGAATTAAGTATTTATGTACTTAAAAGGGTGTAATAATATATAAATTGCGATACTCTCTTTTTACAACTATAAATGTAAGCTACTACAAATAAGCTAGAGGTGTTTATACTGCTTTTATAACCACATTTATGGCACAATTCATCAATATTTTATCTTAGCTCGGAAGAAGTCATAACGTATTACTGATTCAATGACAGACCCATCCTCCGTCACTAATTTAACAAATCTTACGAGTATCTGTGACAAGAGTAGCGAAAAAACTGAAACGTTTGTTTAGACGAGGAATTGTTAAAATACTGTATTTATTCATTTGAAACTTCTATTAAAATAGGGTCGAGCTTTTTTATCACACTTGCCAATTAATCAGCTTGATGATATCAATCACATCGAAGTATACTTTTGGAATTTAAAAAATCATTATTTTTTTTGCTTTAATTATTCTATCTCTATCACTCAGAATTTTCCTTAGTTCCAGTACTCAAACATGGCGAGGTTCATTGCTATTCATTGTAAAGGGCGTATTCTCGGGGTAGGTCAAGAAAGTTTGCATAATTGGATGAATAGTAATTTTTCTTTCGTCACGTCAGTAACGAGGATGTGTGTATCCTCTTTTTAAAAACATTACAGCTCTATCTTGTTAGGAAGGATGGCTATTTTTTAAGTACCACATTGATGCATTAATTTCTAAAACAATTCCGAAATAATCTTTAAGTTCAGTGACGCCTTCTCTTACGACATGTAAGATATCTTATGATACAAATTGTTGTTGTTAGCCATAGAGTCTGTGTTATAGATTGACAATTAGTGAGTGTTCGTCTGTAAGTAATGTCCAGAACAAATTATTGATCACACACCTTTGAAGTATTTTACGGTTTAACTTATTTATACCAGTCACAAACTCCCATTTATAGTTATCTTAATTCACTTGTTGCTATTTTATTTACGATTAACTTGTTTACACTAGAATCTTTAGGCTCTACTACTTTGATGGCAAAGGTTTTGGTTCTCCAGTATATGATATTTTAACTTTTGTGAGCAACACGTATGAACAGTTGTGGTTGTTTTTTAAGTGGGACCTTTGAATCATTTTACCTGAACATGTAGAAAGTAGGACACATTTTCACGACGCAATGCCAAACAAGGTCTTACTTTAAATTATGGTTAGTATTATGTATCACTTTAGGATACCTTTAAAGAATTATATGTAACAGTTCTTATGTATCATTTGCAACACTTTATCGACAAACACCTGTTATATGAAAACTTGTCTACACATTTTTCGATATTTTCAGCTGAAACTTATAGCTACTCACAAATGCTGGATTGTTGATATTTTTGTTCGTGTTTAATAAGCAAGTAATATCTTAAAACACTTGAAGATAGAAGTTTACAATGAATGCCAAATTTTGCTTTCCCTTTGATGCCTTGCAGTCACAGTTTTGGAATAACTCATTTTTATTTTAATAGGTTGCAAATCAAAAGCCCCCATGCCAGAGACTCATGTTCAATTTTATCACTAGAAGAATTATTTGGTAAAAGGTATTGGGCCTTCTGGTATGGGAAGAAGATTGGTGTTAGTTACTGAAATGTTTGCGAATGCAAGTGTGATTCCAAGTGAGTAAGCTGAACACAGGGAGTGTGTGCGCAAATCTCTGAAAGTCGAGCAATATAGTTCCTTTTTTCTAATTTAATTATTTCAATATGTATGTTTAATATGTACTAAGGACATGATTTACATAGATAAAGTGTTCACATGCCCTTTTTCATTTTCTGAAAATATTTATTAGGCATTACAAATAAAAATAAAAATATTCTAAAAACTGTTTTGCAAGTGCCTTTCCCCCATTTAAACCCATTTCGTTATGCTTTTACACTAGGTAAAGAGTTAAATATGTTGAATAAAATTAAAAACAAATTCTGGTACTTATTTATAGGCAAGAGTTAACATTTCAACCCAACTGCAGAAGTGATTTCGAAAATTTCTTTTTAGACCCACCATAATGAACATACTAACACAAAGAGAGCTTTACTGTCCCAGATGAGCACCCAGGTAGGAATCGCATTGCTTGCAGGTCGAAGGTTGCTATCGCAGTAGGCAAACCTACTAAACCTCTTTTAAAAAAGTGCCACATTTTTATGGTCAAGCATAAAATAAAATACGTTTAAAAAATATGGCTATTATTAAACGAAGTATTTTTGTTCGACAAGTGAGAACTTGATGAAATTTTGTCTCGCAATATTAAAAAAAGTTACCGACGCCGCAGGAACAGGATTGAAAACTCGCTTTTTTCCTCTCGATTTTTAGACGGTTTCCCGAGAAAGTACGGATCAGAAAATTACGAAATTAACATGGTTTGTTCAAAATTGTACAGGGAATAAGACGAAGAAGATTTTTCCCGATACGGCTATGAGTTTAGGGTGTATCAAGTGTCAAAGTCGAAAAAAGCGAAATTTTTAACGCGAGTGAGCAAAACATGTACAAATTTTCAGTCTTCAATCGTGAGTTTTTTTAGAGTACCTCTAAACGTGGATTTTTGCATCTCGCCGTGTTGTTTTAGAAATTTAAATTTGGTTCCCGGTAATAATTTTTTGAAATTCGGGAAAAAACTGGACATTTTCATTATTTTTTTGTTAAAACTGTCATATCTATAGCTTATCACAATTCGTTTTTAAATGTGATAACATCACAGGAAACCTTAAAATGTGCTCTTTCTTATAATCCAATTATTTTTTTAATTTGCTAGTAAATGAATTCGATATGGGGAAAAGTATAATTTCGCGAAGGGTACATATTTTGAATCGTGGAGAGGAAACGTTAAACTGGAGTTGGGGTGAAACTCTCTGTGACGTCATGCAAAAATAGTGTTGGTTTGCGAAGTAAACCACATGGGAATGCGTAGTAATCACCGGGGGTTGGCGAGTGTAGGCGAGCAGGGGGCGAAGCCCCCTAGTTTTATAAACAATGGTTAAGTATCTGCGTAATCTAACTATTGAATTAATATCTGTTAAATATAATTTTAATTTTTAATTAATCTTGTAATATACCTGAAATAATGCATCCGTAGATGAAGTATATACTCCCATTCATCGTAGAGTACAAATCTTGTGCAAATAAAAATACTCAAGTTGACGAAAATAACAAATGACTGCTTGTTATAGTCGTGTCATAACATTCAAAAGCAAACACTGAATTCAGCGAAAGGAAACCTAAAAATATAATGCATAATTTATGTTGTGTTGCATTGACATGGGTTTTTAACTCAGTCGTTTGTGTTATATTTTTAATTTTACTCGAATACTTTGTGAGCAATATTTGGATACAATAGTCAGACCTATAATATTTTTGACATAATTTTTTTTTGTCGTGCATTATAATTAAATTATAGTTCTACGAAAGTAATAAAACAGTAATCTATGTTTTTTTTAAAAATTCGGATGCAAATTTTTAACAAATTTTAAGTAAAAACCTATGTAATTAAACTTTATATCAGATTTTCTTTATTAAGTAGAAATTCGATAAATCATTTTCATTAGCAAAAGAACGAGTCTTTAAACTTTAGACATTAGCTGTGTAATTCTATCGCCAAGACTGTTTCATAGGCATTAGTCGTATACGTGCAAACCACACTGCTAACATTTCTACACAAAAACGTTTAATTTCCCTTAAAAGGTCTGTGTGAATAATTTACTTAAACTTCTTATTTAATTAAGTACGAAATATGCATATTCATAAGTGTCTTTTATAAATCGCTAAAAGAATCTAAATATAAACCAGAGTAAATTATGAAAACTATAAATTATAAGAAAATTTAGAACTGGGAAAGTTTTGTTAAAAATTGTAGGCTCTCTTGTATGTTGAACGACCTTATTTTTTCTGACTACATGCAAGGGTGCAAGTGCATGACGACGTAATGACATTACACTACACAGGAACAATCATGTCTATAAGATACCGGAAAACGATTTTGATTTTTTAGGATTTAAATTTCGGTATAAATAATATTTGAATATAAAACTTAAGTTTAAAGAGATTTATATATTTTTTCTTTAAATAAAAGCTTAATAAAACCATAAGTGGTCTTTGAAATTTAGTTTTATGATTACCTGAGAGTTAGTTCGGGTTTTATGGCGCAGGGGCCTTGCCGAATTTTTTGGCGCACTTCTAGTAACGAGTTTCGGTAGATTAAGGCATCCCATCTGTCTTTTCGGTTATTGTGGTTTTCATGGCAACCGCGGCAAACGGCAACTTTCAATTTTCATTTTGAATATTCTATAAAGTTCTTCCAAAATCCGTTAAAGTCGTTTGATTTCATTGGTTGGTTTGAAATTTTTCTTTGCTTCCATTGGTTATTTTGATTTTAAAATATCCTTCGATTGCATTGGTCCTTTAAAATTTTTTTCTGATACCATTGGTTCATTCATTTGTATTTATACAGTTGTGCAATTTTTATTTCATTATAATATTTTTCACGAAACGTTTAAGAGTTTTGTTTTTATTGCCATTTGTGGAATTTTCGTTTTTTATTATTTTTTCCTAGAATAGTTCTAACGTAGCAGGTTGTATTATCTCTTGCTTTTTTTCTTTTCAAACAATACTGCATTTAGTGTAATTGATAAGTTTCAGGGTATTCTTATCCAACATTCGCAGCTTAGTTTTTCTGCTGGTTCACAAATGTATTTTGAAATGTGTTTAAGCTTACTGCTTTTTGCGAAAGTTTTTTAAAAATATACTTTTAAAAATGTTCTTAAATGTGTTTTCAAGCTTTCATTTTTCGTTGTAAAAAGAAAAATATTTTTGAATGCAAAAGAGTTTTTAAATAATTCTTTGGCAACTTTGGAAGTTCGCCAAAAAAAAAAATCGCCAAGGCAGTTGCCACCCCTTATAAACGTAGACTGTAGCCGTACCTCGTCGGGTAAACGGATAGAAACAAACATGAAAATTTTTTCTGACACAGGTAAGAGAAATACACCTAGGGAGGACTTGAACCCTGAGAGGACATAATGAAGAGTAAGTTGAAAAACTGAACCTAGAAGCGGTTTTCAGATTCAAATTTTCTACTTACCTGAGAGAACATGTGATAACGAAGAAGAAGAATTGCAGAGTTAATCGGCATACCATCCCCCAAATTCCCTTCCCTTGTTCACCACATATCAGTCCACAAGAGCCTGCACCCCAAACACTTTTTCGACGACCCCTTCACCTTCTCCGTCTGCGCTCTCAATGTGTCTCCCATCGAATATTATGACAGAGTCATTTCTTTACGTATGCGATAAAGGGATCTAATCCCCCCGGGATCTTCCCTCACCCTCTCACCAATTTCTAAGCTCTCACTTCTTGGAAGCGCCGCTAAACTGCGAGATAGCGGTTTCAATTCATTTTAAAAATGAAATGCGAGGACTGCTCTTCAGCTGCGGAATGATTTCCCTCCATTCTACGAAGGTCTTAATGCTGTATGACAAGAGTTTTGCAGTTTGATCAGAGATACTCTTGTGATGGGGTAGAAGTGGAAGGAAGATGGAGCCTTGTTGGAGACACAAAAGTCCTGATCGTGCTTTCCCATTAATGGCGAACGCAAGGAATGGACTGAAAAGGGTTGAGGTTTTGAATGATTTTTTTCATTGATAAATCCATGCACACATGACATTGTACTGATTTTTTTCTCATGAAGTCACATGAGGTTATTATGAATTTTGGATTTATCAAGAAGAGTATTTAGAGGAAGTACTTTAAGATTTAGATAGTCTATTTAAAGTTTTTATCGCATATTGGTAAGGTAATGTAAGGTAATTTTAATTACCGTCGTACTTGAGCAACACAACGGCTATTAACGACGGTCCGGGATCAATCCGCTAAGGGAAAAACCCGAGGGGAACACCCCGTAATTTTAACCACGGTCTTACAGTATATTGGAGTTAGATGAGTCTTGATCACTTTTGACCATTATTGATTTACACAATTTAATGGAAAGAAAAGGGTCAAGGTTTTGAATGATTTTAACAATGTCTAGCAGGATACTGTACCTATTTTGTTTTCGTCAAAAGTTCATTAGTGAATTTTCGTGTTTATTAAGAGCGTTGGAAGATAAATAATCAGAAATACAGGGTGTCCATAAAAATTGTCCTAGTTTCAATGGTATATTATAACAGTTTAATTTAGACTATTTACAGCAAATCATGTATCAAATTGAAGGTAAACTCTCCTAGTTTTTCTCACAAATGTTCAATATGCGCATCTTAAGTTATACGGCACGCATCCAACCTAAAGTCCAATTCTTCCCAAGCTTTAGTTAACAAGTTCGGAGCAATAGCATCTTCACTTCTGTGTCTCAAATCCGGCAAATCATTAGGTAGCTGCAAAACGTAGACACGTAGATCTAGAAAAAGAAAAAAAAGAACTAAACCCCATAGAACGAACATTTGTGGAACGAGTTAGAGCGACGCTTACGGATCAGGGAACCACGTCCGAAATCTACAGCTGAGCTGGCGACATTCTTGCAGCAGGAATGGACACAAATACCCATCGCTGTGTATCAAAACCTTATTGAAAGTATGGTCAGAAGGGTTGTTAGTGTAATTGCAGTACGTTGGGGACCACCCCCTATTAAAACATGTATTATTTTCCTTATATCATCACATCTTGCAGTCTGGTCCATTATTGTAGGGTAGTGTATTTAAATTGTAATTTCAAAATCTAGTTAAGGCAATTTATGTGAGTTCCAATCATAAAAGACGTGACACTGTTTAAAGCAAACAAATGTTCCTTTTAAACGACGTGCTTAGAGACACCATAGTCACAATTGCCAGAGCGAATAGGTTCAAATTCTCATTTGACGAACTCGCTCTACTGCAAAAGTGACGCTAAAAATAGTGATTCAGATCATTAATAGAGTATTCCAATCACGACCTTACAATAGAACATTAATAATTCAAATTAGTATCATTATCAATATATATTCTTAAAATCAAGTTAAAAGTACAACTGATATTCAATCATCACAGACACAGCACCCCGGAAAAGCAAACAAACGTAAAGTAAATGTTATTTCTTTTAAACAACGCCGCTTATAGTCCCAAATGCCTGAGCAAGTGAGGTTAAGCTCTTAAGATTAAGTTGCTCCAATATAAAAGTGACGTTAACAGATTCAACTCATTGATCGAACCTCAAGATCATGACGTTCCAAAAGTACCCTACTGTCATCTATATAAATATAAAACAAAGTTGGCATCGTCTTTTTGTCTGTTCTCTATACAAATCTGCTCCTTTGACCTATTCAAACCAAATTTGGTACACTTATACTCTGGAACCATGTGGTTAACGTAGGCTATATATTAATCCTGTTCCTGTAACCTAGGTGTGTAGATGGGGCTAAAACCAATTTGAAATTGCCATAGCATTGCATTGAATTACAGAGCATTAGAGCATTACAGAGAATTACATTGAGCATAAAACAATTGCGTTTCAAATCAGTTTGTTTACCAGTAATAATCTAAAAACAAACTTTCCAATAAAATTGTTTTATCAGTTTTGTTCGAAAAGCAATATTTTACAAAACAAATTAAAATGTAATAATGAGGTATTTTCACCTTTTTTTGTTTCAATTTTATTGTGTTAGAGGATGAAAATCCATGAAAAATGACGTATATATTATTGAAATTGGAAAACTATTCCCCGAGATATTAATTTTTTAATTACCTTTCCGGTATTGGCAGAAAAAACAGGAATTTCGTAATGGCTGCTCTGTGACGTCATAGCGCATAGTAACCCACTGCGCCGGCGTTGCTATGGTTGTTTACAGTCATTTTCGCCATGCGTGTTTAGCTTGCTTCATTCTTCATAACGTCTTTATTTAGAAGATTACATGGAGAACAAAGTTTCTACATATAAATACTGCATAGTACCTGGATGTAAAAGTACAAAAGTGAAAACGCCAGAAAAGTTATTTTTTTTTACGTTCCGAGAGATCCTGCGAAAAGGAAAGCTTGGATAAAAGCTATGAGAAGAGACGATTTGTCTCGTAAAACTTCTCTCAATTGATGTGAATACCATTTTTTGATAGGTAGTAATTATAAAGTTTGAAATGAATTTATTTTATTTTTGAGTGTTTTTATCTTGATATTTTCAATGCTTATTAAGCTAATTCCATGGTATTAATAATGCAACAATTTGTTTTTCCAAAACTGCATTTCAAAAATAGTTTTATTAAATATTACGCTGTTTTTCGTTCAAAACTGTTATTTTGAGTGATATTCAAGGCATTTTTAGAATAAGCATTATAAATCATCTGAATG
Source organism: Metellina segmentata (assembly GCA_947359465.1). Taxonomy (NCBI): domain Eukaryota; kingdom Metazoa; phylum Arthropoda; class Arachnida; order Araneae; family Tetragnathidae; genus Metellina; species Metellina segmentata. The sequence goes on from OX375874.1 coordinate 56,333,769, forward strand.
TTTTAGTTTTTGGTATTGCATAAACTTGGTAATTCATACCATGAAATGCAAGATGTTAAAGCAAAACCAATGATGTTTTTAAATGCTATTAGTTTGTGAATTATTAGAATGTAAATCAATTATCACAAATTAAAAACTAATTTAATTTAGGATACACAGTAGAATTAGTTAATATCTAAAATAATAAGTGATTATACATAAATGTCATAGTTTCAGAAATTCATTGGAAACAAACAATAATTTACTTTTCACATTTATTTATCCAAGAAGAATCTTAAATGCAATTTTTTTGGCTTACACAATTCTAAAAGTAACACTTTTCATGAACATTGATTGTTTTATTATATTTATTGTTAGAATTAATTTGCTTCCATCTTGATTGCTGCATTTGGCAAAATATTTATAATTTGAACAAGTTCATTAATGATACTTAGTGCAAAAGGGCTTTATGCATTTCTAAAAACTCTTCGAATATTTCTGTTCTGCATAATATTTTAAATTATTAATTGAATCTTTTGCTTGTTTATTTTTTATGATTGCCCTTTTGTAAACAGTATTTGTACTAGTGATTTGTTGTTTCATGAAGTACTTTTTATAAACAGTTACTATCTTGTTTACTACTGCTTATGAAATAAATTTGCGAATCAATATAGACACGTGTTGATTTCATACAAGAGCGATTGCGAGTGTACATGGAGCATAGATGAGAGATGTAAACAAAAGCTTAGCTATGCGCAATGACGTCACATCCAGTGGCGGCCTGTTTTCGGATCACGTGACTTTGTTTCGCTTTCAACAAAATTAAAACTAATTTTATAATCATTTCAAAATTATTTTGAAAGTTTAAACGCAATAATTAAGAATTTTTAAACTTATAAATACTAGAAAAGATCATTTATAAGCAAAACCCTCGCACATGCAAATACCTCATTATGTTTGAGCTGAATTTTTATTTCTCCTCATGATGTAAATCATTTATTAGTATTTGATTAATGAAGAAAGCATATTTAAATATAGGAACACAAAAAACCCAAACGAAAAATTCCTTGATCATAAAAACGTAATATTGCTACTCCGTATCTGAAAACGTCAGAATTATCGTTAGTTCTTCAATTTGATTTAGATTTCTGTGTTTGTGTGTTTGAGTTGACAGCAAAATGTATCAGTCATATTTGAGCATTTCTAAGTACTATAAATATATTCTTTTCACACATTAATTATTATTTGTCATAATGTATTGTTCAAGTCTTTTGTCGAATTGCTCTATTTCAGAATATAGTCAGAAAGTCGAAATTCCAAACGTTTGCAAATATCTTTCTTTTTTCAGAATTCTGCATTTTATCAAGGATCAGAATTTAGTTTCTGTTTGTATTTATGTGTTCCAGTATATTTTTTTTTAGATTTAAATTTTTTAATGAGTTATTTATTTCCTGCAAAATATCAGAAAGTTAATTTCTTGGCGATATATGTATATTTCATCCAACCTTTCTAAAAACTTTGATTGAATACGTAATGGTTTGTAGAATTAAAATTTTCACTAAACATGGGTAACTTCTTAGCGGTATAACTATATAACTATTAAGTATATTTCTTTAAGTTTTTGGTTGAATATGTAATGGTTCGGAAAATGCTGTTTCATAAAAATGAATAAAATGTACGAAACAAACCATTTTTAAGTATGGTATGTAATTTTTTTTATTATGTTTGATTTTATCATTTGTATGTTATAGATGTTATAATTTTTTATTTTAAAATGTCAGGAAAATTAAAAAAACCCTTTTAAATAGGAGGAGTTACGTTAAATTAAAAAATGAGTAGCCATACTCCAGTAGTTCAAATCTATTTCAAAATTTTGTCATACATTTTCATTGCAAGACGATTAAAATAAATTAAATTTACATTTTTTATGTTTCATGGGTGTTATTGAAAGCTGTACTCCAAAGTCAAGAGTTACTACATCTAATATTCTAAATAGGTACGTGGTTTTCATTTAGAAATCGAATCCCTGTATTTAGAATAGTACCATAAGGATTCAATTTAAAGTTGAATGGCTGTTGGAGTAAAGGGAATTTTAAATAAGACTGTGATTTTGGAATAATACCACAGTTAGTAATTTTCAAAAACTGAAATTTTTTGTCTTAAGTGACAGAAAGTCGATATTGCTTACTCTACAACTGATTGTTCATACGAAACTTAGATATATGTGAATCATTCGATGACAGCTGTGATTTGGTTTTTAGGAAACACTGTAAAATGAACCTTCTGTTATTTTGAGAACTAGTAATCGAACCGAGCTTGCTTAGTATACACTGATGAAATTTATTTTAAACACGTTCCGTCATTCTACCTGCCCCTAAATGGAATTTTCATGAAAAAAAACAAAAAAAAAACGTTTCATTAAAATAAATTAATCACGAATGTAGTAAAAATTTAATTTACCATCCTCTCATGTTGATGATGACATTCGAAAACATCGCATACCAGTTGCAAGAATGCCACAAGTAAAACATATTCATAAGAAAACTAAGTGTAAGACTATACACTGAAAATTCGCCAGTATTACTGAAAATGAATGTTTGTGAAATTGTAATTACTCCAAAACTCAAAATCGATTGTAGTAGGCACTTTAAAAAATCACTTTTGTAGTTTGTCTTGCAGAAGAAATGCAATGAATATCAAATGACTAAATGGATTTGTATATCATGTATGGGTATATTTACGTCCTAAGTAAATTAACGAGGTGAAAAAAATATTTTCCGTACACTTGCATTCTTCTATGAAAGAGAAGTGATTAGTCTGACTTTAGAGTCACTTTTCAACCAACATTTTAAATCACTGGATAATTCTGCTAGTTATATTATATTCTCAAAATGTTAAAAGAGCCACTGAGATCCAATCATCAGACACAACTCCATAGAAAAGCAAACAAACCTAAAGTAAATTTTATTCCTTTTAAGCAACGCCGTTTAGAGACCGACCGCTTTGTTGCGATAAGCGCAACTATTTGAACGAATGCGGACAAGCTATCATTCGACCAAGTCACTTCTATATAAATGTGACGTTAAAAGATTCAACTCATTAATCGAGCTTCCCAACCTCTGCATAGCGAAAAACTTCACATTAATATCATTACATCGTATTCTCAAAATCAAGTTAAGACAAGTACTGAGATTCAATCATCACAGAAATAACGCCACAGAAAAGCAAACAAACTTAAAGAAAATGGTCCTTCCATTTTTACGACGTCGCTGAGAGACATCCGAAGTCGCAATAGCCAGAAAGAATGCGGTCAAGCTCTCATCCGACCAAGTCGCTTTAATACCGGGTGATTCTCATAAGTAAGTACACAGTTTCCCGATATTGTAAAACAGGAATAGTTTAAGACACGGTCCCCAAATGCGAACTGTTAGCTAGGTATAATCATAAAGTTTGTATCTTCCTCCAGAGCGAAGTAGGCAAAAGTAAGCGTGTCACGTGACCAGTCAGTTGAAATGACTGTTTCTGCAGTGGAGAAGGTTTTTTGTGTTATAGAATTGAGCAAATCGGAATCTGTCACTGCTGTGCAATGGCATTTTTGATCGCGATTTGGAAAAGAACCTCCAACCAGAAAATTAAGTTACGATTGGTTTAAATAATTTGAAACTGCGAGCTTTTTGTGCAAAGTTCCAAAGTCAGGACGACCGGATGTGTGTGTGTATCGGCAGATGTCGTCAAAAACTTTATACATCCAATTGGATATTAAAGTCGAAAAACTTTACTTTCCAATGGGAAGGTGCACCACCAAACTAGTCAGGTGACATGTGAAATTACCTCTATTAACATCTTCTTCACCGATGGATTGGACAAAGCGGCGACTACAGCATGCCACTCAAAATTCATACTCATTCTCTAAATAAAATTAAGACAACTACTGAGATCCGATCATCACAGAAATAACGCTACAGAAAAACAAATGAACTTAAAGCAAATGTTCCGTCCTTTTATACGACTTTGCTGAGAGACACCGGAGTCGCAATAGCCAGATCGAATGAGGTCAAGCTCTCATTCGACCAAGTCACTTCAATATAAATGTGACGTTAATAATAGAGATTCAACTCATTAATCGAGCTTCCCAACCTCTACATAGCGAAAGACCTCACATTAATATAATTACATCTTATTCTCAAAATCAAGTTAAGACAAGTACTGAGATCCGATCATCACAGAAATAACACAACAGAAAAGCAAATGAACTTAAAGCAAATGTTCCTTCCTTTCATACGACGTCGCTTAGAGACACCGAAGTCGCAATAGCCAGATCGAATGCGGTCAAGCTCTCATTCGGTGAAGTCGCTCCGATATAAAAGTGACGTTAATAATAGAGATTCAACTCATTAATCGAGCCTCCCAACCGCGACGCTGCAAACCTTTTGCCACCCCTTTTGAGCGTCTGCTTCTCCGGCGTAATCATAATCAATGACCACGGAGTCAATAATAACTCAAAACGCGTTTATGATTCTCTTTAAAGCTGGACTAATGGCGGCCATTTGAAGGCCCCTCCCACGAGGAGCATCATTAGCTCTCACTTGGATGACCCTGTCCTTCGGAATGGATGGCGAGCAATCCATGGGGCAATCCTTCATCGGGTTCGCGCTTTGTAGCCGGGGCGAAGGGGTGAGCGAAGCGTTTTAGATTCGGGGGTATTGAAAAGGGGGACTGGCGATATATTGCCTCGTTTAGGGAGGATAACGCTACGGAGATTGGGACAGGGGAAGCTCCAGGGAGGTAGGTGAGGGATTTTTGAAACCATGTGTTGGATTTTGGGGAGTGATGTTAGAGTCAATAACATAGAAGGGGAAACAACTTTGTCGGATAGTTGTGCAGTATTTTTGGAATCGTGTATTGAGCTTTTGCAAGGGAGCTTAAAGAAACCAGGGCATAAATAAATTCTTGAATATTGTTTCGAGGGAAAACCTTACCAGAATAGTTAAGTGTGCTTTTTTGAATGACTTTAGAACTTAACATCATCTGACAACATGGAACAAAATTTCAACGCGATGATTATTTCTGTTAAAATTTGACTGGTCATGCGCTGTTTTGAGAAGAATAATTTGAGAATGAAGAGCAGGGTACAGTTAGATACGTTAGATTTTGAGTAATGGAAATTAGTCAATAACGCAGAAATGAAAACAACTTTGTCGGATATTTATGCCGTATTTTGGAATTTTGTATTATTGAATTATTGAAATTTTGTAGGGGACTGAAAGAAAATGGCACGCAAAGAAATTCTTGAATAATGTTTAGAAGGGAAAACTTTGCAAGAACTGTACACTTTTGAATGACTTAAGAACTTACATCATCTGATTATATTGAACAAAATTTCAACACGATAAATAAATCTGTTAATATTTGATTGTTCATGCGTTATTTTACGGATGAAAATTTTCGAATGAAGAACTCAGTACAGTTAGAATAATACATTGAATTATGGGGAATGATATTAGTCAATTACATAGGAAGAGAAAAAAATTTTGTCGGATAATTGTGCTGTATTTTTGGGATCGTATAATTATTTTATGAGTGGCTTAAAGAAATTGGCGTATAAAGGAATTCTAGAATATTGCTTGCATCTAGAAAAAAATTATTGCCAGATTAGTTAATTGGCAGTATTGAACAGAAGTTAACGAGACTTCTATCTTAGCATTTGATTATCCATGCGTTGTTTTGAATAAGGGAACTTTCGAATGAAGAGAGAGTACAGATAGAATAATACATTAGATTTTAAAGAATGGCATTGGAAGAAAATGACTCAATATTACAGACTATATAAATATGAAGACTTCTTGAAGTAATTTATATAAGTGGTTTATTGAGCATTTAGGTAACTCTTAGATCAGTAAACACTTCGAATAAAAAACAATTTGAGTGAGAGCGCCATTTTCCCCCTTGGACAAGTGAAAAAACTCTAATATGTTTTTAGGAAACTGAGTTTGAGGAAAAGAATGAATACTTCCTCTTCAAAGCATGTTTAATGGTTCTTGTAATACGTTAAAACTATGATAATTAAATTATTTTCACAAATTAGGTATAAAATGTGAGCAACTATATTGAAATTGTAATTTATAAGAAAACACGTGTGTTTATTTTTAATGCGGGTGATAATTAAATTTGCATTTAAATGTATTGAACATCTTTTAAACAGATACAATGTGTATTCAGTTCATTTAACATAATATATAAATAAAATTTGCATATATTTAGGATACTGAGCCTTTTTTTTTTGTATAGATTAAAAAGATTTTTACTGACAAAGTTTAATTTACCAACATAAGTTGTATAAAATTCAATGCAACCTTTTAAGCTACATAAAATATAGTGTATCAAAGCGTATGAAAGTTGTTTTTCGAACTTGACCGGATTTTTAAAATAAAGATAAAACAATTACCATAAGATACTTATATTTTGTACAATTCATAGAAAAGTAAACTATCTCCTATTCTCTCTTAATACTACAATTATTAGAATGGCAATTTCTTTATCAGGGTACTTTTAGCGGGGAAAATAATTTACGCATAAAAAGTAAAACTGAGGTAAACTTAATACTATAAAAATTAAAAATTGCCTTAACTGTAAGAACTTGAATTGATAATAGTTATATTAATTTCCTACTTTTTCTCATATCGTTAAAATTTTACAAGCCAAAAAATTATGATGTAAAGCTTTCCTATTTTAATGAATGAACTTGTAATAAGCACTTTTCCCATCCAAACACTTCATTAATTCCACCTTAAGTTAAATACATGAAATTACTGTTTCCTTTTCATTATCTTTTCAAGAGCTTGTCATTGAAACGTTAACTTTTTATCAATTTAAAGTTTCATTTAGAATATTTTTTGTGTTAGAAAAATCTCTCATCCTTTTGCTTAAAAATTGGAGGGAGATTTAATGTTTTTCTCTTTGTAAAACTTTGGAATTTGTTTTTCTTGTTCCCTTACTATGCTTGCAATGAAGATACTTTTACAGAACCGGTAACGTAGCAAAGCTGATATTTGCGGTTACAATTGATCTTCCGTTTTTATTTTCAATCATTTATCTAGATTTCGTTTCAAAAAATGAGCGGAAAAAATGTATGAAATTGATCAATGGGTTTTAAAAGTCACGAATACTTAAAAAACAAATTACAGTTGCGAATCGTAACTATAGAAACTCAATCAGCTTAAAATTGAGGATGATTATTAAAAGTAGAGTATCGAAGACATGGTTAAAATAAAAGTGAAATCAACTTATTTACTCCAGAAAGGTCCCCGATAATAAATAAATAAAATACTCATAATAAATTTAGTATGTTTAAAAAATATATTTGAACCAAACAAAGGTTTATGACGTACTTAATATTGTATGAAAAGTATTTAAAGCCGCTCCGAAGAAACGTGTTATAAAATATTAGGGCATATATTTTACTAAAATATACTTAAACTAGATACTTTAATCGCAGAACTCTATTATTTAATTACGTGAGTTAACTTCTTTATTGCAAATTTAAGACTGAAATTGTTTCTAATCCTTTCAGGGATGGTAGGACGTCTACTGCCCCACCTCATTCAAATGGTTAAGTGTAGGAATAGAAATATTCTATGTATATTAAGGCCTATAAAGTTTTTAATGCTATCTTTTTTTATATTCTCTATACGATGTCTATATCAACATATCACATCGACATCTATCAATATCGATCTATATTGATGTATGTCTACGAATGCTAAAATTTAGCGGTAAGAAATAAAGGGCCTCACATTGAAAATATAATTTTTGTAATGTGTAAGATATATTCATGTAAGAATTATGTACTCGTCCATTAAGTTTCTATTATAAAAATTCGTCATGGGTTTGTTTGGCATTTTACCTGACCTCTAAAGGGTTAATATAGCAACCAGACATTTAATTTCGTATTTAGTTATGTAGTTTCGAGAATACTTCACATATTATTTTCCTCAAATTAAGTATTGCTAAAGCAATTTTTAAAGTTATATTAACGCTTCTTAAATTGACTCGCATTTGATCTAAGTTCGAGAAAAAATATTTAAAGTGAAATATTTTATTCGATAAATTAGCTTGGCCCAAAATGTTTGCGATATGTCTCCTAAAATTCTACTAAACGAAAAAATTCCAGAAGTTGGAAAATATAAAAATAGGTGGAGATAAAAATTAAAATTGTACTTGGAGTGCATTTTTCTTGATACATTGGATTATAAATTTGTCAGCTTAAAGAAATATTCATAATATTTTCATAGTAGCATTTCCCTATAAACGTGTTACATTTTTCTATAATTCCGCTTCTCACTTATTATTTAGTACCTTTAGAATCTTCTATTTAATTAAAAAAAATTACTATATGTACTAATAGATAATATTTTATATTTTATATAAAATGAATGTAATGATACTAAATAGTTTAACTACCACGATTGAGCTTGCTCAGTACTAAATGAACGCTAATTACGCTAGACAATCATAATAACAGTCAATGTAATGAAATAGATTCAACTTAATTTTCTTTCAAATTATTTATTCTGACATGGTATCGCTGTTATTGTACATTTGAGAAACACACGCAATCAGCTTTATGTTTTGAAGAAACCGTTAAAGAGTCGTGGAGGCACCTTGAAGTACCTTGAGACCACTATCAAAACGCTGATTTATTGTGATTATTTATAATAAACATTATTTTTAAAGTTCTAAGCTCTTGAATACAATCCTAAAATTTAAATTTCTCAATGTATCTATATTTCTCAATCTTTAGTATTTTTCTATAGAATATTTCTTTAAAAATGAATAAGTTTATGATGGTGAGGATCATAGTTAGAAACAAGGACTATAGCATGTTCCCATTCCCTGCTTATTGGGAAGTCATTGTTTTAAAGATTTACATTTTATTAATTGAGTCACTTGGAAACCAATGCAACTAACTCTCGTTTTTGATATTTTCTGATTTTTGTAAATTTTAATGGATTAAATAATATTATTTTTAGTTATTAAAGGATTTACTCGTTCCATGGATGCGAGGAAAACCATGTACTCGTTCCTGGTAGTTTTCTGGACTTAATGGCACTGGCTTCTGAGCGACTCAATATATATTTTATAACGAACAAAAAATCATGTCTATGGATTAAGAGATAAAAAATGAGTAATGGGAATTCATTATTTTTATTTTACAAATAGTTTAATTTTTTAATTGTTCAGAACGGAATTCAATCTACAAAGAGTGATAAATTTACTTATTTAGGTATAAAATTTGTTCAACGCGATTAATCAGATGTGTAGTTTCATACTCAATTGTCTTCCACACTTAATATAAGGCAAGTTCAAAATATGCTTATAAATTAAATGCTTTGGATTTATTCCAACACCAGCCACTGTGTGGCCAGCACGGCGTTGGCCGTGACAGTTTTTTTCGTGGGGTCAGGTGTTACCACTGCTCGCTGAGGCTCGCCAATCCCCGGTGATTGCTACGTATTCCCATTTGGTATGCTTCGCAAACAAACACAGGTAACGTCGTGATAGCTTTGAAGTGGCTATAATAAACAAGGTAAATAAGGAATTGGAAAACTTGGCATGGACGAAAAACGCTTGTGACGCCAGCGGTTGAAAATCGCAATATCCTCTCCTTCGTCAATGGCGTCACATTCTAGAGCGAAGAAAGGTGAAAAAGTAATAAATTATTTTTTAAATGTTCTCGATTGAATTTTAAAATTTGGCTACCCCAAAATCGCAAAACATTATGAATACCCGTGTGCCAAATTTCATTATTGTAAGTGCCATAGATTCGTCAGGATACTGCGTACAGAAAAACAGAGAAACACTTCCTTTTATAATATTAGAGATTTAAAGATGTTATTACACTATGGGGGCATGTTAGTCCAATATTAAGATCACATTGGTGTGGTGTCGAAATTTGGAGAGTGGGTTGCCAGGTCAAGTGTTGCCTCGTCATCTGACCGTGGCTCAAAATTACGTGGTATTGTCATTGGATCTTTCCTTTGGGTAGATTGATTCTGCATAGCTCAGGAACATTGCATGTAACAAGGGCTCGAGGGTAAAAATTATTAACATGGCGAGATTCATTGAAAATCATCAGGACTTGATTATCCTGAGACACACACACACACACACACACACACACACACACACACACACACACACACACACACACACACACACACACACACACACACACACACACACACACACACACACACACACACACACACACACACACACACACACACACACACACACACACACACACACACACACACACACACACACACACACACACACACACACACACGCACACACGCACACACACACTATATATATGTATGGTTTGGAGTTCAAAGAAACGAAATCGTCTGAATTTCAATTACATTTAATTAAAGACGATCACAATTATGTATTTACAAAGTTTAAAGAATGACATCGAAAGCACGTTATTGCTTTAAGTAACAAATTCTGATTGAGAGTTTGGCGTCTAGAACACTGTTGCTGCAAAATCTAATACTCATCGTGCGCCGGTTCCGCCGTCTGCAGAAAACCACGTCTGGTATCCTTAGCTCCCTTCTTTCGTCTGCGGGGGTCGGGGCCAACGACCGAACACTGCACAGGGGAGGAATGTCGGTTGAGGTAGAAATGTCGGTTGGTTGCTATGCGGTGCGGGGATCTGTTCTTACAACTCGGCCATATGACATCTCTTTCGCCCTCGAAAGAACGAGTTCCAGAGTCTATTGACACATCACAACAACATTGAGTAGAAATACCTGGAAAAATTAAGAGAAAGAAAAACAGTATATGTACAAAACAAAAGTCTCTAGTCTGAAGACCAGGGCTTCATGTAATCAGCAGCTGTGGAAGTTGCATTTGGCCCATCATGACTTCCAACTTTTTCCACATCATAACGATTCTTAGGCTTGACCTTGACAATCCGGTACGGTCCATGAAACTTCGGTTTTCGGAAACTCGTAGATTTCTGTTTGTTTCTTTTTTAAGATGATATATCGGGCAGCTTCGTATTCGTCTAGCTTGATTACTGAATCTTCTATTTTCTTTACTTTTGGCAAATCGTCAAGAAAATGATCGCGTACGTCATTCGGAATTTTACTCTTTATTTGGTCAACGACCATTAGTTGCTTCAAATCATCAAAATTGGTTACTTCTAATGAATTTATCCATTCTTCGAAAAAGTTGTTAACTTCAAAACCAAAATCTCGCCACGAGGATGATTCTCTCTTATGAGTAAAGAATTTCTGTCGAAATTGTACGGAAGTTAATTTGAATCGTTTAAGTAACAGTTTCTTGATATAATCATAGTCATTTGCTGATGGATCAGGTTCACGGGCAATTAAATTGACTATGTCGAGTGGTAGCAATCCCAACAAATACGAAACCCAGTTTTCTTTTGCTATGTTAGCCCTACTTATTTGTTTCTCAAATAACGAAATGTAAACACTTATATCTCCGCTGTTATCGAAATTCTTTAAAAGCTTTAATAAATCAGTTCCAGGCGATGTTTCTGGCACAGATAATGTACCTTCCTTACTCCTTAACTCTAGTTCTAACACTTTTAAATTATATTCACTTTCGCTTTTTTCAGCTTCGACTTTTTCTAAATTCTCACGCTCATTAGTTATGGTCAAAAGTAAGTTCTTTGCAAACTCTTCGTCGTAGTCTTTCGACTCCATTATAATTCTAGTTAATTGCTGCACTTTAGCGTTTTCTGGCGCTGTTAATTCTAACTCGTCCACCAAAGTTAATAAGTCGATCTTTCGTGCTCGTCCAAGAAATGTCATAGTTGAAAAGTCAAAGTTTTACTCACTGTTTCTTGCTTCCTTTTCAGCTCGAACAGGCTCACAGTGTTGGTTCACAGTTGGTCACCGTCTTTTTAAACTCGTCAAAAGTTCCAGACCTTGTTTCAAATCCGGGCCGAACGCCCAAGTTTTGTATGGTTTGGAGTTTAAAGAAACTAAATCGTCTGAATTTCAATTACATTTAATTAAAGACGATCACAATTATGTATTTACAGAGTTTAAAGAATGACATCGAAAGCACGTTATTGCTTTAAGTAACAAATTCTGACTGAGAGTTTGGCGTCTAGAACACTGTTGCTGCAAAATCAATCTAATACTCATCGTGCGCCGGTTCCGCCGTCTGCAGAAAACCACGTCTGGTATATATATATATATATATATATATATATATATATATATATATATATATATATATATATATATATATATATATATATATATATATATATATATATATATATATATATATACCTGTTTAAAGAGCAAGGGATTAGCAACTGGAGGGTTGGGAGTTCGTAGCTCACTCCAACTATAGACAGTTGTGTACATAGGGGCTGATATACGTTAAATCTGTCGTGGCCTTAAATGTCCTCACTTAGATATGGTGTGGAGGTTTAAAGAGCGGGATGCTTGCACAGGTGCTGGCCTCGTCACCTGACCGTAGGGAAAAATTACGACACGTTGTCCTCGGATCTTTTCCTTCAGGATCAATCCCGGATCGTCGCAAATAGCCCGATGTGTTGCTCCTGTGCGAAGTTAATTGCATATCTACCTGATTACACAATTGTTAGTCACATCAAACATAGCCTTTGAATGTTTAAGAAAACGGATTCAATGCTTTATTAATTTGAAATTTGTAATTCCATAATTTCTCATTTTTAATTCAAGCTTCCGTAATATCGAAGACATAAAATATCCTAATTTAGCTGGAACTATCGATAAAAACAGTTCGAAAATGTTTTCGAACGATACTTTAAAGTGAAATGCAAATATCGAAGTAATTTTATTAATTTTCTGAAGGGAAGCTGAGTTAGCGCTTTATCTATTTTAATTACTTTCATAGAAGGTAAAGTTTACAACAAATATGTAAAACGCAACGGAAGCAAGTCGCAAAGAAATCCTTTTTATTATAAACAAGCATTTGTATTTGGGCGCATTATATCAAGACGTTCTCAGTTCATGTAAACCAACCACGTGTTCACTTTTTGAATTTAAGCCTCCGAAACACTGAAGAAATCAGGCATCCTAATTTAACCGAAGCCACCGATAAAAACAATACGAAAGTCATTTCAAATGAGACTTCTGTAAAATGCAAATATCGAAGTAATTTTCCAATTTTTTGAAGAGAAGCGTAGAGTTGACACAATATCTATTTTATTTACTTTTAGTGAAGCTAAATTTTACGACAAAAATGTAAAACTCAACGGAAACAAGTCGCAAAGAAATCCCTTGTATAATAAATATGCATTCGTATTTGAACTTATAATATCGGGACTTTCTCAGATTATGTTTTAATTAAACGCCTTCTATTTGTTTATATCCATCCGAAAGAACTGCGAAAGTATTAGCTAATTAACGAAAGGTGGATATACTAATTGCTCTCATTAATGCAGTAAGACCGCCCAAATCCTTCTGTAAACAATTTTCTAAAACTTACGGGAGGGAACGGTAAACATTTACTAAACTGTATATTTGTTCTGCTGCTGATAATTTAAAGATATACATAATTTCGGAATTATTTTTTTTCTCCACGCAGCGAATAAGCATGTGTGTCTGTTTTTTTTTCACGCTCAAATCCTCAACTGAAATGTTAGATTTCAATTAGCAAGCTATTTACCGTAGAATGCCGCATCTGTAAGTTTCCTTTTGCATTTTTAAAAAGGAATTTGAACGCTTTGCGTCTTTCTTGAATTGAATAAGAGGAGGGGAGGAAAAAAACCCTTAGAGCTGAATATTTATCTCTCAATTAAGCCTTAATTAGTAGGAAGAAATCTTTATACCTTTCTAATTTCCAAACTGACTTTTTTTCAAAAGCATCCTCCAACATATTAATACATACTCTTCCCGTCTTATCCATTAGTATTGAAACGATACGTAATATTTTCACTTTATTTCTTTAATTGAACTGGCATCACTGTGGTATGTGCGCGCATAGAAGTGTGTGTATGCCGGATTCCCCCCATTTTTTGCGCTTTAACATTAAGGTGTAATTAGCAAAAATGCAAAAATGCAATTTCCGTTTTATTCTTGAAGGGAATTTCGCGCTTTATTTCTAAAGCTAGAAATTCGGTATAATTACTTTTAGAAAAGCCTGGAAGAGAAAAAAACCCGCCTCCCGAATATAGCCTATGTGCAAAATAATTGCATTATTGTCGTAATAAGAGCATATTTGCAGCAAATTACGATTATAAGGGGGATTATTTTTTATCGGATGTTTGAGAAATTGCAACTTATTAAATCAAACATTTTCTAACCTTCTTATGAACGGGTTGGGTTCTTAATAATGCAAATAAAAATTACGTTCTGGTTCAGATAGGGCAGAAGGAATAGACATGCAGCGCAGCGATCAATTTACGCAAAAAAGCCAAAGCCTAAAATAAAGGCTAGAAACAAGAGATAAAAAGGTTTTAAGAAGAGCTCATATTTAATTGATGACACTAGAGGCTTGATAGTTTGCTCTACCTATATTTCTCTCCCTCTTTATGTTTTGTTGCTTCCAAGTAGAAAAATATTAAACGTCTTGTTTATGAGGTGTGTATTTACTCTATGAATGCGGTTCTTTAGTAAAAGAAACAAAAAACATCAACGCAAGCTCGTCATTCTTTGAATGATTATGCATCCATGTCAGATAAAATATCAGAGACGCATTCTAAGAGATTATAATTCTACAGTTTTTTCTTTGTTACAACAAAGCTATGCTAAAATTTACTTACTTGATGTTCATATTAATTTAGTAATGGTATTATAATTATGTATCTATCAAAACATGTGCTTAGAATCAGATTGATAGACTCGTGTATAAACCATTGAGACACTGTGAACTCTAGTGGATATTGTTAAGATGATTTCTTTTAAATAAGGATAGCTGAGGCATCTATCACAGAGAACCGTAATTTAAATGTTAATAAAGAGAATGAAAGTAATAAATACGAAGTTGTCATTGAGGTAGGTCGCCAAGTAATGAACATACACAGAGGGAAATTTTTACCAATACAGAGGAGAGTGGGTTTAAACTATAGGAATATAACCTGGGGCTTTCTGCAGTGGAGAATGTTAATGTAGGGGGGCAAGACAATTAATATTCGGAGGTTCATCGCAGAAAAAATTTTAGAGTATACGCGTTTACAAAGTTAATTACTGAAAGGCATCAAGTTGGGTTGAATTTTACCGGAATAAGTATCACTGAGAAATACATGACCACAAGTTGAGTTAAATATTTGCTCTTTCTTATTGTGATTAGACCTGACTTGTAATAGTCTGACGTAAATTTGAAAATCATGTGGAAATTACGCCATTGTGATTTTAAGTTACCTTTTGAAGGTAGAACAAGGAAAAGAAACTGAACGATTCGGCTATTGAAATTCAGAAAACAGTTCATCTACAGAGTATTTAAAAGATTCATCTATAAACATTAAGGGAAGGTAGTAAACCCGTAGTGTTAAACCATATTCGCCCAGGAAAGTATTCCCGAAAGCGACCCCTGGATATGCTACAGGATGCTTTTCGTGGCAGTTGTCCAATTGCCTTTGTGATTTTAGAGGTTGACAGTACGTATAACATATTTCATTTCACGAAAGCTGAGATTTCTGATGTGAAGGTAGCATATGGGGTGACAAACGGAAAAATACGAGCCATTGAGATTGTATCGTGTGAATGGTACTTCGACAGACGTGTACTGAATCACCAAACGTTTGCACTAGGCTTTGTGTGAAACTGAACATTCCACGGAAATAGGTATGATACTGGTCGGCGACAATAGACGTACGAACCGTTAGAAAAATTCCGGTCTGGTATACATTACTGCTGGTACTCACAACTTTGAACTCCAGCTGCAATTGTACTACTGTCGATGTGAAAGATTAGGGCTGATACAGTTGTTTATATAGCTCTGCTCTTTACTATAACCTCTAGCAGATTCGGAAAGGGGGGAGGCGCTTGAGGATATATGTCTTTATGTCAATACGATTTAGTCTGATGTTTTTTTCTCCTCTTAACTCTCTAAGGGATTCGCACGCATATATACGATAAGCAACGGCAGTCTAACCTGTATTATTTCTAACCAGTTTCGACCGTTTTGATCAGTGAAATTTTTTCTAAGATTCTACCAACAGATGTTGGTTATTCATTGCATGTGGTTGTGGGATAAAAGTAACACTAATCAATTTTGACTCCTTCATTTTATTCAAATAGTTAAAGTTTATATTGGAGGTTTGGTTGTTTATTATGGCACAAGGCCAGGTTTAGCTAAGGTGCGTTAAACAATGACTATAATTGTCTAATGTTTAGATATAAAAACAATTTAAAAACTGTATAAAAGTTTTTGGTTTTAGTCTCAATTTAGTTATGATCTAATATAAAATCTAAATATCCCATATAAAACGCAAGATTCTCCTATTTTGGTGACTATTAAAGATTTGATTGGTCGTTGACGTCACGAGTATGCGGAGTTTCTAATTGTTTTGATTGGCTGTGTGATGTTACGAGTAAAACGAAAAACGGAATATCAAAAATAGTTTGATTCGAAATCGCCATGGAAATAACATTGAGTATAAAACCATTGCCGTACGCTTTACCAATGTTGATAAAAAATTAAGTTTTCCAATAATAATGTTTTGCCAGTATATTGCTCAAAAAACACCATGAGAAAGGAAGGCTAGTTGACAGGTAGTGGTGGGAAAATGTTTATACATAGTTAGTGATCAGTAAAAGTTGACAGAAGGTGGTGAAAAAAGGTTTGCGCAAAGCCAATGAGATCAGATACCGTCAGGTTTTAACAAATATATAAAGGAAGTTAGACTAAAATAAATACATTTTGTTATTTTGGTCGGGTTATTTATGTAAGAAGTTGATAAAATCAATGTTAGAAATAAATAAAATTCGTTTTTATGGAATGGATCCTTCAACAAGTCATTAAAGATAATAAGAGAGATACTAAATCGGTTGAGTCCATGATTATACCAATTCGGACTTTCTGTCAAGTTGTATGTCTAACGGATAAAGTATTACGCATGTCGAGCATAAAGGAGCAGGTTCTCTGTTTAACAAATGTTTATGAGTAAAAAATGAGTGTCTAATTCAGAGCCTTTGCTGTTTGACTTGATGGTTTCTGCTAATTGTTTTGTTGAATACCTTCATACATAGAAGGGTGAATTTCATGAAGTTTATTTTCATTTTCTTAATCCCATGTGACTTGTATGAATTTATGGCACGAGTTAAAACACTATCAACGTCGTGAATCGGGACATTTTAATATAAAATTAGTAATGCATTTTTGGCTGTTAAGTCGTCTTTCTCATTACCACGTATTCCTAAATGTCCCGGAATCCAACAAAATTTTATCTAAACTTCCTTTTCTATTAATGTTAGATATAAACCTATTGCTATAAATATCAAGAGATGACTTTTAACTGTATGATTAACTAGGACTTCGCTGCCACTTTTAGAATCGATATACAAGATTCATTTATCAGCACCTGGAGAAATCGTTTTTTGGCTAAAATGATTGCATATATTGTTGAAATCAAGACTGGTAGCAATCATGTAACTTCCACATTTCCAACATGGGCCCCGTTTTTAGACCCATCGGTAAAAACTATTTTGAAGACGAAATTTTGTGTCTATGGGAATGAAATAAATATAAATAGATAGAATCAGGAGTTGATGCGTTATTGAAATGCAAAAAATTGTATATGGTAGGTAAAATTTTATAATTCCAGATTCGTTTTATTTGGGAAGTATTGCCAGATTGTCAACATTTAATAAATTCATTATAGTACGAATTCTTAGACCTGAGGTATGAATGAAGGTTTTAATGAAAGAGGCTTCCAAATTTAGGGTTAGTTACTCTATTATGCAATGGATGAGAAGGACAAGCTTTAATTTTAAAATAAAATTTTACAGTAAGTTTCATAAGTCGAAGTCTTAAACGCAGCATGTTTGTCATTATATACAAACTCAGAACTTGCGACGTTCGAAAAGCTCCTAAATATATTCGGAGGCCTTGGTGATGAATAGTATCCTGAGCTTGAAGATCAAACGTGGTAGCATATCCATACATAACACTTTCATAATTGAGTTTCGATCGGATGCGAGAAGTTTTGAAACGCTTTATATATACATTCCTTAAGTAACATGTATGATGAAAAAAACTATTCCAATATGAGATCTTGATAATTACTTGATGATGAAATTCAACGTGTTACTTTGAATTGAGACATGTCGTATTGTCATTTTAAAGTTTCAAATTTCAGTAATTTTCAGTTTTTTTATAATTAAATACTGTGTGCTTCTATAAGCACACACACAAGTGTAACAATCGTCAACTCAAAAATATCAAACCGATATTGTTTCTTAGAATGGCAGAATAATTTATCGCCTTATTGACTTTTAGCACGACCAAATAACCGATTTTACGTTTTAATAATAAATGCTATGCCCACTAGCACGCAAACATTAATCATAATTTGAAACAAATTTGTATGCATTAAAGATAGTGTCGTTTAATTTTGATGATATTATAGCCACTTCTAAAGCAAAGAGTGAGCAATTTATAATAAAAAAAAGTAAAAATAATTGATAACTGATAATTTTGTAGATCAAATACGTTAATGATAACTATCCCGCTAGCAGTATAAGTAAAACTCGACTGTTGATAAGATACTTAATTAAGTAAATCACAAAATTAATTATGTGTATGGATCAACCAATATTAACTATCAATAACTGACCACGTCAATGTATATAGAAACATCTATAGTAGTCAATATTTTGGTCAACCAATCGGTCTAGCGGTCAGGGTACTGGCTTTTAGATCGAAAGATTCCTTGGATGTTTGTCCGTCTGGAGTGAATGTTGGGCTTCTCTATAATCGGATTTTTCCTTGTACGTATGTAGTGTGCAACGGGAACTATCTCCCGTCGTGCACCAGAGTAACGCTAAGTGGTTCACATTTCCGTCCCTTAAGTGCAATGATGACAAACGCTTAATCAACCGGGCAATTGCAAAAGAATGTATGAACTGTTTTATGATTGAAACCAAATATAATTAGAAAGCAAACTCAATAATTAGTTGAAAAGCATAAATAGATGACATGAAAAAGGTTAAAATGTTTATCTTAATTTATATTTACTTCGTATATACTATGTCCATAAACCAATTCAATAGATTCTATTATATTATACTGCTCAAAAGTTTATTTTCTTCGGCCTTAAAATTTAATTGTTGTACATGTAGGATTTTAATTATTGAGACTTTAGAATTCGGCAACACACTTGGTTACTCGAATCTGACAGCGCTAGTTTTTTTTTCACGTTTCGCGTGGATATCGAACGCGTGCAAATATTCTGCTTTTGAAGAAAAGGTAATGAGAAGAGTTCGACGGTTATTCGAAGATCAGATTGATGTTGATAGTTGTATTGATGTAGATAGTTGAATTATGCTGAGATAGTATTGATGTAGATAGTTGAATTATGCTGAGATAGTACTGATGGTTTTTTTCTTCTAATGGCGGGCACATTTGACCTAAGTCATTGGCCAACTACAAGGCCGGAAGTGATGGCCACTTGTAAAGGAGCACCCAGTGGGAGGACGATCATTGCCCCTAACAATTTATACTTCGTAATTTTGAACCATGTTCAGATGACGAAGCAACACCTGAGCTGGTATACGCTTACAAACATCCATGCCCGAACCCGTATTCGAACCGGGGACCTTCCGATCTAGAGGCTAACACCTTAACCACTATACCGGTTGATCGGCTATATTGATGTGGATAGTTGAATTATGCTGAGATAGTATTGATGCAGATAGTTGAATTATGCTGCGATAGTATTGATGTAGATAGTTGAATTATGCTGAGATAGTATTGATGTAGATAGTTAATTGATGTAGCCTACTGTATTTGTTACCTTAGTAATAAATGTTGTTTTGTGTTAATGAGCATTTTCCAGTCCTCGTTGTGGCATTGAAAAGACAAGAAACGCCAACCCGAGACTCCGAGCAAGATAGACAGTCCTACATAAACATGAAGCAAAATATTTTCACTAACACAATTGTTTCTTTTGAGCATAAAATTTTCATTATTCTAAACAAAACAATACTCAAAACTTTAAAATTTCACATGTTCTAAAATAAAAATGTCAAATTCTAAGCTAATTTAGTATAATAGATTCACTAAAGTGTTTGCTGTGCATGAGTGCGATTTAAACTCTATGTTGAGTTTAAATCGTATTCATTTTTATAATCTCAAAGAAAATGGGCTATTAGGGAATATATCCATTGAAATATTTCTAATAGGGATAAATCAATGGCAAAACAATCCCTCTTCAAGGATAAAAAAGTTTATACTCCAAATCAAGTATTCACATAGATCTGAATTGCCACAAAAACTGAAAACTTGTGTCAAGTACCAAAACCGTGCAGAGAAAGATCAGATATACAGGGTGGTCCCGAATTCATGGTACAAACTTTAATGGTAGGTACAGGACATTGTAACAATGATTTATTGTATAGGAATGTATAGTCGCAAGTGACGCGGTGAGGCGTAAACAGGGGAAATAAAAGGAAAGAGAAATGGAGTGATCGGTTGGTATCATTGCCGGTAGAGGGCAGTAGATGTCTAGCCGCTGTTGAACATGATGCATCGCAGTAGGGAAAAGCGCCATTCACAATTGTGCTGCCGTAGACGATGGGTGACTTTACGTATGCAGAAAAAGCAGACATGCATTACATGTACGGCCGTGCAAATGGTAACGGCAGAGCTGCGTTACGAATGTATCGCGCGGAGTATCCTGATCGACGAATGCCGGTTCATAGAATTTTTCAACGGTTACATCGTCAACTTTGTGAAACAGGTGCGTTCGACGTCAACAGACATGGCGCTGGTCGAGTAAGAGCTGTACGCACTCCAAGGCTGGAAGAAAGCATCTTGAACATTGTGGCTGATAGACCCGAGTCAAGCACAATAACTGTTGCGCGTGACGTAGGTGTGAGTCATCAGACTGTATGCAGAGTGTTAAACGAAAATCGCTTACACCCCTTCCATTTTCAGAAAGTACAAGCATTGAATCCGGCAGATTATCCTCGCCGCGTGAACTTCTGCCTGTGGGTGATGCAGCAATGTGCGTTGCAGCCGGATTTCGTAGATTATGTGCTATTTACAGATGAAGCGACATTTTCACGCGAGGGTGTCTTTAATGCGCACAATTCCCATGTGTGGGCAACCGATAATCCACATGCAACGCGTCGACATGCGTTTCAACAACGTTTCAGTATTAATGTGTGGGTTGGTATTGTGAACGACTTTTTGATTGGCCCATACTTACTACCCACGCGGCTCACTGGCGGAAGCTATCTTATTTTTCTGAAAGAAGTGTTACCACAACTGCTGCATGATGTTCCGATCGCCATTCGTAACCGCATGTGGTTTCAGCACGATGGGGCGCCAGCACACTTCAGCATTGATGTACGGAATTACCTGAATGCCACGTTTGGTACTCGATGGATTGGGCGTGGTGGACCAGTCCCTTGGCCACCCCGATCTCCCGATTTATCGAGCCTCGATTACTTTTTATGGGGACATCTAAAGCATCTTGTTTATGAGACTCCAGTTGACTCAGATGAGGATCTCGTCGCTCGCTTATCTGTAGCTGCTGCAGGTGTGCGTGAAATACCAGGCATCTTTGAACGTGTACGCCAATCGCTCCACCGACGCTGTCAAGCATGTATCGATACTGGTGGACGCAATTTTGAACAATTACTGTAAACATGACACTTGTCAACAACGCTTTCAATAAAATCTTTGTTTTTCCTTTCGGCCGTTATTTCCCCTGTTTTCGCCTCACCGCGTCACTTGCGACTATACATTCCTATACAATAAATCATTGTTACAATGTCCTGTACCTACCATTAAAGTTTGTACCATGAATTCGGGACCACCCTGTATAACTGGAATGAAATAATAACAATATACGAGCACATATTTTTAGCCAATACCGGCATTGCAGAGTATATAAATTCTAATCAGCTCAGATTATTTTACTTTTTAACTTTTATTTTTGCTTGTCAAGTTAACTCTTCATTGTATTTAAGGCCCATGTTTAAATTTTTAGATTTTATGTTATTTGAAGTTAAATAAAATCTTATTTTAAATTTTGTCTTGCTCTTCTGACTATCAGCAAGATCATATAACGTAATTTATTAAACGGAGTTCTCCAAACAAACTTTTGTGGAAATTTAAATGGTCTTTGACATTGTAAACAGAACTCTGAAGACTTAGAAAGAAACGGTACAGTAAGGAATGATCTCAGCAATTGCCTCATCCCCGACCATAAAACGTAATTTAATAAAAAGTGTTCACTAAATAATCTATCCTGACCCTTGTAAGTAATGTCTTTTTAAAACAACGTTCTAAAGACAAACTGAGAAACACAACCGAAGAGATTGCACTTAATGTCATCATCACAATTATTAAACGTAACTTATTAAAAAGAAGTTTTCAAAATCATATTTTCTCATTCTTGTAAGTAATGGTTTTTAGAAAGTCCATAGTTCCGAAAACAAGTAGATTGAAAAAAAGCTCTTACAAGGAACGTGCTTAATAAAATAGTCTCATTCACAACCATAAAACATAATTTAGTTAACGGGGTCCTCTAAGTCATCTTTACTGACTTTTGTAAGTGAAATCTTAAAATCCTCTAAGTAATCTTTACTGACTTTTGTAAGTGAAGTCTTAAAATCCTCTCAGTAATTTTTACTGACTTTTGTAAGTGAAGTCTTAAAATAATCCTTCGTATTTACAAACTGAGTTCTAAAGACATAAACAGACTGAGAAACGCTACAGTAAGGATCGCACTCAATAGTTTCAGTCACAATTAATGAAACCTCGAGTAGCAAAAAATAATTGTACTGCAACAAACCAAACCACAACTATAAAACCCAATTTATTAAACGGGGTAAGCTAAATAATCTTTTCTGAATCTTATCACGAAATTTTTTTACATAGGGTTCTGAAGACACACCGAGGAACATTAACTCAATAGCCCCATTCCCAACATACCCACACAACCAACCAAGCCATTTTCCCACACCAAACCTGCCTGTTGAACCTAATAATTGTATAGTGTGACAAACCAAACCACAACTATAAAACCCAATTTATTAAACGGGGTAAGCTAAATAATCTTTTCTGAATCTTATCACGAAATTTTTTTACATAGGGTTCTGAAGACACACCGAGGAGCCTTAACTCAATAGCCCCATTCCCAACATACCCACACAACCAACCAAGCCATTTTCCCACACCAAACCTGCCTGTTGAACCTAATAATTGTATAGTGCGACAAACCAAACCACAACTATAAAACCCAATTTATTAAACGGGGTAAGCTAAATAATCTTTTCTGAATCTTATCACGAAATTTTTTTACATAGGGTTCTGAAGACACACCGAGGAACCTTAACTCAATAGCCCCATTCCCAACATACCCACACAACCAACCAAGCCATTTTCCCACACCAAACCTGCCTGTTGAACCTAATAATTGTAGAGTGCGCGACAAACCAAACCACATCTATAAAACCCAATTTATTAAACTGGGTAAGCTAAATAATCTTTTCTGAACCTTATCAATAAATTTTTTTACATAGGGTTCTGAAGACACACCGAGGAACATTAACTCAATATAGCCCCATTCCCAACATACCCACACAACCAACCAAGCCATTTTCCCACACCAAACCTGCCTGTTGAACCTAATAATTGTAGTGCGCGACAAACCAAACCACAACTATAAAACCCAATTTATTAAACGGGTTAAGCTAAATAATCTTTTCTGAACCTTATCAATAAATTTTTTTACATAGAGTTCTGAAGACACACCGAGGAACATTAACTCAATAGTCCCATTCATAACATACCCACACAACCAACAAAGCCATTTTTCTACACCAAACCTGCCTGTTGAACCTAATAATTGTATATATATATATATATATATATATATATATATATATATATATATATATATATATATATATATATATATATATATATATATATATATATAGTGCGACAAACCAAACCATAACTACAAAACCCAATTTATTAAACGGGGTAAGCTAAATAATCTTTTCTGAATCTTATCACGAAATTTTTTTACATAGGGTTCTGAAGACACACCGAGGAACATTAACTCAATAGCCTCATTCCCAACATACCCACCTAACCAACAAAGCCATTTTTCCACACCAAACCTGCCTGTTTCAAGTCCCCCGTCACCCACTCCGCAATTAAACCATCCTCATCCCTTTATCAACTGCGCGTCCATCAGACTTTCCGTAGATTATCTGGCGTGCATTAAAAGCAGGTGGCCTAGATTAATAAAGTCTGCGCAGGGGAGCGAGCCATTGTTGTAATAACGCGCGTCTAATAGTCCGCCGTGAGGGGAGAGAAAGAGAATACACAGTCTATTGTCACACCCGCTTGCCTAATTAAAGGGACCCTGGATGCTTATTGAGTAGCCCAAGTCCATCTTAATGAGGCTGCCCGTTGTATCATCATCATCAGCGATGGCATCTGTACCTTGTTGTGCCCTCCCCGTTGCTCGATGGAGGACCGGGAGGTTGAGGGGGACAGTGAAGGGTCAGTCGCTTTCTGGAAATTTCCAAAAGGGGAGAGGCACGGGGATGAAGAGATCACGCGGCACACGCAAGTAGTTTTCGGATAACTAATACGTCTGATTGGAGGGAGTGGACATCTATCTGGACTTGCGGAGTAATCACCTTATAACTCACAAGCTTCGTATCTTGGTTACGTTTTAATGTGCATTAAAGTTTCGGTATTAAATCCGTTCCCTTCTTAGCTGCTCTCTGTTGCAGACGGCCAAGGACGGAGGACGACAAAAAAAGATAATGTGTCGTACACTTGCTCCGTGATCAAAAGGCTTCGTGTCTGGTTTACCGTTAGAATGAATTAAAGCCAGAGGCCGATGAAAAATGGCGCATTTATTATTGCATGCCAAAAGGAGAAGAACGACGCAACGAAATAAGACGGGAAAAACGATCCGACTGGAAACAAAAATAGAACTCGTTATTTAAACTTCGTAACCGAAGGTGTTGCTACGCTTGAAAATAAGTGAAACTTATCAAATACTTTGTTTAACGAGACTAGTAGTGAGACTATCGTCATCAATTACTTTTAATGTCGAATAAATTTCGGTATCCGTTAACTCTTGTCTGCTCCTTGTTACAATCGGCAGAAGACAAGGAAGACGAAAAAAGTGCGCACCATTTGTAAGAAAAATGTGTCACACTCTTATTCTGTGCTTAAGGGGGTCCGGAACACAAAAATCGTCAAATTTTCGAAATTTTTTTTTTATTATTTCAAGAAATTCTCTATGTTTTTCTGCTTAAAAGGACGTTTAAATCATGTTTCTATCTTAATTAGAACTAGAGATATAATAATTTTTGTGGTGCGTTGTTTTGAAAATCTAACACTCTTGACAGTTGTTGTCATGGCAACAACATGTGTCTTTAAAACTTTAAATGCGTTTTTCTCCGTGATACATTTTTTCAAGATTTCCTGTATTCAAATTGCTATAAGTCGAAAACCGATAAAGTTTAAGGGTTGGAATTTGGAATATATCTTTTTCAAACATCATACTTTAATTTTGATTCAGCAAATTTAAAACAAATATTTACTTTTCAAAATATTACTTTAAAAAAAAAAGTACCTGAAAATTTTCAAAAATTTTCATTTAAATATTTTTATTTTTTATTAAATTAATATTTTTTAAATTGTTGAATCGAAATTAAAGTTTATAAATTTGTGAATAATTTTCTGCAAGAATTTTGAAAATGATCAAGAATATTTTGAGTTTTAGCAATTTAAAATGACCCCTCTTTTTTTCAAAAAATTTTAATTACAAATTTTTTTTTAAACTTTTGGAAAAAATTTTTGATGTGATTTTGCATATTAGTTAAATGGGTAATCAGTGCAAAAAAATTAAAAATTCTAAATTAATTAATAAAATTTTTTTTTCAATGTGTCCCGGACCCCCTTAATAAACAATTTATTGCGGTTACGTGTTAATTAATTATGAAATATAAAGTGTGTTAAAGTTTTGGTATCAAAGTCGTTCCCTTTTGGGTGTTCTTTGTTACAGCCGTCGAAAGACTAGGGAGACAAGAAATCTGTCCACAATGCATTGGACACATTCTTATTCCGCGATAATGTTTCAAATATGGACAACAAACACAAAAAATATGTGAACCAATCATTTTATAATGTGACACACACCTACTCCATGATAATGAGTCGTTTACTTACTCCGTCATAAATAAGTCGTACACTCACTCCGTGTTTAATAAACATCAGATTTTGGTTATGTATTACTGCGCCTTAAAATTTTGGTCTTAAATTAGCCTTATATTGTGTGTTTTCTATTAAATTCAAGGCAAGATAAGGTAGACAAAAAAAAATCTTGGCGATATACTGCCTCATTTGTCAGATTAGGTGTCACACATTTATTCCGTAATAATGAGTCACACGCTTCATCCTTGCTTGATTAACTTCGTGTCTTGGTTAAGTTTTAACGTACATTAAAGTTTCAGTATTAAATTTGCTTTCTCTTGAGTGCTCTCTGATACAGCCTACGCAAGGCAAGGAACATAAAGTTTATGCGATGTATTACCCTTTATATAGTACCCTTTGATAAATAATATGTCGCTTACTTATTCCGTGATTAGCATAATTGGATAAAGTTAAAGTGAAATAGTCTCGATGATGTAATGAAATTGTTAGTTGTCTTCATTAAGATTAGGAATGGAACCGTAGTTTTCTTGACGGGAATGAATAACATGAAGCAGCTTTAACTATGATGTTCTATAGCAACTTTAGTCACTTATTATTTCTCGAATTAGAATAAAAATAAGTCGTAAGTATAAATTTGTTTTCTTTTATTGATATGATAGTATTTACTGCTTTAAAATCACCAAGAATTTTTCCTCGTGAATATTCCTTATGTAACGATTAACCACATGAAATTTTTCAGCAGGTCAAAATTGTTTAAATTTTAGACTAAGTGCTCTATTTTCTAGCGTAATGTGGCTGTACATACTGTTATCTATGCATTGTTTTACCTCTAAAGATTTAATTTAGAGATACTCTCTTGTTGAGCAGCACAGCAATATCTTCTAAGAATTGTACCATAGGTTACATATTGCACAATTAGGAAAATTAAAAAACTTAAAAATAATTTTTCCTAAAATTTTTTCTTAGTTTGCTATTAAAGAAAACAATTTATATGTTTGATTTATGTTTTACCCCTTTCAAATGTGCTTTGAGTCATTCCTTAAATTGAATGTAGAGTTGTATTCTTTCCTACCACAAATGGAGGAGACTTGTTCCATCGCTGTAAGATGTTTCCTTTCCCTGCTGTCAAACATCTAAAAAAAACGGCAGATTGAAGTTGAGGGATTGAGCTACAAGAATATATCATTCCATCACACAATGCTAGAATGCTTCTCTGAGATTGAACGCCTGTCCCACCGCATTGCAACCTACAAATCTCACCGCCGCGTAATTTATGCCCAGTCCCCGTCTCCCGATAGAGCCACATCCGAAATCCGTCCCGAAATTAGGATGCGGCTCAGCTGTCAGGTTGTCAGCGCCCCCCTTTCAACGAAGGAAAATAGGGGGCTCCGAGGGGAGGTGTTGATGAAGGCGGGATGGCTGAAAAGGATATATATATCTATATATATATCCACATATACGGAGGGCGCAGGGAAAAGTGGGGCTGAAGGTGGCCATGGCTAGTGGTCAGTAGAGCGGAACAGAAACTGGCCGTTAGTCCTATATCGCGGAGGGGTGGGGCTTCTAAAAGGGGGATCTCTACAAGAGGCAGTAATTACTGCAGTGCCCGGCTTTTGGTGGAGGGGCTCGGATTTATATTATTGGAATCGTTTGGAATGGAGAGAATTTTGTGATGGCATCGCGAGGGAAGGAAATATGTTTTTCAGGATGTTTTTTCGCTCTTTATTTTCTGCGATTTTCGTTCGGTGTTCTTTTTTGTGCGCTTCTTGCGGCGTCGCGCTTGCTTCTCTTTCCTGAGAGAGAGAGAGCGTGACGGGGGCACGAGTAACAAGTGAAAAGCGTGAGTTCTGTCAGTGTGGAGATCTGGTTTGGTTGGCAGTTGAGTTTACGTCACGGTGGAGCAACGTAGCGGGCAATTGGCGACGGTCCGGGAAAAGATCCGAAGACAACACTTCGTAATTTTGAATAACGGTGGGATGACGAGGTCAACACTTGAAATGGTACTCCGCTTTACGAACTTCCATTCCACGCCAACGTGAGGACATTTGAGGCTATGGCGGATTTAAGATACACCAGCCCGCCCGCACACGACGGTCTTTAGTTATATCGAATCTCAAATCCGCAAACCTCTGATTGATAAACAGTGACTCTACCAACTGGGCTACCACGGTCCCCGTTAAGTTTTGGAAACAATGAATTAGGTTTGTTTTAAGCTTTTTCAAAGGAAAGATTAAAAAAAATTTGCTTGAAAACCTTACAAATTTCATTATTTTTGATATTTTTAGCGAGAAGGGTGGTACTCTAAGTCTCACATCTAAAGATATGTTTAAGTACTTTTTATTACTTTTAAAAATAATAATTGCAACATTTTGGCATAATTTTCACGGAGATCAAGCCGATATTAACAGACATGACAAGTTTATGATCAGGCAGCGGGCATCTTTGATGACGTCACAATCGCAAAATATATTACATGGCAAGTGTCCACACAAGTCAGAAATGCTCTATAAAATCCATGTAAGGCATTCTGAAAAGTTTAATGAAAATTTATCTGATATATACAGACAGGTGTTGGACATGGGAAACAGGAACAACAGAAAGGAAAACCTTCAATTTCCCCCCAAATAATCAACCCCAGAAAAGAGTCATATGGTCCCTACCTCACGTCATATTTCACAGGCCATGGACCCTTCCACAGCTATTTGAGCCGATTCAATGTTGCAAATTCTAGCAACTGCACCTTCAGACAAACAGGAACGCCCAATCATTACATCTTCAAATGCCCCCTAACGTGTTCTCATCATCTCAAGCAGCCATCAGATGTTACTTATGCGGCATGGGCAACAAACACAGCCAGCAACGATCAAGCCCAGTCAAAGATAATCTTAGTCATGAGATTCCTTTCGGACAACATAGACTACCTCATCCAATAAACTGTTCATGTGCCTATACATATTCGGATCCAAGAGTATCTTGACCACGACTACAGACTAATTGACCTTTTTTTTGTATGTAACTTTGTATATACATACATAATGTACTGCATAACGGGAAACCTCATTATGAGAAGATCCCACCATGAAACCAAAGAAAGAGTGCCTTCACGGCTTAAACCAAACCACTTTTCCGCAGCGTGTCCTCAAAAACCACTTTTACCTGTCCTATGGCCGGGGGGTAAGGAGAACACCTGCGGTGTCCATGTCCAAGTTGTAATTACATCATGTCAGAGCATTTCGAACGTGGGCAAATTGTTGGAACTCGTCTGGTGGGTGCTTCCGTAAGCAAGGTAGCCGAAGTGTTTAGTGTTTCAAGAGGTACAGTATCTAAGATTTATTCCGCATATTTGAAAAGCGGAAAAACATCATCCGCTTAATCACAGCGCTGACGAAAGTGTGTGTTGTGTGATCGTGACAGACGATCATTAAGGTGGATTTTGACTATAAATAAGAAGACCACAGATGCAAAAGTTACTGCTGAAATGTATGTCGTTCTCACAAAAACTATGAGTACCAAAATAATAAGAAGGAAGCTCCATACGCATGACATTTCTGACCGAGCTGCAATTCAAAAACCATTCATTAGTGATGCTAATGTCTGTAACAGGAAAAAGTGGTGTTTAAGTCATAAAGCCTGAACTATGGAGCAATGGAAGACACTAATTTGTTCGGATGAGTCTTGTTTCCCACTTCTGGCCGAGTTTACGTCTGACGAACGCCATCCGAAGCCTATAATACAGACTGCTTGTTGCCAAGAGTGAAACATGGCGGGGGTTCTGTGATGGTTTGGGTAGCCATATCGAGATTTTCTGTGGGCCCAATGATTACTTTGCAAGAATACATTAAGACCAAAGATTATGTCAACATTTTGGCGGATCAAGTCCAACCCATGGTACAAACTTTGTTCCCCAATACTCATGGTGTCTTCCAAGGCGTCAAAGCCAATGTTCACACAGTTCACATCGTACAGGACTGGTTTTATGAGCACGAGGATGATTTTTCACATCTCCCCTAACCATCACAGTCACCAGACCTCAATATTACTGAATATTTGTGGTCTACATTGGAGGGGAAAGTGCGTGTTCGCTATGCACCGCCATCACCGTTATCTGAACTTGCCACCGTTTTGCAGGAAGAATGGTACAAGATTCCCTTGGGAAGCTTACAGGAACTGTATTTATCCATTCAGAGAAGACTTCAAGCTGTTTTGAATGCTAACGGCCTTCCTATACCATATTAGGCAAGCTTGCATGTTTTTTTAGGTGTTTCCAAATTTTTGTCCAGCCCCTGTATATATTATCAACAATTACGCTACCGATGACTATTTCTATTTCGTCATTTCCTCTGAGTCATTGGTGTTGGCGGTTTGTTGAACTAAGTGAGTTGCGGCATTTGATGCGATCTTCTGGCTTTGTGTTGCCAGTCTCCCGACTGCTGCTGCAGGTCTGATTTAAATTTTATTATTTCAATCTTTTTTTTTGTATACTTGTATTTAATGGTGTTTGGGGGAGTATATGAGCAATTTCTTAGCATTTTGCGGCTCATATTCGTAGAAAACACCATTTTGTGTTGTATTGATCAGGCTCCTCCCCGATGACGCCCTGATCCACCAACACTTTCGTTTTCAATAAATTCCTTTTGGTTCTTATTTTGTGAATTTCCTCTTGTTTAAGAAAAATATATTCCTTGCCATGCTATGTCTGTAGCTTACATGATTGGTTTTAACTTTTCTTCTAACTTTCGTTTTCTGGTTTAATAGATATGATTTTTATTTTTATTTTGATCATTCATTAAATTACGTATTTGAATGATATATATATATACACACACATTACAAGATGTTTAGTGGTCGAGAGTAAGATGACGTAATGTCGTGAAAACGAACAGGATGGTGGATGTCCACCCAAGACGAAAATACTTACTAAAGCTTCTATTAAACATGCCTGAAAAACAATTATCTGTACTCCCAGTCAGATTCTGGACTAACTGCCTTAATATACGCAAAATATTTATAAGTCCAAAGCCAATAGCTGTAATGAAACCACATTGTGCTGTTCTGGCGAGACGACAGTCAACTTCGATTTTTAAAAAGGTGTGAAATCTCGTTAGAAGTCTTCTATAAGCAAAAGCATAAATAGGGACCACCGTAGATGGTTCCCCGACCAACTTCTTGTCACTTCTATAACATATTCATTACCAGTTATTAAAGCCCTTTGATACTTTTCAACTCATCAGCTAATAGACGCATTGAAAACCCTGTGACCCAACTGCCAATCACGCTAGCCAATACCAGCCTCAACCATAAACTTCAAACATCCTATCGTCAGTGCAACATCGAAACGTGAAAGTGTAGCATCGAATGCGCATTCTTGTTACACATCGCAAGTCTTAAGAAAAGTTACACAAGTAAATTAGACGGAGAATTTGAAGATAAATGTACATTATATTTTCCTTACACTTGAATGAATACTGTAAACGCCTTGTTTGGATTAATTTTTAATTTATTATCATTGTAATTAGGTTGGTTATTTTTATGTCGAAATTATCCCATCTGGCTAAGCTGTACCAAGTAATATGTTTGTATCGAGTAGATAGATATGCACACAATTGTTATTGGTATTATTTTCTTTCAAATTTGGCGAAGGCGTACTTTATTAAAACTAAATTGAATACATTTAGAACTTTAAAGTATAACTGTAACTGTCAAGCTGTAAGGTTGGTAACAATGATATAAGAAAATGTCAAACTACTTCTGATCAATTAGGTGATTTTTGTTTCCATGAAAGTATTATAATGAAAAATGATCAGACTAAAGATTTCTTATTGTCCATTATACAATTATTTGATAATAAGTCCCGGTTAAAGAAAATTTTAGAAAGTGATCTGTTTCATAGTTTTTTCTGTTTTAAATTAGAATTTATTTTTACAGTTGAAAAATTCTTTCCAAGCAAGAACGAAGATATTTTTTTTTAAGAATGAATTTTTGAAGACCCACATATTACTGAAATTTTCGTATGTTTTAAAGCAGAAATCTAAACTGTTATCCCAAAGAAGCATCTTAAAATATCAAAAAGAAATTTTTCTTCGAGATGGGAAGAAAAATATTGTGTCTTTATCATGTAAAAGATTTTGAATTACATTTACATAGAGTTAGTATTGGAATTGTTTTCCACTGTCATATCATTGAAGAGGAGCTTTTGATGAGTTTGTCACGAATGTCTATAGTTCGAAATGAATCCCAAATAATTATATTTTATTTTTTGTCTCTGATATAGTGTGTTATTTCTAAAATAACTAAAATGTTGTATTCAAGCATCAGTTTTTGTATGCATTTCTTATATTTTCAGAATTAAGGAACTTATGTTTGATTAAAACTTTACAACAAAACTATTTTCGGTGGATGTTAGTTACAATGTTCCACGAGAAGTTTTTTTCATAAACTTCTGTAACTATACGCTTTCTCTCAGATCCTTCTTTGACA
This sequence comes from Metellina segmentata, assembly GCA_947359465.1. Taxonomy (NCBI): domain Eukaryota; kingdom Metazoa; phylum Arthropoda; class Arachnida; order Araneae; family Tetragnathidae; genus Metellina; species Metellina segmentata. The sequence goes on from OX375874.1 coordinate 56,366,616, forward strand.
GATAAAAATAGAGGTAACAGCCATAATGCAAAACACGGACTGTTATCAAAAGTGGCAGAAACCTTTACTTTATCGTCTTAACTAAGCAACGGAGATCACTTTCAAGAACTTTATTCCAAAGATTCGACGCTTTAAATCCTGTCAGTGGATAATATGCTGTTGGGCAAAAAGTTGAAAAAGATTAGGTAACGATATTTTCTCCGCTTGTTCACACATTAAAGAACAATTCATTTCCATTTCACTAAGAAATAAGATAGGCGCACGATGAGAGGAAATTGTTATTGCTGAAATTCGGAGATAATTCACTTTCTTTTACAATATTCTCAATGCGGCATTGCCAAACTTAAAATGGCAGAAGAGAGCAACAGAGGAAAAAAACTTACAATAAAAAAAGTTGGCAGTATTTGAGAGATAACCAACGTCAATTTGTCGTTCTATACGCTTAATAAATTTTTATCCGCGCCTTATCAAGCATGTCAAATCATTTATTTTTCCATTTGCACCATGATACCGGAATTGTTTCTTTAAGCGCTATAATACAAAAGCAATGAGGCTCAAAATCGTTTATTTATGAGGAAACAAAGGAGGGAAAAAGAATAAAAAATGCTCTGAAGAGTTTCGCCGAAAAAATGACGCAAATTTTTAACTTTATTAAGTGACTTAAGGACGACGGTTAACGACCAGCTCAGGTCTGATGCTATTTCTATGCCTTGGAAAGTGACGTTTTTTTTAAGGCAAAAATATAGTACTATTATTGAAATGGTTCTCTGCAAGTTTGTGAATTTTTAAATCCCTTTATCTGATAATATTTATAACAGCTGATATATTTGGGACCCAAATGCATCAACTATCATTATATACTTTAACAAATGATAATTACTACGTACGGAAACTAAGAAGTCAATAAAGTTCATGAAACATTCTTGTGTTTTAAAAACTAGCTAATGTGTTAATGCAGGATATTTTATGATGTATTGCAATTGAATTAGAATCAATGTGCTAAAATATATTTCTTTTAAAAACTACAACTAAATCCTATGGATGTTATACAGTTATCACTATTTTTTGGAAATGCTTCAGGATTTATTACATGTTATTAAAATCTGTTTTCAACTATATTTTAGGAATCAGGGAATAATTAGTGCTAGTGGTAAAAATATGTTATAATATTTAGCGATTATAAATAAATAATAATTAATATTTACGTAATTCATAAATTTATGATGTTGAAATTCCGAATCTCCAAGCATTATTATACAGATTATCATTAAAATTTCTCATTTATTCAACTTTGTTCTCATGTTACTTTTTTTTAATATGCACCCATGTTTCCATCATAAAAGGCATGGATTATGTTAATATCAGTGAAGTTTACAGTTTGTCATCACAAAAAAGAGACTTTGCTAGAAACTTTTTATTTCACCCAAGAAAGTGAACGAACTGTTTTTTAAATATAGTTAGGTGTTTTTATTGTAATTTGAAACGCGTATATATATATATGTAATTGTTTGGGATACATTTATAAGATTTAATTGGCTGAAAATTTGTCAATTCAAACTGCCAATAATGAGTTTAAAAAAAATGGGGATAAATACGATAAATATTATTATTAATGAATTATGTTAATTTTATGTATAATTGTCGTGACGTCTGCTATATCTTTAATAACGTAATTGTTACCGTTCTAGTTTTCCTAAGTAAAAAAGTATACAATTAAAGAACAAAAAGTCACAAGACTCAAGATGTGATAATAAGTCATGCGATTGCACGTTACAGACTACAGTAAATATTTTCATTAAAATTTTCCTTAATATATATCACAGTCTAGTCACACGAAATTTATTGCTTGATTTAGAAGAGAATAGTTTTTGTACGCTGTATGGATTATTTGTATTTATTTCATATTCAATAGGATACTTATTATATACATTAAAGCTAATTTTATAGAAGTGAACTATATCTGAACTAATGTTAGAGATGATCTAAAAACGGGCCTTCAAAACGTTAAAAAGTAAATCAGTGTAAGAATGATATTTTCTGTTTTAAAATGTGAAATTTTGAGATATAGAAGAAAATAATGTTCAGTTTTGAAAAATGTTTGGGCTTGGAATTGTCCTGAATGTTAACATTTGCGCGTATTGCAAAATTTCAAACACTCACTTAATCAAAAATGAAACAAAATGGAACAATAGTTTTAACGAACATTTAGAAGTGCAACTCGAACTCTCTTCCCAGCCACTAAGTAAATGATACCTGGTTAGGATCTTGTTTTTCATGACAAAAAAGATTATTTTGCCATTGTTAAACGGTTTTCGTGTGCTGCTTATATTTATCGAGCTTTGTTTTCCATACAACACATGGGACTGTGAAGATGTGGCACATTTCCACTTAATTCAAAAATAAAGTTAAAAGTCAAGGGAATTAATAAAAAACTACTTCTACTGAGAGTAATGGTCTCAAACATCTCAATTGAACAATTGAATGTCATTACCAATAGAGATTTAAGCTCATACCACGACTGTTCCAATTCGTTGCATTTTAAATGCCGTATTATATACAATGTACAACATTTTTACTTTTTGGTAGAAACTATCTTTTTAAATTGGTGAATACTGCGTTATGAGGAAGACAATAGCAGAAAGAAAGGCTCATTGTTCAAAGCCTACAGCATGCTTAGGTTTAAATTATTTTTGTATAATCACAGCACTTTCTAGCATTTGTGCTGAGAAAATCTCATATAGGTCTTCCCTAGAGTTTGAAACTATGCACATTCAAATAAATATACCAGACCTTTTCTTTGAATTTGCTATTACTTTTTTTGTTTGGTTTTATTCCATAGTTAGATACAAAATTTCAAACATCCTTTCGCAGTGTAGTGAAACTTGCTTTTGTAAAAATATGTGAGTTATATAGTTTTCCATTAAGCCATGGAAACCTATTGTTAAGCTATTTTTTAACCTAATAATATTTGTCATAGTCAGTTTATCACACGTAGTAACTGAAGTAACCTGAACAAAGAACACTCTTTCAAAAATAATATTTTTTTTCATTCTTTGACCCCCTAGCCCTTGAGGACTTGGTTAGGTCAAAACAAGTACCATTTACTCACTGAAATTTTCACATAATTACTATACATAAGCATGTTGTGAACAATTGATTAAAAATTAATCTTTTGTCTTCGTTATACAGTATTTATAATTCTACAAGTCATCCTGTCTAGGAATTAAAGGCTTGTGTTGTACACTATGTTCTCATATTAAAAAAAAATCATGTCATTGGTTATTATAATCAGCCGCTCAATAAAATCAAATTTGTTTCAAAAGTGATTTTGTTAATAGGTGGGCAATATAAACTCAATGTATGAGTATTTTCGAATTCCATAGATTCTCGAAAACACACTGGTAAGCGTAAATAAATTATGCAGGTCATGTACCTCCAAAACAATCTGACGATTATTGTTTAACTGAAGTATGCGTTTTGAAATTGGTGGACGGAGGATCGCAACAATGCTCAGTGGTATTCCAGTGGAAATTTTCGGCAACTGTTTTAATTTCAAAATTAGCCAACAACAATCTCCTGGAAGTAACACTGCTTTGTGTGGAATTTTGTCTCCCTCTGCAAAACTGATTGATTTCTATAGACTTTAGACACACAAGAACTGACGTTTATGACGCTGATTTCCAAAACCCGTTGTACCTATTTACCACACAGTACGAAGCAAATGACGTAATCTGAATAGTTGTTATGAAAATCAACAGAATAAATCTTTCCAAGTGCTATTTTCGGAGAAATTATTCTTGATATTTATTTTGCTTGTAAGATATACACACTTTTTACTCTTCTAGAAATTTAACTTGGTGGAAAAGATGTTTTGGGAAATCAGCCCATTAATTTATCGTAGAATTATATCACTTTTTATTAACTTCAGTGTCTAATTTTGATGTTTAAAAATTATTTCGAATTGAATTACATTTCAAGCCTAGCCTATTTTTTAATGAATAAATGTGACTGTATTTTATAACATGCATAATGAAATGTTTTATTTTGGAGTAATTTCATAAGGGCAGTGCGTGAGGTGGACTTCTCTGTGGTAAAAAATTTAAGTAAAAATTGTTAAAAAGTGTAAATCTTTAAGAAATTAGGTGCTCTCTTCTTGGACCTCTATCTCGGTCTTTTGTAGGCTTTATAAGATAGTCGAACTGTATGAGGGACATGCCCACATTATTCCATACTGAAAATGTAGTTTTTCCTGCACGGCTTCTAACTAATTTCTTCTTGACCAACAAAACGTTGCAAAAATTCTTTCAACCAATGGACGTGATTATTTTACCGTAAATGTATTGTTCTTTTAAATATCACGATTTTCAGACGATTTAAATATATGGTTGGTTATTTAGTTTGGCTTTGCTTTATGAATAAAGGCCCTATTTGACCAAATTGTGCCAAACGCAAGCTTGACAGCATCAACTAATAGACATTAACAAAGGGAAAGTTTTACTGCAAAATTTTATCCTGTACTCTTTGAACTAAAGATATTTGCTTATATAAGCCCATGGAAAATACACAGAGGGGAGAAATACACGCAGGGTGTAAAAGGAATCAAACATACTTCACCTAATACTCGCAAGTTGTAAGCGCAGTGGACCAACCCACTGAGCCACGGCAGTACCTTTAAATATGTGCACCACCCATTTTTGGTATTTCTAATGATGGGAAACAAAGAAAGGTTGCCAAAATACATAAAAAAAGATAGAAAGAAATAAGAACATTAAACAAGGTCACAACAGATTTAAAAAAGGCTAATGAGAGAAACACATTTGTTCTCTTGCTCCCCAATAGCGATCATCTTTAGCAAATGCAGGTACAGTAGAACTCCAATTATTCGAATCAATTGGGATCAGACCCCATCTGGATAATAGAATATCCAGATAATTGGATAGTTCACGACAAAAAGGTTATTTCTAAGCAAAAAACGAATTTTGCTTTAGAATATAATGTAATTGAATGACCATGAAAACAATTTTGTTTACATTTTGTGCTACAATACTCTTTTGAAATGTATCATTGCTTGAATATATCGGTCAAAGTTAGCTGTTTTACTGTCTTTAATCGATTTCGTGCAGCCAAGTCTCGCATGAACTTGTGGTGAGTAGCTGTAGATGGTCGCACTCAGGCTGTCACTCCATCCATTTTAGCCTCGCTGTGTCAAGGCACTCAAACGCCTTACTAGCTGACGGTCCCGTGTCGGGTTGAGTAGCTATGTCGTCGTCATCTTCCGGGTTATCAATGAGTTCTCTCGTCTTATATGAGTTCATAGTTACTGAGAATCTGGAATCCAGAGTCCAAAGAATCATACACCAACCACTAGCTTACGTCCTCTGCACTGCACTAGGAACATCCAGGAATGTTTCTTATGTCCTCAATTGACAATTTGACCTCTTCGCTTACGCCATTCTTCGACAAGAAACTTTTAAAATGTGCTGATTTAGCTGATTTCTTTTTTTTTTAAAGCGATCCGTATAATTAGATATCCGGAAAACTGGAGTTCGGATAATTGGAGTTTTACTATATAACAGAACAATGAAGAAATAGGTCCTCTTCATTTATGCATCATTATAAACGCTGAGATGTTTTAAAAGAAATGCCGAGAGCAGACAGAGGAGTGAAATTAGAAAATTGCAAACTGGTATTTCTACCTTGTAAAAAGAAAAACGAATATTCTCGTGATTATCATTAATTTACCAATAATCGACAGATCAGCATTCTAGAAAGGTAAAACAAACACACTCCCGTCTTTACCGTCCTCTGCCGATTGCGAAAGCTGGGTAGAAATTATTAACCCTTCCGCAGGAACCGACACTGTTTGACGTTCCCATTTCCAGCACTCCATTCATTGTTGGAAGAACAATAAACTGACAGTTTAACGTCGCCTTCCGGTGTCCTTCCCTGTTTATCGATGGTCGCGATTCAATTATCAACGATGTCTCGTATATTCAACGAGCATCATCACGTTGTCTCCAGGTGTCCTTGTCAAGGATAAGGAATAAGGGAATAGCCCGGCACACGCACAGAGGACGGACACTACGGAATAATTGTTTTTTTCCCTACTAGTCCTTACTCCTGGTTCATATATGGACTATCCTTCCATCTCCTCCGAATTTCCTTTTATTGGTGGGAACAAGGAATGGGCGGAATTGGCACTGAGGCCCCTTTTCGGCGCTCGGAAAACTGGAAAAAAGGAAAAGATAAAAAGTTATATATATAATGGGAATCCCTACTGTCAGGAGCAGAGGGAATATAGGACCGAGTTTGGGAGTTCAATTTTTATTTTAGGTCTTTTTTTACTATACGGTCCGAGAAAAATATCTTCCCGTTGACGAAGTGACCTTTTATTCTTGGCCGCAAGCAGGTGTGAGGGACAACAGACTTGATTGGATAAAAACTGACCATGTCCGAGAAAATAAAATGAAATAACTGAACAAAGTGAAAGAGAGAGGGAGCGAATATAAAGTTCACGGGGAAAGGTATATACGTTGCGCGGCAGTGTTAGAACCGCTGCAAAGTGAGAGAGGAATATATCTACGAGTTTTCTTTCGACGATTTTATAAATTTGAGTCACCTATACTATCGCTTAAAATTAAATTACTCCATTAAAAATGACTTTTAATCTATTTTAATGATTATTATTGAAAGAAAAGCTTGGTAAATCGTCAATTTTTGTGCTAGTGATAGAGCGATCGTATATGATAGCGGTTTAGTAACAGAATGCCTACATTTGATCAGAACATTTGTAACTGGAACAACTTTATAAACGCTCATATCTTGATAAGACACGACTGTGTTGGTAAAAACAACTGTATAAATTTCTGGCCAGTTTTCTTAGATGTGAATACTCAGGCTATGCAAGAGATTCTAAATTCAGAATTAATTTGAGAGGTTAACAGTACTAATTTAAACGTTAAATTTCGAATTGTTACAGTTAATGATTACACTGAATCTATATTAAACAAGAAAGTAATTATCACTTGGAGGTAATTATTTCTCGAAAATATAAGCAAAAAATTTCAGCATAAGTATTTCTTATAGTATTTCGTAGAATGTTTGTTTAAAAACAAAGAATTATAGCCTTCACTTTTTCATTAAGATCTAGTAATTGGTTATAAGCAAAATAAAGTACACAGAGTGATGGGAACTGTTAAACACAGATTTATACCAAGTCTAAGCCATTTTAAGTATTCCAGACATGAGAAAGTAAAGATATTTTAATTTGCGGACAACTAATTTGTTTTAAATCAATCAGTAGAATTTAAAATATGTGCTAATAGTGATAGAATATTTAAAACAATATTTGCTCACACAGCTTGGTTAAATTCAGAGGCAAAACTGATACTAAAGTGAAAACGTACTGTCACTATTATTTTATTACACCCATTTAGGTATAAAGGTTTATTGAACTTGTCAACCTCAAAAATGTATTTTTTTTCAAGTATAACATACCATTTATTCTGAATATCACAGTATGTAGCTTTTTATTTTCATATTAATGTGGCATGAGATTATGTGATGAAGATGGTTATATAAAACTGTTCTACGAATATTTTCATGTATATATTTCCGTCAGTATTTTTTTTATCAGACAAGCATTAATATTGGACTAAAATGTATTCATACTGGATTTTTTCTGCTACATCAATGCTATTAAATAAAAACTATATATTTTCCAGCGATTAATTTCTTATATAATATTTGCATATCCCGATTCTGTTTTTTCACAGTCGACCTGTCTTCTGTAGTCAGAAGAAGAGACTATATAAATAAATAAGTTTGTATGTGTTAATAAAAAGCATATTTAAATTTTATTAGTGCAAAATATGAAGATAATAAAAGATTGAACTAAATGAAAAATACCATCTTGATATTAGTGATGTTACTTTTTCCTAATGCGCAAATAAGATACAATCAATAACTTAGAAAAGCAATATAAAATTGAAGATTATGTAAAAACTTTGTATATATATATATATATATATATATATATATATATATATATATATATGTATATGTATATGTGCATGAATTTTACTTTCGCATATATGAAAAATGAAGTTCTTATATGCAACCTTATATAAATGCACATAATTACATGCCTCTCGCTAAAAGTGACTCAAATGACTTTTTATAAACATGCTATTACGTAATAATGGATGAGTTACTGTATTAAAATTTTTACTTCATATATAAGAGAGAATAATTTTGAAATAATTTTATTAAAATACATTATAAATATCATATTGAGATATTTATACTTCTATTGCACGGACGTTTTTAAGTAAAAGCATTCTGTTAAAATGTGTAAAATTACTACTCATACTCCTTTTGAGTAAAAACAGTAATAGACTAGGGGGATGCGATACAAAATATAGAGAAATTTATCTAAAATATGTCACCGAAAAACACGGAATTGAGCCATGTTTGAATCTAAATTTATACACTTTAGTTAATAACAATATTTTCGAAATTGACACTGCGGTAACAAAGGAACAGTTTTTCTCCTTAAACGAGACCTCAGCAAAGTTTATATTTATATACGTGTAATTAGGAAATACTCATTACCTAATTGAAATATGAGTTTACAAGTTACTTTGCCATTTCCTAATTTGTAATAAAATATTCGAAATCATTCATTTTTTTAAACTCTAAAATATAGCATCAAAATTTATATAATTAGAAAATATTTTATTTAAACATGAAATAATCTAGAAATAAAAATCTTCAATGTAAAGTTTATGGTAGTAGACGATGCGCAATCCAACGGTGAAACGATACAAATAGAACATTAAGAAAATTTGATTCTATTCAGTAAAAGTATAATTGATACGATTAAAAAATAATACATATTTAAACAGCATTTCATAGAAAACAAACTATTATATCCAATTAATTATACTCTTAGTTAATCCAAATCTGTGATTAGGTCAGTATCTTATTGGATTGTTACTTGACATGAAAGGTATGGATTTTATTTAAAGTGATATTCAAACGGGGTTTGTCTTAGAATTGGGATGTTTTAGAGATGCCAAAACTATTCATGTTTGTGCGTGAGTATTTTAAGATTGGTTTTATTGTCTCTAAATACATTTTTGATACAACAGGCTAAAACTCATTCAATTCTAATAGACTGATGAAAGTATACTGATGAAAGTAAACTTAATTTAAACACACAATTAAACAAACAAAACAATTTGCTATGTCTTAAATATAGAATAATCATTGATAATTGTTGATGGTTATCAAACATTAAATGTTTTGAAGTGTTAGCAGTAGAATATTGGATTTGAATTTTTACAACACTAAATTTCACATAAATTGTTAAATTAAGTGATACGCATTGCACTGAAAAAAAAATTTTTTTTCTAGATATCGTCGTAAAAATAAACCTTGTAGTGATTTTGAAATAAATTTTTCTGTTGTTTGCATTTAATTTGAACAAAAACTTTTAACAGAACTCTAAAATATTGCTGTTGGTTGACGAAGTCTATGAGACACTTTTAACTTAACACATAAACATTTTGATACTAAATGTAACAATGATGTATCGAATAAATGACATGTTACGCAGAGTTATTTGGTAACCAACCGGAATGTGGATGGAAATTTGTTGAATGCTGATTACTTCCGATACGAACCTACAGTCTTGAATTTGCATTGATAACTGCACCAAAATCTAACTAATAATTTCTATATTTTGATCGCTAAATTTGACATCGTATAAAACCCTACTCTATGCATATGATGTACTCTTACATTTCATAATCCAGGTGTATTTCTTAATCTAGCATATCCATTCTTTGGGTAAACCTATTTTTGACTGAATTAGCGAAATATTTAAGATTAATATTGCATTACAAATGAAATAAGGTATCAAAGACTAAAATTTAGGAAGAGTGTCATATATTTAAGTGATTTGAAAGCTAGTATGTACTTTATCCACGATATATCGCATTGATAGAAGAAACAGGAATAAAGGACTTATGTTATTCGTATAGTTTTACAAAACATGGCATAAAATTTAATTAATTAAAAGAGTTCGTCAACGAATATGCCTGATAATGCATTTACGCGATTGCCAAATGATTATCGTTTTCGCGTGATCAATTAATAGCTCGTATTTTTATTAGTTTTGTTTTTATTGTATAGACATCTGTTATGGCACCATTTATAAAGACATGCTTACAATATTTGTTCTTGTTATTGTTAGAATTTATCATGTTAAGAATTCTTAAACTAGTTCTATGTCGATCTCTATACAGTAGCATAAATTTTGTACGGACACTATGCAACCGATCTGCGTGGAAACGTTACATAGCAACGTGTTAAGGTGCACACATTTTTGAAATGAAATAAGTTTTGATGAACAGTTCACTTATTTGAATTTAATGATCATCACACGGGACATACTCACACACAAAAACTATATAAAAAAAACTATATAAACTATAAACTATACATAAACTAAAACTGTACATTGGCAGAGACCTCTGCTCTGATATACTGCTTCAATGGGAAGCTCTTGCATTGCATCCGTAGAAAAGTTGCATTATGTCATAGACATTGACGTACAACTAGTCGAAGTATAAACGATAACAAAAGAAAAACATTTTAAAATATCTTTCTAAATGTTGCCTCAAATCACGACTAAATAATAAAATAAAATAAAATTAAACTACTGACGATTCGAGCTAGTCACGATATCAACGTACGCGCAAACGATTATCATTCGGTATTCTTTCGCACAAACGAGTCCAATTAATATTTCTTAGAATTAAAAAATATATGTAAATGTTTGCATTTATTAGTATACATTGTAATTTTTGTCCTTAGATAATGGTAGAACTGATGTAAAGATGAGTCGTACACACAATTTACCTTACATTTAAGCTATTTACTTTATCCTTTATTCACTATCATATTAATTTTTTTCTGTAAAATTATTATACAGTTACAGTTAAACATTGAATTTCTTAGATCCAATTAATCAAGCATCCATATAAAGTGAGCCGATTTTTAGCTTTCTGACCTTATGAATCTTTTAGAAGAAAAGTAGTACTATGTAGTCCAATAAGTGTTTTCTGCATTTCGTATAAGGTGTTTTGTATTATCATGTTAGAGTATTATCCGAGTGTCTGTTTATGCAAGGTGGACTGGCATTACCTCGGATATAATCAAGGTTCTGTAATTTAATTTAAAGTTTATACTCAATATGTTAGCCACACTATACTTATAATTACTATATGTAGCACTATTTCGATAGTTCTATTCATAGAATTTAACATGTCAAAGTTTGGAAACATTTGGATTTCATGTGGAATGCTTTGAGATACGCTAGAAGGAACATAAAACCTTGAATCCACAGATACTAAATTCTTAGACCGTGCTGTGAGAAATTTTGTGAAATGACAAGAAAACTCATTATTGATATTGCACAAAATGAATTTATTTAAATGAACGTATATTCATGGTTTGAATAGGTGATGGAAGAGGGACTTAATTCTCATATATAGAACGAAACATTATTTAATGACCAGGAGATCTTAATTACAGCAAGAACAATCTAGCATCCCGTATGTAGAATGACAGAACTATGAAAACTAAGAAGCTCATTATTGGCAACAATTCTCTGGAGAAAAGCAGTTATGAAAAGAGATGTAAAGTAAATATGGCACATTAATGAATTCATAACATACAGTCGTGCTGGGTTCTTAAGACGAAATAACAGTTGAGATAATAACATAAAATTTTACTTATGAATTATACAGAATTTATCTCAAATCTATGTACAGGTGTTTTGAATAAGATTAAGAAATATGCTTTTTCAAAAGCAGATTTCTTAATACATCTTTAACGCTTTCAAGAATCATATTTTTATCACATAAACAAGAATGAAAACTTCAAGATTTGAAATTTTCATCATGGATTATTCAAACATCTTAAAAATAATTTTTAAAAGATATGTTCCCTTTACTTTCCAAAAGTTGTAAACTGCTGACAGTTTTTGAGAAGATGAATCAAATCGTTACGTTTATTCATAAAATTACTATAGTTTAATGAATATTGTTATTGGATTAGGGGATTCTATGTAAATCAAAGAAGTAAAAGGTGATTGATAGCATATTTTAAGCGTAATGTAAATTTATATTGCAAAATAATTAAATTAACCTTCTGAATTTTTTGAAATCGGGGGAAATTCAAACCAATATTTTTAGAGGAAGCACTATAAGGTAGTTTGTTCAAAACTCTATATTTGTTAAAAATATTTTCGAATCAAGCCACCATTGACAGAAAAGTAATTTATATTTATTATATCAGTTGTAAGGAACCTCTGTAGTTTCAGTGCTATGTACATAACTTAACTACGCTTTTGAGGTTTTTTTTGATAATTTCATTCGGACCATTAAAGTTCAGTTAAATTACTGAATAGTAAACTTTCCTTAGGGGTAACATTAAGTGGTACACTAACATTAACTATTTTAAAGGGTTTGATCGTTTGAAGAGTAGATTCGTTTTTATCCCAGTCACTAGTGTTACAAGAAGATCAAAAATATGAACGGAATACGGCATTTTAAACGTAAAAGAATTTACAACGCGTCTTCTGGATCTCATGACAAATCGAAACCTTAATTACAGTTCCATTACACAGAGAGAACACGACACTGACGTGATCTAACCGTGTACAAGTCCAACGAGATTTATCCTTTAAATTAATCTTATGAAACTAATAAACACGTTTTATGTATTGACGTCTCATTTACAAATGTATTACCCTGTGTATTTAAGAGGAAGACTCAGTTTGTCTGTGATAATGTCCACTGCATTGCGTTCTTCGGAACGATACAATCGGTCAGCAGTTCAGAACTCGTCCAGCCATTTTTGGTTCTGACCGGGATCGGGGGGAAAACTTGGTTCACCTTGGCGCACGTTCAATTGCCAATTGAACGACTGGAGAACAAGTCCATTATCTTTCCAGTGAAAGGTCCCGGAGTCACGGAAACTTTCCACATGCCCACTGCACTGAAAGTGAGACTCATTGAAATCGATAACTTAGAAGCGTAAGACAAATAGTCAATGATTACTTGATATATCGTGTTCAGCCCCGTCAGGGGTGTTCATCGGACAACCCTGCATGTGCAGCGACGTCTCAACGCCTATTGTTTTAACGACTGGCCTCATCTCTGATTCTGGATACGAGGAAGACGTATTGATGGCAGCGTCCACACTGACTACATTATTGGAATAGCATGGTCCTCCATACTGAGAATGCTGAATGTGGTTCGTTTCGGTGTTGTCGATTGAGCTGTCACCCGCCACGCCATTCTCCATTGAAGAGGGAGAAGAAGATCTACCCCAGCAGAAGACATCCGAGGCTCGACTATCAGAATCGATGCCGTTTTCGACAATAGACAGAGGTGGAGTCATGGTGTTGATAGGTACCATGCCAACTGTTGTTGGTGGAGTAGTTGAGGACAGGTCTGACGATGTATTGCTGCACACAACATCGGCTGGAGTTGGCGATATTTTTGGCACCATTCCTGGTGATACTGGCATGTGAGACGGATTTGAGTTTGACATGTTCGTACTGTGTTCGGTAGATGCAGGCTTAGGCGTGGAATCACTGTTGGCGACAAAACCAGCTGCCGGCCCGTTGAGGATTGGGCGTTGTTGAGGCAGACAGCCTAAGGTGCTACCTGTTGCCGTGCCGTTGACTGCAGCTACTGTTGTTTTACTTTTTGAAGACTTTTTGGTGGTTGTTCCAGAAGTGGCTTGCTTTTCGCCACTGGATTTTAACTCTGCTGCTTCAGCATTGGAGACGTTGTCTTGCTTTTTCCACTTGGTCCTTCGGTTTTGAAACCATATCTTCACCTAAAATTAAAACGTATCATTTAGAATGATGATGAACTATTTTTAATTGTCCTATATTAGTTTTCAAAACGTATAAAATTAATGCAGTGAAACCAGCTGAAAACAAACGAATCAGTTTGAAACTGAGAGCAGATTAAATTGAATTTTTTAACTATATTAACACACATATTCACTCTATAAAACTGCTGCAAACAGTTTCTGAACTACTTTAAGATGTTGTATATTTATTAGAGTGTGAATGTATTCAGAAGCGAACACAGATTTTATTTATCAAGTTTTGTTCACCATAGAGATTGAATATTCTTACATGTGAAGTAATTTAATTATTTATTCCTTTACATATATATGCAAATTGAATGTAAAATTCGAAATTAATGGTTTCAAGAGTACTTCAAATAACTGAAGGATGGATATAAGAAACCAGTCATTGTTAAAGATATATCGCTAATATCTAGATATTACGCGCATCCATCGTAAACTTCTGTTACCATGTAACCCTATCGGCAAAGGAATATTTAAATTTCGTAAAAATTCTACTTCTAATCTAATCACTTTTATAGAGAACTTGAGTGTCCGTTATTATGGCATAATTACCCAAACCGAAAACTTATTTCCATTGAACTCCCGATTCTGGCAGCATCAGCTACTCCAGAACACTTTCAACTTTATTACAACATGATTTTCCAGGTGCGAAAATTAAACAGGTTGAAAAGCTAATTAGAGAAAATTTAAAACTCCCACCGTTGTAACGTAAGCACATCTATAATCATTTACGACAGCTAAAATTCGAACATCGAAAACAATTTAGAAGGCACGTGTTTGAAATATGAGACGTCCGGGTTTTGTTTCGAGGCGAACACTTAAACTCCATTAATGAGCGGGACCGTTTGGTAGGTTCAAAAAGGTCGGGCTTCTAGCGCCACCCAACGGTAATCGTGTAAAACGCCTTCTAATATCCCACCCGCCATTAATCAAGAAATGGAAGATAATAAACTGCCTTCATAACGTCACTTTCAACGTTAAATGGGAGCGGGAATTGCTTCAAATGGCAGATTAAAACTTACTTAGGCAGCAGGATAGTTTAGCTGATGTAATGAACTCACATTGCTCTTTTAATATGCTCGTTTACTGCCGAACGATCGGCGCGGTGGGCGCCATGTTAGGCCCAAATTAAAATGGCGTATCAATTTTATTTATACTTTGTAATTTCCTTATCGAGCAAGTCAGCAGAATGTAAGAGGCAAGGGACGTGTTATTAAACGTGAAGTGGCCAGAGATATGGGCAGAGTTTTGCTTCCATTTTCTTTATGCATTAAAGGAGGCAATGACGCTGCGCTAGAGCTATTAAGGCGGTTTTGGAAATTTTAAAATGGAATTCAACCAGTAACTAGATTGATTTTGAGTTAATGTGTGAATTAATTAGACATCGTTTTAAATAACAATATTCCACTGCTGTTTGGAAATTGATTCAGATTTCAAGGAATATTTGCTAATGATCTTCAGGTGAAGTTTAAGAAAGCAAAATTCTTTTCTATCTCGAAAAAAGATGGAGAAATCTGTTTTTACCAAATATTCTGTTCTTTAACTACATTATTAAGTGATCTGATTTAGTTCTTCAGAACTACCAGAAAATGTTGTTCAACATATCTAAATTGAGTTTGTTACTCTAAAGTAACGTTTTTTGGTTCACGAGGGTAAATTAGACTGGGACCTACGACTTAAAATTTGAAAATGCTTCAATTCTTTTAGAATTAATGGGATAGAGCATTACGATAAAATATTTTTCAGATAGAATTGTTACGAACTAAGTTGAATCTATGAATTTATTATTATTAAATAGGAATTATAACGTATGTGAAAGACGCTTAAAACTTACTCCTATTAACACAATTTGATTTAGTTTTATGCTTACATGAATTTTGTGTGACACATTTTTGAAAGTATTTCAAGTACTTTACACTAAATCAGTTACAATAAAAACTTTTGAAAACGCATGCGTGTAATAACACACTTTTTTAACAAGACAATTTTTGAAAAGTGTATTTCGGTAAAATTTTTAAGTTTATTTCTACATTAAAATATTTAGAATTTTTCTCCAGCATACATTTATGCATGTACAAAAGTAATGTTTTGAAGATGCAAAATGGTTTTATACACAATTTTGTATTAAAATATTTGATTCCTTTATTTTTATATAACATTTTTATAGACGTTATCTCTTATGTGTTTACATACTTTTTAAATGAATAGATGTTTCTGTTTAACGAAGAAAAGTTTTTAATGTTCTAAGCTGTTCAAACCAAATTGCACTGAGAAAAATCGAAAACAATAGGTTTTGTAAACGCAACTTACTAGTACTGGATTTTAAATAATTTTAAAATAAACTATTGTCTCAACAAATTGAATGATTCTACAATATGAATTCGGAATGTACTTTTATGCTTTTTCTTGTAAAAATTATTGAATCAGCAAAAATAAATGTTCTAAAATACGTACATTAAATAGAATACAATAATTATGAATAGTTTAAAAAATATATTCTTTAGTTCAAAACAGCAAATTTTAATTTAAAGTCGTAAAAAAATATTGTTTTCAGAAAGTAACATGTGGAATAATTAGCTGTTAAACTAATAAAAAATTATAAGTAAAAAACAAGCTCATTACACAATTTAAGCTGAAAAAAGCAGTTTTTTAATTTCATAATCATTAACTTAAAATGGTGTGTTTATTCCATTCCATTTAGATCCGGCATAATTTTCCTGATTTGAGTCTACAATTTGATTTCAGAATGCATGTTTTTTACGATGTTTTCGTGTGTATACATTAGATTGAACAAACTCTTAAGTAAAATTTCAAAAACATTAATTGGAATAAAATAATCTTAAAAATATTTTCAGAAAGAATTCTTTAGTTCAAACAAACACATTCAATTACAAAATATGAATACATCGTTTTAAAAAAGCTCAGGGTAATATGTGTCGTAATAAGCTATCAAAATAATAAAAAATATATAAAACAAAAACCACAAGTTCGTTACACAACTTAAGCCATAATGATTTGTTTTTATCTCATAACTACGAACCTAAGACGAGTATAGTTCATTCCATTTAATTCATCACCGAAAAAAAGACGTCTTTCCCGTAATTCACACCAGAGTACATATTTTGCACGCAAAATAAACTTTACTTATCAGATTGTTTACTTAAAATCTCAACCGCAAAAATTACACCCGATGTTGTTTGGATTTCGGTACACTTTCAGTACATAACTCAGCTCTCTCCTTTTTACCCAAAAGGCACGGATGTCCAACCGACGCATTTAGAACGCCATATTTCGTGGGTAGTAAAAACACACGACGAGAAACGCTCCTCTTATTTATAGAAGCAGAAAAAATTTACTACTCAGTTCTTGGCAAAAATCGCAGCGCCGAAGCACACCATTCGTTATTGTGTACTGTCACATCCTGTCAATAGAACAAGCCTTGACGCTAACTGCAATTAATGTGAGAACAGACACAGCGAAGCAAGTGGTCCGTTTACGTCAACCTCTGCTCCGTCGTTCCTGCTTTTTAACTCCCGTATTTATAGCCCTCCCCGGATACCTAAGGGACGGCGTTTTGCTCTTTGCACAACTTCAGTCTTTGTGTCGACGCTTTTGATAGCCGGTTAAATGGATGAGATCTCCTTCTCCTTCCCTCCTCCATCTCTCTCTCTCCCCATTTTAACTTGGTTCGCTTTTTTTGCGCAGCATTTTTTCACCGTTCAAACGTTTTCGTTTTCTGAGTGTGTTTTTTCTGCAGCGTTAATTTCTTACGGTAGCTTCCGAAATGTTTTCGCTTCACGGTTAGTTGGGAGGGGTGGAGGGCTGGGCGGGGGTATTAGAAGGGGAACATTAATTAGGGTTCATTTACGTCGAGGAATAAGCCGAAGAAATGCAACTCGGTTTTTTCTTCTCCGAGGTGGAGAAGCTCTTTGACAAGACAGTTAAGTGCGTCAGAAATTTTGGCTTCGGAAGTAAAGTGGCGAGGTTATTTATACGCGTTTTGCTGTGGAAGAGAGACCATAAGTAGGTCAGGAATTTCGAAAATGCAATTTTTATATTTCTTTCCCTGGACGGGCAAATCTATCATGAGTTAACTACAAAGATTCGCGTTCATGCAGTTCTTTCATCTTTGATGAAAGAAAATTGATCGAAAATATCTTTCTTTAGAAAGGGTATGAAAGGACACCCTTCTGGTTCTTTAAACCTAAGATATCTTTATGTGTTCTAAAAAGTAAAATGTCGTTTAATGTATACTGTTCTGAAGGATGAAATAATGTAGTTTCCCTGGCATAAAATTTCTGTGAAGCAGATTTTTTCACGAGTGTTTGGAAGATTCAAATCTAAAGGCGGTTAAATCACCACAATAGTATATTATTAATTTAAAAGCAAAGATTATTATTAATCTTTGCTTCATAAATAATAGTAATAATATGTGTTGTACCACATTGATAATGGTATAATACACTTTCTGCTGACTAGCGATTTATAGCATAACCAGATATTAATGAATTGGCATTTAAAAGTGATGATAATGAAAAATAAGGAGATACGGAACATTTAATGTATTGATACATTTACAGTTTTTTCATCTTTAGTGATACGATATCGATTTAATATCTTTCTTTTGGAAGGATAATTCCTATATTTTGTTCTTTAAAGTTTAGATCTATTGATATGCTGTAAATCTTCATAGATATGATGTAATAAATTTTTTGTAAACTCCTAATTTTTATCATAAACAGGTATTAATTGATAGCACTAAAAGGCGGTTGTAGTAAAAATATAAGGGAAGTGAATATATTCAAGCATTACTTTGTTTTATCTGTAATGAATTAAATTGATTGAAAATATCTTTCCTCTGAAATAGTAGTAAAGGACACACACACACACTTATTGTCGATTCCTTACCATTTTTCCTTAGACTTTTTGTTGTAATGTGTATCTTGATGCATATTTTTTAGTTAACTATCAATATATCTCTACTATTATAAAAGGAAGTGTTTCTGTCTCGCTACGCAGTGTTCTTATGCATTAATGGCACTTACAATAATGGACCTTGGCACACAGGCAGTTCGAATTTTTTGCATTTTTTGTGCCCAGCCGAAATTTAAAATTTAATCTAGGACCTTTTAAAATGAATTTAATGGAATTTAACTATTATTGTTTTCTTTAGAATGAAAACAGCGTAAAGTTATCACAGATTCTAAATTTATTTTTAATCCGTGTTTCCGTTTCATTTTTCGAGGAATAATTTTTCAGCGGACGAAAAAAACAAAGTTTTAACTAGAGTTATATAGTTTTTTTTCTATCTCCTAGCTAGATCGTTAAAGATAGAGTAAATATTTCAACGGATTTGAAATTTACGGAAATTTCTTATTAGATCGATACCTAAAAATATGATTTTCTTCAAATAAATAATTTTTAAATGGTAACTTTTACATTTTTTCCAATACGAATTTGACCTTCGCATGACAGATTCCATTTCCAAACCATTCCAGTGAAGGAAAGCAAAACAAATAAAAAATGTTTTGACTGGCATTGTTTAGTTCTTTTTTGTAAATTCGGAATCGTTAAAGATAGATTAAAAATTTCAACGGATTTGAAATGTGCGGAAAATTATGCACCAGATAGATGCCTTTTACGTTTGATCATCTTTTGATAAATAATTTTCCTTTAAATAGTTATATTTTCGAGAGAGATTGTGACGCCAAGCTGATTGGATCTCTTTGCAATTCGAATTTGGCCGCATTTGCCAACACCGTGATGGATGTTTTCTAATAGGCTACGAATAGGCTTCGCAAACCAAATGGAAATTCGTAGCAATCACCGGGGGTTAGCGAGCAGTGGTCACACCTGACCCCACGAAAATAACTGTCACGGGCAACGCTGTGCTGGGCACGAGTGGCTAATATCATATAAATACACATTCATTGGTTTTAATATTGACATTAAAAGGCGATTGTAGTAAATAAAGAAAGTTAAATTGATGTTTAATACATTTAAAGTCATTCACAGTTTTATCATCTTAGCAGGTTCTATTCTAAATCTGCTTTGGGGCCTTCCCTATATTCGTAAGGACTTTAGCCAGTCGGGACGGAGAGGCTGTGCATCCTATTTAAGAAAGCTCTTTCAAGCTTAGATTTCTACATTTTTATATCATAAACAGGCATTGTATATCTATGTTTTGGAATGAGCCATTTGCCTAACCAAACCATAAATAGGTATTTATTATGGTAAAAGGCAAATATTTTAAAATCCAGGTGTGATTGTTTTGTGTATTTTACTAAGCAAATTATAAAAAACAAGTGATGTATGAAACATTTAACAAATTTAATCATTCTTGATATCTTTAAAGATATTAGATGGATTGAAAACAATGCATGTTAAAAATGATATGAAAGAATAATAAAGCATAGTTTTTAAAGTTTATCTCAATATTTGATGCAATAAATTATAATTTATGCAAGACATTTTCAAGTGATCTATGTAATTATACCTTATACAGATATTAATCATTTAAAGGAAATATTTAGACAGAATAAATGACATCTGTTTTCGTTTTCAGTTTGGAGTAAAACCTAAATTACTAATAAAAACAAGCATCGAAAACGTTTAATACATTTAGACATTTATGAATTTTCTACGCCTTTAACAAAATTAAATTGTTTGAAAATCGTGTTTTTTAGAAGAGTATGAAAGAGTATTAAGAGACAGTTCTTAAAGCTTAGAACTATCAAATATATACATGTACTTATACATACAATGCAATGATCTATAGTGCATTTTTAGTAAAGTATGGAATTATCAAAGGAGATTGTTGTATAAGTAAAGTTGGAATTATAAAAATTTTAAATTTATCATTGACAGTCATTAAAAGGTTTGAAACAAGATATAATTTATTTTGGCTTCTCCCATCAATCTAAATTATAGACCAACTATAAATATTTAATATATTTAAATATTAATAGGGTAGGTAGGTAGTTGCATTAACATCAAATTGGTACAATATAACGGGCTATTAGGTAAAGTAATGAAAATCAGCGAATAATAGGATTATTTTTAAAGTATTTCAAAAAGGGAAATTATTTGAATGAATCTCAACATTTACGCTTATAAATCCAGAAGTGGCTGAACTAAATAATTTAACATACTTAGTTAAATTTGATATCAATTCGCTTTTTGATTTTAAAACTGAACTTTATTCTAAGACGTTTATATGCACTATTTCGTGTGGAGATAGTTCTTTGTAAATAACGCAATAGTAATATTGACTGGGTTTTATCGCCCAAGAGTAATGTTGACAGAGTTTTATGACACAAAAGTAATACTTTACTAAGCTGCCCCAAACACAATACAGGACAGCTTGAAGTAATGGGCATAAACACAAGACAATCTTCACTGAGTTGGAAGGGGGAAATACACCCAGGTTAAGTTACAGAAATCAAACCTGCTCTACCTAAAATTCTCAGATTGCTAGTGCAACAAGCAAACTCAATGAACCACGATACACAAATAAAGAGGAGTGGTTCAATCTTTTGTTCAGCAACTGTCACGAATTATCAATAAAAGTAGAAATTAGTTTATATCCCACTGGTTGCTCTGATTCATAGATTAATGAGATGCGAGAAAGTTTTGAGGGGTTACGGTAGCCCAGTTGGTGGAGTCGCTGTTTATCAAATAGATAGATAAAGCAATTTGCTTTCCTGTGGAACAACACAACGGGCTGTGGTTCTGGATTAATCCAGAACGAAAAGATACGAGAGCAACTTCTCGTAATTTTGAATCACTTTTAAATGACGGAGTCAACACCTGAGCTGGCATACCAATCTAAAAACTCCCGCACCACTCCAAAATGAGTGGCACGATTCCCTATCTTTCACCACGTTGGTGACGAACACAGATTGGTTACAAGAACAATTGTTCTTGTGTTCTAGTTGCTACTTTTTCTAGTGATAGAACATGGATGGATGGATGGATGGCAGTGCCTGAGTTCTAATGCGATTAAGAACATGAAATATTGGGTGCTGTTCTGAAAAAGAACACGAATAAAGATAGAATTGTTTTACAATTTGGAGGAGTCATACGTGTTTTTGCACAGGACGGTGCGGCGTGTATATTTGAAACTTTATATTGAATTATAAATGTCCTTGTCCAATTTAGGTGTACAGTGTCCCTCTGTTCTTGGCCACTACTACTCACACTGCCAATCAAATTAGACATCGCTCGGTAACTCTGACAATGAGAACCACCGGTTAGCAACTGGAAGGGTTTGAGTTTGAAATGCAATCCAACCAAAGACAGTCCTATACGTGGGGACTGGTGCGAGTTCAATACGTCCTGGCCTCAAATGTCGTCATGCTGGTGTATTAGTTTGGAGAGCGTGGATCAAAATTATCTGCTGACTTCGTCATACATATGACCTTGGATCTAAATTACGAGATCTACCCGGAAATGTCCATACGAGATTGATACCAGACCATCACCAATAGCATGTTTGCTCCAGTGCTGCTTAAATCCAACTACAAACTACAACTGCAAGAAAGTTTTAGGCTTCATTTAAGGAAGTTTAAACTTTCTATTGCGTATAAAATGGCTACAAGTCCAAGATGAGCGAAGACATTTTTAGCAATATCGAGACTAGATATCCGGAATGAAACCACTTACTTTTATTTATTCAAAATTCGCCCAGACTGCCCGAAGCGATTTAGTAGAGCTTTCCGTCATATCCCCACCGCTTTGTGGTAAATGGAACGCGAACGAGTAAGCCTGGTCAAACATTTATCCTACACGATAAACACAAACCGCGCCATATAAATATATACACTAAGTATGCGCTTTTAAAATCTTTCATTTATTCACTAAATCCGATAGTTTCAAGATTGATGATAGAGAAATGAACGATCTCTAAATGTTTTGAAACAGAGTGGTGCATGTGAAACTACAAGCAATATGTCAGTCTTGGTACATTTTGGCAATAGAAATTAACTGAATCTAATGATAATTTTAGTGTTATGGCCATTAATCACACAGTGATTACTGTTATAATCGTCATTTGCTTCTAATTATGCCCAAGCATCAAATTTGCACGTTTATGTAAACGTTTTCTGTTTGTTTGGGTTGGTTTAGTGGCGAAAGGGCCGTATTTGACCGTTGGTCCAAACGCAAGTCAGGACACATCAAATAATGGACATGCGCACCCAAATAAAGTTTTACTGACACGGGTGAGAGAAATACATCCAGGATAAGTCACAGGAATCGAACCTGTGCTGCATCCAACTGCCAGGTTGTCGACACAGTGGGAAAAGCCCTTAAATCGTGACGACTCTTCTGAACATTTGTATCCGCGAAGTTCCTGTTTTGGCGTGAATAATTAAAATATTGCTTAGGTCGTTTAGTGCAGGCTGCATAAGTGGTGCTATTCGAGATTTACCAAACTTCGCTACCTCTTGCTGCTATTAATATTGGACCACAACACAATGAATACTTTTAGTTTTCTAAATAAAATTGGAATGTTAAATCTACGGTTTAGTAGAAATGTACACGCACACACACACACTATTCTCTTTTCAAGTTTCATAAGAATTTAAGAATTTATCCTGGGAAAGATTCGTTGAATAGATTTGGAAAAAAAATCAAAGATTGTTGGGCATACCATTTTTACACTTATTTTAACAATTCATGTTTTATTCCATCTTATTTTCTTTTAATTATTTAGTTAACAGTTTAGAAGAAATACATACGAGTACCTGTATTACCGTAGACAAAAGTTAACAAAAAGCATACATTACTTTTTGTAAAAATATTATTAAAAAATCTTTTTTACGTAGTCACAGGAAAAATATCTCTCCTACAAATGATTCATTTTAAAAAGTGTATTGCCATACCATTTAAAATTATTTTAAGATAAAGTGTTTCAGTCTACTTTTATTCAGTACTTTATTCGTTTACTTCTTTTCACTTCCTATCTGAATTCTATTTCACTTATAAACCTTACCTCGTTTAAAATATGATGTTTGAGCGTGATATGCTAGGTGTAACTTTCATAAGAATCATTAAAGAATAACAACTTTCCCAATTGATGGTAATTTTTATCACTTGAAATTAATTTATTCATAAAGTAATGACTACGAATATTCTAGGAATGAATCATGAATGAATAATAGAAACTATCAGAAAGAAAAACTTTCATGAGAAACAAAGAAAAAAAATGTTTTTAAAAAGTAGGACTGAGACCTCTTACTTTGTTAAGGTGAGTAGAGTTAAAGTAACTTTTAAGAAAATAATCATTGAGTTTTTTCAGTACTTGTGTTAGGCTAAGCCAAAGAGGTAAATACACGTTACCTCATGAAAACTCAAATATTATCGAAAATAAATAAATTACCATCTACGAAACACGAAACAATCATAGGATAATCATAGCCAAAGTAATAAAAACAGCCAACAAAAGTATAGACTACTAACAAAAATATAGTCCTACCATTTAGAAAAGCCAATAGCTCATTATACTGCTCCAGTGCAATGTTGTTTAAGTATTTACCTATCTCCCAAACCTCCTTTAAAAACTCATCCTTACAAGATTTTTAATTATTTATTGACAAACAACCTTCCTTCTTCCCCCTTCTTTTAACAATTTGCACAAGATTTATTTCCTTGTTTTTCTACCATACCCCATCTATATTTAATATTTACCTGCCTTTCGGATCCTGGTAATAGGTCCGCAAAAATAAACATTTCTAAAGGTAGGATTATATTTTTTTGGCTGTCTATACTTTGCCGTTTTTATTTCTTTGGCTATGATTATCCTAAGATTGTTTCTTGTGTTTCGTAGATGATATGTTTTTATTTTCCATTCTATTTTCCATAATATTTTAGATTTTAGGAGGTAACTTGTGTGTTCATCTCTTAGGTTAAGCCTAACAAAAGTACAGAAAAAAATCAATGCTCCTTTTCTTAAAAGTGATTCCTGCTCTACTCACTTTGACAAAGTAAGTCTCACTCCTACATTTTAAAAACATTATTTACTTTCTTTTTCATAAAAAAATTATTTTATCTTAGTTTCTACTTTAAATATTGTTTATCCTTATTTTGGCGACTGTCGTCGTTTAATCTAATTGTTATTGACCATTCAACTATTACATAGTTGGCAAAGTGCTGAAATCGTATTTGAAAATCCAGCCAAGTGACGTCACATTCAGAATACGAACAGGAAATACTTTCCACCGCAGAAGCTTGAAGAAAAGTTAACTTCATAGTAGTTAACTTCATAAAAAAGCCCTCTCAACAGTAAGACTGCAATGAACAGATACAATGTTATTCTGTTTCCTTTCACAAAAACATCTTAAAATTTGTATTAATTGCACAAAGAATTAGGTTTAAGAATGCTCAGGGATTTAAGTCGTGAATTCTAAACAAAACAATAAACCATCCGAGACTTTAAAATGTGCACCAGTGGTAAACGTCACAAAACTCGAAGTACCACATCTTCATGATTACACGTTTCTTAATGCAAGTTGAGAATTCACTGGAAGTTAATAAAAATTTATGGAGTTATAGGTCTTATACTCTCGAATCTAACCAGCCAAGTGATCAGTTGAAAAACCAGCCAAGTGACGTCACATTCAGAATACGAACAGGAAACACTTTCCACCGCAGAAGCTTGAAGAAAAGTAGTTAACTTCATAGAAAAGGCTCTCAACTGTAAGACTGCAACGAACAGATACAATGTTACTCTGTTTCCTTTCACAAAAATATCTTAAAATTTGTATTAATTGCACAAAGAATTAAGTTTCATAATGGCCAGGGATTTAAGTCATGAATTCTAAACAAAACAATAAACCATCGGGGACTTTAAAATGTGCACCATTGGTAAACGTCACAAAACTCAAAGTACTACATCTCCATGATTACACGTTTCTTAATGCAAGTTGAGAATTCACTGGAAGTTAATAAAAATTTATGGAGTTATAGGTCTTATACTCTCGAATCTGAGTTTGTTGGCTTATACCACTCTTCTCTGAGCGAGATTCTCTCGAGTTAAGAAGAGTCGTCGCTGATGAGATTTAATTAAAAGGCTCACGGTGGAAAATTTAAATATTTGGCGGAAGAATTATTTACGGAGCTGTACTAGAAAATTCCGAGATTTTAAGTGATCGCAATCGTAACTGTTTGAATAAGTTAGCTAATTAAAGGGTATGTAAATAAATAAATAATTTGTGCCATTTGGAAACTGTTGATATGAGCCTTCGTTTGAAGAGTAGGGGAATAGGATTCGAAGCCCAAAAACAAATTATATTTTAAATGCAAGATGAAGAATGGAGTTTCTCGGGATACCAGAGGCATTAAAATACAATAAGAGATAAAATGATTTAAAATATAGTCTAGATTTGTGGAATATTGTTGGATTGTGTTACGGAAATGTTTTAATTAGTGATGATAGTTGAAACATTCGGCAGATTGAAACCTCTTTTAGTGTGAATTGATAAAATTATTTTTTGTTTGATTCGTTTCTATACATCTATCATTTCAAATTAAGGAAGCTGACGCTCATATTAATTAGTTTGAACTTTTTCTCTTATAAATTTATTCTAATTACGCTTTTCTTATAAACACATACCGAACAATATTATATCAAGTTGAATTCATTTCAGAGAAATCACCACGGCAAACTACACTATTGGTCAATCAGTATATTGCTATCAAACTTCGAATATTGTCCCGATATCTTCTAATATTTATTCTCTGTAAGAGTTCCGCATAAATCACAATAATGTAAGGATTTATTAATTTTAAATGCTGATACACCACTTGCATTATTTTCAGTAAGAAACCTGAATCAACGTAACGAAACGTTCATTACACAAGTTATGCATTCATAAGTTAACATTGAAATTAATTTGCCTTTTTATGTAGTACTGAATATGCTTGTTAATATAGCT
The DNA here is from genome assembly GCA_947359465.1 of Metellina segmentata. NCBI lineage: Eukaryota > Metazoa > Arthropoda > Arachnida > Araneae > Tetragnathidae > Metellina > Metellina segmentata. Next base: position 56,393,510 of record OX375874.1, read on the forward strand.
ATGTGTTAATTTATATGAATATCAAAAAATATTCTTTAGTGATTAATTATCTTTTATGCTTTTTTATTATGTTCGTTATGTTTATTATGCTTATTAATTATGTTCGAAAACAAGTTTTCTAAAACATAATGAAACTATTCGATTAAAATTGAATGCATAATTCAAATATAGTGTTCACTGAATTAATGGATACACGAAACGGATATTGTATTTTTCCAAGTGATTATTATTAGTGTAAAGAGGAATAATGTTTTGTTATCAAGGTTAGTTACAACCTTAGTCAGGTAGTTTGGTGTTCAAATAATACCCTGAACTAGTTTAATGCAATTGTGCTTAAAGAGACTTACAAAAGTTTTCAGTAGTGAAATTTTAAGCACCGCATTTTTTGAACTGGAAAATATACTTGTATCTTTCTTCAACCTATGCTAATCTGTTTCTTTTCTGGTACATTTTTAATTTTTGCTCAAGGTTCTCATTAGAAACCATTATAAGAAAAGAAATTGTCTATATGCTGATTGCAATGTAGATGTTGAAATCATGAACGCGAACAATTTTGTTTAACATAGCTCGATGCGTATTGTGTACGTCAACTTTAAACCTTTGGTTTGAAGATCCCGGATGATATAATATGGCGAAAATCAATTTATGGAACGCTTTAAATTATGCAGTTAAGCTCTAGTTGATTATTCTAAAAACAGATACCATTTTATCTGATGAAGTAATATAATCGTTAACTGCTGTTTTATTGTGATTTTACGTTACAAATATATTCTTTTATATAAATAGGTTTGGTTTGCCACTTTTTGGCTATGTTTAGCCACACATTAAGGCTAAACGGAAATCTATGGCTAGAGCCCCTCCAATTATTCACGATCCACTATCTTGAACATTATCAAAATAAGTTATCGTGAAACTTAAAACTTAAGTGATATTCAGAAGGTAAATTAAAAACCAATAAAAAAGTTTCATTCAAGCAGGTGTTTCAAGCAGGATATGCATTTTTAGTTTGTCTATTTATTTCCCTTAATTTCGGACAAAAAAGTCAAGTAAACCAATACAATACCGATAAAACAGATTTCACTGATGATGAAAATGGTTTGAAAATGTAATACTTGAATTCAATGTGGGTATATTAAAATAAGAATTATTCACGCGTTAGCTGTTTCAAATTAGTGTACAAAATACTAACAGACAAAATTTTATTTAATTGTAAATAATTTAGAATTAACCTAAATAACCTAAGCCTTACCTAGGGACCTTAACTAAAGAACTAATTAGGGTTAGTGAAGAAACAACTGACAGTGGAGAAAACAACCAAACCCAAAACATATTACTTCACCTTCTCGGGTTTTTTTTCCACATTAAAAGATAACAGATCTTTTTGTCTTTCTATATCTGATCTAGAAAGTAACATTACATAAAATCCATTTTCCTGAATTTATTTCCAATAAAAATCAAAATATGTCCTAACTCAATGCGAAAATACTCGATGAATTTTGATTCTTTTTCCAAACTGAAGGAAAGAAATTATTTAAAAAACGGTTAAATTCAACCGATTGTGTTCTCAGCATTTTGCATAAATTGATTCCTCATCCATAGGGAAAAAAGAAGCCCTCAGAAGATCCTAAATGATCCCAAATAAACTCAAAAAGCTTTGTTATAATAGAACAGCCCAATTGAACAATTCACGCCTTTTAAAATCACATCCCTAAAGGCAATTCACTTTTTTTATTACCTAAACGTTTTTTGTACGTTTCACACGCTCGATAACATTTTACTTCATTGAAAAGGAAGGGAAAAAACAGATAATAAAAGGAAAGTCCGAAAAAAATTGCTACGACAACTTAATCGCCGTTTAAAAGTCCCTTGAATGGACCTAGAGAGACAGCTACAGTAATAAAGTGATTTTTAAGCTACTATTCTTTCTTTATTCAGTTTTTTAATAGTATGCCGTACGTCTTTCTTTCTTGCTCGTCCTTTTTCCTTCCCCTTTTTTTTTCCTACCCGGGTAATTTATTCTTTAATAGGATCAGGGTTTCTTTATTATTTCAGTCTTTTTAATCTTTTTTTAATCGTGCTACTTTTTTTCCTTATAGGAAATTATTTATGCTGAGTAAAGAATCAAGAAACCAAAAGGTAAAGAAGATGGGGAAAAAAGTTGAGAATGATGGAAATTCATCCTTTGGGGATAATTTTCTTTTTTTCCCCCCATTTCTTCTTTTTTTTTAAACTTTTGTGTGTGCGTGTGTGAATAACATAATGTCTTTTGAGGAGGATAAAGGACCGTTTTGCTGTGATACTGTAAATTGTGTTTTGCGCGCAAAGGGGAATTTCTGCATATTTATTCCACTATTTTCAGGATACGTATAGACCTCTTTTAAAAATGCAAATTGAATATCTAAGGTGTGTGCCTAAAGCTACAGCATACTTAAGGGTGAATGCAGTTATCTTATTTTTTACTAGAGCTATATAATTAATTGCAAATGCGGTTATTTCCTCAAACTTTTGAATAACTTAACTTAGACACTATGTATATTAGTTTTAAACGTTTCGAAACTTAACTTGTTTACTTTAAAGCTCGTATAGCCTGATTAATAATATGAAACTAACAAGTAGTATCAATTTTGCACTGGTGAATTTAAAGTATCCTCCATTTTCATTCTTAATGAAGAATTTTGCTAGTCTGATAAAATTCCGTGATAATTTTATTATATAGAAATGAATCGTTAATTTTTATGCATAAAAGTGCATACAAAATATATAATTAAAATGCTCTTATTATTGCCGTAACAGTGAATGCGTTTAGTACGTAAAGGAGAACTGTATGAGTATTTATTCTTAAATTTTCCGGTTATGTTCGTTTCTCTTTTAGACACTTAAAAGCAATTTCTGCGTGTGCCTAAAAATTAAATGCCAAGTGCAACTAAACATGTTTTTTACTAAAATCATAAAATTAATTGCATGTGTCAGGACTTCTGAATAATTTAACTTAAACATTAAGGATATTAGTTTTAATGGAATTATTACTTTTTGAAAGTTTAAATACTTTTACTGTTTTTAATGGAAAGTTGATAGATAATAAACTACTAATACAGGCTGGTAATACTATAATAGCTCCTGCAAGTTACCAATAAGCTAGTAACCATGCCAAGTTGATTGACAATAAGCTACTAACTGATGCAAATGGTGGATACTATCTCAATCCATGTTGCAACAAGCTATTAACTCAATGTATGTATTTCGTCTAACTTTTGAATAATTTAACTTAAACATTAAGTATATTAATTTTAATAAAAATAAAATCCTTTTAAAAAGTGCATTTCAATGCCAAGTTGATTACAAAAAGCCACTAACTCAAACAAGATGAAAGCATAGAAGTATTGTTTTTGCACCCCTTAAACTGAGACAAAGTTAATCAATGCATTTCTCTATTGAAAAACTTGGTGTGGATTAATAGACTTACGTTATGCGTAAATATTCATAAGGCCGATAGTTAAAAAAAAAACCCGACACAGAATGTAAAAATGTAAAACCGTATCGAAAATGTTATTTACAAATGCCGGATATTTGCCCCCAAGTCATTAGTCCCCGTGCTCTACAATATTCAGACACGACGCCATTAAAACTTCAGAGTGCAAAGCACGCTTTCAAGTGTTTGGCTGTTATGTTGACGAAATTAACTTAACATGCGGTTCGGGATGTCAGCAACATCAATACGAAACAGGTGTGCCCGTAAGCAATCGTTTTCAGTCAATAGCCAATGAAGCAAGCAACAGCAGCTCTTTTTGGGGCGTCGGGAATAACAGAGATCCTCTAATTAAGTACCACCCAACTCTTACCTCTGGAAAATTGTAAAGCACTCTATCTTGAAAATCCTTTTGAGTTTCATAAGTATTATTAAGCTCGCCGTATGAAAATGCACTGGTTTTATAGGTATTTGTAGCGCTAGAGCACCCTTCTTCGCAAGAAAGTCGGCATTTGCATTGCCGAATATGCTGCAAGGTGTGGTGACCCACTGAAAAGAATTTTGCTATATCCTTCAACAGTAATCTGCATTTCAAAGCACCACGAAGAGGCCTGTTACGTTTCAACCCCGTATCGAAAGTTAACCTTTTAAACTTTATTGCAAGCTTAGTAGAATGAAAACAGCGATTATTTACTTTTCACTGGTTAATTTAAAGTGTTTCTTTTCAGAGGGAACAAAGAATTTTCCTTGACTGATGAAATTGTGTTATAATTTTATTAAGTATAAAGAAATGAATCGTCAAATCCTATGCTAAAAGAGTATAAGGTATACGTTACATACGTATTCTTCAATTTTATGATCAAGATACGATTAAAGTTTCTTAAATGTAGCCTTTTAGTGTAAATGCACTCATCTTTGCTGTCAGTATTACAAAGCAATAACAGTTTCATATAATATCATAAAGAAATTGATATTCATGATGAACCACGATGCAGCTTTTCTCTCTACCAGTGAATATACCTGTAATTTATAAGACCCTTGATAAAACTAAAATAATTGTTAATTTTTACCTCAAAGAACGAAATAAAATTAAATAATGTTGATAATCATACAGTATTTCGTAAACGTGTCACGCTCATGCATCACTTTTCATAAAGTTCAGAGAGGTTAGCATCTTCAAAATGATAAATTTCAAGAAACATATCAGCACATGTGGGGTCATATAAAGTTTCAACTGTGTATGTGCTATCACCTTCTTTCTGAAAGTCACCATATATGAACGGTCTTTTCTGCACCTTGATACCCAACTAAGAACGAAATTCTTTACTTCAACAGCAGATTCAAATATATAAACGTTCAATGAATAATTTTGCATCTAACCTATGTTTTCTCCAAAACTGTTGAACAACTTCGTACATAACATATACTCCCTCGTACCTTTAACAAATATCAGAGATTACATTATTCAATTTGAGAAACATTCAAGAAATACACCATATGTGTGATTATATCAAATTTCAATGGATGTATTAATCCTCTTCATTCTAAACGTAAACATTTGGGAAAGTTGTTTATGCCTCTTGAAACCCAACCAAAGGCAAAGCTCTTCATTGTAATCACCGATTCATATGTGTGAAATGTTCAGTAAATGATTTCGTATTAAAAACGTTGTAAAGAATTTTGACTTGGTTGGGTTTCAAAAGTGAGTAAAAATTAAACATCCACATATGTGTGGGTATTTGCTTTAGTCCAGGAATGGCTTGCTGAAAGTAATTTCACGATCAGGGAAAACTATACGTACTAATCAATGTACTCGCCGTTTATAAAATACTTGATAAAACAGAGAAAAATGCTTCGTTTAAGATCGTAACCTTGAAAAGCTTAATGCGATTTGGAGAAAAGTTCTAGTTATAAAGTATGACTTGTAATGTGATTGTATAACACTTTTTACAAAGTTTAGAGGTTAGACTATTCAATTTGACGACATATTAAGAACTAAACAAGCAAATATATTATCCTGTCAAGTTTCAACTAATTTATTTATCCTCTTCATTAGAAATGTCCTAAATGGGACATTTGGAATTGCTTCCTAAGATCTAACTAAAGGCAAAATTATTAATTTCATTTACAGATTCACATATGCAGATGTTTAATGAATGATGTCAGTATGATATATGTTTAAATAACTTTACCTTGGTTGGATTTCAAGAGTCAAAAACAAACATCCACGTATGTGGAAGTTTGATTTTGTCTGGGGATTAAGAGGTTAGCTTGTCTATCCTCGGCTGTGTTACTGAAAGTTACTTCACAACCATTGAAAACGCTTTTCTTACTAATTAAGAAATCGTTGTTCATAACGTACTTGATAAAAGTAAGAAATCACATTCAAAGTTTATTATTGCCTTAAAAGTGCGTAATGAAATGTATAAATGCAAACAGTTTAGTATTTCATAAACTTGTAACAAGATTGAATATCACTTTTATCAAAACTCAGAGGTTAGACTCTTAAATTTGAAAAAATTTTAAGAATCACACCATCATATAAATGATCATGTGAAGTTTCAACTGATGTATCTATCTTCTTCATTCTGAATGTACACAACTGGAATGATTGCCTATGCCTCTTGAAACACAATTAGAGGCAAAATTTCTCATTGTAATCCCATGATTCAGGTATGTAAATATTAAATGAATGACATTAGGACGTAAGCTGTAAAGAATTTTGCCTTGGGTGTCAAGAGTCAAAATCAAACATTCACATAAGTGGACCTCAGGGACAAAGAGTTCGATTGTCTACTCACTGCTGTGTTTCTGAAATATTTGCTTTAATGAAATGTGGTTGAATTTTATGTATTACGTTCATGAAATTCAACTACATTTTAACATTAAAGATGTTTTAGCTTAGTTTGCAGGTTTTAAATGTATTTAAATCCTTAATTATGTTACAGTCATTCTCATTTTCCAATATAATAGTTTTTCTCTTATTATTTTATTAATAATATCAAAATGAGGCTTCATTTCTCCTAGTGTGACTTTAATTAAATTTGTATTCAAGTTCATGTATCAGAAGGTATTCTGTGTTAGTGAGTTATTCGGGTATAACTTGTTTTCTTTCTATTGCACACATAAAATAGCACGTTATTGGATGACACAGTACAGAAGGTGGTTTGTAGGTGTCGTATCAAAATTGCTTTGTTTTTCTCCTCATAATTTTATCATTTCCTTCTTATACTTTTTCAAAAACATCTGTGTTCACTTCACAATAGGACCGAGGTAGCCAAGTCCTAAGAGAAACAGATTAGTAACAGTAGTAGAGAGTTGCAAGATCGAAACTAGATCCAGCCAAAACCGTCGTGCACATGTGGGTAAACTTGTCGTGGCCTCAAATGTCCTCACGTTGACGTGGTGTGGGAGTTGGAGAAGGTATTGCCAGCCCATCTGACAATGGTTCAAAATTATGAGGCGTTGTATTTTAATCCTTTCCTTCGGGATTGATTCTGGACTGTCAGGAATAGCCCGTTGTGTGCCACCAGTGCGAGGTTAACTGTCTTCATATCTACCTTAATTATTGACATTTTCAATACTGGTAAATAAATGAAGATCTCAGTTCCGGTTTTTAGTTTTATTTCATTCCGTAATAGGAGGCTCGGGGACTTAATATGAAAATTGTAAAACTAATATACTACAGACTAGTTTTGTACTACAACATTGGGTGAAAAATGAATTTCAAATGTATCAGGGCATAATGTAAAATAATATGAAGGTATATCGCCTACTGTACTCTGCGGTATCATCATAATATTTTTTATGGCGGCATGCAGTATAAAGGCTGATGAATTCATTTAAAAACAAGTACATCTCATGTTCTAGTACTACTTTTTACAAACCCCAGAACCGAGAAAAATGATATTAAAAAGAAATGATACTTTTTGCATGATATTTGGAGAAAGACTTGATGAAAGTTCGTAAAAACTATTTTTGTATAGGTTAAACCGAAGTTCGTTAAAATGGACGTCGACTGTGTATCAATCTTATTTGTATATAAAATACAGTTTACATGTAACCTTTAGAATTTTGGGCATACGTTTTGCTGTACATGTATCGAAAAGCGTATTTCAGGAATGTAAAAAATGTATTTTAACGTTGTCAGTGTGTGAAATTTCGTCGATATATATTATCATTTTTAGCTACCTATGCAGTCTTGAAGTTTTAGTTTTCGAGATACAGTTCTGAAAGCATTATGGGGAATTCTCATTTTTAGATTGTTCCTAATGGCATACGTAAAAAACGTCGGGTTGAAGTGATTAAAATAAAGAATATATAAATTCTTACATCAGAATCCTTATTATTCACTAAGTTACAAGGCCCCTAATTCGACGATATTTGTTTATTGTCTAATGGCAACAATGGATATAAACAACATGAAATTGACTGTTACTACATTCATTCGCACCAATTTTGCCGCTCAGTTCAGATATACTTAATTTTAGTTATGGAGCTGCATACTATAGCTGAAACTTAGCTCGCTACTCAAACGAAAGTCTTCAGCAGTCTGTTTACTGAAAGTAACGAGGAATCTGGAAAATAGATATCAACGTAGAAAAGAAAATATGAGTAGAAATAGGCTTAGAATCGAAAAATGCCGAATCGCTTTTGAAGCAGGCATGGGATGAAACTGTAGAAAGCGCTCAGACTCTAATGGTAACATGAATGACAAACACTTTTTGCCATGCATTTTATTAGAAATAAGAATTAACATCAGTAAAGGTGAACGAAATAACGTTAAATGTTTTGGAGGATTTTTATTTCATTTAGATATAAGAAATACATTCATGTGTGATACCATTTATGGAATGCTATATGCATTGTAAATGGATGGAAAAAAGATATGAAAGTTGAGTAAAAATACGTTGGCATCTGTGATAATATTTGAACAATTAAAAAGTTTAGCTAGAATGTTATGGTCGGGTCTACTAGTAAAAAACAGATGTAGTGAAAATATAGCTATTTAAATTAATATACCTGAAACTTTTTTCAGAAATCAAAAGAACCCAAAGAGAACTTAACATTTTAATTCTGAAAACATTTTAGATCATGTGTTATATCAATCGCTTTGCCTAAAATTCAAGTTTACTTTTTCTGGAAATCTCTCAACTGTACCATTATCTTCTGATCTATTATAAATGCTTGTTGGATAAAAATGGGTTATACAAGTAGCAAATGTACGAACGAATTATCTTCACAATTGCAATAAGTTAGTGTATCAAATACATTTTCCAAAAATTGTATTTCAAAACATTTCATCCAGGCACAAAATTACAAATGTAACCCATATTTAATTTATGGATAGATCTTAAGTTATTTATCTCTGATTTGAAGTGTCATTGTAACCCATTACAAAATAATAATGCATACAACCAAAGTTGCAAATTAAAAATGTCTCAAAATAGAAAATAAGAAAAAATTTACTGTTTTTTATTGAATATGAATATTTTTTATTAACAGTAAATTACCTTCTCAGTAGTAATTATGATAATAGAACTTCATTATAAGAATTACATAGATCATAATATAACTTAAAATTTTCCTGAAAAGAACCTTTAAAATTTTAGAAATTAAAAATTAGATTGAAAAGGCAAAATATGAAAGAAAGTGGATTTATCTCTATATATAATTGTCTTACGTGGCACACAAAAAAGATGTTTTTTTGTTAACGCGTTTTGGCAACACTGTACGATTGTTTGTTTACCACAAAGCTTCGCGCTTCAATTGAATTTATAGCGTTATCGGATGAAATTTTATTGAAAAAAATTATTAGGTCGAGCTGTTGCAGCTTATAATGGAAATCAAAGAAAGCGGACAAGCCAAGCCAATAAAAGCTTAGTTGTGCAAGCTTAGTTAAACGCAAGAAAGATGATGCAGAACTGAAAGCAATCATAGAAAACGTGCATGCTTGAGTAAATGTGCTCTCATTTCGTTTGAAGAATATGAAGACAGTAGATATAATATAATCTATATTGAAGAATACAATATAGGTTCGATAACGGCAGTTTTTATTTTTTGTGTGGCGCACTTTGGGAAAGAGATAAAAATACTTCCGGTAGATTTACAAAAAGTAACTGCACTACAACTTTCGACAACAAACCACATGAAAAAGTATATGGGTGGCTGAAGTGGCGAAGGAATTTACACACAAACAACATAATGGGTATTCGATTTCCAAAGCATTGCTCACATTTCCAGTCAAAATTTGAATTTTGGCGAGCGTTATCGAACAGGGGGCGTGCCCTCTGGTATGATCTAAATCATATTATAAAACTAAAAGCGTAAACTACTTTGGATTTCACTTGGATATTTTAGTCGTTTTTTCGAGTGTATTCTAGTTTCCATTTCAATGACAGCTTATTAAGTTCAAGAAGAGATCAAAATTAAGAAAAGACTTTAATTTTTCCAAAATTAGGTATAGCTTATGATTATAAACTTCAAATATAGAATCAGATCTAAAACTTAAAAACATACTTCAAAAGACATTTATGTTAGTTATTGCAGTTTTTCACCAATTCCTTTTTGTGTATGTGTTTCATAGTTATTACATATTAAGTAAGTATAAGTTTTAGGATAAAGTTATAATTTTTAAACAAACAAAAGTTAATAATATTAACTTTTAAAATATTGCATCTAAATTTTCCTAAAGCAAAATTTTACTAAGCGGCATTTTCCTGGTTTCATGCTGGTTTACTGGTATTTACAGTTACAATATCATGAAAATGAGTAATAAGGAAAAAACTTTTATTTGTATAAATCTCAGCAGAATGGTATCTTTTTATTATGTATCAAAATTAAATCATTAATTGAATAACCATTGACAATTTTTAAATTACGAATCTTCATTTTGTTCTCTCTTATGGATAATACCAGAACTAGAACACTAGTTGTGACGAGAGACAAGTATATCAGATCACTATGGTAATTTGGAAATATTAATAAGCTTTGAATAAAAACTCAAATTTTAAAAATTGAACAATAAACTCACAAAACATCTTCAAACGGTTGTAGACGGCAAGTATGGACATAGTAATTTAGAATCCTTTTACAATGGGGTATATTTCAGGACATAGTTAAAATTCAAGGAGCTTGTGCGGACTTCAAACGTAAATCTTGAAAAGTCAGTTGGTTTCTTGAAGGTTTCCCGCATTCATGAATGCCTGCAGACTACATCTTAAAAACTGGAAGTTAGAAGCTACGTCCTTTTAGCTATAGCCTTGTAAAGCGGACCTATGTGCTATGAAATCCTAAACTAACGATCAAGACAGCTGCATTGCGGCTTCAGATTTATGGTTCAAATATTCAAGACAATATTAGTACCTAAAGACGTTAACTAAGGTGGCTAAGGTATTTAAGGATTTCTTACGTCTACGAGTCCCCAACACTTACTAAAATAATAAAAGTAGAAAAACTTTTAGCCGCAGTTTTCGATCTATCGTGCTTTACATATTCCATTCCATAAATCTTTGGAAAATACTGAGCACACGTTTATTAACGGTTTATTTGAAGGTGCGTCGATGTAAAAATATAAGAACTAGCAAATATTAAGTTTATTTCATTGTTGTTCGAAGTAATGCATTTACAATAGATAAGTAGTAATAAATATTACGTTTACAGCACAATATGTCTTATAATTATTGGAAAATGCCTTGTAGTTTGTTGGTTGGAGAAGATAACAGAGTTATATGTTTAGAGCCAGAGAGAAGGCTTTAAAATAAAGGTGATAAACATATATTTAAATGATCAAGATAACCTTAGTAACATTGTTCCTATAGCTACATAAGATTTACGAAATGTGACACAGTTGTATGTATTTGATTATTAATGATTTTTACTTAGTATCAATTTTTTTAATTGTCTGGCCAACGACCTCATAGGCCTTTGGCAATACAAGGGGCAAACTGATGTGTATGTGTGAATGAACACCTAATTAGTAAGCTGTCGTAACTCTTAACGGAGCAATCATCACTCTGGACTTATTGGGAGGGTATAAATGAATGCTATGATCACTGCACCACTTAGGAGAAAAAATTCGTAATATGTCTTAACATTCTACAATCTATTGCTATCGGTCTTAAAGGGGTCCGGGACACAAAAATCGTCAAATTTTCGAAATTTTTTTTATTATTTTAAGAAATTATCTGTGTTTTTCTGCTTAAAATGACGTCTAAATCATGTTTCTATCTTAATTAGAACTAGAGATATAATAATTTTTGTGGTGCGTTGTTTTGAAAATCTAACACTCTTGACAGTTGTTGTCATAGCAACAACATCTGTACTTAAAACTTTAAATGCGTTTTTCTCCATGATGCATTTTTTCAAGATTTCCTGTATTCAAATTGCTATAAGTCGAAAACCGATAAAGTTTAAGGGTTGAAATTTGGAATATATCTTTTTCAAACATTATACTTTAATTTCGATTCAGCAAATTTAAAACAAATATTTACTTTTAAAAATATGACTTTTTAAAAAAAAGTACCTTAAAATTTTCAAATATTTTCATTCAAATATTTTTCATTTTTTATTAAATTAATATTTTTTAAATTCCTGAATCAAAATTAAAGTTAATAAATTTGTGAATAATTTAATGCAAGAATTTTGAAAATGGATCAAGAATGTTTTGAACCTTAGCAATTTAAAATGACCTCTTTTTTTTCAAAAAATTTTAATTTAAAATTTTTAAAGAACTTTTGGAAAACTTTTGTGTTGTGATTTTGCTTATTAGTTAGATGGGTAATCAGTACAAAAAAATTCAAAATTCAAAATTAATTAATAAAAATTTTTTCAATGTGTCCCGGACTCCCTTAAGGTGGTCAAAATTCACAAGGCGAAAATCCAATCGCCACTCTTCTGCAATCTGTCATAACTAAAAAATAAATTACTAATTTTGTTCGTAGAAAGACCGGTATTGCATGCTTTTGTATGGTGCGAAACTGTCACAAATACCCTCTACTAGAAACCCAACTGACTTTCGATTGGATTGTCAGTTTTGCACATGCAGAAGCATGTAGATATTTACATTCTTTCTACTATTTTACATTATTTCTACTACTTTCATGAAACTAGAAATTCGTTTTCAGTTATGGTCCCGGGTGCAGAGAGTGCTTAAAACTGCTATGTACGTCGCAGAACAAAGGTTTTTCCAGAACAATTTTTCCTTAATTTTATCAAAATTTTAGCAGATTTTTTTCAATTATAAGTTACGTTGTTCTGCGGAGTAAAGCGCCTATTTTGTTCTTTTCTAGCTATGAAACAACCTCCGTACACCTCCCAACTTACCACAAACCCATTTATAAATTACACATCTTCTATGTCAATGACAAAGTATTTAACTTCAAAAGTTATCGACAGAATTGCAAATTCTGAAAGTCTGCCTTGGTTTTAAATTAAGTTAAATAATTTGATGTTTTATTAAAAATATGTAATACATATTTAGTCGATAATTGTGTTTTACGACTGTTATTAATTTTACTCAGTTTTCAAAATTCGGACAAAATGCCTGCAGAACAATTGCAGTTGCTTGGAGTTGTGATGCAGAACACTGAATATAATTCTGCACCTGAGGTTATGGTGTCATTACAGCCAGGCTTTGTCAAGATTTTCACCTCATATTAGTGCATACATATATGCTAATGTTCTTGAACATGCAAAAGAGATGGGCACATGGACTCATGCGCCTGGTTTTTTCCCTTTGGGTCAAAAATGCCCTTTTGAAGGAATGCGTGGAATTCAAAATATGACAAGAATCTACATAACATTCACATATTCAAAAGCTTATTCAAAAGAGAGTTTTTTGTTGTTGAAAACTGGTATCTTTGATAGCATAAACTGATCTGCAATGTTTTGATATATTTAGCTTTTAATAAGTATCGTACATATAATTAAATAGATGTATATAAACATATATTTACTGGGACAATGATTTAGAATTATTAAAATATTAATTATAATTGATTGTATGCATTGAGTGAGAGCACAAAATGTCTCTAGAATCATTTTCATGCTTCAAAAAGAAACTGTGCTCTTTATATAATTCCTTCCAATGCCCCCTCTCCATGGTACTGGTAAATTTTATAGAAATGTAATTTATCTTTTCCACAAATTAAAATGTAAATATGACCTCAGAAAGTAAGTTTTTTGGAGAAATATTGCATCCAAGAGAATAAGTATGCGAAATAAAGAAAGTTTACAATCAACGATAATTTTATTTTCTGTTGTATCCAAAATTATTTTACATTCATATTTTTGTTCCTAAAAGGAAATAAAAACTCTTTCATACCAAAGAGGAAGAAGCTAAGAGCAATATTCCTTCTGTATTTGATTAGATGGTAGAATTACAAAGTTAAAAAATTGAATTTTATATAATAAGCTAACCCGTGTTATTTTAACAACTAAACCCAGAAAAAAATTGCCTTAATATCCTTATACTTTAGGGATGGGGAATGCATGAGGCAATAAAGAAATGTAAACAACAAACACAAAAATAATTAATAATTTATCCTTGGAATGAAAATTTTATGTGTTCTTTTTTATGGGACAACCTTCTGGGAAATAAAATGTAAGGACTTAGCGCTTGCACTTCACTTCAAAAACGCGATTTCACCAAGTATGGTAAGGAAAAAACTTCTCTAGACGTGCGCGACAACAAACATTCGAAAATTCTTTAGTCGCTGCAGAACCTATTTATTCATTCGAAATTTTTTCGTTGCGAAACCCTTCGCTTTCGCCGGTGCCCAGAGGATTATCTTCTTTAACTGATACGCATATATAGTCTATTAGGCCGAGTGTTTTATGTCACATAACATAACAAAGTTTACGCTAAGCGTCCGTTTTTCAAAAACTTGTCCTGAATAGATAATGGGGTAAGTTCTTTCAAAAAATGCAAAAAGCGATTATATCTCTCCGTTAAAAAACACGCAAAAATGTGGAAACAGGTATGGATTATATTCTAATGCTGGGGGCTTTGTTCTGTTCCTAATTCTCTAAAGGGATTCTCTATCGCCGAGTTATAATATCTAGGTTATTACAAGCAGTTAAATTCTATTTTGTTTTTACAGAAAGCTCGTATTATTTCCTGTTACCTTCAACTTTAAAATCTATATTCCTTGCTTGGCGATACATCGCCAATTAAGGATTTTGCTTGTTTGAACGAAACATTCTGTATAAAAATAAACGGTTTCTTTTCATGAGTTCAAGTCTTTTCTCTTTAGAATGCCACAAGAACTTTTAACCGTAATTATCCTTTTATTTTATTTGTGTTTCCTTACCGAACTTATTTTTTAATCTTATTCAAGCTACCTGGAAAAAGAAGGAAGTTTTAATTTTCCATAGAGTCTATTAAGAAAAGTGCAAAGTTTATCATTTTGAAAACATAAAGTATTATAATGATTTACTAAGAGAAACTGTGCATTAAAAATTACTGAAATATTAAAATTTTTCATGTACTTGGCTTAGTCCCACAAACTGCATAGAACTTTTTGAATAGTAAAAACCGTTGATCTCTCATTGAATTGTCAAGCATACTTCCATTGAATTGTCAAGCATACTTCCATTGAACTTCAATGCTGAGAGAGGTTTAACCTCTTTGAGAAAGCAAATTTAAAGTAGCATATCGACTTATTAACATTTGAATAAACTATGTGATTAAATTTCCTTTTCTTAATTCACATTTTAATTCAACTTACCGTCCTAATTATTTCAGATTTCATACATTATCAATCCATTGTTTTTTGCGTGAAGTTTTTTTTTTAAATTCCAGTATAAGAAATATACTTAAATTTTTTTTAATATTTTGGATTTCCTCATTTCCTCAGACCTATTAAAATTTTCTGTAATTAAGAAACAGCTATTCTAAGATCTGAATAACTCTACTTCTTGAGATATATACATCAAGAAGTAAAGTTACTCAGATCTTCGAATAGCTGTTTCTTAATTACAGCAAATTTTAATAAGCAAATTTTATACATATATAAAGGGGGCCAGGACATTAAGTGCAATTCATCAGTATGCTCCTCGAACCACTCTAACACAATCCGAGCCTTGTGACATGGGGAGTTGTCCTGCTGGAAGATTCAATTTCCAGTTGGGAAGACAGACGCCATGCAAAGGTGCTACTGATCCGCAATGATGCTCAGATAGTTCGCAGCGTTCATGGTCTGTTCTACCACAACTATGGTTCCCATGGTTCCAGGGGCGGGTCTATAATAACTATGGGTCCCAAAGTCGCCCATGAGAACGTCCCCCAAAGCACAATACTGCCACCATCAGCCTGTGTATGACCTGTTGTACCAGAGGGGAGCAACTATTCGCCTGGCAGACGGCGTACCGTGACATGACCATCGACGTGATGAATGAGAAATCGGGATTCATCTGACCAGGCAACTCTTTTCCACTCATCCATGGTCCAGTCTCAATGTTCCCGAGCCCACTGTAGGCGTAGTTGACGATGACGCTTGGTCAACAGAGGCACACGAGTGGGACGTCTGCTGCACAGTCCCATATCCAACTGTGTCCGATGAACTGTGTGTTCCGAAACACTTGCGCTTGGACCTGCATTGTATTGGGCTGTCATCTGAGCCACTGTCTCCCACCGATTTTTCGGGACAGTCTCCGACGTCCTTTTTCTTTGATGACGAGTGGAGGACCAACTACTAGGCGTCTACTGTTGGTGTCACCATTATTTATCCGCTTTGCATATATACTAACGACGGCAGATCATGAACAACCTACCAGTCGTGCAGTTTCGGTGATACTCGTTCCGAGTCTTCGGGTCATTACGATCTGACCATTATCAAATTCGTTTAAATCAGCAGCCTTTCCCATCACTGGCAAAAGTAAGTGCAGGAATGATTACTTACCTTCTCCAGCTGCAATTAAATACTATTCGCACTCAATTGCGTTCCCTCCACGTCATCCAGTCGAGTTCATTGAAAGATGTTTTGCCTCGTCAGTGTATATATATATATATAATTGAATAATTCCACTCCAAATTTGGTCAATGACTTTCTTTTGTCCTTAAGAAAAGTCACTGGTTTTTAAACCTTTATGTGAACTTACATTTTACATTATTATTTATTAAACAATTATTTCACATCAATCGGTTTTGTTCACACGTATCTACAAATAAACACATCCACCAATGGATCTACCATCCATTGAACATTCTCTTTCCAATTCAAAAAAAATTGTTGTTTTTCTCATTTTTGTAGCGGGTTTTGAAGAGTTTTCAACAAAACGCCGATTGGATTGGATTTTTAGCACAGGTGCCAAAAATCAACTCTATATTTTAGACCTATAGGAAAATTGCCGAATGTGTGTACGTTCATGGGACCGAATATGCGTGCAAGAAAGAAGCTGAAGTTAAACTTCTACAACCTAAAGATGCATAGATAGGTTTCAGCTACAAAGAGAGCGATTCTGTTTCAAGAAAATTTAAAAGTTCGGATGTTAAAATTTTTTACCTGGGTCTCTGTGACGTTTAGCAACTTGGCCATTTCAGCTCTTTCGCTGGAAGAAAGATACTTCTTAATCTCGAACTGCTTTTCCAGTTCGAATATCTGTCTTCCTGTAAAAGTGGTTCGAGCTTTTTTTTTCTTGTTCTTCTCGCTTTCGGGGTCACTGTTGCTGTCCTGTTGTTGCTGCGGCTGTGGCTGCGGGGGCTGCGGCTGTGGGCCCGCCGCTGCCGGGTTAGGAGCCTGCGTGCCCGTGCCCAGGACTTCCGCCTTCTTGTCTTTTTTCCTCTTGCTGCTGCTTTTGGGCGCTTTCACTAAAACACAAAAGGAATATCGATTTAATATATGGAATATCGATGAGTAATAGCTGCAGGATAATTTGTTAAGCATTTAAATAGTCAGCTTCTAACTCAAGCCTTTGTGTTTTTAAGGAATCTGAATTCGTAGTTGAATGGGGTTAGTTTAAGTAAATTCATATCTGTTTCCGACTGTAGTATTACATACCTTTACATTTATAAAACATATTTTGTTTTGTCTCTTTGATAATCAGAAGTAAAACGATTTAGTTCATGAGGTATGGTTTGATTGTTCAGCATAAGGTTATTTTTTGCTACAAGAAGGTTAGTTGTTCTAAGAAGATTATATTGGTTTGATAGTTTTCAATCTATCGTAGTAAGAGTTGCATGATAATTCGTTAAAAATTAAAATATCCAGTTACTAACTCGAGTTTGTGTTTTTAAGGAATCCGAATTCATAGCTGAATGGTCAATTTTGCTAAAATCATCTTTATTGTGATAATATCAGATAGAGGATACGTTTTGTTATTATAAAACAGGCTTTGTGTTTCGTCTTTACCATAGTTAGAAGCGAAAAGGATTTTGTTTGTGTGGTTTGGTTTGATTAGTGTTTATAGGGTGATTTTTTGCTTCACGAAGGCTACTTAGACCGGGATCTCCGGCTTTGTTATTGTGAAAACATTGGCCTAGGAAGATTCTTGAAGAATATATTGATTTGATAGCTATTAATCGATATATATATTTGATAATTCGCTTAAAAAACTTCAAAGTACTGATTAACAAATATAAAATGTAAATATTTTGATAATAAGCATCACATAACCTTAAGGATAAGTATTTGTTAAAGTCTTTATCAATTTATTTTTACAAGAAAAATGCTTTTAGAAAGGAGGCATTAATAAGCTCTACTCTCATAGTCTCATCCTGATTATTCTAGACGGATTTAGAAAGGTAAGTGAAGATTGGAAAATAAGTAACCTTAACTTTATAATGGACCAATCCTTGATTGCCTCAAAAATTAGTTATTCTATGATATGACAGCAAAGAGACGTAAGGGCGTGAGCACTTGAGCAAGGATTATTTGTTCTTCAAGTGTGTGGATTCTTTGGGTTCCATGAAGCCTAGTTTTCTTCTGATGATTTTATCTAAGATATTTGGAAGTAAACTCATATATACAGAATTTTGATTTAAACAAGAAATAAATCAGTTTTTAAGAACATTTTTCACTCCTACGTCATATTTTTACGGTTCATCAAATAAAAAATCGCATAAAAAAACTCAAACCATAACTGCATGATAAAAATATCTATTTACTTGCAGAGAAGAATAAACAAACAAAAGCTTCCATTTTTAATTAAGATAGATATAAAGGTATTTATCACATTAAATGAAAGGTATTATGCCAAAAAAGGTCAAAACACTCTTAATTAAGTTTATTGAGGAAGATAATTATAGCGCGTGCTTTTTTATGCTGCTAATCTTAATTCTTTTTCTTGCTTTCTTTTTTGAACTAAGTGCATAAGATTATCAGTTCAACGAAAATTGCTTTGGCTTCTTATCGCAATTAAATATTTCTACAGTTTCGATTAAATGTCATTACATAGAATTATAGGGAGACATTGAAAAGAACGCGTTGCTTCACTTTAATTATTTGCTCTAGAATCAACAGGAAAACTATCGCGATTAAAAAAACTTATTTCGTTGGTTGCATCTGTTATTTTTTCAACGATTCGATTAATTTTGCTTACGGAGAAACTATTTTTGAAAATTACATTGGCAACCCTTTTTTAGCGATAGCTAAAAAAAAATTCATGAAATGATTACCGTAACTTAGTTTTAAAGGATCATCTTTTTCATGTAAATAAGACAAATAATTACGTAAAAAGGATTGAGCAAATGGGGGATTTGTAAAAAAACATGGAAAGAATGTAATGGCTACACAAAATAATACTGACAACGGAAAAACATTGCAAGTTAAAGTAAATTGGTCAATAAACATCAACGCAATAGATGTTTATTATCAATCTTCATTGTTATTAAAATAAAATTGCTGATAAACGTTATGCAATGAAAATAATTACACTCACACACACTTGTTTCAATAATTATAACAAATAGAGATACAATTAATACATTATGTGTGTGTGTGTATTCTTGAGTTTCATATTTACCTGTTATTTTAACCTCCTGTAAGATTCCCGAAAAGTGCAGTAATGTTTTTGCTCCACAGCACACATAATGACAAAATAACCACATCGAAATTGTCTGAAAGCATTTTATTCTTTGTACTGTTCACGAATATCAAAACGTGTTAGAAATGATGCAGGGAAATACAGGTTGTTTGCAGAACGGATATATGCGTGCGAATGTATCAGGTCAAACCTGTTAATTACCTTGAAATGTAAAAAGCATCACACAGTTAACACAATAAATTAACTTTAATCGATATCTACAGTTCTTTCATGTTTTTATATGAAATGATAGAATAAGTATTCCACGTTTATTTAGGTACATTGGAAAGTGTGTTAATTTCCAAATTTTCGCACCCTATTGAATTCAAATACTGTAGAAAGTAATCACTTCTAAAACAGATTTTCACATAATCCATAGGTCAATCGAATATTTTGTATTTATAGTTTTAGACATATGTTTGTACTCGTATGTAGTTTTTTGTTACAAAGGCACTTAGATAAATACATCTATTAATACTCACGTGCCACATGTGACACAACTAGTAGAGTTAGCAACTACTAGTTAGCAACTAGATTTAGCAACTAGACTAGCAACTACTAATGTTCTGTTTATAATCGTTCTTTTTAATGCACCTGGTTGAGCCGAGAGTTTGAAGGTTAACTATAAGTTAACTGTAGAAAACAGCTGGGCTCACAGCCGCATGAGAATCTCAACAAAGTAAAGATCTTAATGGCCTTAAAGTATATTTGGAATGCTGTCTAACTTAATTATTGTTATCTGGTTTCTGGGCATCAACAATCGTCTTCTTTTGATACCAGAATTTGGCTATTCTAAACACGCTACAAACATATTGTGGCTGGCTGAGTTATATGGCCTCAAACTGTGTCAAACACTGACAGACAACGATAAATAATGGACACACACACAAAGAAAGTCTTATAGGAAGATAGAAATTTCTACAGAGAAAGTTACAGGAATGGCTGTGGAGTAATTATTATTTTCATAAAACTAATTTTTTATTTGAATAACTGTCTTTCATACTGGTTGCGCCACCCAAAGTACTCTTCGTGGGCCCATTGATACGTGTACCTCGGATTTGTTATCCTTATCCTAGTCTATGCCGTTTTCAAAACGGCACTTTAGAATTTGTTTTTGGATATCAATTCTGAGAACAGAAATCTCCGAACAAATAAATTAAGACCTGAAAAACGAACAGCAAAACATCTGCGGAGTTAAAAAGAAAGACCACTACTCATTGTCAGTCTCGTTACCTAGGTTAACCTTTTTTTTAATTTCCCGCTCGTGCCACTAATGTACGAAACTACTGATATCCCATTCATCCTAAGCCCTGACAGTCCACTCTTTGATGAGGTTTGGTAACGAGTGACTAATAGGATAATTTCCTCGATTTTCAAATCATCTGAGCCCTAACCCAGCTGATGCAGCTTTTTTATACCATTATCAATACGTATCTGTCTATTCGTTTCCTCAATATTTACTTCAATAACCGCATATTAAGGAAAGAAACAACCTCTTTTCGATTATCTATATACTCAAGATCGATCTAGTAACGAGAATGAACTATTTTTGTTTGATATTCCACGCAAAAGCCTTTTCCAAACGACCCTAAATTTTCTCGTTAAATGTGAAATTAGGGAATCTAAATACCCTGATAAACAAAGTTGTGCCTGGGAAACTAGCAATAGCATTATAGCTACTATTCTGCCGAAATGAACAGAAAGACCACCGTTCCTTTTCAACCTCTAAAATTACGCGTTTTTGTAACTTTCTCTTTGTTTCTTCTAAAGGAAAGAACCGCTGAAATCCCATTCATCCATAACCCAGTAAAACATGATGTTTAGGAAAGAACCATCTCTTTTCGGTTATCAATGTTCTTAAGCTCGATATAATAACGAGGTTGAATTACCCTTGTCTGATATATTCCACGCTATAGCATTTTCCACAAACGGCTCTTTAAATGCTCGTGTTAAATATCTATTCCGGGAGTCCCTAAATCCCTTGACGAATAAAGAGACGCCAGCTCATTCCTGGAAAACAAGCAATGAAATGATCGTGGCTGTTGTGCACAGATGAAAACAAAGACCACCGCTCATTGTCAGCCTCGGTGTTTACCCTTTTCTTTAAATAAATGCTTCTAAAATACCCCCTCGTTCCGGGGGAAAGTTCTGCCTCAAATTAAGCGTTCTCCAGATGAACAAACAAGCAACTGCAAAACTGATGACTCTTTTAAGTGAACTCTTTAAAGTCCTCAGATTCGCTCCGTGACAGTTAAGTAAGACGGAGCACAGAGGAAGGGAAGAGCACGAGACAAGACGAAGAGAGCACGAAAACGCTGCCAGAACACCCTTTCTTGATTAATGATCCCGGAGAACCCAATGTCGGAAATATATAAAGCACTAAGTGGTACGGGTTTCTATTTTCGATTCCCTTTTCAACAGCTGTTGGTTTGGGGCTGAATAATTGTCGTTCCAAGGATACTTTAGCTCAGTTGACGTCCGTGCTTTTTCACCGCTTAATTGAGTAACGGCTAGCGACAATTGCGAGAGATGGCTTTTTGTGTTTTGGAAATAGGCGCAAAACGAGCAGAGGTAACGGAATTTTAAATCCACTGTAGGTTAACGAACTTTCCTCGGATTTAATTATTGACTTCCTTTGTGATCTTAAGTGCTAAAGAGATGATGGTGGATTTACCAAGTTACCGCAGAGACTGTTGTAACCGAAAAGTTGTGTTTAAAGAAACTGTAGAGGTGACAGAGGAAGGAAATTTTTTATTAAAATAGAATTTATTAATCAACAAAGAAAGCAAAATAAAGGCTTAACAAAATGATGAACATTTGATTAATGATTTTAATGTTGGAAATATGTAAAGCACTAAGTGGTACGGGTTTCTATTTTCGATTCCCTTTTCAACAGCTGTTGGTTTGGGGCTGAATAATTGTCGTTCCAAGGATACTTTAGCTCAGTTGACGTCCGTGCTTTTTCACCGCTTAATTGAGTAACGGCTAGCGACAATTGCGAGAGATGGCTTTTTGTGTTTTGGAAATAGGCGCAAAACGAGCAGAGGTAACGGAATTTTAAATCCACTGTAGGTTAACGAACTTTCCTCGGATTTAATTATTGACTTCCTTTGTGATCTTAAGTGCTAAAGAGATGATGGTGGATTTACCAAGTTACCGCGGAGACTGTTGTAACCGAAAAGTTGTGTTTAAAGAAACTGTAGAGGTGACAGAGGAAGGAAATTTTTTATTAAAATAGAATTTATTAATCAACAAAGAAAGCAAAATAAAGGCTTAACAAAATGATGAACATTTGATTAATGATTTTAATGTTGGAAATATGTAAAGCACTAAGTGGTACGGGTTTCTATTTTCGATTCCCTTTTCAACAGCTGTTGGTTTGGGGCTGAATAATTGTCGTTCCAAGGATACTTTAGCTCAGTTGACGTCCGTGCTTTTTCACCGCTTAATTGAGTAACGGCTAGCGACAATTGCGAGAGATGGCTTTTTGTGTTTTGGAAATAGGCGCAAAACGAGCAGAGGTAACGGAATTTTAAATCCACTGTAGGTTAACAAACTTTCTTCGGATTTAATTATTGACTTCCTTTGTGATCTTAAGTGCTAAAGAGAGGATGGTGGATTTACCAAGTTACCGCGGAGACTGTTGTAACCGAAAAGTTGTGTTTAAAGAAACTGTAGAGGTGACAGAGGAAGGAAAATTTTTATTAAAATAGAATTTATTAATCAACAAAGAAAGCAAAATAAAGGCTTAACAAAATGATGAACATTTGATTAATGATTTCAATGTTGGAAATTGTAAAGCAGTGGTATGGGTCTCAAATTTTGATTCCTTTTTCAGATGTTGGTTTGGGACTTAGACCTAGTCCGACAGACATTTTACATCTGAACATTTTCAACAATTAAATAAATTACTCGTTATGTTTGTTTTCAACAAGTTTGGGAGTTAGGTTTTAATTTTTCAGGATTAGCTATTAAATGAGAAGTAACAAAATTTCAAATGCTCAGTAGGTTAATGAACTTTGTTTATTGTTGTAATGTTTATTTTTAGTTATTAACTTACTTTATGATTTGAAACGAAAATATTTAAGCTCTAGCGAATGGGTTTTGCAAGGTATCTTGAAGTATTGTTTTGACAAAAGAGTTTTTTCTGACAGAAATTCAGCAATAAAATAAATAAAATTTATTTAAAATTTGTAAATTAAGGAAGCAAAAATTAAACAAACCGAAAATAAAAGGAAAATTAAGGGCTTAATGAAATAATAATTGCAACCAATTATTGACAAACAAGAAAATTTAGTTTAACGTAAGCGAGAACGTTTAAATATTAGCAGTTGATATATTTAACGGTTGATGTAGATAAATTTAAAAAAATGTGTAATACATTATAAAGAATAAGCGTAAATTAAAAATTACTCTCAGTCCATCAACACTTTTAGTTGGAACGTGTAGCTAAAGACAATTTATAATACAAAAACTAAAACATTATTTTGTAAATTTCAAAAGCAATAAATTCAATCTCCTCTACGTTTGTTTTCTTTAGAAGGGCGAGTTTGTATTTTTGGAATATTACTTGAAATCGTGTAAAGCTTAATCTTATTTTCTAATAGTGATAAAAAAATGTTTGACGAAATTTATAGCATTGAAAAACAATTTTCGAAACAGAATTAGCTTTTCAGATTAATTAATTGGTGTGTCGAAGATAAAGAATTCCCCAAAAAATTCACACAATTAAAACACAATTAAAACAAAAACACAATTAAAACAAAAATTAAAGAATTAAAACGAAATGGAATGTGTGTGTTTCGATATAACATATTTTAGTTTTTTGGGGTACATTATTTAAAGTCAAAGCAATAAGATATATGTCTTGCATCATGTAGTTAAATTACTTTGAAGATGTGTAATAAATATCTCAAAAATGATGTTAATATTTCAGTAATATACATTTAATATACATTTATTTCACTTTTTTTTAAAGTTTAGACATTGAAATTAAAATTATAATCGAACTTTAATAAGGATTGAAAAATGTTTAATTGCATATATTGCTTAATTTTTTATTTATATCAATCAATTCCTTTAAGTTAATGCTATTTTTGTTAAATGATATGTTTAAAAAATTCAGGTTTAGAATGTTTGCTCTTTTGAACAATAATGCATATTCGAAACAAATTTGAGCAAAACTAGAAAATTAATAAAAATTTTATTCCAAAAGTAATGAAAGCTCTCTGAGTACGAAAACTGACACTGCCTTATGCCTATAGGGAAAACAGAGTACAATCAGATGTATAAATATCGGTTATTTTCATATGATGAAAACGATATAAAATATTCTATAAAAGTCTTTAGAAAGTTCAATTTTTATGAGGTATATATTTCTACTACTTTGAATATCAAGAAGATGAGTCAAGATGAAATAACCATACTTGTTTCATAATTAACCATATATTTTTCTTTTGCCTTTTAGTGTAAAATGAAGTCACTAATAGTTTTACACGTAGAAGAAATATTTTATCTGAAACTAGATTCATGTGAAACTTGGTAATTGTTTATCAAAACGATATTAATTGTTTAGTGTAATGCATATTTTAACATGAGTTAATTAACTTTAGAGTACCAATTTGGAAACAACGTAGGGAATTATTATTTCAATTCGAAGTAGTTTTAATATTTTTTTCTTACCCTTCTTTATATTTGATTGACATTACACAGATGTTGTTTACAAACGTCATATTGAAGACAAAGATTTCATCAGCTAATTCATAATATTTTTTGCAGAAGGGAACTTCTTTTAATTTTTAGACGATAGAAGAAATTTATTTCTAGAATATCCACTGAAATATGTTGATTGATTTTTGATGATTAAAATAATTTCTTCTTGAGTTATTAGCTACAGAAGCAATACGGGATAGTATTTGAATAATTATACATGGATCAGACCCACATAATAATAAATTATCTCATTATCTGAATTTTTGTATCAGATATCAAGTAAAAAGAATGAGTCAACTTCCTTCATACGTTTGATTTAGTATAAAATGATATCTTTTAAATAATTCAATTTTGTCTATACTCTTATAATCTAAATTTATGTATAATATATTTTGTAAAAACAACGAGCCAATTTCTCCATCCGTTTGATTAAGTTTAAAATAATACAATTGTCAATCATTCAAATTCTTAAAAAATAAACGGAAAATGACTAAAAAATTGGACATAAAGGGTGAAAAATCACTTGTAGCCGATTCGATACTATTATAAATAAAGAGCGCAATAAACATGCCTGGATGCGTAAAGCGTTTTTGAATGTCTGTCGCTTGTAATAAGAGCTAACATCTCACAGTTGTTGTACACATTCACAAATAATTTCACGAAAGATTAGACAAAGAAACGAAATAATATCCGTAACAATACCGATTTGAAGATGGGGAAAAAGAAAGGGGAAAAGACCGAAAAACATTAACAAAAAAAGAACACTTCCCGGGAAAGAAAGATAAAAAAAAATCATTCCGAGAAAACGACAAACGAACAACAGAAAAAATTACTTTAAGGATTTGTACGTTTAACCTGCTAGGTTATCAATTCGTTTTCTGGAAGAGGCGCAAGGTAACTTGTTCACGCGATCGCTTTAAGCAGCAATTTTTTTTCGTCACATTTTTTCCCGACTTTTTTTTTCCTTTTGTTCTTTTGTGTAACCAATGAAGGATAAAAAGGGGAAGGGAAAAAGAGGAGAGCTGAAGGGAAAAAGATAGGGGAAAAGTAAAAAGGATTTGGACTGAATCATTCCGTCGAAGCTTCTCATCGTCTCTAAATGTTACTTTATGGGCCACTGCTTCACAAACTGTCTGTGATTGGGCAAAGCTTAAATAGCCTCAACGTGGGATTTTATTTAATGCTCGGCCAATTGGATGTTAATGTTCTTTTTCTCCTCTTCCTGAAGTTTTTTATTTCAAATTTTTCCAACCCTCCGACAGAGGAGCTTGTTTTTTTATTCGTTTCATAGTCATAATTTTTTCTCCACATGTTTATTTTCCCAGGCGGGGATTTTTTTGTCTTCTTTTTTCGGTAAATATCTGCTCTTTGCTTTGAGACAACTCATTTGTTTCCAAATTGGGCTCAATTTAAATGTGTCTGGATCTCTACAAAAGGAAAGAATGGCGTTCTTTTTTTATTGTTTTTCCGTACAGGAGGCATAAATTTTGTTTTTTTTAAAAAGGACCCCTTCGTCGTTGTAGTGATGGGAATTTAAACATGTATTCTGCATATCACGCGTCATTACGTTTAAATGCTGATGACTGTTGTTATTTTCCAAGTCGGGGATGAAATTGGTGACTTCATAAAGTTATTATTTTCCCGAAGCATTCCTGATGGTAAGTCTTGAGCCCTTGTAGTGGATACAAAGCGAAGTATTCATTGATATAGTAGGATGTTGAATATTACGCTGGATAAAACATTTCCAGCGTGGAATAACATGCCATCTTATGAAATATATATATATATAAATCTCACAACATTACCTTCAATTTACTCGGAATTGTTTTGAATGAATTCTTCGTGCCAGATACACTTTTCTGGTGAGTTTTATTTACTTCAATGTAAAGACCTGATTAACCTTCAATTGATATGACCAACCTTAGAAAGGAATTCTAAATAATTGTAAAATATTTACGGTATATTTTATATTATATAATATAAAATTTATTTAACCCTCCAAATGGTTTTCATCTGATGTTTGTCTTATTACAATCAGGCCAATTTTATTAATTACGAGCTATCTCGTCTATTAAGATAAGATGAATTTTGCTAATGATCGTCATCACGACAATGTAGATTTTTTGACGAAGTATTTTCTTTTAATGACGAAGCATCTGATCCAGAAAGTTCTGAATAGTTTTACTAAGGACGAGATACCTTGTCGAGACAGTTAATATAATTTTTTTTTACTGTGATTACATAATTGAAGAACAGAACAACTAAACTGTCAACTTCGCACAAGTACTACAAAGAACACTTACCATACCTGTTATGTTAAAGTTATATGGATTGGTAAAAAGATTAAAGGGGGGAACAGTGCACAAAAAATATCTTTCAAAATTTCCATTACTTTTTTATAAATTAAAATAAATAATTATAAAATTCTGTTTAAAAGGATAGATTATTTATGATAGATTGGTAGGTATTGTAATTACCGTCGTACACTGGACCAACACTGCGGGCTAGTGACGATGGTCGGGGATCAATCCCTCAACGGAAGTATATTATTTATGGAGATAAGTTGAGTAGAAGTATTTTAAATAATTTGTTGGAAATATAACCTCATGTACCTGAAGTACGGTCAATTTTATGCTTTGAACTTCAATACCTCAAAATGTGTATTTTTTCCATAAAAAAAATGTTTGCAAAGTCTATTCAAGCAAATATTAAAAAAGTTTTACAAGTGTAACATACCCTATAACATATTTTAACACAGGCATTTTTTTCTATCTGCTTAGTAAAGTTCATTTTGATTGTTGAAAAGAAAGAAACCTGGTCATTAAAAAGAAAAAAAAGGAGTCGAAGAAAAAAAAATCTTAATACTTCAAATTGTAAGCTTAAAAAAAATCTGTGTGACAGGTTTAAAAGTGTCTTTATAACCTGTATAAAAAATTAAAATCAATACACATTCGGAGAAAATGTTCCTTGAAATTTGACCATTTTAACGTTACGGAGATAGAACTTCACCAGT
Source organism: Metellina segmentata (assembly GCA_947359465.1). Classification (NCBI taxonomy): domain Eukaryota; kingdom Metazoa; phylum Arthropoda; class Arachnida; order Araneae; family Tetragnathidae; genus Metellina; species Metellina segmentata. Next base: position 56,421,724 of record OX375874.1, read on the forward strand.
CCCCTTAAAAACTTTTGTGGACATTGAAAAGAAAACAGTTGGCTCTTGGGTGCTACAACTTTGGATTGATTGCAAAGCGAGGAGATGTTGAAGTTGGTGTCAATTGTAGATAGAATAACTGGATCTACAATAACATTTAGCTATATAACCTATTAAATAAAAAATTTAAAGTTTTCTCTGATAAGTGTGATGAGCTGATGAAGATTTTAACAATGACGAAAAATTTGCAAAGGAAATATGAACAAAAATGTAAGAAACGTATGTCATTAGAATGAGAAATTCAAAAGGAATAAAAAAGCCCAAATTAGCTATTACCGAAAGATACAGATTGTACAGAACATGTAAGAAAGCAGCGCAAGTATGTCTATAGCGTCGCAGACTGAACCAAATCATATTGAATTGAAATGATAGCTTCGAAAGATTCTATTAAGAAATTGCACTCAATACGATTTAATGTACCAATGTACTGCTTACTGGTGATTTCAAGTACCCGTAATGCTTCTGGTGATTTCAACGTACCCGTTTCGCTTACTGGTGATTTCAATGCCAAGGATACTCAAAATAAATCAGTTATAGACTAAGGCAACATGAATTGAACTTGAAGTACTCACACACATTTAAACATCACCCACTATTCTAGACAACACTTGTATATATTTAAACTTTTTCAAGAAACATCGATGTTAACACAATGTCATATGCATATAATATCTGCCATCGGCCTTTGGTAAATAAAATTATATTTCAATTTTAACCACCAAGACTTAATTCATATATATCTTACACTTTCTATAATAACACAAAGACGCTCTAAACGATTGCTACTATGTTTCGGTACCTAACTCATGCCATTTTTATTAATTCTAAGCCTTTACAGATCACGTGTCAAGGCAGGGAAGAACTTGTGTTATTCCTTCACCTTAAGTTCTCCAACAGGAAGTTACTGTGCTAACGTAGAATTAAATAAGGCTTTTCTAATGTTCTATTAGAATTTTACATGATTTTTATAACAAAGCACATTCAAACAAAGTTTATTCAAAGAACATGAGCAGCAAAATAAATCTAATTTTAGTTTTAGATCGGAAATTAGTGCTTCATTGAATTATTTCTAAGCCCTAGAGCTGTCTCCAACAGGAAGGTACTGGTGCTAAGTAAATGCAATATCAAGATTCATTGGTTATATTTCTATTAGAATGTACCAGTATCTGTTTCTTGTAAGAGATTGGTCTGTTTATAATGTAAGAGAGACCGGTACTAGTTGTATTAAGGGGTAAGTTGGCATTCGCATTGTATTTTTTTATCAGTGATTTCAGAGCGGTGATATCGCCACTATTTATCTACACGCATATGTTGCATCTTCCATTCTAGTTTCAGTATGATCAAAGCTTCCAGAGAGAGGAAAAAAAACAAATTTGTGTTTAGTTGCGAAGTGAGTTTTTTTTCTTAATTAAAGCTTTTGGTGTTTAGTGAAGCTCTATATAGAATAGGTTGAATTGCTTACAATGGTTGTGTTGGATAGGGTGATCAATAACAATTGTATTCATGTACTGGAATCACTTGTAAAATGTACATGGAAGAGTGAGGTAGCCATCTTGTTTCAAAAGATCTGGTGGGGCAATTTGGCATTTAAGTCGTGGGGCATGTTGGCATAGGAAAGATAGTGAACATTGACGGCAATAAATTTTATATTTGCATAATAGTGAAAACACACAAACTTTGGAGATGGCCAGAAGTCGCGGACACAATCTGGTACAATTGTAATAAAATTTTACGAAAATTAAAGCCGTTAATTGAGTGGACGATCGCCCTACTTTTTTGGTGGGCATGAAGCGTTAAAAATTTCCTTGTTTTTATTTTGTTTTATTAGTTTTCTATATATATATTTTAAATATAAGTTTAAAATGATTAACTCATATTATTTCTTAGATACTATCACAATAACATGCTATGCCATCCTACCCCACATCAGGGGTTATTTGGCATAGTTTGAACACTTTCGTAAACAGTATTTAACGAGTAAACTATACTATTCTTAGAGATGTTTTCTTCATTAATTTCTAGCCAAGGAGTTCCACTAACAGCAGCATTGACTATATTAGCTGAAAGTATATTACTGAAAAAAAAATAATAGTATTTATTACTTTTCTTATGATGAATAACAGTGGTTAAATGCACTTTGGTAGAATAGAGGCTAATGCTCATTTTACGAGTTTTTGATGACAACGTATTTAGTATAATTTTGATGCCTAAAATTTTTACTGCAGCGAAAAAAAAATAGTTTTTAACGTTTTGATTCTTTCCAAATATATTAACAGTAGAAGATTGGGCCATCGAGGCACAGATTTATTACTAAGTAAACAATAAATTACTCTAATTATAGCTAAACTAACTATTTATATTTTCAGGTGAAATATTTGAGAATGTGTACAGGGAGAAGTATAAAAGCATATTCTGTTGATTCTCATTCCTGTATGATGACTGCAAAGTAATAAGCTTTAAACTTTAACTACGTAGTTATGAACCATTCGAGTGTCACCATGTCATGTAGTGTAGTATTGCATTAATCCTACAGAACGCTTAACGCAACTAAATAACTATGTAATATAATATAATTATAGAATCTAACAAAGAATTCATTAATTTTTTCAACCAATAGCAAGATTCCATTGTTCCTTCGGTGGAACGGAATCATCTGATTGTATTGCTCATTTAGTTAGGATAGAATACTTTGAAAATATTGTACTGTTCCTTTACTTAGAATAAAGTCCTTCGGAGTGTTTTTACTGCTCAATTCCTTGGAATAGAATACTTTAGAAATATTCTTTTTGTTAATTTTCTTGGAATATAATCTATTGGAAATATTCTATTGCTCCTTTCCTGGGAATCAATCCTTCGAAAATATTCTGTTAATAAATTTCCTAATACAATCGTTTGGGAAAACTATATTGATTGCTTCCTTAGAATATAATCATTTGGAAGGATTTCTAATGACCAAGAAGGTCAAAATTGATTAAAAGTCATGCAAAGAAGACTGTAGGTTGCAAGGAAAAATTATGTGGCTGAATCCCTCGGAGTTTTAAATCAAATCACACAAATATAACAATTGAAAATGAAAACGTAGGTACAGGCCAATAAATCATTGGTGAACAGCGTATTCAAGAGGACGACGGTTTTAGAAAATAAAAGTGAGAAACCGTGTGAAAACATCCTCTTCTGTGAGAAACCAATCAAGTTTTCAAAGAGATCTTGTTCGGAAGCCAAGATTTTTGAGCTCGTTTCCCAAATAGAAAGCATGAAAAATACTCGGTAAAAAACAATCTGTTTCCCCATTGCTGGAATGTTCAAACGAACAGAAAGACGAGGCAAAAATGCTTAGGCTAGATTGAGATCTATTTTTAGTAAACTCATCGTTGTTGACACAGCTGTTAACGTGTTTCAGAAATACCAATGGACAAGTGATCTTATAAGAAATGACTCGTACTTTCTCAAAAGAAATGAAGCTGAACAAGTGAAATCGCATTCTCCTCAGTGGTTAAGGGTTTTATTTACAACCAATCTAGCTATAATCTTTTATAAATGTATAGTTTGATCTATCAAATTTATTTCTATTTGTTGTGAAACTTGATTCTTTTTATTTGTTGCTTAACTTTGTGCTTAAAGTTCTTAAGTTGTAGATTTCCTACTACCAAGTTAATTTATCTCTTTAAATCGAAGATGTACCACAGTTATATTTTCAGTCACTTGATTGGTTTTCAGTTCCATTATTTGTCAAAATTGTACCAAATCTTACACATATTTTTACATTCAATATTGTTTACGTAACATTTTTTGAATCAATGGAACATACTAAATATAATAACAATTATGTAATCTGTAACTATATCAAAGGGTAAATTCTGTTTTAAATATAGTTTAATATTCTAATTGGGATACATGAAGCATGTTAAGAAACTTCCTAAAGGTCTTTTAGATTTAAACAAATAACACTAAATCGGTTGGTAATTGAAATCGGAACCAAATATGGTGGGTACTGCAAAGTGAACAGATTGGAACTGGCAAAATCAAGTTTCCCAGCGTCAAAAATGTCTATGAGATGTGGAAGTGCCATATACGAAGCATGTCAGTGCATTATTTTTCATTACTGTTAATGTGTTATTTTTATTTTTCATAAATAAATTATTACTGTATAATATGTACATGTTGTAGGTTTCGGCACTTTAAATTTATTTCAAGAATTGTTCATGTATCTGACAGATGTATGTACCTGTATGATAGAAGAAAATCTAATTATAATATTTTGGCTTATAATATGTCGGTTAAGAGGATAAATAATCAGAAGGTAATTTAATATAAAATAACCAATACATTAATTTACATTCTAAATGTACAACGAAACACGACTTTAAGTACGGCTGATTTAAATTCTCTCTGGGAAATTTGTCAAGCGATTTCAGCTATAAAGAATGTTTCTGCAATAATAATTTCGGATGATGCTACTCTAGCTTATCTAAACTTCACCCGAAATTCATGACTAATTGCCAGGTAGCCACAAATAATTAGACCTTCTAGTCTCCGAAACTGTGTAACTTAATAATCTTCAGTTTTACTTTGTGTGTATGTGCTTACTACTTGACGTTGTTTGTCTTGAGTTTGGCACAACTTAGAAAGATACAACCTCTTAGTACCGCAAACAGAAACCAAACAATCTTCTTCATCTTTGGGCTTTTTCTTTAAAAAAAGCACAACTCACGAATTTTTATAATCAGATCTTTTGATTCGTCTTAGTCCTTTCTTATTACAAAAATATAGCCAATTTCCTTCCGAGAATCTATTTAAATCTTTAGAAACCTTAAAGAACTCAAGCAGTAATTTTGGAGATTCTCTTGTCAGAAGTATTAATACGCATTTATCCCTCAAGTCAACTAGGTTCTTTAGATATTCACTTCCTTCAAGCCGTCAACTTGTCAGAAAACTGCTTTTTTTTGTCGAAGAGAAGGTTACTCTCCTCAGGAATGGTGAAATTTGGTGACAATCTAATTTGGCTAAAAACAAGTCTAGCCGCTTGAGTTATTTAGTTGAACAAGGATTAAACTTATGCTTGGCAACTTTCCGAATTTCACGAAGTACTATTTATGCTCGACAAAGAAATAACTCTCGATTCCAGAGACATTTAAACTCTAAAATAGTATTGCAAAACAAATGCATTACATTTTATTAATATTAGCATTCCTCATCAAACCTTTTCTGATTCATTTAATCTATATAATATAAAGACGTACAGTGTGTATGTTTATTGTGTAATTAATAAAAACTAATTTGAACTTTGATGCAATCGCCTTTCTTTAACGACATTGAAAGCTAAGGTTTCTGTAAGTGTTGATAGGAAAATTATAATAGTAAAAAATTTAATTAGTTAATTGATAAAGTATTTAGTTGTTAAATTTTCATAACAGTCGAAAGCAGAAAATTGAGTTTAAAGAAACTAAAATAGCATTTTTATTTACTGAATCTCAACCAAATTGCGATCTGCGAAAAGCCCCTTTAGTATAGACACATTATTTCCAAGTTATAAAAAACAATTCTTAAATACTTAGACCGAGGTTGTCTGGTTGGAAGAGTAGCGGAATACCAACCGGAGGTTTGCGAGTGCTAGACTCAATACAACCAAAAACGGTCATGTATGTGTGGGCTGATGCTTCTTAAATCTGTCGTGGCTTCAACTGTCCTCACTTTAGACAGTAGGGTGCCAACTCAGGTGCTGACCTCGTCATCTTCATCTGACCGTGGTCCGAAATTTCGTGGTGTTGTATTTGGTTCTTTCCCTTCAGGATTGATTCCGATCGTCACCAATAGCCCGTTCTGTTGATCCAGTGTAATGCTAGTTCAACTTTAACCTATATACATTTAGTTGTTTCAAATAAATCTCTTCACATAAGTGTAAACAAATTGTCTTGTCAAATCGGTTTGCGGTATTTCCCTCTTTTTCAGAGTATGCAAAGGTTTGTTTGAGTGTGTTTTCGTTTTTCTTTTGAGACAAAACAACTACTTTACAGTAGGATTTCCTCTAATTTGACGCATTTGATAATTTCTCAAATGCCTTTTTAAGTTTATATACGTATGCATTTTTTTTATAAAGGATGAACTAACTTGTATTGATATCGAAAAGAATAAAATTTAAGCCTACTGCGAGAAAGGAACTCTCAAGTTATTTATACGATTCACGATTCCTCTCACTATAAATCATTCATGTATCTGTTTTCCAAGATTTTTCCGGAGTCCTTTCCGCTTGGATTGTAAATCCGGGATAAGACTTACCTTGACTCTACTAAAGAAGAAAGCTAACGCAGCATCCGGTACTGGACAGGACTACTTGATTTCTGCCGGAAGGGAAACAGCTATCGTCATTTTTTAACTAACGGTAATGATTTATTTTGCTTCATAGACTCAGTACACATTTTGATTGAAAACATTTGGTATAAAGTATTCGTTTTTGGTTGTTTGCCTTACATCGTACTGTGACTATATCGCAATGCTGGCAAAAGGGGGCGGTAAATTAGCTTAGAATGCAACGCGTTTCAAACTAAAGCATTCTGACTTCGAACGACGCGATATTTTGTGTGTTTAGTTCCGAAATATTTTCAGTTTCGGGAGGCAGTGTGATGGTTTTGGGTCATTGTTTGTTGTAGGTGACATTTCACCAGGAAAGATCCGCACCTATCCTGTAAGGATTTACCGGTTAAGTAGTCTCCCTTGGTTGTTTATTAGTTTCTTATTTACAGAGTTTCTGCTAGGTTTTCTTGATGGTCATATGGGAACTGTGTTTATGTCGTTGCTATGAAATCCCTGCCGAGGATTATCAGAATATCACGGATTTTTCAATTGTTTTTTATGCACTTCCTATGCTTTAGTGCTAGGTTTAGACATTCTGGGGTGGGTCTTGGTAGTGGGCATCGCAGATGAAGTGAGCTTGTGAGCAGATAATACAAGGCGTAATGCATTGGAGTTCCCTCTATTCCACAAGAGCGTTGGTTGGTTTGAGGAAACCCAAATCTGTGGAGATAGCTGGGGAATGGGATATGGCACGTTACAAACTCTAAAATACGTCTATCTTTGATGCAGGATACGTCTATCTTTGATGGAAACGTCTGTGAAGAGATCATGTGTTGACCGGCCTGTGCCATCTGTATTCCATTCATCCTGCTACAGTTGAAGGATGTGGTCTCTAGTAAGTCTCTTGAATTGTGAGACTGCAGGGGCTATTCGTTTGTCTTGTGGAGCATCTTTGTTAATTGATGCTTCCTTGGCCAGACGGTCTGATTTTTCGTTACCCTCGTGTCTAACGCGAACCTTGATCCATTGTTCTTTTAATGCTGGCTTGTTGTGGATGAGTTTCTGAATTTCTTTGATGAGGGAAGTTCTGGAAGTTGGGTTTCGGAGAGCTTTTAGAACTTCTTTGCTGTCTAAGAAGATTGTTGCTTTTTCACGGGCCATTCTAACTGTTTCTATAATTGCAACCGACTCCGCTTGGAACACACTGTTGTTAATTTGGAGTCTATTCTACCAGGTTTTTGTTAGTGTTCCTCCTTCGTAGAAGCAAAAAGCTAATCCCACGCCTGTCTTAGATCCATCTGTGTAGTTGGTGATGGGTGATGGTATGAATGGAGTATCAATGGAGATGTTAGCTTCTATGATTTGTAAACATGGGTGAGAGAACCCCATATTGTTGTCTTCATTTCAAAATCTTGTGAATTAAATGTTTCATAGTTCATTTTAACTGGTTTATGAAGAGGAACAAGTTCTGTAGTTTTTGCTTCATGTGAGAGGAATATATGTAGGGGGTGGTACTCCAATAATAATACAGAGAGATGATGTTGGGGTAGTTGAATAAGACGAGGAGATAAAAAAGCAGGAAGAGCCTTTGGATGGATTTGAGTTTTCTTATGTTCCGAAAAGTGAGATTGGTCGCCCATATTGATGCTTCGTAGGCTATTGATCTCTCGGCTACTGATTTACATAGTATTTTTCGTCGTGTGTGATTGAATCCTCAGTTGCGCCCTGCTATTCTTCGGAAACTCTTACGGTTAATTGTTGGGTTAATTGCTTTTGTTTTTTGTGCATATTATAATTTTCACACACGCACTCGTATTATTATGATGATTAAACTACCAAGCACGGAAACTATTTAAATTGCAAACTGAAATTTTTCTTAACGAAGAAATAATATTAAGTACGAGTACTTACAAAATTTCATTTTATGCGCGATTACTTAGAAAATTACTTTATACAAGCACAGAAAGGTTGGTTCTGAATGCATTCCTGCATTGAATAACAAAGCAAAAACGAAATGTAATCATAATAAACTCATTTAAATACACAAATTTAATTTTTGCATGACACATTTAAAACACTACTCTCTCTATTACTTTGTCTCCCTAAATTCCAGCCGACCAACCGGTATGGTGGTTAAGGTGTTAGCCTCTGGATCGGAAGGTTCCTGGTTCGAATCCGGGTCCGGACATGGATGTTTGTAAACGTATGGTGTAGAGGCGGATGGGGCACCTTAAATCTGTCGTGGCCGAAAGTCCTCACGTTGGGTTGGCGTGGATGTTTGGAGAGTGGGGTGCCAGCTCAGGTGTTGCTTCGTCATCTGACCGTGGTTCAAAATTACGAGGTGTTGTCCTCGAATCTTTCCCTTAAGGGACTGATTCCGGACCGTCGTCAATAGCCCGTTGTGTTGCTCTAGTACGACGTTAACTAAAATTACCATTACCCTAAATTCCATTCATTCTTCAAAAATGTAACAAATCCCTCTCTTTCTAGAGATTTACTTAGCAATCAGAAACACATAAAAAGTCTTTCACGTATTTACAAGACCCGGTTAATAATGGATACATTTCTGGCCGTGGTAAAAGTGAATATAAGACTCTCAAGCGGATGTCTGACTTAATAGTAATTAAATAGATAACTGAAAGCATATACATGGTAAAAAATAGGTTTCACTGGATGAGGTAAACACCATGAATCAAAACCAGGTTCACTATTGCAGTACAGAAGAGTAGTAACGTCTAAGCGACCAAGTGATTCAAATAAATAAATGACTGGTCTTATATCTTCCATTAAATAATACACTCCCTATTACTCATTAGCAAGTGCTCGACAGTCCACTGAAATGAAAAAAAATTATTTAACGACAAATTAAATCTACGATGTGGTTTTGTCTGAAGAACTAGTTTATAAAACTCTTTGAATTAATCGCTGTAAAGTATATGCTATTTGTTCTTTATAATCCTCGCTCCTCTAAAGAGGGAGAGCGAGACACCTACTTAACTTTAATGCCTCCACTAAAAAACGAGTGAAAAAACGCGGAAGCGATCATTATTTTTATGAAAGCGACTAATGTTTTTTTCCATACACAGTTTATTATTGGTTTTTTAACTCTGAAGGGAACCTTCGTGTGACAACATTGTGTGTTTTAATCGCCTTCTCATTGATCTCTCATAGACGGGGACGGAGGGAGAGAAAAAAAATAATTAACCTGCACTTTAATGACTCATGAAACTGTGATTAAATAATTGACATTTTATTACCGAACGATTAAAAAAACAAGCGAGAAAATAAATTGTCGCTTCAATGGGACGTGGGAGTCTGAAAAAACTTGATTGGGAAGAGGTGAAAAAAGGTTTTTAGTGCTTAGTTTTAAATTCTTTTTGATAATTTTTTCCCTGCCTTTTGGCAAAATGCGTTCCCAGAGGAGGATTTTCTCGTCGTTTTATAGGCGACTGTCGATTTCGCAGTGTTCATAAACTTCATGAGCTGCAAGTTATTGGAACATAAATGAACATCGGCAGTGATTTTATTACGGTTTTAATACTTTTTGGCTAAATCGAGTTTAAATTTTGAAGTGCATCGATATCCCTTAATATCTTGTTTTAACGCGGAAGAACAAGCGACGGTGAAAGCGCTTCAATTATTACTGTTACATTTCACTTTAACTTGCATTTAGAATTCGATCTTGTTTATAAAAAAGCCCTTTAATTAGTTCGTTTTAAACATGCAGCAATTGTAAGTGAATTGTGTATAAGCATTGACACCTTTTAGTTACTAATTATTAAAATTTAATGTGCTATAATTATTATTAAGAAATTTATCCTAAGCCAAGCGTAAACCTTGCTTATAACCCGTAGTTTATACATCGCAAAAATACTTGAATTGAAAAACTTTTCACCATCTCCACACTTAAATATATATATATATCGATTTACAAATTTAATGATGAGATGGTGGAATAGAAAAGCTATTACAAATCAAAATTATTTTTTAAATGTACAGCATTTCTTGATTTTCTACATAAAAATGTGATGCAAACTACGATCAAGTACTACAGCATTACTTGTTGCATTTGACATATAGCAGTGATATTATTTAACGGTAGTAAAACTTTATTATGAACCTACATTTTAAAATTATGTATGGATAGATCTATTTTTCTCTAAAAATATATGATGGAAGTTTACTATTTTTCTTTGTGGGTATTCGGCAAAACATTTAAAAGCATTACCTTCTGAAAGATAATAAATGCTTTCGATTTCATATCTTCAAATTTGTGTCGGTTTTTGTCTAAAGCAGATTGGAATTTATATCATTTAAATTATAAGTAGGAGATAAATACTTTTTGTCCGGCGATACTTGCTAATTAATTCAAATTTTCATTCAAGATTTGTAGACGAATGTAGCATTATTTTAATGTGAACTTTGATATGGATTGGCTACTTAACAGTATATTTTAATTATGAATAAGGAGGTCAAACTTTTTTTACAGAACTAGGGGGCTCCGCCCCCTGCTCGCTTACGCTCGCCAACCCCCGGGGATTGCTGCGCAATCCCATTTGGTTTGCTTCGCAAAACAACACTCCTGTCACAGATACCATTTGGTTTGCTTCGCAAACCAACATTACTTTCACAGAGTGAAACTATCTGAATAATTCGTATTATGCTGATTTCACTTTCCGGTTCATGACGTCACAGCGAGGGCTTCGCTGCGTCTCGCTTACGCTCGCCGACCCCGGGGATTGCTACGCAATCCGTTTGGTTTGCTTTCTCAAACCAATACTTCTTTCGCAAGTGATTTAACTTTTTTTTGCTTTAACACTTAATGCACCCTAAACTAATAGCCGCATCAGTAAAAAATCTTCTGCATCTTGTTCCCTGTACAATTTTAACTAAACATTGTTAATATCCAAACTTTACGATCTGTACTTTGTCGGTAAACTGTCTTGAAAACAGAGGGAAAAAAGCGAGCCTTTTTCCTCGCCAAATAAAAAAAAATCGTTTTTATGGCAATTGTTGCTACGATAAATTTGATATCTGGCAAACCCGATAGTCAAAAGTGTAACCCACTACTGCTTTCGGAAGCAGCTATGCGAACTGAAAAATACGAAATTTGTGTCACCAACTTTTGATTGCATCGAATTTATTTATGAACCAATTTTAAAAATAATTGTACCGTAAGAAAGAGTATATTCTGAGGTATACTGCAATATTTTTAAAATTAAAAATTAACAGTAATACTATACAGATATGACCATTTTAGTTTTGTATCGGAAGTTACGATCTGAAAGTTCCGAAAATTGTATGACCCACTTTTATTTGCATCGATTTTATTTATTAACCAATTTGAAAAATAATTGTACCATAAGAAAGAGTGTAATGTAATGTATTCAGTGATGTTTTCAAATTTAAAAAATAATGGCTTTTGCCGTAGACAAAACGGTTTTAACAATAAGTAGCGAAAATATCCAAAGATTCCGAATTTTGTATGACGAACTTTTGATCGCATCCAATTTAATTATTAACCGATTTCAAAAATAATAGTACCGTAAGAAAGAGTATATTCTGAGGTATACTGCTATATTTTAAAAATTAAAAACTAATAGTAATTAGATATAGATATGGCAGTTTTAAAAAAAAGTAACAAAAATGTCCCGATTTTTCCTGAATTTCAAAAAAATATTATCAAGAACCAAATTTAAATTTAAAAAAAAACTCGACGAGCTGCAAAAATTTACGTTGAGAGGTACTCTTAAAAAAAAAACTCACGACTAAAGACTGAAATTTTGAATGTGTTTTGCTCACTCGCGGAAGAAATTTCACTTCTTCAACTTTAACACTTAATAAAACCTAAACTAATAGCCGCATCGGAAAAAAATCTTAATAATTATCCAGGGAATACGATGAAGAACAAAGCATGTTAATTTCATATTTTTCCGATCAGTACTTTCTCGGGAAACCGTCTAAGAATGGAGCTAAACAACAAAAATTTCAATTCTTCGGCGGCGGCGGCGGTAACTTTTTTTTAATATAGAGAGAAATGTATATGGAATAACAAAGAGTCTACCAGAATCTTGGTTTCTGTGTTTTGTATCAAATGCAATTTAATATAATTTATGCTTCAGTTTAGAAAACTTTACAAGCTTTTCTAACTACATTATCAAACACGTCGAATTATTGTTAAATATTAAAAAAATTACATTGCTCCGAAAAATCTGTCAAAAGCCCATCAAAATGAATATGCACATGATAATCAGAAGGTTAATCACCTGTTTACGATAAATCGCAGTTTCACCAGATTATGGATAAAAAAAAATCGTCAATTCTCCTTAAATGACTTTAAAAATATGTATCAAGCAAAGATAAAATTGTTTTCCATATTAATTGCATCTTAATTTTGTGTTTTCTTTGTCCCTAATTTCTGTCGATTTTGTTGTTTTGGGGAAGTTTTCATAAATACTTTAGCACATAAAATTTAAAAGGTTAATCGCCCAGTGTCATAAGATTCACATTAGACGAACTTTTAGTCAAGTTCCGCGACTTAAGCTGTAATTCAACGACAGATGACTTTATAATGACCGAATCGGCCACCAGAGCCCCTAGAACAAAAGGCGACAGAAATTTGAAAAGAGCTGTCGCATTGGTTAACATAACAGACGGTTTAATAATATTTAATAATGTATGTTCTTCTTGTTTATGTTTTGTAGTTCGCTCTGTAACAGATAGAAATGTTTTTGCAGTTTAGATGTATGTTTTAGAATACTTAGGTTTAATTTTATACCATTAAAGTTGAACAATGTAGCAAGTATATATCGAAGTTCCTGTGCCTATGGTATTGACCACTCTGTGGGATTAACTAAAAAAATGAAATAAAAAAATTGTTAAATTCACAGCTTAGCGTTTCAGTTTCGTGCTGAAGTAAAGAAAAATGTATAAATTGTAAGTTTTGTATAGTTATGACACAAAGGTCAGTCTTCAAGTTATTATAAACATTAATATTGCAAGAGTAATAAAAGAACATGTTACATTGAACGATTTAGTTAACATGTCATTTTTCATTTGAATATTTAGTATGGATTTTTAGTAGTAGGACTTTTCGAATAAGCATTAATAAAATTCTGTTTTATCGCGTTCTCTTGAATCAGTAATTGAAAGATTGATAACGAGTTTCAGATTTATATGAAGTACACCCTGTTATACGAAGGAGATTTCACGTGAAGATGAAGACTGGTGAAATGAAAACGTAGTAGAGAATAATATAAATTGGCATAGCTTCAGTCTACGTTTATAGCGGTGACAACGGCTTTGGCGCATTTCTAGTAGCGAGTTATGGCAGGTTAAGGCAATCCATCTGCATTACGGTTATTGCGTTTTTTATGGCAACCTCGGCAAGAGGCAAATTTAAATTTTCATTTTGAATATTCTATAAAGTTCTTTCAAAATCCATTAAACTGTAGTTAGATTTTATTGGTTCATTTGAACTAATCCTTTCCATGTTGAGCTTAGAAGTGCACCAAGAAAAGTGTCAAGGCCGTTGACACCGCTATAAACGTAGACTGAAGGTATTCCTATAAATTAATCAAAATTCAACAAACATAAAATACTGTCGAGTTCCAGCGAGTGGCCTAAAATAAAGGTCACGAAGTAAAATTAGACGACTGCAGTTTTTTAAGTTTAGTTTAGACGTTATATTTTTTAAGTGGACGGAGTGACAATGTCCTTTATCTGTAAATAATGCACTAGACATATTTATATAATAAATCATTGATGACAAAAATTGCTTTTCTCTCTCTGTGTTTAACACAGTAACATCCAGTATACCGCTCGGCTCGACTAAATTTGCTACAATGTGAATATTATACTGTCGGCTTACAAATGAATGAACTAAGTCAAAAATTTTGAAATTATAAGCATTTAGCTTTCTTAGATCAAAATGTGATGATCTTTAGATTCGAGAAGTGTTCACAAAGTCATATTTTTCTTTGAATGAATGTTTGATTTTTTCATTAGAAGCACAGTTAGTGAATATAAATTTTCCCATACTTTTTTAGAACTATATTTTTTTGACTTGTGCTTCATTTTGTTAGTCGACAATAAGTGCAAATGCTTAGTACAGATTATTAAGATTGGCTGTGTAAACTTAATGAACATTCCAAGACTTTGAAGAGTATGCACATGACAGCACTGTTTCTCTGACATCTAAATTTTGAGATATATGGAACTTTACCATTCTTGAATATGTATTACTTTCCGAAATTCCATAAAGGAATGAACCTTCCAGCAAATGGAAACAGTTTATTCAGTATTGGACAAAATTAGAAAAAATGCATTTAATAAGTATACTTGTAAAGTTAAGTATAGTGTATAAAGTTATATGATAAGAAACTAATCTGTAACTAATTGAATTCAGTATTATCTTAAGAGGAAGAAATATGTTATCTGAGCCTATTCTTTTAAAATGTAATTTTTTTGTCAATTTGGTTAGCAAGTATAATAGTTTTTAATCTATTTGGGCTGATATTACTCTATAAACTGATTAATTACTGTTTTAAGACTAAGGAAATATAGACCTAAGTGAGAAACTCATCTCTATAAATACTCCAAAGAATAAATCGAATAAGTACCAGCTGAGATTCATACTTTTTCTAGGGTTATAAACTAACCTTTATTGTAATTTAAAAAATTTCCGTTTGAAGGAAGAATTGAAAGTATTATTTGAATTGAATCTCATGTATGATTTGAAATGAATGAAGATGAATTTGAATTGAATGAAGATGGATTTGAATTGAATGAAGATGATTTGAATTAAATAAAGTATGATTTGGAAGTATTTCAAAGTGATTATATTTAGAGTCTCATTGCCAGTGCAAAAATTTTCCTTCTTATAAACCACCTTATATACTCATGAGTTACAGTTAGATTAACAAAGGCTTAATCCCATCATTTATGCTTTGAACAGTCATGCTTTTGAAGCAAGTTCACTTATCAAACACATGAAAAAAACCCAGATCTCCTTTTGAAAGTTAACGCAATGAATTCAAAGGATTCCTAGCGATTTGTTTCGAACTGCAAGTTTCGATCGAAGCACCCTTATCAAAGTTCCAGAACGCGTTAAGCCTTTGTCCGTTTCCAGCGCCAAACCTAAATCTGACTGCAAAGTACAGCTCTCACTGTTACCCGCATCGGCAGAAAATGAGATTCTTTGTCTTCGAAAAATCAAGTTTCCGCGAGTATATCGAGTCAATTTCATACACTCCTCTTCAAAACTAATGGAAATTTCACTGCAACCATCCTCCCTTGACATTCCATCGTCAGGGTAAAGGAAAATCACCAAGAAACTTCTACATCCTATAAGTTAGGGAGGGTGAATTCCATATCAATGGTTCAGAAAAAGTTAAACCTCCGGAATATATGGATACGAATACTTCTCCAAAAGTACCTCAGAAAAGAGATAGGATAAAAAACAATAGAACTTCCTCTTTTCGCGGTATACCTTGTTGGGAAAGCTACCCACAAGGAATTCATCTGAAGAACCCAACTCATCGGAGACACTGACATCTTCCTTCTTTTCCGGAATTCTGATCAGGCACCACACCAAGTCCAGGTTTCTCCCCACATAACCACTTACTTTACATCTCTGCGGATATTCAAAAGAGAAGAGAGAGGATTGATTTACAACACCTCCTGAATCAGCATTTCTTTTTTCTAACCATCCTATAGACACACAAAGAACAAGGGATATAGATGGATGGGTTTTGTATTCAAAACCTCCGAAAAATGTTTCAAAACTGCGGATTACAGTACCAGAGGATCATTGGCAGGACCAAGGAAATGTATTCAACAACTTTTCCGCCTGATATCAAGAATGGTGTCGAATGCTTGGAACTACTCAATGGGAATTTTTTTACTCCTACTCCACACCTCAGGTATTTTTTTGTGTGGGATGTTACTGTAAAGTTTTGAGCTTTAGCTAGAAGAATATAAGAGATTTTGAAAGAATTTTCTCCCCTCTTTTGTCGTTGAATATATGTGCACTATGAAGGAAGGGATTCTCTTACGGTTGTGAATTCGGAGTGTCAGAGCTTTCTGTATTTTGAACGATGAATATAAAAGGCACTGAATAAAGACCCTTCTTGACTTAAGGAGGCAATGTGAAACGTGGAATATGCCAGTTTGGAATGCTCTGTGTACTAAAAATATATATGCAAGTTGGTTACACTATTAAGTTAAGTTACAGTATACATCCGTTTAGTCCACACATATTGGCAGGACTTTAGGATTAGCCAGTAGACTTTCATTGAAGTGAACAGGAAATCGATAAAAATAATCTGAGAGTTCATAAAATGAAACCCTCAGCTTGAATAATAATTTAAGGAGAGAGTGAACTTTCAAAATCTATTAAAACAATCAATATTCTATTTTAAGCGTTTAAAATTAATGGATATCAAATTCCGTGGATAGCAAAGAGATTTTTCAATTACTATAATTTTTGCCGGAGTTATATTCACGACATCAAAGATATACTAAGTGTGCTGTAAAAAAACGTTTTCCTCCAAAGGATTGGAGAAAATGTATTGTTAAATTGATTTACTTAAAATGTTTATTGGATACTCTTTGAAATATGGTGTAGATTTAAGTTCAAATAAGAAATTTACTATTTTGCTAAATTTATATTTTTAAATTTTGATTTAAAATATTGCTTAAGTTATGTATTTTTTGTAATACTTCATGTGTTTTAGAATAAAATTTTATTTGCTTAACAGTTAAACGTTACACTTACTAACTTGTCCTCCAAATGTTCTATGGGATTTAGGTTGGGACTCTGAGAAGACCAGGGAAGACGTTTTACATCTTGATACCATTGCTTGACAGAGGCTGCAACATGACAATGAGCGTTGTCTTCCGGGAGGTAACATTCGTCCATTCCATAAAATTGCCAAAGCTTAGGAAGAACCTGACTGTTCAAAATGTTCATGTAGGCGTCGGCGTTCGATCTACCAGGAACAACATGCAAAGGTCCCAGGCCATACCTCGAAAAACAGCCCCAAACAAGCAGTCGGATTTTATGCAAATCCACTGGCGTCCGGTCCGTTATTGTAGGCTATTATATATCAAATATGGCTGCCCGGGAATGCTCATTGAAGTGATAAATAGCTTTCTGTGAAGAACTTGTTCAAAAGTGTATAAAATTTACCTGAAACTAGTGTACCAAATGAACAGAACATTTTTTATTGCAGAGTGATTTTGAAGTCATAAAATTGCAAAATAATGCTCAAATAATATTGTGGTTTTGTCTGTAATAGACTAAAATTATACATCAAATCACGGATGATGGGGCAATCAATAAATTACTTCGGAGTCAGAGGACTCACTAAATTTCAAAATAAGACAGTTGCTTCAGAATATAAATCTGCTTGAAAGTAACATACTACTTAAGCGCCATTTTCATGTCAGCAATATCCCTAAGAATAAAAAGAAAATTCAAAATCTGTAAAAAGTCTCGATTTTCAGATATATTGCATCTCGAAACCACAAAAATGTTTTGTCTATGAGATAGAAAAAAAATTACTTTAACTGCAAAGAGGGCTTATTTCAAAAAGGGGCTAGCTTTTTCGCAGTCAGGAGCAATAAAAATATTTTGCAGATAAAATACGTTTTTCCAGCGCCAACTGCTTTTTCCGAAACTATGCAATTACTCAACACTGCAACTTTTTGGTGCCGAAAGGCTGTTTTAATGTGCAAACGAGGACTGAAAAAAACCTAAAAACCCGGATCTTTTATTATATCTCTTTTTATTTCTGCAACGGTAGCGAATACGATGAACTTTGGACATAGTTCTGTACACTGATCATTAAGCTGAGACACTTTCTGTGCTTTTTTTATGCAGTAAAACTGGAGTCCGTTTTTTTTCCGTCCTTCCTTTTTAGTCTGTATAAAGTTAGATTAATGAGTTTGTAATTACTAGGTTATTAGTGAAAATACGCGAAAAAAAGGAGAGAAATATATTGAAACAAAAAACGGGTGGACCTGGCTGTACGCCAGTCTTGTGTGTGCGCAGAGATTTCATCACCATTTAAAAACAACGTTATGTGTCAACGAAACTCTCCGAGTTGATATATGAGCATGTCAATTGGAAAGATGAGCGAGTCAAATATATCTGAATTAAGTGCTTCTAAATTGGATTTTCTTTCACTAGAATTAATATACCATTATCTGCTCTCTTTCCTCTTCTCTCTAGGGTATCGGATAAAATTTGCATTTTCTTTCATTACATAATCTCCCGGATATTTATTATCTGTTGACAAAAATGTTTGTTCCCGTTAGAGAAATAAAACTTTTAAGTCAGAAATATTTCCTTAGTTGGAAAAGTTTTTTCAGCATAAATATGTGTGTTCAAATTACCGGAATTCAGACATCGAATTCTGCCACAAATGTGCAATCTCTAATCTTGTACAACAGTTTTTTTGTGTTTGTGTTTTGATTCTCATTTTTAACCTGTGAATACAGAAAAAATACACTGAGAAACACGTGCATTTTAATACATGTATTATCACAGGGTACATTTCTAAGTACAATGTTTCGTCATTTTAAAACAAAACAAATAGGCATTTTTGTGCGTTGATCACATCTTAAAGTCTATAATAAATAAGTACCCTCGCAAGATTTCCTTAAGGAATTTTTTGTTTAACCCTCAGAGGAGTTCACACGCATATATACGTATGAAATCTGCAGCCTTCTGGCCAGTTCTATCTTTCTTGACAAATATGAACTTTCTTATCAATACCTATAGTTAATTACCCACTTGTGTTGTGGGGGTAAGCAAGGCTAAACTAATATGAATCCTCGTGACTCTACAGGGTATTGATAAAAGAAGTTTTATGTATGTGTCTTATGTTAATAAGAAAATCAAAACACATTTTGATTAATATTATTTTTACTGCGAATCAAATGGGGTATAAATGCAAAGCATATTGAAATGCCGTACAATTTAGTTTTTTTCGCAAAGTATTTCGTAATATCGATATCGTACGTTCACGTTTTGCGTTTAGGAAAAAAGAAGAGATTAGAAAGGAAGCATTAATTACATAACAGCATTCTCTTTACAATAAAATGAGATCTATAACCGACTTTTATGATAGTTAATTTCTATTTTCGTAGTTCATGTGTTGACCTCGTCATCTGACCGTGGTACAAACTTACGAGTGTTGTCCTCGTTAAAGTAATTTTAATTAACGTCGTACTGAAGCAACACGACGGAGTATTGCCGACGGTCCGGGATCAATCCTCTAAGGGAAAGATCCGAGGACAAACACCAAGTAATTTTGAACCACTATCAGATGACGAGGCAACACCTGAGCTGTCACCTCACTCTAAAAACTTTCACACCATTCCAACGTGAGGACCTTCGGCCATGACATATTTAAGGTGCACCAGCCGCCTCTACACCATACGCTTACAAATTAGCATTCCGATCTAGAGGCTAACATCTTAACCACTAGAGTGTTGTCCTCGGATCTTTCCGCTTCGGGATTGATACCGAACTGTCGTTAATAGCCCCTTGCCGTTGCACAAGTGAAGCTTAAATTCAACTACCTACTTACTTGCGTAGTTACGCAAGTAAAAATTAATAGGATTATACTGTTTATCAAAGGTAATGGTAATTTTAGTTAACGTCATACTAGAGGAACACAACGGGGTATTGACGACGGTCCGGGATCAATCCCTTAAGGGAAAGATCCGAGGACAAGACCTCGTAATTTTGAATCACGGTCAGATGACGAAGCAACACCTGAGCTGGCACCCCACTCTCCAAACTTCTACACCAACCCAACGTGAGTATCCCGGTTGGAAAAGTAATGAATTGGCAACCAGATGGTTCCAAGTTCGAATTCAACTTAAGACCGACGTGTACAAAGGCAGCTGCTGCTTGTTAAAACTGGCATGGCCTCAAATGTCCTCACGTTAGCGTGGTGTGGAAGTGTGGAGAGGTTGAGTGCCAGTTGAGGTGTGACCTCATCATCTGACCGTGGTTGAAAATTACTTGGTGTTGTTATCGGATCTTTCCCTTCGGGACTGATTGTGAGTGGGGTGCCAGTTCAGGTGTTGCCTCGTCATCTGAGAGTGGTTCAAAATTACAAGGTGTTGTTCCCGAATCTTTCCCTTAGAGGATTGATCCCGGACCGTCGTCAATAGCCCGTTGTGTTGCTCTAGTAAGACGTTAATTAAAAATTACCAATTACCCGGACCGTGGTCAATAGCCCGTTGTGGCACCCCAGTGTGACGTTAATTTACTACCTACTAACCTATCTTAACCTCAAATTGATGTTTCGGGTTCAATTACAGATTTAAACGGAATATTTTGTCTAATAATCCCATTAAAGCGGGATGAATTTCTATACAATACATTCCATTTTAATAGTTTAAAATTACATGAACCATAGGTTCAGTTCAAAGCGAAAAGTTGAGACCATGGAATCAATTGATTAATGATTCTACCAGAATAGAATGAAGATGAAAAGGTCACTATTTATTCTGACGTCTATGATAATAAAGCACTTAAAAGCTTTCAAGTCAAGTGCATTTTGCAATATTTTAAATGTAAATATGTTAAAAAATAAAAATTTGTTCAGTTGACTAATTTTTGAAACGTTTGATAAACATGGCTAAAATACTTTTAAGACAAGTTGCATGGCGTTTTGAAAATAAATTGCATTCAAAAAGCTTAAAACGTAAATCATTCTTGATCAATTTAATACGAAACTCGATCCAACCAAAGGCCATTGTGTCAGTGGGGGCTGGTGAACGTAAAATCTGTCATAATCTCTGTCTAAAATCTGTCATGCATAACATTTTGGTATATTTCCCAATCTGTTACTTAAATTTATAGGACTTTTACATTTTATTTCCGTGAAAACAAGGTCCCATTTCAACGCAACATTAAGAACTATTTTCAAAATGTCCGGATTTAAATTATTATAAATCATGAACCAGATTGACAGATTGTAAGTAAATACCTCCAAGTAACAAAAATAGCTAAAAGCCTTTATAGTTAACACATTTTATTTAATAGTTTGCACATTTGTTCGTTATGAATACCGAATGTCTACAATTTCCGATATTCGCAATCTTTTAAATTGAAGTAAAGCGATAAATATACAGACGCATGTTAAGACAGCTGAAATTTCAGATTTATATTTAAATCACACACACACACACATTAAATGTCATCTTGAATTTTACTGCAGATCGTTACGAATTTGCCAAGAATAAAAAGTGTATAATTGGTAATCTTAATTACCATGGTAATATAGAAACACAACGGGCTGTTGACGACGGTGCGGGGTCAATTCCTTAAGGGAAAGATCCGAGAACAACACCTCATAATTTTGAACCACGGTAAGATGACGATGCAACACCTGAGCTGGCACCCCACTCTCCAAACTTCCACACCAACCCAACGTGAGGACTTTCGGCAACGACAGATTTAAGGTGCACCAGCCGCCTCGACGCCATACGTTTACAAACATCCATGCTTAGACCCGGATTCGAACCAGGAACCTTCCGATCTAGAGTCTAACACCTTAACCACTATACCGGTAGATAGGCAATAAAAGTAGGATTCATTGTAGCCATCGTTACACAAAAACCTTTGAGTATCAATCGTCTAAAACTCCATAAGACCGCTATAGACCGATTGAAAGATTTACGGATTAGCAAATGAAGGGATGCGAGTTCGAATCCAACCAAAGATCGTCACGTACAATAGGGGTTTGATGCACGTTAAATCAGTCTTTGCCTCAAAGGTCACGTTGGCGTGGTGTGGAAGCTTGGATAGAGGTGTGCCAGCTCAGAAGTTACCTCGTCATCTGAAAGTAATTCAAAATTACGTAGCGATACACCGGATGGTTTAGGCTGGGACGGTGGTAACTAGTTGAATATATGAGATTTGATCAAACTAAGAAAGTAATAAAAATTGGTAATTTTAGTTAACGTCGTACTAGAGCAACACAACGGGCTATTGACGACGGTCCGGGATCAGTCCCTTGAGGGAAAGAGCCGAGGACAACACCTCGTAATTTTGAACCACGGTCAGATGACGAAGCAACACCTGAGCTGGCACCCCACTCTCCAAACTTCCACGCCAACCCAACGTGAGGACTTGCGGCCACGACAGATTTAAGGTGCACCAGCCGCCTCTACACCATACGCTTACAAACATCCATGTCCGTACCCGGATTCGAACCAGGAACCTTCCGATCTAGAGGCTAACACCTTAACCACTATACCGGTTGGTCGGCTCAAACTAAGAAAGTAAAATCTGAATTAAAATACAAATTTCTGTTGACCCTTCATAAGTCGCCGGTCTTTTTTAACAATTCATATACCGGTGCATCTAGGAGGTGCTCTATACTGTCTTCCCTAACTATGGGCGCATTATTTACTCACATAAACAATTAAAACTAAAAAATGTATTATTTAAATTTATAAAAATTGCTTTTTGAAGTTATCGCGTTCAGTGTGTGACATTGAAATTTAAAAAAATGATACATCTGAAACTGCCAGGAACAGTGCGACTAATAAGGGATCTCGGACATAGGACCGTGGTTCAAAATTACGTGATAGTGTCCTCAAATCTTTCCCTTCGGGTTTGATCCCAGACCGTTGCCATGAGCAAGTTGAGTTGCTGCAGTGCGACGTTCAATCCTTACCAACCAAAAATTCTAGAACTGCAAGTACAGTTCAATCATTTAACATTCCCCGTGCTTCGAAACCTTTCAAGTTTAGGGTAAAACATTTTAACTCGCCAAATAAAAGAATAAAAATATATACTCATGCATTTTTGACCAGTTTAGTCATGTACGTCTCCTGTTCACGCATAGCGATACTGTAAAGTGCAGACTTGATGGACACGACTATTTTTTAGATAGATTTGGCCGAATTAGTAAGTACGAGAACTTCACTTTTAACATTTCGTCTAATTCACGTGGCGTTATTAATTTTGAGAATAAACATTGGGATTTTGTAGAATTACCTTGAAGTATTGCTAAATGCGTAATATGTAGGAACATAAAATTTGAAAAAAAGCACATTTTCTCATAAATGCAACGTTCTATATTCCTACGATCCTAAAAGAAATACAAATTATGCTGTTTTTAATAAAATACTCAAAAACTTCAGAAAAGAATAAACTAAGAATTTTTCTTACCTAAGTTTGAGCTACCACTAAATCAATTACTTGCACTTAAAATCTAGACGCATTTTAATTCATTGTTTTTCGATAGTTAATGAATTAATTAATAATTAGAACCTATTGCTTTGACACTAAAATATGGATTAAGGTTTTTGCTTGGTTTTTTTTCAACAGCTTTATAACACACACACACACAGCACAATAGTTACTTTGATCAGCTGATTATTTTGGATAGAAAAAAAAATAGAAAGACGCATTTAATATTTGAAGCTCGGAATATCAACCACTCACATTTTGTCGTAGATTAGACCAAATTGAACGCATTTTATATGACTTCTGGGAATTTTGATCCCAAAAATAAGAATTTGAAATAGAAAACAGGGGTAATCCTTAAAATAAATTGCAATTACATAAAATTTGATATGAAGACGGCCCCTCATGCAAATAAAATTAACACTTTTCTATAGTAGACATCATTCTAAGTCAAATGACACTTTCGATTTGATTATCAGACTCAAAGTTATGCAAATGAGTGTTCGGATAATTTTTTGAGGAATTGTTCATTACCACAAGTAATCATTGTGAATATAATGCGGCTTAACTCTCTCTTTAAATGCATTTTTCTCTGAGAAGTTTCAACACTTCGCGAATTAGGATTCTTAAACTATTAAACTTTGACCTATTAACTTTGGAATTAATTCAAATTAACTTTATCGATTCAAATTAAAATCAAAATTTTGCCCAAAAGTAAGAGCTTTATCCAGAAATGACCACAGATAAAGAGAAGTTGTGCTAAAAATCAATTGTTAAATTGATTATTTAATACTTTTTTGTTATTTGAATTATATTGTTTTAATTTTATTTTCAAATTAAAGTACGCTGTTACTTATTTTAGTAATTATTTTGTTAAAAAATGCATTGTGAATGGTTTGACTCTCAGAAAGTTGCACGCGAGTTCTTCGTGTAAATAGTCTTGTAAATTGAGTTTATGTAAAGCAGTATAAAATATTTATTTGAAAGTATTAACTTTCCAGTAATGTGTATAGTGTATAGTATAGAGTGTACATAAACTCTGTTTAAAGCTTAAGTGTAACAAGCAAACAAACTTAAGGAGGTATAGTTTATCAAATAAGGCCTTTTTCCCTTTAAATTAAATGCTTAAAGCTCATGTGCTCCGAAATGAAACTAACTCATAGTGTAGCTTGAAATAAAATTATCCTTTCCAAACATGAATCCATATATGCATGATGATCAAGATTTTGTATTTATTTCTAGTAAAAAATTATTTATAAATCTAACATCGTATATAAGTAATTTTCGATTTTCTTTATTTATTTCTATATTTATATATATATATATATATATATATATATATATATATATATATATATATATATATATATATATATATATATATAGTTTAATATATACTTTTAGATTAATATTCCGCAATTCCTTCATAACCTTTCAAGTAAGCTTTATTATCTTCTTAACCTTTTTAGACTACGGCCGATACAGCAGTTACCGTGATCACTCCAAGATATAATTTTGACTACGTCGTAGTTATATTGATAGTCGTAGTCACACAAAACGTTAAAAGTTATAAGAGTCGCGCCAGTTATATATAGAGCTGTATTCAAAAGGTTAATCTTCATGTCTGATGACTTTGGAAAAAGAGAGATTCAACCTTCCATAAGACATAAAAGTGTATATTGCAAACGATAAGCTTTTTTGTATTTTTAAAGAGTGTTGTACCCCCGTATGCCTATTTACCCATCTACTTCACCTCCTAGGCATCAGACTTGTAATTAAAAATACTTTAACTAGATAAATTTACCTAATTTTAACCATCCGTGGAAGTGGGAAGTGGAAAATCAGATACTGAAAATGGAAATACCATTATCTATTTCATAGCACTTTTAAATTTTCTTCAGAAAGAAAATGATGAATCTGAAAAAAAAAATCGAAACAAAAACTGACTTAAAACACATTTTCTTCTAATTAAGTTGTGTATTTTTTCATCTCCTTATTGAATTTATTTCATCGCTATTCATTCACAATATTTATTAAACACACGATTTACTCATTCCTCTGGAGATTCACCACTGTACAGTATTGTATTCATCAATGAATTTGTTAACTTATTAATGACTATCTAATTCATCAGTAAAAATGAATGATAGATCACCAAAATGTTTAAGAATTAAAGTATTGTTGAGTGTGATTTAAGTATAGCGATTTTTAAAGTTATGAAATTACTTAAACTTCCCATAATTTTTAAATTACAAAGTCGTTGGATAAGTTTGAATCAATTAGTAACTCTTTGGGAATACGATATTTTCTATAGATGCCAATGAATTGAATCACAAAAAAATTAAATCTTATGCTTAACTTTTGAAAACCATTCAAATTCAATCCCTTTTCCCCGGTGTTTCTTTTCCACAAGGAAATTACAAATTAATTTTAGTCCTGTTGTTGTTGTTTCTTATGCCTACACTGGCAGACCAGAGGAGTGCAAGGCCCGTCGAAGACGGCAAGAGGCGAGGGGGTGCGCCTTCCATGTTATTGAGCCCCATTGGGAGGAAGTCCGACTTTGCTCGACATACATGACACATCCGTTTTACAGGAAGGTCCCTTTCATACATCCAATCACTCACACATATCGTAATTTAGATCCCAATCAGAGGCCGATAACCCCCTGATCAGGTACCCCCAGAGGTATTGATTTGGTATGGGAACATGGGGGACATTGTGACCACGACCTATTTAACGTGCCCCAGTCACCATTAGTGAACACGGCGGTCTTTAGCCAGGTCGAAGCGCCGATCTCGCAATCATCAGATTTGTAGTCTCCGCCGAGGACAGAACCCACAACCCTTCTGATGCGAGCCCGACGCTCTACTGACTGAGCTACCGCGGCTCAATTTTAGTCCTAAGTTTAAAAAACCCCAGAAGGTGAAATAGCGTCCAATCTCTGGGCAATATCGAATGGATTTCAAAAGCTATCTTAAAGCTTGAGTTAACTCTTTACAAAGGTCGGGAAATCATTAAGCATGCGCAAGGATCACCTGCGCATTAACTCTACTTTATGCTAGCTTCAAATGGAAGCTGCCAGGCTTTAGGGATTATAGGAACGCTGTGCCACTAGATATAACTGAAAATTGAAATCCACTTGAGTTAAGAACTGAAGAGTTTGAGAGTCTTTTGCAGAAAATAGTTGCGAATATTTCTGACATACGAGAGGGTTTTCTGTATGGCTAAATGTAGAGGGTGCTATCGTTCCTGTGGTAGCTGCTTCCTTTCGGAAGTGAAGCAAACGTGTCATGTTACTCGAATGCAAATTCAGCATGCGCTACTTGTAAAACCAGATAAAAATCTAATAATATTTCGAGTTTAGCTTTTTATTTTAACTGAAAACATGAAATATGCATGTGTTGCAAATGTTTTCATCACAAAGTCTTGTTAAATTTTCCTCGCAAGGAATTTAGTGACGCACTGAATTATACTAAAATTTCCCTAAAGAAAATTTTTAGGTAAAAAGAGGGCTCCAACCTTGCTTACTCATACGCGCCAACTTCCGAAGTAGTCTTATTTGGCTTGCTGTGTGAACTTGCACATTGGTTTCATGCTCGCTCCATTCTCATGCTATGTTTCTTAGTATCAAAACATTTGAGGATAATTTTATTAGATAAAATGTATCCCTTTAATCCTTCAAGCCGCTTCAACGAGCTATCTTGTCCATCAAGATTGGATGGATTTTGAAAATGACAAGACGTCTGGTCGATCAAGATTTGATAAGTTCTGCTGATGACGAGATACCTCGTCGAGACAACCTCCAGTAGGGTTAAGAAAGTAGATTGTTTGTAGTTGGATTTACGTCACACTGAAGCAACACAACGGGTTATTGGTGACGGGACAATCCCGAATGCAAAGATCCGAGGACAGCATCTCGTAATTTTAAACCACAATGACGTGGTCAACAACCTAGTTGGTAACTCACCCTCTCCGAACGTTCCACACCACACATTTGAGGCCACGGAAGATTAAACATTTTTTTGAGAATGTTGAAAGCTTTTTTTCTTATGTATCAAAAAGCATTTTTATTGCTTTGAATCTTAAAACTCAAGAATTCACAACACTGTTCTAAAAGACATTTTGAACACTCCCTTCCCAAATCTAAAAAGCTGCGGCAGAGGGTACATACTGACATTTCTATCATGGCACAAGAGGTTTTCTCGTGTCATGATGCATAGGATGTTTTATGCCTGATATCTACATTTAACCCTACAATTTGTTTCGACTAGATATCTCGTTCATCAAGACTTGATCAATTTTGCTTATGCCGATAATGTTGTCCTCGAGGTATTACCGATATTTTGATGATCTGGGTAGTTATCTTCTAATGATTAGATACCTCATCGGGACATCCACAAAGATAGTTGAAAACTTTCTCGCATGAAACGCTTTTACCAGTCTGGAACGAACTGGTAATGGCGGCTACTTATCCCATCCGTCACACTCAAAGAGACCAACACCATTCAGGACCTTGCACAATTCCACCCTCAATAAAATTCGCATCCATTCTTCGTGGCCCAGAAATTTGAAAAGCGAGCTGCCCCTGACTGTTCCTATTGGAGGCCGGACAATCAGATCCGAAGGGAGAGGGGGGATATCGGACCATCTCTGCTCAAACACAAGGGTGCAGGAAATAGCCCCAAACGATCCATTCCCCAACGCCAAATAGCTCGTCGGCTCACGTGACTTCGATTCTAATTAATGGCCAAAGGGCTTCGGAATGCAAATAATTCCGGACGCCGCCGTGAGGGGGAGTTGATTAACGAGGAATTAAGCCTCTTCACTTCACTTGTCGCTACTAAAACGCTGTCATCCGTTCTGTCATCTTTTATCTACGGCTTTCCATTGAGCGCATCTTTTCCGATGTGTCTATTAGAGTTTATTTAAAGGAGAGGCTCACGTGGTGTTCAAGCTCCTTGGTTTGACGGCCGCTTTGTGCACGTCTATTAAGCAGGAGCGTTTATTTTGCCGTGTGTTCCGCTAATTAAATAATCGCGTCGTTTGATAGAGGCGAGTTATTGAGGTTTTAATCGAGCGGCTATTTGTTCTCAGAAATGGATGTCACTTCTGAGCATAATGCCACTGCGAATGTGCTAATGATGCAAAGGTAAACATTTAGAGAACGTTTTACTGTGTTTGGGAGCAGGGTTTCAAAACCGGTATGGGATACCGGTTTTCAAACT
Source organism: Metellina segmentata (assembly GCA_947359465.1). Taxonomy (NCBI): domain Eukaryota; kingdom Metazoa; phylum Arthropoda; class Arachnida; order Araneae; family Tetragnathidae; genus Metellina; species Metellina segmentata. The sequence goes on from OX375874.1 coordinate 56,450,500, forward strand.
TAATTCTGTTATGCTGGTGAAAAAAGTATTTTATCCAAGTTGGATTCTTGCGAGTTGAAGATTGTTTCAAACTTGGTTTATAGGTATCTGATATTAACACTTGATGCACATATTTTTAATCAACCAACTGAGTGGCTGTAACAGTTTTTATAAACGAGCCATCTAGTTAAAAATAGAACCCACAATAATGTAAGGACGTCTAAATTTTACAAGTTTTTGTAGTTTACACAGGCAAACAAGAACTGACAGGTGGTTTCTGAATTAAATGTAATCCAGCTTATGATTTCAAACAAATATTAATCAAAAGTGCGTTAAAAGTTTTGATAGCCTTATTTCAATAAAGCTACTTTAAGCTTATATTCTCGCGTGAGTAAATGATAAGGTTATTGTTGGCAAATTAAAATAATTTGTGAATTAATGAAAGGAGGATGTAAGTACGTGCCTTCTCTTTATAGTAAATATTTACGTATGTATAAAATTATTATGGTATTAAAGTAATTGTTATACATAAATGTTAGATTTTTATACAAAGAATAGTTAATTTAAATTGTTATTAGAATACATTTAAATACCATAGTCGAAAGAACATCATCAATAACTTATACTAACTCACTTAAAGTCAATTATCACAGAATATTCAATTTTGTTCTTTAAAGTATAACATTAAAATACCCTAACAAAACTGTTAGTCTTTAATTTGATTTAAGACAAAATTCGGGTATGAATCGGTAAGTAATGACGTATATTAACAATTATCAAATTAGGAATGATAACTGGAACTTGATCACAGGAAATAATTTGTTGCGTCTCAGTTCTTATTTGATCTTATGCATGACTTTTTTGTTGCAAAAATAACTTGATTTTAATCAAATCCAAGTAATCTCTGACCAACACTCAAAGTGTTTTGTATGACTTTAAAACTTGTTAAATGCTTCTCAAGGAAAAACATGCTTTTTGATACAGCGGGAGTGCGATAAAAATTGGTTGTTGATTGTTTCATCAAAGCAAGAGCCACAATCGGGCAAGCTGTGAAAAATAATACAACACTAATATAGTGAATATTATTTGCAAGACACTATCTAAAATAAACAAAGACCTGTTTAATAACACCAAGAATGTTACAATTTGGGAAGTTATAAATAAAAATAATCAGTGATAAATCAAAATGAAATATTTTAGGTAGTGAGAGACACATTAAATATAAGGTTCGAAGAACCAAATATGGGTTTAATATATTGTATGTAACAGAGGAAATAACGAATAATCTATATAGTATACGGGAGTGCTTTAATTGTATAACATTTTTTATTTAAATTTCTATAAGTTATAGTTTTATTCAGCCGTTCATCATATCGGAAAAAATACGTTGTCACTTACAATCAAGACATATATTGTGCATAAGCCAAACATTTTCGGCACTGGAAGAATAATTCCTTGCCACCTAAAATACCCTTAGTCAATTATGGAAAAGGCTAACAAAGGAATGAGGCATTATCTGAGAAATTGTCTTCTGCGCATTAAATGTACCCCCACCCCAGCCATTCCATAGAACAAAGGTTCTCTTCACGTCTAACAAACACGATCAAACTTTGGGTTGGGCTGTTCTTGTCAATTTCCACCCTCTTTCCTTAGTCACAGAACTGAGGACCACCCTGGAAGACATTTTCCAAATGGAAGACCCCCTGACGATTCTAGTGGTGGCTTCCTGTGTTTATGCAGTTCTTGTTGCAAACCACTTCGATGCTAGACTCACGGCCTACACATTTACACTGATGGTACTTGTGTGGCTAAAAAAACGGCAGTTGGACTACTTGGCGATATATTCATTTCGCTTCCCTTAGAGCCTTCTTTTTTCTGAAGTGCGCTTCGCATTTAAGAATTTTTCTAAGTGTTTCGGGCATTAGCCTCAGATAATTATCCTCTATTACGACTTGTTTTACCGTTGCTGATTTTTAAAATGCGTCACAACCGTATCAATGAAATATTGAAGGTTCTGAAATTTTTGAGTCATTGCTTTGTGCAGAACTATTTGCAACGGATAAGAACTATTTTAGTTTGAACTTTTGTGAAATTTTTAGGTTAGATTTTCAATTCACAGTTATCAAACAAACGGACAAGTGGAGTTGGTGGCTACCTGTACTTTATACAAATCGACACCTTATGGCAAATTTGGATCAAATTCGATATAATTTCTTTTTTGAGCCTTGCTAAAAGAAATGACTATAATATGAACCACCTGTTAATTCTCTTTGAGTGTATGGAAGGATCTAAAAATAACTGGATCTCCCCATATAAATATCATTAAATGTGTTACGATTGTGCGATTGAAGCTCGGGTAGTTTACAAGCATTGTAAACTACCCGAAAGCAATTTTTGCTTTTGCAATATTGAAAAAGTAATTTTTTCCAATAAATAAAAATTGTCAATACTTCGTTGAACTCATAATTTATTTATTTCCGAAATGTAATGTCCCATTTCTGAATGTTTGTGACAAATAATGTAAAACGATATTTATAATTCTTAATTTTGCACAGTTTAAAATTTGTTTATTAGAACAATAGAGCTTTTATTTTGTACATCGTTTTGTGTGGAATCGAGTCTTTATTACGAAAAGCTCAAATAAAAATCCTACCGAAAAAGAAATTGTTGTAGTGTTTCTAATAGGTATATCTCTCTCTCTCTCTCTCTCTGGCAAAAAAAAAAAAAAAAAAAAAGCTAGAATTACGGTTTAATTCTTTTCAATTCGAATAAAAATTTTCGTTCGATGTGTCTAAACTTAGACAGTGATACGTTGCTGTCATATTTGAGCATTACTGGGCTTTAGCCTTTCTGTTCTGTAGGGAATAAATTGCTATTGTTTTAAAGAATATTTTATTCTAAGTAATTTTGAAATTACTATTCCTTGAGCTGAATTCAATGTCAAAATTCGACAAGTTTGCTTTTTGAGGTTCTATTTTATTTTCAAGAATCTAACTATCAATTATGTCAGGAAAACTGTTATTGCTGAAAATATGTCGGAATCAACTTTTTTGGAAATAGATTTAAGAGAATAAATTCATTTTGTGCATAATATCGCTACATGTGTCTGTTCACTTCTTGACAGCATTTGTATATATCGATCAATTTTCCTTTAAAATTACTGGTTAAGCACATGTATTTATAAAGTTCCGTTATGTGTGTGTGTGAAAGTTAATAAAACATTCATCACAAAAACTTTTAAAATAAAACTGGTAGCTGATCGCATGTTGTAATTCTTCACGGATTCCTTAAAATTTCGACAGATTTCCTTTAAAAGACGATTAATTTACCTTTTTACTTAAAACCGGTGCGTGGTTTCTAATCAAAAACTACCTCAAAACGAAAAAAAAAATGTTACACTCTAAGACAAAAAAAAATTGCGCCTGGAAGGAGTAGACCGGTATAAGTGAAATTTTGAGGTGTGATACATCTGCGTTGGAGATACAAGTGATCAAATTTTCAGAATCATTTGAGCATGCGCCACGCACAGGGCAGCTCTCAAACACACTGCATACCGTGTATAAAAATACATCCAGTAGCGCAGCAAATTTATTTCGATTTATACTGTTCTGTTGGTTACATCGTTTTTCATTGAGTTTTGTCTCGAATAAAAGTTCGCAAACAATTTAAGCAACTGGAAGAGTTGGACAGAGACCGAGTCATTGCTCTCCGAGAAGGTGGATTGTGTAATCGACGGATCCCGCAACATATTGGTTCTAGTGATGTTACTGTTGGTTGCTGGTAACAGCTATGGATACAACAAGGCACATACCAACATAAACCAGGCTCAGGAAGGCCTAGTGAAACCGGACCAGCGTTACGTACAAGAAATTTTACAGCCAGTTACGCTCCTATTCGTGAACTCCCCGGTTTATTCACTTTTTCAACACGACAATGCTCGACCCCATAATGCTGCCGTATGTAGAACTTGTCTACGACACAACTTTATCTTACCATGACCGGCATACTCACCGGACCTGTCCCCGATCGAGAATGTATGGGATGCCATTGGACGAGATGTCACCACCCCACTCGTGCCGCGTAATCTGCTGAAACTACGTGGCAGGGTTCAAGCAGCATGGAATGGACTGTCGCAGGACTTCATAAAGAGACTGTATGACTCACTTCCAAAGCGCTTGGCATGCTCCGTTAAGAATAATGGCGGTCATACGCCATACTGAATGATACCACTTTTTTGAATTTTTCTCAATAACATTTGCATATTTCAGTCTCAAATTTTGATAATTTACTCATTCATAAGCATTTTACCAATTTTGTAAATTTTCACTGCTTTCTGACAATTCTTTCTAGGTGCAACTTTTACTGTCTTAGAGTGTATAAGGATTCAATTTGAAAATATATGTTATTGATGTAAAGCAAATTTTTGATAGAACAGCTTTACTACCTTTTTTTTTTGGAAGACTAGAACAGACGACTTTTAGAAAATTAAAAATTAATATTTGTTGTAGAAGACGAATGTAGAATCATAAATTACATTAATCTACGTTATACCTGTTTGCGTGTTAAAGCTACTTTTAAACAATTTATGGTTATCTGTTAAACGTTTTTGAGACAGTGATTAAAAAACCTCTTACAAAACGACCTATTGGTATTGGATAATGTCAATCGGTTGCATTTACTTTGTCCGTACTGAAGACTTAATTTTAAAACAAGCTAACCGTTACTTAATGGCGTTTTTAAGAAGACACGTTTGCTTCAAGATAAATTAATCCTGAATATCGTATCAAACTAATTTGTCATCCTTCCCTTAACGATGGTAAAATTTGAAAATACTACATCCCTGGTGCTAGAGTGCCACAAGTCAAAAACTGTAGGTAAGAAAACTGAATTCAAGGTATTCACCGTGGTTTTGTCATTTTTACGATTACTGATAGTACGGTAATTTTACAGGAAGCGAATGATAAAGGTCATTCATAATCATTACACAACTTTTCCGTTTAAGTTATGCTTCTCTTAGTAACTTTTGTAGTTTTGTCTTACACCAGCGGCGCGATACATGTGAAATGCATTAGATGATACTATAGCAATTATACATATTTGTGTATCTTAAGTAAGCTGCTCAAATTATTAAAATATCAGACGATATTAAAATGATTTACAGCAGACTTAAGTGATACTTGTATTTTTTCTATGAAAGAAAATTTACTGTATCACACCTTTTTCGATGATCTACAGTTAACCAATACGACATCAGCAAAGATGGACAACTCTGCTAGTCTGTTTCAAAGGACATAATTCACCATGTTATGTGAATATATTTAACAGAACACAAAAATTTAATGCTTTTCGGTAAGTAAGATTGCGCTATGTACCACCACCCATTTAGAGCACTTCTTTACATAATAATATTTATTAAATGGAAGATTTATATATATATATATATATATATATATATACCTTAGTCATAATGTATCTAGAAACACTAGCTTTAACCTTTCGGAGGAAGAGTGCCACGGAACAAACACCCATTATCCTTGAAAGGGATGGTGGATTGTTTATTGGTGGTGGGGTAAAAAGTATGATAGTGACAAACATCTCATCATCCATAAAAAGGATGGTGGACGTCTGGCATTATCGTAAGTTTGGCACAAATCGTGTAAACTAAAAATTATCAAATTAGTTTTCGAATAAGATAGCTTGATTAGTCACTATTCCACTCTAGGCACTTTCTTCTAAGCTTGAGTTAATGAGTTCAGTTAAGAAACAGATTACATTCTTAAAATAATCTCGAATCATTATAAGCAGATCGCATTGAAAACGAATCGTAGAACATGGAAAAGAACCCCCAAAAAAAGCCCAAGCTGAAAGATTCTGGAAGAGAGTAAAAAGAGGAGTCCGTGAAGAGTCGAGTTTATAAATCAGTCTACAAAAGAGATATTCAGCGAAATCACCTCTCCAGAAGATATTGCTGTCATAACTGGGCGACAACGAGCAATATCGCGGCCGCTTCTGAGAGCCCTCCTATAAATCGACAATCTAGAAATAACCGTCCTCGCAGCGAGGGAAAGAAACGTTACGCATTCCCTGCGGGATGCGGGAGTAGGGAATATTTAGTCGGGGTCTCCCGCCGACAAGTGCGCGTATCGCGGCACGCTAGAGGATCCGAGGCTCGGAAAACTGGGGGATCTATCCTTATGGTGTTATTTGACGCCGGGAGGCTGCTGCAAATGGGTTGGCAAGAATTGGCATGCATTGGCTCGCCTTGGCGCTTCTCGGGGACTGTGTTTTTTTCACTTTCCCATGATGGGTTGAACAGATGGCTTTGTTTGGTTTGTTGCGGTATAGTCCCTTTTTGTGAGAGGAGGGCAAATTCGTCGAGACTTAACAGCTGAATTTGGTATCCGAACCGCTACGGGCATCGATGGCTTACATTGGGAACGCAGTACCTGTTGAAATAAGAACCAGAGTTGATTGGTTAAGTTTCATGGAGCAAGGACCATGATTGGTTAATCTGAGCTAATTTACCGTCAAGTGAACGGACAAACACACAAGAAAATTTTAATGACACAAAAAAGAGAGGAATATATCTAGGGAGAAATCGAAACTGACAGGTAACGAATCTGCTAACTCTACAGATTGCTAGTGCAGTGGGTAAATCCAAAGCCACGGTGACCTCACAAGAGCCTATGGATTGTCTTGTTATGTATAAACGACTTCTTCACATCGATATCATAGTCTATGGATATATGTATTATCGAGGTAATTTTAATGAGTGATTATGTTGTTTTGGATTTTTAAGTATATAGTAATTTTTTCATTACACACTAACTGATATTTACCCTTTATAAGAATTCTCTTAGTTTGCAATCGAACATTTCATGCTCGAGATAACTCGAAAATCTCAGACATGCGAGCAGGGATTTACCTTTCGTACTTTAACCCTTAAAAGCTACAAAAATGTCGCATTAATAAACAATGATAATTTTTTTAAATTTCACACATAGTAACATTTAAGGGTTAAACAGGATATAATGGATTAGGGTCACAAATATAAATAAATTGCCGCATGCTCTCACATTTAGTAGATCTGACATTTCATACTCGAGTTTAATCTATCTAATCAGGCATGACACCAGGAATTCCCCTTTTCTACCTTAATATAGATCTGATGGATTCACGGGCAACCAAAATACCATAATCAACTATAACAACCAAACTTGCCAGTAGTAATTGTAAACCAAAAATATATCAATAGCATTTGTTTTAAAAATCGTTTATTTGTTTTTCCTGACATTAAACGTTCTTTTAACTAAAATATAGTTAATTCGCATTTTCTTGAAGATTTTTACAATTTAGGATCCTCAGTTTTAGTCTCATTACCAACTTATGATACGAAGTTAAACGACCACAAAGAACAAAGCTACAAACAGTGTTCATTAATCTGTATGCTGCTATTAGTTAAGTTATATCTAGATAGCTGTGTGTTAATCCCTCTCAAGTCTAAGGTCATCAGTACAACAGAATGTAAAAAGCTCTAATAGATTTTAAAATCAGCTACTGAGAATTTGGATTTTTTTCAATTCCAAAGCATCCAACTGATGACTCAAATAGATTTCAATTTAGACTTTCTTAGGTAGAATATAGATGAGTCTCATTCCCCTAGCAATCTATAAATAGACGCAAAATCTTATAGACGACGTGTTCACAAATGTCACACACATTTAGGACAAAAATGAGGATTAACGAATTTAATGCTTCATCACTGTACAGCAGTATACATAGTTCCTGATTCATCAGAGAAGTTTTGTGTCCCCTTAAAAAACTACAGGATGAATTCTTGGATAACGACATTGAATAACGTTATTATGAGGATACTGTAAAATCGAACTACACCTCTCGAGGTATTGACAGTTAAATCACAATTTGGATTATGTTTTCGCATTTTTGATATGTTACCGAAACCCATTCTAACATGCTTCAGCGTGACTTATAAACTGTGTAAACCTCTGACTGAATTTTGTAAAGACTGGCAGATAACTTCGGTTTATTTTTCTTACAGTATGATACAGGGTGTCCTAAAAGTTCCCGTACTCCAACTTTAAAAAAATTTATTGTCCGCGCTATTTTTAACTATTGAATTTTATCGTCTGCTTATAGTTTTATCGACTCTTTAATTTTTATCGTTTGATTTTCTTCGCACTCAAGTTGTGCGATAATAAAGTTCCACGTCATTTTGTTCTTCATTGCAAGATGAATTTATCACGCATTCAGAGAATTGCGCTGTTTGAGGCTTATTTTGAATATAAATCATATGAAAGATGTTAAGAATTTTGGCGACATAAATATCCAACTGTAGCAATACCGAGTAAAGATACGCTATATCAACTTATTAAACAATTTGTTACATTTAAACTGAATGAACGAGACTCTTAGTTCCAACAACACGTTGCAACCTGCCATACAAATTATGAAACCATGGGCATGCTTCAAGATTTTTTTTTGCCATCGGCTCATCTCAAGAAACCATTGGCCACCTCGTTCCCTGATCTGTGCATCCCTAATTTTTTTTTCTGAGGGGGTATTTAAAGAACAAAGTTTATGAAGATAGTCACTAAACAATAGGTGAACTGAAAATTGACATTACTCAAAGGATACAAGAAGTCACCCAGCATCTTGAAACGCGTTTCTAAAAATATGCGCAAACGACTTCAGCTTTGCCTCACAGAAAAAGCCGGAAATTTTAAATATTTATTATAAATGTAAGTTCAAATTTTTTTCCTGCGTTGGGTTAAAAGTGCTTTATACCATTGGCAAAAAATAACTGTTTTAAAGTTTGTTGTTTTTGTATAGTAAATTCACGAATCGTCAGTACGGGAACTTTTAGGACACCCTGTACAATATCACTGTCGACTGGGCTAATGTTGTAACCCTAAAGTTGGACCTTTACTGTAAGTTTCTTGAGATTAATTCACCTTCTCCACCGATGTCTTTTCCTTGTATCTTAAACATCCAACAGTCCTCTCACACTTATCGCCATCAGGGGCAGATCTCCTTTAAGTGTCTACGGTCTTCACGGACCCAAGGTACTCTAGAGATCTTTTCTTTTCCCGTTGGCCTTTGCTGTCTTTTGTAAACATAGGGCTTACCAAAAGAGAGAGAGAGAGAGAGTGAAGATATCTTTTTCTGCTTTCGTCCTCATTATTCTAAAACGTAATCCCTCTTTTCCCTCCTTTCGCGGCATTTTTTATTTGAATTTGTCTGTCGTGTGGTTAATCAACATGGCCATATATGGCCCTGCATCATAAATACCCAAACGGCTAACAAACCCTTCTGTCTGGGTTCAATTGGGTTGGGCTATGTTTAATGTTTGGCATTATTTTCTTGGCTTGATAACAATTTAATTGCGAATGTGCAAAACTCTTACTGCTTCATAAGGCATCTTCAGCGATGCGTACTTTCATTTTAACTGTCCTCTATTACGGAGAATTACAACTTTTCTAAAATATGTGACCCTTTGTTCTCGCAAATAAAACGAATTTGGCTTGAATAAAATGCCTACCCTGTGCTTTTTGCTCTTGGCAAATTAAGCGTAAAACTTTCACTACGTATAGTCTAATGATGCTTTTAATATATATAATTAAACGTTTCTTCGCGTATTAGAGTACGCTCCTAATATTTGAGTTAATTTATTAAACCTTTTAATTGCTGAATTTAAAGTTAAAGTAATTTTAATGGGAATACTAAGAACAAAGGGGGCAAATATGAAATATCTAAAGGAACTACGGCACATTATCTTTGTATAATGTCGCTATTCAAATTTTTGTGTAAGTCTTCATGCAAAATTAAATACTATACTTTTTACTTCCTTATGAAATTAATAATTTTCAATTAGTTCTTTAAACCCTGATTTCTATCTATCCGACGTAATTTATTAGGCTGTTCAGAAGCATAGAACTTTATTTTAACCCTTCGAGGGATTCACATACATTGTCCATTCTTGCAAACTGTACGTTCTTCCCTGCATGACTTCATATATATTTTAACGCTCTTGGTCAATAGGATTTTGTAAAGGATTCCATTCTAAGGAAATAAGCGATATAAGGTTTCCAAAGGATTTTATTCTAAAGAAATAAGCGATGTAATGTTTCTAAGGGATTATATTCTAAGGAAATGAACAATAACATCTTTCTAAGGGATTCTATTACATGGAAAGGAGCCATCTAATATTTCCGATTGTTTCTGTTGTGCATAATAGGTCAATATATTCATTTCAAAGGATTATATTCTAAGAAAATGAGAAATAGAATATTTCCGAAGGATTATATTCCATGAAAATGAGCAGTAGAATATTTCCAAATTATTAAATTATAAAGAAACGAGTAATAGAATAATTCTAAGAAATTGTATTCCAAGGAAATGATTTAGAGAATCGTTCTAATGGATGAATGAATCCATAGATTCTTAAGCAAGATGTGTTTATTTAGTCATTAAATGTGTTGTGGGTTAAAAGCAACAGTATACTATCACTGGAATCTCGCGACTCTGGGGTTTAAAAACCATTCTGCACTCTCTAGCTACGAAAACCTTTGTAATACAATCTTGTTTTATTTTCATTCTTATACACACACCATCAATATTACGAATACAGTAAACCATCTTCCATTTCGATAAATGCTGCTGCTTTTCCCCAGCACAGATGCAGTTAAAGCAATATACACCCGGTTTTACCTTTACTTCACAGATCTCTTGTAGGTATCTTGGTAGGTATTTAATTAACGTCGTCCTGGAGCAACACAATGGTCTATTAGTGATGGTCTAGGATCGAAGGGAAAGATTCAAGGATCCACCATGTCATTTTGAACTACGGTCTCAAATTATGTCGGAAAATCTTGATCTTCCAATTTTCTATGACAAATTCAGCAAACTTTTTTAAACATGTAATTTCTGTTTTTAATGTTCTGATATGAACTTTTTGTTATCATAAAAGAATGCAGGAGCATTTTGATACTGCAATTTCAAAAGGACCGAAAACTTACACAGAATTTTACATATCTAAATATGTATTTTAAATTTACCAAGGTTATAAATTATAGGTAATGTTAGAGGCAAAAAAGTATGCTTTATAAAATAGATCTTTGTCAAATTTAGTTCTTAATTTAAAGTTTCTAAATGCTGATAAAACGTTGGAAAAAAGTATTACAATGTTAAAAACCTAAGTAACTAGGAAGGAAAACTTTCTAAGACCTATGTACAAAATAGCGTCGTGTCCTAAATCACAGTTTATAAAAGCTTTCTTGAAGTATTTTACGTTGAACTGTGTAAAATAATTGATTGAATGTTTGATAATGTATGGCTGAATTTGAATGGAACAATCATACAATTAAAGTAATTTATTTGATTCTGTGTACTATTCTTTTTACATGTCAGCACTTAATTGAAAATAATTGATTTGTTTTCATAGCATTGTCGGCACCCTGACAAAGGCACCGAATCGCAAAGCTATTGTTTCAAGAAAAACCTTCTTGAGGTTTTGGCTCACTCTGTAGGAAAAAATTTTGTGTTTTATATTTAGGTATGAGTAAAGGTTATTTATATTACGAATCACCATTCAGGCCTTTGGCAAAGCATTAAACATCGAAAACCAGTTTAGAAAATAGACGCAAATGAAAGCAGGTAATATTACAGACTCGTGTGTTTGGCATTGTATAGACTTCATGCAGGGACTTTAGAAACTTCCTGCACACATTTCAGTGGAGGTGAAAAATACAAGATTAAACCGTATTTTTTTAGTTCCTTATAGCTTGGTAAACTCGTTTTAGACAAATAATACAGGGATATATGTCTCCAAGGTGTTTAACAGAGTACTTTGGGGGCTCGATGAATCGGCTCGAGTGGACCATCGCTTGATTACCACGTTCACCCGATTTATCATGCATTAATTTCTTCCTCTGGGGATTTTCAAAGGCATAGTGTAAGAGGCCCCATTGAGTCCGAATTTGACCTAATTGTGAAAGTCGATTGCAATTACCACAAAGGGCTAAGTATTTTTAAACATTTATACTATCCATTCGTCAGGCTTGTATTGCTTTTGGTGATTGAAACTTAGAGCCCCGACTAGGTAACTGTAAATGGTATAACTACTGCCCAATTATAAAATTAGTTTTGATGAAAGTGTCCACATACTTGATACCTTCCATTTTTGAGCCAAAGTGTACCTTCTAGTATATACAGCTGGGCTTGTGGACATACACTACTATAATAATTGACCGGACAGCAAGATGTATTGGACCGGATGCAGGTAACATTCATCCATTTCATAAAATTGCCAGAGCGTAGGAAGAACCTGATTGTCCAAAATGGTCATGTAGGCATCGGCGTTCAATTGACTAGGAACATCAGGCAAAGGTTCCAGGCCATACAACGAAAAACACCCCCAAACAAGTACAAGTAAGTTATGCAAATCCGCTGGAGTCCGGCTCATTATTGTAGGGTATTGTATATCCCTGTTTGAATATAGCTTAATTTTGTGGTTTGGTTCCCTTAAAATATATTCAGGAAGTTTTGAGACATCCCATATTCTATCACGGAATGACTGATCAATAATCATGCTGACTGAAATTTGAGTCAATGATATGTGTTTACTTAGAGAGTTAATTTGTTATGAACGCACCCTGAGTGTATACTTTCTCTTTGTGTTATTTGGATATCAAGAAAGAAAACCTTAAAAGTGCCGCCAACAAATAGGTTTTGGTTATAACTGGCTTCCTAACCATTCAATTAAAACTATTTTATCAGGCTAGTCCATCTTTTCAAGTCTAAACTTTTTCGTTTGAGTGGTAATGCTTGATAATTTCTTAGTCGTTTTTCCAATAAAAGGTATAAAGGAATACGAAACATGATTAAGGAATGATATGATTGTTTTAAATAGATAACTTTACTAACCCCTTGGGTACAGATTTATTTGAAAATTAGTTCGGATTACCGTTTGCACATTAGTTACTGTTATATTTTAGTACTAGTCGGGATGCGCTGGCAAGTGCTCAGCTGTTTGTAATAACTATCAAAACTGAATAAAACTCGAATAGTCACATTTGCTCATTCGTAAATGAAAAGGCTAAATCTATGTTTTAATCTATGCATAGGTAAGATATTAGTAGCAGGCTACAGTTAAATATTTTCATTGTAAATATTTCAATTAATGCACAGTTTTTGATAAAAATGGTAGGAAAGGGTTGAGACGTTAGAAACATTTTATATTTACCAATACACTACAACTCAAAATTGTAAAAATCTACTAAGTCTCTCAGATGTTCAATTGTTGAAATAGTCATTAGACATAACAAATGCTACATTTAGATTCTTTGCCCTTCTCTCTTGAGACATGTAGAGTTTCACATTTGCAATTAAATTAGCTCTCTTTTATGCATATTAAGCTTTTAATTCTAATTTCATACTAATCCCATCGAACATTTCATAATTATTTTATTTGTATTGAGTTCGTATTTCCAATAAAGGGCATGGCAAAAAGTGCACAATTCTGTCAAATTCCCGCAGCTGTGTTCTTGAACGTTCAGAAAGATTTTCGCTTGAAGCATGTTGATAACTAAGATTTCGTCGAGCTCTCCGTTCAAAAGACTGCTCAACTGTTTCATTCGTGCGGTTAGCTCTTTTTCGTGCATTTTTAAACTGATACTCCATTTTGCATAGAAATTGACCTCTGCTATTTGAAAACAGCAAGAATTAAAAAAAATCTCGGTTATTTTATTTATGCTGATTGTTGCCAATCGACGATACACAAATAACGTCGATTTCGGGTCCACATACGTACGTATGTTAATGTTTTATATACATATATAGATTATCTTCTGTGCACTAATTACTGTTATATTTTCGCATCATCGTTTGCACACTAGTTACTGTTATATTTTCATATAATTTCGTTTGATAAGAATGGCAACAGTATGAGAGAGATCGCACAGCTTCTAATCTCCGCGTTCATTCCAAAAAAGAATGTCTGATAACGCAGCCGTGTAAATATTTCTATTTATTGAGTCAGATTAAATAAAGTGTAGTTTTGTTGAGAACGACTGAATAATTTGTTTCAAGGAGAGTCTCGTAGCACCAATCAATCACTCTTGCCATGAAGAAGAATGTACATGTTTAACTTAGTTCTAGTTTGAATGACGAAATAGACTCGTCATCCGTAACTGAGGCAAAGCAAGTGCATGACGAGTATCAGTCGTCAAATGTACCCAAGGGGTTAAAGAAATTATTTTTACAGTCGTGGTTCAAATATTAGAATGATGGATACACTCTACGGTACTACAGGTAGCTCGTATCTGAACTCCTCATACGAGGGTGGTTGTGGCTAGATAGAAAATAGTTGAACACCATAATGTCTACGCAGTTGAGGGTGTAACTGAAGAGAACCTAGAAAAGCATTTTTAGAACGGGTTTGGTACCTTATATCAACCTTATTGGGCAATGGAAAACTGAAAGGTTTCACTGAGACGGCAATACTCTACAGAGAGGATTGAAAACAGGTACGAGAAAGAGGAAATTAAAGGTTAATTTGACACGTTGCTAGATGATCTAAGCAGAATAAAAAGGAGAAAGTTTTTATATAATAAAGAGGACTAATTACACTGGAGTTAAAAGTGTAAATATAGTCATGCGCACATATATATTTGAATCCAGAGCCTGTTAAACAGATGATCGTTAACCACTTTGGCTTTCAGAACCACAGTTTGAGTTTAGAGTTTTTCGTTTAAGTTTATATACATAGGTACTTCCTTTAAAACTCAAACTTTCAAAAAGAATTTACCCCAATAATCATGCATTTTAACACTAAAGGTATTGAAAGAAAATGGAAGTGAATAGACGTAGTAGAAATGTTTGTCATTGATAAAATACTATTATAAATCAGTTTTGTTATACTGTTTAGGTCATATAGGTTGATAATAATGCTATGGAACAGTTTACCACAAATCTGCAGTTGCTAATTTGGATCGGGATTGGTTGCTTTTGGGGTTTTATGGCGCAAGGGCCATATTTGGTCAGGCTGTGCCACACAAGGCATACAACATCAAGTTACAAACACATACAATGAAATTTTTACTTACAGAAGAGAGAAATACACCCAGGTTTAATTACTATTTTTCTTATACTTATTATTATTTCTTACATTAATTATTTCTTATACTTATTTAGAAACGAGAACATGTGAGATTAGATTTCGGGATCTGCGGTACGAGAGATTTTAATCAGGACAAGTTGCTCCCAAATAACACACTAATAACATACTAATAACTGCTCCCAAATAACACTTTAAAGTAATGTCATTGCAATATAATTATAAATTGCTCCCAAAATCAAATTATAAAGCATAACTCTCTCTTATTAACTTCAAATTGTCTACTCATTATAGCAATGTCACTCGTACTGTAGTAGGTCAGATATAAGATAGAAATTACCTATTTCACTGGCATCAAAATGACTTAGTAGCATATGAGTAACCAGATAATGTATAAAGACACAATTATAGACTAGCCAGATAATCACAATCAAAGTTGAAGTTCAAAAGCTTATATATTTTGAAAGATACTAGTTGATAACTGTAGAGACGATTAAACAATTTAATAATGGTAACATAATCTCATGGTTGTGACTGTATATCAATTTTAAATGCTTTACAAACTCATACGATTCACTGGATCTTAATTTCGATCCCTTTTGTGATATTTATTGTGAGATCTAAATTTCTAATGATGAACTTGAATTGAAAAAGGGGAAGAATTCCGTTTCAAATCACCTTAAGTGCAAATGTTCTCAGAAGCAATTTGATTCCGTTAGCATGGATCCTCTTTTTAAACTCCTAGGAGGAGTTAATAGTGGTCTATTGAATGGATTGTGAATACCTTATAACGAGCTATTGACACGAAGAAACGGACTAACGAGTTAGTACCTACTCAGTGGGGCCAATTGAAAATCTCCATAATGTCTCATCTGTAAAAAGAGAATCCAGAAAGGAAAGTTTGAATGAAATTCGAAGAAGCTAGACACAGGAGGCGAACTGATGACTTACCTTACAATGTAGTTCTTGCTAGTCATTATTTTTTTCTTTTAGTAGATTTTGCGGTTAAGGCGAGAGCGGTAAAGTTCCTACATTTAAGGCTATTATGGGGAAATCCTTAAGTAAAGGAGATAATTGGGAATTCTCGATTGTAGTAGATTTTTAGAGTTGGTTTTTTCAGAACTCTTGTTTCAACAAAAACTTTGTTTGAATAATTTATCAATGAGTATGAATATATTACTTTTATAGGTAATTTTTTTATCCTGTTTGAGAATGATCAAGAAAGTATTATTACTTACTTAAGTGCAACAAGTAGCTATTAAAGCGGGGGACCAAGTCAATCCACGAAAGAGTGTCTATGGGATCTTATTATTTTATACCTATAAAATCAAATACTACAAATGTATAAAAAAAATTTCCTGCATTTGTAATAGTTAATTTTTAGAAGTAACTCCGCAGTTTTTAAATACCTCGTGTTAAGTTAATTATTAGCTTATTGACTAACTCATTCACTACTAAAAATGAAAGTATGAAGACTACAAAATTTTTTTCTCTTGTCCATTTCTCACATTAGCACATCCATATCTATCGCATCGATACTTCAAAAGTAACGAAAAATAAAAGTAAATATTTTGAAAAACAAATTTGAAAGTCTTTAGTTATTTGACCAGATCAAATCATTGTAAATATTACTTCTGCACTCTCATCAATCGGAGATGCGTTCCTCGTGCCATCAGTGTTGTGAATGTGTTATTTAAACTTTTATTTTAAAATCTTTCTCTAGGTACCAAATATAAAAAAGACGGGAAAATTAATACGAAATTATGGTTTAGGAACAAGGCATAAAAAATGCAAATTTAACTTAAGCCCATTTCCCTCTAAAAATCTATTGTTGTGTAGTATGTTTTAAAAAAAAAGTTTCTGGGTAGTTTTAATTGATCATGGAAGTCATGAGTTGAACACTGCCTCCTTAAAAAAACTATAGCGATCAACTTGCTCATTTTATTCTTTAAAAATAATAAGCATTGTGTATTTCATTATATGTATTCGTTATTACTACAGCTCATAAAATTTTCATAGCATGAACTAAATACTTAACTCCTGTAAGTATTTTTCAATATAATTTTTGCTGCAGTGCACCAGCATCAATACAGCTTTATATCATAATTTATATTTACCAAATATATTTATATCATATAGATAATGCTGCATTGATTTAGCTATAAAATATAATCCCCCATCAGAAATATAGAAAACCAATAGTAATCAGCCGTTTAAGATTCACGGAGTCACTTAAAGTAGAAAGTACCTTCCTCAGTGTAATTTAACAGAACTTTAGTCTAGTACGAGTTTTAGCTATGTATTTCACATGAGAATTTATATTTAGTTTATGGCTATTATTTTACTTTGTTTGGTTTAAAAATACATTATATTTTGTGCATATTTCTCTGTGAGGTATCGTAAGTTATTTACACTCATAAATTTAAATTTTTAATTTTTCTCTCGTACTTGTATAAATTATCCAATCAATTAGTGTTTATGTTGAATTGATGTGTAAAAGCAGAACGGGTTTGGATAAAGTATTCCTATCTTTCAAGAGGCCACTTGGGGTCAATGTCTTTAAAATCATCAATGGCGGATTATTTAGAACTGTATAAATGTCAGTGAAGACTACTTTTGTTAAGTAAGATCTACTTTTGCTTACCTGCTTGTCTTAGGTCTTGCTTACCTTACGTGTACACTTATTGCTGAGTGTTAACACCTCAAAAAGATGGGGAAATATATACTCAAGTACGTTTAAGTTTTACGTAAGAAACATTATTTACTTTTTCTACCGAAAAATCTTAGTTGGAAAAATCTGAGAGGAATATTTAAGATCGGGATAAGCATTTTCCCCTCTTACCTGTGTTAGTTAGTGTGCAACTTCGAAGTTGGTTAACTAAGAAAACTCGTATCAAGCTACTATTTTCATAATACAGAGATAATCAGATTGATCCTATAAATGTATAATTATGCGTCACAAAAATAAGTGGAATAGGTTACAAATGAATTTAAGAATATAGCTAAATATTCGATCTGTATTTTGTATTTGTACAAACCTGATGCAAGTAGCAAAAAGTAGTTTGAATTATGGGAATAGGTCAATTATTTAATGTTCTAGACTGAACAAGTCTATAATAATGGAGAAAGGACTAAAAAGAGCAAAGAAAGGGACTAAAAACAAAACTTACCTACTGTAACATATTCGTAATTTGAATTCATGCTAAATAGAAACTTTCTAAGTCTTCAAAATAACGCTTGAAAGACGTACTTTCCAGTCGAAGTGAATATCCTTTGCTTATGCACAACATAAGGAGATACGTAACTAAATGTGTACTAAATTTTAACTAAATTTAGAAAATGGAGATAAGATATTTTCTTAGCATACCGCAGTAAATATTTAGCAATAACATCTCTTATACCCCAATTATATTTTATTTAAAAAGTTATATTGCTTTTTATGTGAGTGAGATTATAGGGATAGAAAAACAGCTTTGTCAAGAGGAAGTTACCAAAGAGTGAAGACATTATACCTGGGGAGGATCAAAACCCTCAACAAAAATGTACATTCTACTTTTGAAATATAATCTAGTTGAATGAAGAATACGTTAAAGCAGGGCATGACAAATCCCGGGCGCCATGTCGAATAAAAAATTTGGTCTGGCAACTAGACTTTTGTTTCTGTGAAAAACGTTTATTTTCTTGGAAAACAATTTGATTATTTTTAATCTGATGATGTGCAATATGACTAGACCATCAGTGAAAGATTTTGATTCTACAAAGACTGTGGAGAAGTGGTATTTCAGTTTTAAAGCAACAAAACATGTTAATGGCCATAAAAAGTCAAAAATGGAGTATAATGTATATTGCAGGTAGTAAAATTGTTATTTTTTATTATGTCAGTTAATATAAATAGCATATTATTTATTGCGCGTGTGTAACGAGTTCTGAGATATACTCAGCGTTAGAAAAAATATTAGTATATGTGTTTCACGGGTCCTTGCTCCTAATTTTTTTAATTTTAGTCTCCCCTTGCGTTAAAGGATCATAATGGTCGACATTTTACATTTCTATGGAAAAAGATCACTGGAAAATATGTTGCAAAAAATCAGAGATCTCATTGAACCCCAAATATGGGAACTCATGAAATGTCTTCAAATTCATTCTATATATGGAAAAACTTAAGAATAAAAATGAATCTAAAGGCCAGTTGGTATGAAAATCACTTTAAAAAGTAGAAAAGAACAAAATCCCGGATATTCTGAAAATTTTTACCAAAACAATTTGTAAATGTAACTTAGAGAATACTTCTAGTATGTTTTGTCTCTCTGTGCTCATTTTTATGCTACGTGAGGTCTAATCAGACCTGTATTACTGGTTTAAACTTCTACTAGATTATATCTAAGATGGTAACTTGTTATAAAGTTAAGTTTAAATCACAGGTACTTGAAAATGCTGCTGAACACAGAATAGTGGGCTTCCACATGGTTTTAGCATCCTGCAAGTTACACGGAGCGGGTTTTATTTCTATAACTTATTATTGGTGTATTTCTCTCTTATGCCATTGGAATTTTTTTTGTGCATGTACGTGTTCATCACTCGACCTCGTCTGTCTCGTGTTTGGTACAGCTTGGCCAAACATGACCCTTGCTGAAAAAAAACCCCAAACAACCATAACTACCAGAACATTAAAACGGGAAGTATCTTTAAATGGTTTGTTTTGGGTGTTTATGGAGAGCAAGGGTCATATTTGGCCATGTTGTGCCAAAAGACACAAGACAGACAATGTCAAGTAATGGACACAAAAGGAAAATTTTGCTGACACAGAAGAGATAAATGTACACCAAGGGAGGAATTCCTCTTATTGGTATAGAAAATAAAGTCATAGGTTTAAATGTGACTTAACGGTGTGAACATTATAGGAAAATATCAGTAATCTGTTTTAAATACGAGTTCCTCACGAAACCTCTCACTTTACATAAATTTAACAGTGTCCTACCCTATCCATTTTAGCCATGGGAAGTAGCATTTCATTGAGCAATGTAATGGGAACAGCAATAGAGATATTGCCTTTCATCTATTGGCGAAGGTTGGCGACAGCGGAGAGGATTATTCCGAACCCCACGCACCGCGAAATCCGGCGCAGCAACCATACAAATGGGGGCGAATTGATAGGAAAGAATTGAAGGGCTCTGGGGAAACACGGATGGGGAAATGGCAGGGTAAAAAAGGGGAAAACGGGAGCAGGGTAGAATAAATACTCGAAGACCCTATAGATGTCTGGAACGCTCGCCGAATACCAAATAACGTCAAGTGATTTTCTCCACCTTCAAGAACTGGCTGCTTTCTTGTTTGCAGAAAAACCGCTTAATGTTTTTTCAAACTGTAACCTTTTTATTTTTTCATCCATTTCTTTTCTTTCTTTACACCGACCCCTCTCTTGCTCTGCCCCATTATTATTTTTTATGATCATTGTATTAGGGGTGCTTTGGTGGGGAGCAATTTGAGAGCAAAACGTAGTTTTGGCACTTATGGATAAGGCGTGATAAGTAACAATGAGTCGCTTTAAAAGGGGTTATTTCTTTGGCAATCGTCGGTTAACAAGGGAATTGCTTCCAGCAGTTGGATGGGCGCTTGATAAAACATGTTATTTGTGCGGTTTTACTTGTGAGAAATTAGAGATGGATTTAAATCCTTGTATATAGGCTCGTCGAAATTAGATTTTGCATCATGATTTCCTTACCTTTTCTGTCTCTTTTTAACGTAATTAAAGAAACTTATTAAATTCTGTTACATTAAGTAACCAATTTTTCAAAAAAGGTTATTATTTTAGACTTTATGCAGAAATTTTCGCTCATCTCATGTTAAAACTAATATATGCAGAACACTTTCCGTTCCTTTGACGTTAAATAAAGTAGTATGTTTTGGTAACGACAATGATACCTCATATAATAATTATCCATTATTACAACAGATTAAAAGTGCATAGTAGCTGACAACATTACTGAAGTAAAATTTGATTTATTCCAACTTAATATAAATAAATGCAAAAAAAAAAAAAAAACGTAGCACATGTTTCAAAAGTTATCCTTAAATATCGAAAGATTTGAAAAAGGAATTGTGATTACTTGAAAAATGAATTCTCATGTATCAAAAACGACTTATATACGAAAACTTAAATTATTTAAACTAGTATTTAGGTATGTTAGAAAACTGTATTAAAATGTGTTATTATTTTGATAAACGCTTGAATCTTTCTAAATTTTATTAGCAGTTCAAAGTCTGTATCAGTGAAAAGTACAGAATTAGTTCTTGGTAAATATTAATTTTCAGAAAAACCGATTAGCTAAGAACTTTGAACAAAGAATAAAGTTTCAAATGTTCTTTTTAATATGCTTACTTAATTACTTAGCCTACGCGAAGTTTCGATTTTACTAATTTCAGAGATTGTTTTGTGATAATACCTTTCCCATTTCTTTTTGATGCTTGTAATTTAAAACGTTTCTAGTTGCCACATTTACCACTGAATTTAATGAACTGTAAACATGCACTTGGTAAAGTCAACAATAAAGGAATTCATTGGTCTCATGTGAAAAATAAATTTATTACATACATGACTTTTCACTTAACCGTATTACTAAATTGGTAAACAGTTTAGATTAAACTAAAATTAAAGATTTCGTTATAAAAAATTACGATTCTAAAATTCATTAAAAAATATAGTTAACGTGAAGCATTTTTAAAAATTATTCATATGACATACGAAATAAACGTGTTCATCTCATCTTAAACATACTGCATTTAAAAGCGAAAATTTTTAGCGCTTGCAGTCAGTATACTTTCGCCACCAAGGTACGACTTCATCGAGAACCACAACCACGGAGGACCAATTACAATCCTTACACGAGGAAGAGGGATCCCTATTCTCTTCGGATTTCAACATGCTCGTGGGAATAGAGCGGACCACACCAAAGCAAAAAAAAGGAAGACTATCTCTGATTCTTTCTTTGTAATCAGATACCCACAGCCTCCCTTGCTGAGTGTGTATCTTCATACACGAGTCTCCTGCAAGGAGCAGGATCCCTAAGCCCCCTTCACGACATGGAATTGCCAAGAAAGAATGGAAACTCGACGATAGAAAAAAGGAGAAAAAGAATGGAAGGAAAAAAAAGAACTTCGGGAGGGGGTGGTTGTTAGAACAGAGGCAAGGAAAATTCAAGGAAAGGGCAAGTACTTTTTCCTTCATACATTTTCCCAGAATGTTGTTACCGGGCAAATCCTTTTGAAAGTGCTGCTAAGCTCCTAAAGCAAATGGAGTTTTCCACGACACTTCTGGGTATCGGTACTTAGTAAATATCAGCAAGTTGGATAAAGAGGGGAGTTTATAAGCGCATAAACCATGTTCTTGAAACTTTTTTACAAATGGCTGATGCTGTTTTCGTTTCGCGGTAAGTACGTTTATTGTTAAAATTATTGTTATGTTTTCGTATCTGTTGTTCGATCAAGCTTACAAGTCAGTTTCGGAAGGCAGTGAATAAATTTAGGAGCACGATTTTATACATTAACGTTTCGTAACGTTTTAGAAAGCAGTTGTACCATGGTATAATCACTTAATACAGTGACCAGATTTTGATTTTGGAGGGTTCCCAAAGTTTAAAAGAAATCTTTCATGCAAAGTTAAAATTCAATCACATTTTCGAATTTTCAAAAAGCTCTTTTATGCCAGTTTTTGTCTAGGGCTATGAAGTTTAAACGAATTTCTGTAATCGCATAAGAAGATACATCTTGGTTAATTTAAATACATGAATAATTGTAATTATACAATGGTTTTTATACAAATATTTTCAAAATAAATTATTTTAAATAGCATTAACAGCTACTAAATTTTTTTCTAGAAATTCGCTTTTTATTTTTGCTTCAATGTTGGAGGATCGTTACGATACAGTAGACATGTGAATATATGGAAATAGTTGAGTTAACGCAATATAATGATAAATGTATTGATACTTTCAATGATTATTAAGTCAAGAAACTATAATCTTACGTAATAAATATTGTTAGCTATTTTTAGAAAAACAGTTTTATTTGAAAAGATCTCATTAATTTATAGTATTTTATTACTAAAGATACTCAAGCTCTCAGTCTCTGGCTTGGCCAATAACAGATGTTCTGTAGATCATTTTAGACCAAGAACAAGGAGATTGCATTCAAATGATTTCATGAGCATATTACCATTTTTAAAGCTAACATTGATATTGCAGTTAAGTTATCTTTCTTTCTTGTGTGGAGGAAGACCCCGCCGTCTCACCCTGACTTGGGTATATCAGCGCAGTTAAGCTATCGAGACCTCGATCTTCGTACGACATGGTATGGCTTCAAATCACGGTATTACATAAATGTTTTGAATGATTAGGAAGTAACTTTAAGTAATTAGTTCCAGTTTAACCAACCTTCTATTGCAAAAATTGATCTTAGCGCAAAATACTCATCTGAAATTGTGATTGTATTACTATATAAATGGGCACTAAACCATTACTTTTGCCGATGAGCGCAATATTTGAGAACATAGTATGTACATCTATGTAAGAATTTATTCCATGCGAAGAACAATGAACTTTAATTTTTAGGTTGCCAGTAAGTTCTAACGTAATAGTATTTATATTGTACTTTTAAGATGAAACACATTAAATGTTATATGTTAACAAGATTTACTTTATATGATATATAAACCTTTGTTAGCTTACATATAGGAAGAAAGGGGATGCTTCATGAATTATATTTTTGCGTTAAGGATTTCTGTGCGTGTTCTTTTCCTTAATTAAGTTTAGTGTCTTTTATATTTTCATTCCTGTACTGTAAAAGTCATTATTTAGTCTATGTTCTATGCTATTGTTTGATTGGTACACTTCTCTGGCATAATTAATTGTTCAATGGAGGTTAATCAATGCTGTAAATTAATTAACCACTACTCTTCTTTCAGTACATGTTTAGTTAACTGCAATTTATAGAGGACTAATTTAAACAGAGAGGAGTTAGTTGAGAATTGAAAAAAAGGTTTTTATGTAACTACACTCAAGTTCATAAATTAAGGATAATTCAGAATCACACCGAAATCGAACTCTAAAGTAAAAATTTCACCTGTAGAATTATCGCACACATCTTCAAGAATTGTATCCAAATTAAAGGAAGCCATTAGATGACGCCTATAGTACGTCACAATGTCGAGAGTGTAAGAGAGGTGTATATAAAGAATGGTAGCAAATAAGTAAAATTGTTCACAAGCGTTCTGTTAGCCGCTCAGTGCCACAACCGAATTGTTACGGCACACAGGACGAATGTCGATGATTTTTTACGTGGTAGAATTATCGGCCGCCTGGAATGTGGGCGTACTCAAATGGAAGTTTCAGTGGAACTTAGAATCGCCCAAAGTGTAATCTCTAGGCTTAGGGAACGATTCCAAAATGATGGAAATGTCAGTAGACGTTACAGTACAGGTCTTCCCCGAGTTACAACGCCGAATGACAACCGGTATTTGGAACAAAAGAAACAGACGGAGCACAGCATCCGACCTTTCTCGTCAGCTATCTTCATCCACGGGTACGACAGTTTCAAGGCAAATCGTTTACAGACGTTTGGGACATGTTGGTCTATATTTTCGCAAGCCTGTCAGATGTGTTGCGCTCACGGCAACTCACTGTTGCCAGCGGTTAGCCTGGAGTAGAGAACATGCAA
The DNA here is from genome assembly GCA_947359465.1 of Metellina segmentata. Lineage (NCBI taxonomy): Eukaryota > Metazoa > Arthropoda > Arachnida > Araneae > Tetragnathidae > Metellina > Metellina segmentata. The sequence continues at coordinate 56,475,323 of OX375874.1, forward strand.
TGTGGACATCGTCACAGTGGGCTTGTGTGATGTTTCCAGGTTAAGCTTGCAGTGTGATTCACAACGGACGTTCATATGGAGAACGCCTGGTACCCGCTACCACCAAAACAACATCATTGAAAGACACCGTTACGGTGGTGCAAGATTGCTCGTTTGGAGCGGAATTATACTGGGCTCCAGAACAGATCTACATGTTCAAATTGGAGCCATGAGAGAACAAATTTATCGGGACATCATTATGGAACAACATGTACGTTTGTTTAGGGGTGCCATGGGCGCATAATTTGTGTTTAAGGATGACAACGCCCGTCCTCACCGTGTAAACGTTGTAAACGAAATTCTTTGAATCAGAGGATATCATTCGTATGGAATGGCCATCATTCTCACCTGACTTGAATCCGATAGAGCATGTGTGGGACATGCTTGGCCGACGAGTTGCAACCTTTCAACCACCTTCTACATGTGTACCGGAACTTCGGAGAGCATTGGTTGCTGAGTGGAGTGATCTTCCCCAAGATCAGCTCTATAATTTGATCTTCAGCATTCCTAGGCGTTGTACGGACTGTATTTCATCGTCTGGGAGACATACAATGTATTAACCAACATACCAACCATGTCATGTTAAGTTTTTGAAAAGGTTTTTTTGTAATTGCTCTAGTGAGCAAAAATCGTAGTTTTTATGAATGGTATCATACATGCACCATCTATTTTGTTTTTTACCTTTTGTTTAATAAATGGGCTTTATGAATAAGTCAAGTTTTTTTTCTGAACCTTTATTTGGCGGAGCTGGCATTATCCTTAATTTATGGACATGAGTGTATTTCTTATGGGAGGAAATTACAAGTAAATTAAAATTTTTCATTGATATTTCAAAGTTTTGAATTATTGACATTATTTATTTTAAATAATTTTTATTTAATATTATATTTTCAAAACTGTTACTTTTGTCAGTTAAGTCAAATGAGGGCCAATTTCATCCAGTCGAAGGTTTTGTCAAATTAGTGTTTAGAAGCAATTATCGATCTTTCAATGAAAGTACTAACAGCCTTATTCTGATCAGTGGTATTAAGTCAAATAAACAATGATAAACACGCTATGTAAGTTAAATTACAAGGTTTTAGAGGGGAACTTAGTTTAAATTGTTTACCACCAAATAAATACTTCTAGTTTCTAATAATGAAAACGCGAATTAAGGACTGAATTCAGATAACGGAATATTTAAACGATTTCAACCTCTCTTTAAGGCAATGCACACTTTGTGAGAAATATAATAGCTTTGTGTATCACTAAGCAAAATTTTATTTACTACTTGTTGAAGACAAATGGATGAGCGGATTTCTAAGAGAGGGTACCGAAAACGATCGGCTACAAACGACCAAAAATAATCACTGGACGTTCTCTACCCAGATCGGGATTCAAACTCAGAGTCTACTGGACAGAAGTCATCGTGCTAACTACCATAAAAATCTCATGCGTATAACATGGCACTTCGAGTGATCTACGTAATAGTCTCCATGATGTGGTATCCCCTGAGAGGACAAATTGAGCATTTTTCCGCATTAGGAAGTTTTCAAAATCTGTTTAATCACTACGCTGCGTTATAGTGACTAATCATGAGCCGATGCATGTGCTTCGGGTTAAACTTATTCGTAAACGTACCTGGATATTTAAACTGAATAAATCAGTGTTTTATTGTTTTTTTTTTTACAAGAAACTTGAACTGATGTAGAAAACATTAGCTCGTATTATTTTATCAGTGATTTAATCACCAGCAATCTATTATCTATAAAGCTTATATTACTACTTAAAGGGAACGTCAAACGCACGATTTCCTGATTGAACTTCTTACCTCTTAGTTTATCCTCTTTCGGAAATGTAACAAATGTGATCTTTTTTTTGCAGTAATTCAATAGGAAATATATAACGTACCACAGGCTCTACAATAGAGTGTTACAAAATAAATAGAATTGGAAGACAGTTTCATTGCAGTAAATAAATGTGAGATTAATAAAAATCAGAATTACGTTAATTATGTGTTTTAGAATAATGCATAGAAATTTAATTCACACACTTAAGTGTATAACATTAAATGTTATATATTTAACTACCGGTTATATATATAACTATTAGGTTGTGGCACTGAGTGGCTTACAGAACGCTTGTGAACAATTTTATTTCTTTGCTACCATTCCTTATATACACCTCTCTTACACTCTCGACATTGTGACGTACTATAGGCGTCATTTAATGGCTTCCTGTAATTTGGATACCATTCTTGAAGATGTGTGCGATAATTCTACAGGTGAAATTTTTACTTTAGAGTTATATATATAATAAATATACAACATTAATCATTTTTTTAGTGTTTAAATATTATTAATTCATGTAGAAGTGAACAGCATTGACCGATTTCCTGGCAGATTTTTCACCCCCCCCCCCCCTTAGTGTTTCATTGGATTTTGATAACACTAATTTTTGAAACTGGATTACTTGTTCGTATCATAACTTAGTTCTGTTATTTACTTTTCTCACAAAAATGAATAGCTGATGAAGTAAAGAGCTCACAAATTGTTTGGCTTTTGTGATTTTTCACGTATCTGCTCTCGAAATCGATTTAAAGTACAACAATATCAATTGTATCGTCAGGTATAAGAATGGAATAAGTTCAAAAATCAAGTTTTTGAGAAATTGAGCAAATCTGTATAAGTGGTAGAGTGGTTCTTAAACCTTACTCTCAATTCAAGGTGCTATATCTGAATCGAGGGACTGGTTTTTGTTTCCTTATTACCACTCACGTGTAGAGCGAATCTTAGAGATACTTTAGAGTCCACAAAGTTATTTTGCCGATTTTTGGTCTTCATTTCCTTCTTAAAAATAATTCAATTCCGCAAAAAGTACTGAAAAAAGTAGATAAGATAAGGTTTAATTTATTTTGTATGAGATACAACTGTAATTATTGTTAGTCAACTTCTTTTCTTGTATAAAAAGTAAATATTGAGAGATATTCATACATTAACGTATAGCATATTACATGAAATTAATAATCTTCGTTGCTATAACGCAATTACCATACTGTGATTAAGGATTGCATTAGGCATCTGTAGATTTCGAGAAACGTAACTGGAATAGATTGACTGGAATAAAGTAACTGGAATATATTGTGACTGGAATAAAGTAACTATAGAACATATTGACTGGAATAAAGTAACTGGAATAAAGTTGAATAAGTCAAAGTGTCACTTTTCAACATGTGTTTTATAAATGCAATTGGTGAGGAAGATCGCCGATGAACTTGATATTGGATAAAAGGCAAAATCTAAGGTTGGGTATAATAAACTTTTAAAATAAATGTATAGTAAAAACACGATCTAATAAGGATAATCAGTGATAAGCAATTATATTAATCATAATTACCTGTCACTTAACAGTTCAATTTTCCGAAAAGAAATTCAATTCAATTCTAAAAAATTGGTAGGATTTTTTTTGTTCAATTAAGTTGTTGATGGTACAATTCTATTTTATAGTTACTTTCAGTATGGCTTTTTAAGCATACTGAATTACTAATAAAATTCTTGAGCCAGAATATTTTTAAACTTATATAAATAATAAATTTTAGTCACTTAATAGAGTTTATTATTTTCTTACAATTTTATTTTGATGTTTTTAAATAATATTAAAAGCATACAACTCGCCAAATAAAAGATCCCTTAATAAAATTGCAGTTAATTAAAATAATTTCAAACTTAATCGGTCACTTTATTTTCACAAAATTAGAAAACGAACACATTTTTTTTCTCATGCTATTATTTTTGGATTCTTTAAATTTTTTGTAATAAAAGGAGGAATAGTGTGAAAATTACAACTTGTACAGTTATTAATAGTAGCTTATTCTAAAATAAAGTTTCGAATTTTATAACTTTTGGGGAATGTTTCAAGTTTTTATACAAAATTTAAATTCCTTTTAAAAGAGCCACATTTAACACTTAATGTAATGTTCTACCGTTATCCACAACTACCACGATATTGAATGCATCTTACAATTATTTCTTATTGAAGTATTAGATACGAACCAAATCTGATTTCCATTTGATGTGCCTCATTCGACCAGTAAATTCTAGTGAACATATTCACTAAACGTCACCCTTTTGTTTGAACCTACTTTACAATTACCAAGACTTTGAAGACCAATCTTTCAATTATTTAAAAACACTTATTACTATATGGGGTACGACACAACATTCTCAGTTTTTATTTCTTAATTAATGGTATAAATTAGTTTATTTCACGTAAGAAACTGGTCTATCACCTATAAACTTTAAATTATTACCGCGTAAACCTTAGCAAGTAAGATTTTGAGGTTTTTATATTCAACTTTGATATAGTGCTTCGATTTATTTATACATTTGTTACAGTAAAACAAACCTTAGAAGCACATTTCAAATGAAAATAGAGACATTTTTTATAACATTGCACGGTGACACACCAATATTCCTGCGTTAAATTCATTTCCACAAGCAGACGATGAGTAGTGGAATACACAAAAATTATTGTTTACTACTCTTAATTTCAATTTAAAGGTACAGTGAACTTTCACAATAAACTTTTGCAGTTACTCGACTATTATAAAATTTAGAGACTTTTTTCTATTAAAAAGACTACAAACATATAAAGTTTAGTCCCAATACATTAAGTTGTGCTGAAGTTATTGCATAATATGTGGTTCAAAACTCTGATGATTTAGCAAGCATTGATAGGTTCCACATTCATCAATATTCCATGCATCAAAACTTCATTCACATAATATCTTATATGCATAGAAATAAAATGAAGTATACTGGGTAGGTGTTAAACTCAATTGTAAAGTAAAATTATTTATAATTAAACCCTTTAAACTTTGAATGAAAAGCATAGCTTGATTTTAAAACAAATTTTTTTTCATTCGAAAGTTATGATGAATATATAATTTGCCTTTAGATCAATACACCAGATTTCTAGGATTGTCCTACACAATTTTAAGGAAATAAATTCAATCCTGATGCACAGGGGCAAGTTTGAGATTCGAATATGATCATAGGTTTTTAATCGGAGATAAACACATTTTTATTTATATTTTTAAACAGTGGTTTGTTTCCTTAAAAATTCTGAAAGGTACTTTACTGTCGAGTATGGCTCAAAATATAGAAATTTGAACCATACTTAAAAACAAACTTAACCGTACCTATTTGAATGGTTTTATAAGTACTTTGTGGAAATCATTGTTATACTGTTGTATTTACATATATAGCTACTGTTCATAAGAACATTATATAAATAACTAAAGATTGAAATTGACATAGTGATAGGAAAATTAAAGATGTACTAGTGTTCTATCATTATAAGACTTGACTTTATTAGATCAAGCAATTTACTAAATCCTGACACATATTTATTTTTCCTCTTATCGATATCATTTCTGATACAGCAAGTTGCTCGAATTTTTCTACAAAACGGATTACTTTACTCACTAGTGACATTCCATTGCTTTCTTTTAATTTTGTTTTACAGTTATTAGTGAATAGGAATTAGAAATTCAATAGAATTTTCTGTAATAAAACTGATTGGATATGATCTTCAAAGATCTGTTTTTAAAAATACTACAATTCTTACTTTATGTTTGAAGCATTTAAAGTTTAGTCTAAGCAATAAATACAAAGTTATCATACTATAAATCAAATATTGATCGCTTTACATTTACTAAAATTTCGGATAGTTTCGGATATTTCAGAAAAAAAAGTTAAGCATATCAGAAATATATCCATTAAACGATAGTTTTTCAAAGACAGTTATTTAGAAACTTAGCATCCAAAGTATCAAACAAATGCGGATATAAACATTTTTCAATTCAGAAAGTAAAAGCAACAGATATCTATAGTCCCTCGCCTGCTTTGATACTATTAAAAAATCTTCACATAAGCTATTTTAGGACAATTAATTAGCTTTCAGTGAAACTTGCATGCAACTTTTTGTGAAATTGTATTAAAAAAAATAGCAATTTAAAATATCAATTAGCACGTGTTACTTTCCTATAGAAGAATGTTATGCTACCAAGATATAGATTCTTCAAATATTTATAAAAATACTAGTACAACAAAAGAAAAGCTGGGCAGATGCGGCATTTTTTTGTGACTTTAACAAAATACTTGTTAAAAATATACATAACATCATTCACTGCTGACAAACTTTCAAGTTTCATGTTTATAAAAACTCCGATTATAATAATTTGTACTCTTATATAATTCCTGAAAATGCAAATCTAATAAAAAACTAATTAGTTTCGAATTGCCTTTAAAAGCATCAATTCGTATTTTAACAAATTAAAAAAGTTCTCTCATGAGAATATACTTTTAAAATGATACATCTTTATCCCACTGTAAATTTGAAATAGCGTAAACTATAAGAAAACACTACTCTATACGATCAGACTTTTATTTACTAAGTTCTACATAAATTATTTTAAATTTTTTATCGTGCAGTCACATCTTTACTCGCATAAAATTCATAATTTTACACTGACGAATAAATTTAAGAAATTGTTTCATTGAAAACACCTGCATTGCTTGATTCTATTACATTTTGAGTCAGTTTAATAAGCGATTCAGTCAGTATGGATTGTGTTGGTCATGCACCAGATTGGCTTTTAATTAGGATTTAGTATAAAAAAAGCGCTTACCTTTCACTGCTACTTGATTCCCGTCGGGTATGGCCATCACGCTGGGGATCACGGTCGCCGCTCCAGTCACGGCAACCCCTTCTTTATGAGAGGCATTAGTCACTAAGTTTTCATCACTCCTCACAATGGGCCGTATGCACAGTCCCCCGTTCACTGGGGATGTCCTGACAGAATTGCAGTTCGGCGGCGTGCCTGACTTCTGTGCCAGTTCGAGTCTGAGTTTGCACACCACGTTTGGAATGACTATAGCGTCCTGAGGAACGACACCGTTGGACAACGAGGTGACCTCGTAGTCCCCTGCTCCTGTTGTGGGAGAACATGAGCTGGACACCGGAGTGTTGGTGAAAGGAGAAGACTTTTTGCTGTCCGGGCAGGATAAGTTCAACGGCTGTTCCACTGTGCCACGAAGTTCTGGATGATGGTGCATCAACGGCTGCTTCGGTAAGCAAGTTCCATTCAGCAATGGCATTGCGATCAGAGTTTCTTGTTGTGATGGCGGAGGAGTCACAGTTACTGTGCAGTAGTTGGGCAGTTCTGGGGAATGCCTCTCTCGGAAACCAAGTATATCAGCAATGAAGTGGGGAGTTGGATGTCTTGGTGGTTTTCCGTAGACATGCGGATGCCAAGTCCTGGCAGTTGTCATTGCTGGTAGTTGAATTGGAGGAGACGCCAGTTGTTGTTGGTGCAGTTGGTGATGGTTCTGGAATGGTGAAGGGGAGTTGGACCCACAGCCGTTGGCTTGTTGCATCATGTAGTATTCTTGCATCGAAAAGCTTGAACTTTTACTATTTTTATTCAATAATGTTCCGCTGGATGAATATTCTTCAGAATGATTGTGTCTTGATTGCAGTCCCTAATGCCAGTTCATCAACATGTTTTTCAGTCCATATTGACGGTCATCTTACTTGAATTTTCTATTTAGATTTACTTCAAAAATAAGCCAATACATTCATTTTCTGCCTCCCTAGGAACTCATTATATTTTTGTTGTCGAATCATGCTTTTTCGAATGCAGTGCCATTAAATTCATTTTTTGACAAAAATTACTTTATTTTCTCGTATCACCTAGTTTTCTGAATGAAACAAGAGCATTAAAAGATGATTAGATGGAGCATTTCAGAAATAATGTGTTTCTGATGGTACATCAATGAGTGAAACGGAACAGAAGTTAAAGATACAATTTATGCGCCATTCCAAAAGCTGTTTCAAACGTTAGTTTCCAACCATTACAAACTTGTCCTTTATGTTCAGTTAAGTCACACGAATCAGTTACCAACACATCTTCACGAGCGCCTTTAAAAAAACAGTTTGAATTGCTTCGTCGGGATGACGAACAAACAGAAACGAAAGAAGTTCGGAGTATGTTTACCTTCGAACAACGGCCTCTAACTAAAACAGATTTCTAACTATTTTTCACCTCGATGTCCCTTTTGTCTTAGAAGTAATCTACGTCGTTCCGTGGCGACGTACCCTTTTGAATTGTTCGTGCAACCGCAAAAGAATCCAGAGAGAAATCACTGAACGCGAGCTGCACGCCGTCAGGACTGTTTCAACATCAAACCGTCTCCACTGCGACCGGTGTTTTCGAACTCTCTGACGCAACTGAGCGAAGCACGCGGCGGTTGCGTCGGGATGACTTGGGGGTAGGGGGAGCGGGGTATAGGGGGGGGGGTTCTAGGGAGGTGGAGCGAGATACAATATAAGATCCTGAGAGAGTGGGGGAAGGTTATTGGGGGAAGCTATAATCCTCGCGCCCAATCAATAGTGAGGGGGCTGGTTCCCAGCGTCCTTTCCAGCAAAATGTCTTAATTTAAATGCGCCGCAATTAATACGGAATCACTTGATGCCGCAAGATCCGACTCGGGGAAATATAGCTGTTTGTACACAAAGAGAACTGGGGTTTTTGGGAAATTGTTTTGGCGGAGCGGGCGACGGCGATGTCTTGCCAATTGTGGGGAAGGAAACTGGAGTCAGTATCATTTGACGTATTATCGATATCTCTTGGAGAGAACGTCTCAGGGAAAAAGAAAGGGGAAAAAGTTATGCGCCGAAACGGGTGTCATAAAAAGTGTTCTGTGAAGTATTATACCTCTGCATTACTGCCTATCAATTTCCCGAAGCCATTTCGGGGTGCATGGGGAGACATGTTTAGGACTTGTGGATTTCAATTTTTTTCGAGTTAATCCACCGACGGGTCTGGAATGAAGATAGCGCAGATCAACGCCGCCGTTAGGAAACGGGTTAAAGTTTTCAGTTCACTGACTGAGTTGGGTTAAGGGTCACTCCTTTGTTTCTATGGAATATCTGAATAACAATCAATCGAACAAAGGTTTTCAATAATAGGACATTCTGTTTTCTCATCGGGGGTATTGTTACAGTTTTTAGCAAAAAGTTTTAAACAGTGAGCATTATTTAATTTTTTAATTAATAATAGTTCATTTGAATTTGAATTTCATTTGAATTTATTTTGAGAATTATTAAAAATGATACCATTGAAATTTATTCGGATAGAGGACTGAAACTTTTACAACCGTTGCGTCAAAGATAGTTTTAAATTAAAACATGAATATGAAACTCAGATTTATTCTTGGGTTGAACATGGGGAAACTCTATATTAAGTTGATCATTCTGCCTTATGTAGCTGAAAAAAAAATCTATTCTTTGACATTGGCCGTGATGATGAGATTATCAGTGATTCTTTTTACAGTTGATAGATAATTGACTCATAAAATACTGAAAGGAACTGTTATATGAGGTACACTGAAAATGTTTGAAACAAGACCTGACAAAAATGTATATCACTGAACTTATGAAATATTAGCGGATGAAAAGTGATGTCCAAAAACAGACTGCATTCACCGGAGCATTTAGGAATACTTTATACAACCAAACTTTTTTAGTTACATAATTGTGGCTATGATTGAGGAGCAATATAGTACTTCTCGAAAGAACTGGCGTTATGTGTAGGGAATATACCTAAATCAAAGTAAGTACATAACAAAAATCAACTAAAAGCCAAACAAACCATTTATTTTATAGTACCAAAAGATGACATTTAAAATCCTATATTCTTATATTATACAGGGTGGTCCCGAATTCATGGTACAAACTTTAATGGTAGGTACAGGACATTGTAACAATGATTTATTGTATAGGAATGTATAGTCGCAAGTGACGCGGTGAGGCGAAAACAGGGGAAATAACGGCCGAAAGGAAAAACAAAGATTTTATTGAAAGCGTTGTTGACAAGTGTCATGTTTACAGTAATTGTTCAAAATTGCGTCCACCAGTATCGATACATGCTTGACAGCGTCGGTGGAGCGATTGGCGTACACGTTCAAAGATGCCTGGTATTTCACGCACACCTGCAGCAGCTACAGATAAGCGAGCGACGAGATCCTCATCTGAGTCAACTGGAGTCTCATAAACAAGATGCTTTAGATGTCCCCATAAAAAGTAATCGAGGCTCGATAAATCGGGAGATCGGGGTGGCCAAGGGACTGGTCCACCACGCCCAATCCATCGAGTACCAAACGTGGCATTCAGGTAATTCCTACTGCGATGCATCATGTTCAACAGCGGCTAGACATCTACTGCCCTCTACCGGCAATGATACCAACCGATCACTCCATTTCTCTTTCCTTTTATTTCCCCTGTTTACGCCTCACCGCGTCACTTGCGACTATACATTCCTATACAATAAATCATTGTTACAATGTCCTGTACCTACCATTAAAGTTTGTACCATGAATTCGGGACCACCCTGTATAATAATTAATAGTTAAAATGCTATATATTGTGTTGTGTATAAAAGTATAACAAACATCAATAAAATATAATGCTAGTAAACAGCATCTACGATTTGAACGTAAAAGTCATAAATTACGTAATATAGAGATCTAAAGTCTAGTTCAGAAACTACACAAATGTGTCCCTGGTTTGTAATTTTTTTTGATGATTAAATTTTAAGAAAATAACTGAAACCAATTTAAAAACTTAAGTAATTTGAAAAAAATTTTAACTGGCGTAGACCCATTTTTTTCACACCAGCATACATTTCCAGAAAAATACTCAGAATTTCTGCTGATTTTTTATACATCAGCAACGCATATAAAGTGCACGGTCTGCTTTGAACAAGAAAACATCTCTTCCGTAAACAGGCTGGTAGACACGTGTTTAGCTCTCAGGGTCTCGATTCCACAGACTCTGGATTCGATCATTGGATCGATGTTCATATGTGACTCGGAATCCTCTCTAACCCGTATGTCCCGATCCAATTCGTTCTCGTGTAGCAAAAAATGACCATGGAGAGACAAGCCTAATCTTATCATAAGCAAATTGCATCGTTTCATGTCAAATCCATGCTCTGGTGGTATAAAATTTCACTCATTTCCGTAACGTAACATCAGAAAGGACGGTCGGATAGATTGGCAGTAGGTTTCAGAAAGTAAGGGTTGTAGAACAGGAAGTAACGCCTGGCATATGTGTTCTTCTAACCACTTAACTGTTTTGACCATACACACCTTACACATCCGCAGTTTTTGGATCATTCTTGATTTACCCGTGCGCTTGTAAGCCCAGTTTTGTTTCTTTGTTCCTTTTTCTGTTTTGCCGTAATTCTTTCTAGTAGTTCAGAATTTTTCGAATAGATGAATTTTGCACAAAAAGTGAAATAGGTAAGCAATGATTTGTCGCATGTACCAAATTGTATAAGTCGCTTCCCTGTAAAGCGTTACTGTTTGAAAAAGCCAATGTTCAGGGTAAATGTCTACTGAGATTAAAACAACAACAACAAAAAAGAGTTCTAAATACTTAGATTTCAATGCAACAACAATTTGACGAGCGAATTCTCTTTTATAAATATTAAGTTAGTGATAATTACAATAAAAAAATGTCAATGTTTTGATCAATTTTGAACAAAATAAAACCTATTGAGGTGGTTAAGAAACCCCAGTGCTTGTTTTCAACCATGCGTTATTCTTCACAGTTTTAAGCAGATAAGAATGGCAATCTGTTAAGAACCCTAAAAGTTAATGTTAATTTTTGACTCATTTTTCAGAAACAAGGTTATTGCATTTGAGTACCGTAACTTCGCACAACTACGGTCCTAAGTCGCAAGTATTGTCCGAACAGTTGCGAGCATGAAAAACCTGATACCTGAAATATGAGCGATATCTAGTGAGAAGTTGAACTACTAAATGAAAGAGCATAGACTTAATATTATTGTTAGGGCATTGGATTACACTTTTGCCACATTTTTCTTTAGTTATCAACTGTCAGTGTGAGGTTGACTTTTGTATCTAATTTCGTTAGCTTCAAACTTTCTTGGTCACCTATTATCACAACAAGCTGTTCTGCGTTCCCACTGGTGTACATGACAGGTAATTTATTGTTTTCATACATTTAATAAATACTTTTACTAAAAAACGTGCATTTCGTTGCTATATATTGTAAAAATAATAATTAAAAAAAAAACACTTCAAATTTAACTATGTATAATCCAATCATTTTTTTTTGGCTTCAGAATCTTTATTGAACTTTTCAGACGTTGAAGAGACCTTCGAAGATAAATCAAACCATGATTTACTAAATGATGTAAGGTCTGGAAAATTATGGAAGTGGCCAGAGATATAGAAAATCACATTTTTATTCTAAAGAGGATATTGAACTATCCATAAGTAAGCTAAAGCCGAAAAGCATTAAAAGAGAGCTTTTCCAAGTGTCTGAGCTCGAAAGCACACACACATATAGCAAATCAAAAATATAATAATTCGTGATTTATCTGAGAAAGATTTTGAACAAGAATACATTTGCCTTGATTTTCATTTAGTTCTTATGTAGATTTAATTACTTAGAATAGCATTAATTTCTTAAAGTGTAAGTGGTGTTAAAATGAATAAATGAGTACTTTTTATTACAGACTTCATATCTGTGATTTATTTTAAAGATTATTGACTGCCCGATAATATAGTTGCAAAACAATCTCTCAACTATGGTTATTTACCGATTTATTAAGGGAAATATACGATGGACTATAAGTGTGTGCTTGATAACACAACTATGGTCCAAAGTTTTACCAAAAAAATAAATATATATAAGCTACATATTGATTAATAAAACACCTTAATACCAATTTCTGCTCTTTTTGAACGTTATATCAGCAAAAATATCTTTCGAAAATCTTTATTTTAAACACAAAATCAAGATATCTAAAAAATAGCGTACTTTTCAACCACAAGTGTGTGAAATTCGGTACTGATTGTGAAGTTTGAAGGAAAAAGAAATTTCACTTCCCAAATGACTTTCAATTAAAAGATGTTCCCCAAATGAATGAAAAGTGGTCATACTCATGACATCGGTATCATGATTATGACCAGCTTCTCGTCCTCTTCCAAAGAAAATTATGTGTGTGCGACTGTAATCAATCAACCAACTTTCACCGGATCTTTAAAAAACTTTAAAAGTCGTTAAAATGTTGACATCGGTATTATGATTATGACCAATTCCTAGTCTTCTTCCATAGAAAATTATGTGTGTGCGACTGTATTCATTCAACCAACCTTCACCGGATCTTTAAAAAACGTTAAAAGTCGCTAAAATGTTGACATCGGTATTATGATTATGACCAATTCCTAGTCTCCTTCCAAAGAAAATTATGTGTGTGCGATTGAAATCAATAAACCAAAATCGCTTTCACCGGCTCTTTAAAAAAAAACTTTAAAAGTCGCCAAAGCGTTGGAAAAATCCTGAAATGTTGCAACCCCGCAAATCAGGTAATACACTCCTTGTCACGCGACAAAGGCTTCGGCCAGGGACTTAACAGGGAAAGGAGATATACAGGGTCACGAGGGAATCCCATGAAACGCTAGCCATAATAGCGCAACGGTCTCGAGAACGGAGCAGCACTTGGGAATTGTGATGTGCCATCCATTGTGAAAAAAAGGAGGGTCCAGTTCAGAAATGATATCATGAGTTAAGTGGATTAAATTCCGGAAACTGCAGTCTGATGACTGCTATATCACTCTCACACTTTTGCAGTTCCGCAAAAACCCTGACACGCGAGTTACAAAGTAACTGGGAGAGCGGTGTAGTTTTATTTGGTTTTCACAGGCTCAGCCAATGGATGGGTTTTGCGCAGACATAAGGGGAGATGTGTTCTGTGGTTGATTTGCATCTAAATATGTAATTAAATGACATGCAATTTTTGTATATTGTAAATTATTTTAACATTAGGATATAATTTCATAACCCAGCTTTTATGTGCTTTGCATACATGAACAAGTCTATCGTATTTCATTTAATTTTCGCGATAATGGTATGAAAATATTTTACATTTAATTGTTAATGAAATGTGATCTTGTCTTTGTATGAGATATAAATTTAATTGCATTTTTACCTTTTGAATAAATTATGGGAAATCGTATTAGAAATTGATGTTTAATACTGAATACAAATTGTGAAATGATTAACGCATGCTGGATTTTAATGGTTGAAACTTGTAACCGGGGTACACAAATGCCAAATAACTTGCAAAATAGCATTTGGTTTCTTGTCAATACAAGAAATAGGCATACGATATAAATAGCATCCAAGAGTTGAAATATGTTTTTTTTTTTGGGGGGGGGGGAATTTTATTTAAATTTTAAGGTTACGTGTGATTTGAACTAGATATATTTTTAATATGGCTCTGAAAACGCATTGCCGACCAACCAGTCTGTTGGTTAAGGCGTTAGCCTCTATATCGGAAGATTCCTGGTTAGAATCCAAGTCAGTGTACGGATATTTGTAAGTGTATGGTGTAGAGGTGACTGATGCACCTTAAATTTATCGTGATCGAAAGTCCTCACGTTGGGTTGGTGTGGAAGTTTGGAGAGCGGGGTACCAGCTCAGGTGTTGCCTCGTCATCTGACCGTGGTTCAAATTTACCTGCGGTGTTGTCCTCGAATCTTTCGCTTAGGGGATTGATCCCAGACCGTCATCAATACCCGTTGTGTTGTACTTGTACGAAGTTAATTAAAATTACCTTACAAGCATGCATTTGAAAGATTTCTTATCCATGGAGGCTGTTGAGAAACTTTGTGACAGAGAGTTAAAACCGATATAACTAATTTCTTATCTGTGGATCACTCTTGCATTTCTTGTGTGTGGAAACAATTTCATGTACGTGAAACAGTCATACGAAGACCTGTTTCATGACATCCTAGAAATGCAACATCGTTAATCGATCACCAAAAAGCATCAGCGGCAAAAGTAATCGCCGAGCGTCAGCACTAATTCTTCGAGAACTTGTAATCACAGTTGTAGGAAATTTAATATCCTCTAGTAGTGTGAGTGAAGACTTTGTGAAAACATTTCTAAATGCTGGTACAGAGCGTTCTTGTCCCTTTGAAGCCGCAAAGGCAGAGGAAACGCGATTGAAGTGGAGTAATTTGCATATGACTCTCAATTGGCAATGATCCAATGTTATCTTCTCAGATGAATCAAGACATGTCCAAGAATAGGATGACTAACACATTAAGGTCTGGAGTGAACAGGAACACGCGATGAGTCAATTAAAATTGTTGAACAGCACACCTTTAGTATGGGATGGACTTTCATTGGGTTACCTCACCGACTTACACGTGTTCACAGAGGTACTGTAACAAAAAAAAATATTGAGGAGTTCTTGAGCTGTATGTGTGAGCCAATGTTTCAGAAATCGACTTAAAATTTTCTTGTTGTGGATAAAAACTCTCGTCTGGTTAAAACACAGGTTGGAGAAGAAGAGTAGTGGGAAGGTATTTTTCGGATACAGAGTGGCCAGTAGGTTTCCAGAATCTCAAACTAACTGAAAATGTTCGGCTGCTTTCGGAAGAACAGTCGTTGCCCTTAAGAGAAAATGGCCCTTTTAGGGTAATGGAAATTGTTGATATCTGGTGCCTTGGATCTCCTGTTTGAAGGTCTGAATCATCAATGCGAAGCCTGCTTAAAAATAAGAGAGAGTCGCATTCCACTATAAAATTCTTGGATCATCTATCCATCATAGAATTTATTTCCCCAAATTGAAAGTTTCCCAATTCGTGAGTCGCATATTAATAATAACTGAAAATTTTCAATGAGAATTGATGTCTAATATATTTTTTTTTGGTCATTTGTAATAACATAATGGTATAACAGAATTCAATAATAAAAAAATAAAAATAACCATAGCATTTTTTTCGTTAAAATAAAATTTTCGTATTTACGTTACAAATTACATCGCATTTGTGAATATTCCATAGCATTAAATTTTGACTGTATGAAACATAAATATTTATTATTTTTACATATAAATATTCTACAACACTACATATATGTGCTGGTCAACAGCAAAAAAAATGTCAAGTGATTTAATGGTTTCTTTATTACTTTTTTAGTAATATAAAAACTTTAATTTGGTTTTTCTCAGTTTTGTGTTTTTTCAAACACTGTTATGGTTAAAACCATAAGGTTTTTTAACCAATCATCTAAACCATCTGAAATTTTAACCACTTGCTCATAATTACATGATAAATAATACTAAATATGGGATTTGTAAAAAAATAAGTAGAATTTATTTTATTACAAGTTAATTAAAAAAATTCTTAATTTTTCTCTAACTTTTCAATTTGTAATTTGTTTTTCAAAAACTACTCAAGATATTCAAAATCCCATATTTAGAAGTGTTAAGAAAAGTTTCATTAATATTGTAAACAAATTTGAAGTTAAAATATTGAATATTAAAAAAGGAGTAGTATTTTGAAATTTCTGACAATTTTATTAAAATTTTAAATTAAAAAAAAATTGTGATACAATTTTTGATTTTTTTTCCCTCAAAATTCATTTAGTTACATGTGAAAACATTAATTAATGATAAAAACTACAATAAATATAATTTATTTAAAAATAATAATTTTTGGGGTGCCGAGTCCCTTAAGGGTTAAAATAAATCCACTGTATTGTTTTGAAATTTATAATGCTTTGAATGAACAAAATACTCAATTGCTTACTTTCTTTTACAATTTGTAGGTCAATCAATAGAGAATTGTAAAAATTAGGTCAGATTCACTCTTTTGTTCTTAGGTTTGGAAGACGGTATATATTTAAAATGTTTTCAAATAGGATTATCTCTAATCTGTTCGCTAACTTGACATGTTCAAGAATTTTGCTGCAAGAAATTGTTAAAACATAAAATTTTGTTTATTATGTTAGAATTAAAAATATTGGTTGCATAAAAGATTGAGCACGTAAGAAATAATGCACAATGCATTCATGATAACAGTTATTTTTTTTACAAAATGGAATAGTTTTATTTTAATGAAGTGTATATAGCAATAATGTCATGAGCTTGGGAGTATTTTGCCCACATTACGTTTTTAAGCAATGCTGCTGGACAAAGTTCATAATTAAAGTATAAAAATATTTATTAAATATTGTATTTCTTTCTCTTTGCTTTATAAGGTATAGTTTTAATAAATTAAACTATGATTCTACAAATAAATATAACATAACTTGATTTTTTTTTCATAAAAAAACTTTAGTGCACGAGTACACAACAGGAAGCAGATTATGCCATTGAGAGTATACCTTGCTTCCCGGGAGCAGAAAGTGCTTAAAACTGCAACGTATGTCGCAGAACAATTTTTCCTTCATTTTTATCAAAATTTTGGCCGATTTTGTTTTAATCGTAAGTTATGATGTTCAGCAGTGCAAAGCGAGCTCCTTGTCACACCTTTTTTTTCTTTTCTAGCTACAGAACAACCTTTTTTCACCGCCCAAGTTACCAAACCCTTTATAAATAACACATCTTCTATGTCAATGACTATATATTTAACTTCAAAAGTTATCGACAGAATTGCAAATATATATATATATATATTCTTATAACAAATCGTTCTAAAAATATTATTCATTGCTCACAGAAATACTTATATTTTTTTATAAGTAAACTATAATGTAAAATAATTTTTAGTTTGACTGAAATTTTACTTAAAACTTAAAAACGGGTAAATGGAATTCATTTTTGAGAATTGAGTGTTTTACTGTTCTCAAATGTTTTAGTGATTATTTTTAATTTTTTAATATTCAACTTTGAAAACAGTTTGGAAACTTAATTTCATTAAGATCATATTCCAGGAGTACAATTTAGTTAGAACCATGCATAAAAATTTAAGTATTATTTAATTGAGTGATGTAATGAATCGAAGAACAATTCATCTTTCAATAATTAGAGGAGTATTTTATAGCTCTCATGAACGTGTATTGGCAAATATATAATTATTATTTATTTTCAGACATTATTATATATAGTAATAAAAAAGTCATGTAAGCCGGAAGAATTATTATTATACATTATTTTTCGTATCACTAACTATGATGAACAAAAAAACTCCATTGTCTACCTAACGTTTTAATGTTAACATTTTCGCGAACCACATATTTCGAAAATATATTAGGTTTTAACGCTGATATATAAATAATCATATTAAGCGTTATTACTATAGTATAACTTATTTGAGTAATGTGCCCTTGTAATTCTTGTCCCAAATATTCTATTTATAGGTCTATGTGTTAGGATTTGGAGCACAATTTGTCGTAAAGTTTAATTATTATAATTATACCATCTTACCATGATTTAGTGAATGAAACAATTGGACTTCTATACCTCGTTTAAAATAATTTTTTCTTGAAATACTTTTGATTTATTTCATCTAAATTAAATGTTTTTTTCATAAAAAATAAAATATTTCTTATATATACGCAAGGCAAATTAAATAAACGAGATTAGATTCAAAAACAATTTGCATTAAAATAAAGAACAAATGAAAATAATAAACATTTAATCAAGTTATTGTAATCCATCCTAAACGGTGTGATATTCTCTCACTGTGGGCTATCTTAAAGCCTAAAGTATTTAATTGTAGAATAATACGAAATTTAATTCGACGTTACACACAAGAGGACTGCTACTAGTCCACGAGAAAGTTGTCCCATCAAGATCCGTCATGAAATATTATCGGTTATTACGACAAATGGCTATTCGAAGAAATACAATTCGCGAATAATAAGTATAGCAACTTGTACGTTTTCCAACAATCAATTGTACAAGCAGGTCAACACTCTGCCCCTGACAAGGGTGACTCTTTGTTTACCAGACTGGTCAACAACTGGCATCTAGGCTTTTGAATGAGCCACATTATAATGAGCATAGTTTGGGGTCTGTGTATAGACAAGTGAGGCAAACCCGTATCGTATTGCGCCATCACACAGCGTTTACCAAACCGTTTATATATATATATCTATATATATATATATCTCTCTCTATATATATATGGTGAGGGTCGACCGATGCTCGCGAACCGAAGGGCCTTTATTATATTCCGCTTATACAAGCGCGAGAACCCAAACTGGGTCTGTGCAACAAGCAGCGTACAATCTTCGCTGCCATGCCCCGTTAGGTCCACAGTCAGTGGAACTGCTCCGTTAATTAACTTAGTTTTGGGGTTGAGGCACTAATAAGGCAGATTTCCATTGGCGACTCGGCAGAGGCTGGGGCCGGCATTGGAGAGGCTCAACGGGGTGTGACGTAACGGAGTGACGTTGAATGGGTTGAGTTTAGTTGCCGTTATGAGCGAGGACAAAGATCGAGAGGATGCAGGAAGGGGGCGGTGGAGGACGCGATGACCAGAGTCGGGTAAGCAGTTTGATGTGGAAGAGGGAGCTTTAGAGGGCATGTACTCTAGTTGCAGAAGGGTGCGCTTAATGCTGGGGAAGAAAGTGTTAGGACGCTTTTCGGGAGTTGCTGTTGCTTAGGCGACAGAGGATTCATGCTGTTGCTGTTCTTGATCGAAACAAAAATTTTAGAATTATAAATTATTTCTGCTATTTTTCCGTTTTGAAAGCATTGACCAGCGTACAAAGTTTATAATTTCTATCAATTCTGCTTTTAGCAACGGATTTTAAGGTACTAAATACTCGAAGATTTTCAACAAAGTCTATAAACTTTTTGAACAAAACTTGAGGTGAGTAGGTAAGTAACCCAAGAAAGAACAATAGAAAAGGTAGTACGGTTAATGGTTTAACGGTACGGATTAATGGTTTTCGTGTGTGTAGAATGCAACCCCCTCCCCCCAATTGTATTTAAAAACTTCTCACGAACCCCATAAAAGCTGGACCGCGAGCCAATTTTTTTTTCTCAACTTTGTTTATTTTCCAAATGGTTTAAAATGTTTGAATTATTTGCAAAACAATTAACTGCATAAAAAAAGAAAACGTTAAGAAAGTTGCTATCGTACATCTAATGATGCATCAGTGCAAAATGATCATTGTCATGTATATTTTCAATTAATTATGTGTTCCAAATTTCTGTTAACGTTTATGTGTCCAACTTAGGTATTTGTTGCTTCAGTAGAAGTTAGTTTTTTTGATTCGAGACGCGTATGTTTACAAGTAAAATATCTGGAATATATTTGTTGTTTTCAAAAATAAATATTTCAATATATATTCATCAGACGATAATTATTTAAATTAAGCATAAATTTGTTGTATTTATTGCAAACGATTTTTTAGTATTAGAATTAAGTTAATTATTTATCTTTACCAATGTTCTTTTGTTTTGTGGCAGCAAAAAAAGTGACAAAAATCAACGAATTCATTGAGGCTCCACTAAAATGTCAGTACGAATAGATTGTTGGTATTTGTAATTAGGATATTAATAATGTTTTAATAAAAAATTATTAACTTATATCACATTATTCTGTTCTTCTATAGACATAGAAATTGTATGCAACCAGTGCCTACTGGCATTTAATATCTTTTGGCGAAATAATTTGAGGTGGGTTCGGTAAGTGAAGAGTACTTATGATGGATTAATCTATAACATAATGGAATGGAATTTCACTCTTGACCCCATTTACAAAGATTAACATTTGTAGGCAGCATGTAACAACCATCAAGACAAAACAACCAAACTTGAGAAAGATTGCCCTTTTAACATACACGGCAGTGTTGTGAGCGCGATGTACTCAACTTTACTATACATTTTTATTTCTTGAACTGCACCTTAACTCTTACTTAGAGGTGAATACAGATATTTTGATTTGGTTTAGGCAAGTGAATGGCATTTATGATGGAATAATCTGTTATATAATGGAAGGTGGTTTTCCTTTTGACCACATGCACTAAGATTTGAATTGGAAGGGGCAGAAAAATTAACTCAAAATGATAAAACTTGGCCTATTTCTTTCTTTACTAAAATGGTAGCATTGTAGGAGTGAGATACTCAACTTTGTTACAGTTTTAATCTCATGAACAGAGCTTAAATTTTTGTTAAAGCTTTCTAGAAATAGAATTTGAGCTGGTCTCAGCAAGTGAAATGAACTTATAGTAGATCAGTCAACTACACATATAATGGAAAGGGACTCCTCTTGACCACATGGCCAAATATTTGTAATGAAAAGCACAGATATCAATTCAAAATGACCAAAATTTGGATTATTACTTCCTTGACTAAATGACAGTGTTTTGTTGGAGCTTAACTTTGCTACATTCATTATCGCATGAACAGCACCATAATTCTTCGTTAGCAGTTTTCAGACATATTTTGAGCTGGTTTTGCTAGTGAAAGGATAGAATAATCCGATATATCTTTGAATGAGATTTCCTCTTGACTACATGCACAAATATCCATTCACAACTATTAGTACAGAATAATCAAATTTTCTAATATACAAATATATAAATAAAACTTATTATATGTAATTTATTTCCTTCTGGACAAAAAGGAGTGTTGTTTGCCTGAGATATTCAACTTTACATTATTTTTATCTCATGAAGAGCAAGCCAACTCTTCGGTAGATGTTTTCTGAGCTTCGAACCCTGCATTTTATTTCTGGCGCTTGTTCAGATGGGAACTCTGATAGGAAAAACCGAGATTCTTCGTAATCCTCCGCATAATATACCGACGGTCTCCTCGACTGATGAAGTAAAAGCTGATACACAAACACTCGGCTGAACGGAATCTGCGTTTCTGTCTTACGACAGCGATTTTTTCTTCCTCCTTTCTTTCTGCCTTCGTTTCTACCCCGGGGAAGAGCGACGGCAAGGAACGCAATCCACGCGAAACTAATCAATCTCCCCACCACCCCGAGATAATAGATAGACGAAACGAAATTCCGCAAAGATCGTATTTCAAACAGATAACACACAGCTAAATGGGCTCGTGTGCCTTGCTCAGGTCGATCTCTGAGGTGGAGAGGAATCTAAAGGAAATTAATGTTTAGGAATGAGGTCTTTCGAGTCCTTGGCGTTTTAAGAGTCGATGGGGATTGTGATGGTGTTTATCTGCGCTGGTGCTGAATCTTTTTTTCGGCTTGTCGGGGCTTGTTAACGGGAAGAGGTGCAGCTTTAACTGATAGAATCTTGACAGCATGACGGAAAAAATTGAGTTATTTACCCTATAATTCTCTAATAAATGTAAACCTAAACTTTTGACACTAAATGGTAGGATTTCTAATATAGAATTGATTCAGTGGTATTTTTTGTTCCTTACAAAAATAACGATTAGAGAGATTCTTCAGTTAAATTAAACTTTAATTACTACTTTACACACTATTTACAGATACAAAAAAATACATATTAATGCAAATCGAGGTGGTATTTTTTGTTCTTTACAAAAATGACGATTAGAGAGATTCTTCAGTTAAATTAAACTTTAATTACCACTTTACACACTATTTACAGATACAAAAAAAATACATATTAATGCAAATCGAGGTGGTATTTTTTGTTCTTTACAAAAATGACGATTAGAGAGATTCTTCAGTTAAATTAAAGTTTAATTAATACTTTACACACTATTTACAGGTACAGAAAAAGAATACATATTAAGGGGAGTTGGAACACAAAAAACCTTCAAAAAGTCCTTTTTTGTTTTATATTCTCAAAAAATTAGAAATTTAATACTCTTTTGTTTGACACCAATTTTATGATGATATCTTGAGTAGAACCGAAGTTGTAAACAAAAGAATTTTTTGATAGCTGTCAAAGTGTTAAAACGAAAAATATGTAGACATCCAAAAAACTGATAACAAAAGAACAATTGCATACAAATTGTAACGTAGAAAGGTACTAATAGCCAAAAAAAACCTTAATCAAAGGTCTGAAGACATTAACATATTTAGTTACATACTCGGAGTGAAAAATAAATCAGGTACTAAAATTTCACCTTTTGTAACTGATTTTCATTAATGAAACTTTAAGGTGATTTTTCTCCATGATGGATTTTTCACACTTTTCCCAACTTTAAAATGATATAACTCAAAATCTATTCAAGATAATTGCATGAAATTTGGTATGTATATTCTTCATTCATATTTAAGTGATTGTCTTCAGCAATTTTAAAAATTATTGATATGTTATAAAATATAAATGTTTTTATAAATTATAAAATAAAAAAAAATGCTCATTTTTAATTAAAAATTTTTTAATATTTTTTATATGCATGTATTAAAAAACTATGAAGACAAATTTTTAAATATAATATCTGCTTCTAGAAAATGTAAATATTTTGTCTTTTCCTAAATAATTTCTCAAGTTTTATCAAAAGAAAAAACAATCACTTTTTTGAAAATTTTTAAATTTTTAAATTTTTTGAACTGATACCAGGTTAATTTTTTATAATTTTCTATTTGTAAATTAGGTGCTTGTTTTTATAAATTATAAAATGTTTTTATAAATTATAAAATAAAAAAAATGCTCATTTTTAATTAAAAAATTTTTAATATTTTTTATATGCATGTATTAAAAAACTATGAAGACAAATTTTTAAATATAATATCTGCTTCTAGAAAATGTAAATATTTTGTCTTTTCCTAAATAATTTCTCAAGTTTTATCAAAAGAAAAAAACAATCACTTTTTTGAAAATTTTAAAATTTTTAAATTTTTTGAACTGATACCAGGTTAATTTTTTATAATTTTCTATTTGTAAATTAGGTGCTATGTATTCATTAAAAATTCCAAATCAATATCTTTATTAGTAAAAAAAATAGAAATTGTGTCCCGGCCCCCCCCCCCTTAATGCAAATCGAGATTAATCAAAACAATCAAATTAATAACATTCAGGTTCTTTCGAAATCCAACCATGAGTTGAACTTCAACTAATCAACTGGCAAAAGCTGCAGGTCGAGAGCAGGAAATGCGCATGACGTCAACGACGCCAGCGCCATCTAAGATTCAAATAATTTCCGCACCTTTAGTTTAGGTAACATGTTATTTGCTCGTTTACTGATTTGTTATGTAGTTGTTAAGATTTTCAAAGTAAATAAACGAAGCAGATAGGTAGGTAGTTAATTAATATCGCGCTAAGCAACGCAAAGGACTATTGGTGGGACGATCCGGGATCAATCCCGAAGGGATAGATCCAAGGAGAACGCCACATTTAGAATCACGGTCAGGTGATGAGATCAACACTTGAGCTGATACCCCACTCTCCGAACTTCCATAACACACTAACGTGAGGACATTTGAAGCTGCGACAGATTTAAAGTGCCCCCCCCCCTCGAGCACACGACCTCCTTTGGTTATACCGAGTTTCGAACCCGCAGCCCATCGGTTGCTAATCCGTTATTCTTCCAATTCGGCAAACCAGACGAAAGACGAGCACTGTACTTCCTGTGACTCAAATATTTTCGCATGATACCACATCGTAGTTAACTTAAAATGTAGTTTTGACGACATTTAATTTAATTGGGGTTGACCAATTAACTGTTATAACTTAAATTCAGAATTCATTTTTTCACGACTTGCTAAAACCGTATTCGAAAACCAAGCCAAATGACTTTACGTCGAGAATATATACCAAGAGAAAAAGCACATTCCATCAAAAAACATTACCACCACTACACTTCCAGAAAAATCGCTCATGAATGTTACCCATAAAATTCACCTAGAGATTATACTTTCTGAACGTGTATTAAAGGTACACGTATATTAAGATATTTAAAGCAAGTGTTTTTAAAATGCGAGTATTTTCTAATACAATCTGACCTTTTTTAATACACGGATATTTAAGGGTTTCATCCTAAGCTCTGTTATGTTTCAGTAGGGTTTCGAGGAGTTACCTCGGGATAGTATAAATTCATCGATCTATGAATATTTTCAAGCTGTTTGAAATAGAAATACTGCTGAAATTTGTTTTCTGACGCTTTTAACGGTAGAAGTGAGGAATAATTTAATAAGTAAATGAAATATACCTTAAGTATTTTTAATTTGTTAAAATTTCTTAAATATGTAAAGGACTATTAGTTTACGGAATATTACACAAGTATTTCACAATATGTTTTGTAAGTAACCTTGTAATTGTGCTTTTGAATACACGTAAATCAGTGTATTTTAGTATATGTGTACTCTCCGCCAGGGCCATATTTTTCAAGCTGTGCCAAATGTAACACAGACAAATACGTTTAATGAATACACACACACAAAGCTTTTCTGACACAGAGGATAGATATTCACACAGGGAAGAATTGAAACTGTGCCGCTTACAACTCTCAGATTGCTAGCGCAGTGTCCATCCCACCAAAACCATGACAGCAGGCTAGTGCAATGGACCAACCCACTGTACCACAAATTGAGGTACGAATTTATAAATACTCGTGTACCCGACTCAATGAAATACCCGTAAAATCGTGATAGCTACAAGCTACATAACTACTACGTCCGATAGCAGTTTGGGATGTTTAAAAAATAATTTCTCTAGTATGATTGCATTGTGATTTTCTAGGCTATAAAATGAAATTTATAACGTTACTAGGGAATAATACCAAAATAATTTTAGGTGGCATTTGATTCAACTTAAAATTAGAATAATATTACCATGACCTTCAAAGTTATGGAAGGAAAATTATAAAATTTATTAAAAGTATTTATAATGGACTCAAAAGGTTACATACAAATTGTAAGGAAGATACCAATGAACCCCACAATGTAATACTGCGGTGGATTTCGGATATAACACTGAAAATAAGGCTCAGTTAAAAACAAGTTGAGGACAATAAGTAATACAGTGGCAATCAAGGTTGTGCACGAAAACGTATAAATTTAATTCAAAGCATTTGTAATGGCCTAAAAAGAGTTGCATAGAAATTGTAAGGAAGATACAAAGGAACCACGCAATGTAATACTGCGGCGGAATTCGGATATAACGCTAGAAATTAGGCTCAACTATAAACTTAAGCTGAGGGCAATAAATAATACAGTGTCCATTAAAGTTGTGCACGAAATTTTGTAAAATGTATTCAAAGCATATCTAATGGACTAAAAAGGGTTACATAGAAATTGCAATTACGATACAAATGAACCACACAAAATATAACTGCAGCGGATTTCGAATATAGCACTATTGATAAGGCTCGATTAAAAACTCAAGCTGAGGTCAAGAAATGATTCAGTGGTTATCAAGTTTGTGCACGAAAACTTATAAAATGTATTCAAAGCCTTTGTAATGGACTAAAAAGAGTTACATAGAAATTGTAAGAACGATAGAAATGAACCATGCAGAACAATACTGCGGCGTATTTCGAATATAGCACTAGAAATTAGGCTCAGTTAAAAACTTTAGTAGAGGTTTATAAATAATTCAGTGGCCATAAAGGTTGTGCATGAAAACTTATAAAAGCTATTCAGAGCCTTTGTAATGGACTAAAAAGAGTTGCATAGAAATTATAAGAACGATACAAATGAACCATGCAAAACAATACTGCGGCGGATTTCAAATATAGCACTAGAAATTAGGCTCAATTAAAAACTTTAGTCGAGGTTTATAAATAATTCAGTGGCTATAAAGGTTGTGCATGAAAACTTATAAAATCTATTCAAAGCCTTTGTAATGGACTAAAAAGAGTTACATAGAAATTGTAAGAACGATACAAATGAACCATGCAAAACAATACTGCGGCGTATTTCGAATATAGCACTAGAAATTAGGCTCAATTAAAAACTTTAGTCGAGGTTTATAAATAATTCAGTGTCCATCAAGGTTGTGCATGAAAACTTATAAAATGTATTCAAAGCCTTTGTAATGGACTAAAAAGAGTTACATAGAAATTGTAGGGAAGATACAAAATAAACATCGCGTTGTAATTCGGCTACGAATTTCGGATATAGCAGTGGAAATTAGGCTCCCTCAGATGGGGAGAGTGACGCTATAACTTTAATCTCTTCCCCAAGATTCTGTGCGAAAGAGGCCGCCGAACGCGGGAAGCACCAACTTCTCCCGAAACGGGCCCTTCAAGAGAAACACAACAAACCCCGCCGAGTGTGACACCCAGCGAGGGGACGACCGCAAAACGTTCACTTTATGCGCCTCCCTCCTCCGCGCTGCAGATTGCCAGACACATAGAAAATTAAAGCGTTAATTTAATTACCGGCGCGACGTTCACGCGGCGGGGGGTTTTGACACGTCGTTTCGGCAGTGAAAGTTATTTCCATAATGGGTTCTCTTATGTCCTCTTCTAATTAATGTAGTCGGTCTTTTACGAGCGAGCCAGTTAGAAAAGACTTTATGGTCTATGCTCGGACGTCGACTTCAAGAAAAGCGGGTTCAAATCATTTCGCCCGCCGCCGCTCTCTGTTTGGAATGGGTGGGAAAGGGAGCAAAAAGAGGGAGTGCAGCCGCTAATTATTGTTTGAAGGTCACAATCCTTTCGGATGAGAGCAGACAGTGCTGAATTATTGAGAGTGCTATCCTTCCGGTAAGCCCGGTCGGAAGAATAACGAACTAACAAACGGAGGGTAGCGAGTTCGAATCCAACCACCGTCGTGTACAGAGGGGGCAGCTGCAGGTAAATTCTCTCTTGACCTCAAATGCCCTCGCGCTGTAGTGGTGTGGAAATTAGGAGGGAGGGGTGCAAGCTCTCAGGCGTGACCTCGTGATTTGGCCGTGGTTCAAAATTACGTGGTGTTGTCCTGGGATCAAATCCATCGGGGTTTGATCCCAGACCATCGCAAATGACCCGTCGGGTTGATTCAGTGCGACATCACTAAGTTCCTACCAACGGCAGAAAGACAGGAGTGGTAAGCCTCCAACTTTCACTCTCCAAGTGGTTTCGACGAGATATCTCGTCCATCAAATATAACGAATTTTCAAGAAGTAGACTTTGTGATGACGAGATCCTGATATGGTCAGTTTTCCACTAATGACGATATACCTTGTCCATCTTGAGCTGGTTAGTTTCCCCAAAGAATCAGGTACCTCGTGCCTCAAGATCTGGTCAGATTTTGTCAAGGACGTTGCTAACTTAGGCGTCATGTTGGTAACCTGCGCTGCCGATGTCAGTGTGCTAACCTCGTTGTGACAACCGACAGAAGGGTTAATCCTCTGAGGGGTTCACACATACATCTATCCATTCTGTAACCTGTAGTCTTCATGTATGACTTCTAATCAATTTTGACCATCTTAATCTCTTAACTAAATTAGTTACATTTTTATTTTGAAATAGCAACTATAAAACTTTCTTTCTCCATATAACCTTTACTAATATATACGTTCTATAGCCATAAGTATTTCCCGTGTAGCATGCATCTAGTTTTGACACCCGTACGAATAAAATTCTGCATAGCTTTCTTTCAACGAATGCATAGACGTGATTGTATATAGTCATCAAATGTGATTTAGTATAAATGTAATAATATCATACTCGGGAAAACTTTCATAACATTCATTGTTTCTATTTGTTCAATGCCGCACATCTCGTCATCTAGAAAAAATAGACACTATGGCTTAGTACTGTATAAATAGAAATTCTAGATTTTTCTTTCTTCTAGATCAAAAGAGAGAGAGGAATATGTTGTTTAGTGGTCTTACTATTAAAATCGTCTTTTATGAAATTAGTAAGGACAGTTATATATGATTTGTATTTTTGTTCCTCTAACTATATAATAATTAGTGGTAATTAAACTCAGTTAACAGAGAGCGAGCGAGAGAGAGAACCTTGTGCATTAATCCTGACCTCCACCAGTGTCGTACAATATCGACCGTATTCGAAAGTGAGCAAGGGAGCATTGTCTGTTTCACTTAGACTGATTTATCTACTCTCGGTAGATGACTTGAATTACTCCTCATTGTCTTACTTCTACATTTGTGCCGGATATTATAAGAAATAATACATTTCAATCCTCTGACTTTTTACGAGATTTTAAATCCTTTTAAAGCAATTCCGTAATGCAGCCATAATTTACATTAAATATGAAGTTTTTTTAAATGTTTTTTCGGTATTGGAAAATTGTACCGTTTCTGTTTTTCTTCACGACTTACATCAATCACACAGTAGATCTGCACGTCAGCCATTGTTATATGTTCATATATGTGTTCCTATTTGCTACAGAAGAAATAAGGCATTTGTGATTTGCTCTGCCTATGGATCGTGTTAATGCTTTGTAACGTGGTTATGTTTCATGTAAACTAATTGAATTAGACGATTCGGCTGGGCTAAGGGTTCTGTGTATTTTATTCGGCATAATCAAGTTCTTCCAATTCCCCCTTGAGTAGTTTTTTAAGCCCTCTGCCTAGGTAGGGTGTTCTGGATATTAAAAAATTAAGTTTTCTCAGTAAGACGAAGTTCTGTGGTATTATAGCAGAAACAAGAGAAGATGAAAA
The DNA here is from genome assembly GCA_947359465.1 of Metellina segmentata. Classification (NCBI taxonomy): domain Eukaryota; kingdom Metazoa; phylum Arthropoda; class Arachnida; order Araneae; family Tetragnathidae; genus Metellina; species Metellina segmentata. Next base: position 56,504,684 of record OX375874.1, read on the forward strand.
AATTTATACGTATGGCCAAGAGGGTCAAGGTCAGACAGTCGAGTTAGTCCACTGTCACTCAAATTTCAAAATGCCAGGATCATTGGCATACAGAATTCAGAGTTTGCTATTTAACAACATACATCAACCTGAATTACTGGAATAGAATGGAAGTTATAAATGAAATGAAATTGTTCAAGAGCCACACATAGCAAAGAAGGAAACACTGGATAGTTGGTAAATTATATATATATATCTATATAAATAAGAATGGAGTGTTTGTTTGTACATTCAATATTTTCGACCCATTTCAAGTTTTCTATCCGTTTTGGACCCTTCTGATGCCGAATCCGCCTTTTTCTCGTTTGGTGTCTGTCTGTCTGTCTGTCCGTCTGTCTGTCTGTCTGTATGTTGTGCCCTATACACGTCTACGCGGTTTAAGATATTTTCATGGAAATTTGCATACAGTGAGTACTTATCTTCATTTAGTGACTGGCATTGGTTGCGAAAGTCTGTCTGTCCGTCTTTCTGTTCTATGCTCGATTTTGTGTTTGTGTGTTTGTGTAGACATCACATGAATTGTATTCCAGATATTTGATTACAATCTGTTTTATTTTATACATTATTTAATAGTATAGTGAATGCAATATTAAACATTTTTTTATTGTTATATTTAGAAGAGTTTCATACTAAAACACCTGAGTAAGTATACTTAAATCAGCCACAATTTGATAGTTTTCGAAAAATTGGAATGTAGTTTGACTATTACGATTACTTTCATTTGCTTTACCAGTAATACTGAAAACCAATTATTTTTCAAAAAAAAATTTTATGGTGAAATTTTAGCTTTGATACTTTATTTATTTCGAGTCTTATTTTATTCTTTGCGCAATGAAAACGATTTCCGAATATTTGGGACAGACGATATTTTTCAACGAAACGAGAATGAACAAGATCGCGCGAGCAGTGATATTTACTCTGGTTCTTTCGCTCTGAATTAATTTCACATTTCTAAATTTTGTGCACTTTTAGTTGTAAGGTTGTGGCAACTGTGCGAGATCAAGAGATAAAATTGAATGACAAATTAATATCTTTAGAACAATTTTTTGCGACATCTTTTATTTTGTTTTATTTCGCTGTTTCCTGTTTTAAATATTTATTATTTTAATAAATGTGTTTTCCTTCTCATCACACGCTACAGCACCACGAAGTATTAGACTTAAAAATGTTAGGTCAGTATAAATTTTCAGTAAATTTTAAGTGTAGTTATGTCATTATTGAAAGAATAATGCCGTTATTGAAGGAATAGTAATGTTTAAAAATCCAAACTAGAACTTTTTCCAACATTAAAAAATTCGTTGTCATAATGACTGGAGAAGATTGCAAAATTTCACAATGTCGCATACCGGAGGCAAGAGTGCCACAAGTAAAAAAATATTGTTTTGTTAACTATGAGTGCGAGAGCACTCGCCGTAAATCGTAATTTTAATTAATTGAGTTGAACATGAAAAGAACTTAAGAAAGGGAATTCCAAATCTTCCTATAAATCGTCTTTTATAGTAGTAACCTTAGTATCACCTTTCGTCATTTTGTAGCATTGTCATACAGCAATTGTGCGATGTATGCGAAATGTATTACATGAATGGATATGCATGTGTAGGATTTTTGTCCAAAGTAAGTTGTAGAAAATATAAAGATGGCGAAAGGTGTTAAAATAAATTTTTTTTCTACAAAAAACGTTAGTCATTATATATTTTGATTATCTCTTCAATCTAGAGTAAACCAATTCAAACCGAGTAAGGTCGGGTATTTTGCTAGTATATATATATATATGCTAACAAAGTGTTACCAAAACTCAGTTATGTGAATTTTAAAGATTAATTAGAGATTAGTTGTATACTTTAATTTTTTATAAAGTTTTGGGAAATATATTTTACCAGGTTTCTATGTTTCAGGTAAGAAGTGTTTGCATATTTTCTTATTTTGCTATTAAATATTTGTTTCCTAATTCTTAATTATGAATAAATTCCTGTAGTACATAAATACTTTTTGATTAAAAGTCCGGAGTATTATGTTTATCTGATATAGAAATATTTTCCATTAATCACAACTGTAAATTTGTTGAGCAATATTAATCTGCCTTTGTTCTCTTCCTATATTTCTGGAAAAACTGTTAAATACTAATAAACATTTAGTAGTGAAGATAGATAGTACACGTTATTCTTCAATAAAAAGGGGAATAAGATCGGTTTCAAATTAAGATAGTTTTTAACTTTTACATATATAATGACAATATCAGCAGTTCATTCCAATATCCAATTCATATTCCATATCAGCTCCAAATATTTTATCTAAAAAAGCTTAGTGTGTTATTTAAAAGTAATATTAATCATCCATATTTGTTTTTATTGCATTTATTTAATTTTGCTAATACCAGTTAAATATATTTATTTTTCAATTTGAACTTGCTTGAAATTTTAATTTAATAATGCTTGAAAATTTTAAATACTTTAAAATTTTGTTTGTCTACTGTTGCAGATTTTTATAAAATGAATTAAAAAACTGCAAATGTAGTTTCATAACTCCTATATATATATTTATCTTTATATATATAGATACACGACAGTTTATATCATGTATGTCTTATGATATACTAATATCTACGAAACATAAAATATAATTTTCAAGCACTTAAATATAATTACTTCATCTTACTCTCTTAGTTGATTAAATTTTTTCCTTATAAGGAAACTTCCTATAACAAGGAATTTTTTTATAACCTACACAAAAATGTAGCTATGATTTTATTTCAACAACACATAAATGAATGCTAGAAAATTTAATGTTCATATGGAGAATAAGAGAGTTGATTACAATAGCGAAAGTTTTCTTCATATTTGTACGTTAAATGTACATTTATGTATCATATATGCTGATATTACCGTACAGACTATCATACATTGAAAAAGTCTACATGTTTGTATCTTTCAGGCTTCACATAATTAATAGAATACTTTGACTTTAGAAAAATTAACAACCTTCATAAACGAAAGATAACAGTTTTACAAAATGCGGACAAAAAGTACCTTACCATTTACAAAAATAGTATTCCCCATCTTATTCGAATTCAGATAATTAAACATATTAATTTAGAAACAAATTGTGCATTAATAATTTAAGTAAATGGATATTCATTGCATATACTTTATTCGGTCAAAATGTTTTAAAAACCTACTCAACATAAAATTTCGTTTGAAAATAAAAAGTTTAAAAATAACTTTAATAAATGTGTTGTTTAAACATCCATTTCGTTGAAATGTGTGCTCTTAGATAAATATATTAGTTTTTAAGGGGAGTTAGTACCTTTGAGACCTTGCGTTGCTCGCGAAAACATACTTTTTTCGATTCATCATAAATAATTGAGTTTTGTATATTGTAGTATGAAATTGATACAGTTTAAAGATAATTGTATGGTTTTTAAAAAACAGCAGTCATATTTGTAATTAAAACTATTTTTTTATATAAAACCTAGCAAAAATTATACACAACTTCTTCGTTTTGAAATTTACCAACTTAACTTTCCCACAAGATAACTTTTGAAAGATGCACTGTAAAACCTAAATGTTTGCACCAAATTGAAGCAAATGAATGTCTTAATTCTGTGAACTAAGGAATTTGTGATATTTGAAGTACAAATATTTATAAAAATTAAAAGTATTAAAATAAGTCAACTTTGAAATTTTTTTAGTTATGTATGGATCTATAAATAAAAAACTATAGCTCTCATACACAAATACATAGTTCAGAGAACTAAGATCTTCTTTTAGAATAACCATACAAAATTTCTTAACTCTACGTTTATTAGGTTTTTTTTTAAACTTGAGGGAAAGTTAAGTGGGTAAATTTCAAAACGAAGAAATTATGTATAAGTTTTGCTAGGTTTTATATAAAATAATATTTTTATTTACAAATATGACTGCTGTTTTTTAAAAACCATACAATTATCTTTAAACTGTATCAATTTTATACTACAGTATAAAAAACTCAATTATTTATGATGAATCGAAAAAAGTATGTTTTCGCGAGCAACACAAGGTCTAAAAGGTACTAACTCCCCTTAAACAAATGTAAGAGCGGTGCCCTGTTCATTGTCAATTAATCATTTCTTCAGACATTGTCAATTTTTCCATTCTATAAAACTAATTATTCGCAACAAATATATGTTGCATAATCAGACCTTTTTAAAAAACAAGTATTACTACTGAATTGGTGAAACTAAAAACACATGTAAGCATTGCTACTAATAGATTCTAATCACTCGAGTACATCGACACACTCATTAGCAATTATTTAATGAAACATAAGTAACATAATATACATAAACAGCAGTCCTCTAAACGTACGTATCCAAATAAATTAATTTCAAAAGGGGATACTTTATTGAAATTACTTCGATAATCACATCGATTTAACAAAACTGTAAGGTCGTTCGCCATAAATGAAGCTATTAGATTTGGAACAGATACACGTACACGAGGTACTGTAGTGATCCCCCCCCCCAACCAACCGACCAATCAAACATACAATAGCTGCAAAAATTACCATTATTACCAGTGTTAATATCCCAAACATTTAAAATTTTTATAAAAGCAGATGCATGTGTTATCCAAGCATGATCTTCAAAAAAGTAACCACTTTATCAAGGAACATACAGGGATAAATGTTGTGCGTCATTCATGGAATACAACCATACTATTAAGTGATATAAGTCGCAATTTTTTCAATACGTCTTCCCCACTTTAGTTTTTACTTAAACAAATTAATAATGGGATTACTTTAATTAATAATAAATAGTCGACAGAATTATAAATGTGTGCTTGCTGAAGAGAGTTCACTTCTCAAACTATCTTTAGGTATATTTTCTGAAAACCAATATAAATTCAAAGCGTTAAAAGCCTTCTAATTCATCCCTCCATACGAAAAGAAAATGGGCAACGTATGCGGTATTTAAAGTCTCTCGGATACCGAAATAGCTGTCGCTTTTTGTTTCGAAGCAGATATATACCATACACATAGCTTCTCTTTCATTCCTTCCAGAAAGAAGGCAGCAAAGAAAGCAACTCGGGTAATCCTCTTCACTTAATGCCAGTCTCCAAAGGGTGCTTCAGACATGTTGGTGACGGTTTCCGTTGGTCGGCCTCTAATGGCACTCTGATGGCTAATTCGACTGCACGCCATTGCGGATATATATACGAATAAGTATACCCGCGGAATGGGATTCTGTGTTATTTTGATATAAGGGTAAACGCTCGGGTCTGTTATTGTTGGAATGGAGATGGTCTATTATGAGCTACGTAGACTGGAAATGTATTCCATCGGAGGGGAGAGCAACGTATTTCGTATATTTCTGCTTTTCTAACAGTCTTCCTTTCTTTAATGCAGATAGATTATAACATGTTTTCAAAAAAGCATATTTCATATTGTATGGAATGTATGAATCTATTAAACATATGGAATGAATGAATCTATTAAACATATTTCATATTGTATGGAATGCATGAATCTATTAAACATATTTCATATTGTATGGAATGCATGAATCTATTAAACATATTTCATATTGTATGGAATGCATGAATCTATTAAACATATTTCATATTGTATGGAATGCATGAATCTATTAAACATATTTCATATTGTATGGAATGCATGAATCTATTAAACATATGGAATGCATGAATCTATTAAACGTATTTCATATTGTATGGAATGCATGAATCTATTAAACATATTTCATACTGTATGGAATGCATGAATCTATTAAACATATGGAATGAATGAATCTATTAAACATATTTCATATTGTATGGAATGCATGAATCTATTAAACATATTTCATATTGTATGGAATGCATGAATCTATTAAACATAGTTCATATTGTATGGAATGCATGAATCTATTAAACATATGGAATGCATGAATCTATTAAACATATTTCATATTGTATGGAATGCAGGAATCTATTAAACACATTTCATATTGTATGGAATGCATGAATCTATAATTTAAAACGACGACGTGTTCTTGTTTAATAAAATGTGATCTTTAATGCCCAAAAAACATAGATATTTATATTTTTCTTAAAGTTGTTTTCAATAGTAGGACTACGAGGCTGTCAAGACTCAGTGCGTTTTTTCACTTCGCTAGCAACCTGTGAGTTGTAATCAGCGCAGGTTTGATTCATGTAACTGAACCTAGATGTGTTGCTTCTATATCAGAAAAAACTTTTATGTGGGTCTATTACTTAAGGTTGTCTGTCTTGTATTTGGCCCTATATGGCTAAATAAGGCCCTTGTACCATAAATGTCAACCAATCAACTCTAAAGTAAGATCGACCTTTTTAAGAAAGGAAAATATTTGCAAACTATTGTTTGGGTCTTGTAGCGCAAGGTCTATATTTGTCCAAATTGTGTCAAAATGTATCAAGAATGTATATACGGAAGGAAAGTTCTACTGACATAGAAAAGGAGAAATGCATCCAGGGAGGAATTGAACGTAACCGGAATCGAACCTGTGAAGCCTACAACTCACAGGTTGCTAACGCTGTAGGAAAACCTACTATGTCACGGTGACCTACCTCAGTGGAATATAATACTTAAACCTCTTTAAAATAATGAAATATTCCCGGTAGTTATAATGGACTTCTAATGCTTTTGTCATATACAGGACCATGGATGTTCTAAAAAAATTGAAATTAAAGGCAATACATTCTAGTAGTAAACTTATCTTACCGATTCTTCAAAAAAAGAAATTAATAAAATATATATATATATATATATATATATATATATATATATATATATATCGTTTTTTATAAATTAAATAATATCCTAACTAAGGTAATGGCTGTTGAAGTTCTTGAATAGTTGCATTGTTTTTTTCACCAGCAGAGTTAAATCGATCTAAAAGTTATAGTATGAAATTTACACGTAGCAACTAGTAAAACACTCTAGGAAGTCAAATTTGTTTCGAACATTGAAACTAGGAGAGTAAAACTACTTAAAGATTAGATGGGTTTTATATCACAAGGGTTATATTTGGCCAAACTACGTCAAATACAAGACATAACACATAAGAAAGTTTTTATTAGTACAGAAAAGAAAAATACTATCATTATATGCTACAGAAAAATCCTTCACCACCTACAACGGACAGCATGCAAGCTCATGAAGTCAATTTGTCATCCTAACTGTCTCATCATCATGAGATTTTCGAGTATGTAGTATTATGCTTATCCTAGAACAAACTTAATGACCAAATGGTACAGCTTCAGACTACGTTTATAAAGGTGGCAACGGCCTTGACGTACTTCTAGTAGCGAGTCATAGCAGGTTAAGGCAACCCATCTGTATTACGTTTTTCCTGTTTTTATGGCAACCTCGGAAAGCGAAAAGTTTAAAGTTTTATTTTGAATATTCTAGAGTGTTCTTACAAAATCCGATAAACTGTCGTTTGATTTCAATGGTTCATTTGAAATAATTTTTCTTTGGCGACTTTAGAAGTGGTCCCAAAAAGCGCCAATACCGATGTCAATACTATAAACTTAGACTGAAGCTGTACCGACCAAAAAATCTCATCTGTTGAGTGAAAGAACCCGTGAATCTTCTCAAACTTTATAAATATTCTATTATTCATTTCCATAGAAATATATTTTTATTAGTTACAATTATATTATTCCTTTCCCTTGCATAGAATACCTTGGAGGTATTCTATTTCTCCTTTCCTTGTAATAGATTCCGTTGGGAAGATTGTTCTGCTCCTTTCCAAGTAAGTGAATTCTTTAGAAAGATTCAAATTCCTTTTCATTTGAAGTGAATACATTAGAGAGACTTTGTCGGTCTTCTGCTAAGATCTGAAAAGAAGTCTTTTGTAATATTTATTTGTCGTTTCCTTTAATAGAATCCTTTGGAACAATTCCATCCCTCCTTCCTTTAGAATAAAAAACCTTAGTGCTCTTTTCCTTAGAATAGATTCTTTTGGAAATATTCTATTTATTGGTTACGAAGATTAAAGTTGATTAGAAGTCATGCAGGGTAGACTGCAGGTTGCATAGTGTAATTTTATTGTGAAACCGTCGGAGGTTTAAGATGAATTATATAGGACAGGAGATGAATGACAAAAAGGACACCGTTTTTTTAGAGGAAACATTATAAAAAACATTTTTGCACAAATTTTACTTGTACAATCAATCAAAGTTTGTGAAAACTGCATTCTCGTACATTCTTTTGGTTCAGAGACAAATTGAAATGGCAAAAATCTTTTTCCCTGCAAGTCCAGCAAAAGCCCTTTATTGAAGAAATGAATAAAACAACAAAATATATATATTTTAATCCTATATTTTCCACAAAAACTATGTATTAGTTTTTGTTTATGAGCCTTTTTAATTTTTAATTTCCATGTCCACGTGTTTTACGCGTTTGTTTTCTGGCTTAAACTACACTGCCCTCCAAAAGTTAAGGTACAGGATGTTTTTTTGTCTAATTTGAAAATGAATGAACATAGAAACAAGAAATTTGGAGGAAATGTGCATTAACGAGTTCTTTATTGAATGCGACCTATAAATTTATGTACGGTCAACGCAAACATGATTGTCAACAAAAAAAGCACTCTTGGCAGATAGGTCCATTCTTGGAGAAAACAGTACATCACAGGTTTATGTGGGAAAATGTCGTAGAATCATTAAAAAATAGGCTCTAATAAGGAATGTGTCCACCCCTAACTGCAATGCACTGACGGCAATGACTTTCCGTGCTGCCAATTATGTTTTCGGACACCGAAATGGAAAGCGAAGACCAGACACGGAGTAACCATTGTTCCAGCTCATGTACCGACCTTGGAGGAGGATGTAAAGCAGCAACGTGTCTACCAAGGCATTCCCAAACATCATGATCTATTGGATTAACGTCTGCAGGTTGCAGGTTGAGCTGGCGATTCCATTCGCTCCAAACCATGACCCTCGATAATCATCAACAAGCACAACTCTGTGAGGTCTACATTTTCATCCATAAGAATGAAACCATTACCAATAGCAGTGGCATATGGGCGGACAAATGGATCAAGGATCTCATCCCGATATCTCACACCAGTCAGAGATCCTCCATGGAACACATGCAGGTCAGTGTGACCACCGAGAGAGATCCCAACCGAAACCATGATTCCACCACCTCTGTAACTGTGTCTTTCAACAATGTTGGATGGGTTGTATCTGGTGCGTTGTTCCCTCTAGATCAGCAGACGCCCTGAATCGTTCTCCAGTGTGAACCTGGACTCGTCAGTGAAGAGTACAGAAGACCATTGCTGTCTGGTCCAGGAAACGCGTTCTCTTGCCCAACACAAACAGGCACTTCTATGACGTCGGTTCAGGGGGAGACATACAAATGGTTTTCTTTTAAAGAGATCTGCATTGTGAAGGCGTCTTCATACCGTAGTAGCGGAGATTCTTGTTCCTGATGCGACAAAATGATCTGCAACGAGCTGAGGCACAGTAGTGCTTCTACTTCTTCGGACAGAAATAACTAGAAAACGGTCTCCCGCAGGTGTTGAAACTCGTGTTCGGCCTGGAACATGTTTTCTAGACACAGAATCTTCGGATTAAAACTGATCTCAGTGTCGTTGGACCATACTGAGAGACACAATAAGGCGTCTTGCAGCAGCATCTTGTGATAACCCCATTCCCATCGACCGCCACTTTAACGAATCGGGTAAACGACTGCTCCTAGACATTGCTAGACACTCATGGATTTTGTAAACGAAATTGCCAACAACACACAATTGAAGATCAACAATCATATACAAAACTCACACACAAAGTTACGAATGTTTGATTTTTGCCCATTTTTATAAAGCGTCCATTTCTTTAAAATAACAGTGGTGACTATCGTATTTTGCATAAGTGTTCTTAAAGTTCGTTACTGTCATTCCTATAAACTATGAATTTTGTTGTTACTGCAATTTTTTCAATGGTGAGCTTATAAAAATATCCTGTACCTTAACTTTTAGAGGGCAGTGTATAACAACTTTTGTTTTTATCTACGAAAATAAAAATAAAAAACACACATGTATATGGGTCGTTGAATGGTTGTTTTGGGGATTTTATGGCACATAGGGCCATATTTAGCCATGCTGTGCCAGACACAATACTAAGTAATTGACACAAGACATACAACATCAAGTAATTGACACGAGACATACAACATCAAGTAATTGACACAAGACATACAACATCAAGTAAGTGAAACAAGACACACAACATCAAGTAATTGAAACAAGACATACAACATCAAGTAAGTGAAACAAGACATACAACATCAAGTAATTGAAAGAAGACATACAACATCAAGTAATTAAAACAAGACATAAAGCATCAAGTAATTGACACAAGACATACAACATCAAGCAATTGAAACAAGACATACAACATCAAGTAATTGACACAAGACATATAACATCAGGCAATTGAAACAAGACATACAGCATCAGGTAATTGACACAAGACATACAATATCAAGCAATTGACACAAGACATACAACATCAAGTTATTGACACAAGACATACAACACCAAGTAATTGACACAAGACATACAACGTCAAGCAATTGACACACACATTGATAGCTTTACTGACAAGAAAGATAGAAACGCACCCAGGGCGAAATGTACCTGACAGGAATCGAACCTACGCCTTCTACAACTCGAAGGTTGCTCGCACAGTGGACATACTCCCTGACCCACAACGCCTCCCCCCCCATATATGGGTCATTATCAATCTTATTTATTCATACATAATAAAGATCGTGTTTAAAATTCATAAGTGTCGCACATTAGTTTGATACATTTATTTAAGTTTGAAAGTATTCAGGTACTTTAATTGATATCGCAGTGGAGCAACACAGTGGACTATTGACGACTGTCCAGGATAAATGCCTCATGCAACGATCCGAGGACAACACTTCGTAGTTTTTAGCCACGGTCAGATGACAAGGCCAACACCTGAGATGTACCCTGAGAGTACTCCCCTCTCTCGAAATTTATATTTTAAATACTGTAATTGTTTCATAATAGTTTTCACTTGTTTTAAAATTAACTGTGGTGATAAAATTATTAAATTAAGAAGTTCACATTTAGTGTATTTGTATATATATATTATATAAAATTAGTCAATTGATGCAAGGATTATTTGTGTCCTAAGGGGATGAGAAGCTACTGGATTGTAATTTATTTTTACAGGCTGCCGACTTTGATTTAATCGCGATTAAAGTGCTTCGGGCATCATAAAGCTTTCCAAATTTTTCAGGCTAGGAATTTGTAAGTTTAAAAAACATTATAATGGTTTAGCCATTCAAGAGATCATGTTATCTTAAACTTTCAATTATTATGCACTCATTCAAACAATCAGAAAATCTTTTGTAATTATCTTCGAGATTTAAATTTAATTTTTTTTTTAATTTTGGAATTTTTATTCTGTGTTTGATATATATGTTTCCCTTAGCTCTCCAATCTTAAAACAATATTTTTCCACATATGGTTGTTTGGGTCCCACAAATAATAACTCCCCGTGTCTGGTTGCAAATGATACACAATATCAGCTACGGACCGATGTAGCGAATAAACGCGGATATCAAATTGACTCGATGCTTGCAATTATTCAAATTGCTCCCTGCAGATATGTATGCATACGAAACTTCAGCAGCTAAAATCCGTCATCATCAGCAGCTCTGCCTTCCATGACGTCACGGTCAGGTGGATTGGCATCGACCAATAGGAAAGAGATAAGTGTCGCTCTGCAACGGCAACTAATTGATTAACGATTTATACCTGATAGTGATATTCATTAGCGTTTCCCAACTGGTTGAAATTGTCGGCCCATAATGAATGTGAAATTTATATGCCGTATAATTACGGCAGCCTCTAGGACGAGATTGCGGAATTATCGTTTCGGTCGAAACTTTCGCGCGGCTTTAAATGATAAGCTCGAATTTTTTCCCCTTCTCTTTTCGATTTTATATTTTCGAATTTTTTAATTTGATTTTTTACGCCTTTTGCCTTAGTGAGGGATAATGATTTTATTCCATTTGCTTTTTCATTCCGCCGCCGCGTGTAAGTTTCTTTAAATACTGTGGCAATGAGTGAAAATGAAAATTTATTAAAGCGTTCTGACTTGTATCAGGACATTTATCATTGTGGCAACTGTTTTTCTATCTCCTGCTGATACAAAATATTCCGTTTTGCGTAATTTCGTTTTTTCTTTGCTTTTTCCAGGGAATTCGAAAATAGGAAACCAATATTTATTGAGATGTGCGAGATGAGAAAAAAAATCAGCTGCCGAAAGCAGAGATTTGGCTTTTCCCATTTCTAATATCTTGTCATCTCTGATAGTGTTAACAAACGATTAAATTTAGAGCTTCGAACTAGAAATGTTGCTATTTTTTCAGATGAGATGGTAGATTTTTCCGTTTCTTAATGAAATAGCACGTTTGCTGAATTCCTGAATGCGATGTAATATATTTTAGCTGCTTGTATTTTTTAGATAGTTTAATAATTGGATATAAATTGATCTTTTCATTTCATGAGATTTTTAAGTATTTTCTAATGATATTTATTGTCGGTTTCAAAATAGGTCATAGTATTACTTATGACTATTAAGTCATAATTAGACAATCTTAAGTTAATCGTAAAGCTTGTTACACAGAAAAAAAAGTGTTTCCTACTGTTGCAAGCATTGAGAGTAAACAGTAGCAAAAATGTCCACTTGATATTGCTATTTAATTTTATTTAGTTAATAATGTTTGCAAATTTGAGTTACAAGTGACAATAAATTAAAGAGCTTTTCTCTCTGTTAATTTAACCAAGTTTTAAATTTCTCATTATTGTATACTTTAATTGCAAATAGATTAATTTTTTTGAGAAATAGGTTTTTTCTAGAAAACTATACCGTTTATATTATGCATTCATATTTATTATATTTACAGTTATTTATAAATCGTAATAAGTATAACTTCAAAACAAAGATTTTTCACTTTATTTTGTTGCTGGTTTTATTTGTTTTTAGATTTTTTCTGGAATCTTTATTTCTATAAGATTTATATATATATATATATATATATATATATAACTAAAATAATTGCTTCAGACTTTGTCTTGTATCAAGAAACGAATAAATTAATTGTAAAAGAGACAGGAAAAACGTAATCTAAAGAACAAAAATTTTTGCAATCTATAATACTTTAAAAAAAAACTAATAAAAATCGTTATGATTCCATTAGTCTAGCATATATCCGGAATGTTCTGTGATAATTTTATAAACAATATGTCAGAATTTTAATTCCTTGGTTTGAGTCTACTTTTTAGTTTAATTTTTGCACTTAAGAGGAAAAATTGGCCTGGTTTCTTCAGAAATCAAAATAATGTTTCCATTCAGTTATCCTTGTATATACATATTTCATATACTACCTTTATATATTTTAAAGGATCCGTATTCATGACATAGGTCCACACAATTTTGATTTTGTTGTACTTAGAGAGTTAAAGAGTTTATTTTCAACTGAAAATAAAATCATAGATTTCAAGCAAAAAAAATGTTCAACGACTTATCTACAGAGAAGAGTATAGGTATGGAATACGTGATCATCGTCACGTGATCATCTTAAATCGACCTGTGCTGAGCTAAAAGCTGAAACTTTCTTCACGAACACTTATTCGTACATAGCATCTCATAACAGACAGTAAAAATATATTTTATAAATGTATAACTCACGGGACTCGTAAAAAGTTTGACTCTGCTCGTAGTACTTGTTGCTCTCTTGAGATGTTTTTTCAGCCTTTAAGTGGCTGTGAAATGCTCGTTCGATCCAAGTTGAGTAACATTCCTCTGACTCAAATATTTGCTTCTTAGGTGGTGGAGTTGTTAACGTTCCCTATCAACAGATTATGGGTTCAAATCTCAGTCTTGTTAGGATGGCTTGGACAGATGGAAAGCTGGACCTTTAGGACCTAGGGCAAATGAGGCTCATGCCTTTTTTCCATTGCAAAATTTGCATACTCGAAATGAATGTAATTTGGATAAAATATAAAATACGGGCCTCATTAATTTTACTAATGTACTGAAGATCTCACCTAATTTACTGAAGTTCCCACCACTAATTTATAATAGTTAAACAGTGACTAAACGAGATCAAAATTTGGTCAGTTGTTTTCTTATAACAACATATCTTGTCAATCAAAATCTAGTCAATTTTGATAATGACGGAATTTTTCGTTGAGACAAATACCGGAAGGATTAATGGTTCCTGTGAACAAGTGTCCAGGACTAAGTAAGAATCTGCGCCATCTGTTCTACTTTGTGCTTCCTTGACCTATTATGAGAAGATAATTGTGATGCTTTGTTTCTGCTCTTTTATCTGAATCGAATTGTCCACGGAAAGAAGAATTGAGTTTAAGCTTTCATCTCTAAAGGTAGAAATCACAAAAGCCCATACTCTTCTCACGCATAGCACTGAAAAATAATCAAATGACAACAAAAAGGTTGTGCTTAAACGAAGCGTTTTCAGACATTTTCCCAGTGAAAAACATTGAAATTAAATACTTCTAAGATACCCGCCCTTTAGATGCTCGCGCTTGGATCGCTGCATTTAACTATGCTACATCTCTGAGTTTGGAATTCACTTTAAGTTGCAGATTTGCTCTACGTAGCTCTAGCATAGCAAAACAAAACATCCAGTAGAATCAAGTCAAACCATACTGACTTCAATGACATTTCCTGCCATGACACGTCATAAGATGCTATTGAAGATCAAAGAAAAATGGAGTTCGTAATGGTGTCCGTCCATCCATACAATTGCTTTTCTTTATCTGCGGCAGTTGGTTCAAGTTGATAGTTTCCAGACCTAAGGCTCCCGCTTTTGCACTAAGGCCAACCGTTGATTAGTCTGCACTGTCCTACCATCTGTCAAAGTCGCACGCCGCGGTAGTCGTTTGATCTGTAGAGAGAGGGGTTGTTAGTTCAATATCAGTTTAAATAAATTTTCAAAATTTTGCCAAAATAACGAAAATTAAAAAAAATTAAAAATAAATGGTTGAAATTCGTAATATTTTTAAATCAACAGTTATTTATATTATAAATAACTTATAAATAATATTATAAACTATAATGTTAATAGACAATAAATAATACAATAAATGTTAAAATTAAACTCTTAATGTCTATTTCTAGCAGTTCATAACCGTTGAAAACAGTAGTTACTAATTGTAAGCATCAATTGCTAATAGATGACAAAAATCTTAATTTTAACTGCTACTTCAAATTAGCAATAATAATAAACTCTATTGTTGTAAAATAACAGTTTTAACCATCTCTATTGCAATTGAATCCAATGGTATGTATTTTCTGTCAAGGTAATTGTAGTGTAAAAAGTTTCTGCGTTGATGATTATTTCCCGTACATATTCCTAAGTGACGACAGTTGGCTTGTTTTTCTAATTCGATTTTAGCACTTCACAAATACGAATTCCAGAGGAATTTCGAATTGATGTATTGCAGTTGATTGATCAACACTAATTACATTAAATTCCAAACGTTTCTAATATGGCGATAATCTACTTCATACGATAACTCCGATGTGTATCATGAGTGCCTTTTGACAGTAGAAGTAAAATCTTGGCACAGTTTGGTTTGTGTTCACACTGAAAATCTTTCTCATAACGGTTATGTGAAATTACACAATTTTAATGTACTTTTCTACGACTTTACGCATTTGCTATTAAATATTCTTGAATTTACTGATATTAGTTTCTTGTTTAATTATTTTTAAACAATTTTTTTTTGGAAATCTGTATGCAATTTTAAAAGATATTTGAAAACTTTATTTTAATATTTTGGTATAATTTTGAACTAAATTCATATTAGAATTTGGATTTAAAATCTTAATGTAAGTTTTAAATATAAAATACAGTACCATTTTATTAAATTGTTAAAACGTATGGTAAAACTACTTTTTTCGAATATGCAATAGTTTCTGAGTAAAGACTGAAAGGCATTGAGAAATGAGGAAGATCATTCTTAAAGTTTTTTTAACAATGATTACATAATGTTTTAAGTTAATCTGGTATCTATGATGTTAACAAAATAAAATCTAAGCAAATAAAAACTATTTTTATATATGCGCTTCATTTTTTATTTACAGAATTTGTAAATGACCCCCCCAACCCCCCCGCCCCCCAAGCATGTACTACTAAAATAAAAATTACCTGTTGCTTTGTGAGTATATGTTTTAAGTGAAATATACAAATTACTTAAAGTTATTCCATTGAACAAAAATATCTTAAAAACAGTTTCTAAGTTGATGATCTCTCAATGAATTGCACTATAAAAAAATAAGCATTAAATATATAATCTAAATAATTCGGCAAATTTACCTTTATCTCTTGCTTTGGTTTTGGTCAGAGAATTTTATAGATATTTGAGTTGATAGAGAGATATTTTAAGCGATATGTTATTATGGCACATGTATTAATTCTGAGCTCAGATTGCAAAATGTTACAAGTCACTTTTCTCAAACAATTGACCAAGTCCTATCCTGGAGTCTTATTTGTAAATGTTTAGAAGGTGGCAAAATGTTTAAGTCTTTTTCGTTCAGTTTATGAGAAAACAAAGGTGGGAAAATTGTAATAAATCAAAAACCACATGTTGAATCTTAAATCTTAAAATTGCTGTCACGAAAAATTAAAAAAAGTGACTTATAACAATTTGCTATATGACCACAGAATCGCTACCTATAAAACTGTTGCCCAGATAGAAGTTAAGATATAACTATGTCAAAAGTCTACTTAGTTAATAACTTGTACATATGTGTGGATATATTTATACAGTGTAAGCTTGGAGAGACGTTTAGAAATGGCTAGGTATTTGATAACAGAAAATTTGGGATTTATTCGAAATTCATTTTTATTAAATTCTTTGCATAAGACAGATAGGTCAAGAAACTTTAAATATTCTTGAAGTCAAATTTTAGCTCAAATATATGATGACATAAGACTATTAGTAATTTTAATTTCACGCTTGTGGTGACTAGTTGATTATGACATATTTAACTCTCTGAGCATACGGGTAGTGTAGTATTGTTTTTACCACATAGCACACATAAAGACCAAATAACCCAAACTATTAGTTGAAAGAATCTTAGGAAAAATCTATTTGTTATAAAGGTCGAAACTGACTGGAATTCATGCAGGAAAGATGGCGTATTGCAAAACGGATGTTTGAGTGTGAGCCTCTCAAAGGGTTAAAAGGTCTCACGATATTCCCCAAGTGACTCTTAGCTGAAATCAGTCACATTCTAATAATGAATAGTTGCCATCGCGTAAGAGTCACTTTATTATCCAGCCCTTAGTTAATTTCCACCATTCGAAACAGAGCCTCGGCATTTGAGATCTTGAAGCACGGCACGCACCTTTCACGCACATTTGATCGCCTCCCCCCGTAACGATCGGCCTTTGCAATTCCCCCAAAACTAATCCCAAAATAATCGAATCGGGCAAGCAGTCAAGAGGGCAGTCCCCCCCCCCCCTCTCATCAAATCGTTAACCCTGCGACACATCTCTTCCAATCTGTGGAACTAACTTCCCAAATATCTGATAATGAAGCAGCAATACCGGCTTTGCCGATATCGGACCGACATTCACAAACCTCCAACAACTATGATGTTTCCTTGACACCTCTCTCACTTCACTTCTCCGCTCGGACACTCCACCCCCTTTTGCCTCTGTCTCTCTATTAGCGCCAAATTAGCCGCACCGCGAGTTTACCCGAAGACAACCTAATCAGGTTCCAAACTGGTTATCGCTCACTTCGAAACCGGTTCGCCTCTCTCTCTCTCTCTTTCTCCGGATGATATCGACGATGGGCGAAAGCGTGAAAAGTTTTAGATTGCTGCGAATTAATAATAATTACGCTTCGCATGTTCCAGGGAGATAAACGCTTACAGCCATTTACGCCACACGTTGCGAAAGAGTTGACAAGTGTTAATTTGTCTCTCGGTCCTCAATGGGCAAGCAATGCTTTTAAGCGAGGGAGAGGAGAATATTATTGCGCTATTGGGGAGGAAGAAGGGGTGGTTTCGGAACAAAAGAGATTAGCTCCATTAATACGGTTGCAAAATCGCCTGCCCGCCCCGCGTGGAAACGAATTTCTGGTGAATTTCGAGACTCGCAATTTTCTAATTGCGCAAATCATCTTTTAGTTGTGCTGTTGTAACTCTCTTCTGTTCGGATTGTAATCCCTCCATTTCGCTTTGGGGAGCTTTTAAAATAATCGCCCATTGCTTTTGAAAGCTACGGTGAATGGCGATGTAAAGGAGTTCGGTTAAGGAAGTCAGATTTCGGATGGAGGTTCGCTCAAGTGGCCCATAGATGGGACTGTTCATTGAGGAAGAATTGTTTTGTGTTTACCAAGGAAATTCCTACTTCAATAACATTTATAATTTTTATGATAAATTATTTAGGTGTCAAGGAATCCTTTGTGTACCATCGAAGAAGAATACAAAAGAAAAAAAATGTCAATATTAAATCCTCTTATGCTAATATAAACTTGACCACTTTCCATCCAACTTTCAAATGTATTTTTATGTATAGCTCTTAAAATCGCTAAATGAATTTCCAGCGGAATGAAATCTTTCTTATGTTTTAAGTTCTGTAAAAGATGAAATGTCAAATGGACTCAAATATGAGGAATGTATGTGCAAAATGTGCCTATACTTTAGTAGTGAAATATTGAAGAGTATTATAATGGTAAATAAACCAATCTCGAACAATTTCAATGGAAGAAAGAACGGGTCAGCTTTCTGTGAAGTTTTTTATTCTTTAAAATGTATGTCAAGATATAAACTGTTTAAGAAATGCTATCTAAAAATATTTGTTAAAAAAAAATATATATTTAATTAGATTTAAAAAAAATTTTCCTCTGACGTTTACACACATTTTATTTTTACTGATAATCTCGGCTGCCTAAATCCTTTTGGTCTGATGTTACTATTTATCAAAAATGTGCAAATAATTGTGCAAAAAAACTTTTAGCGCAAGAAAATGTTGTGAGACCTTCACATAACAAGTTAACCCACCTGATAGTTGTCTCTATGAGGTATCTCGTCATTAGCAAAACTGACCAGGTCATGATGGACGAGATATCTCGTTCAAACATATAAAAGTTGAATAAAAGGAGATCTGGAACTAGTATCAAAGAAAACACTTTTTAAAAATTTTTAAATTTTCATGCCATTAACGTTGATTTTCTCACACCACATATTCTTTTAATTTAAATCAAACGAACAGGAAAATGTTTATATCTACCAGCAGGGACGATACAAATCGTCCTTCTTGATAAAATACCAGAACCTTCCACATCCATTTAAACGCACAAACGCTTCTCCAGAGCACTATCTACCCCAGTGAATGCCAATTAAGCTGTCCGAGATTTAGTTCTTCGCATTGGAAATCCTCAACACTCGTGACAACAGTTGTACCAGAGATAACCGGAGCGCAAGCCCTAATAAATCAAAGTTAGTCCATTGCTGTCCGGAAGAATCTGGCCTAAACACCTTTTCAGATTTTACAAATTTCATGCCTATAACGACGATTCTCTCAAGCCACATAATCTTTAAATTTAAACCAGCCGAACCGGAAAATGTTTATTTCCACCAACAAGGACGATACAAATCGTCCTGCCTGAAAAACTACCAGAACCTTCCACATCCATTCAAACGCACAAACGCTCCGCCACAGTACTATCGACCCTACTGACGGCAATTACGCCGTCCGAGATTTAGTTCTTCGCATTGGAAATCCTTCAACACGCGCGACAACAGTTGAACCAGAGATAACCGGAACGCAAGCCCTAATAAATCAAAGTTAGTCCATTGCTGTCCGGAAGAATCTGGCCTAAACTTGTCCGGCGCTTATTTCGCTCTATAGATAGCGAAGTTCTCCTCTCTGCCGGGCACAATGGTTATTGATCCGCCGCATCGCACAATGGGATCCGGCCTATAAACCACTTTATAAAGAAGACATTAGTCTTGATTTGACCCACGAGAGTGAGGCTATTACTCCTGGGGTCTGCCTCCGAAAAGGACCCTCGGATTTGGTGGAGGAGCACGGCTGGGTCATTAGTCAAAGGGTGTGAGATAAGTGAGCAATTTTTTCTCCCTTTATAGATAGGTATAGATTTAGAGGAAAGGTGAGAGAGTAGAGTCTACGCTGAGTGTTGCTTTTTTGTTCGTGTTTCTTCTGTATCTGGGTCCTTTGGGAGCGCTTTAAGTTTAGATTGTTCTAATTTTCCCTTGTTTGTCGACCAGATTGCTAAGACTATATAACCCTCCTGATGGTTTACTCCATGAAATACCTTATCATTAGCAAAACTGACGACATCTTGATGGTCGAGATCTATCGTCATTGGAAGAAAAACGTTACTTAAGATCTTGATCGTCATCATAAAAAAAAATGGCGAAATATTGATAACGAGATAACATCATCAGAAAATTGGTCAGATATTGATTGACGAGATAACTCGTCAAAACCACTTGGTCTTAACGAAGAGCGATGCGCTTTTGTGCAAGGATTGCCTTAGGTCGCGCTTTGATATTTCTTCCTAGATATTTCGAAGCAGTTTTCCATGCTATCATTTAAGGAGCACCGTGAAATGAAAAATACAAAAACTACACAAAGGTACGAATCTACCAAAGAAAAATAAGCCCGGAAGTTCAAATCATTCCGGTTGTTTCAACTAAGACATAAATAAAAGGAAATTCCTTTTCTAGTTCTACTTCCATTACAGTTGCTAAATTATAAAGTTTTTGTTTGTTGGCTGTTGGTTCAACAAGTGTGAAAGCAAAAAAGTTATTTAAACTCATTCATTCCAAATTTAGATGTATTTAACAAAACTCATTGCAATTCCAAAATAAACATTCCTGCCTCAAATTCCTTAAGTGAAAATAGAAGTTATTTATTAACAAAATATGTAATGATATAAATATAAATAGTACGATGAAATGAAAGCTACTTTCCTTCTATTTTCTTCCATTAAGGTCTAGTTATTTTAAATCTTGTTAAATATAAGTAATTGGCAACATGCCTTTCACTGTAAAGTATTTTGCTACACGATTCATAACATATTTTGGATTATTTAAATGTAAATATAAGTTATTGAACGCTGGATAAGTTTAATTCGTAAGAAATGTTATAAACAATAAAATTGGTTCGAACAATTGTTTATTATAATAGTATGTACTAGTCAATTTGTATTTGTGCCTAAAGGATGACCAGAAACGCTAATCAATTAACTGGTGTGTTTTGATTTTAAAAGATATGACTTGTTCTTTGGTTCTTATCTATCTTATATATAAAGGATGTGTGCGTATGTGTGTGCATATATTCTCTATACAAATCTACACCGTTTCACCAATCCACAGCAAATTTGGTACACTTATACTTGAGAACACTGCGGAAAATATAAGCTATTTCTTTCCTGTCTTCAGAGAAATCTGTAACCGTGAAAATTGGCACACCGCAATAGCATTACCTTAGACATTATCACTTTAGACATTACCTAAAAGTGCCCCTCGAAGCCCCAATATTAAAATCTAAAGTTTGTTTTCCTGCAATTAATGGACATGGACAAGGAAACACTTTGTACAGGGTTTGTGCATTTGAGTTAATACAAGAAAATGTCGCTGTCATATTTTAGCTTTCGCGGTAGAAAACACGTTCTACAGGGTTTGTGTATTTGAGTTAACACAGGAAAATGTCGTGGTCATATTTGAAACCCGAGCAAATCTGGGTTATTTAACTAGTCATTAACAAAGTGCTTTTTAATTTTAACGTTACTCAAAGCTATTAATTAATGTTGTAATCTTTGTATAAGAAAAAGTGAATTCATTTAAACGCATTTCTCAATAATAAGCATCAATACACTGCGGTTTACATCCTCAAAAGCAGTAATAAAATAGAATAAGCAACCAACAGAAAATCCTTATCTAAACTATACACAACGCCAAACGTACTTGTCCGATGCACTCCAAAAGAGAAAATTATTGTCGGCCCAGAGCAGCATACTTATACCACGCGACGATTAAACACACTCAGATCCAACACAAATTTCACATAATGAACTACTTCGTCCTTAATTAAAGCCCCAAACCGATACACGACTCTCCTATCAAAATTTAAAAGCATAACGCATGACTTCTCCGGCACCGGCTACATTTCAAAAATCTAATTAACTAGATGACAGTTTAATGATGTCCAGGCTTCCCTTTCTCCCCTCCCAATTCTATGAATTCGCATATCGGGGTGCGAGTTTTTGAAACTTTTGCCATGGATTCATATCACCCCATTTTGCTTCTCCCCCTGACACATTGCCTGTGCTGTCGGCTTCCTCCATCAGCCCACTTTTCGCACCCCACGCTAAAGGGGTTCTCCAGAACCTGTCCCCACCCTGGTTTCCTATCAAAGCTCAGAGTATGAGGTCTGAGAACCGTGGGGGTGAGTTGTGGATGTCTCCCTTGTTCGGAGCCCCCGTGCTTTAATGGTGTCCTAATAGAAAGGTTTCTCATCTTTCCCGACTGAAACAGGATACGGCTTCTAGTGCTCTATTCTATTGGCTCTTCTTTTCGGTTTGTGGATTGAAGTTCCATCTTGTCCATGTTTCGGACGCTGATCTTGTAGTGAAACTAGGATTGCAGTAGAACCTTGATTATCCGAACACCGACTAAGCGAGTCAAAGTTTCGATACCAGATTTCCTTCAGGCTTTAAATACAGCTTCAAAAACTTTGTTTAAAGAGGGGAAAGAATACTGCGAAATAGAAGACTTTTAAGACATTTTTGTAGAGTTTAGAACATTTCCAGATTTATTCCCCAGATTAACACAAATGACAATATATATTATTCTTATGAATTCTTAAGTACTTCCTTCTATTGACCCTGTTTTGGATTTGAAGTCTTGCCTTGTCCATGTTTCTTATTATGATATCTAGGGAAGTTAGAGGGACAGTACATCAGAGTTTTGCGGTTTAAAGTTTTTGAATGCTGTTCTTGTGTATCGTGTATCTCCAGCATGCTATAGACATCAAGATGGGTGAATCAACAGTTAGTTGTGGGATCATATCGTCGAAATCATGCCAAAGAGACGAATTTGTAATTTGATATGGTAATATGTCATGGAAGGAATATTGCAGGTTGCAGAACAAATGTATTCGTGTGAATCCCTCAGATGAGTAAATGTATATTCTAAACTCCTTGTTCTTTTATCCTGTGCTAATGGCACGAGTTACTTGACACATATTGATCAGATGTGATCCATGCGCCATAAAATCTAATCCAATAACTGACTTAATTCGTAGTTTAGACACTCAAAATGAATATCAGAACTTTCACCCTCTTCGTGTTCAAAATAACACAGAGTAACTGCTGATAACTGGTAGAATTAAATCCTTTTTAATTCATTAGGCTGCCTAAGTGTACTGTGAAATTTCTCAATTGGCTTAAAAACAGGAATGCATTCAAAGAAATATGAATTAACACCATCGTAACACTTTATAGTAATTTTGGACGAATGTCGAAAAATGAAGTTTCTAATAACTGGTATTTATTTAAGTGATAATTTTAAAATACTAGCTGTAAATGAAATTATAAACGAAAGATAAAGAAATAAATTTTGTTCGTCTTGATCTGACATACGAGAATATTTAGAAGAAAGTATCATAACTATGACCGGAAGTTAGAACATTTAAAATGCATCAAACTATTGATACAAAAAGTAAAAATTATGCAACTTTTTAATAAAAAAATTTTAATTGTTATACACAGAACAGTATCGTGTCTCTCACAAAGCAACATCCTTATTCAACAAGTAATCGCATATCCTTTTTTTTCTGTTAAAAATGAAACTACACTTAAAAAGTGCACTACAGCAGCAAAACACTTGGTTGAATTTATGCACATTTTAACAGATTCTTTTTGTTGGGTGAATTTAAGCGTATTTTGAAAATAAGTTCAGAATCAATCAGTTCTGAAATTTCACATTAAAAATTGAAGAAATAATACTTCTATCACTGTTTTAATAAGGTGACGCTACGTTTTACGTACAAAAATATCTTATGCTTCAGTAAAGATACTATACATGTGCATTCAGTAATACTATACATCCTGACACAACCATTGCATTGTTGCGAACATATTTGCTATTAAACAAAGAACTGACGCTGAATTTCAGGCAATCTTCACGTAAACTCATTAAGAGGAAAGCAGACATCAAAAGGACAGCCGTCCGTTAGTTTTGTAAGTGGAGGAGTCTTCTCCCCTTTACGTTCTGCACAATTTACATTCGCTGAGCACTGAGCGGACTGCTCGCATGAAGCTGGGAAGACCCCCGCACAAACGATTCCGGGTCACAGAGGGGTTTTTCCAAAAGTACCAAGTGAAATCAACTGTGTAAGTGATTCTTTGACGGAGAGTTACCAGCTGTACTGGATTTAATTAATTTTTGTAAACAGTTGATAATTAGTTAGATTGAGTTTAATTAAGGCATTTCTTTTAGAAGTCTTACTCAGTATTTCGCATCTTCCCAACAAGGGGTACCGGAAATGCCTCAAATGTTTTGTACTGTTATTAAGTCAAATTTATTTTAATTTTTTATCTGTTCAAAATCTGTATTTTGTGTTCATTAAAAAACGATACAAGTGTACAAGTGAAAAAAGAAAGTTTATTACAAATGGGTGCTGGTAAAACATTGAGTACTTTAAATAACAATTAGTGAGAGCTTTTTACGTAATCTATAGTGAGCCTGTGTACTGGATCCCTTAGTACAAATGTGGAGGCCTGGTGGGTTTCGTTCCCTTATTAGTTATATGTTTAAATAGATTTGACTTCGTAATAGTTTTCTCCTTAAAAAGTATGTTACTGTGAACCCATTACTTAACTACTACGCTAAACTACGTTAAAGGTTTATTCATTATGCTTTTTTCGTTGATTCTGAGATACAGCAGTTTTTAAAAATCAGAAAGTATTCAAGCAGTATCTGTAATTGCTTTGATTAGTTCACTAACTACACTAAATGTAAATTGTTGAATTGCATATTTAAAAAACAGGTCTTTATATTTTCTTTTTTACTCACATCTCTCTACATTAGGTTGACAACCGAAGCTACTTAAACATAAATATGTTGTAATAGTAACGTTGTGTAACAATTTATATTAAAGCAATGATTTGAGAAAACTTTAAATAACATTTTTTTCTAAAAGAATACTAATTTTTTAAAAAGAAAACTTAGGATTATGTGAAAACTTTCACTTTTGTACTGAACCTGTAAACACATTTTAAATTGTTTTCTTACAGTATTACAAAACAGGAACAAAAACAGATTAACAAAATGTGTTTATAATTTCATTTATAATTTTTTTTATTCCCATTATATTTTATTGAAACTTCCAAAGCAAAGTATTGTTGAATACATCGTCGACTTCAATAAAAACACTACAGGTTGGTTAAAAAAATGTTATATAGAAAACAAATATTTCGAAACTGGATCCTCAGTAGTGGAATCTAATAACCCTTGTTTTTTACTAAAAAGGGTTTAATTTCAAGTATTTCAGGAAACAGAACCTTGCGATAAATTTTTAAAGCGATATTGCTTCAGATTTTCAGAATTTTATTTCTGTTACTTTTTTGTTTACGTAGTAATACTCGAAAAGTTTGGGAACCTATTAAAAAATGGCTTTCTCTTTTTCTTTTCTTCAATTTGACTCATTTTCCTTTTAAACTTAATTTTTCTATTTAGTTTCAAATTCTACTTTAATTAGGTTTTCGTTTAAGCTTATTTTTATGCTTACATGTTCTATATTCACATGGTAGTTCAAGCATTAATAAAACACTTATACTCACACTCAATCTTCGAAAGTCTTAAGTAGAAGCAATTTGTAAGTTAACCTATTATAGTTCAAGTTAATTCGTTTTCACTAGTTTTAGTTTATTGGTATCCTGCCTACCAGGTATCAAATTATACCATGAAGATGTAATGCCTTTCAGTCATTTGTAAATTCCCATCACAATAAAGCCTGTTACGAGGAAATTCATCAATATATTCTTTAAATCTGCCAGAATAGTTCTGCATGTAAAAATTTGGTCCTAAATGAGTTCAGTTTTGGGGAAATTTCTACAGTTCGAGAATAATCTTATTCCACCCTATTTTCAATCCTATAAAATGACATAATAGGTTTGGTGATAGCTTGTTCGAATTTATTTCAGACTTAATGACTCGTTATTATTTACCTCTTAGTCTGTACTTCAACACGGCATTTGTATTATAGAGTTCAATTCGTATACAATCCGGAATGCATATCCACTAGTCCATGTTGCGCTGGCATTCACTACAAAATGTACATATCCCCAGCTGGTTAACACCGTCAAGAAAATAGTGAATACCTTATGTTTGCCTTGAAAATCCCTGTTGTATTGTCTCAAGGCTAGTGTGTGAGCCAAAAGAGATTATTAATCAATATGCTCTGTCTGTTTCCATATGTGAAGCATATGTATCCAAAACCTGTTAGTGTAGACTCATATGTCGTATTGGAGGCAATGTTGCCTACACCGATTTTTAGTTGGTTTATTTTTCCATTTCCAATTTATATGGTCTCATTTAATGATCCTTCTGTCTATTGCATACAAAATGACATAGATGCATACAAAATCCCCCAAAAGGAACCCCTTGACAATGATACTGACAGTCGGTTCAATTTTTAACAAGAATCATGATGTGTGCCTAGTTTTAGTAAAGTAACAAATTACTTAAAGATAACTTAAACACAATCTTTAATTTGAATTTATTTTGGTCCTACAGATAGTAGACTGACAAAACATCAACTGACTATTTTGCACGTAATATCTTTCATGGTCAATTTTTTAAGCTTTTATAAAAGTTATGGACAATTTCGGTTAACATACGAGTATTGCAATATATTTCTGCGCCTTGGTAGAAAAATAGCCAATGTACAAATTCGAAGATTTTAAGTTACGTCCACAAATTAGTTCAAGGAAATGAAAATTAAAGTTAGAAAAAATGGTTTTAGTCCTCTTGTCAATGCATTGTAAAAATATTAAACTATTTAAAGTTATTTTTTGTACTATTAATAAAAATATAAAAAAATTGCCAAATAAACTTACCCAAAACTTACAAAATGACATTGGCCTTTTTTTTTTCTATAGGGCCCGCTGCAACCAAGTGCGTAGAGTCAAGGATTAGCAACCGGATGGTTGCAAGTTCGAAACTCGATCCTTTCAAAGACCATCATATGGGGGCTGGTCAACGTTAAATATGTCGTGGTTTCAAATGTACTCATATCGGCGTGATGTGAAAGTTTGTAGAGTGGGTAGCTTAAGTATTGACCTCATCATCTGACCATGGATTAAAATTACGAGGTTGTATTGTCCTCGGATCTGTTTTACTTATTTACACAAGAGGTTTATAAGGACACTGTCGTTTTCTTTATATAGTTCATCACATTTTCATTTCATCGTTCATGTTTGGGGTTTATGGATAATTCCAACAAGTTTAAGATAGTTGATCACCAAGTTTATTTTTATCTTGCTATCACCTTGTTCGATTTTTTGGAAAAGGTATATCACAAACTAATACAGCTCTGGATGATGTATGATAGAAGTATTCCACGAAACTAATTGTGTGGAACACTTCTGTTTAATGTTGAGATCAAATTGCTTGATGTAATATTAGTTCCAAATAAAAAATACTAATTTATAAACAAAGCGCGCGGTTATGTAATTAACTGCTGTTTTAACTACTAGTTTAACTTTATTCTAAATATAGTAGTTTAGCTTTGAATATTATTGACATTCTCAATGCTGGTACCAACGAAACTCAATACAGGTTTTTTAGTACATTTTTCCATAGAGGGTGTCACTTTTTTTTTAAACTATTATTACGACGGGCACTCAATTGCTAATCATAGGCCACTAGGCCGGGAAGCGATGGTCATTTGTGAAGGGGCACCCAATGGGCGACCATCACTACCCCTAACTAAGGACAGCACAATTACATCCATGCCCTGACCCCGGATTCGAACCAGGAACCTTCCGATCCAGAGGCCAACACCTTAACCACTAGACCGGTTGGTCGGCTTTGACGGGGCGCTATCATAGGACTTTAATAGTAGTTCAGAACTATAAAATTGGATGGAAAAAATTTCAAAGGAGTAACAAAGCTGTAAAATACTATCAACACTTAGTTAAAAGTTCTTTAATCAGAAAAGTATTCACACACCACGTAATTTTCGTATCGACTGACAGGTAGAATTTTGAGCTATGATTTATATTGAAGAAACAAATTGGTTAGATTGGAGTTTTGGTAGTTATTCTGATGGCATTTACAACTACTTCTATCTTACATATTGTTTCGAGACGCATGAACTTAAAAACACATGGAACACAAGGGTAAAGTAAGAAAAACCAGGAAAGCTGAAATGACGTATCGGAAAAGGTAATTTCCACCAATCTCCAAAACCAATATTTCATTACCGGTTTTCAAACCCTAGTTCCAGTCCACAAGTTCACGGAGACATTACACGAAATACACCCAATTATCTGGAAAACCCCAGCACCTCCAAATAAGACCGATCATCTAGGGCACTTTCCCCTTTTCTTGAAACCTGTCACAAGCACGTTTGATAACCGCTTACATTCGGGGGTAGAACCGAGGCGTGCTATTGATAGTATCTGGCTGGTTCTCCCCACGGCCACTCCCCCCGTCCTCTTGATCTCTTTCCCAAAAGATGCAGCTCCCCATTCCACGTAATAAAAGCACGATTATAGTGCATTTTATTATTCCCCCTTTGTGCTGCCGTAAAAATTGTTGGCTTCGCTCTATTTGGGGGAGAGTAGAAAGACTGCCACTGTCGTCCGAAATAACATGCAGTTTAGGTTGCTTGAGTTATGGAATGCCAATCGTTTAAAAGGAGGAGGCTTTTTAGTTTTGGTCTTTTTGTCTCGTTTCTGTTGCTGTCAAACGTTTAAGACCGGCGCTCGTTACATTTGTGTTTGTTGTCGGGCAAGCTCGTTCGTTGCGAGTTTCTAAAATGGTTGAGACTGTAGGGATGTGATTCACAGCGACTGTATGTGGTGATTACGTGTTTCGAGTTCTGTTTTATTCAAGTGTATGCCATAAAATAGACGCTACTTGTGAACGCGATTTTGATTTGTGTAAAGAAATTATTCGTGGAATCCTTTTTCTTTATTAATATACCGCTTGGTTTGTTAGATTGTTTCAGCAATAGTGTATCAATCCTTTCAAATAAGGCTTTTTAATTTTGGTCTTTTCGTCTCGTTTCTGTTGCTGTCAAACGCTTAAGACCGGCGCTTGTTACATTTGTGTTTGTTGTCGGGCAAGCTCGTTCGTTGTGAGTTTCTAAAATGGAGACTATAGGTATGTGATTCACAGCGACTGTAAGTGGTGATTACGTGTTTCGAGTTCTGTTTTATTCAAGTGTATATGCCATAAAATAGACGCTACTTGTGAACGCGATTTTGATTTGTGTAAAGAACATAGTCGTGGAATCCTTTTTCTTTATTCATGTATTGCTTGGTTTGTTAGATTGTTTCAGCTATGATGTATCAATCCTTTCCAATGAGGCTTTTTAATTTTGGTCTTTTTGTCTCGCTTCTATTGTTGTTAATCGCTTAAGACCGGTGCAAGTAACGTTTGTGTTTATTGTCGGGCTAGCTCGTTCGTTGCGAGGTTATAAAATGCCGATACATAACCCCCAAAAGAATTTAGCAACAAACCAAACTTATACGCTAATAAAAGAGGATTCCCTGAATAATTTCTTTACTCAAATCAAAATCGCATTCATGAGTAGCATCTGCGTTATGGCTTACATCGAACAAAACTGTATGTGAAGATTACATGTTTTTAGTTTTGTTTTATTCAATTGTTAGCCGCATCAAGTAGACGCTACCTATGAATGCAATTTTAATTTGAGTAAATAAAATATACTTGGAATCTTTTTTCTTTTTTAGTGTACTGCTTGGTTTGTTAAATTACTTTAGAAATGGTTTGCTAATCCTTTCAAAGGAGGAGGCTTTTTAGTTTTGGTCTTTTTGTCTCGTCTTTGTTGCTATCAAACGTGTAAGAACGGTGTTAGTTACATTTGTGTTAGTTGTCGGCCTATCCTTGATGCGAGATTTTAAATGTTCAGATTGTACGAGGATGTGTATCGCAACAACTGTATGTGATGATTACATGTTTTGGGTGCTGTTTTATTCAATTGTTAGCTACAAAGAGAGTAAATGCTATTTGTGAATGCGATTTTTATTTGTGGAAAGAAATTATACAGGAAATCCTTTTTCTCTGCTAGTGTACAGGCTTGATTTGTTAGATTCTTTTTAGATACATCAATAGGAGGGGGCTTTTTAGTATGGTCTTTTTGTCTCGTTTATGATGCTGTCAAAGCTTTAAGCTCGGTAATAGTTGTCGGGCTAGCTTGTTAGATACGGGACTCAAAAATGAGATTTTGATGGAACGGGATTCGCAGCAACTGAATATGGGGATTACATGTTTGTTCAAGTGTGTCATAAAAAATGCTACTTGTGAATACGATTTTGATTTGTTTGAAAAAATTATTCAGGTTTTTTGTTATCAGTGTACAGGCTTGGTTTGTTAATTAGATTTTTTCTCAGTTATGGACACTTTAAAAGTTTTAGTTTTAATCTTCTTGTTTTGCTGCTGTCAAATGTTTAAGACCAGCACTCGTTACATTTGTGTTTGTTGTTGGGATAGCATATTTACAGCCAAGAAGACTGCGAGATAGTGATTGTATAGGATTGGATTCGCAGTAGCTGTATTTGATGATAATGCTTGTGTGATATACTTTGAGCTATTTTTAATTTAGCAGTGAAAGTCACATGAAGTAGATGCTTCTTGTGAATGGGATTTTCATTTGCGTAAAGCAACAAAATATAAAATGATTTTAGTCTATTAGCTTGAGAGATTTGGTTTGTTGCTATACAGTCATTTTTTTCTTGACTATTGCTGATTAGATCGTACACAGGGACAAAAGTAATTGCTATGTTTGATTTCTTTACCAAGAATTATGAAATTTTAAACCAACGGAATCGCCGTTGTTTAAAGTTGTAGTCCAATTTTAATGATGCAGATTTAATTCTGCTTATCAGAATAATCAGTTTTGGGTTGTAAAGCGAATAGGCCACGTTTGGCCAAGATATACCAAACAACGTTTAGTAAATGCATATACCTGCACAAGGAAGGTTTTACTGACCCAGAAATGCACTTAGGGAGAAATTGAACGTTTGGTTAGGAAACAATTTAAAATATTAAAAAATTATTTTCATAATTGTTTTTTATGTTCTACACTGTGTGTGTGTGTGTGGCCACAGAAAAAAAAAATTAAAGGAACAACTATAAAAACTAATCTAACTTGAATAATTTTGCAGATAAGAACATGAAACTTGCACACGATCTTTATTTTGTTATGTCTGACATATATTTAAAATGCAGGACTGCCTTTTTCTGCAAAGAATAAATTTTACTAAAACATAGGAATATGTGATATAAGGTGGGGTAAGGAAATTTTACTGTTACAACTTTTTAGAGACACACAAGAAAAATTAATAAGGTATGTGGTCACCTTCGACTCAAAAGCAATATACAGCGATTCTCCATACTGTGGATTATATTATCCAGAAGTGCTTGTGGTAACAAAGTGTATTCAAAATGAATAGCGCCTTGAAGCTCATGGAGACTTCTAGGTGGGTGTTTCCGAAGTGCAAGTCGGCGTCCTAGTGCATCACACACATGTTCTATCGGATTTAAATCTGGTGAATATACGGACTACTCCCTTCGCTGAATTCCTTCGCCCTCAAGATAATCAGTCACTAGTGCAGAACGATGACGACGCGCATTATCACCCATTCGGTGGAAGTTATTACCGATTGCACCCCTAAACAACTTGACATGAGGATCAAGTATATTTCAACAATTCTGTATAGTTCAACATTCACAGTTGCACTGTTAAAAAATGTGTAGGTCTGTGCAGTCATTCAAAATGTCCGCCCATTCCATGATTCCACCACCTTCGTATCGATGCCTTTCACGGATGTTTGCAGGTTTATTGCGTGTGTTTTTCTCCCTCCACACTGTAACACGTCTGGAATCAGTCTCCAAACAAAATCCGGATTCATAGGTAAAGAGAACTCGGATCCAGTCCGTGGTACTCCAATCACTATTATCTCTGCACCACTTTAAACGGGCACATTTCGCTGTCCGAGTTAGTGGAATACAAATCATGGTTTTCCAACCCTATTTTATGCAGCCTGTCAGTCATAGAAAATCTGGATAGTCGAGTTCCTGTTGCTACATCTAACTCCCTTGCAATCTGAACTGATGTCAGTTGCCTGTTTCTTTTCAATCGTTGCCAAATAACGGTTCCGAGAGTCTGTTGTATCACGTTTTCGACCTTGGCCTGGTTGTCTGTGCACATTACCAGTGTCTTTAAACCGTTTCCAGATTCTTGACATGACACTTTTGGCTATTTTTAAGTTTTTACAGACCCGTGGCAGTGTCAGTCCTGCTTCCATTCTCCCTATCGCACCATTTCTCACAATACGTCATATGTCTTCTGAAGGACATATTCCACCTACTACAAGCGAAAATTGTATCCAATTACTCGTATAATCCTTGAAATTAGATTTCAAATCACACACTTGCACTCCTTTTCACACGTGCCGAAAGAGCGGGCTCAAAAATTTGTGCATGTTTCTGTAGCGAAGGTGAATCTCATTGGATTACGTGATAACGTTGACCTTGAGTTACCTACCAATCACCTTTCATTGAAGTTCGCTTAATATAATTAATATAAAGCACCTTCTTAAGGATATTCCTTTAATTTTTCTCGCCAGTGTATAATAATCCCATTATTTATTCGTATTCATATTTTGCTAATGTATTTCCCGACAGAAACTGCTTGAGCAATTTTCGAAGGATACAATTATCTCAGAAAAAATGTTTTAAAGAATGATATTTAAAGGCTCTTAATAGGTGTGGGTGTAATCATAATGCACGTTTTCCTGAGTTCTCTTACAGACAAACTTTTAACTGTCATTTATATAAAATTTTCATAGCCATAAATCAATTATTTCGGTATTCACATCGATAGTAAGCAAGTATATCTAACGTAGCAGAGTATTTAAAAGTGTTAGGGTACAGTGAGGAGAAAGCATATCAGTGATTTAATTTCGATTCATCTGAAATGACTCATACTGAAATCGATCACAGAAATGAATAAAATAAGCGTAACGATCCTTGATCTACTAGGCCAGCACATTAATAATGTTCGGAAATCCTTAAATGGAGCCTCGCCTATTAATAGTATCGAAACTTAAAATTCCTTCATTAATTTCCTAAGTGGAGACCGAGAGGAAACCGTAAAACTACTCGCAGAATTTTGTCTGAGCCCCTCCCTCTAAACCTTTCACAGATTCGTCAGACTTTAAAAGATGTTTCATAACCGCTGACGTTCCCCTTCTCTTGAATTGCACCTTCGTTCCCTTCCCTCTACAATTGATGTCTCTGCTCTTTCTCTCGCTCGCTCTTCCTCATCCCCGCATCCCATCCCTTGCTCTCCATCCTCCTTGTTAAAGCTAAGCCCGAAGAGTTTGTGCCAGGAATTAGGCACGTGATAGCGGCGTCGGGGGGATTCCAGGCGGTGGAGGGGGAAGCGAAGTGAGATGAGGAACGGAAAAGAGACGGGGACTATTAGGGACCTAGATGGAAAAGGATGGGGGAGGAGAAGATTCTCGTCTGCGCTTGGACTCCAGAACACCGGTCACGGAGCTTCAAAGGACGCCGAAGGGAACCATTAAAATATATCGGCGCTGGGGAGATAGCAGAGAGCGATTAAAGACTCAAGTTTCGACGTCTCGCTCCCTCCTGCTGAGCAGCGGTCCCACGACGAAGTGCGCGTGGCGGAGGGATATAGTTCCCCGAGAAAACTTGCTGCACTTTAACAGGGGGGCTCTCTCTCCTCTTCCATTTGATACGAACGATGTTGTTACAGGATGCAGATTTATTTCCGTAGAATCTTTTGCATATTTAAGTTTCCTCGAAGCACATGCGTGTGTAATACTTTAACGTTTATTGAGGAGCAGCGTTTAGTCTCGTATGATAAACAATCTGCAGTGAGCGTTTTCCTCGTGAATTATAGAGTGAAAATTAAAGCGGCGCTTCGATTTAAAAGCGGGCTACTCTTTTCCGAGGGCCGTGCTTGTTTTGGATGGGGATCGCTGGGGACACATTATCCGGAGATGGCTTACGAGTTGATTATGGTAGTCAATTAGCTGGAGGTTAGCGTTCTCGGCGCGATTGCCGAAGGAGGATGATGGGTGGTTTCGGGATGCTAGAGGTCAGCGATTGCTTTTGACTTGCAGAGTGGGTGAGCTGTCGGAAAACGAACAGGACTTTTGTTTTGGCTTGTCCTTTTATCGGGGAATTTGAAATTGCATCGAGAGTGGAGCCTCGGGAGTCTTCTCCGTTTGAAACGGAAGCCTGCTGGGATCGGTCTGTCGCTTATATGGTCACATGTAGCTAAACGTAGGCTGATTGGAACGGGATCTACGGCTTACATACATGCATGATCCAAGCCCGGGTTTCGCTAAAACAGGAGTTTGTTTTTAGATGTCCTTTAGTCCTAGGGGGTATTTGAAATTGCATTGGAAGTGGAGTCTCAAGAGTCTTCCCTGCTTGAAAATGAATCGGACCAATAAATCGCTAGAGATTGGTTTGCCGCTAGGGATCAATTGTTGTTAGACGTTCGCTAATTGGAATAGAATAAATAGCTCTACTATGTCACATACATAGTACATAACCAACACACACGGCTCACTAAAAGAGAATTTTGCTTTCAGTTGTCTATTAATCTTAAAGATGAATTTGAAATTGCACTTCAAGTGGTTCTTCAGGAATCTGAAACTGAATCGAACTAAGTCTATTGGTATTAGTCAGTCACTATATGGTCATTTGTTATGATAATAAATGGCCGGTATATATAGGGTCATTTATAATGAGGATATTTGAATTTGTATCGCAAGTGGTTCCTCAAGAGTCTTCCCTGCTTAAAAATTAATCGGACAAACACTTCGATTATGGTTGGTCTGCAGTTTAATTGTAATTTGTTGTTACACGTGAGCTAAATTGAATCAAGAGGTC
This sequence comes from Metellina segmentata, assembly GCA_947359465.1. Classification (NCBI taxonomy): domain Eukaryota; kingdom Metazoa; phylum Arthropoda; class Arachnida; order Araneae; family Tetragnathidae; genus Metellina; species Metellina segmentata. Next base: position 56,539,990 of record OX375874.1, read on the forward strand.
ACATTACCCATACCCAATACACACTACAACAGAGTTTTGTCATGTTATCATAGAGAGGAATTTGAAATTCACTGCAAGTAGGGAAGACTCAAGAGGTTTCTTTGTTTTTTTTTTTAAAGTAGCTCGTTTAGTTTAACACTGGGAAGAAATTTCGTTTCTTAAAAATATATTATTTGTACCTATTTTATTACGTTTATGTAGTCTGAAAATCATCTTTTCTGTTCACAAAATATTCTTGGTTTTTCTACGGTATTACAAGGTTTCTCTTTAATAAGTTTCACAGAACACGGTTACTTTTTCAAAACAAATTTACTTGTATATTGCTTTTACTGCAGTTAATTATACTGCTCTGCAAGGAATGTTGTTTATGTATCTGCATGTTTGTAAATGATGATCTAATAAGGTACAATATATAAAAGGCACATATATTAGAAATCTTTCATCAGTAAGCTTTATTTTAAATTCTTTAAAAACTCAACTTAGCTTCTTAAAAATCACTTTAATTCTAAGTCTAAAAATTTGTAATCACATCTTAACTAAATCGGTAGACACTATTATTGAGTTTTTTTTAAATAAATCACGTTATAAAAGTAAAAATCTATAGCTATGTATGATTTTGTCGTAGAAAAATATTAATAAGAAGTCAAAGGAAATAGCCGGCAGCCATCGGACTTTAGTTCATAAAACGAGTCTTGTATGGGCAAAAGATTGATCGTGTAATACGAACAGTCCCTTTTTTTTAAATAGAACTATTCATTTTTGAAAAGAACTTATTCTTTCTAAAAACTGCATTCACAATAATTTTACACTGTCATGTATGATTAGTACTGTGCTTAAATTACGGAATAAATATCACTTAAAAATAATTAATGCTGGAATCTTTAAAATGTTTTCCAAGATGAGTCTCCTTATCCATTGCACTTCAGTGATACTCCCTTTGAGAATTATATATCATCTTATTAATGCTACCTTAGAGGAATTGTTTTGGTTTAACGAATTCTCATATTTTTCATGATATTAACCATCACAAATGAAACACGCCGAGAAAGGTACAAATCTTTTATCAATATTTAATCGTGTACTATATTTATTTTGCCAACATTCATAAATTTGTCTCTTTTGCTTTTATCTGTATCTCTGGTCTGGTTACGTGTTTAGCAATCACTTAGAAAACGAACATTGTTTGCTCTAGTTTTAAACAAAAACTACTTACATGCATGAAGAATATTTTTTATACTACTTTTCTGTACCCAATTTCCTTTCTTTCGGGTCCGCAATACTGAAAAATGCATTTTGGAAACATTTAAAAAACACTTTAATAATGAATTGCCTTCCCTACATTTTTCATCATACCAAAATACTATGTCAAAAGCAAAAAGGCTGAAATCTTTTTCTTCCGTATAAGACACGGTTTTCATAAAAAGCGGCGGCGAAGTCTGTTTTGAATGGGAGAGGGAGGGGAAGTGACTGACTCACAATCCTCCCCCCTCGCATGTCCTCGACACATTTCATTTCTTCACCCTGCATCCTGTGGGATCGTGAGTCACTGATTCTTCGTTTTAAGTCCACCTTTTCGGTGCCCTGCTGTCAATTGCTTTCCGCGGGAGGTTGCTTTTCCCACTCATTTTGGGGGCAAGGGTGCAAGTGGAGTGCGTTAAATGTTCGGTGGAAAATGTGGACCGTGCATTGTGGGAGGATCCATCGAAGTGATATTTAGAATCGATTCGTAACTTTTATTGAAATGAAGATAAGGGGATTGAATTGGTTGTGTTATTCGCTTGGATTTATGGTGCAAGGTCCACGGGACAAGTTAAGCCTATTTGGCTTTTTATTTTATATAGTGTTGGAAGAGAAAAGTTTTCAAAAGTTTGCAATCAATTGCATCTAGAATTGTAGCTTTATTACTTACGGAAACTATGGAAAAAAGAGAGAAGCAAAAAGCAACACAGATGGGTAGTCTTATGGTGGAAGATTCGAAGCACAGGACAAGTAATGCCTACGCATTATCCTAATATACTTACTCGATAAGTCTAACTTCTAATTTCGAAAGGTATTTTGAACGAGAATTGAAAAATGGATAAACAATTGTATCTATAATTGTAGTTGAGTTATTTATGGAAACAACAGATAATCTATATGGCTTCAGAGAGTGACAAAAAGTTAAAAAGTGGACAAATTGTTATATATCTAGATTTGTGCGTTCAGCTATTTAAAGAAACCATGGAAAAAAGAGATATGAACTATGAATATAAAGCACTTACACTGAGTATACATATTTGAAATTAAAAGCAAGAAATTCAACATAATTTTTAGAAAGGTGTAAAATTGTTCTCAGTATCTTCTCAAACCTGAATTATAAATTGCTACTGTATAACAAGCTTTTTAATCAACTAAGTTATGAAATTGAATATAAATTTACTGCATTTAATTATTTTCATTCCTATGCTATTTGCACACTATTTTAATAACTTTCACATTAATCTGCCATTATATTTACATATACATTTTGAAAATTTTTCTCTACAAAATAGTGAAACCTAACCGTAATTAATTTGTAAATAATGGACCGACTTTTTTCGTTGTTCATTGTCATTTATTAAATTGGCAAAAAAAGTAGTTTAATATCATAATGTTTAATTTTAACACATGGGCACATGAATGAGACTCAATTGAAAGTTTATTTGCTAAAATGGAAATGTCTCCCTACAGAAATGTGATTTTTGCGTTACAAATTTCGACTTAATAACTAAGTTATCAAATCTTATAAGATGATTATAAACTTTGTCTCTTGTTCGATATTATTAAATCCACCGCAACGAATTAGTTATCGTTTAATATTTCTCTTTTGCGATGAGTAGCAATTCAATTAATTTTCGTACTTGTAGGATTCTTTTATAATTTCTCAACAGTTAAAAAAGCAGACTACTGTCTAGATACGGCATATTTAGAATTACATACCATAAAATAATGCTTTCTAGCTAATAGTGGCATAGTGTCCATAGATGCACAGAAACTCGGCATTCCTGTAAAAATAATTGATATTTGGCGGCAAAAAAACATATCTAGCTACAAAACCTAATGAAAAAGCGACGTTTTTTTTAAAAACTAGTCTGAGCGAAATGTTCTTTTTATTTCCATGTCCTTGATTTTAGGTAATGTCCTTGATGTTATTATCAAAAATCAAGGACAATTGAAATTTAAATGAAAAAAGGCAATGATGTATTGCTGATGTCTGATCATTTCAGTCTCAAATGTGGCTTCTTACTTGATTAGGTAATGATACTTGCCATGCGCAATAAGTACTTTAAACACAGACTCCTCTCCCTACTCCCGGTTTCTGATTGAGGATAGCATCAGTCCAGTTAATATGCGCAGTTGGTTCATGCGAATGGTTTATCATTCTCTCCTTTTCCCTCGTTTGAAAGACTACCTTCCAGCTCTAATAATTCATTTTGAGTTTCCAAAATTGCAGACAGAGGCACATATTGGGCTCCTTTTTAACTTAGGGCTAAAAATGATTTGTCTAGCATAGTCTGTGCAGAAAAGAAACAACGGTGAATAGAGTTGACTTATGAGAGGGAAATTTTTTCTGTTCTTTCTATCAAATATTGTCTATCCGCACAGAGCAAAGTTTCGATACGCTACTAAGCAATTCTTGCCATACTCCGTAATGGTGCCTAGCTACCGCAGATTTAGCGTAACGTGCCATCCACCGTAATGCTACGTATAGCTAGGATAGGCAGCATTACAACGTCTAAACGCATCCCTAAAACAATGCAATAAATGTAGCAAATATATCGAGAAGGTTACTGAGTTTGCACGTACAGTGTACACAATGAGAAGGAAACATCCGAAAAGAGTTGGCACCGTTTTTTCCGCCACGTTCTTCCTCCTCGCCGAAAATCGACATTTCAGACACCATTGATCAAGCCGATGTCCAATTTTAGAAGAAGAAGAGGAGAAAGGGCACCATTTAGGACACAAATGGTAGAGAAGGATGGCTCACGTCACCAGAAATGCGTGTCATAGCAGCAATTAATTGTCACTCACTGCGACCGGCCGCCCGAGGACATTTTACTCCAAATACGTGACTGGGAACAAAGGCAGGCCTAGATCATCATTGGATACAGCCAATCGATTTCAGACCCCCCCCCCCGCCATCCACTTTGGGGAGGGGGGAACCGGCCGTCCACCACCAAGCACCTATCTAAGTTAAGTGCTGTTCAAGCTGACATCAGGATATTGACCAGAGGGTGGGATCCCAGGCCATGGAAGGGGGGGGGAGGACTCTGTCTATCGGAGGATAGCCCCTAGCTCAGGGATGGAGGATGAGGATTTGTTAGTCATTGAACGGTATTCCCTGGTCGGAGGATGAGGAACGAACTGCTACATTTGGCTGCTTCATCGCCGGTTGATCATCAGACGCTGTCGCATTAGCGGTCGTGTGGGAATCGGGGCTGGGGTTGGGAAGATAAAGGCTGATTGAAGTTTATTTTGTGGATGAATTAGAGAGCGAGTCAGAAATGAGTGCTGCCTGTTTTAGGCTCTGGTTTTTACTCGGTTTTAGTTCGATACACACACACAATATACGAGTGAATTCAACAATAGTTCTCGGATGAATCGTTTCTTCAGAAAGAGGTTACTGATTGAAGCTCATTATGTGATTGAATTAGACAGAGAGTCAAAAATGAGTGGTGCTCTGGTTTTTACTCGTCTTGGAACACAATGTACGTGTGAATTTAACAGCAGTTCTGAGATTAATCATTTGATCAAAATGGTACTGATTGATGTTCATGTGTGGATAAATTAAGTCAAAAAGGGTGCTAATTTGACTGCGGTTTTTACTCGTCTTGAAACAGAACATACGAGCGAATTTAATAGAAGTTTTGAGATGAATAGTTTGAAAAAGAAGATAATACTGATTGAAGTTAATTTTGTGGATGAATAAAGATCGTGTCAAAATCAGTGGCACTAGTTTAGACTCTGGTTTTTACTAATCTTGGAATATAGTATACACGAGGGTATTTAATATCCAGTTCTAGGATGAATCGTTTCTTCAGAAAGAGGATACTGATTGAAGCTCATTTTGAGTTTGAATTAGACAGCGAGTCAAAAATGAGTGGTGCTTTGGTTTTTACTCGTCTTGGAACACAATGTACTTGTGAATTTAACAGCAGTTCTGAGATTAATCGTTTGATCAAACTGATACTGATTGATATTCATTTGTGGATAAATTAAGTCAAAAATGGTGCCAATTTGATTGAGGTTCTTACTCGTCTTGAAACATAACATTCGAGCGAATTTAACGACAGTTCTGAGATGAATAGTTTGATAAAGAAGAGAATACTGATTGAAGTTAATTTTGTGGATGAATTAGAGAGCGAGTCAGAAATGAGTGCTGCCAGTTTTAGGCTCTGGGTTTTACTCGGTTTTTGTTCAATACAGTATACGAGTGAATTCAACAATAGTTCTCGGATGAATCGTTTCTTCAGAAAGAGGTTACTGATTGAAGCTCATTTTGAGTTTGAATTAGACAGCTAGTCAAAAATGAGTGGTGCTTTGGTTTTTACTCGTCTTGGAACACAATGTACGTGTGAATTTAACAGCAGTTCTGAGATTAATCGTTTGATTAAACTGATACTGATTGATATTCATGTGTGGATAAATTAAGTCAAAAATGGTGCCAATTTGATTGAGGTTTTTACTCGTCTTGAAACATAACATTCGAGCGAATTTAACGACAGTTCTGAGATGAATAGTTTGATAAAGAAGAGAATACTGATTGAAGTTAATTTTGTGGATGAATTAGAGAGCGAGTCAGAAATGAGTGCTGCCAGTTTTAGGCTCTGGTTTTTACTCGGTTTTTGTTCAATACAGCATACGCGAGTGAATTCAACAATAGTTCTCGGATGAATCGTTTCTTCAGAAAGAGGATACTGATTGAAGCTCATTTTGAGATTGAATTAGACAGCGAGTCAAAAATGAGTGGTGCTTTGGTTTTTACTCGTCTTGGAACACAATGTACGTGTGAATTTAACAGCAGTTCTGAGATTAATCGTTTGTTCAAAATGATACTGATTGATGTTCATGTGTGAATAAATTAAGTAAAAAATGGTACCAATTTGACTGTGGTTTTTAATCGTCTTGAAGCATAACATACTAGTGAATTTAACTGCAGTTCTGAGATGAATAGTTTTATAAAGAAGATAATACTGATTGAAGTTAATTTTGTGGATGAATAAAGATCGTGTCATAACCAGTGGCGCCAGTTTAGATTCTGGTTTTTACTCATCTTGGAACATAGTATACACGAGGAAATTTAATATCCAGTTCTCAGATGAATCGTTTGTCGCAAAAGAGGATACCTGTTGAAATTGATCTTGATGATGTATTAAGGGTTAGTCAGAAAAGAGAGTTTTTATGCTGGTTTTTATGAGGTGTCAGTTTAGGCTTTGGTTTTAACTCGCTTTGAAACACAATATACGATTGAATGGAGAATTTGTTCTTAAATGAATGGTTTGATGCAAAAGATGGTGTTTAACACAAATCACTTTTGTTTCAGAGTACAACCAGCAGCTTCAGCAATAATCTAATGCAAATAAAACAATATCAAAAATATTTCTATTGTCATATATATGTAAATAAATATTATTTGTGTCATGGAGTTCAGTGACACTATTTCATGACCCTGAAAAATAATTTGTTGCACATCCCTTTCTACTTGGTCAATTAACCCCTTGAGCGTCGCAAGATTTTCGAGTATGCTTTTCTCCCGCAAAACATGACTAAATAACCACATTTATTGATGGAAGGAATCATAAGATTCAATTGGTCAAGGTCAAAATTAATTAGAAGTCGTCATGCAGGGAATATTGTAGGTTGCAGACGGATATTAGCTTGTGAAAAATCAGAGGATTTAAAATGAGAACTGCCACTTATGTGGCGTAAGTTCACTTAAAAGAAATTTTGTGAGCATAATGAAAAAGAAAAAACACCGCTTAAACCAACATCCTAAGCATTAGTTTCAAATTTATCGTATACGTAAAGCAGGAAATCTACGTATTTATCTGAAGCACCAAAAATCAAAATATCTCGAAGTTTGGAGAAAGGGGACCCAACTGAGGTTTTGTCCTCGTCATCTAACCGTGGCTCATAATTAAGAGGTGTTTCTTTCGGGACAGATCCCAGACCGTCACTAATAGCCTATCCTGTTGTTCCAGCGCGACATAAAGAAACAGACCGAGTTGTGAAGTTAACAACTAAATTAATAAAACAAAGTAAAACAAATAAAACAAAGACTAACTAAAACAAAGTGTTAGTTCCAACTGTAATACTCGATGCTATACAGGATAGCTAATATAAGCTATATTTTTTTTATCAGAATGCAACCCGCTATTTCATCGTAGACGAAATAATAATAATATTATTCGTATTATTCCATCTTCTCTTTCATACAAATAAGAATTTTTTATACAAATAAATTAAAAATATTGTTTATTATTATAGTTGTTACTATTTTTTCAGTGATGCTGTATTTATATTTGTAAAATAACGACGATATTAAGAACGTTGTTTGGAATATATTCTGTAAAAAGTATAAGGTTTATTTTTAATAATTTACAAACGGTAGCAATAATGAAAAGTATTCAAAAATAAGGAAGTTGAACATAATTCTACAGATAATTAAAGTTTAATACACTGATGCACTTTTTTAAATTACTTATTTCGTTATTTATTAAAGGTGTAAGAAGTTGTGAGACGCAACTGAAAGAAGTAATTCTTGAATTTACATTTGGAGACGTTCTTGGAGAAATTGGAGAAGCTTCACACATAATTTGTTTTGAAACCTTCAGGTGAGTATGGTATACAGGAATTTTTTTCATAATTGTTTTTGGTGAATATATAAAGTGGAAAAAATTAAATCTTTTTTCCCCTAATTTATGATTGAACTATAATTTTGTATAACCCACACAACAGTTTAGGTTTATTAAAATTTCAAGGATTTCAATTAAAATGTTCGCTTTAATGGTTACAAATTTTAAATATTAACTTTATAAAGAACAAAAAAAATCACGTTTATTAGTTTGGTGTTAGACAATCATTTTTTGCAATTCGAGATTTAAGACCAGAACCTACGCAGCTTAGAGTGTATTCTGAACTGCTCCAAACCTCTATACCCATAACGGTATTCAAACTCTGAGCCTGGTTAACTGATGGTCAGTGAGCTAATCACTCAGCTACAGGACCGGTACATCTGAGATAATATTTCAAAGGAGTCAAAAAAAAAACCATTATGCATACTTAGCGCAAATAATCTTACTTGCTTAGCTTATTCTGCAAAAAGGAGTGCAATAATATGTGATGTATAGATTTTGGATTTTCTTTTAAAACCAAGGGTATGTAGTTGAATTAATCCCCACTGGAGCAACACAACGGGCTATTGGCTACTGTCCAAGATCGAATCCAAAGTGAAAGATCTTTGGTTGGATCTGGTTGCTAAATCGCTACACCTCCAACCGTGCAAACACGGTCCACTGAAAACCAAGGAGAAAATTGTGAAAAAAAAATTTATTTTAGTATGTCTTTCTCAAAATTTTATTTTCGTAATTGATCCCGGACCGTCGTCCGTTGTGTTGCTCCAGTGTGACGTTAATAAACTAACAACATACCTACGCGGATCGTCGTTAATATCCAGTTGGGATGTTACAGTGCGACATTGTAATACTACCTATCTACCTCAAAATTTTATAATCTCTTGAAAGTTGAAGGGCTTTTGCCCAAGGTGATTTTGAAGGTGGATTTGCCCACTACGTCTTTCCTTGCTTTTGATAGAACCGCGGCAGCCCTGTTGGAAGAGCAACGGAATAGGGTTGCGAGTTCGAAACTACTCGTACACGAGAGATGGTGCACGTTAAATCTGTCGTGGCCTCAAACGTCCTCACGTTGGCGTGGTGTGAACGTTTGGAGAGTGGGGTGCCAGTTGAGGTGTTGTTCTCCTCATCTGACAGTGGTTAAAAATTACTAGTCGTTGTCCTTGATCTTTCCCTTCGGGATTTATACCGGGCCGTTGCCAATAGCTCCTTGTGTTGCTCCAGTGGGACGTTGATTAACTACCTTCCTGTTTTTATTTTTATTTTAACTGCTTTAACGCTTTTGTAGTCTGCGTAGGTTCAATACCTTTAAAGTTGAACCATGTATGTATTTCTCTTTTCGTGTTAGTAAATCTTTAGTTGCGCGTGTCCAATGCTTGACTTTGTATGTGTAGCGTTATGCGCAGTTTGGCCAAATATGCCTTTTGTCATACTTGACTTAAAACTTTGACACGAAATTGTCTCTCAGCCTTGACTAGGTAGTATGTGCAAACATACGGTCATGGCAGCGTAAAATAATAATCCCCCCATAAAATTTCAATTAATATAAATTTAATTCTAAAGATTGTCTTATTTGTTTGTATAATATGCTTGTATTTTTAACAGTTATTAATATATATTTGTTATTTTAGGGACAGTTCTCAGTAGGAACACTTTGATTCATTGTAACACACACACCCTGAGAAAATATTAAATACTTTTTTAATATGTGGAAAGTTTTTCTATATAATATGTATTATTCTATATAATATGTATTATTCTATATAATATGTATTATTCTATATAATATGTATTATTCTATATAATATGTATTATTTATAATATGTACCTAATAAATTCAAAGAATTTTGTCCCTAAGCTGTGAAAAGGGACTTCCTGTAAAATGAGACATTGTAATCGACTCAAAGTTACGTCTACGCGCTAAATATAAAAATAAGTCTGCACCGTTTGAGTTTTAGAAATCGTCTCCCTCTATAATACCTCCCGTTGACACTGACGGACTATTAATTCAGAGGGGGGCCGTCGTGAACCCCTTAACCATCTGTACGGGATGATCTTTCCGATAGATAATTCGAGGTTTACGACCGGTAATCAGTGGGGCGGATGTTGACTTCTGTTCCCAAGCCGTTACTATGAACGTTACAGAGCGGCTAATTCAAATATGGCCCGTAAGTTATAACACCTAAAACCAACTAACCTAACACAGAATCCTTTTTCTAGAACCATTTCAATATTTTATAGAAGATATTTATTTTATAGTTTATAGAAGTTATTTATATTATAGTTTATAGAAGTTATTTATATTATATAGTTTATAGAAGTTATTTATATTATCATTTATATAAGTTATTTATGTTATATTTTATATAAGTTATTAAAATTATATTTTATAGAAGTTTATATAAGAAGACAGAATCCTTTTTCTAGAACCATTTCAATATTTCATGGAAGGTATTTATATTATATTTTATAGAAGTTATTTATAATATATTTTATAGAAGTTATTATTTATATTGTATTTTATAGAAGTTATTTATATTATATTTTATAGAAGTTATTTATATTATATTTTATAGAAGTTATTATTTATATTGTATTTTATAGAAGTTATTTATAGTATATTTTATAGAAGTTATTTATAGTATATTTTATAGAAGTTATTTATAGTATATTTTATAGAAGTTATTTATAGTATATTTTATAGAAGTTTTTTAAATTTTATAGGTTATTTTTACATTTTATAGAAGTCATACATAATTCGTGTTCGGAAATCAAATGTAATTATTTTCTCGAGTTCCTTCTAGGGCTGTTCAAATGTTTCATGAACCAGTTCTGAATTCAATTATTTGGCGATTCCTAAGTATTATTTGGCGATTAAGTGAGTTCCGGTCGCCTCTAAACAACCCGTAACGTCGGCAACCCTGAGCAACGTGAGCGTACCCCCAAGGCATGTGTACGTCGGAAAGCATCTCTCTCTTAACCTTCTCTGGTACCATCACAGACAATGGGCCGAAATTGGAATAAACATCCGATTATGTATCTAGATTAATAATACGGCGGTATGTATTGCGAGATACAAAATTGCTGATCATGGATATCAATTATATCATCCTCATGGAGCGGCGAGAAAGATTTGGCGTCAAAGGGTCGTCATTTGAAGTTAAAGAATCACTTCTTGAGAGAAAATGGCTGTCTTGATTTTATTCGAAAGACTTCCTTAGTAGTGGTCCGAGGCCGATGGTTGTTGATGAACTCCGTCGTGAAAGTTTAGTAAAAAAAAACTCAAAAGACACAGAGTCAAAATTCTGTATTTGGAGTATATTTTACTAAATTTAATCGATCGTCACGTAAGTTACATGTAGTATAAAGTAGCAATTACATTTGGATAGGCATTCAAAATTGTAACTTTCCTCCCACCGCTGTATAAAATCTTTACTTGATCTCCTCTGTTCTAAAGATGGATTTTATCTTTTAGTTGTCTTGGTAACTATAACTATTTATTGCTCTGACTTTTTTAATTGGCTTTTGCCGCACTTCCTCGGCTTGAAATCTTGTGGACGTTTCTTTTAATTGAAAAAGCTTTGTTCTTAGGTTGCCAGCTTGGCGTTTTCTATGTAGGGTTGCCAACTTGGCGTTTCACTTCTTGTAAGATGCGAGATGGCGAACCTTACATGTCCCTCCGGGGAAGCACATCCATCACTTAAGTCATAAGTGATGATGCTGCTGCCAATCGCCATCTAGAATCATAACTAAAAGTCATAATTAATTAGCTGGTCTTCATTACGATATCCAGTCCTTCGAGAGAAGCGTGAGAGCTCAAAAAAAATATCTACACTAACATTCATGAACTCCCACATAAAATACATAATACAAGACACAAGAACGTTATCAAAATTATCTAAATCAGATTACAGTTTTGAGAAGAAAAAAATATATATACATATTTATATGAACTGAATAAAAACTAGGGTTCATCAATTTTGATGCGCGATAAGGCATCTGCATTGCCATGCTTACTACCCTTTCTGTACAATATATTCATGTTATATCTTTGCAATGCCAAAGCCCAACGTGCAAGTTTTGCACCCTGTGGCATTCCCTGGGTCAAATAAGTAAGGGGGTTATGATCGGAGACAATTTGGACTTGTGCTCCAAATATCCAAGTGTCAAATTTTTTCAACGCACTTAGAACAGCATACGCCTCCCGTTCGATAGTAGCCCAACGAGTTTGGCATGGGGTGAGTTTTCTACTGTAAAAGGCGATAGGACGTTCTTTTCCGTCTTCGTCTTGCTGAGCTAGACACGCTCCAATCGCTGTTGCAGAAGCATCGGTGTACAACTGGTATGGCTGATCTAACACTGGAGTATATAAGAATGGAATTTCCGTCAGCCTTTGCTTCAATTGTTGGAAGCTTGCTTCCTCTTCATCACTCCAAGGTATTTTGTTGGGCACCCTTTTCTTTGTTAAGTTTGTCAAGGGTAAAACCAAGGACGAGAAATCCTGAATGTACTCCCGATAGTAGCTTGCCAGACCAATTATGCCTCTTAACTCTTTCTTAGTAGTTGGACGTGCTAAGTTCTGCATGGCTTCGATTTTCTGGGGATCTGGTGCATGTCTTCCGGAACCTACAATGTGTCCCAGGAACCTCACTTGTTTTTTACCGAACTCGCACTTTTTAAGATTGACTGTTAATCCAACGGTCTGTAGAGTTCTCAGCACGTCTCTGATGTGACGCAAGTGATTCTCCCACGAGCTGGAAAAAATGGCCAGATCGTCGATATACGCACGGCAGTACTTTCTGTGTGTCTTAAGTACTTTGTCTATGGACTTTTGGAACGTACTTCCAGCATTTTTAAGTCCAAATGGTAAAACGTTCCATTGAAAATGACCAGAATGTGTCACAAATGCCGAATATGGTTTAGCTTCTTCTTCTAAAGGGATTTGCCAATAACCCTTTGTCAAATCTAGAACGCTGATGAAAGGAGCACTACCAATTTCAAATAGTAACTCGGTGGCCTGTTGCATTGGATAAGCATCCGGGACAGTAAAACTGTTCAAAACTCGAAAGTCGACGCAAAGTCTTATACTTCCGTCCTTTTTGGCCACACAGACGACTGGGTGTGCCCACTCACTGTCACTCTCTTCAATCAGTCCTTGTTCAAGTAACTCTTGGATTTGGCGATCCACCTCGGTTTGTAAGGCGATGGGAACCCGATAGGGATGCATTTTCTTTGGCACACAATCTTTAGTTAGTTTGATTGAATGTCCATCAACTCTGGCTCGGCCAGGTCGTGCACTGAAAATTTCTCGAAACCCTTCCAAGGTCTGAACTAATTGGTGTCGCTGTTCTTCGCACAACGCCTCTGTAGTCTGGAACACATGACCCTTAATATCGTCTGCAGATTGACTCTTATTTCGAGTAGGGGCATAAAAGATTTCCCCAAAGTCCTGATCTTGTTCGAAAATCAACCCCACCTGTTCAACTCGGGCTATATAAGGTCGTAGTTTGTTGAAATGCAGCTCTTTTCGGCTTTTATCCTCCATCTCGACCAACGCAGAATGAGGTCGAGTTAACTGGATAATAGTTGCAGGTCCTGACCAGTTCTTCAGAAGTTTGTGACTAGAAGATGGAATAAGGATCAGTACCTTATCACCAACCTTGAAAGTCTTTTCTCTCGCTCTCAGATTATATTTAGATGTGTAATAGCCTTGTGCCTTTTCGGCATTCCCTGCGGCAATCTCGTGTGCCGTTTTCATCCTTTGACGAAGGTCTTCTAAGTATTTTTCAACAGAAGGAGATGCTCCCGTTGGAATTTCGGTTTCTCCTAACCAACTCTCCTTAATTAATTTTAATGGACCTGGAGGTAACCTTCCATACACCAACTGAAATGGCGATACTCCCGTGGTACTGTGAGGTACTTCTCTGTATGCGAATAGTAATAAAGGGAGATGAATATCCCATTGTCGACCATTTTCTTGTATGTTCTTACTGAGCATATCCTTCAGGGTTTTGTTCCATCTCTCCACGGCTCCCATGCTTTCTGGATGCCCCGGAGTTGAAAATCTTGGTGACACCCCGATGACTTGCATGAAGCCCTTGGTGAGCTGTGCTGTGAAATTTGTCCCTTGATCGGTACAGATAGTTTTAGGAAACCCCGTCTGGGAGAAAATCTTCATCAGGACGTCGCAAGTTGTTTTCGCAGTAATGTTCTTGACTGGTATAGCTTCCGCCCATCTCGTGCACAAATCCACAGCACAAACGATAAACTTGTGCCCTCTTGAGGATGGTGGCTCTAGGGGACCAATACAATCTACACTCCACACTTCAAACGGATTTTCAGGTCTCACAATAGGTTGGATAGGAATTCTGTCATTGTAAGTGGTACCTCTACGTAGCTGGCAGACCTTGCAGCTTTCACAAAAATGCTTGACATCAATCTTGATATTCGGCCAGTAAAAGGAATACTTTATCCGTTGTTTGGTTTTCTGTTCTCCTAAATGACCGGCCAATGGAATTTCGTGTGCCATTTTTAGGACATAGGGCCTTTTAAATTTAGGCAAAACTACCTGCTGAATTTTCTCTCCTCCTACGATTTCTGAGTGTACCAATAACCCATCTTGCACTTCGAATGCATTTCTTCTATTTCTTGCTAATTCCCAAATATCCTTTAAACTTTCATCTTCCAATTGAAATTGCACGAACTCGTTCCGTTTCTCATTAACCCCAGGGTGATTTGCGGTGTCACTACGGGCCAAGGTAAGTTCGTTTAAGGACGAAACTGAATAAATTTCTCCAACTCGAGAAACCCCTTCTTGGCTAATAATATTGCCATAAAGTTCCACCTTCGAGTTTAAAGCGTCATACGTTGAAACGCTTACGAGCATGTCGCTTACTAATTTTTCAGACACTGCACATGTCACTGGGATTTCTCCGTGTCGTCCGTCATTGATTTTCACATGGATTATCTTGAGAGGTGCCATTTCTGTCTCACCAAATGCGGATACAATTTTAATTTTTCCTTCCCCTTCATTTTGAGAATCCTCAATCAGATCAGCCCGGATGACTGAAATCTGCGCTCCAGAGTCGATAATACCGTCGAAGATATTATTACCGCTTTTTAAACTCACTATCTTGAGTTCATCAATACCTCTTTGGTATTCTACAGGCTTTGTGACTGGAACGGTCACTTTTGCCGTCAACATCGATGGAGGCTCCACCATGTCTTCCCTTGCACATGATGTTGTAGCGTCTTGGGCTCCAATATTGCTCACAACTGCTGAAGTTTGTCTTCTTCCTAGCTTAGGACATGCGTTTCTAAGATGCTGAAATGATCCGCAAGAATAACACTGAATCTTCTTCTTCCTTCCCGCTTCATTTTTCGGACTCGTATTACGTTGATGAGTACTCCTCTCGTGAAACTGTCCATATCTAGCAGGAAAATCGGAGTTCCTTTCTTGAAAGCGTCTTCTTTCTTGAAAATGTGAATTTCTTTCCTTATTTACTATGTTTTCAGGTGATTGGAATTTCTTCTTGAACCCTCGAACACTTTCGTATTTGTCAAGGAGTTCCGCTAGAGTAGTAGGAGATTTTATTGTGCTCCACTCATCGACAAAATGCTCTCGCATTTCCGGAGGTACCTTACGTTTGAATTGATCCGTAATTACCAGATGCTTTAACGTTTCGAAATCCGCAACCTCAAGACCTTGAATCCATTCTTCAAAATAATTTGTCAATTCAAAGGCAAAATCCTTCCACGATTTATCTTCAGTCCGCTTGAGCTGGACAAATTTCAATCGGAAGGTTTCTGGGCTTAGTTTAAACCTTTTTAGCAATAACCCTTTCACGTGGCTGTAGTCATATGCGACAGCCGCTTCTTCTCTAGCAATTAACTGAGTAATGTCATAGGGTAATAAACCCAAAAGCTGTGACACCCAGTCCTCCCTTTTTATGTGAGCATGTTCTGCCTGCCTCTCGAAAAGAACCAGATATAGACTGATGTCTCCTTCTTTAGGATCGAACTTCTGCATCACTCTTTGTAGATCGTATATGTGCTTAGAGTTGCTCGAATTCCCTTCATTTGATGTTTCTGTATTGTGACGGCCTTCCATTTCGAGCCTTAGCTTTTCTAACTCGAAAACAGAACGTTTCTCGAGTTCCATCACAAAACGTCTTTCTTCAGACTCAGCAGCGAGGCGCTTTTCCTCACTTTCAGCCAAGAAACGCCTTTCCTCGGCATTTTTCCGATCTGTTATGATACTGTTTAAAAGATTTTCGGTAAACTCCTGTTCATATTCTTCGCTGTTCAATATTGAGTTCTTTAAATCGATGATTTTGTGTTGCGGCAACACATCTAACCCCAATTCATCTGCCAACACCTTCAAATCCTCCTTCCTTGCTTTCGCGAGATACGCCATCCCAAACAAATTTAACTCAGGAATTAAATTTACGCCACAGAATGCAGAAATAAAAAAAATAAAAAGGTTGGAAACCTCACTCTAAATAGTCTAAAATTATGATTTATATTAACTTTACGCCTTAGCGACAAGCATTCCCAGAAATCCCCGTTTTCCAAAACGAAATAGTTATTCTCTAACCCAATAACACAAAAAGTATCTAGTTCTGATGAACTGTTTCACAATTAACCATTAATCTAATTAACACATGGTGTGCTAAATAAAATTTGCACTGTGGTGCACATAACACGTAAGTGTTCTAAACAAAATGAATAGCATTAGCTTTCAACAAAGTCTACTTTCGCTCCGTAATTGTGTGGGAGTTGCATGAATTAAAAAAATAAAAACTCAGGATGAGCTCTCACCTTCATTTCCAGGGTTCGAAGATCCATGATGACTGCGCCAGTAGTGGTCCGAGGCCGATGGTTGTTGATGAACTCCGTCGTGAAAGTTTAGTAAAAAAAAACTCAAAAGACACAGAGTCAAAATTCTGTATTTGGAGTATATTTTACTAAATTTAATCGATCGTCACGTAAGTTACATGTAGTATAAAGTAGCAATTACATTTGGATAGGCATTCAAAATTGTAACTTTCCTCCCACCGCTGTATAAAATCTTTACTTGATCTCCTCTGTTCTAAAGGTGGATTTTATCTTTTAGTTGTCTTGGTAACTATAACTATTTATTGCTCTGACTTTTTTAATTGGCTTTTGCCGCACTTCCTCGGCTTGAAATCTTGTGGACGTTTCTTTTAATTGAAAAAGCTTTGTTCTTAGGTTGCCAGCTTGGCGTTTTCTATGTAGGGTTGCCAACTTGGCGTTTCACTTCTTGTAAGATGCGAGATGGCGAACCTTACATCCTTGGTGTCGAAAGTGCAGTAAAATTAGTGGATTTTCAGTTTTAATGATTGAGAATTTCTGTTGAATTCACGTTATATGATTTGAAATTTTTTGTTTATGTTTGAAGGATTCTTCTTTGTTTGTATGTGTGCTTTATAAATGATGTGTATAGACAAATGTGCTTGTGATACATACTTCATCGTATTAACTCCGATTTCACGAAGTCTTTTATAAACCAGAAAAGCAATATACACAAAATCTTATGTACTTCTAATGTGTTTCAAATATGCTGTCAAATATATTTTCTTTCAGTTTTCCTAAAACTTGAACTCACACAAATCTGATTGTCAACCACTCAAATAAATTTTCTTCTAATCATCGGTCATAAATTTTTACTAATGCATTGTTTGTATTAAATATAAAATGTAGTTACCTATCGCTTATTAAAACAGTCAAACTATGATATTTCAGAATTTTTGGTTTTAAAAAATTATATTTATTTTTATTATTGTCTTAGTGCATCGTTCAAATTTATATGAGGGCAACGAGATATGTAATTGATAAATTATTCATTCGACAAAAATTCATCCAAAGTTTAGACAGTTGGGAAACCTTATATTGCATTTGAAGGTTTCTTAACCACCCTTATTGAATAACCTATTACAAGAGTTATCCAATGGTGGAGATTAATCTACGATAACAGTTAACTTAATGGAATGTAACCCAAAGTCTGGTTGTTGAAGGTTTTGGATTAAATACTTTTATGTATCCAACAAAACTAACAAAATACAACAAATCGGGGTTCCAAACTATGCGTCGTGACTGCTTGGGGGGTCGCCAGTCGGTCCGGGGCGTCGCGGGTATAATGAAAAACTGAAACTCTTAATCTGTAATGAAATGCAAAAAAAGGAGGGGTGAGAGAGAATCCCTACAGTCTGAAAATGAACCGATCCAAGGTCAAATGATAACGTTCTGTGCAATTCTAACTTACTTCGCTTTCTTTATTCAATACATTCACAACCATTATGAATGAATTGCGCTCATGAAGTCCTGTATAACCAAAAATATGTTCGTGTCATCAGTAATTGTGTAGTTTTACATTTGAGATAAGCCGACCAACCGGTATAGTGGTTAAGGTGATAGCCTCTAGATCGGAAGGTCCCCGGTTCGAATCCGGGTTCGGGCATGGATGTTTGTAAGCGTATACCAGCTCAGGTGTTGCTTCGTCATCTGAACATTGTTCAAAATTACGAAAGTAATTGTTAGGGGCAATGATGGCCCTCCCACTGGGTGCTCCTTCACAAGTGGCCATCACTTCCGGCCTTGTAGTGGCCAATGACTTCGGTCAAAATGTGCCCGCCATTAGAAGAAAAAAAAACATTTGAAATAAAACAAAATCAAGTAATATAAACTTTAATTTTTCAAATACCATCGCATTTTTGGGCAGTTTGTTTTTGGATTTTTGGGCACAGTATTCACTGTGTGTGTGTGTGTGTGTGTGTGTGTGTGTGTGTGTGTGTGTGTGTGTGTGTGTGTGTGTGTGTGTGTGTGTGTGTGTGTGTGTGTGAAGTGTGAAGTAAACCCTACCAATGTCCAAAGTTTGTAAGACTCTACTATAAATCATCTGCATGAATTAATATATAAAAGTTGGTAAGTGTAATAGAGATGAGTCGAAATCCTCTACATGCGTCCTCTGTACCATAACTATTCGGTTGTAGCACTCTGCGACTTTCAGAACGCTTGTGAACAATTTTACTTCTTTGCTACCATTCCTTATATACACCTCTCTTACAGTCTCGTAATCGTGACGTACTATCGGCTTCATCTGATGGCTTCCTGTAATTTAGATATAACTCTTGAAGATGTGTGCGATAATTCTACAGGTGAAATTTTTACTTTAGAGTTCGTTTTCCTTGTGATTCTGACTTATCCTTAATTTATGGACATGTGAAGTAGACACATAGCTACTGCGCTGAAGTTTCTTAACCCTTCTTTGCATGATTTTTTCTTTATTGGTGAAATAAATCAAGGTGATATAATTCATGTTCAAAATTAAAGGGAAAATAGTTTAAAAAATCTTAGTATATATTTATAGTATAAATTTAGCAAAAAACAATATGATGGTATCATTTGGTATTTTTAAAATTAAACGCAAACTTTTTCAGAAATTGCTCTAAAAATAACAGAAACACGTGTTACAAACCTTTCTTCCACTCATTTTCACTTTTTTAGCACACAATAGAAACTCAAATATAATAAAACAAAATTAAAAACGAAATCATACGTTTATTGCAACTACAACAAACAGCGGAATGACAACTTAAAGCTCGTTTTACTGATAGTGCCACTTGCTTATTTTTGACAGCTATGTTTTTTTTTTATGCATTGGACATTAAAAAGGTTTCCAGACACGATCAACTCAAAGTGAACTTGTTCTTTTATATAATTTTTGGGCATTCAATGTTATGATGGAAATTTCCATCACTATGCAAAGAAGGGTTAATAGCAAATGTCTTAATAGCAGGGTCATTGCTCACATTTTATTCCATATAGCGAATTTAAATCAGTTTATAATAAATAATAGCATTGGTATACACATTTTATAGCTCCAATTGAAATAAAATTAGTTAGATGTTTAACCTCTTCGCTACCTAGGTCCACATACGTGAACATCGACTCTTTCGCCTTAAAAATAATCTTTCTGAAAAAATTGGTTGTTAATAACTCGGGTACACGTGCGTGGTCGTCTAAGCTTCCGATTTATACCAATAAATGGCTGTATAAATAGATAGTTCCTGTGGAATGGTTATTATTCAAAAGCGATTTGGAAGAAATGGCGTCAACTCAACGTGCTCGTAAAAGTAAGTATATTTCATTTGTTGTTAAATCCATTAGTTAATGTGTTTTAATTGATATATTCTTAAAATATGTTATGATATAGTTTTTCTCATTTAAGAAATATCATATCATTTGAAAATTATTTTGTTTTTTTCATAATTGAGACCCGTGATACTCATATGTGTACCTAAAATGTTTAGCCTCATATTAGGGTTGTGGGTTCTGTCCTCGACGGAGCCTACAATTCTGATGATTGCGATATCGGCGCTTCGACCTGGCTAAAGACCATCGTGTTCACTAATGGTGACTGGGGCACGTTAAATAGGTCGTGGTCACAATGTCCCCCATGTTCCCATACCAAATCAATACCTCTGGGGGTACCTGATCAGGGGGTTATCGGCTTCTGATTGGGATATAAATTACGATATGTGTGAGTGAATGGATGGATGACAGGGACCTTCCTGTAAAACGGATGTGTCGTGTATGTCGAGCAAAGTCGGACTTCCTCCCAATGGGGCTCAATAACATGAAAGGCGCACCCCCCTCGCCTCTTGCCGTCTTCGACGGGCCTGGCACTCCTCTGGTCTGCCAGTGTAGGCATAAGAAACAACAAACAACAGCCTCATATGATGTTACCATCTAAAAGAGGAATTTACTTGATAATTTTGAAGTATTTCATAATATTTATCAGAAAAAAAAACTTATTTTAAACAATTTTTATATGTTTATAGTGAAGAGGTTACATATATAAAACGGAATTTCACTTATACTTTTCAAATATATTCTTGAGCCGCGGTAGCTCAGTTAGTAGAGCGTCGAGCTCGCATCAGAAGGGTTGTGGGTTCTGTCCTCGGCGGAGCCTACAATTCTGATGATTTCGAGATCGGCGCTTCGACCTGGCTAAAGACCGTCGTGTTCACTAATGGTGACTGGGGCACGTTAAATAGGTCGTGGTCACAATGTCCCCCATGTTCCCATACCAAATCAATACCTCTTGGGGGTACCTGATCAGGGGGTTATCGGCCTCTGATTGGAATCTAAATTACGATATGTGTGAGTGAATGGATGTATGAAAGGGACCTTCCTGTAAAACGGATGTGTCATGTATGTCGAGCAAAGTCGGACTTCCTCCCAATGGGGCTTAATAACATGGAAGGCGCACCCCCCTCGCCTCTTGCCGTCTTCGACGGGCCTGGCACTCCTCTGGTCTGCCAGTGTAGGCATAAGAAACAACAACAAATATATTATTTCTGGTGTTAATTCTTGATTCTTACAAAAAAGTGTATGGTATAAAGTTCACACCTCAGTCATGTTACTATAATTAACTTCTAAATATCCAAATAAATTGCATCTCATTTACCTGCTCAAAGGTGATGTGATACATTTTGACCTTGACCTATTTTCGAGTTGGCTCAATTTTTTTTTGCTCTAAGAGAATAAAAGAAAATCTTTTTACTCTAATCTTTCGTCCAGATTTATTTCTAATTGCCTTTTTTAATCAGTTTGCTAAAAAAGTTCATGGGAGTGTTGATAACTCTTCTTTGGAGTTCACTCAATACCCCATGTAGCTAGCTCTTAACTCACATTAATCATAGTTACATTTGGTGAAAATATTTCCGTGTTAATCTCGTAATTGTTGGCTTTATACTGTTAATATTTTATGTTACCAGTTTACAAAATACAAATAACTTCAATTTCTATACCACGTACGTTAGTGAAATATGTATATAGATGATAATTTTTATATACATGTTTATCTTATTGATCTTAAAATCAGAAAAACTCAGAAATATATTTTA
Source organism: Metellina segmentata (assembly GCA_947359465.1). Lineage (NCBI taxonomy): Eukaryota > Metazoa > Arthropoda > Arachnida > Araneae > Tetragnathidae > Metellina > Metellina segmentata. The sequence continues at coordinate 56,561,792 of OX375874.1, forward strand.
TGCATAACACGAGTCAAAAATATACATATTACTCAGTCGCCTTTTTATGAGTCGCCTCAACAAATCAAGCCTCCTATTTAAGCATAGAAAGGAAAATATATTTATTAAGTAAGAGGTATGACAACTGATCACGCGTTCACGAATCTCAACCCGTTAACTGATTTATCTCACTGCATAGGCGTTGCCAGCAGCTGTGCAGAAATTTTCCGTTTCTTCTCTTTGTTTCAATTAATATACGAATTTTGCGGGAAACTGCGAAAATCGGTATAATGATACCGAGCAGTTATCACGTCGACAGCTGCATTCCTTTTTATTCCTTCTTTATTCCAGCTCTCCTCGCATATCTCTGCCTCCGAAGATTATATTCTCCCAAATATCGGATAATTAAATTTAAAAGCAACGTTTCTAACCATCAGAAAGATAAACGCGACAGCGATGAAAGGTGTTATGCCTTTAAATACCAATTTAATTTAATCCTGGCAGAGTTTATTGACGAATCTCTCGACACAACTCGCCTTAATTTGTGATTGGCTGAAGAAAAGCAGCGTATCGAAGCTCGTCTCTGAGACCGCGGTTAGAAAAATTCTCTGCTAGGTGGGGAAATGAAGTGAAGAGGAGTGGAAGTGTTAACTTCGTCTGCATTCCGCGAATGATAAATAATTTTTGCATTTAATGAATAAATAATTCGAATTTCTGAGCGTGTTTAAATTCAGTCGTACTGCTAAATGTACAAGTAATTATTTAAGTAATTATCCTTCGAATGGGTTCTTTTTTTTCTTGATTGTTTTCGTCAGAGATCGTGATTAGGATTCCTGAATGAAGGAATTTAAGGGTTGTGTTATATAAATCTATCTATATCTGATAATTGTATAACGCAGCGAATGCTCGTCTATCTTTTGTTTGAATGATTTTGGAATTTTTCAGTGGCATTGGAACTGCATAAAAATTTCAAAAGCATTTCAGTTTAAATTTGGCATTTGTTATGTACTTTATGCTTCGATACGCGTACGATGTGTTGAGGATACTACCTAATATTTACAAATTAATTTATCTCGGAAATCTGCGGTGTGAGATTTGAAAGTTGACTGAAATATCCCACTAATCATCATTGTAATATGTAAATAAGAACTAACCCGGTGAACAGTACTTTATTAATCAAAATTTTAGAGTTTTTCAGCTTGTTAAACTCTTAATTAAGAATGTATAAGTAGTTTATTAATATGTACATATTTCTATGCATTCGTTTTCGTCTTCTCTTGAGTTCTAAATAATAAGCACGTATTGAACTCAACAAATACTTAAATCTTGAAATTTATGTACCAGTTGTGTTGCAAGGTAATTTGAAATCAACTGTCGTTCAAACACTTAGAAAAACTAATGCGGTGATCCACTTGTCATCATTAATTAATGAATATACACGTATTTGTAAAAGAAAGTAAATAGATTGCAAAACTACGTAGAATGGAAAAAGATACTACTATAAACATAAAATTTTTAACACTCCAGATATTGATAGAAATAGCTATTTTCCCCTGACTCAACAAGTAATGATTTAGTCTAAATGCTTTCATCTTACACGTAATACGTAATAAAAAAAAGTGTGAAAAACAAACTGCAAATGCGAATGAATTCATAAAAAGCATTTTGATAAAACAAGCTGTCGTGCTGTAAGAAATGATAGTACAGTAACAAATTAAACCTTAAAATTACTTTCATACTCCATTCGGTCTGCCAATCTTTTTCAGAAAATGTAAGCAAAATTCGATACAAATGAACTGACTAAAACCTCATAATGTATTATCTGCATGTATTTTATACATTAATTTAGTGTAATTTTAATTTGTATGAGTGGGATTACGACGTAATTTTTTACAAACAATGCATTCCACAATCTTCTGGCGTAGTCAATATACACTGAAGAGCCAAAACATTTTGAACCCCTACTCAAAAACGCGTTGCGCCTCCTTTAGCCTGACAAACAGCTACAATTTGTGTGGGCATAGATGCCACAAGTTCTTGGTACATGACTGGAGACAGGTTGTACCAAATGTCTAAGCAGCACGCAAAGTCGAGATATTCGGACGTAGTGGTGTTTGAGCTCTGAGCTGCCGCTCCATGACAACCCAAATGTGCTCTATCGCATTAAGATCCGGAGATTTAGGTGGCCAGGACAATAAGTGGAATTCATCAGTATACTCCTCGAACCACTCCAGCACAATCCGAGCCTTGTGACATGGGGCGTTATCCTGCTGGAAAATTTCATTTCCAGTTGGGAAGACAGACGCCACGTAAGTGTGCAACTGATCCGCAATGATGTTCAGATAGTTCGCAGCGTTCATGGTCTGTTCTACCACAACTTACCCAAAGTCACACATGAGAACGTCCCCCAAAGCATAATATCGCCACCACCAATCTGTGTATGACCTGCTGTACAAAAGAGGAGCAACTGCTTGCCTGGCAGACGGCGTAACCTGACACGACCATCGACGCAATGAATGAGAAAAAGGGATTCATCTGATCAGGCAACTCTCTTCTACACATCCATGGTCCAGTCTCGATGTTCCCGGGCCCACTGTAGGCGTAGTTGACTATGACGCTCGGTCACCAGAGGCACACGAGTGGGACGTTTGCTGCATAGTCTCATATCCAACAGTGCCCGCTGCACTGTGCGTTCCGAAACACTTGCGTTTGGACCTGCATTGTATTGGGCTGTCAGCTAAACCACTGTCTCGCCAAAATTTACTTTACCAAGCGGGACAGTCTCTGACTTCCTTTTTCTTTGACGACGTGTGGAGAACCAACACCTTGGCGTTTACTGCTGGTGTCGCCGTCATTTATCCACTTTGCATGAATACTAACAACGGCAGATCGTGAACAACCTACCACTCGTGCAGTTTCGGTGATACTCGTTTCGAGTCTTCGGGCCATTACGATCTGACCTTTATCAAATTCGCTTAGATCAGCAGCCTTTCCCATCACTCACAAAAGTAAGTGCAAGAATGATTACTTACCTTCTCCAGCAGCAGTTAAATACCCTTCTCACTCAATCACGTGCCATCCACGTCATCCAGACGAGTTCATTGAAAAATGTGGGATGGTTTTAATGTTTTTGCTCGTCAGTGTACATATTTATTACAAAAATATTTTATTCAAATATCATACAGAGGGGTTCATGATAAAATAAAAAACACTTTCATTTACACAAACATTTTCTATTTGTTTTAGATTTTCTGCCATTAACCTTTAAAGAGCTTTTAAAAAACTTTAGCTCTTTTCTGAAATGCGTTTTATTTTATGAGGTTTAGAGTATTAAATCAAGTCAAGAAAATGCATTTCGAAATTGTATGTTAGTGTTAACTCTCCAGTAGTTTCGAATCAGTTGTTTCCCTGACACCTGTTCTTTTAAAACACATCTACCTTCAGAAATAAAATAAAAAGACATTGTGTAGAAGATTTTGAATATAATTTTTGGCCAAATTGTTGGTTGAATTGTTACGAGTACCTTGTTCAATAAGTAAGTTAAAATTCCAGGAGTTTGCATTTGGTCTTTTTGACCGTCGCGCCTACTGACGTTGATTGTAATTTGGAGACAAGGTCTGTAAGAGTAGATGATTGACTCGCCTTGTACACCTTTTCATACGACTGAGAATTCAACAGCAGTCAGATCATTGTAACCCCATTCTTCACTCCAGAATATTTGTACTATGATTATACTTTTCGTTGATTACTTGCTTCGCTTGTACTTACACAATAAAATACTCTCAGGTCCAAAGTTATCAATACATACCCAAAAATAATTATATTCCATGAAATACCCATTATTACAGTGAATGTGTGACAGAGAAGCCAAATTATCATTATCCAATCAAAGGTGATCAAACGATTTCTGATATGCAAATCCAGGCGTTACGTCATCCGAAGGTGAATCAAGCGCTTTGCGCAAAGTGAATATTTTAATGAACTGCTGCAATACAGCTTTTTATTTTAGTGTGTAAGGACTCAGAACGGTTTGTTATGGCTCCGAAGTTTCATTTAGAAGAATCTGTGAAGTGGCCCATTATAGGCCGTTTAGAAGCAGGGAAGACAATTATAGAAGCAGCGAGATGTGTGCATATTTCAAGACAGGCAGTCTCTGCGCTATGGAAACGATTTCATAACTCTGGAAATATTGTAAAAAGGCCTAGACATTAGGTTGGGCCGAAAAAATGAAAAACATTTCAAGTCGTAATGCCACGGAAAAGTTGCGAATTCGGGAGACTAAAAGGGGTAAAAAAATAAATAAAATCGGTTTAAATCTTCAGGTTGCGCATGTGCTCTAAAATTTGCCAAAATTTGCAAAAAAATCACATTTCTTCGATAATTTTTAACATCTTTAAATTAGCCTCTTCCGAATGTAATAGCTCAAATTCTTATATATTAGAGCCACAGAAAAAAATGTTTAAATAGTATTTAAATCCATCAACATCTTAGGGTCGAGCATTGCCTTCAAAGTTAATAAAGTTTTGAAAAAATTTACAAATAAAGGTAGATCACAGTTCAAGGGAAAAAAATACTAACAACTTACATGTTTTTTTTGTTTTCTTTATTGAATACAAGTTTAAATGTGTAAAACCAATTATTTTAGACCTTTAGTAGTATTTATAAACAGTTTTTTTAATTGAAAAACTAAGTTTTCGAGTCAAGAGTCGTAAGTTCAAGAAAATCATGTTGAACAATTGAATATCTCCGTTTTCATTCATTCTTAGCTGAAGGTACTTTGAAATTTGATTTATGGGCGAAGTTAGACATGGTTGAACTTGAAAGCAAAGTCGTTCTGATGAAACCATCCCTAGACTAAGCTCCCCAAAAGTTTCTTGAGGCTTCTGTCACGAGTTGCACACATCCTTCAACTGCCTGTGTATGAACTAGGGATGCGACATCGATGTCGATGTTTTCAAAACATCGATGTTTTTAACATCGATGTATTGGGGTCGATGTTTTTGTAACATCGATGTTTATACTTGTCGATGTTTTTACGTTGTCTATGTTTTATTTTTAAATGAAAAAAGTACCGTTATAAAAATTTTTAAAATAACCAAGTAGCGTAATTTTTATAATCAGCAAATTGAACATACTTTTAGACCAAAGTGGCCAAGGATGAATTGTCTGAAAAGAAGGGATGCGACATCGATGTTTTCTAAACATTGATGTTTTAGGAAAAAACATCGATGTATTGGAGCCGATGTCGCTTCACTAGTTGCTAAACCAGTTTTAAGAAACGGGGAAACAAGTTTAAATACAATTAATTTTAAAAATATCAAAGGTTTAGTGGCGATGTATTTTCAACATTGATGTTTTAATTTTGAACATCGATGTTTTGCTGTCGATGTCGCATCAATAGTTGCTGAACTAGTTTTAAGAAATGGGGAAAAAAAGTTTAAACACACTGAATTGAATTTCAAAAACATCGTTGGTTTGGGGGCGATGTATTATCAACATCGATGTTTTAATTTTGAACATCGAAGTTTTGCTGTTGATGTAGCAACACAAGTTGCTAAACTAGTTTTAAGAAATGGGGAAAAAAGTTTAAACACACTGAATTTCAAAAATATCGTTGGTTTGGGGGCGATGTATTATCAACATCGATGTTTTTATTTTAAACATCGAAGTTTTGCTGTCGATGTAGCATCACAAGTTGCTAAACCAGTTTTAAGAAATGGGGGAAAAAGTTTAAATACATTGAATTTTAAAAACATCGATGTTTTTGGGTCGATGTATTAACAACATCGATGTTTTAATTTTGAACATCGATGTTTCAATTTTTCCCTAGTGTGAACTGGGAATGTCTTGAATGTTATATCCCAATTAGGGACTGAGTCACTTTGAATATGTGATTTAATCTCATCGTCACTGATATCTTTTAATAATGGGAAGAAGATAAAAATTACAGTCCCCATCCAATTAATTATTTCCGAGTAGTCTTGAGCCTTGAAATTTAGTTTTGGCGGCATAAATATTCTGATAGTTGTTTTCTTTTGATCTAACTGGCTAGCCTTTAGAATTTGTCGAAGTCAGAGCTCTCTTATGTGTTTCGTATTATCTTGTGGCATGGATAACATTAAATGTTCTGGATGAGTGAAAAAGCTATTTCGTTCGATCACAGCGTCAACAATATTACGTAAATCTTCAGGCAGGGACCTTGAATATTGTATTGATTGGTACACAAGTTTTGATCCCTCTGTAAAGTATTTACTTGTTTTAATACTAAACCACATTGGCATGTGTATGACATCAAAATAAATACAATTATTTCTTGATGTTCAGGTGTGGTACTTTCTTCACTTAACTACAATCTGTGAGTTCGATTTGCTGTTGTCAACCACTTTGAGTGTGACAAGGGACCAGGATCTCGAAGAGCTAAATCCATTTTACAGTTTCCCGACTTTATTGCTATGGAAATATTGCTGATCCTTACTTAGTATACTTATGTCTATAGTGGGGATCGGACAGCCAATACTCTTGAAGCCAATCACTGGAAGTTTTACGCAACCACTTAGCTTTTCAACGATTGGCCCTCTGAAAGATTTCGGACCCGTTGATTTACCGTCTAGGTATTGAGACAGATGCCGGTATGGCAGTTCAGTGAAATGGAGAAGGCAAACTGCCCACTGTAATGGTTTGCCCTAATATATTTCGATTCTGCGAATTAGACCGTTTTTCGAACCTGTATTAACATCAGTACCATCGCATCCTATGACAACTAATTTTTCAAGAGAAATACCACGAACAGACAGATAAGAAATAACAGAATTGACAATATCTTCAGAACTTCCAGAAGTTAGAGTAACATGGCCGATGTATACTGAACCAGGTTCTTGAATTAGCGAGTAATGCTCCTCCTATTTTATTCTGCGGAATCTTTTCGAATGAACTAGATCTACCACTAACGTGTCGTTTTTCCTTTTATCCAAATAGAGACACTATAGTGGAAATTCGTCAGATTTACTACACAATTCAGCCCTAACATTTTGTTTTTATCTTCTTATTTTGTTTTCGTCTATAACATGGGAGACGTCAAAATCGGTAATTAATCCATCCAACGTCGTGGAAAGCACTTGATGCGATTGCAGCGGTAACGTGATCAGAAACTCCATAACGATTGCTCAGTAATGCAGTAGATTTTAACTTAATTCTCATCTGCTATTTATTAGAGGAAAATATTTTGGTACTTTAAAATCTGGGTCGGTATAGCTATTTTTACTAGAAGTAAGTTGTCAGTTGTTATAAGATGTTAGTATTTTTTTACCTTGAGAACTGTGATTTACCTTTATTTTTAATTTGTTTTCAAAATCTCATTAACTTTGAAAGGAATGCGCGACGGGAAGATGTAGATGGATTTAAATAATATTTAAACATTAATTTCTGTGGTTCTAATACATAAAAATTTAAGCTATTACATTCGAGAAGAGGCTAATTTTAAAACGATAAAAATTATCGAAAAATGTGAATTTTTCCATAAACCGATTTTAAGACATAAACCGATTTTAATTCTTTTTTCATCCCTTTTCAGTCCCTCAAATTTTCCTTTTTTCAAAGATATTACGTCTTTAAAATTTTTTTTGAGTTTTTTTCGGCCCACCCTATTGGAAAATGTTGTAAATGTATAACAACTGCTTCTCAAGATCAATATATGACAATAACTGCCCGTCGTAACAGGATGTCTACTGCACAGCAGTTAAGTTTATAGCTTACAGCCGCCGCGTAAACTGTTGTATCACGGCAAACTGTATACAGAAGGCTTAATGAAAATGGCCTTTATGCCAGAAACCCAAAGGCAAGTGTTTCACTGTCTTCACAACGCAAGGGTGATCGTTTTAACTGGTGCAAAAAACATCAGAACTGAAGTCACACCTATGGACATATGATCTCTTTACTGATGAGTCGATGTTTAGTTTAACATCTGATTCTAAAGGTTTTTAGTACATTTGGAGGGAGTCAGGAAAGCGAAATCCTCCTTCAAACATTATGGAATGGTACTCTTTTGGTAGTGCAGTTGTCATGGCTTGGGAAGGAATAATGATTGATGGACGTACGCCCCTACACGTTTTCAACAGATGATCTGTGACCGGCCAGAGATATCGAGATGATGTCTTAGAACGTTATGTAAGCCTTTTCAGAGGTGCATATGGATTTGATTTTTTATTTATGGACGTTACATCGAGCAAGCCTCGTTGATGAATTCCTTGGAAATAAAGCCCTTGAGCGAATATCGTGGCCAGCAAAATCTGCTGCTTTGAACTCGTTAGAGAACTTATGGGACTACCTTGGAAAAACAGTTGCATGGAGACATCCTTAGAGATATAAATGCCCTGAAGACCGCATTGCTGAAGGAGTGGAAATTAATTCCCTATACTGTGGTTAATAACATTATAGCCAGCATGAAATCACGTTGTGTTATGTGTGTACAAGTTAGGGGCGAACACACATTCCATATTAGATTCAAAAACCTTAAATTTTTTATGGGTTATTCTTTTTCTTTAGAACTTTGTCACATATTACCGTATGCAGTTATCATATGTAGTGTTCCTAAATTTTTTCCTTAACATTTATGTGTTATGATGTTATGTATCCTTCCACACAAATTCATAAAATTATAGTTCAAAATTTTTTTCTGAGAAATCCGTGATTCTATGCATGTAAAGATGATTTTAGTCACTAGTGTATTTCGCTAGTTCAAAACTGGCCTTTTACTTGTACCCATCTTTGATCTGAATTATATTATTGAAAATGGTAGTATCAGGCTCTTTCGCAGGAAGACTTATTTCTCGCACCCAATTGATTTTAAGATGTAAATTAATCTTAAGAAGATCGTCATTCTAGGTCGGTTGTCCGCAGGTAATCTTTTTACTAGCCGTTAAAATTTTAAATTGACTTTGCTACAATTTCTTCATATGTGGTGTAAATAAAAACTGTCTTTTCGTGTGTGTGTTCAAAACTATAGTATATGGTGTGCTTAATCATATATATATATATATATATATATATATATATATATATATATATATATATATATATATATATATACGGTTGTTATAGAAATATAGCTAACTTATTTTGAGTGAGAGTAACTGTCGGGGATGCAGAATTTTTATTTTGTTTTCATGAATATTGGTGGCGGAAAAGAGGTAGTATATTGTTGCAAATAATCTTGGTGACAAGTAAAAGTCTTAAGTATAAATTACATTATAAAACTTAATAAATATATTTCCAAATAGTCATTAAATGTGTCAAACATATTACTTCAAGCGTCCCATATGAAAGATATAATATTGTCTATGGTGTGAAATTAGGGAAAGGGCAGACTTTGTGTTTGTAGTAGTTCTTGTTGTAGACAGACGGTACTCTTCTCCTGAGAAGTCTACCAGAATATAATCGTTCTGCAACTTGCAGTTTTCCCTGTATGGACTTCTCACTAGTATTGACCTTCTTCGGCTAATGGAATGATTCCTATGATTCCCTCAACCAATAGATGTGATCATTTAGCCTTTAGTGTGTAGTGATGAAAAAGCAATACTACACTTCTTGATATAGATCGTTGAAGAACATAGAAATGTAGTAAGGCACGTTCTCGCGAGAGTTCGCATGTGAAAGAACTAATAACTCTGTAAATGCGTGTTTACTGCAAATATGCATAACCAGCGGGAAAGCAAATCGTCAAAGTCTTTCTTCAGTTCTCTCTGACCTGATTAACAAATTAACGAGTTCACAGATAAAAAAAATACTTTTAGCCTTCTGTTTAACAATAGAAAAACGCTAGTGAAAACAGGCTAGTAATTAGGATAAATGTTCTTATAGTTATAATTGCTTTTATAGTCTTTACTTGGATATCCTTGGTACATTCTACCTACCTACTTTGACATCAAAACATTACTTAAAGGCAAACTGATGCTACGATTCATACTTTTTATTTCGATGAGTTGCATTTAAAGGATCGGAAGTTTATTGATTTCCAATGTTTTCAGTACTGTCTTAACCATTTAAAAAGTTTGAAATCACTAATTATAGTAATTAGTTCCAAAATGGGGTTAACATTTGTTAATTAGTTTTGAAGGGTTATAGAAAAAAATAGTTTATGTTTATATATATATATATATATATATATATATATATATATATATATATATATATATATATATATATATATATATATATATATATATATATATATATATATATATATATATATATCCGTCGTCATGTTTTACTGTTCCAGATACGTTCTTGGGATTAAGTTCTACATTTTTTCTTCTCCATACAATTATACGTCCATCAGAACCAAAATTATTAAACTTGCTTCCTTCTGCAAATAAGACATGATTCCAATTTGTTTTGGGTATATTTATGTTTTTGTGATTTTGCAAAGGAAACACTAAGCTTTCTATGTTAACACTTACATAAAATTTGCTTCGGGCAGAATACCCATTTACTCCAGTCAATCTGAGGACTTGTCGATATGTTTGAAATGAAATTGAAGTAGAAAATTTTTCAGTAAATTATGTAGAACTTTTTCATAACTCAAACGTGGATCTTTTTCTAATTTTCTAACAATGAATCTGATCACATTGAGTTAGCTATGCTGGACGACATTTTTTTTACCTTATTTTGGATCCTATTTTTTTTCTTTCAAGCGTTTTGTCACATACTTCACCGTAGAATGAGATAAATTTAATAATTTACAGGTATTCCGAACTTATTTACCACTACTATGATGAAAAATAGTCAATTTTTGAATGCTGTTTGTTGTTTCCTATAACGACTACGAACCATTTCTAAATAATTAATAGAATATTGCAATATAAGCAAGCAAATATTAAAGCCAAACGATTTTTAAATGTCACCACAAAGCGCACACACAAGAATTAAAAAAAGCGATGAACGATTATTTTATTTATTGAATATATCTGAAAATGTTTCGGTGTACGATCACTTTTGTAACATGTTCTTTCTCTGCCTCTTTGCGTTTTCATTTTATAAAAAGAAAACGAGTAAATATTGAAAAAATATTAGGTTTTATTCAGAATCACATGGAGATTATACGAAAAAATATTGGACTATAAATTCGAATTCCATTCCAGGCTACAGCGCTTTCTCTGTAAATGTTTAAAGTTTATTAACCCATTTAAAGCCATTAACAATATTATATATATATAATGGATGGATGTGTGTTTTAATTCCTTTATGAAGGTTTTCAGTTATGCTAAAGATATTCGTATGATCTCATCATTATAATGAACGAGATCTTTACCAGTCTGATGACCGAAAATAACAAAAATATAGAAGATCAAAATATGTAACAAGAAATAGATAAGATCAAAATAAATAACAGAAACTATAGAAGATCAAAATAAATAACCGGATATATAGAAGATCAAAATAAGTAACGAGAGATATAGCAGATCACAATAACTTACAAGAAATATAGAAGATCAAAATAAGTACTAAGAAATATAGAAGTTCAAAATGAATAACAAAAAATATAGAAGATCAAAATAAGTAGCAAGAAATATAGATCAAATTCAACATATAATTTTAATAAAGCTTTAACATTAGGAATACGATTCGCTTTTGAACAAGTGAATGTTATGTAAATGAAGGAGACGTTAAAAAGCTAATTGTAGTAACTTAACTGAGGTGTGTACTTTGTATCATATCTCTCTATATTAAAAAATGTTACCGCCGCCGCCGCAGGATTGAAAACTGTGCTGTTTAGCTCGATTCTTATACAGTTTCCCGAGAAAGTACTGATCGGAAAAAAACAAAATTAACATGGTTTGTTCTTCATCATATTCCTTGGACAATTATTAAGATTTTTTTCCGATGCGACTATTAGTTTAGTGTTTATTAAGTGTCAAAATTGGAGAAGCGAAATTTCTTCCGCGAGTGAGCAAAACACATACAAATTTTCAGTCTTCAGTCGTGAGTTTTTTTTAAGAGTACCTCTCAACGTAAATTTTTGCAGATCGTCGAGTTTTTTTAAAAAATTTCAATTTGGTTCTTGATGATATTTTTTTTTAATTCGGAAAAAATAGTGACATTTTTGTTACTTTTTTTAAAACTGCCGTATCTATATCTTATTACTATTAGTTTTTAATTTTTAAAATATCGTAGTATACCTCAGAATATACTCTTTCTTACGGTACTATTATTTTTGAAATCGGTTAATAATTAAATTGGATGCGATCAAAAGTTGGTCATACAAAATTCGTAATCTTTGGATATTTTCGCTACTTTCTGCTAAAATCGTTATATCTACAGCAAAAACCATTATTTTTTAAATTTGAGAACATCACTGAATACATTACATTACACTCTTTCTTATGGTACAATTATTTTTCAAATTGGTTTATAAATAAAAGCGATACAATTAAAAGTTGGTCATACAATTTTCGGAACTTTCAGATCGTAATATCCGATACAAAACTAAAACTGTCATATCTATATCGTATTACTATTAGTTTTTAATTTTGAAAATATCGCAGTATACCTCAGAATGTTGTCTTTCTTACAGTACAATTATTTTTAAAATTGGTTCATTAATAAATTGGATGCCATCAAAAGTTGGTGACACAAATTTCGTAATTTTTATTTCGCGGAGCATTGCATTCGTGGAGGGTTGTATTTTTAGACTATCGGGTTTGCCAGATATCAAATTTATCGTAGCACCAATTGCCATAAAAACGATTTCTTTTTATTTGGCGAGAAAAAAGGCTCGCTTTTTTCACCTGTGTTCTCAGACAGTTTACCGACAAAGTACAAAGTACAGATCGTAAAGTTTGGAGATTAACACTGTTTACTTAAATTTGTACAGGGAACAACATGCAGTTTTTTTACTGATGCGGCTATTAGTTTAGGGTGCATTCAGTGTTAAAGCAAAAAAAAAAGTGAAATCACTTGCGAAAGAAGTATTGGTTTGCGAAGCAAACCAAACGGGATTGCGTAGCAATCCCCGGGGTTGGCGAGCGTAAGCGAACAGGGGGTGAAGCCCTCGCTGTGACGTCATGTACCGGAAAGTGAAATCAGGATAATACGAATTATTCAGTTAGTTTCACTCTGTGAAAGGAATGTTGGTTTTCGAAGCAAACCAAATGACATCTGTAAAAGGAGGGTTGGTTTGCGAGCGTAAGCGAGCAGGGGGAGGAGCCCCCTAGTAGTATCTAAATATATTAGCGGAGGTCACATTAAGTGTTGAGAGTGTCACGACGGTCAGGAAATTTCTTCATCTTGTACAATTTATTTAAATCAAATAATGCAATTGCTGTATCAAATTTAAAAAGATGGAAATGCTAAATAAACCCATTCCACGAGAGCGTATTTTTGGGGACAAATAAACTAACGTCTCACTAAAACAGCATACTGGGTTATTTGAGATCAACCCCAATGGGAAAGATCCGAAGATGACACCTCTATTTTTGAACCACTGTCATTTGACGAAAGCAACTGAGCTGCCACACTTCTCTCCAAATTTCTACACCACACCAACGAGAGGAAATTTGAGACTATGACAGATTTAACGCGTTCGAGATCCTACATACATGACGATATTTGGTTGGATCGAGATTCGAACTTGCACCCCTCCAATTGATAACCCTCTTCTCCTTCAACCGAGCTAACGTGGCTCCCATATTTTTCTAACTTCTGTTTTTGTGTATTGATTGACAACCACATAGAGCTCAAATCTTTTATTCTGCATTGTATAACTTTCAACATACTGCTATTTCAGACAAGTAAAAGGGTTTCTTGTTTCAAAGCGTACACACACAGACTGAGATAATTCAGTTAGTTATAATTAATTAGTGTTTTATTCAATATGTTTATAATAGACTCTTAATTTTAAAATTGAAATGTTACTTTTTGAACAAAAAGGATTCTATATGCGTTATTGAATTTTCACATGAAGGGAAACCTGTACTTTTATTGAAGATAATTTTGAATGGCTAATTAAAGTGTAAAGTTTACACACATTTGAATTACTAATATCATATTGTATTCAAGTGTATTTAATTCGTCAATATGAAATTTTAAAAACTGTAAATACGTTTTGATCCCTTATTAGTGGCATTGTTCCTGGCAGTACCAGAGAAACCATTTTTTTAAATTTCAATGTCTTTCACAATAACTTCAAAAAGTAATTTAAATAAATTTAAATAATACATTTTTTAGTTTTAATTGTTTATATAAGTAAATAATGTGTCCGTATCTAGGGAAGACAATATCGAGCACATCCTAGATGCATCGGTATATGAAATGTTAAAAAAGACTGGCGACTTATGAAGGGTCAACAGAAATTTGTATTTTAATTCAGATTTTACTTTCTTAATTTGATCAAATCTCATATTTTCAACTAGTTACCATCGTCCCAGCCTAAACCATTCGGTGTAACTCTACGTAATTTGGAACCACGGTCAGATGACGAGGCAAAATCTGAGCTGTCCCTTCACTCTCCAAACTTCAACACCAACCCAACATCAGGACTTCCGACCACGACAGATTTAAGGTGCTCCAGCCGCCTCTACACCATACACTTCGAAACATCCATGCCCTGACCCGGATTCAAACTGAGAACCTTCCTATCTAGAGGCTAACACCTTAACCACTCTACCGTTTGGTTGGCCAAATCTTATATATAGAAACTCTATATCGAAAAAATAAGATAAATATCCTCTGTAAGGATAGAATTGATGTCATTACATTTATAGAATTCACGATATTTACAATCGATTTCATCGCTCTAACCACACGATAATGGGCACTCATGGAAACTTACAAAATCCAAACGAAATTGCCTGAATGGAAAATCAGACACGATTCCCAATTCTAATGCGATAAGAACCATCCTGCTTTATGTTGCCTTCCCATGATGACCACTGATCCAATTCCCCCTCTTAATCTTCCATCGGAGGGCGACCCCACCAATAGCCCCGTCCGCAATCACCAATAAAACGCTGCCCTGGTTCTTTTTTGTATGCTGCTCCATCCTCCTCCATAATAGCAAGTGCCACCCTATGTCCGTTCAATTATATCCAGGAATTAACGTTGCACTTCCCGGCAAAAGATTTTTACGCGAACGGAGTGGGGAGGGGGAGATCGGCGGACACCCCCCGATCCCTTCCCGTTTTCGGGAATGGGGGGGGGGGCAGAAATCGATCCGGGATCTCCTACTACGATGGTCGTGACACGCCTACTCATTAGTAGCTATGTGCAGTGTCTATAATGAGTTGAGATGGGGGAAGCAGAGCTCACCGTGGGGGTGCAGCAAAAGATGAAAAGGGGTGGGGGGAGGAAAACGGACGTGGGGATTTTCATTCCCGATCTTTCAGACTGAGGAGGCGAGAGTGAAAAGACGCAGCAGTGAATCTGTTGATGTAGGGCCATGATTTAGCAGGGGAGAAAAAAGGGTGATTTAGTAGAAGGGAATTGGGGCTTCTAGTCCTGAGGTATCTTGGCACTTTTTGAACAACTTCCCCCATAGGGGAATTAATGACTTCGTGTGAGCGGATGGTTATTACGGAATCGATTAATTAATTCTCATTTTTCGCGGGAGGTACTCCAAGGTGTGAGGGAAGTTGATATGGGGGTTTCTTTCCTTTTCTAAATGGGGGGAATTGTTTTATACTTGTTATTATCCTTTATACGGCGCTGCTGGATATAAAATGCATTTTGGGTAATCAACTTAGAAAGTTCTGGAGTGCATTAACATAATCTGCTCTATACTTTATTATGGTGAAAGTTGGTAACTGAGTTAATTTCGGGTGGTAGCGCAGTTACTAGTAAACTGTTTTTTTTTTTTTAATATTAATCTTATGAATTTCAGGAATTGCATTCGTGTTAAAAACTTTTCCCTGCAAAAGAATTCGTTAAAACATTAAATCACGAAGCAATATTTTCCTTTCATCTCTTCCTTTTCAATTCTTAACTCATTTATTTTTCATTTCTTATGTTGGTGTGTTTTCAAAGATCTAAATGCTACCTGTTGCTCTTTTGGTTTGGTTTATTTGCTTCAGGTTGATTTTATTACTCTGCTGTAGTTTTTTAGCCAATAAGGATTGAACAAAAATTACATTAATTTCTGGTTTATTTAGTTAGATCGATTTTATCACTCTCAGCAGTCATGATTTAGCATGAAAAAATTAATTAAACCGAAGCTACATTGATATCTGTCGGATTTAGTTTAGGTTTAGTTTGTCACTGCAATCTTTTCTGGTCCCACAAGGATTAATTAAACAGGAAACTAAATTAGTTTTGGTTGATTTATTTTAGGTTTAGTTTGTCACTCTGCGTTTGTTTGTTTAACAGGCATTAATTAATTAAACAGGAATATATTGATTTAGTTAAGATGGTATTTGATTTATCCTAATTGAAACTATCATTGGAAATATATATTGTTGGTAGTTTCATTTGAAAGCGTATTCTTATTCATAATTAGTTTTAATTACAATAAGATAAAAATTGGAATAACTTAGAATTAGCAGCTTAAGTATACAAATACAAGAAATTATTCATATCTGTTTGCAAAATTTGCTTCTATGTCATATAACTCAAAATATTAAAAATGAAATGTTGTTGGGATGAGATGTTCTCAGTCAACATCCTCTTTTACCTGGAAAACCCGGATTTAAGTTACATATATCTTTAAAATTCAGTATTGTAGGATATGCATGAAAACTGCTATTTGTTATAAGAAAACAATTTAGAGACATAATTAGATTTGAGCATTCTTTTGAAGTAAAACCATGCAAGAACCTCAGATAAATAAAAAATAAATTAATATATTTGCAAAATATGTATCATGAGTTGGTTATCATAGAATGTATAAATATCAAATTTATTTATCCTTAAATTGCTTTTGTAGAAAATATTTTGTATTATACACTGAGATAATTGTTTTCTATATTCCAAACAAGATGAAGTCTCTCATTCTTTAACTCCATCAAATTTTGAAATCAGAATCCTTATCAAGTTATTTTTATTATTTTATTAATTATAAACATGAATCAAAATCATATCAATATTATTAATGGTAGCATTAAAAAAAGTCCCACTGAGTATAAACGGAATTGAAATTTGGCGGAAAATGTCTCGCAGCAATTACAATTAAGAATCTAAATCAACTGACTTTTTGTTAAAACACTCAGAAGTACACATTCCACTTCTAACAAACGACGGGACATTAAACGTTTTTCACGTCATTTCCCAAACCGCCGCTTTAAATTCGAAAAAGATAAGGCGAAAATCATAGGGGCTAAGTTTGTTCCATCTTCGTATTCCAACTCAATTATGTAGGAACAAACCGCATGGAAGTTCCTTCGCATTTTCCCCCACCCGCACTATTATCCCTACATTTAGGGAAATTCGGAGAAATCCCGCTCGCGCTAATTCCCTATCTCTTTCCTATCCTCTTTCGCCATGTAATTTGTTTTTGAAGCTCGGTAATAATGAAAAGAAGTTTGGGAATGAGAAGCTAGAGGGGTGTATATATCTATATGGGGGTGCACGGATGAACAGAGTGCATCCTGGATATGTTCGAAAGAAGGAGAAGGAGCGGGAAAAAATGAGAGGAGAGAAAAACGGGAGAAAAAGTAGCGCGGAGTGAGTCTTAATAGATTTAAGCGACGATAAGCGAATTCAAATTAACAGGGTTTCCTTTTTCCAGCGCGTTTCGCCGTCTTGCGCTAACGATAGCACATTGCCGGTGGGGGCGCGTTCAGAAATTGCGCCGGTGGTGTTGAAGAGAGTGTAATCGGGTTGAAGTTTTGTGTGTTTTAAATTTAATTACTTGCTCCATGAAATGTGTCGGAATCACGTGGTTTTGAAGTTGTACAGCCTAAGTGTTTAATTTGCGGAAAAAAATATTAACTGACTCGGTAGTTACTTGACATTTGATTCAGTACCAATCTTTAACAAACGTGAAACTCTTGCATGTTTTATTCTAAATTGCAGTTCCAACAGGTTACAGTTACTCTTTTATCCTGTATTACAGGCCTTTCAAAAGTTTTTGATATGCGAGATATCTTGAGGAGATATGTAGTTCATCAAGATCTACTCAGTTTTGCTAATGACGAAATAACTCGTCGAGACAACCAGCAGAAGGGTTTTAATAAACAGATAACTTAAAATAACTAAAAAATGATTTTTCATAATAATTTAAAGTGTAGTAAAAGTGTAATTGTTTCATGTTAGTTAATAGTTAATGAAAGTAATTTTAATTAATATTATAGAAAGATTGATTATAAATATAAAATAAAAATATCTATCTTTTTGAAAAATATGGATCAATGTCTGTAAAATATTTTTTTGATAATTGCTGAGTTTTGTAAGTAATATATAAATCTATAAATCGGTTTTCGTGTTCCCTTGAGTTAATTATTCGTTAAAATGGCACAGTGTGTAAATTGGTCGGACTACACGAAACTTTTTTAATTATTTCGTGTGATCAAATTTTTTTGTTATGTATAGCATAAAGTTTTTCCATAAAAAATCGCACTATTGTTTACAATTACTTTTATAGGTTACATCTAATTATAATTCACTTTAAAAATCCTTAAAATAATTAAACTGAAATTAATTAAGCATCATTTAGAAAACATTTAAAAAGAAACAATAAGTTGTTACGTACTTTATAAATGGTAATTATTTCTTTTCGTTAATTTATTAAATAAAATTAAATCATCGAATTAACCAGAATTAGAAATTTTACAAAATGCTGAGGTCCTAATTACTTAATAAAACGAATCAGAAAAATAAGAGAGTGGAAATGTAAGAAATTACACGAGACAGCTATAAGTATAAATCTGTGCTCAGATGGCAGAATGTTAAAAGTCACTTTTTTTTTAATTTTTCGTGACAGCAATTTTAAGATTTAAGATTCAACATGTGGTTCTGTGGTTTTTGACTTATTATATTTTTTTACCTTTGTTTTCTCATAAACTGAAAGAGAAAAACTTACGACATTTTGCCACCTTCTAAACATTAACAAACCAGACTCCAGTATGGGACTTACTCACTTTTTTAGGAAAAGTGACATAACATTTTTCCATCTGAACACAGAAATGTAGTGTAACGTATCAGCAAATGAAGCTGAGAAGTCAGTGTAATGTGCTTGTGTAAGAATAATACATGTCTTTTTAAAAACCTAATTTGGGGTTTTGTAGTTTAACGATTTGCTATCTATCTCTTGATTGAACACATTCTAAGGAGATCGAATCCAGTTCTGAACATGAACATTTTTGAAAACTATAAAACCATAGGATCTTTCTATTTTCGCGTAGCAAAAAAAAAAGTATACCATGAACAAAATGAAGTAAATTAGTTCGTTATAGAACCAATCCCACAAATGCAACAAGTACTTCGAAATTAATTTTTTTTGTGTGTGTATATAAAGTCAAAAAACACAATTTAAGGAATTAAATAACTTTTCGGATTAGTTTCAGGTTATGAAATGGAGGCGTCTTTTTTTACGTTTCTTATAAGTCAGTTTTAAATTATTTGAATAACTGTTTAAATTATGTGTTGGTGTCATTTTCTATCTCAAGAAAATTTGAAATTTTTACTTGCAGAAGATAAAATATTAAACAAATTGTGTTCTACACCTTAATTGTTTTTTTTTTAAATTATATGTCAAGCCGAAAAGTCAGGTAGAAATTTCTAAAGTAGTTTTAGTTGATTTGAATCATAAAATTTGTGGATCAAAAATATGTTGAAATGTGGATGTTTTCTAAAATACTTGAGTCACAAGTTAAATTAATCAAAGAAAATTTAAAAAACAGTTTTGAATTAAATCTTTTTCTCTGGGTATAAATACAGAAAATTTTGCATAGATTTTACTTACCATTTTTAACTCTCTTCATATTTCTTAAAACAAAACAAACCAACAATACGAGTAAATAAGAATTAACTGTGGTAATATCTACATAAATAAGAATGGAGTGTTTGTTTGTACATTCAATATTTTCGACCCATTTCAAGTTTTCTATCCGTTTTGGACCCTTCTGATACCGAATCCGCCTTTTTCTAGTTTGGTGTCTGTCTGTCTGTCTGTATGTTGTGCCCTATACACGTCCACGCGGTTTAAGATATTTTCATGGAAATTTGCATACAGTAAGTACTTATCTTCATTTAGTGAGTGGAATTGGTTGCGAAAGTCTGTCTGTCCGTCTTTCTGTTCTATGCTCGATTTTGTGTTTGTGTGTTTGTGTAGACATCACATGAATTGTATTCCAGATGTTTGAATGCAGTGTATTTTATTTTATACACTATTTATTAGTTTAGTGAATGCAATATTAAACATTTCTTTATTGTTATATTTAGATGATTTTCATGCTAAAACACCTGAGTAAGTATACTTAAATCAACCATAATTTGGTAGTTTTGGAAAAATTGGAATGTCTATTGAATATTACGATTACTTCGATTGCTTTACCAGTACTGCTGAAAAAGTAATTTTTCTTCAAAAAAATTATATTTTTTAATGGAATTTCAGCTCTGATACTTCATTTATTTCGAGTCTTATTTTTGTTCTTTGCGCAATGAAAACAATTTCGGAATATTTGAGACAGATGATATTTTTCAACGAAACGAGAATGAACAAGATTGCGTGAGCAGTGATATTTTCTGTTTCTTTCGCTCTGAATTAATTTCACATTTCTATATTTTGTGCACTTTTAGTTGTAAAGCGTGGCGCAACTGTGCGAGATCAAGAGATAAAAATGAATCACAAATTAATATCTTTAGAACAATCTTTCCGACATCTTTTATTTTGTTCTATTTCACTATTTTCTGTTTTAAATATTTATTATTTTAATAAATGTGTTTTCCTTCTCATCACACGCAACAGCACCACAAAGTATTAGACTTAAAAATGTTAGGTAAGTCAGTATAAATTTTCAGTAAATTTTAAGTGTAGTTATGCCATTATTGAAAGAATAATGCCGTTATTGAAAGAATAATAATGTTTAAAAATCCAAACTAGAACTTTTTCCAACATTAAAAAATTCGTTGTAATAATGACAGGAAAAGATTGCAAAATTTCACAATGTCGCATACCTAAGAGTGCCACAAGTAAAAAAATATTGTGTTGTTGACTATGAGTGCGAGAGCACTCGCCGTAAATCGTAATTTTTATTAATTGAGTTGAACATGGAAAGAACTTAAGAAAGGGAATTCCAAATCTCTCTCAAAATCGTCTTTTGTAGTAGTAACCTTAGTGTCACCTTTAGTCATTTGTAGCTTTGCCATACAGCAAGGGTGCGATGTATGTGAAATGTATTACATAAATGGATATGCATGTGTAGGATTTGTGTCCAAAGCAAGTTGTAGAAATTATAAAGATGGCGAAAGGTATTCAAATAAATTTTTATTCTACAAAAAAGTAAGTCATTATACATTTTGATTATCTCTTCAATTTAGAGTAAAGCAATTCAAACCGAGTAAGGTCGGGTATTTTGATAGTTTTTTATAAATCGCTGTAAATTAGAATGAATCTGTGTTGTATAGATTCCGCATATTCGTGTTTCCATACAAAACTTTAAAAAAACCTCTCATATTTCATATAAATGGTATTAATTATTGACTTTCAAAACCAAGCGTTGATGATCATACGATAACTTTTTTGAATTTATTTCAGTTATGTAATGGTCGTTATGCCAAATTTAAATCGAGCAGCATGTTTAACCTAGCTTTTATGAGAAAGACACTTCGATTGTAGTACAATAGAATGATTTGATTTAATTTCGTGAAAAATTTATTTAGGAGGTACTTTTTTTAGAGCAGTCGTAAACGAGCAATAGAATGTTGATTGTCGAAACTAATTACTTCCAGGACATGTGTTCTTACAACCGATTCGTTAGCATAAGTGGACATTAGATGTTTATGTACATATGAAAATAGAAAAATAACTTTTATATGATAACGAGTATGTCGATTTTTATTACATGCAATACTTCATATTAGTTCACAAAATTTTTAACGAACCATTAATCAAGTGTACACCTTACGTTTGGCACAACTGCAAACAGAATCGTGAAATAAGTTTAGTCTAGTGTATTGGTTCTCGGAGCATATACGACCACCGCTGTTCGGACAACCTGTGAAGATGAGAGACAAAGTCAATACATTTTTGAAATTGTTAATATGATATAGTCTAAACCATCTTTAGTGATCAATGATTTTTGATACCATTGGATTTCAAACGCATTCAGTAATGCCTTTGAAAGATATATAAACTTACAGTACCCAGGATGGTTTGTTTTGCAGAACCAAAAAGTTCAACCAAGCAGGTTTACAAACAAAAAGTAAATTTAAATTTTGACTAGCACAAGGCTGTCTACGAGTCTTAAACACACAGTGGGATTGTGTCTAAAATTTTTCGAATCAGAACGATGTCTAATGTGTGATTTTCTTCAGAATTTAATGTTGTTTTCTAAGGAAGAATTTCAAGAAAAATTATATACTGGAGGCCCACCGAAGGCACAGTGCTGCTCCGACGAGAAAGCAATCCACCTTGGGTCATTCGATTTTTGAAAAGGTGAAAATTCGTTAAAAGACTGCCATATCCAAAAGCGTGGATAGAGATTAGTAGGGCAACTTTTTGCAACAAATGCAACTTTTTTTCACTCGTTCTACGCTGCATGTAAAGTACTAAAACCAAAATTCCTCCTGCATGGGGTGCATAGTAAGTGAACTATAACCGCAACATAAATGCAACTTTTTGCAAAAATGCAACCACCTGCAACTTTTTAAAATTAAGCTTTAAATTAATTAATATGAAATTACTATTTCATTTTTTGCTCTCTGAATCAACCCTTAGATCACGTGTGTCTGATCTTGCGAACGCCGAAGTATTGCAGATCAAACACGTTCATGGTAAGAAGGTGCTTGTCCTAAGAAGAAAGTAAAATAAATAGCAAAAAGTACTTTAACACATTGGTTGGATCTCTTGATAATCCAGAGGAAACTTGCGTAATCGACTTCAGAGTTTGCGAGGTGTGTGTCGATCATCAATATGTTGTTCGCCTTGTAGATGACGTTTTAAAATCTATGAATGTGGAGCGAAAGGATTTGGCGCTTCTATTCGATACAACACATAATATGAATGCGGCTGGCGCAAGTTTTCAATGTTAAAGAAAATTACTGGCCAAGGATCGGTCATTCAACGTTCTTCTGTATTTTACTATGTATAATACTGTTGAACATGACTAAAATTGTCAATATATTTTGAATTTCTTTCATTTTTTACGAATAATTTATTTTAGAATTTAGTGTATCAAAAATAAATGCAACTTTATTTCCATAAATGCAATTTTATTTCCATAAATGCAACTTTATCTCCATAATTACAACTTTAGGGAATGATAAATGCAACTTTTCCCATTTTTACTGCAACAAAAAAGTTGCCTTAGCGATCACCATAAATGGGTTTCTCCTGCAAATATCTCTTTCGTCACCAAACGATAAACTTAGAATCAGGTGCCGTGCTAAAGACGTCAATTGTGGAAGCGTTTGGTTTATGGTTCAAACTCACCTAATTTAAAGTATAGACCTTCAAAATCACGCAATACAAATGTCAACTCAGAATCGAGCTAGACTTCAGACATCCAGAAATTAACGCCCTTTTTTTTTAAACAGAAAACCTGCTTAATAGATAGATAAGTTTATTTTCAGCTTACAGGTTAATTGCATAGCTATAATTTTCTGAAGAAAAACTGTTAACCTATGAAAGAGTTGGAATTTGAGAAACCTTGCTCTACATGACTTGAATCTAAAAGAAGTAAAATGTTGCCCACTTAGCACCTAGAACAACATTAGAACATCTTAAAATGTTTAATTCGACTTAATTAATTCTATTTCTGTACAGCATTCCCTTCGTAATTTCTGTTTTGTGTCTAGAAAATGCAAAGGATACACCGATGCCAGGAAATCCTGAATTTGTGAAAACCCAAGCGCTTCGTTAACTCATGATGTCATAATGCATGAGCTTATTAGGGGAGTTCTCATGAGAATTTTCTAAGAGTAGACTCTCACAAGAACACAACAGAAATAATAATAGGTTTATAGCTTTTTTCTCTGTTTGCTTACACATTTTTTCACGCTACATAAAAACTGAACATTCATTCAGTAGAAGAATTCACACTTCACAAATGAGTCTGTTTTTAGCAAACAGATGTATTACAATCATATAACTTTATAAAGAAAACAACATTCGAAACGACTTATCAAGGTTTAAATGCCGGCTTAATTCACTCCATTTCTTTTACCCTATTCCCTTCATACATTCTTTGTGCTTCTAGTAGAGCAAAGACTACGCCGATACCAGGAAATCCAAAGATGTGAAAACCCATGCGCTTTGTTAACTCACGATGACATAATGTAAACTTCGGATGAGCTATAAGGGGTTTCTCATGACAATTTTCTAAGAGGTCGACTCTCACAGGAAAATAACAGAAATAATATCAAACAGTTTTTTGCTTTTTCCCCTGTTCGCTCTCTAAGGCCTTTATAAAAATGAACTTCATCGGACAATTCTTCGAATGTCTCTAATGGGACTCCACCGGCAAAAGCAATACACCCCTGCTCGTTACCTATCAATCGAAGTGGGAGCCTTCTCTTCAGCCATCCACTTGAGCTGATGACTCGCCTTAGGGGGTCAGGACCACCCTACGGATGAGTTTTTTCCTTACGGATTATTTCTCCCAATGCTTTTTATTCCACTTTTCCGATGGGGGTCCCCCACTGCCGACAGCGCGTGGAAAGGCTCTAGGGGGGGTGAGAAGGGGGATTTATAAAATGGGGCGCTTTCAAAGAGGGATTCTCAAAGATGAACTGTTATGTTAAGCTCAGCAAGACCTTTGGGAAACATTGATGTATAGATGGATCTGTATACGTATATGTTTTTGCTCTCTGATAAGGACGTGGAGGCAAATTGTGGGGAGCAGTCTAACTAAATGGATTCCCTCAGGGTCGAGCAAACTATGTCCGGTTATTTTCTTGTGAGATGTGTACAAGAAGGAGATCCGGGAATTCTTTTTTTGTGTTTTATGATCGCTGTCTTTGCTTGGTGAAAGTTGTTTGGGACGGCAAATTATGGGGTAATGAGAATGGATCGAATCAAAGTTTTCTAAAGTCCTAGTTGGGGTAATCAGGATGAAACGTTCGCGTCTTTAAAATCTGTCATTTATGGATTACCTCTTTTGTAACTCTTTTTAGGCGCTTCTCGGAATGAAGAGAATGTAATATGCAGTTTGTCTATCTACTGATGTTACTTTTTTTTTTTAATTTTCTAAATATTACGAACTAAATCAGATGATTAAATGTGTGTTGAAATTGGGTCAACTCCTCACTTAACGACCGGGTTTTCGTGCCTATGTGTACGTCGCTAAGCGAGAGTTAAATCGATTATTTTTATTTTTAATAAAGAAAAGCTCTCTATATTCACCTGCATTCACGGTGTTGATAACTAGTTTATTTTGCGTGACTATTCACGACTTTGGCGCTTCATAGTAATCATCACAGGAAAAGACAAGTGTGTGATTAAGTAAGGCGTGCTGATAGTTGGAAGAAGACATAATGAGACATTCCCACACGCAGTAATGTCTTGTAAACAAACAAATTTACCGGACCTGGTTACATGTGAAATCCTACATTTGATTTAAGCCGCGGTATCTCGGTTGGAATTGTAACGGGTTATCAAGCGAAGGGTTTCCAGTTTGAATTCATAGAAAGACTGCTGTATAAAGGGGACTCATACACGTTAAATCTGTCGTGACCTCAAATTTCCACATGTTGGTGTGTTGTGGAAATTTGGAGAATGAGGTATCTTTTCATCTCACCTTTTTCAAAATTACGTAGTGTTGTCTTCATGTATTTCCCTTTTGAATTAAACCCGTTTATAATAGCTCGGTGTTGGGGTCCGGTTTTGCCGGTGGATGTGGAAATTACCTTAGATTAAAAGGTTTGTTTCCCCGCTCTGAAGAGCTAGTTGGAAGACCTAACAGACGTTAAACCAATAAGTCGTTAAGCGAAATGTACCTGTAATTGAATCTTAACTATTATAAAAGGAAGTGTTTATCTGTGTGTGAGTACTGTCTTGACTAATCTTTGGCACTTACAATAATGAGACTTGGCACAGAGGTAGTCCGAATAATTTGCGATTTTTCTATTGCGCCCGAATTTTAACATTTTGTCTAGAACATTTCGAAAGGAATTTATTAGTTATGTTCACCATCCTATCTTCCTTTCCGAAGAAAGACGAAGCACCACGATTTTGATATTTTCGCCCTACCCACTGACGTCAGCCTTTGGAACCAGTTTTTTCACCTTCCGTCTTTCGCTCCGAAATGTGACGTCTCCCGTACCTCAGTTGACTTCGGAAAGAAGAAGGAAGTGCCAAGTTTTCCAGATCATAGCGTGTTTTGTCAAACGGTAATTCGTAGCAATCACCGGGGGTTGGAGAGTGTTAACGAGCAGTGGTCACACCTGACCCCACGAAAAGAACTGTCACGGGCAAGGAAAATTTTACATTACATCGATTCCTTACACATGTGATTTTCTTTTAATAAATATTTTTTTATTTGAATATTTATATTTCCACATGAGATTGCGACGTCACAACGATTGGATTTCTATCTCCTAGATCGTTAAAGACAGAGTAAAAATTTCAA
The DNA here is from genome assembly GCA_947359465.1 of Metellina segmentata. Lineage (NCBI taxonomy): Eukaryota > Metazoa > Arthropoda > Arachnida > Araneae > Tetragnathidae > Metellina > Metellina segmentata. The sequence goes on from OX375874.1 coordinate 56,588,482, forward strand.
CGCATTTGAAATCACAAATATTTTATATATACTTGTCATTTATTTATTATTAGACACTTCAAGGCCATTCAAGGATTGCCTGTGGTGTTGGTTTGCGAAGCAAACCAAATGGGAATGCTAGCAAACACCGGTGATTGGCGAGCGTTAAGAGTGGTCACACCTAATGCCACAAAAGTAAGTGTCAATGGGCAACATCGGACATGCAGTGGCTAGTCTAATATAATATTACTAAAATATTGTAATCCCTGATAATTCGGTGTCAGACATTTTAATTCTGGAAGTAATTCCCGTATCTGATTCTAGGCCGTATCTAGACCTCTCTTCAGCCTACTTATAGTAGTTCACAAACTATGTCTGTCAGTGACCTTATTTTACTAAATGTGTCTGCCTAGAATATAAGTAAATTTATATTATAAAGTTGCTATTTTCGTTACAATTATAGCATTACAAACTATATATTATTTCACAGTATTATTAGTATATAAGAATTATTAGTAATTAGAAATACTTTCATATCAATATCTTAGTTTTCAGTCAAATGTACTGCGAGTTATAAACGCCACATCTACTATTTATGCAATTTGCCCTGAGTGTTTTGATTGAGTAAACCTTTTCTTTATGTTAGTGAATGTCCATCATTACTGGACGTTGTTTGTCTTGTGTTTGGCACAGCTCCGACAAATATGACCATTGCACCATAGAATCGAATCAACCGTCAAAAAGTACTCGTTACTCGAATGAAATTATACCACTTCGAAAAGACTTCATTAATTAATGCAAATTAGTATACAAACAAGAAAGTTAAGTAATACAGTATTTCAAAAACTTTTGACCTGAATACGACAGTGAAATACGAACTGTACTGTGTGCATGCATGAAAAGTGTGGTATTACAACTCTTCTCTCTTAAGATTTCTGAGCCAGGAGAAACATTTAGAAGACAAATATAGCGTCGTGTAGACAAAGGATGTTCGTACCTGATATGACATTCGGAACTAATGCGCAGGCGCACTTAGCGCGAGCAGGGGATTCTCAATGGGATCGAAATTCTACGGAGCTGGGCTAGTTTTGGGCTAGTGTAACTTTGTATTTGGTGGAGTGAGGACTGTGTAAGTGGTGTCGTTCAAAAACAATTAAATGACGCTGCAATTAATATTAGACAACACCAATCCCTCAACAACAATTAATATCAAACAGCACTTTAATCGTTCAAACTGTAAACTATTGAACATGTAATGTGAACCGTAATTGTTGAACATTCAAACACACAATAAAAGATGTTTTCAAACTTAATTCCGATTCATTCATTTCACAATACAACACCGGTATTTGCAATGAAATTGCGGTTTGTGTCCTCAACACAATCTACCATTTTTGTGTGGTAATTTTGTGGTTTCCTTAACACCAAAAACGTTTTACGAGCTTGACCAAGAATAGAGAGCGAAGAAACTTGTCTAATAATATTTCTCAAGGAGATGTATGTTACAAAGTTTACAATAATTTAAAAATGACGGTTTAAAAATACCATATTAGAAATATAGGTATGTAGAATCTCCACCAAACAACGCATTTAATTCGAGCTCTTGAACACAATCCATATCATAATAGCATTGTCCGTACATAAAGCAATGGGGAGCAGAATCTCGATACTTTCATTATCGAAGGATAAAAGGTTCTCAGTGATCTATGCGAATGGAGTTTTTGATTAAAATGAAAAAAGGTCTTTTTGAGAAGGGGAGTAGCAGTTTTGGTTTCCAATACAGCTGAAGATTGTGCATTTTTTACTCCCTAATAACCGTTATTTCTAATGAGAAGGCACTTAAAACAAAAGAACGATGTTATTCCAAAACAGAATTTAAATTTTTGTTATGTTAATTTAATTTTTTGAAAGAAAACCACCCGCAGAAATTGCAGTCGAATAAAAAAAAGAAACCCAATAACATAATTGTTTCCACGTGCCATTTTCTTTCTCCGCTTATTTAAACGAAGCATAATTTTCCCCTAGGATATCCCCCACATTAAAAAGAGGCGGAAGAAAAAAATATCATTTTCAGCTTGGACGTGCAACTCATCTAATGAAAAAAGGACGTAAAAACAAAATCAAGTCGAGCATATCAGCTATCAAACAAGGCTCAAATTGAAAGATGAATTAATAGAGCGTAGGGGGGAGGAGTCGAGCGAAGAACATGCGAGGAGAGGGGGGCGGCAGACGATAAAACGAGGCGCACCCCCTAGGCAACACTCGAAGAAAATAACTGCCTTAATCAGCTATGTAATCATTTACCGCGCCTTTATTATAATAAAGCGGAACGAGAACATTTTTAAATCAATCGAACCCGAAACCTTCTTCCTCTCTTCTATTGATTTTTAACGGAAACAACTTCTTAATAAAGCGCACACACCCCAAGTAAAGTTAGAAGGGGGGCGGTTTGGGGGGTTGAAGTAATTTAAATGCCGAAGCAAAGCTCGATATTTTCTCTCCGTAATCAAAATATCTTTCTTAGCTTACCTTGAAAATTAGAAAACTATTTCCTCTCCGTGCCTCGCTCCCCGTTAAAACGCAATAACTTAATTAAATGTACATGGTGTCAGAGACAGACAAAATTGCCATTTTCTTCTGACATGGAAAGCCCGGCTTCGCCTTTAACAACAAACCTATCGACAGTTTGCGCGCCCGAAACTCTTTTAATATATCCATACGCGAGCGATATATATCTATATCCGTATATCTTAATTAAATTATCTTTACAGGGGGAGCATGTATCCCTGCGACCGCAAATGAAAAGGACGTATTAAAACAATAAAATTTTCGTCGCTAAGTAATCCGGTATAAAGGCCCCTGCTTGCTACGGTTTACATATCTTGTTAAATCGATTATTACGCTTTAAAGAATGATTATTATGCTCTTTGTTCTCCTCTCCCTCTATCTCGAAGACGGAGAATTTTGTTTAAAAAAGGAAGAATATTTTCCACCGCTTGTAGTTTTGAAGGATTCGAAAACGAGGTAGGCGTCCGGGACTTACGGGGGGAGTTGCGAGGGATTTAACTTCGCCGATGGATGCCTATTATATAGTAAAAGCGGGCGATGAAAAATATGCATTAATTAAAATGTTTGTTTGAATGCCACTCCAACAAAGGCAGTGACGTAAATTGATCGTCTGTTTCGATTGCGGTGGGAGTCAATTTGTCGGGACGGAGAGATAGGGGGAGATGTCTGACTGTGAGTTCTTTTGTCCTTCCGATAATTGATAACCATCGGATTAAAAGATGAAGATGAAAGGGTCTAATCTGCAGGTTCATCGATAATTTCCGATAGAGAGAGGTTATGAAGATAAAGAATTGCATGTTTCACCGTGTAATGGGTGAGGTAAGAATGACTGCGGTTGAATGGCACCAATAACGCAATGCGAATATGTGTGCTCTTTGTTTTACATTAATATAACGAGCGCTTGATACGTGAGACTCCAACCAAATGTATTTGAAGTCCGTCTCACCGTAGGACATCGGTAATTTTTATTGCCAACCTATAATTTCATTTACAATTCATCTTCATCTTTGACCTATGAGCTCTATGACCTACACATTTATCCAGTTTGCATAAATAAATCAACACACATAGTTATAAAATAATTAATTGCTTCTTTTTCATGTAATGGGCTGAACTAAGAATGATTGTGGTTGGATGTACAGAATTGCATGCACCCCTTGTGCTACATTAATATGACAGGTGACGAGCATTTGATATGTTGAGGCCACAACTAATTTTATTTCAAGTCCATCTCACCATAAGGTATCAGTAATTTTTATTCCCAACCAATAAATAAATTTACAGTGTATTTTCATCATTGACCTATACGCTCCTAGACCTAAACACTTATCAAGGTTGCATAAATAAATCAACACGCATTATTTAAATATAAAGAATTGGAAGTTCCCCGTGTAGTGGAAGAGGTGAGAGTGGTTGTGGTTGGTAGCATGAAATTGTGTGTAATTTTTGTAACTGATTAACGCGGCAAGAAGTTGGAATCGAGTTTGATATTTAAGCACACCTGCTTTTATTTGAAGTCTCTAAAGTCGTAATTTATATTGCCGAACAATAATTCCTGTGTTCAGCCTTAGTTTTTAGACCTTGTCATTCACCTAGTTTGCACATTAAACCAACACAGAGAAAACAAATGTCTAGTGTACAAAATGTTATAAAAAATTTTTTATTTGTATTTATAATTACTAGGGGGCTCCTCCTCCTGCTTGCCTACTCTCGCCAACCCCAGGTGATTACAACGTAATCTCATTTGGTTTGTTTCGCAAACCAACACTCCTTTTGCAGAGTTTTAAATCTCCAGCGACGAGGAAACTACCTTAATTTGTATATTCCTGAAAGGACTTTCTGGCTCATGACGTCACAGCGAGGGCTCCTTCCCCTGCTAGCTAAAGCTAGCTAACCCCCGGTGATTGCTACGCAATTCCATTTGGTTTGCTTCGTGAACCAACACTCCTTTTGAAATGATTTCACTTTTTTTTACTTTAACACTTAATGCAACCTAAACTTATAGCCGCATCAGTTAAAAACCTTCTACATCTTGTTCCCTGTACAATTTGGAATAAATCATGCTAATCTCGTAATTTTGTGATCTTTACTTCCTCGGGAAACAACCGTCTGAGAAGAGAGCGAAAAAAGCAAGTTGAGCCGAAATTTACGGTTGAGCCTTTTCAACTTTCCTTCTCCTTGACATCACAACCAGTTTCAACAGTCAAATAAAAAAAATCGTTGAAATGGTAATTGTTGCTACGATAAACTTTATAACTGGCAAACCCGTTAGTTAGAAATGCAACCTTTCATTTCGATCATTCATTTTTCCTTTACCGCTCCAGGATTGCGTCATGGAATACGTATACGTTTGGAGTATTTGTACACTATCTCGAAATTATACTTTTCATCGCATCGAGTTTATTTATGAACCAATTTTACAAATAATTATACCATAAGAAAAAGTACATTCTAGGCTTTCACGTGGTATTTTCAAATTTTGAAACTAATAGTGTTGAGCTATGGATATGAGAGTTTTAGTTTTGCACCAGAAATTACGACCTAAAAAGTAGGAAATTTGTATGACTAACATTTAATCACATTGAAAATATGTTTATCAACCAATTTAAAAAATAACTGTACCGTAAGAAAGAGTACCTTCTAAGATTTACCGTGATGTTTTCAAATTTAAAAACTAATAGTACTAAGCTATAGATATGAAAGTTTTAATCAAAAAATTTACGAAAATGTCCCGATTTTTCCGGAATTTCAAAAAAATAATATTAAGAACCAAATTGAAATTTTTTAAAAAGTCGTCGATGTGCAAAAATGGACGTTTAGAGGTACGAAACCCCTAGAAAAAACTCACGGCTGAAGACTGAAAATTTGTATTTTTTTCTCACTAGCGTTAGAAACTTCGCTTTTTTAGACTTTGACACTTAATGCACTCTTAACTAATAGCCGCATCGAAAAAAAATCTTCTTCATCTTGTTCACTATACCGTTTTGATCAAACCATGTTAATTTCGTAATTTTCTTATCCGTACTTTCTCGGGAATCGAGCCTAAAAAGCAAGTTTTCAATCCTGAGGCGGCGGCAACGCTTTTTTTAATATAGAGACAATACTTTTAAGTAGTTACATGTAAAGGTAGGTATTTCAATTAACGTCGCACTGAAGCGGGGTAGTGATGACATACCGGGATAAAAAACGATGGGAAGGTAGCGAGAACAAATTAATCCGAGCACCAAGTTAGCGTGGTGCGTACGTTTGGAGAGTAGGGTGCCAGCTCAGGTGCGACTTCGTCATCTGATCACTGTTCATAGTTACAGATCCGAGGACCACGTAACTATGAACCAAGATCAGATGACGAGATCACACCTGACCTGGCACCCCATTCTCCAAACCTCCATACCAGGCCAACGAGGACTTTTTAAGTCACACGTATTTTAGGTGCACCAGCCCTCCTTGTACACGGTGAATTGGTTGAATTGAAACACGCAACCCAGCTAGAAAACTTAGGTGACGGCCGACGCAGTGTTCTTGAGTTTAGCCTATGATACAATTACGATGTTTCCATTGCAGATAGTAGATACAAATAATTATGCCATAAGAAAAAGTGCATTCAAAGCTTTCACGGGGTATTTTCAAATTTTAAAAATAACAGTAACATAGTAACGAAAGTATACCTAAATGTTTTCTATTCTCTAACGTGAAATTGACCAAGACTTGAATTATTGTGCCAGCGGGAAGCTCTAATATTTTGAGACATATATATGTGCCTAAATAATCCACCCTTTACTATATTAATAGATTCCATTGTCTTCGACAGTTATTTAGGCTATAATAAAATAGTCATTTCATCGTGTAAATTGAAGAGTTCTGCAGAGTAAAGGTTCAAGTTTCATATCACTAATTCTACTGGAGGTAATGTAAGGTAAAGTAATTTTAATTAACTTTGTACTAGACGAACCCAACGGGCTATTGACGACGGTACAGGATCAATCCCTATAATGGAAAGGTCCGAGGACAACACCACGTAATTTTGAACAACGGTCAGACGACGAGGCAACACTTGAGCTGGCACCCCTTTCTCCAAACTTTCACAACAACCCAACGTGAAGAGTTTCGACCACGACAAATTTAAGGTGCACCAGTCACTTCTACACCATGCACTGATCCGGATTCGAGCCAGGAATCTTTCGATCTAGAGGCCTTAACCACCAGACTGGTTGGTCGGAAATGCATTCTCAGAGCATTATTAAAAATATATATAGTTCGTCACATGTAGCCTTAAAAATTAACAAAAGACATTTTCTCGAACATTTTTCAATCTTGGATGCGATACATGATTTATACAGCATTTAAATTTTACTGTAAAACTTTATTATCGTCCCTAATGAAACAAGTGTCTGTGTTATACCCAGTCAAATTTGACATGGAGTTTTATTCTTAAAGCATGAAATTGGCCCTTCAAGTGGTTTCGAAGAGATATCTCGTCATATCTGGCCAGTTTTGCTAATGACGAAATATTACGTCATCAAGGTAACAAGTTATAGATCTAGTCAGCATTCTTCGAATGACGAGATATCTCGTATACCAAGGTCCGATTAGCTTTGCTATAATGACAAGATACCTAGTCGAGACGAGCACCAGAATGGTTAACACGATTGTGCGCAATTTATCCTTGACTAGTTTGGTTTAATGGAGAGAATGAGCTTGTCGTAACAAGAGAATGGCTCCTTATGAAATCACAAAAATCGTAAAATTATTACAATAAATCCATAATATGATACAAATCTGAGTATAGATTATTTGCAATCCTTGTCTTATGCATCTTTCTGTAACACCCGGGAGCAGAAATTGCTATAAAATACAGCGTACGTCGCAGAACAGTCTTTGCAGAACAATTTTTCCTCAATTTTTATCACAATTGTGACCGAGTTCTTTCCAATCATAAATTGCTATGTTTTGCATTGGAAAGCGTGTTCCTTGCCAACACCTATTTTTCTTTCCTAGCTACGGAACAACCAACCGACTGTTCAAATTCTGAAAGTATGCCTTGGTTTTAAATAAAGTAAGTTAATTAATTTTGATACGTGTTTTATTTTAAATATGTAATACATATTTAGCCGATAATTGTGTTTTACGTCTGTTTTTGATTTTACTGCAGTTTTCAAAATTCGGACAAAATGCCTGCAGAACAATAGCAATTGCTTGGAGCTGTGTTGCAGAACATGGAATATAATTCTGCACCTGACGTAGTAGTTGTATTTAATGATCCCTTATGTAACTTTATTTAAAATAGAAATAAATATTTTAACTTTTTCTATCTTTTTAGTACTCCGTATTACACGGAAATCAATCTCTACTATTACATAATTCCTAAGTTTCGCTAAACACGGTTTCTATACAACACGAACTATCCTATAGCACGGTTTCCATATAACTCGATACTATTATAATTATTCAAAATTGAATGACCCCCATGTTTCGTATAGCACGGTTTCCTTATAACACGGTACGATTTGACCGTGTTGTAAGAGGGTCACCGTAATATGTAGTACAGTAAATTTGTGCAGCTCCTATGGGCCTGTTTTGTGTTACTACGTCCGTGTTATCTAAGTTTCTGGTTTACCGAGGCAACTATGGTCCATATATTACCTTCAATAATCAAAGTTCTGCTATATGTTATAAATTGACAGAAATAAGTTTCAAAATACTCAATACTTTTGGGTAAAAACAATTCGACGGAATGAAAGAGACTTCTAAAAATCAATTTATATAAATATTCCAAGACTTATAATAACTAAAATATGTATTTTGATTATGAAAAATCTGTAGAGGAATTAATAAATTTATCGTTTACATTTTAGGGTAAGCTTTGTTTTAAATTCACATAAATTTGGAATGAAATAAACAGGTTCAGTACATTTAAAAAGCTTTCTCGATAATAAACTAAGAACATCTGTAATTTGTATATTTATAACTAAATGCCTCATTCAAAATAGCTGCCAAATAATGCCACTCTAGGTTATAATATATCTTGAGTTTTCAATAACATTTTCCAGGAAAATTTCTGAAATAACTATGGATCATCAATTCAATTTCGGTTTAAAAGTGAAACTTTTAAAAATAGTTTTTCAAGGAATGACATGGTTGAAAGTTGTTTTTAAATCCTTCCCCGTACAGAGAAGTCTTACAGCATTGTATTTTTATTTCTGCTAAAACGTTTCGAGGAAGAAGCTGTATAACTTTATCCTATTCTCGAAGCCTTGTTTTTGGTCTCTAGAACCAGCTTAAGAACATTTACAGCTTCTAAAGAGTTTGCTAATTAGTAGTAGAAGCGTTGGTGTGACTTTATGCTTCGGATAGGATCTAAAGTATTTCTAAGTAGTTCTTAAAATTGACTCAATTTATTTTCTTGGTTATACCCAAATGAAGTTCGTTACAATTTGTTTTATTTGGAATTTTTTTGCGAATTTCTTGAAACTCTGAAATGGCTTCGGAATTTCAGGAGAAATTAGTTTGAAATCTGTTTGTATGCACGTACGCAATTCAGTGGCATTCTTTTTTAATCAATATCTCTTGAAGAAAGTTTATAGAAGGAAAATTATACACTGATGAGCACTTTTGGTAACTGTGTTTCGATGAATTTTACTATCACTTTTATAGCAGGACTATTTCTATTATTAGAATGTTTACCTCGGCGAGATTGCACTCATATATCTGTCCTATAACCAGCAGCTCTTCAATGCATGATTTTTAATAATTTGATCTTCTGGTTGATACAATCTTTCCTAGTATTCTTTCAAACAATAGATGTGGTTATTTAGTCATTATATGTTTGTTGTGGAGTACAAGCAATACTACACAACTAGGAATTCTCGTAAAGCTCGAGAGTTAAAATTTTTATTTACTCCCTGAGTTAATAAATATTACCATTGCTGCTTATGACTTCAAAATGTTTTAAGTAAAATCTGAGCGGGTTTTTTTTATCACGAAGGGCATCATCGGCTTACGTGAAATTAAATTAACTGAATATTTTTATGAAACATTTCATAAACATATTAGTTAATTTAATTTCGTGTATACCGATTTACATTTTTTGACAGGAACTACAAGCGCTTAAGGTAATCTGCTTATTAAATTTCCAGTTCATGAACCTAACTTTTCGCTCTAAAGTAGTTTTTTAATATTAATTACAAGTATGCTATTTTGATAAAGAGAAAATAGATGTTGTATCTCTTTTGGCCGGCAAAAAATGTAATGAAAATGCTAAAGTCAGTAAGACACATTCAAAAACCTCTAGTTTGAATAAACACTAAATTAAATGGTGTTCTTTTTAACACACAACACACAAACCAATATATATATATATATATATATATATATATATATATATATATATATATATATATTGGCTGCACATAGTTATAAAATAGAATAGGCACCCAGTGGATGTTCAGCCGCTATTCCTAACATAATAATTAAAAGTTGACAAATTGATCATAATTTACAAATAATTTATAAATTGGATCAATAAAGTTTAAATCAAAATCATTAACCAAATGCGCCCTGTTAAAATTGAAAGTTGGTAGCTGAATTAACATAGGTTCCACACAACGGGCTATTGGCGACTTTCCGGGATCAGTCCTCAAGAGAAAGATCTGAGGCCAACGTAATATTGAGCCACGGTCAGGTGACTAGGTCATCACGTCGTAATTTTGAGACACGGTCATATGACGAGGTCAGCACCTGAACTTACAACCCACTCGCCAAATTTCACCCCCACTTTGACTGTAGTTACTAGCAAAAGAAGTAGAAGAGTTGGAAATACTATTTGGCTCAAAACTACCTATGTAGAGAAACAGCAACTTCAACGTGAATGATTAGACTATTAAACCATTTTGTTTTTCTCATTTCCATAGATTCACACAACCTGCCTATCAAATTATGACAGCAAAAACTGAGACTAAAAATTAATTTATAGTAACATCGCATCTACTTTCAAGCTTCAGGGTAGAACATTTGACACATTTCCCTGCAGGAGCTTGGAGTACGATACTTGCCGTCCAAACACCTGACATGGAAGTATTTTTTACTAGCAGCTTTCTTCATTAAGTATAAAATTAGTTTCGCTTATCCATCAAGAAGGGTAAAAATTCATGCAATGCATCGCTAATATAAAACTTTTTAAATCTAGTTATTCTACTTACACCGTTTCTTTAATGGAGCAGAATGTTTTTAAGAACCTCAGATTGCACAATGAATATTAATGTTGCGCTATGAATATTTATACATTTTGCCATTTCTTTTTTCCCGTTTTCATTAATGGTGAAGGACACGTGAAAAATATACGATGTTTATTAGTACCATTCGGCAATATGCATATCTTCTGGACACATCACTTTTCGATTAAAATTTTTCAAATTAAACTCCATTATTTTTCGTTACTTTGTTGACACAAATGCCAATGAAGTATTTATTTATATAAATGTTCTAACTTTGATATTTTAAATTTATATACATTTTCACAATTTCGAATTTGGCTATTCAGAACTACTAAATAAAGCTTTAAGTACATGGTTCTGTGATTAATACTCTTTCCTAGCTTATATATTTTCCCCTACTGCGAAAAGAATTCAAATTGCTATATTTCGAACTTATTAATTTTAGCTTTTTTTTATACATTCCAAATACATACCAGGTTTTCTCATTTAGTTTTATTGTTAAAAGTGATCTTGATTTATCCTTAAGTTCTTTTTTTTTGTTAACTTAAGTTTCCATATTCATTCATAAAGTCAAGTTGATTCGAGCAATGTGCTAAATATAGTGAGAAGGATTTAAACTATATTTTGGAGGACAAAAATGTTTATTTATGTAACTGAACTAACACCTCGGTACAGTAGCCATCGCATTTGTCTGTTACCTTCTAAGTTCAGGTTTCGAATAACTGTTTGTAAGCGCATGGATGTAATTGTCCCTGTTAGGGACAATCGATGTTAATGCCCCGTTATTTATACATTTTAAATTACTTTTCCCATTTTTATTGATTCTGAGAGATTACATGAAAAAATCCGATGCTTATGAGTATTTGCAAAATGTATGTGTTCTAAATATATAATCTTTGGATTAAATTTTTTCCAATTAATCCACATTATTTTTTTATTACTTCGTTTATTTCTATATGTCTAAGAAGCTTTTATGTATTAAGTTTATGCAAAAGTTCATCCTGAGTTTGGCGCTAGATCGCATTGCATTGCAAAATTACTGTGATGGTATAATTGAATTTTATTACATATAACTTTTACCCGTTCATTTTCTTCACTCACTGCTAAAAGTTAAGCAAGGACAGGAAAATGTTAATTTCAAGAAGCCAATCTGAATTTGAGAGGCTGAAATTTGCTGCAGAGTAGATGGAAGCATGCAAATGTGTTATGTAACAGCCAATCACGGTTTCGTGTCGAGAAATATGCTAAAAAAGGCAGTCGTATTAAAAGCCAGCATTGTGAAGGGTTAGAGCCTTGGATTCATTTATAAAATGATGTCTAAATCTAAAACAAATGTACAAAACCGACATTAATAGGGTATTTGACCACCCCTCATCCCCATACAAAGTTTACAGCGTGTGACCTTGCTTTCCATGAGGTGATCAACCACCCCAGAGTCAAGTAATCAACATTCCTCCTGTAGAGCAGTTTGGAACACTGTGAGAGTAGCTGGGGTGGTAAACGTGCAGAAACGGCACGGCCGAGGGCATACCAAAGTTTTTCAATGGGATTAAGGTCGGTCGAGTACGCCGGTCAAACCATACGCACAATCCCATCACTCTTCAGGTAGTCTTCAATTATGCCAGCTCTATGGGGACGCGCATTAACATCCATTAAAAAGAAAGAAGGACCAACTTCTGCAGCGTACAATCTCACAGTGGGATTTAGGACTTCAACCCGTTACCGCACAGCCGTCACAGAACCCCGTCTATAGATGTGCACGTGCAGGTCGATGCGATATCCCAACGAAATAGCGGTACACGACATGATGCTTCCACCTCGGAATGCGTGATGCGGGATGATGTTCTGGTGCCGATTTCGTGTGCCTTGTTCGCTCCAGACCCTTGCACGTGCGTCATCTGGCTCCAGAGCAAATCTCGACTCATCCGTGAACATAACGTTAGACCAATCAGACAGTCCAATTCACATGTTGCCGACACCATTTTAATCGTGTCCCTCTGAATTGGACGGATAGAGGAACACAATCTCGTGGTTAACGGGCGTACAGTCCATTCATATGTAGCCTTCGGCGCACAGTAGTGGCAGATGTCTTAAAAATGGACGCTGCAACCATAGATGTCACACGTGTGGAGGTTGCTCTTCGATTCCGCTTCGCTGCAACAGTAATATATCGATCGTCCACGGGGGTCATAACCCTTTTTGCGGCCGGTCATAGGTCTTTGGACAACTGTTTGGCTAGTTTGTAATTGTTTTCATAGTCGTGAAATGACGGAATGATGAACGTCGAAGAAAAGAGCATTATCAGTGATTCATCGCCCCACTTAGAGTAATGTTCTATCAAGGGAAAAAACAAACCGTGTACTCTTATTTGAATTCATAACCAATGTTCTGTAATCGGTAAGTAGAAAATGGTAGTGTGTATAGAACCAGAAACAGATGTAACCATTTTAACAATAAAATATTTTAACACCCTGCTTTTGGTAGTACTTATGGATAGGTAATAGGGTATAGCTTAAGTGGAGTCTCACTAACCTTCGTGTGTTCTGTTAGGGAATAATGGTATTATTTTGACTTAGGATTATAGACTTAGATTGGAACTAACTATTAAAGGCTTGCATAGTGGTGCGTGTTATATTTAACACTTCAAGTGGATTCGACGAGATCTTATTATCCAAGATGTGTTCAATTTTGCTAATGACGAAGTATCTCGTTCATCAAGATTTGGTCAATTATGCTTTGAAAAGATCTTGTGGGTACAAAACTTCTCTATTACTTCAAGGGGAATGAAAATCCAAGTAGGAAAAACAAATTATTCCTTGCCTAGAACTGGTAACATTTTGAAACAGGTTTTTGTGTTTGAGGCTGGCCTCTACAAGTGGTTTTGGACGCGTAGGCAAGTCAACAGGAAATTTAAGTTGCGTTAAGAATTTGCTTGAGTTACTTACTAAGTTGTTAAAATTATCATCAACTTATAATGGTATGAAACCAAATAGGTCCAAAGAATTTTCTTTCGAGTTATTTTGTCAACATGCGTAGAAAAATCATCTGCATCTGTCTGGTCAATTGTTAGTTTTTCAACAAGATAGTTTATTTAATATACTATCTAGTTAAAAAAAACTTAGTACATACAGCTTAGTATGTACCAGTAAACTAGATAGATGCAGAAGATTTTTCAGCGCATGAGGACAGAATAACCCTAAATCAAATTTTTTGGACTTATGTGGTTTCAAATTTTTGCTAACGATGTATGAAATCAAGTAATTGTCAAAACTGAACTCTGAAACCTTATATTTAATTTGAATGACTCCAATACAGGGCACAAGTATAAACACTAAAATCACCTGATAATTTCCCCAAATATGAATGTCACTAACACTATAAACTATTTGGCAGAAATGAACAAAATATCAATTTATGTAAATCATTTAAAGGAGTACTATCGATTGAGACGTATCTGAAAATACATAAAAATTATATTTTTAATAACTTACTATTTTGATAATTCGAACCGACTGCAAAAAGAAAGAGCTCATATTTTAAACTTTATGAGCAATATTAGTTTTCCACACCATATACCCACATTGGTTTCCAGTTTCAAATTTAAATACGTACTTTCAAGCGTAAAATTTAAAAAAAATTATGAAACTTTTTTTATTTATGAATAAAATATGTTTTATTGACAGTAAAATTTCACGGAATTACATACAGGTGATTTGTGTTATTTTTAACAGAAACAATAAAATTTCCTGCACATATTTTTTTATCATTACTAATTTGTTATTACCATGAGTTGATGAGTTGTTTACATGGAATTTATGGCTCAAGGTGTGTACCCTAGGTTGAATGGGATATTAAAACATTGGACATGGTTTACAATCCAAGGAACTGAAACTCGGGAAATAATATTCCATCGGCAAATCAATGTTCTTTTTGCTATTCCACTAATTTGTAGAGAGCAATAACCTTTCTGATCAATCCCAAGTTCTCAGCAATCCTATCCTAGAGGTAGCTCAAAGCAAATAATCTTCCCAGTTAATCATAAAGGGCCAAATATATCATCCCTCCAGATTTCGGCATTCATTGTAACGTTAACTCGATCCTTTCCTGTTGGGCTCCTTTCTTTTTTGAGCGAATGTGAAACTTGCCTCTAAATCGATCTCAACAGAGAAACTCCCCTTTATTCTTCTTCCTCCTCCACTTTTCTGATTTTTTCCCTTCCTTCTCCTATCTCTTTCTGTCTCTTCTGCCACTTTCTTATCTGCTCTTTTTCGTCTTTTTCTTGTTATTGTATTGACTCGGCTCCACTTAGAGATCACTTACACGACTAATGAAGCATTCGAATTTTTTCTCCCCTCATCTGCTGCTTTTCGTTGTTTGGCGGGAAAGAGGACGGAGTCTTCCGTTTCATTTTTATGGTGATATTTTATTATCATTTTTTTCCTCGCGTTGGCAACGTTCGATTATGCACGCCGCGAAAGTACATTATTTACTTTGTGCGTTTCGGTGTAATTTTGAGAACGCTCCTTTTTTGTTAGGAATTTTTTTCCCCGTTCGCTGGAAATCCATTAAATGAAACGGTCGGCAATACGTCCCCTTACGATGCAATTTTCATTTTGAACTAATATTTTTTCGATTGTTGACTGCTGCATATTTGTCGCGTTGGATTCCTGAAAAAATTAAAAGAACGCGAATAATTAAAAGCTCTGCAACAATGAAAGAAAGAGGTTAAGAGCTGAAATAAAAGAGGCAAATGGATGGTAAATTGTGTTTCGACTGTCTTTTAGAAGCGACATTCCAAGAAAGAATCGAAAACAATCTTCGTGGACTGTAGTTGTTTTTTTTTCAAGTTAAGTGCTTTCTTTCGATTGAATAAGTAGAGACGTGAAGTTAACTCCTGAATAAAGACAAAATACGATTTTTGAAAAAATGATAGAAATCATTTGATCTTTCGGTTGAAAGCAGCTTTGACAACACCACTGCTTTGCTTTTGTGATTTCCTATGCACTTTGATGGGATTACTCTTTAATGTGTGATTATCGTAATTTTAATAAATTATTTTTCTACAGTGAAAGAGTTTACACGCACAAGCACGTCTTCATTTTAGCTGTACCTTAAAATTTAATACCAAATTTTATTTTACTAAAGGGGCAACTGTTTAAATTTTAGCTCGTATAATCAATAATTATTTCTCAAATGTTTTTCGGTTTTAGTAAGCTTAGTTTATTTATAAAAATTAATTAATTTAATTTTGTATAAAAATTAGCATTTAATGTTTAATATATTGTTTTACTATTTCTACTTGTCATAATTATTTACATTATTAATGTTTAAAACAATAATTATAATAAATTAATAAATAAAAATTTTTACGTTTAAATCTCCTGGTGGTTGTATGAACGAGATATCCCTTCATTAGAAAAACTCACCAGATCGGAGTGTATCAGTCCTTAAAAAAATGATAAAATTTTTATTGATCTGAACCAACAAAAATCGGTAATATCTTTATAACGAAATATGTCGTCATTAGCAAAATTCGTCAGGTATTGCCCGACGAGATATCTCGTCGAAACCACTTGGAGAGTCATAATTGTCGTTTCAGAACTCATATTTAACCCATTAAAGCCCAGCGTCCTAATTTGAGGACAGTGTATAAAATAGCGTGTAGAATCTTTATATTTTCCGGAAACGATTGTTTGTTCCGCACGACGGTATATGGTACTACCAGAAAGAATACCACAAATTACCAAGTATATGTGGTAATTTAGAACTCCGTAATATGGATCGCCGTTTCAGGTTTTTTCATGTCTCACGTTTGCATTTGCTTTCTGTCTAGCTACATCAGCTAAATTATAGGTAAAACATTTTTTCTAGTATTTAAAATTAGAGTACTACTATATAAACTTATAATAGAGAATTAATTTCTTTTGAAAAAAATTTCGTTTTCAAAAATGACATCCAATTTTGCTGTCCTCAATTGAGGACGCTGGGCGTTACAGCCAACTTTTATACAAATTTCAAGAGTCATTACAATTATTTAATACTTTCGTGTAATAATTTAATTAAAAATTCTTTCGAATATTATATGGTAAATAGTCATTACTTTCCTAAAACTAAACATAGTATAAGTAATTATAATGGCTCGTAGGTTCTTAACGATTGCAGAAACTCATAAATATTTATTTTCCGAACAAATTGAAACTGACATCATCGGAATTCCACCTAACGTAGATGGGCTTACTGATGAAGAGGTTCTTGACGATGAAAGTATAGCTTTAGCTGAAGTACGTGATATTACAGAAACAGCTGAAATCGAAATTTATAAAGATCCGAATTCCTCTGAAACTAAACTCTGTGACTAGAATTGTGTTCAAAAACTGACATTGTGGTACTATAAGAGACAAGAGAATGGCAAGATGTCCTCTGTAATCTTGGAAATAAATAGAAAATGAAATAAGAGAGTTTTTATGAGCATAAATTTGATATGGAAAATGAAATTTTAATAGTCAGATGGAACGACAATAAGTATGTTACTTTGGCAACAAAAAAAATTTTTTTTTTGAATAGACTAATCCTGTTAGATAAGCACTGCGTTGGTGTAAAGATCAGGAAGAAAGAATTTCTGTTCCACAACTAAACATAATCCACTCATGTAACACATTTATGCGTGGTGTTGACCAAAATGATGATATTTGCAAAAACATTCAATATCCATAAAGCAAAAAACGGTATTGGTGTTTTTATTTACAAGAATGGTCGACATAGCTGTTGTAAATGCCTATATATTGTATAAATCTACCTGGGCCTATATATTGTATAAATCTGTCTTTTATAATCTGGGCGTTAGCGGATTGCACGTGTTTATTTATTATTATAATTATCTTGTAATAAAATGGCATATTAAAGAAATATGACGACATACGATCTACACTTAATGCGTGCAGTTTTAAGTAGTTTGTTTCACTGGTGAGTAAATTTTATTGTTAATGATATATAGATAGTTACTCTCTATCTCTCTGTTAAAAAGTTTACATTTTGCCATTCGCATGCATTAAAAGCAGATAAGTTATCAATTAATCATATGAAACAAAAATATTTTAATGAACACTAGCTCACGATATTATTATAGTGCCTTGTTTGCGTACTGTGTGTTCCCCCACAAATAGACCTCAGTTCACTCCTTGTAGTGCCAGAGACTTAAGAGGTTAGTGGTTGGGAATTATAAATAAAAAAATTATACTAGTTCTTCACACTTATACAAGTGAGAGATGTTTGAAAAGTCAGTCGCTACTTAGTTCAATGGTCAATTTCAACGCTTCGTACGAATAGGATTGATTTGAACTATGGAGCTATAAAATAATAATACAGAATGAGGCATCTTTATTCAAATTGACCTCTTCAGCTGTCTGATGAAAGTAAGGCACTGAGATAAATATAGTAAATATTTAAGCAAAAATGCTTTAATAGTCGATAAAGTGTTTTATTCTTTTGAACAACTATGCTGTTATTGAATTAGGTTGAACTAGTAAACAGCTTAGGAGCTTGAAAACATGAGTACTTTATATGGAAATATGGGCAAAGATGGTATTACTCATTATTCAAGTATGAATTCAGGGAAAAAAGGAATGCTGTTTTCGTTTTTAATCAGTCTGTTCTCGCATTTTTCATTCGGGGCCATGAAATAAGAGTAAAGATACTTATAATAAAAATATATCAGTTATGTAGAGTCGTACAGATTTAATTACTTTGGTTCTGGTTCGCAAAATGTAGGCCATCGGGCGCATTGATCTTCTCAACTGTGCTAGCTTACTGCGAGATGTTACGAGGTGCAAGTTCGATTCCTGTTACTTAACCTGGATGCATTCTTTGCTTCTGTGTCGGTAAAACTTTTCTATGCCTGACATTGTGTGCTTTGTATTTGTCACAGCTTGACCAAGTATGGCTCTTGCGTACTAAAATCTAACCAACCAATTTTCCTTTAAATGCTCATTTCACCTGCTACTATTGCTCTCATTTCACTTTCAGGTCTTAAAAATTTTACTGTGTTACTAGCTGCTACATGTTATTGGGTGTTAGCAATCAGTTTTAGTTTTTAAACTCACATAACTTTGATAACCTAACGAATAAAACATAACAGGTTTTAATTATTTTTATTTGAACATGGCTAACTAGATTGAGAGAAAAGTTCAAGTATTTGTAAATTCCTTGTTACAACGAGAGTTTCACTGCTATACCACTAAGCGTTTGACTGCAGATTCTACTTCGCAAATGTCGCCTAGGAAACGGTAAACGTAAAAGCAATTTTTAAAAACATTTATATTATACTAGCCACTTTGTGACCAGCACGGCGTTGCCCTTGACAGTTCTTTTCGTATGGTCAGGTGTGAACACTGCGCACAAAACCTCGGTGATTGCTACGAAATCCCATTCGGTTTGCTTCGCAAACTTAACGGGTAACAGTCATAATGGCGTCAAACGTGGCGTTGGTTTGCTTTCCAACCCAAATGGAAATTTGTAGTCTATTGAAATGAATTCACTGCAAATTCCAATTGGGTTTGCTTCAAATTATGAATATTATATACTATGGTTAGCTTCGCCAACCAATGCCAGCGGCAACACCCTGATGGCCTCGTCATTGTCAAATGCGGCCAAATTCGATAGCAGCCATCGTGACTTTGCCCATGGTGTTGGTTTGCTTCGCAAACCAAATGGAGATTATTAGCCTATTGGAATGAATTTCCTGCGAATTCCAATTTGGTTTGCTTCGCAAACCAAGTTTTGAATATTATGAACTATAGTTTGCTTCACAAATTGGATAACAGCCATTACGGAGTTCCCCGTGGCATTGGTTCAAATGGGAATTCGGCGTGACGTCACTATATCTTGTGAAAATATAAATATTTAATTGAAAAATTATTTATTAAAAGAAAATCAAATGTATAAGGTATCTATCTGGCGACAAATTTTCCACAGGTTTCATCTGTCTTTATAGATTCCGATTTTACAAAAAGAACTAAACAATGCCAGCCAAAAAGTTTTATTTTTGTTGCTTTCTTTCGCTGAAATCGTAAGAGGACAGCAAATGTAATCTGTTTACATTTTGAACCCGAAAGTTGACGTAACGTGACAATCTCTTGCAAAATTATTAAAGTTAGTCAAATTTAAAATTTTATTTTTTTTAAAGAAAATCAAATTTTGAGGTATCGATCTAATGTGAAATTTTCCGTAGATTTAAAATCCGTTGAAATTTTTACTCTATCTTAAAGGGTCTAGGAGATAGAAAAAAGAACTAAAAAACTCCAGGTAAAAGTTTGTATTTTATCGTCTGCTGGAAAATTATTCCTCCGCTCAAAATTAATACGAAAACAAAAGAAATAAATTTAGAATCTGTGGTTTTGTATGCTGTTGCATTCAATAATAATTACATTTCATTAAATTCATTTAAAAAAGCTCTAGATGGAATTTTAAATTTCGCCGCGACCCAAAAATTGGAAAAAAATTGGACTACCTGTGTGCCAAATCCCATTACTGTAAGAGCAATGGATTCGCAAGGACTTTGTCTGTCTGTTTGTTTTCTGCACGCAAACACTTTCTTTTATAATAGTAGAGATTAATGGGGCGCAAAATAGATCCACTTACTAGTGGTACACCCTGGATAACGTCTTACACGGTAAAGTTGTCAACAGTTTTCAGCATGGCTTCCGAGTCAGTAAGCCATTTTGGCAAATTACGGGCAGGATCCAAGGATTTAAAAATTCTACATTGTAATGCGAGTGGTATCCCCAAGCCAAAACTTTCCGCCTGATAACAGGACATGGCTGAATTACTGCTCATTTACATCGCTTATGAATCTCCACAGAGCCTTACTGCCCATTCTGTAACTATGGAGAAGCAATGGACATAAACCACGTCCTCCGATATACAGTCCTCCAGGAACTTTATGAGGTAGATAGTTGAAATTTTATATCGGAATTTTTTAACACAGCAGCTATTGGATAAGGTCCGAGAAGATCCGAGAACAACACCTCGTAATTTTGAACCACGATCAGATGAAGAGGTCAACATATGAGCTAGCATCCCACACTCCATACTTTCACCTCACGCAAAAGTGAGAGTATTTGCGGCCATGACAAACCGTTCACCAATCCCCACCTACATGTCGGTCCTTGGTTGGATTGAGTTTTATAACTTTCAAGCCTCTGGTTGCTAATTTGAGACTCTACCAACAGAATGTTGGAAGATGGGGTCAAAATATGTAATTATTATTTACGTAAGTGCTATACGTATTAGTAGCATCGTTTTGGTGGAGAAATATAATTTACGTTTAAAAATAAGTGTAACGCTTCCTTTGAATGGCATGAAAGGTAAAGAAAACGGGTTATAGCTTCTGCTGAGTGATACTCTGGGCTGTCAAAGCACCACTAGTAGAGGGAACCAGCTGTCGTGTGTGATGTTCCCCACATTATTACACTAGAAGTTACAATGGTGTGCCGCTTGACAGTAACCTGAGAATAGTACCTCTGGCGGGATCTCCGCGATCGTGAAAGCGGCGATCATCTGTCAACAAGGCAGAAGTGGAATTCGTCACTAAACAGGGTACGCTGTCATTCCATGCCTGCTCATGGCTCTCTTGATCTGCACCACTTCATGCTCAGTCAATGACATTTAGAAGTCGTTATCTTGATGAAGTTAGAAGTAAACTGTGGAACGGCACGCCCTTGTGTCTCCTAGATTAACGGTGTGAGGAATCATCCCGGCAGCCGGTACGGAGTAGCTCGACACCAAAACGATACGTCCAGCAAATCCTACAACCTGTTGTTTTGTTTTTCATGTCATGTGTACAAGGAGCTATTTACCAGCATGATAACTCCCGGCTACACATAGCTCACCTCTATCAGTAATGCCTCCACAGTGTTGAAACCGTTTCTTGGCACAGAGAAATCTCAAGGTCTGTATCCCATTGAGCATGTCTATTAAATGCTAGGATGTCAACTGTACTATCCCTTAAATATAAGGGATCTGGAGCAGTTGCTGCAAAATGCTGGGTACTATTTACAACAGGATTGCATAAGGAGTCCATTTGATTTAATGCTACATCGCATGTGGTACATATCGCAGCCTGAATGGTTCTGCAACTTGCAATTTAAGGCCTTTCGAATGTAATTCAGCAATAATAATGTCCTTTAGATTTTATTATTTTGTTGTCTTTTCATGTACATCCCCCACACAGTTTCATTTCAATTGAACAGTGGCTTCAAAGTGTTTCGATTTATTTTTTTTTGGCACAAAGTGTATAAAAAGGTTTTGGAGTGTTCACACTCGGATAGGAGCTAATGTATTCTCTAACCAACTGCTTCAAGCTTTTGTTCTCAAAATGAAATGCAGAAAGTAATCCATAATATATCAAACGTATTCTCAAAGAGCAAACTATGGAGAAAATTGAAATGATCTGTGGTAAGGCACTTATATCTCACGTAAACAATAGATCGTTATATGAGATACACTAATACCAATTCAGTCAATTTAGTCCATGCAAAAAATATTTCCATCATAGTCCTCAGTTTATACTTTGGAGCTCGTATCTGGAATGCTAAATGATGGGCGATATAAAGAACGTTGAAATAATAGAGCAATGATCTATCCTTTGGACCTGTGAATTAGTGCGGGTATTTCTGAATTTTGTTACTTCTTTCTGGAGCTGAACATGATTTACAACAATGAAAAATAATTACCTAGCTCATTTTATCTATTCAATTCAACTGTATAGAGAATATGTCTTCATCTTGAGGCAGTTCAGTTTTCTTATACTCGTAACAATCTCAAACAAAGAAGCTGAAGATACTTCGCTGTAGAGTGTGAGAACCGCTTGTTTACGTGTTTAGCGGACGTGCTAAGCTTGTTACTTTGCGCTGTTTCTAAAAAAACTGTCAACCTATCTTTAATAAGACTGAAATAACATCTGGAAAGGATGCACTAATTGCCGGTTCACTAAGGCTCCGGTTCAGTCAATTAACATTTCTGTGAAGTTTATCTTCCAATCGGAATTCTTATCTGAGACAAATAAACTTTTCCTAAGGGCGTAAAAATCATTCCCCTTGTTTTATTTAAAGTTGATAGAAAAAAGTGAATGCCTCCTTCGCGCAAATTGACCCCTTTTATTTCCCCCAATTCAAAAACAAATCGAGCATTACATTTCAAATAATTGAGTCTAATTGCGAGTCGTCAGAGGCAGATTCCGAGTAATCTAAGAGCTCCCATTGACGATCGAAAAAAAGCGATCGAAATGTTTCAAAAGAACACACAGACCACAATGCGAAAACTAAATTGATTCGTAAAATGTGCCCGCGCCAAATGTTTTATTCGCAGTATAAAACAAAGCACGCAAACTAAAAAGAAAGAAAAAAGGGAAGGAAATAATAATAACAATAACAACATGGCGGAATCTAGGCGGAGCAGGAGTAGGGAGAGAAAAAAATCAGTGCAGGATTTTCAGGCATTCCAGTAATTGTCGTAATGTAATAAACAGAAGCGGGCGGAGTTGGTTAATGACCAGCTTATATCTGTGGAATCTAGGATCGTTGATGACTGCTTTATTTTTCCCTCCTCTGCTTCTTTTTACTCGAATGAAAAACAATTGCGAGCATTATATTCAACTTTTGCTCGGCGTTTTCGAAAAATAAACGGACTTGATGTCTTAAACAATGACTCCGGAGTACAATGATAATATGGCCACAATGGCATTCCAAGGAGTTGTTAAGTTTAATAGTCCGACTAGCAATTATTCTGAGAGTTTAGAGGAGAGGACCGTGGAGTAAAAAAAACATAAATAAAACTCCTCAGGAATAAGAAGCGCAATCATTAAAATTATTTAACTCATGTAGCGCATTGTTTCAAAACGATGAAAAGAAAACCTGGACTGTAAGAAAGCCAGCTTCCCTACTTGGTTCTTATTATCTCTCTTTTCTTTCCCTTTTATAATTTTTTTGAGTGCGTCGTCTGAGTTGCCTGCACACTTTAACGAACGGATCTTTATCACAAGCTCATTTAAGAATAGAAGCACTATTTTTGAACCTGGCAATGCGTGTTTATTCGCAGACGATGCGCGGCATTAGTGAAAGTTTATTTAAAAACGACGCTCGCATCAATTTATTTAGATGATGCTGAATTTATTCCAGAGAGAATATTCTGAGCAAAATAATTGCGCCCTCTCCTCTTCTCTCTCTCTCACCCTTCGGAAGTTAAATTAAGAAAAGTTTTACTTCATTCGGAAACAAAAAGGGAGAATTGTAGCGTTTATACGAACGCATATTAGCCGGCGTTATTTGGGGTGAAAAACGATGTCTTTTAAATTCTTGCGTTTAGGTTCTTCTAATTAAGTCATTCACTTAGGAAAAAGTGCTGCGTTATCCAATAACTTCTACAGTTAGGCGAATTATTTTTTCAGAAATTACGAGTTCGGTTTCTAATTGAAATTGTTCAGATATTACCATCGTTGGAATTGATTTTAGAGACTCAAACTGTGTCATAAATAGCAAACATTTTATTTTTTCATTGAGGTCATTAGTTGCAAAATAGAGAGGACATGCAGCGCATGCGTATCAAGTACTGTTTTTGTTATTTTCCTTATTTCTACGTACAACATTTATTTTTAAAATTTTATTAATTGGAAGAGAGAGCTAAAAACTTATTTTACAAATATGAAAAATGATAGGAATGTGTGGTGCATATTTTCAATTTTTTGTATTAAATACACAAGTTAATGAAAACACACAAAAAAATTGTAATACGAATTTTACGTCTTCATACATCAAATTATAAACACTTTTTCCGTCTTTCCAAAAGGTGAACAATCGGTCAGGTGGTTAAGGTGTTAGCAACTAGATTGGAAGATTTCTGATTCGAAATGGTGCATGGATATTTGTGAGGGTATAGTGTAGAGGCGGCTAGGGCACCTTCAATCTACCGTGGTCGTGAGTCCTCACGTTGGGTTGGTGTGGAAGTTTGGAGAGTGGGGTGCCAGCTCAGGTGTTGCCTCGTTATCTGACCGTGGTTCAAAATTACGCGGTGATGTCCTTGGATCTTTCCCTTAGGGGATTGATCCCGGACAGTTGTCAATAACCCGTTGTGTTGCTCTAGTACGACGTTAGTTAAAACTTACCTTACCTACCCTCTTTCCACAAAACTAGAAGGCTCATAGGGACATACTTATAGACCAGAATAGACTTAGAACACTACTAAAACCTCATTTAGATTATCAGTCACTAAAAGGTCATTTTATCAGTTTATTGAGATATCCAGGTAGGTAGGTAATTGAATTTACGTCGCACTGGAAGCAACACAACGGACAAATGGTGTGTCCGGGATCAATCCAGAAAGGAAAATTCCGAGAACATTACTTCATGCTTTGAACCACCGTTAGAGAACGAGCTCAATACCTCAGATGGTATCCCACTATCCAAACTCTTACACCAAGCCAGCGTAATAACATTTGAGGCTCCGTCTTATTTAACGTGCTCCAGCCTCCACGCACACATACGGTCTTAAGTTTCGATCGTGTTTCGAGTTCGCAAACCTAAGGTTGCTAATCCGTGATTCTACCAAATGGCTTACTGCGGCCCTTGAAATATCCAAAGCAATAAATTAGAGAATCATGACATTTTTTACGTTCCAATGCATACAAAAAGTATGCTTCATTTCAATAACTGTGACAAATTATTCTGACATACAAAACGTCTCTCACTTTTGTGAACATTTGATTTTGATTTATACATTTTATCAAACGTTTGGAATATCAAGAGACCTGCCGCTGTCTGACAACCACTTGTAGTTCTCACCAGCAGCTTCTCATCGAGGGGTTTGTATCGAAGGGGTGAATGACGTTACACAATAAATATCTTTAAACTCTAGCTTCCCGAACCCCTTAATTTGTGCAATTTAACTATCTTAGATGTCTATTACTTAACATATATTCTCATTGCAAATACTGCACAGTCACATTTTACACATATTAGATAAGTTATTGATTTGTATTAAAAGATTCTATTAATTAATTTAAAATTATATACACAATAAACTCATGTGCACAAAGTTATATGAGGTTCCTTGTGTGGTTGGGTCGTATTGTAAGGCTTAAGGGGCATATTTGGCCAAGCTGCACCAAATGCAAGACAGACAATTTCAAATAGATATACAGACACAAGACAAACTATTTCAAATAGATATACGAACAAGGAAAGTTTTTCTGACTCAAAAGAGTAAAATACATCATGGTAAGCTACACAAATCAAACCTGTGGCATCAACAACTCGCAAATCCTTAGCACAATAGGGAAACGTACGGATCCATGTATAATATTATGATATAAAATAATTATGCCTAGATGTTTTTGGTTTGGTGGAAAATGGTTTGTTCGAAGTAGATCAAAGTTTCTCGAATGTCTATAATCTACTTTCCAACTATGTCAGTATTTATTAATATTTTAAAACACCTATATTAGCGTTGTCATTGTTTTCTCAGATGTGGAGTAGGAAATGAAAGAGGAGAGAAAATGTTTTAAAACATGGTGCTTTAAATCAAGTGGTCTCTCTGCATTTGGTTTCGTACGTAGATAGGTACCATGGTACCGGAATCCGATTGCGAGAAGGGGCCCGGGATATTTAGAACATTCATTGTACAGTTAAAAGTCACGCCTTAAAGTAATAAATATATTCTTTAAAAAAATTCCAAAAAAATGCCTAGATTGATTTTTATATCAATTCAAATATTGATTATGCGAGTAGGAATAATTTTTTATGATAAATAACTTTTTGTTAGATTTGCATAGTAATAAATGTTTCATTCTGGTTGAGTCTATTGTTTTCAACTGTTATTAAAATAAATTGCTTTTTCGAGTTAGTTTAAAAAGTTAAATCATCATTGTGTTTATTATCATAATGGTTGGCAGTTGGATTTACTTCGCATTTGGGCGATACAAAGCGCTATTGGTGGCGTTCCGGGATCCGTCCCGAAGGGAAAGATTCGAGGACAGCACATCGTGATTATAAACCACCAAATGACGAGGTAAACACCTGAGCTGGCATTAAACTCTCCAAACATCCTCACTACGCCAACGTGAGGGCATTTTAGACCATGAAAGATTTAAAATGAACTATCCCCCCTACGTACACGATAGTCTTATGGTTGGAACTCGTAAGCCTCTGGTTGTTGATCTATGACTACTAACTAAGAAGCTGCTGCACTTATTTATAGTAAATATATGTAATAATTGTGTTAAGAATGAAGCTATTATACATTTTTACTTTAATCCAAGCACCGTGAGTGCTTGTGATACATATTGATGTTTCATAAAGTCCGTTGTCTAATCTAATATTTGAATACGGTGGCGGATGTGAGATCAGGATTCCTGTACAATATTGTATATGCTAGCTTTCAGTTTTTTAATGAAAAAATTCATGGGTAAACTATTAGAAATCACTACATTTAATTAAAATGATAAGACAGTTATGAATTTTTTTGGTGTTAAACTTGTAATGTATATGAGCCTTAGAGCAGAGCTCGAAATACCCGGGTCCACAGGTGCACTCTGCACATGAAAATATAATTATGCACCTAATTTTTACCACTAAGTGCACGCAGTGCACCTAATTTAAAAACTCAGGTGAACGCAGTGCACCTGTATTAAAAAATCTATTTCGAGGCCTGCCTTAGAGTCTATAATATTGGGTCATCCGGAAAGTTCTGCTCGTTTTTTAAGATAAATTTCAACGAAGCAGTACAAAAATATAAAAAAATTTTATTGAATCACACAAGCACAATTTTGTTCTATGACTTTTTGCTATCTTTCCTGCAGCTGGAAAATTCTTTTTTTTTTTTTATAATCATTAGGCTTATTTGTACAGAAGTTCTCGAGGTGCTATTTGACAGTCTCCAAAGAATTGGAACTCAGGCCGTTCAGAGAATTTTGAAGTGATCTGAAGAGGTGAAAATCTAAGGGGAAAAGTCTGGTGAATATGGGGGGGGGGTGACTCAAAACATTTCAGCCATACTGAATAAGTCTGTCTGACACTCATTGAAATATGGGGCCGCGCATTGTCATGCTGGAAGAAAACACCTCGACTTTTGGTCTGGATTCTTTGCTTCGATTTTTATTTTATGATTTTGTGGCGAAAATTCATAAAAAATAATACCTTTGTCGTCCCACCATACAGAAAGCCATTTACAGAGGATGGTCGTCCAGAGCAGACATCATCTTCGAGGCTGAAATTTCCAAGCTTTAATTTATCAAACCACCTTCGAACTATGGCCTCAAAATCAGCACTATGTCCATATCAGCACACATTTTACAAGCAGTCGGATTACCATTTTGTCTTTTTTTAAAAAAAGATCACAATGTGACGAAAATGAACTTTCTGGTTATCCATTCTTTGCACTGCAGTAAAACAAAAATTATGCCACAACACATGCTATAATTATGTAGTGTAAGCAGAAAACAAGAACATCTGCTTCAATCAAGGTCAATCCTTATCAGCGGTAGAAAAATAATAATAACAATGCTAGCTTCGATTTGAAAACGCGCAGAACTTTCCGTATGACACAATATATAAATGGATGGGTGACACAAGTGCAGAATATTTCAATAACACGGGACCTAGTGGCAGACGAACGTCACTAAGTAAATTTTGGTATAGCAGGTGGTTTTTTTTTACCAATCTTAAACATTAAAATTGTGTCAAACTTACATTTTCAGATTCACAAATTGCTTCATTATTGTGATTTTTAAACATCTGTTGCAATTAAATTTTTTTCCTTTCGTGTTGCTCCCCTTGTATGTAGCTCATAATAAATGTTTCCTCTTTCAAATTTCAGTACAAATTGGTCAGTCTTGAGTATGTTACTTTTATTTAAAAGCTTATTTTTGGTTGCATAATCAAAGTATTATATATATATTAATGCGAACACAAGTATTATTTTAATCAACTTCGCTGCTCGGTAGTTTTGTTTTTAATGTTTAGAAATATTTTTGTAATGCAAACAAGATAGTTAAAAAGTTTCTTAATTAACCTCTTCGAGTGGTGCACTGAAACTTTTAAGACTTTTTAGCTCCGAAAGTAATAACTTTTTTGTGAATCGCACTACAAAGTGCCCGTCCGCTGAGCCGGCATTTTCAACTAACCCAACCCCCAACTAACAAATACAGTTCAAATAAAATACACAAGCTCATCGCTTTCGCAAAAACGCTTTCAATGATAGCCGCTCTTGTAATTTCTATTTACAGTAAAGGAAAGCGAGACCGGAAGCTAAGCTTTTGAAGCACGAACGACGATTCCTTCTCTCCAATCACTTCACTTCCTTTATTTTTTAGCCTCCACTCCCATCCCTCTCCCGCGCAGAGATCTCACCCGATTCTCAGGAAAAGAAAGAGCGCTTCCAGCGACATCTCTTGGCGGAAGCGGCAACTATTCGCTGAGGCAAGCAGCGCGCCCCATAACAAAACTTGAAGAAGGCCTGGAAGAACGAAGAGATAAGGCAATAGAGGAGAAATTGAAACGGAGGAGAAAGAACAAAAAAAAAAGATCTATTGGCGTGAAAGAAAAGAAAGAAGAAAGAGGACAGGAAGAAAAGAAAGAAGCAAAGAAGAAGAAAGTAATTTGTGAAATAATTAATTACCCGCATGCCGTATTTGCAGTTATATTTTTACCGAAAACCCTTTTGAACGATGCCTAACCCTCTAAGTTAAAAGAGCTTAAGCTGACGCTCTCTCTCTTCCAAAGTAATTAATCCTTTCGACTCTGCCGTATCCTTGTTCGTTCCTTGAATATTCATGAGCACTTAATTTATGCAAGAGTTAGCAACAACTACTCGTATTGATCACCCCTTCTCCGCCATTGTTTGCCAGAGCTGCTAAACCTAAGGGGACCCCTTCCAAAAAGAACCTCGGCAAACGCCTTGTAACTGGAGTTAATATATGCACAGATTTTTCTCGATACCCTGTATATTTCATCGCAGCGTTGGAGGAAAATAAAACCAACATTAGCAATTCCCACGACGGTGGTTCTTCTTACGAATCGGACTCCCGGTCTATTTACATTGGTTGTTCGCATCCTCGATGGCGGAGAGAAAAAGTTGAAAAGGGGGGACTGCTCCTCTCTTTTATCGTCTGCAGCGGGGGTGGAGTACACGCGGATAATGATTTATCCCCCTCGAACCCGACGAACGTGATCGGAATAATAGTGAGGGCCCCGGAATTTGTCTTTTCAAAAGGCCTGGGCACAAAGAAAAAGCTCATTTCGGAAACACAGGCCCCCTCGGTTTTATGTTGGACTGACTAGGCCGTGATGCCGGGTATTAATTAATGTGCGGGACCGTAAATCCCGGGAACTTTTCCCTATATGACATGTGTAATTAAAGCCGAATCCCGTATTTGTTCTTTGGTGGAGAAGCGTTTTCTTTGGCACATTCATAATGGCACTGGGTGTAATTTGTTTGCAGGGAAATGTGGGGATGATCAAAAACAAGCGGGAAAATCCAAAAGGAAAGTAATAGATTTGGTTTTTTTTCACTTTGTGGGCAAATGAAACGATCTGTCTGAAGGACCCAGATTTATTTGATGTTTTATTGGGAGTGTGTAAATATACTTGCCTCAGGTTTTTGGTTCTGTATAAATATTACCAGCAGTTAGTCATGTACGGAAAACGGGGGGATGCAAATACCGATTACTCAAACTTATATCGTATATAGTATATTATATTAATTTCACAGCAAGACAAGAACACCGTCTCAATTAAAAAATAGGTAGTAAAATTGACATCTCTCAGAAGCAAAGGTCCGGGATCTCACTCGAAGGGAAAGATTCGAGGACAATGCCTTGTAATTTTGAACCAGGTCAGATAGAGAGGTCACGCTTGAGCAGGTACCCTAATTCTCCAAACTTCCACACCACGCCAGCGTGAGGAAGTGTTGAGTCCACTACATATATAACACACACCAGCTCCCGTGTACACGACGGCGTTTGGTTGCATCGAGTTTGATACTCACAACCTTTCGGATGCTAATCTGCGACTCGATTTTAAAAATGGAAGCTCGATTCATGTAACTGTAATCCCCTGAATCACATGCAACACACTTATGTATTATTACTAAGGCAACTTTTTTGTTGCAGTAAAAATGAGAAATGTTGCATTTATCATTCACTAAAGATGCATTTATCATTCACTAAAGTCGCATTTATGGAAATAAAAGGAAATTTGTTTTTGATACACTAAAATCTAAAATAAATTATTCGTAAATAATGAAAAAAATTCAATTGACAACTTTAGCCGTGTACAACAGTATTATAGTATATCCTTAAATACAGAAGAACGTTGATGTCGTTGAATGGCCGATCCTTCGCCAGAAATTTCTTTAACATTGAAAACCGGCATTCAACAGACACCGATGTTGCCTGACATTGTTGCAGTAGCAAATACTGACTTAGGAGAAAATTATTTCTGGAAAGTGTAACAATAACAGTCAGGTCATTATTCTTTTCTAATCGGTTTTAAGCTACGCTTTAAGGTTGAAAGGATCTTCTTTAAAATCCAGCGATCTGATATCTTCATACAGGCACTCTGTCTCAATGCTGTACGTTTTCGATTCCAATTTATCTACGAGATGAATCAAACATTCGTAGCTGCTTTTGATTTTCAGCAAACTTTTTGGCAGCTCTGTGTCAAACACAGCTTTTTTTACGCGACACACTCAAATGCTGTAGCCACTGAAACCGTTCGTGATGTCCTTTACAGTTGGAAGGTGGTCGGCGTAGTACAATGATCTCCGAAGCCTCGTAGTCCAGCGTGTGAGTACTGGCTCAGGCAGTTGGCCAATGGTCTGAAAAGCGGCTTTTCGGAGATTGTTTTGTATTGTGGCTGCCTTAACACTAGCAATTTAACACGAGATATTTGTGTAAAATCCGCGGACTTTATCTGCAGTTGTGAAACAAGTGTGCCACGCAAGTAACTTGGAGCAATCGCGTATAAAACACCTTTAATGTGTTTCCAGCCCAGTCATATAATATGCTGTATCAGATAGCAAAAGCGCAAAACCCTTTCGCTCAACATTAAGAGATTTTAAAACGTCATCTAAAAGGCGGACAATATATTGATGATCAACACTCACCTCGCAAAATCTGCAGTCGATTACTCAAGTTTCCTCTGGATTACCAAGAGAGCCAACCAATGTGTTAAAAGTTACTTGTCATTTATTTCACTTTTGTCTGTTAGGACGAACATCTTCTTTCAATGAACTTCTTGTTTGATCCACAATACTTCGGCGTTCGCAAGATCAGACACACGTGATCGAAGGGTTGATTCAGATGGCAAAAAATGAAATAGTAATTTGATATGAATTAATTTTAAGCTGAATTTGAAAAAGTAGCAGGTGGTTGTATTTGTGCAAAAAATTGAATTTATGTTGCGGTTATAACTCAATTACAATACACCCCATATAAGAGGAATTTTGGTTTTAGTACTTTACATGCAGCGTAAAACGTGTGAAAAAAAGCTGCATTTGTTTAAAAAAGTTGCCCTGATTATGACATTATTCATGGGCAATCAGGGTCAGGGACATATCTTTATATTTGTAAGGTAGACGAACTTTTCACGAACCCGAGGAATTCTAGTGATATTTTCTTTACCCATGCAGTTTGTTGTCTTTAGTAAACACGAGGTTAAATAATTCCCGGGATACAGCAATCTTTAGTTGCTTTCATTCCACAACTTTATTCCTTGATCCCACTCTTTCTCTTTCATGGTATGTTTTACTTGACGTTGTTCTGTCTTGTGTTTGGCGTGGCCTGGCTAAATATGGCTTTTTGCGCCGTAAAACCCCAAACTAACAATCCATCATTGTTTATTGGGAAGCCACTACAACAAAATTCAAATTTGTATAAAGTTCATGAAATGAACGAAGGTGAAATAACTTTATACTAAATGTTTTAAAATATCTGTTAGCTGTAAAATAGTGTTTTCAGGTATTTAGTACGTTTCCATTTACATCAGTTATAAAGAGAGGTAATAAAAATAAGAGATCAACATATAATAAAGTGTGAACTTTTTACTCACATTTCTCTAAGTTGATGATAGAAGAATTAGTGCATAACATTTTATTCGTTTTATGTATCGTCTAACTTGTTAAATTTGCAATTTACGACTGTGTGCACTCATGTTGTTGTAACAATTTATTTCATAGAACATTTCCAACAAGACAACTTCTCAACTAATGTTCTTTAAATTCGTAGGAGAACTATTACAAAAACATTTTTAAGCACCTCATACTTTACTTTTTCAAACCTTAGTTCTCATTACAATTTAACATAGCTCGATGTGTTGCTCCAATATGACGTTAATTAAACATTACCAATTACAATTACAATTTAACCTTTATCTGAGGAACGAGAACACAAATGAATATTAGGAGGTGAGCGTAAGCGAGCAAGGGGCGAAGCAATCACAGTGACGTCATGGATCGGAAAGTCAAATCAGGATTATGCGAATTATTCAGATAGTTTCGCTGTCCAGGAGATTCACTCTGCGAAAGAAATGTTGGTTTGCGAAGCAAACCAAATGGGATCTGCGAAAGTAGTGTTGGTTTGCGTAGCAATCCCCGGGGGTTTGCGAGCTTAAGCGAGTAGGGGGCTGAGCCAAGTATTTTTAAAAATATCGACATGTCATTTAATTCTGGAAGGTAGCTTGAGATTCAACATGTCACTTAATTTTGTAAGGGTAAGTTTTTTAACTAAATGCAAGTTATTTAAAGCAAGCATCATTTGCTTATGTGGTGGATATTGATATGAAGGAAAATTCTTAGGATCAATTAACAAACATTTTCACCTTTATGAATAAATCTATTTAAAAGGTATATTTTTAAGATGATAAAGTTCTTAAAGTTTATATAACAATCTATAGGATGACAACATTTAATTTAACTAAATGAATAACAACACATTAATACTATATGATATTACAGTAATCATAAGAAAATATACTCGATGCTAATAAAAAATGAGACACGCCGAAACAAGTGTTCCATTAGAATGCATCTGATGCTCACGAAGAGGTAAAGAAATTATTCCAATACCAAATTTTAAGACTCTTCATTATTCCAGACTTTCTTCTGAAAGGTATTCTAATTATATAAAATGTTAAGACCTGCTGCGTTTCCATAGCTATTAAAGTTTTTTTGGTTATGTGACGTAACTAGTAGGCGGAGTTTATAGTTGTTTTGTATGGCTGTATGCTGTCACAAGTGAAACAAGATTCTTATAAATTTATACAAAAATGTAGTATATAAGGAAGTTTTATAGTCATGTAAGCAAGTCAATTTGACAGGTAGTGATGTAAAAAGGTTTATAGATACCCAGTGATCAACAATAGTTGACAGATAGTAGTGAAAAGAGGTTTATATATAGCCAGTGATCCTGTACCGACAGGGTTTAAAAAATACATAAATGAGGTTTGACCAAAATAAATGAATTTCACTATTCTTTCGTCGTGTATGACGGACTTTTATCCTAGAACATTAATAAATTGTAAAAACCCCTATGTAAATAATATACGAAACAGCATGGTGTCAAAGGCAGTTTTCATACTATCTCATGGCAAAATAAGCTAAGCATTCTGCTGCTGCTGCACCAGGATTCCACGTTGGAACTCCTGGTAGATGTAAGTCATGTGTGACCGGGCGTTATCGTGCTGGTAAACAGCTCCTTGTACACTGAATTGAAAAGCGAAGCTACAGGTTGAACGATCTGTTGGGCATATCACTGTACTAGGATGGATGACGATTACACTAGGAGTAACAGTGGTGTACAGCTCATATATATCACGCAGATTGACTCCACAGCGATACGTCCAGCAGATTATAAAACTTGTTTTGTCTTTCGTCTCATGTGTCTTAGTGGCTCTTTACCAGAACGATAACACCCAGTCACATCTCTCCCAGAGGTTACTTCATGGTGTTGAAACCTTTTTCTGACTAGAAAAATACCAGATCTGTCTACAGAATACCTGGCACAATTTGCCACACTGTAATTTGCATAGAGGTTTTATTTGAATCCATGTCACGGCACCAGACGATTTCAAATTACTAATTTGTGATCTTTTTGATTCAATGTTGCAATAATAGAGTCTGTTAGATGTGATATTATGTGGATTTCTGCATCGCAAATGTAAAGTTTCATTCCAATTGAACGCTGGCTTTGAAATGTTTAGATATTTTTTGGAATAGATTGTGTTTTTTATGACTGTAAAATAATCAAGAATAAACAAAACTTTTTTTGATAACCATAAATAATGTAATGTTTTGATTATGTAAATTTAAAAAGTAATAAAATATGTGGGCTAAATATTTTAAACAAATATTCGGACTTTACCACATTCTATAATACCCTCTGTATGTTTATATGGATACACATTAGTTTTATTTCTTGCATTCCATTTTTGGTTCAAATCGCGTTGTGTTGCTCCTGTACGAAGTTAAATAACTGCCTATCTACACAATACATATTGTGTAGAACAATAAAAAGTTTGGACATAATTGTTTTATCAAGAAGAAATAATATCAGTTTTTAGTCGTTTGTACTTTTGAGAACTTTTATTGTTAACTTTCTACTCCAATTTCCTATAATACTGCAATACTACAATTAAAATGCATTGTGATATACATTTAATTTAAAGAAAAAACATTTATTTTCGTGTCAACATACATGAACATATTTGCATGTAAAAAACTTATTAGTTTCAATGCTTCTTTCGCAATGTTGGGTCATTTAAGAATTCTACCTCGCTCCAAGAATATCGAATGAAAGAATGTGTCGATAAAAATGGTATTTAATATGAAGGAAAAAGATTGAAAAGGTTTCAATTTCGAGTGATAAATGTAAATCCTGTAATATAAAGGAAAAAGATTGAAAATATTTCAGTTTTAATTGACAAGTCCTGTAAAATTTCGTTGTAGAAAGAAGGATTAGAAATTTTCTTTAAAACTTTGTATTAAAACAAATAAAAAATTATGAGAGTATAAAATAAATTTTAGAATACTAAAGTGAATTTCTTTTGGCAGTTGCTATTATTTTTATTATGAATCAATCATTTAAAAAATTCGGGTTTTAACGAGATAGTACAGTATACCAGCAATTAAATAAAGATTAACTCTAAATCAAAAATGTATAAATCTTTATTTATTATGCACTTATAAAAAGTTACTAAAAAGGAAAGAAATTATTTTTGAACTGAAACGACAGATTTCATTGTTTAAGTATAAAAAAAAATCAAATAATAATGAAATGCGTAGTAACTGTAATAATATTTTACCGTCTACGTTAATGCTGGGTGGAATAAATTTTTTTTTTTTTATTACATCAGAAAATAATATAATTTTTTTATAAAAATGTCAAAATTATCTGTAAGGTGCCCAAAACATGCATGCATAAAAACTTAGAATGTTTCAATGTGGTTGAAAATTTTTAAACTATGATCCTTGTAAAGGACAAGCTACTGAAAAAAACATTGAACAAAATATATTTTAATGTATTGCACTGTATATTGGTGCCTTTTTGAGATGTAAAGTCTATTATTTAAAGTACATTTTGTAATTTATACAAGTATGGATGCCTAAGTTAAATATCCTTTAAGCGATGAAACGCCAGATATCTTACCACACTTGAACGTTTTAATAAATATTTCAATAGGTAATACTAAGTATCTTCATACTAAGATAAAGAATAATTTACTTAAATTTCGCAATTCAGTAGCATTGCTTGTATGCAAGCATTACTGTTGATTGTTTCAATGAAATATCTAGTCATTAAAAAAACTAACCAGATATCTCGTCCTTAGACATTGATCTTGCCATCATGAAAAAATCGGAATTATCCAGATGATGATGACGAGATACCTCGTCATTAGCAAAATTGATCACATATTCATGGACGAATTATCTCGTCGAAACCACTTGGAGGGATAAAAAAAATTGGTAGGACGAGGATACAAACTGTAGTTATGACGTGAATATTCGATCTTGAAGTTAGTTTGTGAAATAAATGAAACGGACAGAAAGTATGAACGATTGTTTATTGTGAATATTCGACATTTTATTTACATTTTGAACTATTGAAGTGCAGCTTGGCATAAATTGTTGTTGAGAGATTGATGTTCTTATTAATTGTAGCGTAGTGTGTGTGTGTGTGTGTGTGTGTGTGTGTGTGTGTGTGTGTGTGTGTGTGTGTGTGTGTGTGTGTGTGTGTGTGTGTGTGTGTTCAGTAGGTATACCAATAGCACCACTTAGGCAGATCTTATTCTCCGCAATCCGAAGTCATACTGGCCCAAATCTCGCACAGTACCATAGAATTTCGACTTATTATGCCCCCTCCGCACTCAGTGCGCTTGCGTACTCGCATCGAAAGTCACAATTAAGTGTGGACATCCTTTGAGTACTTGACACAAATTTATCTTCTGGATTTTTTTCTAGTACTGAAATTGCAGACAAGAGTTGTAACGCTAGACTTTTGATGCATACCACTTAGTACATTTTGGATTTTCAAGACATATTCACATCAAAAATAAATTTATTTTGGATAATTATGCTCTATTGCTCCTATAGTGAATTACTATATTATGAACGGTTAACTGCATTATGAAATATAGTTACTACATTATGAAATATAGTTACTACATTATGAAATATATTTACTACATTATTAAATATAGTTACTACATTATGAAATATATTTACTACATTATTAAATATAGTTACTGCATTATGAAGTCACTGTGTTACTATATTATAAAATTAATTCTTTATTAATACTTACTTTACTGACGAGGCGCGGTAGCTCAGTCAGTAGAGCGTCGGGCTCGCATCGGAAGGGTTGTGGGTTCTGTACTCAGCGGAGCCTGCAATTCTGATGTTTGCGAGATCTTCGCTTAGACCTGGCTAAAGACCGTCGTGTTCGCTAATGGTGGCTGGGGCACGTTAAATAGGTCGTGGTCACAAAGTCCCCCATGTTCCCATACCAAATCAATACCTCTGGGGGTACCTGATCAGGGGGTTAACGGCCTCTGATTGTGATCTAAATTACGATATGTGTGAGTGAATGGATGTGTGAAAGGGACCTTCCTGTAAAACGGATGTATCATGTATGAATAAGTCCAACACTCCGTGGCAATGGCAACCCAATGGGCCATATATGGCCCGCACGACAACAACAACAAATTTATTAAATATAGTTACTACATTATGAAGTTACTATGTTATGAAGTTACTATGTTATGAAATTACTATATTATGAAGTTATTTAATATAATACATATATTATACAATCTTAAATACATTATTGCTATATTATGGAGTTACTATATTTCTATATGAAGTTATTAAATTATTATAATTCTTTATAAAGTTATTAAATTACTATATTTCTTTATGAAGTTATTAAATTACTATATTTCTATATGAAGTTATTAAATTACTATATTACGAACGGGGTTATTGTATTACTATATTATATGAAGTCTATATATTACTATATTAGGAAGTTACTGCGTTGCTTTATTATGAAGTTACTGCATTATTTTATTATAAAGTTACTGTATTACTATGTTATAAAGTTATTATGTTGCTTTGTTGTCGGCTTACAAATGAAGCACACTGTATCAAAATTTAGAAGAGAAAAACTTTTTCGCTCTTCTAAATCATGATTTATAAGACTGTTGAAATCCAAAAGGTTATCTTTTCTTTGCGTGAAGGTTAGATTTATTCTTGATAAGAGCACATTAAGTGAGTTAAGTTTCGGGAGTATTATTTTCCCTTTTGTTTTCTTAGAACTGTTTTTTTTAGCTTAGATATTATGAAGTTACTATATGACTTTATCATGAACCTTCGTGAAATTATTTACTTGATGAATACCATAAAATTTAAAACAAACCAAAAGGGAAGAAAGCGAAATGAAGACCCCTTAAGAGCGAACGCATAGGCTGACAGTCTTTTCATTTGTGGCCTTCCCTGCATATTGACTCGAACTCTTTTCACATTAAGTTCCCTCGGTATATCAATAACCCGTAGCTGCCGCCATTTGCTTTAAAATTTAATAACCCCCCACCGGAGAATCCATAACTGTTAGAGGTAAACAGAGCAACAACACTTTTCTACTTTGAATGATTGTTCCCTTCTTTATCACAGCGTCCTCGCCGAAACTAATTTTTATTCATAAAGGTACCCCTCTTGAGGTTACTTACTTACTCACTAAAGACAAATTGTTCGAGCGAAATAGCCTATGCGTTATCTGCAAGCATTATTTTTACGATAGGAGCCGGTGTGTGCAGCTTTTTTCTCCTTTCCCGGGCTCTTTAAACTGCATTTTTTTTTCCTTCTAAATATTTAAACTGAGCCGTTGGTTTCTTGAATCAATATTTACACACTGTGTTGCGTTAAAGACAACATTTGCCGATGATAAAACTTCCAATAAAAGACTAAAGAACAGTTTTTGCTACCTTTGAAACTTAATAGCTGTGGGGGGTTTTGTTTTGTTTTTCTGGCCGCGCTTATTTTTCTGGAAAAGAAACGAACTTTGATGACATTTTTTTCTCTCCCTCTTCGTTATTATTATTTCAAAAGCCCTATAAAAGACCCGCGATTCGAAGCATAAAAATCGTTTTTCTTGTTTGAAGAGTCTTGGAAAAGGAATTTAATCGTCTTTAATGAAGTGCTTCAGTTAACTGCTTTTTTACCATCCTAAGAAGGCAGTTTTTTGTCTGTCTGGTGGTGATTGTCAAATAATATCGTTTCTGAAGTTAATTATTAGTGGAAATTCTTGCCTTTATAAAGATTCGAACTCTAGAGCTGCTTATAAGTTTTTACACTCCATATGTCACGTATTAGTTTCATTTCTTTTATTGTATTCTTTGTGTGAATAATAACAAAGATATGTTTTTTGCTGCAAGTGCTGTCCTCGAATTCTTCTGCGTCTTTTCTCAGCATGTAATTCTATTCACGTTTCAAGTAGGTATTTCTGAATCGCCTTTTGATTTTATTTAAATAAAGACGAATGATTTCTTCTAAATGAGTTGGAGATGAAGGCTTAAATTGATGCTAGAGTTTGTACATGCCCATCTTAAATTAGCTTTTTTTTTATAAAGTATTATTTCTAATAAATTTCAAAAATTAAATATCTTAAGACACTTTTAAATGGACAGTTGTGTGAATTTACGTCACTCAATACTTATGTTCTGTACGGGACTATTCTTAACAGATCCACGATCAAATCTCTCAAGCCACTCCCTAGTTTCTGGATTTTTTAAAACAGTGCACTTCATTAAGCGAAGTTTTGAAAATATCAGATTTTCATTCTCCCAGTCCTCAAAATGCCGCAATGTGAAATGAGCATTATTTTTTGTGACTTTTTGACATTTTATCTATGTGATTTATGAAACTTATTTCCTCTTATATAACTATTTTCTGTCCCCTTGTATCTCTGATAACATGTAATTTTCAAAATCCCTTCAGTAAGAAATCGAAAGCCATGGACTCTCTTCCAAATGGATCTTTGTCCTTGCTGAGTGCGTTTTTAATATTTTAATGTAAACTAAGAACAAAATATGTATATTTGTACCTATATATTTTTTTTACAATCATATAAAGAGCCTTCATAGAACGAATAAGTATAAAATTAATAAAAAATTCACTGGGCATATTTATATAGGTTGGAGGCAAACTGGGCCTATTTTTGTGACTAGTTCAAGTGAACATCCATGTTACTGGTGTGAAGACTGGCAGGAATATATTGATGATTGGGCTTGCGATATCGACAGAGGATCCCTTATTATTCTGGTTTAACGTTTAGCATTTCTCTATCCCATTACAAAGACAATTCATATAGTAAATTCCACGTAAGGTATTATTTTTCTTCTCTTTTCTGTCTTCTTTCTTATACGTGAAACTGGATTGAACTGATGCACAGGTCAAAAATGCAATATCTCCAAGTTTCATCATTTTGAAATTATAATGGTTATACACTTTTGTATATAACGATCCT
Source organism: Metellina segmentata (assembly GCA_947359465.1). NCBI lineage: Eukaryota > Metazoa > Arthropoda > Arachnida > Araneae > Tetragnathidae > Metellina > Metellina segmentata. Next base: position 56,629,300 of record OX375874.1, read on the forward strand.
TCAATCATTTTTTTAAAGAGTGATCATGTTGTTATAGCAGTAAGAGAACTCAACCAATTGTTGATCCAGTACACGCTTACTGTTTGTATAATCGTTATGAGGTACCAGAAATTTGTCATAAATTCAAACTATATAAATGTAACAAACGTTAACATTAAATAACCATACTTAGTAATTGGTAATTTTTATTAACGTCGTACTAGAGCAAGACAACGGGCTATATTGACGACGGTCTGGGATTAATCCCTTTAGCGAAAGATCCAAGGACAACACCTCGTAATTTTGAACCACGGTCAGATGACGAAGCAATACCTGAGCTGGCACCCACTCTCCAAACTCCCACACTAACCCAACGTGAGGACTTTCGGCCACGACAGATTTAAGGTGCACCAGTCACCTCTACATCATATGCTTACAAAAATCCATTATCGAACCCGAACCAGGAATCTTCCAATCTAGAGGCTAACACCTTAACCACTATACCGGTTTTGGTCGGCATAATAACCATATTTTTTTAACTCGTACTGTAGCATTGTAACTTATTTTGATCATTTCTGCAAAGGTAGAGAAACTATAAATACTACCGCTATAAAAATAGAGGCTTTTCTTCCAGATTTAACTTTTTCGTTGCACTTAAAGGATGGTAATTTCAGGTACTAGTAGTGTATGCTCCTTAACACAGACAATAGGTATTCTATTACTTCTAAATTTGTCAGTAATTTTTTTTGGGTAATTTTCAGTTAACGTCGTACTATAGCAACACAGCGGGCTCTAAATTTGTCAGAATATGGATTGCAAGAAACATGAAAAGATCAAGTTTAAGTCCCTAAATTGAAAAGAATACCTATTTCAGCAGCCATTGCAAAACCCTCACCTTATTATCCTTTTTGCCCACAGTAAAAATGTTTGTCTGTAGTGGATACTTATTTACTGCAGCATCGTAAGAAATATATGGCTGATAAAAAAAATGATAGATTTTGCAAACCTCAAATGCTGAGATTCTCATATCATATTATCAAATAAATAACTTTGACAAGAATAACTTTTTTCAAGAATATCCTCGTAAAGAACGTTTGGAGCAGAGCTACCTGATTGGACATGGAAGCGGATCATAAGTAAGTTCGACCTCGCTACTGATCCAGACTGCATTGCTAAACACCTGCATTACATGTCGATGCCAAACAATCATGTTTGCAAGCTAAGCGATCTTCAAGAGGATATGAACCGTACACACCTTATCTGATGTGCTGTGTTCTCTTCTACTTCAATGTTGGTGAGATAGGGAAAAGCGAGGGACCAAATGGTGTTCAGAGGCTTTTTCTGTTGCCATTTGTTCTTATCTGTTCCGTTGTTTGGCTCCAGTCCGTCTTTTGTAATTACCATCCGCCATTGGAAATAAATAACCGGAAAGGAAAGGCAACGGATAAAGCCCCATAAGTTAGATCCCGTCTGTTAGGAATGATGAGACAACTTTATTTTTCGATGCCATTAAAATGCTAGTTTTAAACATGGGATACGTCTGCAAGTATCGCTGTTACTTGTTCCTTTAGGTCTAGCTAAAAAGCGATACCAAGTCCATGAGTTAAAACAAGTTCAAAAAGAATAACACTGTATTGAGATTTTCCAAGACGGCCTGCCTTGTGTCCCTGAGCGAAGGATATAGATTTGGCGCACTCTCTCACAAGTCTAGAGAGGCCAGTTTGATATTTTTTGCCACCCGTATATTCGATCTCCGTGGAACTCGGTATGAAAAGTAGGGCTCTCCAAATTGTATTATTATAGCTTTTCTTTTCGGGTAATGACTCTTATTAAGGTATTGAGAAGGGTATGTGAAGAGGCTCTGCCGTGGCCTCCTTTTCATGTGTAATTTCGTTAACTTTGATACTTACATGAGGTGAAATCCATTGAATTAAAATATCTCTTTAATTGGATCATTACTGAAATTTGTGTCCTCAGGGAACTTAGGTGTGTACGCGTATCACACGAGTGATCTATCCTCTATTGTTTAACCCTAGCCTACCGTTACAATTTTTCTATCTCGTTGTTTTCTTTTGTTTGGCGCAGCTTGGCCAAATATGATACTTGCGCCATAAAACGCAGAACCAGCCTTAAAAAATATATATAGCATCACAATATTTTCGAGTGCAGTGTTGCTGTAACACTACAACACATATAATGACTAAATAACCACATCTTGAAAGAATCATCGGGACGATTCAATTGGCCAAGAAGACAAAACAAGTTGAAAGTCTTACAGGAAAGATTGGCAAGTTGCAGAACGGATTTGCGTGTGGATCCTTGGAGGTTAAAAACGCCTGCACCAGTGTTGTCACGAATTTCCCTCCAACGAGTAGGATAAGTCCCCTGAAACCACTCCGCAATTTCCGCACGCCCCCCACTCGAAACCGAACACGCGATAAAACAGCTTCCCGCCACGGATCCCTTCAGTTTCCGATTTATACCCAATTTCACAGAAAACCTCCCGACCCCTATTCGGCCACCCCGAAGACCAGCCCCAGTATCAGCCCCTGTCATCGGGCGCTATCTAGACGCCCCGCATAGACGCGGTCCACTCTTGCAAACCAGGAGTCCAAAAATGGAATCGATTGAGAGCGCGAGCGCGGAATTCTCGCCTATCAAACGTGCATTAACGCCGGGAGAGAAGGGATAGGGGTGCCGGTGGAAGCAGTACTTACCGGTATGGCAGTAGCAATTAGCAGAAAAGCGTTACTGCTGATACGATAGCTCGCCGGATGCGTCACGGCCCCTATCTATGACGTTTATAATTCCGTCATCAAACTCTCGCTAAAGCACGCGGGTCCCCCCTAATTATGCAGAGGCTAAAGCCGAGGGCTACGACCGCAATTTGAAAACCTGGAAATGAATACAACGGGCTATTTGCTATTTCCCGGTTTATAGGTTCGGGTTCAGTGCTGCATGGGTGGAAAAGTGGTCTGGTCGCTGATATGCATCAGATGCGTATTTCAGGACTGCGATGACTGCTCTGGATTGGAAGTTGGGCGTTTATCGACACATTTCAAAAGCTCCATTGATGATTTTATACAAAGCAACGCGTCGAAATAGCTTCAAATGACTCCGTGGCTGTTAAATGATTATTGATATGGATATTGCCTTTGAATGTTTGATTAGAAAGCTTTTATTAACTGTTAAATAGGACTACCTCTTTATTTATCAAAAGGAAATATGTAATAGATGTATATGCAGCGTGTAGAAAATCTGAATAGCTTGAAAACCATTTGTTTTCACAGCTCTGTACAGTTTGGTTTCCGTTACAAAGTTTCATTGTTTTAGTTCAACCTGACTAGGGATTGTTAAATATTTTGCGCTATGTGGATAAACAAATGAAACCCTATTCAAACCGGTAGTAGCCCAATTGGAGGAGCAACTGACTAGCAACCGGAGGGTTGTGAGTTCAAATCCAACCAAAGACCATCATGTACAAAGGAGGCTGGTGCACGTTAAATCTGTCGTGTCCTCATGTTGGCGTGGTGGGGGAGTTTGGAGAGTTGGGTGCCAGGTCATAAGTGGTCTCGTCATCTGAAAGTGGTTCTAAATTACGTAGTGGTTTCCTAGTATCTTTCGTTCGGGGTTGGTCCCAGACCGTTACCAATAGCCCGCTGTGTTGCTTCAGTGTGACGTTAATTAAAAACTTGCAAACAAATTCAAACCGATAGCAAAAATTTAAAATTCCATTCAAGACATGTCTTAAAATGTTATAAAATAGCCATTTTGGTAGAGCAAAGGTTTCACGATCATCAGGCCACAAATATTTCACGAGAAGTAGGTAGTTGAATTTATGTCACGTTAGAGCAACAACGTACGGGATGAATCCAGAAGGAAAAGATACTAGGACAACCCTTCGTAATTTTGAACCAAGGTGAGAAGACGAGGTCAACACCTGAGTTGACACCCAACCCCATGAGAGGAAAACGCGAGTTTAAATATGTTAATCAAGAATAGCGTTGGCCACAACTCACTTTTTAATTAAACGTTTCCAGACCACGTATAAAGTCGGGGAAGCACTAGTGTGTTTGGAAATGTAAAAGTAGATAAAATTCCTCTAATGTTCGATTTAAAAATATATTTCGAAAATTGAATCACTTTCTCTTGCTTGATATCCAACAGGTGGGAAAATTCCCAACCGTGTTGAGATATGGCGGATTTGTGAATGTTATTTTTTTTTGTCACAGTGCATGTGTCTATCCACCCGGAGTTTTAAAGCTCATTTGATAAAACCACGCACCACATGTGCAGAGTATGTGATACTTTCCGCACTTTTGCTCTTTATTAGTCATATTTTAAAGTTTTTAATTATTACTCACAAGAATCAATAATTAAGAATCAATTTTCAAAGTAATTTCTGAAGTACAATGTAAAATATTTAAGACAGGAAAATTGTGAATTGTTTCATAAATAAGATGTGAAGTTCGGTGATACAATAGACTATTCATAAGAAAGATGGGACGGCGGCACTTTTCTTTTAAAACTCTTGTTTAAAAAAATCATATATGTCTTTCAGAGTTTAAGATACATCATTTATTTATAAATTGGGTTGCAAAACTTAAAGATCATCATCTTTTAAGGCTGAAACTACGAAATTAAACGAAACAAACTGTTGTAATTTGCATATCCGTGTATACTCAGCAAAAACCTGGTGCATATTCAAATTTTTTAATAATGACGTCAGAAGTTCTAATAGTAAGAGGTTTAGTTTGCTAACACATAAACTCTTCTGCAACCTCATTTTTTACTTGTATGCAAACGCACTGCGAGGTGGTTATACAGTCTACACCATCTCTCACTCTCATCATCAACCGCTTAATCTGTTTTAGATTTTTAGTTACCATTCTGTCATATTGCTCCTGTGTATTGTCGGCTGATTAACTTCAATGACTTTTTTTACTGTTCGAGCATGGCAGCGGAACTACTTTATGGCAAAAACAACTAACCACTCATATATACTTTTAAATATCACTAACTACGATTTCAAACAGAACCGAAAATAGTAAGTACGTATTTAGGGACATATATCTTTAAAGCAAAACAATGTTCGCAGTTTATAAGACGTACTTACTATGTAAAAAGGTTGATTGGCATTTTATAGACCAAGAGCCAGATTTAGTCAAGTTGCGCCAAGCTAATTTTTTTCTGTTACGAAAACGGACGTATACACAAGGAAGGTTTTAATGATATAGAAGGGAGAAATACTATGATTACCGGAATTGTATCTGAGCCACCTATAGCTTGCAGGCCACTAACACAGTGGGCAAAACTACCCCACTCCAACTTCAATACCTACAATAACATTAAAAATGATTATTACTGGCTAGCAAGTTATAATGATACAAGGGTTGTAAACTGAAACTTCTCTTTGCACGTACGTTGTATACTGCTTCTGTTTAGTAGGTCTAATTCCTACTGAAAGAATTCATTGTAGGTTGCGAAATTGAGCCACTCTTACTTTACTATAAAAATCTATGCCTTCTTTAGGGGATGATGGAACCCTTGCTTCATTATGTGGGCTTAGGTTTGTATTCACTAACTGAAAAGCATTATGCCTGCCCATCTTTAATTCAGACATTCTGTCTTGAAATTTTAGAATCCATCCAACTTTCAGTGCAATTTCAGCAATGCTAATGTATAAACAAAGGTCTTTAAAAGCCCAAAGTCTTTAAAACATGCTAATTTATCAAGAAAATACATAGAAAATGTATTCGGATTAAAAAAAAAAGAGGAACACAAGAAGAAAAAATAAGCTAAAAAGCTATAAACTATCACTATTAGGTGAGTATTATAAATTAGATTACTAATATTATTTCACTTGAAGGGTTGCCGGGATGAGGGGAGCTCTTTTCGGTCATATTTCGGATACTTTAGCAAAGCAATAGGCATTTCTTTGCTTTCGCCATCCATAACTAGCTCTGGACTCGTATGGAAATGCTGCACCCAAAATGGATCTGAAAATAATCGAATTCTCTGTAAGCTTGAATCCTATTTCAAGGATATTATTTATGGCTTCCAATAACGTGAACACATGTTATAGAATACATATAATATATATAGTCATGTATAGTATGTCATGTATGACTATATAACTATATAATATATATATATATATATATATATATATATATATATATATATATATATATATATATATATATATATATATATATATATATATATATATATATTTATACAGTCATACTAGACAAAACTTTTAGAAAACTGTGTAGAAATTTTAATAATGATAAGGCGTTCAACAAGCGTGTCACAAAATTACAAATCCCACTATAGTTTTATTAATAACATTATATATTAATAAATAATATAAAGTGAACACAATCCCTGTATTAAATTATATTTAAATCTTAAAATCTATATAATTTATACACTCTATAGGAATTGACGTAAAATGTACTTTGTACCTGTAGGTATAACCTATGGGACCTGTAATCAAGAGAAATCTATTTGTGCTAGTCCCGATTAAAACATTGCTTTTCAAATTTCTTTCCAATCTAGTTAATGGAAAACCAGATTTCTGAAACAAATTACAAGCTCATATTGGGGTCGTCGTGTGCAGTTAGTTTGCCACTGCGCTAGCAAAATGCAAGTTGTAAGCGGAGTAGGTTCGATTCCTCCTTAAGTTCTCTCTTCTGTGTGAGTAAAAACGTCCCTTGTGTGCATGACAATTCACTTCATGTTGTTGGGCACAACTTGGTCAAATATGGCCCATGAGCCAAAGAATACAACAAACAAAACTTATATTTTATGAGAGCAATTCTCTTTTTACCAGCTTCATTACCTGAAATTTATCTCATACTTTGAAACACGTACAGAGCGAACTTCCGCTTTCTGCTGCTTTCCGAAAATAGAATCTCGCACCTCATTCAAAAATGGATGTCCGCACTTTAATAGGAATTAAAGAACAATCTCATTTCGTTATTAAATTTCTGCCCGTGAACCACCACAGAAGTATACAGTTTTCGAAGAGCACTTCATCTCACAATGGTCCACTGACTTGTCCCACTGCATTTCTGAACCTCAACCGGGAACTGCACCAAGCAATGCTCCGGAATACCCACGGTGTCCGATTCTAAATGCCCTCTTCAGTAATTGTTGCATTTAAAGGGAGCACTAACCATCTAACCCTTTTCGATCAGCTCAAACTTCCGGAACCTCTGGATCAGCAATTATTTACTATAGGGTCTTGAGTTAAGTAGGTATGATATGACGCACATCTAGAATGAATACATAGTTGGGACAGTACTCACAGCTAATTGGTTTTATTAAGGAAGCGCTAATTATACCGGCAATACGCCTGGCTATCCTAAATTGAGGGGAACTTGGAAAGGGCTCTGGCCTCAGCCTTCTGCAAGCCCTGTTGTCGGTTTGCGATGACCAGGATTAAAATTGAGATTGTAATGATATTACCGGGGAGTAATGCCGAAGCTCTCGGAGATGAGTGTATGGCAAAAGGTAATGTCAATGTCATAGGGAATGTGACACCTTAATGAAGCTTTCCACCTACCCGTTTGTATTCATCCTGAAACTAATGACGCCAAACTGAGAATAAAATTTACCACATTTCACATTTATAAAGTAGTTGCAGTTAGACAATGTTGCTTAACCGAAGATGTTACATTTAACTGTCCAAGCCTAGGAAGACAATCTATAATTTGCATGGGAAGTCATACATTGTTCCAACATCACTCCTCCGACACTAAACAGACCGAAATGAGTATGCGTAATGGTATGTTTTCTGTATATAAGCGGAGTAACAATATCGAATGTCCTTGTAGTATGTTCGATCACTGTGTACTTGCCTATGACTAAAGTTTTCTACTCCAAGGCTGTAACTATATAATGATTTATATACACCATATTCTCAATACTTTGTAAACATTTTAGAAGTTGATCTTATCGCATTTTTTTTAGTCTTTTGTAAAACGTTTGTGTTTGTGTGTTTGATATTTCCACTCTTAAGAGAGTTCTTGGTACCGGGTGGTAGAATCATGGATATGGATGTTGTTGGTTGTCTAGGGATGTTTCCAATGCAAACAAACATTCCTTTCGCAGAATCAATCTTTTACGACGCAGAAACTATCTTAATAATACGGTCTATGACGTCACAGCGAGGGCTTCGCCCCCTGCTCGCTAACGATCGACAACCCCAAGTAATTTTCTGATCCGTACTTTCTCGGGAAACCGTCTAAGAATCGAGCGAAAAACGCGAGTTTCCAATCATGCGGCGGCTGCGGCAACATTTTTTTAATATCGAGAGACATTTTCTTTGAAACTTTCATTTTCTGATAGAGAAAAGTTTTTTTCGAATAACGTTTAAGCAATTAAATTCAAGCAACGGCAGGTTATTCTGCTAGTACGTCTTATAAACATATTCATACTTAATGAATGCAATATTTAAATTTTACTTGCCTCCTCTTTAGGCACGTTTCAGTTTAAAAGTGCTGAATACCCATGCTTAAAAATCAACCTTAATTTCGCAGTTTTGAAGAGAAGATAGAGAATGATAGATTGGGCATCCCGGAGTTATGATCCCCATGTTTTCCAGAAGCAGTAAGCACCATGGAAAAAAGAATGGATCACTAGGGTACATCAGGATCGTGAAGCCAGTACGCACCTAAAGATTTATCCCCGAAAGAAAAGCTAATTGAGCATTGTGATTACTCGAATTGTTGTACTAGTGCAGCTGAAAAGCAATTATCTTTCCAATATTATTTTTAAACTATTTGAAATCTCATATTTTATTTATTTCAATGCGCACATTTTCTTTGCAGAATTTAAACAATATTCTAATGTTTGGACAGGTGATAAAAGAGAATAAAATATGCAATTTTGTACTAGATCTTGTTAGAAAGAGTTATTTTATGTTCAATATTGCTGAAAGGACTTGTTTATTTCCGCACGGCATATGAACATTTTGTCCAACTTTCCTCAAAGGTCCTTAATTGTAAAATTCAGTTTTATGAAAAAATTTAAACATACAGCACACTTTTTGAAACGTGACTGGAAGCTAATTGAATCGAAGTATTTTTAAAAATTTGATACTTATTTCCTTTACAAAACCTCATTAAAACTTGGGTGGAGTGGTCGTTCACGGTAAGGCGTTTGTCGCCAACTAATTTTTGTCGCCAAATCAAGATGACGGCCGAATTTCGTAACAGCAGATAGGGTTACCATAACAAAAACGGCAGATGTGAAGAAAATCCGCAAAAGGTGAAGGTTACCATATTTGGCGACAAATCGCCTTCTTACCGTGAACGACCACTCCACCAAAACGTGCATTAATTTCCATGTTTCAATTAAAATTATATTATGAGTTTTATTGAAAGTTGTACTCAATAAATGTCATTCTCGTTTTAATAGGGTACGTAGTTTCTTTTAAACACAAAATCTTGGAATTGAGAAAAGTACCTTAAGGATTTGATTTCAAACTGCATGCAAATTTAAAGTATAATAAATTTTGAATGAAACTTTACCAATATAGAAAGAGTATTAATGTTAGAAAATATCCGAACAAGGACTTCTGAAATATTAAACTTCTTTGTCATAGTGGCAGAAGGTCAAGGTGCCTTCTTCACGAATTGAAGCTACATTTAAGCAACTTATTGTATCTTAAGAGTGAGCTAAAACCTCTCTTATCTTCTTTTTAAAAAGAACACTATCAAATCGATCTACCATCTATATATATAAAACACTAACGTACGTGGACCCGAAATCGAGGTTATTTGTGTATCGTCGAATGGCAACAATCAACGTAAATAAAATAACCCAGATATTTTGAATTCTTGCTCTTTTCAAATAGCCGAGGTCAATTTCTATGCAAAATAAGGAATTAAATTGTAATCATTATGTTTGAACTGACTTTTTATTTCTTTCTTTGATGTAAAAGTAATTTAAACGTAATTTTGCTACCCGGTATCTGGCCACGTCAGAATCATTGTTTACTTTTTTAATTTGATTTAGAATTCCGTGTTTGGGTATTTGAGTTGACTGCGAGATATTGCGGACGTATTTGAGGATTCCCAAGTATTATAAATATGTGTTCTTTTTGTTAATAAATCATTATTGTCTTTGTCAATATCGTTGAAAAGTCTTTTGTCGCATTATTCTATTTCACAATATATTCAGGAAGTCGAAATTCAAAACGTTTAAATAGATACTTACGTGATTTTTTTTTTCAGAATTTTGCATTTTTTTCAAGGATTGGAATTTTATTTTTGTTTGCATTATGTGTTCCGGTATATTACCTATTGCAGAAATATTATTTAGGAGTTAGATTTTAATGATATGTCTATTTCCTGCAAAATATCACTAGACATGGGTAATTTTGTAGCGGTATATGTATATTTCGACCAACTTTCCTTAAATATTTGATTGAATACGCAATGATTTGAAGAATTGTTTCATAAAAATAAATAAAATATACAAATCAAAACATGTTTAATTACGGTGTGTAAAAAAGTTTTAAAAAAGCACTATTACACACCGCCGAGCGCTAGCCGACGCAGCCCGGCTAGTTTTTTGAAAAATGGTAATCAGTTACCTTTGCTTTGTCTGTACTGAAGATAGTTAATTTAAAACTAGTTCTTTTGTTATTTCACGTGCTACGACATGAAAAATTTAAAAAAAAATATGGGTTGGGCTCTGTACGAGGACACAGCCGCAGTCGTGAATCCGTTGTGTTATTAGATGAAAGGTTAAATTGCAAATGAATGGTTTTGGTGATAAGTGAAGTATAATTTTATTTATCAAAGGCCGATGATTGAAGAAAGATACATAAGGGATTGTACTTACATCGATGTTTCTCACAGGGGTTAAATCTATACAAGTGTTGCCAAGAGTAACTGTACGATGTAGAAATGCACTTCGAGATGAACGCACGTTGCATATAGTCTATAAGCAACTTGTTTTGTAGCATCGACATTGAAATCATAGGTACGCATAATTGGCACATTGGTGTGTGTGTGTTTTATCTGTAATAGGTACAAACATTTATTACTCTACTAATCGTACCAAAGTTTCTTACATAACGCAAGCGCCTTGTTTCGATAAGTGGCAATCGGTGAGACCAATTTTTAACTTATAGGATGTAGTGGTGCCAAACCATCGGGCTTTGCAGGATAACAAATCCGTCTGATTTTGACGAAGCCGATATATTATTAGCATTTGTGATTAGTAAAGATATCTTTATTGGAAATTCTTTTAACTAAGTTAAATATTTTTAACTAACTGTCTTTAAATCTCATAGTTATATGAAGCCATTACAAACATAATAGAACTCATTCTTGCAAACACCGATTCATAATCGACATCAGTCCACTCCACAAACTCCAAACGCCTTTCGCCCGCTCTGTATAAAATCTGCATAGACATTAGCCAATTTGAGCTTTCATAATTTGTTTAAAATTTTCCTTTCCAATTATACACGTTTTTTTTTTACATTTCTGTTCATATTTCCTTTGCTACTATTACGATAATATGAAAATTTTCATCCACTGAGCCCGCTTATCGACTTATAATTTTAAAAATCCTATTATATCGATTGTTATTTCTAAATAACATTGCAGATCTTATTATGTTCTATAAATCGATAAACAATTCAAAAATCTTATTTCTTTTCAATCCCAAGTTACGCTTCCGAAATGCTACGTGGGGCTGCCATTTTTAGGGTTACAAAAATTCAAATCGTTTGATTCTAATTTATAGTTTTCATTATAAGCGCGACAAATCTGGCCATTAAAAAAAATTTTTATTAGAAATTTTGTAGACTCTATATTGGACCAAATTTAAAAAGTATTCATGTCAAAAATATATTTGTTTTAAGAAATTTAGTCAATAAAATGTTAAATGATTCTCTTAAAGATGATGCAATTCCAAACTTTTACATGCCTGGAGTAAGAACTCAAAATTGACTTTTGTTTACGACGAATGTTTGTTTAGACACCTTTGTTTATAAACTCTCTTAATTTTGTCTTGCAATAGGGATGCATTCGAAATGAATGGTTTGATGGATATGCTTGTGTATGACTTGAGTCTATAAAAAGCTGTATAAATGATAAAAGCGGCAAAAAATATTGAAAAATTATTTTCCAGACACCTAAATTATTTAGAGTGCGCTTTTCTGCGAAAGAGAAAGAGATTATTATGGTCAATTTTTCAATCTGTAGATAACCAATTCGACACAAGCAGGGTTGGCTAATTCTGCTTGTGGGATATAAAAATTAAAGTTTAACCACTTTACGTAAACAATAGGATAAGTTATACAGTAAGGTAGGCGTGTTTTGAAAGGAATTTGAACACAGAGAGCAGAATAATGAACCACACCTTAAAGTATGACAGAGTTACTTCTTATCTTGTATTGTTTGACGAGTTTTAACCGAACAACGCGTGGGCATGCTTAAATACGATTAAAATGAAAGAGATTCGGCAGAAATGTCAAAACTATTTGAAGAATTAGAAAAACGACTGGAAAGTCAAGCGATTTATCGTAAAAGAAAAAACTGTTCATATTTTCGTAGATCTCTATTAAACAGTAAAGTCTTAGATCTGGGTGAGGAAAAATCAACATGATTTATTTTGTTTTAGTGCTGCCATAAAACTTTATCCTTGAGTTTCTTAAAAAAAAATGTTTTTTTTTTTTTTTTTTTTTGGATTGATTTTGAATGATTTTGAATATAAAACCCACTTTTATGCGTTATGGAAATTTCTTATAGAAAAAACTTATAATGTTTGAATTTACGAGATTTTTCGAAAATCGTGGAATTGTCCTAGGAGAAAAAAATTAGTGAAACCAGATATGGTATTAATAATAACAAATTTGGCGGAAGATCTAAGAATAACTACCATTAACATGCATTTAAAAATACTCGAAAATAGACGGCTTATTTGGTCGAACGTCATTTGTTAGAGGTCTAATTAGAACAGAACCTATAGTTTAAAGTGAAATACACTGCTGGCCACCGTAAATGCAACACCCTGAAGGAAGCATGCAAATAATATGAAATTTACAATATGCATTAACGGAAGTGAGATATGCAAATGATTAGAATTTCACCTCAGACGCACATCACGCGCGCCTGTGGCGCCACTTCAAAGCGCTATTTAAGGCTTGGAGATTTCGACAATTATGTTTTGCTTGTGGTTTTTTCAAAAAAACGATCAATTATGCCTCGTAGAAAACAGCGATCATCTTTTGATCAAGTATCCGAGTTCTACAGAGGAAGGATAGTGGCCTACCGAGATTGTGGATTATCTTTCATCGTGGATCGCTCAGCCACATCACGAACCATAGCACAGCACATTCAGTCTGTAACGCATCATCCAGTGTCTGCTCGTACCATTCGACGCCGTTTACAGCATAGTGGTCTGTCCGCAAGACGTCCATTGCTTCGTCTATCCTTGACGCAGAACCACAGACGTCTCCACCGCTAATGGTGCGATGAAAGAAGGATGTGGACGGCAGTATGGAATGAAATTGTCTTTACTGACGAGTCACGCTTCTGTCCGCAACACCACGATGGTCGGATTCGAGTCTGGAGACACCGTGGAGAGAGGATGCTGAACAACTGCGTTATGTACCGCCACACTGGTCCTGCACCGGGTATAATGGTATGGGGCGGTATTGGATATCACTCTAGCACTCCTCTAGTACGCATTGCCGGTACTTTAAACAGCCAGCGCTACATCTCCGAAGTATTGGAGTCAGTTGTCATTCCTTACTTTCAGGGCTTGCCTACAGCCATATTTCAACAGGATGATGCGCGACCACACGTGACGCGCATTGTCCAAGGGTTCTTCGTCAATCGCCAGATTGAATTGCTTCCCTGGCCAGCTCGCTCTCCGGATCTTTCGCCGATAGAAAGCATGTGGTCCATGGTTGCTCAACGATTGACCCAGATCACATACCCAGCTGCCACACCAGATCAACTTTGGCAACGTGTGGAAGCTGCTTGGTCTGCTGTACCCCAAGAACACATCCAAAGTCTCTTTGAATCAATGGCGGCTACTCTGGCGATTGATTTTGGCAGGAACCACACTTCACAGAAGTCTATAAATTTAATCATTTGATACTTTGTCAACATTTTATCAACAAAATAACTTTTGTTGTGATATCTCTTGTCTTTCTTGGTGTTGTAATTTGGGTGGCCAGCAGTGTACGAACCAAAATTATAACGTAAGCATAGTCTAAAAAATCCTTGTTTTCGCATACTTACTAGTTCCATGAAATTTAAAAACATTTTTCTTATCTTGTTTGAGATTTTACTTTGTTATTTAAAATTAATATCGGGAGAATAAATCACCTCAATAAATATTTCGTTAAGAGGAGAAATTTAACTTATCCGAATACAATCAAATAAAAATGCATTAGTATACACTAATCAAAGCACCTTCTGACATTTGTTGATTTTCCTCTAAGCAAAATTATTTGATAGTAAAAACAAAGTGAAAATTTATGAAGCACTATTTATAGAAGTGAAGTGGTTACTTTCATGTATAAATCTGCTGAGCACGTACTGTTTACAAAGTTTGCATTAATATACAGTCGTAAAATTTAGTGTACCATTCATCTCACATGCCACATCAACGCTCCACAGCGACAGTCATTAACACATTACCCTACATCCAATTTTGGAAAGTTTTATGATGGAACATTTCTTGCTGTTCACTTTAAACGTGTCATTGATAGGCGGCTGCTTCATAAAGAACCGACCGCAAAACGAGATCAACCCCCATCCATAAACATTTCAAAAGGAGGAAGAACGGGGAAAAAAATCCAGGACCCTTACTAAAGCACAGAATTAACATCCTGTTACATCGTGCTGACGGGATTAATATCCAAAATATCTAAAGACCCTCTCTTCTTCTCCTCACCTTTTTTCCCTTTATGCTTTGCTTTTTCAATGAAAAAGAAAAATGGCACGCAAGTCTTTAGAAATTATGCCCGACTTTCTCGTTAGAAACTCCAACCGTGTCAAGATAGGAGCCCCTCGGAATATATGAGATTGCCAAGTGTCCCACAGAGTCTCCTTTGTTTTGTTTGGCAGTATGACACGTTCCGTACAGCAGACCACGGGACTAGGACCTAACTGCCTTCCCGATCCACGTTCTTTTTCTTGTTGGTGCTCACTCGCTTCCTCTCTCAAAAAGCCAGGTCATCACTCATTGGGTTAATTGCTGGTTCTTCAGCCAAGAAAGATACATTAAATCAGTTGCGGCTTGCCATAAATTTCTGGAGTGCCTTACGTGGATGAGGTATTTAAGGTAACTACTCGCCTCCGCCTTATGTGAAAATATTCAGCGAAAAGATATGGAGGATGAGGCTTTTGTTTTTTGTCCCTTTCTTTTCTGAGCTGCGGAGGCACGTTTTAAAATAGTATAAAGAAACAAGCTGGAAGGGATAATGGGCTTTTGTGTCTAATACTGTAATAGATGTTCCCTCGAACAGCTGACATATTGTGAGGCACCAAGTGGTTCTGCACTGCTTAGGGTGTTTGGCAGCGACGCGTAATCTGCTCATTTGGCAACAACAATGAAGATATTTATCAGTGTTGAAACTGTAGACACCTACTCCATTCCTTTTCCAATGAGACATTAGGAATTGCGGTTGCTTTCATGGTCGTAAGGATTGTTACAGTAGCTATAGACTTGTTTATTGAGAAAGTTCTACATTCTTTTCTTTATATAAAGTAGACAACTCTATTTTTCAGGATTCAATTTGTGCTTTAATGGTTTTAAATTGCTATAATAGTTACTGACTGGCTTATTGAGAATGTTCTGAATTCTTGGCCTTAGAATAGTGAACTATTTTTTTCACATATGGTTTGTGCTTCCACAGTCTTAAGGGGATTGCTAAAGTAAGTATCTACAGACTTATTTATTGATAATGTTCAGCAATTATGCCTCGTATAAAGTAGCGAGCTACTTATTCTTTTCGGATTCGGTTCGTGCTTTCATGGTCTAAAGGAGACTGATATTGTATATTGAAAATGCTCGGCATTCCATACCTGATATAAAGCAACGAGATAACTATTTTTTCAGTTTCGGGTTGTGCTTTCATGAACTTAAGTATTGCTACAATAGCTACATACTTCTTTATAAAGAATGTTATGCATTTATGACTCATAATAACGAGATACCTCTATTTTTCAGATACGGTTTGTTTCGTTACTCTGCGGTCCTTTTCTTTACTGCACAAGAGTTAAAGGTTTTCTCCTGAATACAAAAATTTTCGTGATTGATTCTTGGATTTTAATCAATACTGTGAAACTAGACGTCTTTTACTCAAAAAGCGTACCAGAATTTTAGCGCTGTCCGTCAAGTGGACGCACAAAAAAAATGGCTAAAAACTAGGATTATTGTATTCATTATAGTGCCAAAATTACCAGGAATAAAGAACTGGAAATTTTCCAGTTATACAGCTTCCTTCTGAATAGATTTTGATAAAAATGTATTCAAATTATTATTCTTAGTTTACGAATATTAACTCATTGTTTAATATTGCATATTTAAAATTTTTTAATGAAATACATTAATATAAATATAATATATTTAACTAAAATAATTTTTAATATAAAGAGAAACTTTATGCTGTAATAAATTTAAGTTTAAGCAAGAGGGGATATGTAGGTAGATAGTTGAATTAATGTCACATTGGACCAACATAACGGGTTATTGGCGTTGGTCTGGAATCCATTCCGTAAAATCTGACGATGTCACCTCGTAATTTTAAACCACGTTTCGATGACGAGGTCACACCTGAGCTGGCACCTCACTCCCCAAACTTCCACACCACTCCAATGTGTCTTAAACAAGAGAAAGCAAACACTAATTTTAACCATGAACAGGGAAACACAAAATAGTGTTTCTTAGAATTAGCAAGATTAGTTTAATATAAGTCTTTTTACTTTTCCTCTCTTTGTGCTAAGTTATTTGAATTTAATGTTCTGCAATAAATAGTGAATTTCTTTGTATTTATTAAGTAGTTGGATTTTTCTACAATGCCTGAGAATAAGGTCGTTTAGTAGAATAACAATAAAAAGAGTTTAGAAAACTAGGGTTTTGTCACACAACATTTCTTTATTTAAATTAAAATTTCTAAAGTTCACAGTTATTAACTTTCAATGATATCAAAATGTATTGTGTCCAGCTATCTTTTGAGTTCAATATCATAGTTTTATTGTAATATTCAGTAACAGAATTACCCGGCGTTGTTTGGACGAATTGGTTAAATGTTGATTGAAAATTGATTTGACTAATCACTTTTCTTTCATAGAAAAATGCAAAAATCATTTAAGTGACGGAAAATAATTTTTTACCATCATTTAAACTTTTTTATAGCATCTTGGTACAATTTATTTCTAACGTAAATATCTATGCATGATTTATACATCCAAATAGTAGCCCATTTAATATCACCGCACTCCTACTTAAAGACAAGCTACAAAAGGTTTTGCATGGTGACTACTTTAGAAGTATATTTAGAAATATCTTTGAGTTATACAACGTATGGCTACACGTTTTAAACTACCTTTTTTTTAAATAACATTATTTTGTTTTTGACGGTCACTTTAAAATAAAAATTAAACACACATCACTTAAAAAGATTTTGTTTAGTATATTTTATTTGTATTTAAGTAAAATAATTCTACGAATCATTACGTATTGCAACTCTCTTCAAATCTATTAAAATTTCTGTCTATTTTGGAAGTTTGTTAGAATAGTCATGAATGCGCGTGACAGCTCTTAGCCCAAACCTTTTGCTCTCCACAAACAACAGGAATAAATATTTTACAGGGATAAGAATTTTTTTAAATTTGACTTCGGTTTATGTTTTTTTTTTTTTTATAATGAACATATTTGGGGCCTCTAAAGGGGATTGTATAATGTATATATATATATATATATATATATATATATATATATACACATCCATTATACAATCCCCCTCAGAGGACCCAAGTATGTTCATTATCAAAAATTCATAAACCAAAATCATATTTTTAAGAAAAGTTCTTTAGACACACATACTTAAAAGATATATTTGTCTAAAACTTTTAAGTGTCTCAACGTTTTATATCAGTTATACATTACGATAATATCATGGACTTTGTTTTCTATATTATATCACTTCACAAGAATACTATGGACAATTTTCATTTTCTTTTTCAAGATAGCTATTAACAATTATTTCCTGCATTTTAGGAGTTTGTCTTCTATAAATTAAAAGTTATTCGGGCAAACGTTGGTGACAGTGTTGTATCAAATTAACGAGTGGAACACAATTGCCCCCCCCCCCCCCCAATTGAAAATATTTAAAAATTATCACTAAATGTTATCGACATATGTTAGAGAGAGTAACTATAAAATACTAAACTTGAAACTATATATAATAAATTAAACTTTAAAATTTACTTTTTAAAGTTGTTTATTTATGTTAACAAATTTAAAGTTGTTAATGTCGAAGTTAATGAAATTTTTAAAGACACTGAAGGTAAATTTAAATAGTGACTAACTTCTAAACTTAACCGTTAACGTTAATTTCTAACTGTTAATAATACTGTTAAACTGATTTTTTATAGTAAACGTTTTTAATTATTATCCATTAACGCAACTATTAATATTAAAAGTCCATAGTAACTGTCAAATTTATCTTCTATCAGTTAGCCTTGGTTATTAGACACAACGAAACTGTTAAAATCCAGTCAATAATAGCTGTAATAACAAATTTAGCAGTAATTTTCACTCTAAGTGTTAGTCTTAGTTATTAACCGCAAAGAAACTATTAATATTGATAGCAATAATAACTGTAATAGCAATTTTAATTAATTTTTTCTCCGATTGTTGGTTTTCCTGATTGTCTGTAACGAAACTGATAATATTAGCAGTCAAAAGAACTAATTGTACACGTAAATTATAACAGAAGTTCTACGGTTAATCGTAAAATAAATTTTTTATCAACTTCAGTTGATGCTCTCTTCTTTAACACCAAGATAACGAAACTATTAATATTGGTCGCAATAATAATTTTAATAGCAATTTTTATTAATTTTTTCTCCGATTGTTGGTTTTCGTTATTAACTGTAACGAAACTGTTAATATTACCAGTCAATAATAACTGTACACGTAAATTATAACAGAAGTTCTACGGGTAATCGTAAAATAAATTTTTTATCAACTCCAGTTGATGTTCTCTTCTCCAACACCAAGATAACGAAACTATTAATATTGATAGCAATAATAACTGTAATAGCAATTTTTAATTAATTTTTTTCTTTAACTGTTGGTTTTCGTTATTAACTGTAACGAAACTGTTAATATTAGCAGTCAAAAGAACTAATTGTACACGTAAATTATAACAGAAGTTCTACGGTTAATCGTAAAATAAATTTTTTATCAACTTCAGTTGATGCTCTCTTCTTTAACACCAAGATAACGAAACTATTAATATTGGTCGCAATAATAATTTTAATGGCAATTTTTATTAATTTTTTCTCCGATTGTTGGTTTTCGTTATTAACTGTAACGAAACTGTTAATATTAGCAGTCAATAATAACTGTACACGTAAATTATAACAGAAGTTCTACGGGTAATCGTAAAATAAATTTTTTATCAACTCCAGTTGATGTTCTCTTCTCCAACACCAAGATAACGAAACTATTAATATTGATAGCAATAATAACTGTAATAGCAATTTTTAATTAATTTTTTTCTTTAACTGTTGGTTTTCGTTATTAACTGTAACGAAACTGTTAATATTAGCAGTCAAAAGAACTAATTGTACACGTAAATTATAACAGAAGTTCTACTGGTTATCGTAAAATAATGTTTTATCAACTCCAGTTGATGCTCTCTTCTCCAACATTAAGGTAACGAAACTATTAATATTGGTCGCAATAATAACTGTAAAAGCAATTTTTAATTAATTTTTTCTCCGATTGTTGGTTCTCGTGATTAACTGTAACGAAACTGTTAATATTAGCAGTCAGTAATAACTGTACACGTAAATTATAACAGAAGTTATACGGGTAATCGTAAAATAAAAATTTTTATCAACTCCAGTTGATGTTCTCTTCTCCAACACCAAGATAACTTTTCGAATTTCTTTTCTCTTTGCAGAGAAACTTTTCTTGGTTTATGTTCCCAGGTATAGAAGCGCCATCTATTTATTAAAATACAAATTACACCCCTTTAACGTAAAAGGAATGTGATTGATAACGGATTACGACTGAGTGGGGTCCACTGACTATGGATACGCGCTACATTGTTTAGTGTAAATAGATTTTGTTAGTAAAGCATCAAAATATATTGCAATTTGTTGATAACGGAGTGTTTTAAGTGAAGCGTTCTAGAAGGCCTATGACGCAAAATTTGAAAGAAGTTTAACCTTAATTTCAAATTGCGGAAAGAAATAATTCATATCATTGAAGTTAATCTTAATGAACGCATAGTAAAAATGATTTTTTTATTCATTAATATAAAGATATTAAAAATTAAAATTTTTATTCAAAGTTTTTTTTTTACATATTTGGTTTTTATGTAGGTTTAATGAAAAGTCTGATATTTTAATGATCATTGAATTCAAGTGGATATTTAATAAAACTAAAATGCACACACACATAGTCGGAAATTACTATAGAAAATTCTCAGAATATTTTTCATGGTGAGCTATCAAAAGTGTGTTTAGGAAAGTTAAACAGAACAGCTTAATTTATATTTAATGGACGATAATCATACGCGCTCTTGAAAATATATCGTAAAGAAATGATTCCATATTTAAAAAATCACACACATTTGTTTTCAACTTTTTTTTAATTTAAAAGTATATTTGCTCGCATAAAAAGATTGTAATAAAGTGGTTGGCATTTCATTGTTTTTTATTCTAGCGCCATTCAATACAAATTTCTCTATATTTTCCAAAGAATATTCATATTGCTGCTATTTTTTGAAGGATTATGTGATAAGAAATCAGAGGGAAAACAAATGAAGAGGTATCGATTTATTTCTAAGATTATCCATAAGTGAGATGTACAATGTTTCTAATAACATGTAATTACATGTTAAGAAATAAAAGGTGGAAATGCAAGCATTGAATTCAATGATCAATCAAATTAAGTCCCGATACTTAAAAAGTTTGTTTATGTTTATCGCTTAAATTTTTTTTTGCTACTCCAAAGTTAATTAGCATTAATTAACCTTTTTTGTTATTTCATGGTAGAATGTAAAAATATGTATTCAGGACCTATTTCTTACAACCATTGAGAGTATAATACGCTCTATAGATACAAACAAAAAACATATAACTTTTCTTTGAAGGTTCTGCGTTAAGTATGCTTTCCTCTCGAAATTAAATAGCATAATTTCGCTTACTAATTCTAAATACATAATTTCTCTAGCAACTAACAATTGACCTCTAAACAATTAAATTGATCAACCATTGAGTCTTTGGTAAAAGACAACATTCACATATCCCACAAAGAAAAGAAATTTTAAATAAGATCCATGCTATCAATAGTTGAAGTTACTGAGTTTCTTCGTGGACAATATGACAGAATACTTATTCCGGTAATTAAGAGGCTCTGACTCAGTTAACAGGCTATAGGTTCAAATCCCGGTCTTGGTATGAATGTTCGGAATAGTTAGGAATCCACTTTGAGCCTCTAGGCCCCAATCTAATTAGTTCTTGTGCAAGACCACGCAATTGCAATACCACCGTTAACCTTAAAAATTAATTTCTAGTTTAAGTCCAAAAAGACTAAATACATGTTGCATAACTGCCACTAGATCCAGAAAAGGGCAGTTGTGGCAATTTTGCTAGCATGCATTTAGTCTTTTCCTACACATGGATATAGATATCCCTCTTCTTATAGTTATAGCGGTATTGCAGCAAGAGGGCAAAATGACTATAGTATTACACCAAACAAATAATCTGAATACATCTGAAACAAATTTGAAATCTGAACGCAATTTATCTTATGCCACTTTTCGTTAGAGAGCTCAAATACACGGAATTTTTAATTAATTTGTTTTCGAGCAATTTTACACAATAATTGAGTAATGGTCTCAAAGCCCGGAAAGAAATTCTTCCGCTCTAGAATTCGTCGAAAACCCTTGGGTTTGGGCATTATTCAATTCTCTTTCAAATCACGAGCAGCTTTGTAAACGTAACAGTGATTTTAAATATGAACGTTTGACTCCTTTTTTTTTGTCGCATAATATAAATCAAAATAAAGCGCCGTGTGCCTTCAACATAACCACTATCTTACTGACGATATTCTTTCTGTCCCTTTGTTCGATGAATGCACCGGGCAGGCTAATTAACATTCGGAATACATCGTCGGTACTTTGAAAAAGCAATTACTGATTTCCTTCTTCTGTAACTCTGCCATGAATAGTTTTCTGAAGAGATTCACGCTGCCAACCCGCCTCAAACACACAAGGAGAAATAACCGAAATTACAAACCAATTGAAAATCCGCGTTTCCCGGCTCTATTTTTCTTGCATTAAAACCTGAAAAGGAATTTAGGATAATTCTGCCCCAAAGAAGGTACAAAAATAGAGTTTTTTCCCCGCTTCTGTTTCTCTTCGTCCTTTCCCGGCGTTCCCATTCATTGCTATAAAAGCTTCATTACCTTTAGAGAGTATTGAGGGATTTGGAATCCCCGTCTTTAATTTAACGCGAGAAAGCTTTTGGTGCAATCCTTACCCCGCGTTTCTTTATCATCGCTAATGACGGAAAGAGTGTAAACAAATAAATGAGTGAAGAAGGGAGACAGAGAGAGAGGCAGAAAAAAATGGCGGAATCGTAAGAATTTGCTAACAGGCTTTCATCGCCGTGCTCAATTATTCGACACAGAACTTAAAGCTTTCGAAATTGATCCGGGTGGTATGTCGAAAGGCACCACGTCGCGATCGTTGTGGAAATAAAATCCAATTAATGAAATACATTATTCAAAAATCTAAATCATCCTCGATAAATGGATTTTAAGAGCTCGGATCCATTTAAATGTTTTGCATGGAATAAATAAATCTTTGAGGTTGATTGAATGCCACAATGAAGGGTTTTTAGTTGCCGTTTTAGGAAATAATGGGATATTCATGCTTATTGGGACGTCGTTTTTAATTTTAAATATTAAAAAGCATCGTTAGAAGTTGTTTCTTTTCTACTTTTATTACTCGTTTGAAGAGTAAAGTGAATTCGAATTTAAAAAAATGTTTTATTCCATCTGGTTTCGTCATTACGCAATTGTGTTCAATGGCTTGTTGCTTCAGCGTTAATTACAAATGACTTTTGTTTGCTAATTAGTAATAATGAATAATTTGAAACCAAGGGATTTCGTTGCAAATCAGTGAAATCTTAGCGATAAGACTTATTACAAGTACGTCAAGAGTTGACATTTAATACCAATTTAAATAATCTTTATTTTAATTGTATAAATGGATTGATGAATAGTTTTAAATAGATAGATGTTTAATAATACTTTTAAAATTCATTCTATCACAAAAAGTTCAGATTTGTGAACCACATTACGTTACCCCAGTATATCACATTACGATACAATGGTGTACCACGTTACGTTACCATGGTGAACCACGTTACGTTACCATGGTGAACCACGTTATGTTACCATGGTGTACCGCGTTACGTTACCCTGTAGTACCACGGAGTGTGTATTCATGTTACACCTCATATTGATATTACACATTCTAGGCACAACACATTTATAGAGACGGACAAACCTTTTTGCTTTAGACCAGATTTGAACCATGTACCCTCCTATAAATTATGACGTGCATCAGCTTGCTGAAACAGAAATGGTTTTATAGAGGTAAGCGTCTAGTAAAATGAAACTTCAATAAAGTATTCAAAAATTTCATTTTCATTTATGAATTAAGCAAATATGACGTAATACATTGAATACTTTAATGAAGTTTTACTTTACTAGACGCTTACCTCTTTCATTCAATTCACGAAGTTGCCGATTTGCAACCGGTTCGAGGCTTAATCCTACTAAAGGCCGTTGTGTATGTAGGGTCTGGTACATATTAATTCTACTGTGGCTTCAAATGTCCACGCATTCGCGTAGTGTAGGAGTTTGCAGAGAGAGGTGCTAGCTGAGATGTTGACTTCTTCATCTGATCGTGGTTCAAAATTACGATTTTTTCTGGGATCCTTCCCTTCGGGATTAATCCCAGACCATCACCAATAGACCGTTCTGTTTCTCTAGTTCGACGTAAAGTTACAACCACCTAAGATCATCTTGAATTACCTTGACTGATGTCATTCATATTTTCTGATATATTCACTCCGATCACATGGTACGCAATATTGATTTATGTTATCATTTTCACGAGATTTTACTGGCGTTTTTAACTAACTAGTTTTATTCACCAAGTTGAAATCGGTTAAATAAGAATAAAAAGCTTCGTATCCTAATAATATTGTGCACATTGTTCTGACTTAGGTCTTGTTAACTCTTAAGCTTTGAGGTCTCACATTTCTGGTTTTGAGTAGCAATTATACTATAAAAGTTTGGACTTCAGATATCTTAGTTCTAGAGATGATAAGATACGCAACCAAGATACGCGAAGAAAAAAAATACTGTCCCATTATCTAGCTCTTTCTCCTTTTTGATCACTTAATAATCTTAGACACTTAAGTAGAATAATAAAAAAGGTAATTAAAGCGTCCTTACCAATCGATCATTCCATGCCAGTTTTGTAAACAATTATAAAGCGCTTCAAAGATCATTATCTATTCTAACGATGAAAATTTAAAATAAAGAATACTTTAGAACTTTTTATCCATTGTCATCAAAAATTAAAACCTTCCTGAAGTTTAAAATTGACGTTAGCTTACAGAACGGATCGAACAATTTGAATTTTACTAATTTGTTTTAACCTGGAATAGAATAAACGTATCTATTTAATTTCTCAGAAATTACTCTAGTTAACAATAAAATTTTTTTCATTACATTTGCGAAATAAGGTTTTTCTAACTTTAGGGTGCTGAATTCAAATATGACTTCTAAAGGTCTTCATTATGTACTGGACAGTTTTTTGTCTAGTCACACTTGGAACGTTTTGAAATGACAAAGCAATATTTACATATTAAAAAAAGAAAGTAAATGTCATATTTTTATTAAATTCCAATCCTCCAGTTACTTCAGAGAAATATTTCATCAATTGAGATCGGACCAATTTTGCTAATGACAAGATATCTTGTCATCAAGATAATGAAAATTTTACTATGATGAAGATCAGGAGCTAGTCATTTTTACTTTAAGACGAATAATAAGAATCTCGTTCATAGTTTTTTTATAACGAGATAACTCATCGCGAAAACCACCAGTAGGCTTAAGCTGAGCTACAAATCGCAATTTATTACAGCATTTGTTTTTCTTATTAGCTATGAAACTAGTGTTAAAAATTGTCATTCCATGCAACTGCAAAAAACCAAACGGGTATAATCTATATAAATAAGAATGGAGTGTTTGTCTGTACATTCAATATTTTCGACCCATTTCAAGTTTTCTATAGGTTTTGGATCCTTCTGATGCCAAATCCGCCTCTTTCGTGTTTGGTGTCTGTCTGTCTGTAGGTATGTGCCCTATACACGTCCACACGGTTTAATATATTTTCATGAAAATTTGCATACAGTGAGTACATGACTTCATTTAGAGAGTGAAATTGGTTGTGAAAGTCTGTCTGTTCTATGTTTGATTTTGTGTTTGTGCACACGTCACTTGACTTTTATTCCAGATATTTGATTGCAATGTGTTTTATTTTATGCATTATCTATTAGTTTAGTGAATGCAATATTAAACATTTCCTTATTGTTACATTTAAATACGTCTCATGCAAAAACACCCGAGTACACTTAAATCAGCCATTATTTGGTAGTTTTGGAAAAACTGGAATGCATATTGAGTATTACGATTACTTGGATTGCTTTACCAGTACTAATGAAAAAGCAATTATTATTCAAAAAAATGATTTCTTTTATGGAATTTCAGCTCTGGTACTTCATTTATTTATCATCATAATTCATTAATAGTTAATTTATTTATTTATCGAGTCTTATTTTTGTTCTTTGCACAATGTAAACGATTTCCGAGCATTTGGGACAGACGATATTTTTCAACGAACGGGAATGAAACGGAAACTCATGTTGGTTAATCACAGGCAGTAATATTTTCTGTTTCGTTTGCTATGAATTAATTTCATATTTCTAAATTTTGTGCACTTTTGAATTGTAAGATGTGGCAACTGCAATATCAAGAGATTAAAAGGAATCACAAATTAATATTTTTAGAATAACTTTTTCCTGACATCTTTTATTTAGATTTATTTTGCTGTTTTCTTTAGTTTTTTGTTTAAAATATTTATTAACCTAATAAATCGTGTTTCTTTTTTCCTCACATGCAACACCACCACAAAGTATGCGTCTTAAAGTGGCAGGTAAGTCAGAATGAAGCAAATATTAAGTGTTATTATGCCATTATTGAAAGAATAATGCCGTTATTGAAAGAATAATAATGATTAAAAAATCTTAACTAGGACTTTTCAAACATTAAAAAATTATTTGGCACAATGACAAGAGAAGAGTGTGTAATTCTACAATGTCGCACGCCGGAAATGCAAGAGTGCTACAAGTAAAAAATATTGTTTCGTTAAATATGAGTGCTAGAACACTTGCCGTAAATCGTTGTCTTTATTAATTGAGTTGAACATGAAAATAACTTAAGAAAGGGAATTCCGAATCTCCCTCAAAATCGCCTTTTGTAGCAGTAACCTCAGTGTCACTTTTCTTCATTTTGTAGCTTTATCATTCAGCAAGAGTATGATGGATGTTAAATGTATTACATGAATGGATATGAATGTGTAGGATTTGTGTCCAAAATGAGTTGTAGAAATTATAAAGATGGCGAAAGGTGTAAAAATATTATTTTACTCTACGAAAAATGTAGGTCCATATATTTTGATCATATCTTCAATCTAGAGTAAACCAATTCAAACCGAGTAAGGTCAGGTATTTTGCTAGTTACAATAGATAAATTTATGCACTTCAACATGGATATCTATGCACATAGTTCATTTTCATTTTATACTTTATGCGGCGTGTTGTTCTGCAGTAATTCCTCATCATTGGGAGATTTCACCTACTTTGACAATTCTCTTGCATGTTTTTAACATCTTCGCAGAATCCTTATCCTGGTTTATTGCAGACTGCTCCTATGTTGTCAGGAAGGAAATCCAGACGAGAATCCGGGAAATTTATATTTAAGGACATTCGGCACACAGGATGTTTATAGCTCTTGAATATTCTGTTGGTAGTTTCAGTAGTTAGAAGTAGTTATTGCCATTCGTTGAGTTCGTGTGTTCAGATATTCTGTAAAAACAGAGTCATCCAATAGACTCTTGTTTCAGATACAGTTAAGATCTTCTATTTGAGTTTTGTATCACTTAATGTTGTAAAATTGTGTTTTTAACATCCAATTGGGTTTCGACGAGATATCTCCTCATCGGGAATGCCGTCTAAATACCAAAAGGCGAAGTATTGCCATTTTTTTTTTTTGCGATCAAATTTAGGTAAGCTGTATTCTAAAAACAAGATATGTCACCGATCCAGATCTAATCAATTTTATTAATGATACAAGATACCTCGGCAAGATGCAGGTGATAAAACCAGACCCGAATTTATAGTAAGTTGTAGAGTGTAGGTATTGTTTTAAAAGTTGTCGCTTTTTTTACTGTACTGACCTTTTTCCCATATTCTTCATATTTACAGCATGCGTTACCGCAATGGAAGGATTTGTATTTCCTTTGTACAAAATAGTAGCTTTTGATCCAACCTCGATGAGTCGATAAAAAGACGCTATTCCTTATGATTATAAAAGATTATAAAGCCCTGAAATATCTGAAAAAAGACACATGTCTTACTACATTTCATAGAAAGAAGATAAAAACAAATTTCCACTTGTTAACACAGAAACATGTGTACTCTTAGTTAGAAGGTTCCACTTTTGCAGTCTGGAACCTAAGATTAGCTTGTTTGGAAAGAGATCATTCAGTTCACATCGTTCAGCTAATTTTGATCTTTATCTCTAAACGATTTTGAAATTTTTTACTATAATACCTAAGCACGCAGAAAAACTAATATGGAGGGTCAATGAGTTCTAGACGCTGCCTTTGTAAAAATTTGACTCTCAAACATGTTGCACGCGATTCTCTTTCAAAGAAAACACAAAAATAGCAATTCGGTCGTGGTTACGTGTTATCTACTAATGAAAAATGTTATATTCCATATTATCAACGCCTGATTATTCCACTATCACTTGAAAATTCTAAAACGGCTAGTTTATTAACTGTCTATGAGCCTTTGCATCCTTAAAAAGTATTCTTTTGTCAAAATTTTCTTTTATAAAACCTTAAGATAATGCTTATCATTTCATGTGCTAACATAATTGTATTTACTTGAGATATAAATACCACAGAGAAGTAACATTTTGCATATCTGTGATAAATACACTCGAACAGATCGAAGCGAGTGTTCAATCGGAATAAAATTTCGCACATTTGATGAACATGGCGACATAAATAAATTATAACAATATCAAATCTAGAGGACTCATAATTATATAAAGTGTCCTAAAAGCTCTCGTACTCCAATTTAAAAGAAAAACATTGCCCGTGGTTTTTCAATTTTTTAATTTTATCGTCTGCTTATAGTTTTATCGATTCTTAACCCGGGTAAGCCTAGCGGTACCAAATGACACCAGAAATATAGGTTTAAAATATTACAACTTTCTTCCTTATAATGCAAATATTTTGTGTGTTTGTTAGCAGATGGCACCACACAAGAGAGTGAAAAATCCTGTCTAGGTAATAATTTTAGTGAACAACAAGTCAGATTTTTTCTTTGAACGGAAGAAACAAGAACATTTTTGGGCTATGACAAAATGACACATCGAAAAAGTAAGTACAACCGTTCTCTCTTTACTGATACATATAAAAATGAAAGTTTGATACAATATTTATCGTTTATGTCTAGATATTACGTGCACAGTGTTCCAAAAAAAATTTAATAATATTATGTATATCTTTTTTGTATTGGAATGTTACTGGTACCGTATGGTACCACTAGGCTTTTACACTATCTTTTCGTCACTGATTAGATTTTTATTGATTTTTGCTCTAGAAAATACAAAAATGTTTTAAAAGTGTATAATTAATTTTTTTATTATATATAATAGATGAGTTAAAAAGTAAATGTGTATAAAATAATTATACAAAAATTTTGCATAAAAAAACTAAAAAAAAAAAAAAAAACAGTATTTATATTGCTCATTTTATAAAAATAACAAAGCTAAAAGTATAAAATGGGGAGGGAGTTGTAGGTTAAAATGCAGATATGGAATTAAAATGTGTCTTTGGCTATATTTTTGAACATTATTTCTTATGGCAGTTTTTATGTGTATATTTAAATCACGTGTATATTTTGTTATTTTGAAATACAGTTTCATTTTTCAGAAATATTTAACACTAGAAGAAGCTCTTCTGCTATTTGATGAATTAAACTCAGACTTATAAGATGTCTATATTGAACCTCCTGATGTTGCAGCAGTATCGCAGATGAAAACTCGGCAGAAGAAGATAAAGGAGAACTTAAAGATAATTTATCTGGTCGTCAGTTACGTGTCAACGTAGAAACGTCACGGAAAAAAAACACAGTAAAGATTATTTAGATTTAAATTCAGAAGAGAGAGTGTCTGACAAACTCTGCTAACGAAAAAATAAATAAAGAAAGAAGACTGGTACAAATAAATTAAAAAGAAGTTGGGTTCAAAATGTGCTGCTATAAACTACATTAGTTAACTTCACACTATGTGTGTAAAATGGGCTTTGTATATTTTTTAGCCTTTCACTCAAAATAACATTGCAAATAGACCATACAATAAAGTTATTGATTATATTTCATAAAAAAATGCCAGTATTATTGGTAATATTATTAGTATTACCATTTGTCTTGTGCTTTCTGGATAGTAAAAATTTTCTCTTCTTCTCTTAGGATATTTTTTTTACTCTTATATATTTATCAAAATGTGTTCTTTTATGCCATACATTTTTATTTTTGTATTAATTTCAAATCATAAACTGGTACAAATATATTTAAACCGCTTGCGTTAATATCAATAAGAAATTGCATTACTTACAATTTGCTCCCTTAAAAGCCTAGAGGTACCATATGGTACCATGCATTTTTTAGAATATTATTGAAATTTTACAACAAAAAAAGGCTTTTCCTACATAAATAGCATCCTATCAACAATATACTAGAAAGAAATTGATATTGGAAAAAAATAATTAATTCAGTCTTTGCCGGGTTAATTTTTATCTCTTGGTTTTCTTCGCGCTCAAGTTGAGCGATAATAAAGTTCCACGACATTTTGCTCACGGCAAAATGATTTTATCATGCATTCAGAGAATTGCACTGCTTGAGGCTTATTTTGAATTTAAATCATTCGAAAGATGTAAAGAATTTTGGGGACATAAGTATCCAAATTATTCAATACCTAGCAAAGATACGTTATATCAACTCCTTCGGCGATTTCGTGAGACAGGTTCGATGGAAGACAATCACAGGAGTAGATGACCGAAAGTCGTTACACCAGACTTTGTGAAAGAAACTCAGTGGATGATATTGCAACCTTCTCATCAATCCGTGAGGCGTTTGTCGCAAAAAAATGGACACATCACGTGAATCGACACATAAGGCTTTAAAATCTTTGCATTTTCGTTGATTATAGTGTAAAAATGTCACATGACAATGAGAAGCGGCTTTATTATGGCCGATGGTTCCGAAAATTTATTCGCAACAATATCAACATTTTGGACAACAAAGTTTTCTACCACGGTGCATGGTTTCATTTAAGCGTTTAAGTGAATACGCAAAACTCGTGCATTTGAACGACGACAAAGCCCAATTCATTAATGCAAAAACCTTTACATTCTCAAAAATTAGCATTTGGTGTGCCGCATCACGTAAAAGGATTGCTGGGCCTCTGTTTTTCAAGTCAACTGTTGATGGCACTGTATACAGAGAACTTATCCAACATTTTGTTGTATTATTAGAAGTGAATGATCGAGATTCTTGGTTCCAACAAGACTGTACAACTTGTCACATAAGTTATGAAACCATGGGCATGCTTCAAGATATTTTTGGCCATCGACTCAACCCAAGAAATTTTTGGCCACTTTGTTCCCCTGATCTGAGCATCCCTGACTTTTTCTGTTGGGATATTTAAAGAGCAAAGTTTATGAACATAATCCCCAAAGAATAGGTGATCAGAAAATTGCCATTACTCAAAGTATACAAGAAGTTACTCCCAGCATCTTGAAACGCGTTTCTAACAATATGCGCAACCGACTTTAGTTTTGCCTCCAAGAAAAGGGCGTAAATTTTGAACATCTATTATATAAAATTAAAATACCACTCACTCACTGACCCACTCATCACTGTATCTCAAGAACTACAAGTCCTAGGAGGCTGAAATTTTGCAAGGTGATTTTTCTTATCCTGTAGAGGTGTACTAAGAAAGATTTTGAAAAATTCGACTCCTAAGAGGCCTAAAATTGACCTAAGCCAGAAGCAATTTGAAATCGCTATAGAAATAGCATTGAGTTTAAGATGATTGCTGTACGCAGCTCAGATTGCTTTACCAGTGTTGATCGGAAAACAATTTTTTGAAACAAATTAAATTATAATATTCATGTTTGAACTGACTTTTTACTTCTTCCCATGATGAAAATAATTTTTTAAATATTTTATTGATGAAGAAAGAATATTTAAAGCATTTAACTTCACATAACTTACATTTTGTAATGGAACACGAAAAGACCAAACGATAAACGAAAGCATCATTGAGTATAAAACGATTGCTAAACGCAGCACAGATTGCTTTATCTGCATTGATCGAAAAACAATTCTTTTAAGCAAATTAAATTTTAAAATTTATGTTTGAACTGACTTTTTATTACTTTCTAAGATGTAAATGTTTTATAAATATTTTATTGACGAAGAAAGAATATTTATACCATTTAATTTTACGTTTACTTAAATTTTGTAATGGAACATAAAAAGCCCAAACGGGATAAATTCATTGATCATGAAAGCATAATTTTGATACTCGGTATCTGGCAACCTCAGAATTAATGTTTAATGTTTTTAATTTGATTTATAATTCTCCTTTTGGTATCTCTGCGTATTTGAGTTGATAATGAGATGGTTGTGGTGATATTTGAGTATTCCCAAGTATTATAAATATGTGTTCTTTTGCATATAGATCATTATTGTCTTTATCAATACTGTTCCAGTTTTTTGTCCAATTGTTCTACTTCAGAATATATTCAGGAAGTTAAAATTCAACATGCTAGAACAGATTTTTTTTTCTTCCAGAATTCTGCATTTTTTGCAAGGGTCGGAATTTTGTTTCTATTTGTATATATCGCCCCCCCCCCCGGCAAGAAAAATGACACAACTTAAAATTGAGAATTTGAGAAACATCAACTTAAGGGGAACTATTATATTGAAATATTAAAATCTTCTTTTAATTTTCAGGTAAGTATTTATGTCTTTACATTATATTATATTCCATAGTACGGCCATTCCACAAAAAGGTCAACCAGAGCACAAAATTTTAAAATTAATTTTAACTATTTTTTTATTATTTATTGATAACTAATAGTTTAAATTGTATTTTTCTTTTAAAAAAATCAAAACTTCTTTTTACTGAAGTGGAAACACAGCACTTTGAAAATGACTGCCATCCATAGTCATATGTTTTGAATTTTAGGTTAAACTTCTAGTGATCACTTTAGAAGACAGAAAAAAAATAGAAGTTCACAAATTTTACAACAAAGGTAAGTCTGAATTTATGTTATAAATTTATGCATTTCTAAATTCCTTTAAATTTATATCAAACCCATACCAACCCAATAAATTACCTTTGTTTATAGTGTCCCTCACGTGACACAAAAGATGATAGTTTTAAATTTGTGAAAAAAATAATTATTTCTATGACATTTAAATACTATTTGTAAAGGAAATAATAAAGCTACTTTTATTTTGTGTACTATTGTAACTGTACATAAGTTACTTTCAAAATGAACTGATAAAAACACACTGTCCCGCACGTGACATGTCACATGTGGGACACCAACATTGCTTGTTTTTTACTTGGTGTAAATGAGGGTATATGATATTTTCAAGCACTAGCTCAAATTTTAGAGTTAGAAAAAGGATTTCTATAAATTTGTATGAAAAAAATTTTGTTGACAGCTTAAGTCACTGGGGTAACGACTGGGCACACATAGTTTGGTTACCTTTGTAAAAAGAACTAGTAATTTCAATGCATTGCAGTTTTCAGTGTGTTTTTTTATAGAAACAATTAGTGCCTTGAAATTATATTTAAATTAAGTCCCTTAAATCAAACACATTGATATACTTATTCATTATTTATTATTGTTTTATATTAATATAAACCCGTAACATGAAAAGAGAGTTACTTGGTTTATCAATTACACTCTACATTCCAAACTTATTAAGTTTGCATTAGTACAATAGTTGCAACTATTTTGAAATAGTTATTAATTGTAGGGGCTTTTTAATCCTTCAGGAATTAAAAACAAAAGATATCCAAGTGCAGCAAGAATGAAAAGAATAAGAGAGAAGAAGTTGTTGGAAAATCCAAATTTTTAACATGAAGAAATTAAAGGATAAATGATTTTAAAAAGAAGAAAAAGATTAACATGTCAGATGCTGAAAAGTAAAAAAATACAAGTTGTACGAACGTAATAGAAAAAGATTCCAACGAGCAAAAAAACGATGTTCACCTGCAATAACTATGCTACCAACTATCAGTACCATAAATTCACCTTTACCATCCCCGTATCGCTCGAAACATTTCTTTAGTAAAGCTGTACACAAAATTTTAAGAGAACTCCCAGATTGATCACGTAAACGCTGTGCAGTTGTACAAAGTTTAGAGAAAAGAGTTACTAATCATATCACAGATTCCATGACCTCTGCACCGAACATCTCAGCATCTGAACCTAGTCAGAATTTTAATGCAGTAAAAGAGTTACTTCCATCCCGACATTGTATATACATGCCCAGGTATTAGAGATAAAATTACTGTTTGGAAAAATGGGGAAAAAAGTGTACTTATACTAAATATTACATGACAACGTACTTAAGAGAGGCATTTGCCATATTTCAGGCAGAAAAACCATATTTTGCATTAGGATTTTCGAAGTTCTGTTCTTTGAGACCAGCAAATGTATTGTTTCTCAAGAATACACCAGCAGATCAGTGCCGATGCAAAATACACGAAAATTTTATGCTACAACTTAACGGACTGAAACTGATTTATGAAGGAAACTTTTGGGAAAATCAGTTATCTGACACTACATTCAATTCCACTTGGCAGAACCATTGTAGTACATGTTCTGATGGGAAGCTTTTAAAATTACCTACAGATTCCGAGGAAACAGTAATGTGGAAAGAGTGGGGAAAAGATCATGATGGAAGGCTAAAATTTGTTATGAAAGAAGGATGCGCTGCTGAATTGCATGATAATCTCTCAAAAAACATGGCAAAAGTAGTACAACATGTGAATGTTAAACGCATACAAGATGATGCATTTCAATGTGACAAGCAAGCAAATTTAAAACGTGTCTTACAAGTCGACTTTCATGCGAATATCAAAATGAGATACAAAGTGCCCTTTGTTCAAGATCTAGTATAACTCTTTTTACAGCTGCAACATTTGTCAATAGGTGCTGCAGTACATATCTTTTATGCACTGATGTTCTAAACAAAGACAAGGATACAATATATTCTATGCTTACAGTTGCTATATGATATACTTTATGAAAATGATATCTTATCTTTAAAGGACGAAATTATATGGAGCGACGAACCATCATCTGAATTTAAGAATAAGTATATGGTGAAAGTTTTACAGATTCTAATAATATAAGCCCATTGCATGGAAATACTTTGTTACTTTACACGGAAAGGTATCATTGATGGTATTGGAGGAAATGTTAAGCGGCTTGTACGTCAAGTAGTTATGAGCAAGAAAAATGAGACAATTGTTCAGGGAGCCGCAGATTTTTTACATGTTGCACAAAAGGTCATCAAAGCAACTACGATTACGCATATATCTGAAGAAAATATCCAAAATATTTTATCACAAAAGCCATGGGATAATGCAAAGGCAATTCCTGGTGTTTCAACTTTTCATGTCATTAAATAGGACAATGGAAAATATAATTTCTTTGGACATTTAAAGTGCCAACCAAAAGATGTCACAAAGTTACCAACGGCAGAGAAAAATTTGCGCATACAAGTGGGTGAATGGGTAGTGGTGACATACGATGGAATTAATTATCCAGGTGAAATCACTTGTGTTGCTGGTCCAGATTGTGTTGAAGTTTCGGTTATGGTGAAATCTGGCGCATATTACAAGCAGCCACAGCAACCGGACAAAATTTTATACGTGCTAAAAGATGTTGTTAAAAAAATATCAGCACCTATTGTTGTTAACAACAAACGACACTTTAAATTTACAAATAAATTTTGAGTTCATGATGATCTGTATTTTATTAATGATTATGTATATTAAATTTATTATAAGCTAAATAATAACATGCTTATAAATTTGAGATCACTTAAATAAATAGTCATACAATGTTAAAATATGCAGTAGAATTTTGTTTAGAATTTTTTAACATTTAAAATTACGCCTTCCATTTATGTTTTCAAAAAGTCCCGCATTTGACAATGATGTCCCGCACGTGACAGTACACATTTTAATTTTTTTAGTAATTTAAATATTATTATTTACAAATGATATTAATGCTGCTCTTACTTTGGACTTTCGTCTATCTAAATATAATTTTAATTTAATGATTTCTCAATTAACAGAGCAGAAATATCTTTTGGTTGATATAGCTATTTGCAAGTAGTTGACTTTGCATGTCCCGCACGTCACAATAATGAACAAATTAATTTCTACAAAAAAAAAAAATGATCAAAAGTAATATAATTATGCAGAAAGTATTTTTGACATAAAAGGTTGGTATAAAAAATTTACACAATTTCATAAGTTATAATTTGTGACCTCGGCATAACTATTAGGTGTAGTAAGAAGTTTTAAAGCGAGTTTTGTATGACGTCTACTGCAAAATAGCATACCAATTAGTTCACCGTGTTAGTGTCATGTGATAGAAACCAGATTAGAGATATCAAACCGACGCAGAAACTAGGGAAAAAGTGAACGTAAAATTGAAATTTTGAAGGTGAAAGATGTCATACGATAAGACATTTATTCGTCACTGCATTCGTTACGAATTTCACCAGCATAAAAGTGCTGCAAAAGCATGTCAATCAATTTGTTCTGATTTAGGTGTGAATATCGTATCGAAAAGCACATGTGAGTATTGGTTTCGACGTTTTAAAGATGGCGATTTTGAGGTTAGCGATCGACAACGTAGCGGCGCTCCACTGAAGGCTATCCATGATGATTTGCAAACACTTCTCGATAAAGATGCATCTCAAACGCAAAATAAACTTGCTGAACAGTTAGGAGTTTCACAAAAAAACGATTTCTAATCGTTTACATGCAATGGAAAAGATTGAGAAGGCAGAAAAATGGGTGACACATGCATTGAGGACGACCGTGTCTTGTAGTGCATGAATCTGCCAAACAGGCAACACAGAAAATCTTTCTTGTGGAAAATTGTGACAGGAGATGAAAAATTGATCTGTTATGACAGTCCGAAACACAAAAAATATTGGGTGAATCCCCGGCGAAGCAACAGCATCAACGCCGAAAAGAGACATTCACTGCAAAAAAGTTCTGCTGTGTATCTAGTGGGATATGAAGTGAGTACTCTATTACAAATTGCTAAAGTCGGGTGTAAGTGTAACTGCTTAACGCTATAAACAACAATTGCTGCGATTACAACAGGAAATCTATCGAAAACGTCCGTTTACTGGCAAAGGTTTGAGGCCCGTCAAATTGCTCCATGACAATGCACGGCCGCATGTTGCAAAAGTGGT
Organism: Metellina segmentata; assembly: GCA_947359465.1. Lineage (NCBI taxonomy): Eukaryota > Metazoa > Arthropoda > Arachnida > Araneae > Tetragnathidae > Metellina > Metellina segmentata. The sequence continues at coordinate 56,666,472 of OX375874.1, forward strand.
CAAGGACACGTTGGTAACACTTGGCTGGGAAGTTTTGGAACACCCGGCGTATAGTCCCGACATAGCCCCTTCGGACTGTTATTTGTTTCGGTCTATGCAGAATGCCTTGTCTTCTGTAAACTTCCGTACAGTGGACGAAGTACGAAAATTGGTTGACGACTTTATTGTGTCAACAGAGAAATCTTTCTACACTGCTGGGATCCGTGAACTAAATGACCGATGGCAGAAGGTATTAGATAATGATGGAGATTATTTCGATGAATAAAAGTATTATTATCAGCTCTAAATTACATATTCATTTCTTTGACACATGCTTTAAAACTTCTTACTACACCTGATATTTATCTTAAAATTACCAAATGTCCCGCACGTGACCATGGATTGGTTTAGTATAGTAATATAACACGCTGGGGCACATCATACATATTTTTCAATGACATAACCTCAAAAATTTTATTTTTTCACTTGTGTCACTTTTCTTGCCGGGGTGCGATATGTGTTCCGGTATATTATCTATTCAGAAATATTATTTAGAAGTTAAATTTTAATTTTTTCAGAATTCTGCTTTTTTTAAGGATAGGAGAGAATTTTGTTTTTGTTTGCATTTGTGTTCTTGTAATATTACCTATTGTAGAAATATTATTTAGGTGTCAGATATTAATTATCTATTTATTTCCTGCAAAATATCATTAGACATAGTAATTTCGTGGTGGTATATGTATATATCGACCAACTTTCTTTAAATCTTTGGTTGAATAGGTAATAGTGTGTAGATAATAAAAATATTAATATAAAATATTCAAATCAAAATATTTTTAAAGTATGTAATTTGTTATTTTAAAATGACAAGTAAAATTTTAAAATAACTTTAAATAAGATGGGTTACGTTAAATTAAAACGGGTAGTAATACATTGTAGTTCAAATACATTCTATAACAAAAAAAAATCGACGCACCAAGAAGAAGTTGTCCGATGTAGACAAAAATTGGTGAATAGGAAAATTATGTACAGAATAGAAAATGATTAAAATTTCAGAACAGTCGAATGATTTATTTCAGAGTTACAGTAACGAGCTCAATAAAGTGTTGACCCGCCTCTGGCCTGGATGCAAGCTGCCACATGGCGTGGCATAGACCGATAAAGCTCCCGGATGATCACCTGCGGTATTTCTTGCCAAATTTGCTCCAATTGTCGGACTACGTCATCAACATTCCCTACCGGATGCAGTCGCCTTCCCATCATATCCCAGACATGCTAGATGGGAGAGAGATATAGTAATCTGGCTGGTCAAGGAAGTGTTGACAAGCTTGAAGACAGTTCATAGCAACACGTGCCGTATGTGGTCTGCCATTGTCTTGCTGAAAAATAAGCCCAGGGTACTGCGAAAGGAATGGTAGCAAAACAGGACTCGGAATGTCGTCAACGTACCGCTGTGCTGTAAGTGTACCTCTAATGACGACCAAAGGGGTCCGGCTATCAAGGGAAATGGCACCCCAGACCATAACTCCTTGTTGAGGGCCCGTGTGGCGAGCAATAGTGAAAGCAGGATCGGCACGCTGCCGTGGGCGTCTCCAGACACGTCTTCGATGATCGTCAGGACACAGTTGGAAGCGGGATTCGTCGCTAAAGACTATACGTCCCCAATCAGCATAATTCCAGCCTGATCGAGCCAAGCACCACTGTAATCAGGCTCGACAGTGTGCAGGCGTGAGTGGCAGGTGGCGCAACGGTCGGTACGAGCGTAGATTTCGCTCTCTCAGCCGTCTGTGAATAGTCATGGTGGACACTCGTGTGTGGGCCGCACGACTGATGGTTGATAGCGATGAATCAGGCGCTGTGACAGCTGATCTGACAATCACTCTGTCCTCCCGATCCGATGTGGCCCTACGTCGACCGCTACCATCATGACGCTGAAATCTGCCATTGACCACCCACTCTTGCCAGCATCTTCTAATCGCCGCATCGCTTCGACTCACATGACGAGCGATTCTCCGATTGGACCAACCTGCCTCTTTCAATCCAATGATACGACCTCTTTCAAGCTCTGAAAGCTGCTTGTAATGAGCTCGAATCCTGCGGCGAGGCATTTTTTCAGTCGCTGAAAGGTATCCTAAATTGCAATGCAGCAGAAATTTTTTAACAACAGTGCAAGTACAACTCTTTATATACATCTGCTGGATGCGCAGTTCCGATGCGTTGGAGATCGCACTATTCATTCATTGGACACCAAATTTTAATTATTTGCATATTTGGTCAAAGCATTTTTGCATACGAAATTTCAAAGCAATCGGATGATTCCTTCTTGGTGTGTCGATTTTTTTGTTATAGAGTGTATATTTCAAAATTTTGATTTAGCATTTCATTTAACGACGATTAAAATAAACTAAATTTCATTTGTTTTTCGTGTTTAATGGGTGTTATTGAGAGCTGCATAACATAGTCAAGTAACTATATCTATCATTCTAAATAGATACAAAGTTTCCATTTAGAAACTTCTAACAAAAGCTCTGTTATTCCACATGCCACTAAATGGAATTTTCAGGAAAAAGTGCGTTTGCTTCATGCTAAATTAGTCACGAATGCCGTAAATTTTAAGCCCCTTGGACAAATAGAACGCGTGTTAATATGTAGTCTATCATATCCACAGGGTTCTAAAGTGCACCAAATGCGTGGCTTGGTCAAACGGTGTAGATTTGTATAGAGAACAGAGAAACGCCTTCTATGCTTTATGTATCTAACAGAAGTTCCGTTATTCCACCTGCCGCTTAAGGGGAACCGGAAAGTAAAAAAGGACATCAAAGTCCATTTTGAGATTTTTTAAGTGTTTCTACTTCACTGAAAAATTTTCTGTAAAACGATTGGTGACGATGTTTTCGGTTCTTACACTATTATATACAGTCCAGTCACATTAATGTGACCACCACCTACTTTCGACGTCAACGTAAAATAACCAATCACAAAAGGCAGGTGGCAACACATTGCAGTGGAGTGTATATAAAGAATGTCCTATGGCATCGGAAAGTATTTCAATAGTTGGCGTAATGCAGAAACGTAGCGATTTATCCGACGTCCAAAAGGGCATGATTATTGGCTTTCGGGCCAAGGGTGGAAGCATTTCGGAAACGGCTAATTTTGTGAACTGTTCGCGTGCCGCCGTGGTAAAAGTATACCGTGCATGGCAAAATGGCACTATCCAAAATCATCGGCGTGGCAAATGTGGTTCACCACGGGCTATAAATGACAGAGACGAACGAAGGCTACGGAGATGCGTTCGGGCGAATAGATGTGCAACTGTTGAGCAACTGACCGCCCAGATGAACCAAGGGGCTACCAAGAGTGTATCCTCAACAACGTTTCAGCGAACGTTGCTTCGCATGGGCCTCCGCAGCAGACGCCTGGTTAATGCACCTATGCTGATTGCTGTTCATCGGCGACGATGGCTGGAATTTGCACGTTAGTACTGCAAATGGACGTCCACAGAGTGACGACAAGTGGCTTTTTCCGATGAATCACGTTTTATGCTCCATCGGACAGATGGACGTTGGCGTATACGTCGTGAAAAGTCTGAAAGCAAACACCCTGCAACAATTGCCGGAAGGATCCAGGCTGGAGGAGGGAGCATTATCGTTTTGGGAATGTTTTCCTGGCATTCACTGGGTGCACTCATCGTTGTGGAAGGCACTGTGAGTAGTATACGGGTGCCTTGGTGCGGCGGAAGTGACGTCATCAAAAGGGGGCGTGGTCACGTGACGTCATAGTGTGACGTCATGTCAAACCGGAAGTGACGTATTGATTGTCGAGTTGAGGAGTAGGGGTCCTGCTGCTGAATGAAAACATTAGGATCGAGTGGAGTTGAGTTGTTAGTTTTTTGGTTTCGGTTTCTTTTGAATTTATCTAGTGTTGAATGGCAACACTTGATGTTCTTAGTTTCGGTTTCAGATTCTTCAAAGTTTATCTACTGTTGAATGGCAACAGGCGGTCTGTGTACGATAGGAACGGTTTGTTTACATTTTTGGACTTGGGATTTTCTCAGAGATTTCACTGTGATCTTATGTTAAGTTGAGGTGTAGGATTACTGCTGCTGAATAAAAACATTAGTGTCGAGTGGAGTTGAGTTGTTTGTTTGGGGGTTTCAGTTCCTTTTGAGTTTATCTACTGTTGAATGGCAACAGGCGATATGTTTACGATAGGAAAGGTTTGTTTATATTTTTGGACTTAGGATTTTTTTCTCAGAGATTTCACTGTGACATTATGTTGAGTTAAGTTGGGTTGTCGGATTCCTGCTTCTACTTAATAATAATTTATATTTCTAGGAATGGAGTTGAGTTGTTTTATTTTTGTATCAATTACATGGAAGTTTCTTTACGGATGAGTGGCAGCACTCCAAAACACGTGTTTACATTTGGAATTGGATGGATTTCAGCAAGACGCGGTGTGACGTAGTAAATGACGTCATATTTACAAGTTTGAACATGAAAGTGCTGAATCACTCCTATTTTCGCTGAACGGGTTCGCGGAGGAATACAAGACGCGACGGGACATAATATCTACAAGTTTGAACATGAAAGTGGCGAATCACAGCGATTTTCATTGGAAGCACGGATGAATACATGTTCAGGACCAATAGGAGAGCATGCGCGTGACATCATTACTTGTTCAGCGTATCATAGTACACCTTGGACTATATTTCAACCACGGAACTTCCAGGCTGTACAGTCAGTTATATTGTTCAACACGAGCTTGGCACTATTATTCCCACATTCTGTGATCTTATATTTTAGCTTGTTGGATTTCTTAGATATGGAGACAACAACAACCTTTAGCAAGAAGCGATGTCTTTTATCTGACATTATGCCTGAAAGAAGTAGTAGCAAGAGAATTAAGATTGAAAAAAACGTAAGTTGTTTGTCATATATACATTGTATTATTCTTTTCTGTTATCTGAATAATTTTCTCAAGGTAACTAATGTTTTATATTTTATTATTTATGTGAGAAAATCTCATTTCGTTCTTTTTTTTAATTTACAGGATGGAATCTTTGATGAGGATAAAATTCCAGAAGGGAAATTCCACATTGGAGAATCTGTCTTCGTCTACCCGAGCACTTTTCGTGGAAACGTAACTGTGCACATCAGACGATTCAAGAAATACGGAAACACTTTATACCCAACTAAAGACGGTGTTACGCTGAACCCTAGTTGGACTGAATTCATCATGAGACCAGGAGCTTTACCATCCAAACCCAGAGACCTCAGAGGTGGCTTCTTCATGAAACCAGAGGAATGTAAAATAGAGAGTGAGGACTTTGAAACGTTCACCTTTTCACGATTTCAAACGGCAAAAAATGATGAAAAGGTAACAAAAAGTATTACTATATCCTCTGCACAGTGGTTGGAAATGAAAAACCAATTCAACGAGATTTGCGTGAGCGTGTTGGACCATGTTTATGGGTCTATGGATTTTTTCACTGCATACAAATCTCAACAGCAAGGAGAAACTATTGAAGATTCTCTGCCAGACTCCTTAGACGTAAGTCTAGGGACTAAGTGCCTTTCAGAACTGCTTCGTGATTCGGTGTATGATTGCATTAAGGAAAAGGGAAACTTAAAGGATCCCGAATATTATGCTGAAGAACTGTGGGCGACCAAAGTGGAACATTTTAATTCGGCTGCATTTGCAGTGGACCTTTTGGATATAGCGGATGCATTTTATTACAGACTTTGGGGTGATAAGAACTTTTTATTTTTGTCAAAACCGGCGTTTTACGTGACAGCAAAGTTTTTGAATGAATTGTGTCTACAAGATGTGTTGAGAGAGGTAAGAGATGTTTTTTGTCCTCCAGAAACACTTGAATATTATCAGGATCATCAATAGTCATTTTTCTGTAATTCATTTTCAAATAATAATAATAATATTTTGTATTTATAATTTTTGAAAACGTAATAAATATTGTTTATTTGTACCTATATTGTACCTATTTGTACCTATATTGATTTTTTTTTTAGTATACTTGATTTGAAAATGTTTATTTATTTATTTATTTTTGACATGAGCAAATTTTAAAGTAAACATAAGTATAAAGTTATTTTAAGAAGGGCTTGAATGATATTGAGATGTGGGGGAGAAGTATATAAACAGCATGTTTCTTATTATTTAATCAGTTGTTATGCATATTAGCATTTGGATAGTTTGTATCCTGTGATAAAATGGAGGAGGAAGAAACTTTGAGACAGACGTATAAGGATCCCAAACTTCCCGCTAGCTTTGGCGGTATCAATGCTTTGCATAGGGTCTTAAAAGGTCGCGTAAAATCTAAGCATATAAAGAAATGGTTGCAAGCGAAAGATTCTTACTCTTTGCATAAACCTTTGCGGCATAAATTTAAAAGAAATCGTGTCATAGTAGGAAGTTTAAATGAACAGTTTCAAGCCGATTTAGTGGACATGCAGTCTCTAGCTCCTAGTAACGATGAGTATAAGTATTTACTTACATGTATTGATATTCTGTCTAAATATGCATGGGCTCTTCCTCTGAAAGATAAAAAATCTTCAAGCGTCATGACAGCTTTTAAACAAATTTTTTCGGAACGTACCCCTCAATCTTTACAGACAGATGCTGGGAAAGAGTTTACCAATAAACTACTGCAAAATTTCTTACAAAAGAAAAATGTTCATTTCTTTACAACTCATAACACTACTAAAGCTTCAGTTGTTGAGCGTTTCAATCGTACACTGAAAACTAAAATGTGGAAATATTTTACTGAAATGAATACCAAGAGATACATTGATGTTATAGATAAATTGTTACATAGCTATAATCATACGTGGCATCGAAGTATTAAAACAGAGCCTGCTTCGGTGACATTACAAAATGAAGGAGAAATCTGGCATACGTTATACGATAGTATTACTCCTTCCGTTAAACAGAGAATTTTTGACTTAAGTGTGGGGGACACCGTGCGTATCAGTAGGGAGAAAATGCATTTTGAAAAAGGTTACGAACAAAATTGGACACGAGAAATTTTCACTATTCATAAAATCATAAACCGTGTTCCTATTGTGTACAAGTTAAGAGATTTAGCTGGCGAAGAGATTCAAGGTAGTTTTTACAAAGAAGAATTACAAAAAATTTCAGATTCTGGATTTTATCCAGTTGAAAAAGTTTTGAAAAAGAGAACACGTCTTGGGAAAATGGAATACTTTGTAAAATTTCAAGGGTATCCCGAAAAATTTAATGCTTGGGTTGAGGATGTCAGGATGGTATAAATATAGCTTTCGCTGTAATTATCTTTCATTTCACTAAATGATGTCATTCTACGTTACACTACCAAGCGATAGCTCTATGGAGTTCTATCCTGCTAATACAATGTCTCATTTCCTCACAAGACTTCCTAAACGACTTGAACTTTCCGGAGAATGGGAGGTTGGATTAGTAGAAATGATTTATCCCAGAATGTGGAGTAATGTAATTGAAGGAGAAAATTCTTATGAATATGACTTAGGGAATGGAATTAGAAATGGTGGAAAAATTGCATCTGGTTTCTATGAGTCTCCAAATGACATTTTAAATGCATTCCAGAAACACATAAAAATTCAAATGAAATATAACAAGCATTCTAAGAGGGTGGTAGTTCAACTCACTAACGGTGCAACGTTACGATTATCAAAAGGATTAGCGGAAAACCTGGGGTTTGAAGCTAATACAGTTATTGGAGATAATTTTGTTCCGAGTGCTAATTTAACTATAGAGAGCCCTTTTGTCGCGGACCCAAACGTTGATTTATATTTGTTATATGTGTACACTGATATTATTCAGCCGGAATATGTTGGTGGAGTTTTAACGCCTCTTTTACGAACTGTGTCTGTGAAGGGGAGAGATGGTGAAGTGATACAAGAACAATTTGAACGACCTCATTACTTACCAGTCTCCAGAAAGAACTTTGACTCAATTGAAATTGTTATAAGGACGCACACCGGTCGTTATGTATCATTTGAACGCGGTAAGCTGATAGTGAAACTACATTTTCGCCTGAGACAAATCATATAAAAGGGCACAGTTTTAAAAATAGACTTCATTTTCATTTCTGTAATCGAGAAAATAAGTAACATTATGTTGGTGCCATATAAGTGCTGTACGAAAAAGTTTGAAGATTATTATGCAGGACAAATCGGAAATGGTCTGCCTTACTACAAAGGAATTAGCATTCAAAAAGGGTACGGCATAGGAGGATTTTTTGCTAAACTTTTTCGCAGAGCCTTGCCGTTTTTGATGAGCGGCGCAAAGGTAGTAGGGAAAGAAGCTCTAAGGACAGGAACCATGGTTGCAAATGATGTCTTATCGGGCAAAAATTTAAAAGCATCGGTTAAAACAAGAGCAAAAGAAACAGGAAAGGGATTAGCAAGAAAGGCTATTCAGAAAGCAGATGAGATGATTGGTCACGGAAAGTTTAAAAGGAAGCGCAAACCCTCCAAACGCGTCATTTCTTTGAAAATCAGGAAGGTGCAAGGACGTGATATTTTTGACTCGTAACAACATGGCTTTTCTACTAAAAGATTCTCCCGAATGTGCTAAATCGGAACTAGAATTATTCTCTTTACCTCCAACACAGACTGTCATTGAGAGAGGACAATGGGTTGAATTTCATCCACTGGCCAATGTTTCTGATGGAAGCCCTGTTGAATTTAATGTATCTGGAAGCGGCGACGATTACCTCGATTTGTCTCAGACTCAGCTCTATGTCAAAGTTAAGATTTTAAAAGCTGATGGAAAACCCATCACATCTGAATGTAAAATAGGACCTGTAAATCTCTTCCTGCATGCCATGTTTTCGCAAGTGGATATCAGTTTAAACGAAAGACTTGTTTCATCCAGTAATAATACTTACCCCTACAGAGCCATGATAGAAAAACTGCTGAATCATGGTTACGATGTAAAAACTTCTCAACTGTCTTCAGAACTCTTTTTTAAAGATACAGCAGGTCGTATGAATGTGTTTGATACAGAAGACACCCAGCCTAACGATGGGTTTAATCAGAGAGCAGAAATGTTCAAACTCAGTGCAGCGGTGGATATGATTGGACGTTTACACTTGGACATGTTTCATCAAGAAAGACTTCTTCTAAATATGGTGGACGTAAAAATCAAACTCATACGCAGTAAACCGCAATTTTGTTTGCTAGGAGATGGGGAGTTTAAAGTTTCTCTCGAACATGCTTCCTTATTTGTTCGTAAAGTGAGAGTCAGTCCCGGTGTTGTTATAGGACATGCCAAAAGTCTAGAGAAAACAACAGCCAAATATCCCATTAACAGAGTACTCTGTAAGGCTTATTCCATACCGACCGGAAATATGAGTTTTGTTCAAGATAACATCTTCACTGGGCAGATGCCTAATCGCATTGTGGTTGCATGTGTCGATAATGACGCTTTCAACGGACACTATAAAAAGTCTCCTTTCGAATTTAAACATTACAATATAAACTTTATAGGTGTCTACCTTGATGGTCAACCAGTACCCCATAACCCTCTACAACCCAATTTCGAGAAAAACCATTTTGTGAGAGCTTATCAGAATTTATTTACGAATTCAGAAAACAGAGGATTGTATCTTTCACGATCTGAATATTCAAAGGGGTATTCTTTATTTTGCTTTGATTTATCACCTGATTTTTTTTTTTTTGTGTGATGGTTCACATTTAAATCTAGTTCGTCACAGCAACTTAAGATTAGAAATTAAATTTGGAACTAGTTTGCAACAGACGATTTCACTATTAGTTTATGCTGAGTTTGAAAACTTGATCGAAATAAATAAAGCTCGAAATATTCTCTACGATTTTGGAAACTGATGAATTCGTCTGACATTTATAAAATCTTATCTCGAGATCCTATTTCGACGAGATATTTTAAGGGTGTTTTTCCTTCGGACAAAATACCCAAAATGATAAAGTTTCCATCTGCTATAGTGCTGAATACCGATAAGCATGATGAAAAATGAACTCACTGGATTGCCGTCTACCTTCAAGATAGGAACAATGCTGAATTTTTTGATTCCTATGGACTGCCTCCTGACGCATTTGGACAAGATATATCACGATTTGTCAAGACTTTTCAACACGTAAATTGGAATAAAATTCACCTTCAAAGTGTAACTTCTAATGTATGTGGACATTATTGTATTTATTTTATTGTAAAACGATGTCAAGGATTGTGTATGAAATTTATTCTTAATCAAATTAAAGAACAGAAGAAGAATGATTTTAGAATGTTTCAATTTGTCAAGAAAAGATACGGTGTAACCATGGTTTTTAAAAAATAAAAGTTAGATTTTCTGTGATATTGTCTCCTGTTGTTGTTATTTTTTTTTTAGAGTTATAAAAGGGTTTCATTCGAGTGAAAAGCATCAGTTTATGTAACGTTTCGGATGAAGTAAGACGTACTAAACAAAAATGGCCAGCACAATCATACGAAATATTTTAACAGCAATGCTTATATTTTCCTACATTGGATTTTCTGTGTTTATTATTTGGACTTGTCTTAACTGGCCAAAACATGAATCATGCAATTTAGCACAAAATAAAACAACGCTTGAAATATATAAAATTTACCAAAAAATTGATTCAGTGGGATTTATTAAATGTAACGAATTTTCTAATCTGATCTTCAGTCACTCAGTTTGTGGGAAAACAATATGCGACTGTGTTCATAATTCTTTAAACGTCTTTGAAAACCACTGCTTGGAATTTACTCAAAATATTGTCGATTCAAACAGCGAGTGTGAGGTCGTGGCACGCTCAATTAAAGGTTGTACAGACATTGTCTGTAAAGTATAAAAGTCAAAGCTTTTATAAATTTAACACATATTGAACTATGGAGCTCCCTAAGCTTGTTCATCCTTCCACATGTCTTCTCAGTGGTCCTACAGGTTCAGGAAAAACCGTTTTCGTAAAAAAGCTATTAGATCATAAAATGTTTGATCCTATGCCCACTAACATTGTTTACTGCTACGGGAGTTATCAACCCTTTTTCAAATCCATGAAAAATGTCAGTTTTGAAGAGGGTTTACCGTCTAACTTAAATTCTGTTCGAGATGCACTGATTATCATTGATGATTTGATGTTAGAGTTAGCCAGTGATACTCGTTTAAGCAATCTCTTTACGAAAGGGAGTCACCATAGAAATCTTTCAATTATCTTTATAACGCAAAACTTTTTTCATCAAGGCAAAGAAATGAGAAATGTTCATTTAAATTCACATTATGTGGTTTTGTACAAAAATCCTAGAGATAAAAGTCAGATACTGCATTTAGCCAGACAAATGTTCACCAGAAAAATCAAAGCTTTTCAAGAAATATTTGACGATGCTACATCTACACCCTTTAGTTATTTGCTCATTGACCTGAGACCTGAGACAAATGAACGGTTACGGTTACGAACGGGCATTTTCCCGGGTGATAAACATTTCGTGTATGAACCGCGCTAGATCATTATACTCTCAGACACCACACACACGTAACATAGAGTCTCCTATTGTTTGGATTTTGAAGGTTTTCCACTGAAATCAGACTGTTTCATTATCAAAGAAATAGCTTTTTTTTCTTCTAGAGTGCTTACGCACCAAGTATAAAACAAATCACAAGAGCTGAAGAAGTCATTTTGATCTAGAATGCCCTCACAGAAGGATGTAGAATATCTGAAACTCTTACAGAAAAGCCGTAAAAAATCCAAAGTGTTGAAAAATTGTCCAAATTGTATGATCAAATCGGTTTGTGAATGTGTTTTAAACCTTTTAAAGGGTAATCTTCCTATCAGTAAACGTGCTAAAAATCAACTCATTCCTTTCAAAAAAACTTTGAGAGCACTGGCTGCGAAAAGAGTACCTCTTTATAGGAAAAGACGTCTATTGGTTCAAAAAGGTGACGGATTTTTATCCTTCCTACTTCCAACTGCCTTAACGGTTTTATCCTCACTTATCCATGGAACGTAGCAAAAAGTTTGCATTGGTCCCATTAGACCGCATGCAAGAATTTGAAGAAGATCATCTAAGTGAATTGGATTCACAGATTCAAAACATTTTGAAAAAGAAACTGAGTGACGATGACAAAGTGAAGTTGTATAATCAAATTTTACAGAAATACGTTACGTTCCCAAATGTGAATGTTGCCAAGCCCGTGGTGCATAGCACTCCAGAACCAGAACCTGAAAACAACTTTGACTTAGAACATGGCATTATGGAATCTGTTCCTGTGAAACATAAAGGTACTGCACGAAACATCATAGACTTTTTCAGACAGCATGAGATCTCTTGGAATTCAAAGAGAGAAATTATGCAAGATCAAAAAGTAATTCAAGGTTCAGATATTGTTCAACTGATGAATTTCCTGCTGAGAAATAGAACTCGAAGACCAGAGGCCTTTGAACAGTTTAAAGAAATATTGACAGTCAACAAGTTTCCTCAAGAATATGTGAAAAATACTTACTTATCTAATATGAAAACTATGTATGCAAAACCTAAAAGAGCTGTAAAGAAAAAACTATCTTCAAGCATTTGGCTCAAGCTGTAGAAAAAATGTACCCTTTACCTGAATAAATAAATTATTGGACCTATACTTCTTAGTGTAAAGTATTTTTTTTCCCTTTTCTTTAAATTTTATTTAAGAAGGTTTTAAGAAAAACACAAAATTATTTAATGAAATTTATTTTTACATACTATTTTCTTATGAAAGTAAAAAAAAAAAAGACGCATCAAAGTCTATTTTTTTTTAAAACTTATATAAAAGTATTTTTATTTATTCACTGTTTTACACAATACGTAAATATGAAATCTTTACAAAGTTACAATTATTTATTTACATTTACATTACATTACATTTACATTATATTACATTTACATTATATTACATTATTGCTATACACATACTACATTATAATTTTATACCCGTATGGAAGGATTGACAGATCAGGCTGGATTACTCTCTTGTTGTACACAATACGGTAGACTTTTGATTCTACTCTATTTACCACTTTTCTTCTCTTTGCCTCCCTTGTTATTTTGGATGGATTTTCTAACTTCATTGTTCTTGGCTCGTCTAGCTCCTGAATCATACTTTGGATGGACTCAAAATTCAGCTTCAGGGAATTTCGAAAATTTAATGTAAATCCTCGTACCTTACAGCACGTTTTTCCTGAAGCTGTTTTGTAACCATAATTCTTTGGCCCACCTGAGAAAATAAAGAAGTTATAAGTATATGAACAGTTATAAGTTCATGAATAATAAATACATAAATGTATACCAACTATCATAAATTTTTCAATTTTTTTTTTTTTGCCATTCATTATTATTATTACTACTACTTTACAATGAGTACTAAGAACAGTAGGTTAATTGAAAGAAACATATAGCATTTGTTATTATTTTTTTCTTCTTCTCTGAAATGTTTATAAGTTTTTTTAATGATTAGTTTTCATAACAAAAAGAAAACGTTTTGCTTACCAGAGACGAAAGTTTTAATCACATCTCCATCCAATTCGTCCGTGAATTCTCCTAAGAAGTTTCCCAAGGGAGGATCATTTTGGCCATTTGTGGCGTAGATAATAGAGTCCGTATCGTGGTACAAGACGTTGGGACCCAGTCTGTCCATCTCTTCATACAGCTTGAGTCGAGCCCAAGCTGTAGTGAAGGCCGCCAGAAATATGTTGGTGCTAGCATCTTGCTGCAAAAAGTTTTTTGACGTTTCCCACTGAATTGCTGCCACTTCCGCTGTGGGTAGATATACGTCTTTTATCTAAAAAGAAAAATGAAGTGTTACCAAAAGAATTGTATACGAATTAAAAAGTATATGTGAAGTAAATTACTCTTACATTTTTCGTTGTGTCTGATAGCATTTTATTGAAATCGGACAACGTGTTGACGTATGTTAACTGCCCTCTGTGTGTATTCATTCCCCATCTGGAAGAAAAACAAAAGACAATTAAAAATGTGTTCCCCCCACCCCTATTTGCTATTTAAAAATCGGAATTCAATTTATAAAAAAATATATACATAAATATATATACATATACATAAATAAATTAGAATCAACGAATTGAATGATGTACATACCCTATTTATAGAATTATCCATGTTAAAAAAGAGCACGTACTAATATAAAGCCAACACACACTATCTTCTCGGGAACTTGAAATGAAGAAAGAAGGTTCCTTTAACTCATTTGTTGCCAGATTCTTAAAAATAGTATCAAACCCTCCCCCCTACAAATACCAAGAGCAAATACCAGCCCTGTCTTTGAACACACACCACCGCACACCTCTTTTCATTGGATGGCACTCAATCCAACCCCTCCTACGTCAGAGCAAACGTTATCTGTATTCCTCTGCGCGGAAGAAATTCGCTGTGATTATACTAAGACAGGTTCGGACCTGATTGTGACGTCACCCAAACATGTCTTGTATCCATCCGCGTTCCTCGACGGAAGAAATTCGCTGTGCTTAGGCTAAGACAGGTTCGAACTTGTAAATCTGCCATCACTTTTTTTTCTAAAGACTTCATATTTAATTCTCTATAGAATAGGTATTCGTAGCTGAACGGTTATAATCATGAAAACTAACCATCGGCCACGAGTACTTTTTGTACTGAGTTCGAACCCCCCCAAAACGTATCACCTAATTTATATTTAAGTTCTAAAGATTTTATTATTTCCACTCAAGAGAGTAAGTGTCAATAGATGGTGCCACTGATTTTTATTTTACTATTCGTACGTACTCATTCGTAAAATTTTTCTCTGAAAAAAAATCCAGAATGTAAACACTGTTGTGACGTCACAGTTGGTGTTGCCACTCATCCGTAAAGAAACTTCCATGTAATTGATACAAAAAATAAAACAACTCAACTCCATTCCTAGAAATATAAATTATTATTAAGTAGAAGCAGGAATCCGACAACCCAACTTAACTCAACATGATGTCACAGTGAAATCTCTGAGAAAAATCCTAAGTCCAAAAATGTAAACAAACCTTTCCTATCGTAAACATATCGCCTGTTGCCATTCAACAGTAGATAAACTCAAAAGGAACTGAAACCCCCAAACAAACAACTCAACTCCACTCGACACTAATGTTTTTATTCAGCAGCAGTAATCCTACACCTCAACTTAACATAAGATCACAGTGAAATCTCTGAGAAAATCCCAAGTCCAAAAATGTAAACAAACCGTTCCTATCGTACACAGACCGCCTGTTGCCATTCAACAGTAGATAAACTTTGAAGAATCTGAAACCGAAACTAAGAACATCAAGTGTTGCCATTCAACACTAGATAAATTCAAAAGAAACCGAAACCAAAAAACTAACAACTCAACTCCACTCGACCCTAATGTTTTCATTCAGCAGCAGGACCCCTACTCCTCAACTCGACAAGCAATACGTCACTTCCGGTTTGACATGACGTCACACTATGACGTCACGTGACCACGCCCCCTTTTGATGACGTCACTTCCGCCGCACCAAGGCACCCGTATACTACTACTGTGGATCAGCACAAGTACGCATCTGTCCTTGCGGATCATGTCCACCCCTACATGCGAATTATTTTTCCTCAGAATGATGGCATCTACCAGCAGGACAATGCGAGGTGTCATACTACTCGCAGTGTATGTGCGTGGTTCGAAGAGCACCAGGATGAGTTTACCGTACTCCCCTGGCCAGCAAACTCACCGGATTTAAACCCAATCGAGAATCTGTGGGACCACCTTGATCGGGTTGTTCGCGCCATGGATCCTCAACCGCGTAATCTAGCTCAGCTGTCTACGGCACTGGAGTCGGCATGGTTCAACATCTCAGTGAACACCTTCAGAAAACTAATTGACTCTCTTCCTGTAAGTCTCACAGCGGTCCGCTCTGCCAAAGGTGGTTATTCTGGCTTTTGACAGGTGGTCACATTAATGTGACTGGACTGTGTATATATTTAAGCAATTTATTATTTATTTTTCTTTAATTTTTCAAGCTGTTTACTATATTTTTGTTAACTGAACACTGAAAAAATAGACTCAGAAACCAAATGAGTCGTTGAACAATATTATCTGGACTCGGTGCCGAAACACACTTTGGTCACGTTGAAATCCCTCACACATGGAGTCCATGAAGCCGTTTCTTCCTTCAATGATGAAAGTGTATCAAGACTTTTTATATTGAAAGCAGCAGGAATAGAACCTGGACTTAATTGTATCATCTCAATGAGAACATTAGATGATTTGCTGGTTTCTATTGTACTCAGAAAGCAGACAGGTATTAAGAAAAAGGAGCGTCAAAAAAGAAACAACAGAAATAAAAGTTAGAAGATAACTTTTTAAATGCTGAAGAACCTTACACACCCTCTTATTGTGCTGGATTTTTTAAAATATATATTTGAGGTAAGATAAATACAATTTTATACTTTAAACTCTGTTTTCTCAAAATGCTGTTTTTTCATACAAATATACCTGTTTCTCAGAATCTACTGAACATATTGCTTTGAAACATTTTTTTCGTAGAGATAATGTAATTTTACATAAATACACATATACTTTTAGAGAATAAAAGATTTTTTTTTAAAATTCTTAATCATGCTTTTTGTAAAACAATTTATAAAAAACTTTATGACATAAATTGTAAACAAAACAATATTTTTACAAAAGCATATGTCTATCTATGTAAAAGTATTTGAATATTAATTGTTCCAAATTTTAAACCAATGCTGTGAGTAGATTCTGAGAAACATGGGCATAAAGAAGGACCTTTTTAGCATGGGCTTGAACGGAGCCTTCCGGTCCGCTTTAACGCATTTTTCAAGAAAAATTGCGTTTGCTTCAAACTAAATTATTTACGAATGCTGTAACAATTTAACTTACCATCTTCTCATATTGATGATGAATATTGACTTCAATTGGAGAAAGCTTCTTCATATCATCTCCTTCCATGATCATTTTTAATATTCACAATTCGAATAAAATAATTTGAGGGCCCAAACCTCAAGTTCGCGGTTTAGCGATGCTCCAACTTTTCCCGTAAATAAATGACGAATTTGGCATTGGCAGGTGTTTTTATATAAACTTTTGTTCCCCATCGTGGGCGCGATTTAATGATGTTAGGAGGGACCCACAATACCATCTAGTTGTTTCTTTGATAATTTACTGTATTAGCTCATGTCTAATACTACTGTGGCCATTATTCCAGGGTTGCTAGGACTTCAGGGTTGCTAGTTCGAAACTCAATTCAACCGAAGATAAACATGTACTAGGGGGGGGGAGGCTGGAACACGTTAAGTCTGTTATGGCTTCAAATATCCTCAAGTTGGCGTGGTAAAATGTCGGAGAGTGGGGTGCCAGTTTAGTCATCTGGCCTTAGTTAAAAATAACAAAGCGTTGTTGTTGATGATATCTTTTTTTTTGTGAAATTTCCAATGGCGGGTGATAATAACAAGAGACTGACTGATGCCAAACACAATAAAACCAATAAAAATAAAAATAGAAACTAAACAAAAATTCTATAGACTATTCGATTCCTCGCTTCCCAGTACCTCTCCTCTTATCTTTCCCTTCAGGATTGATACCAGAACTTCAACACTTCAGCAATTACCCATTGTGTTGCTCCAACGTGACGTAAATTCAATTACCTATATACTTAACCAGTATCCCTCCCACATTGGAAAAAAGAGCGGAGGACATTGGAGCAGGTGAACATATTTCATATCATCTTAAAGATCGAAGAGCTTGCAGAAAGCTCCTCCGGATTGTTTATTCCTTGTATTATTTAAAACGTACTGCTTTATACAAACAACTTTATAGAATCTAACAGAGGTTGAATATCTTTAGGATGATATTTTACCTTTGTAAAATTGTTTTATAATTCACGTGTAGGGGGTGAACATTTTATTATTACCCCAGCAATGTTTTTCACAAACTGAAATTTCCAGAACTATAAATTTATTATTCTTTCCACTTATAAACTTTGAAATAATGCTTTATTT
Organism: Metellina segmentata; assembly: GCA_947359465.1. Lineage (NCBI taxonomy): Eukaryota > Metazoa > Arthropoda > Arachnida > Araneae > Tetragnathidae > Metellina > Metellina segmentata. The sequence goes on from OX375874.1 coordinate 56,684,466, forward strand.
TTGTAAAATTGCTTTGTAAGCCGACTGTAATGAACATTTATTCTCAACACAGACCACACCGAATCCACACGCGAATCAAACCCCAGCATTTTGTCATGGCATTAAGTTTAATCTCACCCAGCTGTAGATCACAAGAGAGGAGGCTTTATTAACTGAATCCTCCCCTCCAAGAACCCCTCGTGTCTAACTATTCGTTGTCATAAACACTTAACCCGTGATTTCGCGCAGGGATTTAAAAGACAGACGCCACCATTCGACGCTTTTCTTACCCGATTTCCTTAATAGCGTAATCTCAGATCCAGTAGCTCCTGCTTGTGGTGTTTTTCTGCTTATCGCCTACGGGCACAACTTGAAAACTCCTTCACTTCCCCCTTATTACTCTACAGCCTAATGACACAGATTAATTGGCTTAAGCGAAAGAACACCTTTTGTTTGGTGGAGTACAAAACTCCGCTACAGAAGAGTGCGCGGTACTTAAATTAGAGGAGTAAAAGCATCGCTCCCCCTAAAACTCCGCACACACACATACCTTTATAGGTTTACTACCTCTTTTCGGATATTTCTTCTTCATTCTTTTCTGCCTTGACTCCTCTTTTAGAGGCTTAATTAAATATATTATAGAGCGAGATTAAAAAGGATGAAAAGAGGGGGTGAATGAGGTTGAGGAAAAAACTCGGTTTAATATTTAAGCTCTCCTCCAAAGTAATCCCGCCTCGCATTGTGCCAGGAGCGCTTTATTTTTGAGGACTTAAAGTTTCGCGACGCTCTTTGTGGGGTCTTTTTTGGGGTGGTGTCGGGATTTCGGGTTTGGAGTGTAGAGGGGACTGCGATTATTATATTATCTTTCTTAAAAGTAAACAGCGAAACCTGGTATACCTAAGCCATAAAGACTGAATTAGAGGGCCATAATAAAGCTCAATTAGAGGCAAAACAACTCGTTCGGGGATGAAGAAAAAATGGCGTGACATTGAAAAATTAGAGACGCCGTAAATTAGATTGGAGGATGGAGGTTCTTTTTGTGAGGCAGTTTCGCGAAAATTCATTAGAGCACCCGCACTGTTGCTTGGGGTGCGGATAAATTAGCAGTTTAATTTTATAATATGCACGACGTTGAATTGGGAGATGGGGTGAACTGTATAACTTTTACGTAATATGTGCTGCTAGTTTTAGTGTGTGCAGAAGCTTAGCTCAATCTGTTTCTGTGAGAAATATTTTCAGAGACTAGAAAATGCTGCAGAAAACCGTTACGAACACGAAATTTGTAAAGCTAAAATACCTTAACACTAACCTATCAAAATTTTTCTCCATAAAAAAGAGCTGAAATAGTCAAGTTTGGAAAGTCCCGATAACACATATATAGTAACCATAGAGACCACAATGGCACTTAACTCAAATATACAGGCGACAAAAAATGTCAAGATGCCGTTTCCAGACATGTGGAGCGGGCAGGTCAAATCTTTATTCTTCGTTCAGAAACAAAAGACTCTTCCAAGTTACGTAAAATGTAACAGTGAATAAATCTCACCGTTCTGCGTTGTTCTGGCAAGGAAGTATCTCTATGAAAGTCCTGATCTAATATCGGACTTCTTGGTTTCATGGACTTGATCTAGCTGTTTATCCAGATTTTAAGAAATAAGTAGTAGAGAAGTTTAAATGCGAAGAGAAACAGCTAATCATCTTAATCAAATTTGAGACCAAATTGTTGCATTGTGAATTGATTTTATCTACTTTAATTCGGAAGCAATTTAAATTCACTAATATTCTTATTGCGAAATAGCATGCTGCAGACTTACAGGATGTCTCTTTTGTAATGCCAAAAAATACTAAAAACTAAACATGCAAATTAGTGCTCAGTTGAACTCAGGAAACTTCTAACCCGAAACACACATCGGTCGAGCTAATCGAACAGGTTAATAATCGAAAACTTCAAATTCATCATTAATAAACCTCACCAATGGCCGAACGACTAAAGACATCATTTGTAAGGGACTTGTAGACTGAAGCTCTTGCTTATGAGTTCAAATCTCGTATATGCCGAAGTCGGGTTGGCATCTTTAAATTTACTGGTTTATTCAAGACGATACGTAAATACGGGCCAGCTTCCCAAAGTCCTCCTAGAAAGTATGCATTGCAGCAGCACTTCCCATGGTGCCCAAGATTATTCTTTAGATTACCAAGTTTTCGTTAGCTGTTGCTTGAAGAATTATACATCCATAGGCTAGCATTACAAAACAAAGTTTCATTAGTAAACTTATTGCGTTGAAATCCGGCAGGTAGGTTAATAGTAAATTTATGGATTTTTATTTTCCACTAACAGTTTAAAAATAAACATTATGTGAGAAATAAACTACTATTTCCTGACAAAGGAAGACATAACTTTTTGTAAAATCTTCATATGGACGATAAAACACTTTCAAGTTTATTTACAAGCGTATAAACATGATATTTGTAATTGAAGGTGGGTGAATGAAGGTTGTGACTAAAGACACAATTTACTATTTACCTGAGGCAAAAGGTGGTTCTCAGCTCGTATATGTGAAACACAATTATTTCCTCCACATTCAGTGTGGAGGAAATAATTGTTCCCCAGTGGGAAGATTTAGAGCCGTCTTTATATTTTCGAAGTAGAGGTCATTCGCCTAGCTCTTTCCCATCCTCAAAGCCAATTTGATCACTTTTCTAGGATAGTCACCCTATTAGACTCTAGACTGGCTCTTAAGTCATTTAGTTCCTCCAAAGCACCTCTTCAAGCAGTGAATAAGAATGCCAGTCTCTCTTAATGATATTATCTGACCATTATAAAAAGGTTTGCCTGCAGTGGATATCTAGTCACTGCGGTATAGTGGGAAATGATATGGCTAATCTGCAGGTCAAAAAAGGGACTTATTAATCAGACATCAAAATGCTGAGCTTTCCTATATTTATTATCAATAATTATGACAATTTGAAGGAATATCCTCGCGAAAGAACTTTTGTATAGGAATTCCGTAGAAATATGGTGAAACAGTTTCTCAGACTTACTGATTGAGCAAGTAAGAGACCCGTACTTAAATTCTGTCTTGCTACTTGTAACGACCAACATTTCTTAACCCATTACGCCATATCTGCACTAAATAATCGTTTTTTCCATCTCTGTAATCTTCAGGTTGGTATGCGAACGTAAATCTTCTCCGATATTCTGCAGTCTTCTCTGCTTCAATATAAGAATATGTTGGAAAGCAAGTGGCCGAATGAGTTCATGAACTTTTTCTTCTGTAGCCATCTGTTTGTCTTCGGTTAGTATCTCAGAAGTCATTTGGAAATAAAAATATAATTCCGAGTGGAGTCTAAATATCATTAGCCTCTCAATCAATGATTTGTTAATGAAGTTAAAAAGCTCAGTGCTAACTAATACTAAAAATTAAAATCGCATCCAATTCCACGAAGTAAGTTTTTCATGTAACTATATGTATATAGCATTAAAAATTTAAATAATAATAATCCCCTGAAAGTGAAAAAGCTTTATAAACTTGCATACAGCACTTAAAATCGCTGTATAAAGTGGGTGGTTGAATTTACGTCTCACTGAAGCAATACAATGGGATATTAGTGACGATCCGGAACAATTTCGATTGGAAAGATCAGAGGACAATACCTCACAATTTTGAACCTCGGTCAGAGGATGACATCAACATCTGCACTATCTACGGGTTGGTATGCGCAACGCAAATCTGCTCCGATATCCTGCGGTCACCTCTGCTTCAATATAGGAGATATGTTGGAAAACGAGTGACCGAAAGAGTTCATGGTCTTTTTCTTTTTTAGCCATGTGTTTGGCTTCGGCCAGTATGTCAGAAGCCATTTAGAAATAAAAGTATAATTCTTAAAATCGCTGTATAAAGTTAGTGGGTAGTTGAATTTACGCCGCACTGAAGTAATGCAATGGGATATTAGTGACCATCCGGAACAATTTCGAAGTGAAAGATCAGAGAATAATGCCTCACGATTTTGAAACTCGGTCAGAGGATATCAACATCTTAGCTGGCACCCGACTCACCAAACTTCCATACCACGCAAACGTGATGACAGTTGAGTGCATGGCAGATTTAACGTGCATCAGCCCCACTTACATGACGGTCTTTGGTAGGATTGAGTTCCGCAGTCGCAATTGTTGATTGTTAATCCGCTTGCTTTCCAACAGAGCTACCTCCACCCTTGGAAACAAAGAACGGAATAGTTCCATGAACATTTTCTTCTGCCGTCAATTGCTTCTATATGTTCTGATGTTTGACTTCGGTCAGTACCATCCTCCGTTGGGAATAAGAAATTAATTCCGATGGAGCCTGTAAGAAACGTTACACTCAATCAATGGTATGTTAATGAACTTTAAAAGTATCGAGCCATAACTCACAACACTCCTGTTATAAATCGTTGGTGTGGAAGTTTGGAGAGTGAGCTGTAAGCTCAGATGTTGCCTCGTCATCTGACCGTGGTTCAAAATTACTTTATGCTGTCCTCGGATCTTTCCCTTAGGGGATTGATCCCGGACCGTCGTCAATAGCCCGTTCTGTTGCTCTAGTACGGCGTTAATTAAAAATTCCCATTACCTGTCGTAAATCCGTGCGACTCCAACAACAGAGCCACAATGGCCCTTTGAATAAAGATGAGATAATATGATTGTAGTCAAGAACGCATTTTTGTAATGACTTTTTAACTTTTTACAGAATCTATAATAGCAACGTGATAAGTTGTCTCATTCAAGTCCATTTAAAGTTTCAATATTTTATTAAAAAAATTCCCATTATTTTTCTTTGAATACTCAATGCCGTTTTATATCTCGTTCTTCGGCCGATTGATATCGCTTATTTTTAATTAATATCTGAATACAGATATATTTTATAGGTTATCTTCTTAAGCAGCCTGGCTTTAAAGTGCCCTTAAGCCGGCGGAGTTTTTCTAAGCCGGTGGTCCCTACCCAATCATCGCATAACGATCAGACAAGATAGCCGTTAAACGGACAAACAACCCGACTTAAGTCTCCTAATGCACGCAATGTTTCAATATGCATTTAAAATAGAGTAATTCCAGTCTGGGAAAGAAAAATGCGGAGGCGCAGGAAGAATTATTGCTCTGGTTCAGTTTAAGTAATAGACCTAAATCGCTCCCGCAATATATTCACTAGCATAACCTCTCATAATTCAGGCAAAACGCAAACTCCCTGCTACCGTTTGATCATAAAAATAAGGGATTTTTCATGAAGCAGGGGGAAAAAATTGTATTTATATACTACACCTATTAGCTTTCCCACCTATCATCTCAAAGTTTAATACTCCTCGTAAAAATCTCTTCTCCGAGCAGGTCTTTAATTTATTAATGACTGGGATCAAAAGGAAGTAGGGACGATAGAGAAGAAAAACCCTATGAATATGAGCTAATTACTTACGCAAGGCCTCGCTTTATGAATATTCATAAGGGACAATGCGTAACAAAAACGATCCAACAGAATGTAATCATCCGCGATGGAAAAGCCCATAAAAAAAGAGAGGAAAGTAAATGAAAATAGGAAGATGAAAAAATAAGTTTTGAGGAAGCGTTTATCTTTACAAGTTTTTGTTCGCTTCTGTGAAGGAAGCTATTTAGTGCGGAGCGGGTAACGGAATATTTAAGGAAAAGGAGGCGCACGCCTAGTGTGTGTGTGTGTGTGCTTTTGAATTAGCTTAATCCGTTTTTGAAACGCTAAATAGCATCGAACGAGGCGAAGAAATTGCGTACTTTCCGAGTGAATAATTTACGGGTGTGTGTTCGAGGAGAGATTTTTATACCTGCAAGTTCGCAATCGGAAATTAAAGCTGTTGAGTGGGGCGATATTTTCAATAAATCAAGACAAGGTGTGATTCGGTTTGTTTTCACACGGAGTTTTTCTCGTGTATTACATATTTTGGTTTTCTTTATAAATCTATACGTACCGTAGAGCTAGCATAAATAATAAATAGCAAGTGTGTTTACTTAACCCAAATGCCAGCTAATATCATGGAATATACGATGATATGGAATTATGTTTGACATATATGTGGATGTAATCCTTTTTCAATATTCTTTCAATGGCCACATTGAAACTTATGCTAACCTGTGTCTCAACTAATCACGTTCATTTCATATCTTTTAGCGTTGTTGTTGTTTCTTATGCCTACACTGGCAGACCCGAGGAGTGCCAGGCCCGTCGAAGACGGCAAGAGGCGAGGGGGTGAGCCTTCCATGTTATTGAGCCCCATTGGGAAGAAGTCCTTCTTTGCTCGACATACGTAACACATCCGTTTTACAGGATGGTCTCTTTCATACATCCATTCACTCACACATATCGTAATTTAGATCCCAATCAGAGGCCGATAACCCCCTGATCAGGTACCCCCAGAGGTATTGATTTGGTATGGGAACATGGGAGGACTTTGAAACCACGACCTATTTAACGTGCCCCAGTCACCATTAGCGAACACGACGGTCTTTAGCCAGGTCGAAGCGCCGATCTTGCAATCATCAGAATTGTAGGCTCCGCCGCGGGCAGAACCCACAACCCTTCTGATGCGAGCCCGAAGCTCTACCGACTGAGCTACCGCGGCAGTTTTAGCGTTCATATATAGGTTTACAAATCAAGTAGTTTCATCGCAATTGGTTTATTGGTTGGGTTGGGTTTGATGGATAAACCTTATTTTACGAGGCTGTTCCAAACGCAAGTCTAATTAATGCCTTTAACTAATGGACATACAGAAGGAAAATTTTACCAACACTGGAGAGAGAAATACAGCCAGCGTAAGTTAGAAGAACCGCAGGAAAGTTCATAATCTGCGTCGTCTACAACTTGTAATCATCGTAAATGGAAGATGGAGTTTATGTGTTTGCGATTCACAGTAGGTTTAGAAATTGAGTATAGATCTGATAATAAAAACTCATTGATCTGAGTTCAGCATGTAACTTCTTCCAGTCCATATATATATTCGTGTTCTCCCTGACACAATCTTTAAGAAATTCACTAAGCAGTTGATTTTTACAATCGATGTACTCTGCAAAAATTTGAGTCCTTTACTGTAAGAGAGAAAAGAACTAGAAGTGTGAGTACTGTAGTACGTAAACATGTTTTCTATCGTCAGTCTATGAATGTAATACTATATTAATGCGTTCGAACTTCTGTATTGAAAAAAGATTGAATTTTGAATTATTCACAATAGATGTACTTTCTAAGCAATACATCAAATTGTCAAAATCGATCCATAACTAAAAAACTAAAAAAGTTAAGGCCCCAAATAAATCTTAAAATAATTAAGCTATTTGATCATCTTGAATTCAAATGCTTCCAGAATTTCTTAAACGGAAGCTCGTAGACCCAGTAACTTTCTTAAATCGTAATCCTTCCAAATGTTCATGATTATCGGCATCATTACGATTCCTTCGTTACAGTCCGCATGCATATCAAGCCTTCACATCCTCCAAGGCATAAATCTGTAACATCAGTTATGGGAACAACCACAGCGATATCCTTTAAGGCAAGAGATAAAATTGAAGATAAATCAAAAACACGAAACATTTCAAAAAAAATTTGTATACAACCCCTTAAATTTTAAAAGCAAAGAACTGCTTCCCCGCGTTCATTTCAAATAGCTCCGAGATCTCCTAACCAGGAGCACAAAGCCCCAAGAATTTCCATAAATCCTAACCCTTCCGAAAGGTCACGGATATCAGCATCATAGCGAATCCATCAGACAGACCGTACGCACATTAAGCCACCACACCTTCCAAAGTATAAAATCGGTCACAATTAGTAAATAAATTATGACTGACCTTCCATCAGTCATTGGAAATAACAACAACAATATCCTTCAAAAACCAACGCCATTTCACGTTATCAAAAATGAGAGCAAATCGATTGCACCAAACATTTAAAAAAGGTATTGTATACAACCCCTTAAGTTTTAAAAGCCAAGAACTGCTTCCACGTCTTCATTTCAAATAGCTCCGGGATCTCCTAACCAGGAGCTCAAAACCCCAAGAATTTCCATAAATCCTAACCCTTCCGAAGGGTCACGGATATCGGCATCATAGCGAATCCATCACGACAGACCGCACGCACATTAAGCGTCCACATCTTCCAAAGCATAAAATCTGTAACAATTAGGAAATCAATTATTGCCGAAAGGCACTTCTGACATTCCATCAGTCATGGGGAGCAACCACAACAATATCCTTTAAAACCGAAGACATTACACGCTATGAAAATTGATGGGGAATCGGGCGCTCTTTTTGCGTTAATTAACTGAGTCAATCCCTTATCCATCCCCACACACCAGAAATATGGAGGAACTGCACTCTCCAGCAATTAATCACGCCCGAAATTTCTCCCACCGAGTTTGAAAAGTGGGGGCTCAAAATTACTTCTCTAATTGTATCGGATGTGTCTGCGCCGCTCACCGGATGTATCTAACGCACTGTCGTCTGATAACTTGTAAAAGCATTTAAAGAGACCACGTTTAAGGCTTTTAAAACGGATCCCCTCCTTTTCGGTGTAGTATCGTCGCACTTCTGCGCTCCCCGCCGCCACCACCGCCACCTCCAGCTCCAAGTGTCGGACTTAACATAATTACCGCTCTATTCCGCGCACAAACATTAATCCTTGATGGATGACGCATTGTTGAACGCTTCATAATCTTTCGGGCACTCCAAAATGGCGGTACCCGGGCGGTAATGAACCCGTCAGGTCCCAGTACTGTCAAAGTAAGTGTTTAACTTTTAATTAAAGCTCGTCGGAGGGAGGGAATAAGGTATCGCGAACCACTCTGTTGAACTTTGAGGGGGGAGAGGAGAAGAACAAAAGTGGGGTATGGAAAAGGTGCGGGGGCGGCCAATTAACGCGGTGCCCGGTCTTTGTTCTGCCAACCCCACCGTCTCGGCTTCCTTTTGTTTTAGGGGCGCTTTCCCCGAAAACGCCCGAGTGTCTTGCTGTTTGAAAGATGGTCGGGGGCATCCGATGCAGCCGGCGACGCGGGGATAAAAATCGGCGCGCGTGATGCGGCATTTGTACCTGACTGTTGCAGAAAGTTGAGATTTCACGGGTTTACACGCTCTGTGTGGAGTTGCCGCGATGGAAGGGCCATTTGAGCGGCGGTGAGTTATTTTTACAGCGGCACGATTTCTCTTGGTGGTACACGCCTCGTTGTTTGTGTGTCGAGCAGACAGTTTGAATGGTGGAAACTCAAATGTAATACAATTGGGTGAATAAAGAGAGGTTAATGGCCATTTCTGTAGGACTATATGCTCCTCTTAAAACAGACATGAGTTATAAAAAAAACCTTTTTTTTTTAAATTGTTTCCTTTTATGTCGCAAACATTTCAAAGTAAACTTCGGAAGTGACGTGTAAAGATGAGAGGCGCACTATAGCTAGTACATTTAACTAGAGTTTCAAATAGCAATGTTTATAAGTTTATGTTTTGACAGTTTTGTTATTTAACTACTAGTTTGGATAGATAATTTTATCGTTCCTCTTTTTTTTATTGATCAAATATTTTAATGATGAGGAATTTGATGGATGTAAATTCACTTACAATTTTTTTTAAAGAACAGGAAGTGAATATCTGGCATTACAGATTAATACAACTTGCACGTAAATAAAAGTTTGATAACTTTTATTTGAGTAGGAGGAACTTTAGTAGCATAGTAGTGCAATTAGATGTTTGGATTATTTATTGATTCGTAGCAAAATATACAAATAGCTTAAGATTTAAACGGAGTTCAATGTGAATTGCGTATTGGGGTGGGACGAAAAACACTTTTTAATTTCAAAATTTGCTTCCTTCATTGTGCGTAAAACTTGGATAGTGTGTCAAAGATCTCACGATAAATTTCAGTGACATAAAATAATAACTCCTGAAAGTGCTTCACCGGTATAAACTACTATCGTAGTATCTGTATTGAACTATGCGTTTACATAGAAACACATAACATAACTTTTCTAGCGACGTTTAAGCTGGTGTGTATCAAAACCCTATCTTGACCATTTTATATTGCTACAAGGACAGTGGAACCTGGCTAGATATTTATGTATATCGCTGAAATGTTTTGTACAGTATACGGATCCATTCTTTGACTGTCGAATACTACTATTTACGATTTAAAAAATATCGTTTTAAAAGATGAAAAAACTCAGGTTATTTTGCGATTGTTTATTTTTCAAGGTCAGGGAGACTGGTAAGATATTTTTTATATTGTTGAAAATTTCCCGTAGAAGGACTAATCTATTTTTTTAAATATGTATATTTTGTCATACCGTATTGCTGTGTATGTGTGTTTGCGTATGTAGTTTATACAGAAACTTCTCTAGTAGGTGTTTAAAAATGGAACTTTTCTTTGTTGGCGTACTTCTTAATAAAGTAAATATACATAGAATCATATATCATAAATTTACACTGTTGCTCAATTCTCTATATGACTTACCAAGATCGTGTTAATGTATGTTTACATAATTCTAAGAAATGTTTTGTAAAATACAGACATTAAAAAATGTAATGCTTACCTTTCACGCCATGGATACATATAGCAAAATAATTTTCAATACCACAACCTTACCTAGTTCATCTAGAAGCAATTTGGAATTGAGAACCTATATACATTAGTTGTGATTTTTTCGAACAAAGAAGTTGTACCATATAGCCTTTGTAATATCTCTTACAATTTGAAGTTAAAGAAAAAATGTTGCATTTTTTTATCCTCATGAATATTAACTGTCTTTACTTCCAGTCCACAAATTAGAAAATTTACCTCTATTAACATAAAATATACAGAATTTTTAAGAGTACTAATACGAAGTGTCGTATTTTGATGAGACATTTAATGGCAAAAAATTGAATGTTCGCAATTTTGAAAGAATATAAATTTCCAAACAAAAAAGGAATAGCCTTCATAGAATATATAATAAAAGGTAAAATGTTTTATTTCACAATAAATAGATATTAAATACGCACGTTACAGCACACATAAAATTTTTTGCTCCTTTGGAAGGACTTTTTTTTATGAGGTTCTGTATTTGTAGTCAAAGAATTTTAAAAGATCATAGCAAAAGTTTCTTTATTGTGTTAAATCACAGTTCTGAATATCCTTCTTTAGTGTTGAAAATATGATATGATGTTCCTCTAAACTTCATCACATTATAATTTTGTTTGGTTATTATTTTTGTTGACCTTTTTAAAGAATATAACCTTCCAATCATTATAATCCATCGTCTTTCATAGAAAAAGTGTTAGATTTCACAATTACGCAATTTAAATACGTACGTTATGATACACATACGATGAAAATGTGAGCTCAATGAAATTTTCAGCTCTTTGGAATCAACTACTAAGAGCTTCTATACCTGTGTTCGAAGAACTTTGAAAAATTACAACAAAAATTTTATTTTTGCTTTAAATTGCCAATCTGTCTGAGTACCCCAATTTAGTGCGAAATATGACATGATGTTCCTCTAAAATACACCACCAATTTGCCAACCTGTTATTGACACATAAGAAAGTTGAAAGGACCTTCGCTTTTGATCAATACTTCCCTATCATTTTACTGATTCTAAAGATTAACAGCTTACACGACTTTTAACCATTATCTTCCAAACACCCGCGATCCCTAACAAAGTCTCGGGACAAAAGTGGCGCCAAGTTTGTCTCCAAGCGCCAAACGCCGAGATTAAAACAATAGATCAACTTTCCTTCTAAACACCCTTCAAAAGGACAGGGGAAAAGAAAAACTTCTCTTCTTCACTGAACAAAATATCAAGCAGCGAAAAATTCCCTCTACTAACCCTTTGTTGCCCGAGGAAAGTTTAACGGATAAAACCTTAAAGGAGAACCTTGCGCGGCCTCTGGAAAAAAAAGGCTAAGGCCTTATCCAATACTCTTCAGCCCTCATAAAGACAAAGTTTAGATGCATTCCCTTAATGTCCAATTTGTCAGTCAACCATGGGTTTAAAGACAAAGTTTCCCTCCCTCCAAAAGAAGTTTCTCCCGAAAGAAGGAAAATAATTATAATAAAGAAAAAGGGGAGAACCGGGAAAAGGGGATGGGTGGGTAGCTTTGGATGGGGTTTGGAAATGGGGTAGCAATTTACGCGTTCCTTACTGACAACTCCCTCTCTCCTCTCCTGGTCCTCTCTCCTCCAGCTCGCAGGCTTAAGCGGGTTTCTCTTCTATGAAAAAGTACAAGGGTGGTTTGAGAAAATGATGACACCGAGTCGATACATTGATCGAGTTAATCGTGATGGTTGGGGGAGAGGTAGAAATTAAAACCCGTTCGTTTCAGGTTACGATTCCGTTTTTGTAAGTGGAGGTAACCGAATTGAAGTGGGTACTGGAGAGGTAATAAAAAAAGGAGTTGGATATTGGAAATCTGTCTACTTCAAGCAACAACCCGACCTAAACTCCGGTCTGTCTTTGTTGCTCAATGGGTTTGCCTAGCTATCTGCGAGTTGTAGGTGGCATAGGTTCGGTTTCTACCTGGGTGTAGTTCTCTCCTTTGTGTCAGTAAAGCTTTCCTTGTGTGAATGTCCATTTACTTGACATCAGATTGTCCAAATATGGTCCTTGCACCATCAACCAATCAGTGTATCTTCAAGATGCAGTATGACTTAAAGATACGTTTGTAATCAAGAATCGCCTTTGCCTCTTTTTAGTTTTACTTCAGTCCGTCTTAAAAATACTTTTAAATACGCATTGTTTTACCTGTGTTGATTCGTTTGAGTTTTATGGTGAAAGGGCTGTATTTAGCTCAGTTGTGCCAAACGCAAGATAGAAAGCGTCAAGTAATGAACACACTCAAGCAAAATCTTACTAACAGAAGAAAGGTAGTATAGGGTAAGGTACAAAAACAGGTAATCGAGCAATGAGTAGATTGAGCCTTATGCACTGTGTTCGATCCATCAATATCTGAACTATATAACACACTACGATAGCTATTATTAAGACTTTAAAACATCACATTTGAAAATTTTGCTCATTTTCTTTTGAGGTCCTCTTGATCACTGCGTCTGAATATGTTACTCAGCTTGTTAAAGAACAAAATAGCTGTCAGGGACAAAAAGCCAAATTACCTTTATATATTATATTCCTTATAAATACTTATGCTTCTTGCAAGATTCACCCAAATACGCTTGTGCAGAGACGTTTTGACTATGTACAGGAGTGTTCTGATGGAGTGTTTGTTTTTTTGCAAGAAGAAAAGTTTATCTAGCGGTTTTCTTACTCAATTGTTTCTTCAATCGAATTAAGAAAGGGGTTGTCGAAAATTTGCGTGCTTTATACATACTGAGATTAATATAAACAAGAACAAGAGTGTAGTAACTTAGATCATAATCTAGAAGTGGACAGTCGATGTACTTTAAGTAATTTTCCACCATTACTTTTTAATAATTTTTTCGAGTTCACATATAAAATATTATACATATTTCAAAGCATTTATGACTGCTGAAAATTTTACGATTCAATAATTACTCAACGATTATTAATAAATCTATATCATTTATCAGTTGGTCCTTCATTTTATCTATCTGTAAAATGAGAGTACAATAACATGATCCCTTTCTTAAACTAAAAAATACTTGAGACACAAGTAATTGAATTTCAAAAGACATTATATATTACAAAACTCATCTTCCCACCTCTAATTTGAGACAAACTTCGACGGATCGGGTTAATTTCTAAAATTTGGTAAAATCTAAAACAGTAGTTTGTTAAAAATCTATGTTAAAAGCATCGATGACAAATTATTAAAAATTCAGTCTTCAAAAGATCACCTCATGCTTATGCATCAGAACTAAAACTGATTCCATGTAGAATTGAAAAATCTGAGACCAGCATCTACACCCTCACGGTATATTTATGTAGAATATTTTCAGAGACCCGCAGTAATAAACACACTTGGAAATCTAAGAATTGTAATGGTGTCTGCCATATTGGCAAAGTTTATTTCAGTTTTCAATAATCAATTAAATTCATTCCAATGCAACTAAATGAGATTAATCTTCCGTTTCCCATCGGCGTGTCATACTGTTTCACTCAGGAAAAATAGGTGAGGGCGAATCGAAAGCGTATTTCCTTTCAAGAAATCCCAGCGATGCCGGAGCGAACTAATGAAATGAAGTGCCGCAATCCAAACTCGCAGAAATTGAAGAGCAATGAAATCCGACACCGTTTAGGAAAAGCACAAATTAGCTCAAATTTGGAGAAGCGAGCGGGCGCTAATCGAATCAAGTCCCTTCAATAACCGGAACGCTACGTTGGAATGGGGAGGCACGAGAGCAAGCTGCTTAAGCCGCGAATGTGGGGAAGCGAAATTGCGAAATCTGTTTTTAATATCCAACATTCCAGCGAAGATGTTTTCTCCAGGACAAAGTTTTCCCGAAACAATTTATTCCCTCGCAAATAAAGGATCTGGAGGTGTGTCCTGGATTTTCGGTCTCCAGCGGAAAAAAAAAGTAACAGAAAATAAAGGTGGCAAAGGCAACCGGTCTGGAACTTTTGCGTGGCAGTTAGTAGTGGGCGGTAAATACCCTGAAAGCAATTCACAGTCTGCGGACCGATAAACTGGCACAAATGGCGAAAATTAAGTTTCGCTGCTTCGACTGCCGACCAGTTGAGTCTGAAAATCTCCGCCTTTTAGCCGGGAAAAGTGTCTCTTCGGATGCGAGGAGCGAGTGAAGAGCTCGCCTAATGACGAGATTTGAGGGACGCCATTTTGTACCACTTTTTGAGGAAATTCGTAAACCGTGATGAAGAACCGAAACGAAAATTCGCCTTGTTGCATGCGATTGCTTACGTAGAAGCAATAGCTGAATTCCAAGAATAGAATGTTCCTTGGGAACAGTTCACAAAAGAAACGCGTTAGGAACTATATATAAAAACCATAATTATGTACGTATGCCCAGACTTGTCAAAACTTTGTATGCAATTGGCATACGTAGAAACAAGAGCTTTATTCCACGTATAGAATATTTTATTGGAACATTTTACAAAAAACAGCGTAATGGGAAACAAATATAAAGGAGCTGGTTATGTAATTGTGCAAAAACTGATCAAATCGTTTAATGCATTTGACTGTCAATGTAGAAACAATAGCTGAAATTCACGCATAGAATATTCTATTGAAAATGTTTACAAAATCGGCACGGAAATAACACATAAAAAAGCTCCAGTTATGTAACTATGCCCAAATTTTTTAAAACGCTTTTCGTATGCGATTGCCTACTAAAAATAGCTCGATTCCAAGTATAGAATAATCACTGGGAACATTTTAAAAAGAAGCAAGTCAGGAAATACATTTAAAGAAGATCCAGTTAAGTATTTACCCAGAGAGATCAAAGCATTTTCATGCGATTATTGATATTGAAACAATAGATTTATTTCACGTATAGAATATGTTCTTATATGTCTGTAATTTATACTAATTTTGTGCTGATAATTTCATATTGGATTATTCTACAAAGAGAAAATCCGTTCCGAAATTTATTTTAAACAGTATCAACATAAACCAACATAAATCAATAGTAAGCGGCATATATGTTCTTATTAGCTGTTCCTCACCCACTTTTCGAACCAAGTACATCTCGGATAATGTACACCAATGTTATTTCGGATAACCAGAAACTCGGACGGGTAGGTAAATAAATAATGTCGCACTGAAACAAAACAACGGGCCATTGGGGCAACGTTACAGGATCAATCCCAAATATTCAAGGACATCACCTGTGAAACTCGGATAGAACGGACGTAGTCAACACGAAACAGGCTCTACAAAATAGGACATAAAAATTACTGTTCTACATGTTACTACTACTGCTAATAGAAGATTTATAAAACAAGAATTCCGTATAATCTATGCTAGGATTTGTGTCAAAGTTATTAAAAGATAACATTTTACAATGAATCTTGAAGTGAGTTACTTAACTTTTAATCTATTGAAAAAGTTCTGAATGGTCTTCTGTTTCGCAGCCTTTTCCCAAACGCAAACTGCATTATTTCGTCTTCCATATCAGTGCATTTCAAACTGCATTTTACTATTTCATATTGATGATGAGACTTTTTAATACATTTAATTAATTCATACTTTTGAATAATTTATTGCATTTCCATGTTATGTACTTAAACGTTATATCATGCTTTTATTGTTGATTTGTTCTAATCTGATACTTTAAAACTATTTTTATTGCATTTTATTTTGTCTTGAATTTGGTGACCTTATACATTTTTGTATCTTGTGCCATAAAACCCAAACCAAACCAGTGAAGTAAAAAGTGATCACAGTCGTGCTCGAAGCTTTATTTGAAGCTTCAACAAATTCGGTATTAAATTCGGCTAGGATAAAACGATCACTCTTTTAATCGGAGCTCGGATAATCAAGGTTCTACCCTCATAAGTTTTTAGTTTTTCTGACCCGAATAGGGTTATCTTTTTAAGTTCATGAAGTCCAAGTCATATATTTCTTTCTTTGAACTTTAAATGTTTTATCGGGAGACACACATAGAAAACATACCAGAGAAACACAAAAAATGATGATTGTACATTGCTATAGTTTCATTAATTCGTTGTATAATAATTCATAATCATAACCAAATTATTATTCTTATTAATAGTCGATTGATTGAGTAAATACAAAGTGTGATCAATAATTGTTAAAATGATAAAATTGAAATTTTTACATTGCTTGAAAATTCATCTTCTTAGAAGAGTGGGGCATATTAATATAATTTTAGAAAAAGGTTAAAGCAACAAAAAAAATTCAATACAGACGAGTTTTGTATTTTCGGACTGTTACTACCCTTCGTCCTTTCTAATAATCTAAAGAAACTTTTTCTGCACTTTTTCAGCGTTTATCACTTATGCTGCGTGACTTTTCATTAAAATATGAATTTGTTATTGTTTAATCACCCTTTCACCTTTTACCATCGAAATTCTCAACTAATGAAAATAATCCAAGCTCATGATTGAGGCTTGTGGTTTAAAGTAAAAAAGAAAATCAAAACAAGTTGATGTTGATGAAAATGTTAACTCCATATTAATGCTTTATTTTACTTTGAAGCACAGAGATTGCCGTATATTTCTTTCTATATATTTTTAATTTGTCATTGAAGAGTGAATGCCATTGCTATTGAAGAATATTCTTTCGTTTACTCTTCGATTTATCTCTAAATTCTTCTCTACTTAAAATTAAAGTTTTTAATTCAGAAGTATTTTAATTTCATACTATATCATATGAATATTGACTTCACTTCTTTAAATCCGATTTTTATGCTTCCTCTATCATGAAAATCTCTGTTGTACAACTATTTTTAAATCTGATAGCTAAATTTCATGGAAATCAAGAATATATATAAATCACACCGTTACTTCCTTATTTATCACTGTGTGGCCACAACTATAATGATATATATATATATATATATATATATATATATATATATATATATATATATATATATATATATATATATATATATATATATATATATATATATATATATATATATATATCAATTGCAATTGTTCTGCAGGCATTTTGTCCGAATTTTGAAAACTGCAGTAAAATCAAAAACAGACGTAAAACAGAATTATCGGCTAAATATAAATTACATATTTATAGTAAAACATCAAAATTAAATGACTTATCTATATATATAATTCTCTTAAGTGGCACGCAAAAAGGACGTTATTTGTAATCGCGTTTTGGCAACACTGTACGATTCTTTGTTTATCGCGAAGTCTCGCGCATTGATTGAATTTATAGCGTTATCGGATGAAATTTTATTGGAAAAAAAAAGGAAATTTTAATGAGCTGTTGCAGTTAGTTTATAATAGAAATCAAAGAAAGCGCAGGATCTTTTCAGGCCATTTAAAAAACGGTCCTTTACAGGGCCAACAATTATAGTTCAACAAGACGCTTGCACTACAACTTTCGGCAACAAACTCAATGAAAAAGTGTGGGTCGTTTGAGTGCTGGGAAAATGTACACACAAACAACATGCTGGGTATTCAATTTCCAAAGCAACGCTCACATTTCGAGTCAAAATTTGCACAAAGTTTTCATTTGAATTCTGATTTTAGAGATACTGTATATATTTTTTCTGTAATACAGCAAATTTAGATTTGAAAAACAGTTTTTTGGTAACATATTTTGTAAACAATCCCTTCTGCTAGGACACATGTCTTCATTGAGGCGAGCGAAGCGAGCATAGGTTCGCGCAGCGAACCAATGAGGATTGCGAAGCAATCCTCCGGGGGTTGGCGAGCGTTAGCGAGCAGGGGGCAGGCCCCCTAGTTTTATTTAAAACCAAGGCGTACTTTCGGAATTTGCAATTCAGTCTATAACTTTTGAAGTTAAATATTTTGTCATTGACATCTTATATGTGTCATTTATAAAGTGTTTGTGGTAATTTAGTCGGTGTAGGGAGGTTGTTCCATAGCTAAAAAAGAAAAAACGTTGTGACAAGGAGCGCGCTTTGCACTGCAGAACATCGTAACTTAAGATCGAAAAAAAATCAACCAAAATTTTAATAAAATTATAGAAAAATTGTTCTGCAAAGACTTTGTTCTGTGACATATGTCACTGTTTTAAGCCCTTTATGCTCCCGGGCCTAGATCTTACATTAAACTATCTGAATGATCTCATCTTTACTAATTTAAGTATAACTGAATACATTTTTTTATGAACCTAGTTTTTGTATTCAGGTAACTATATATATTAAATTCTCAAAATACGTACTTTTTTGTCATTTTCTTACAATAACTATAGTTTTTCCATCCAGCAAAAACTTGTCTAGTCTCCTACAAATAGAATTTCTCTTAACATCAAAGTGTATGTTTAAAAGGATATGTGAACTATGTCACGAAATTGTTTATTTATATTGTATAATAGAGCTCTGAATTAATATGCATTTTAAATTATACGAGGGTATATTAAATAGGACACTTATGAGATACAAGTATACGCATACATTTATCAGCATTTCCAAACACACAATTAAAAAATGTTGCATGGAATATATTTTTAACTGTGCAAATTTTAGTTAATGATATAAAGTCGTGTAGAATTTGTTAAACATGGGTTAAACAATAATACACATACGGTTTGTTGTTCCGAGTTTTATGACCCAAGGACTATATTCGACCAAGCTGTGCCAAACACAAGACAAACAAAGTCAAGTAATCAACGAGGGATGGAAAAGGTAGGAGGGCAGAGGTGAGGGTAAAACGAGGGAAAGGACTAATCACTAGCGTACATCGGCGTCACACGTATCGTCAGTTTAGAGCAGAAACCCACTAACTGGCATTTCTATAGAGACACAAAATGCTTCGTTTCATGAAGTTTGAAAATACATTATCGTATTGTAACATGTTTAAAAAATATACAACACTATCAAAATTTTTTAATTTTTGATCTTTAAACCAATAGTTTGTCTTTAAACAGCAATCTATATAATTCTCTTTCGTGGCACACAAAAAAGACGTTATTTGTTATCGCGTTTTGACAACACTGTACGATTGTTTGTTTACCACGAAGACTCGCGCCTCAATTGAATTTATAGCGTTAGCGGATGAAATTTCCTTAAAAATATGCATTTTAGTCGAGCTGTTACAGATTATAATTAGAAATCACAGATGGCGGATGCTCTTTTCAGGGCCATTTAAAAAATGGCACTTTTCTGTGTCAACAATTATGGTTCAACAGCACGCTAGTATATAACTTTCAACAACAAACTCTATGAAAAAGTGTATGGGTGGCTCGACTGCTGTGGAAATGTACACACAAACAACGGTAGAGCTTCAGTCTACGTTCATAGCGGTGGCAACTGCCTTGGTGCTTTTTTTGGCGCACTTCTAAAGTCTCTCAGGAAAGGATTATTTCAAATGAACCAATTAAATCAAACGACAGGTTAACAACGTATTTTGAAAGATTTTTAAGAATACTCAAAATAAAAATTTTAACTTTCTGCTGGCTGAGGTTGCCATAAAAACCGCAATAAGCGTAATACAGATGGGTTGCCTTAACCTGCCATAACCCGCTACTAGAAATGTGCCAAAAAAAGAACCAAGACCGTTGCCACTGCTATAAACGTTGACTGAAGCTCCACCCAAACAACATTATGGGTATTCAATTTCCAAGGCAGCGCTCACATTTTGAGTCGAAATTTGCTCAAAGTTTTCATTTGAATTCTGATTCCAGAGGTACTGTATATCTTTTCTGTAATACAACAAATTTATGTTTGAAAAATATTTTTTTGGAATATCATATCTTGTAAACAATCCCTTCTGCTAGGATACATGTCTTCATTTATGCGAGCGAAGCGACCATATGTTCGCGGGAGTTGATGAGCGTTAGCCGGCAGGACGCGGGCCTCCTAGTATAAAAAAAAATGTTTCATCAGTTAATGAGTTTCTGCACTACGATGACGATATGTGTTAATCATTCTTAAATACATTTTTAAATTATTTATCCTTTTTCCGTGAGCTTATAACAAACTCCAATAATTGGTCTGTGTCGTACTCACAAAAACAATTCTCATTCATTAATAAAGGCTGAATTGAAGTGTACGATATGAAGACAGAAACGATGTTCATACAAATCCATTAATTTAAATTGTCTTCATAGAGAGCTTTGAGTAAACTACCTTATTTTGTCTCGAACAGTGATATTTTCAACCTCTATAGCCTACTAAGAGAGCGAAAATCGACTCTGTGGCCTTGTATGGCAGCCCTCTGCGGTCCTGCTCTCTGAAATAACATTGTGTTTGGGCGACCCCTTTAACGTCGCTTACTCCCCTCGTAGCCGTAAGGCAATCAAGATTGGCTTATATTGAAGGGAGGATCCTGATCCCCGACTTCCTTTTAATTATTTTCGTGATGCCTAGCCCCACGGAATGCTGAAGGGAGTTCTTACATATTGAGGGCTGGAGTGCTATACCCTGGCCGTGTAATATTCAACCTCGGATTTTTATACCTCGAATTCTTCTCACGATTTATTCAATCCGAATGGCTGTTTGTGTCGAATATCAGAAATAGTTTATTGCTTGAAGAGTCGTTTACTGGATTTGGACGGAATTTATTGAGGGTTATTAGGTAGTTTGGGACGAAGTAATAATGGTGGAAGAGCTGCAGAGCAACCGAAATGACTTTATTTATGAATGAGTTCATCTTTGATTAATAGTCTATTATATTACCTGACTTAGATTTATATAGGGTGTTCAGAAAATATTCTTTTAGTAAATGTGAGTGTTTATATAATGCAAATATAAAGGTTTTTCAAACCTTTTTGGTATATTATTGGAATAAAAAGAAAGCATCGCTTGCGGAATATGAGTATTTATACAAACCAGATACACAAAGTGCTTTTCAAATTTCTTTGGATTGAAAACTTTATCTTTGGTGTTTTGTTCTATAGACTTGCAGTTACTAAGTATCCGTGAGCTATTCTATTTGGGAAAAAAAAGGAAAGTATCGCTTACGGAATGTGAATATTCATACAATGCTGATACACAAAGTGTTTTTCAAATTTATTTGGATAGAAAATTTTATCTTTGGTGTTCTGTTCTATAGACTTGCAGCTACTAAGTAGTCGTGAGCTATATTATTGGGGAAAAAAAGGAAAGTATCACTTACGGACTGTGAGTATTTATACAATGCAGATACACAAAGTGTTTTTCAAACTTCTTTGATTTAAATGTTTTCTTTGGTGTTTTGTTCTATAGGCTTTCATTTATGAAGTAGTCGGGAGCTATACTATTGGGAAAAAAGGAATGGACGTATCTCTGACGGAATGCCTAATACGAAGCAACTTACCCCCTCATTGAATGTGAGAAAAATTTTAAGTGTCGCTGTATAAAAGGGGAAAGCTATACTACTGCTGTAAACATCTTAATATACTAAGTTATAAATTAGAAAAAAGCTGTTTATAGATTTTCTAGACTTATTCGTCACGGACAATAGAATTATGGTAATATATTATTTTACTTGATGTAGGGTAGGTAGTTAATTCACATTGCCCTCTATCTCTGGAACAGCACATCGGGCTATTGGTGACTTTACTTGGTGTAAGACATGTTCTTCGTTGTATTTCTTCTTGTGATTGAAAAGTCCCGGTCCATTGATATAATATCATTGTTTTGATTTATAAATGCCCCTAAATTTTTAGCAGTGAGCATATTTGTAATTATTTAAATTGGTACGATAAATATTTTTAATGCAAAATTTCATGAGTAGGGTAAATAAGCGTAGAACGCAATAAATTAAAACGCTTCTAAATGTAGAGTTATTTTATGAATCAAACCCCAAATCCTGACGAAATGAGGTAATACTTAAATTGGAATAGATAATTTGTAAAACTTTTTAAAAGTTTAAGCTATACTAAAAAAATCAGAATCGTCGGCGTGTAAAAATAGTACCAAAAATGGAAAACCTAATAAATTTGTCAAAAACACAATACTTCTCTTTTTTTACATAAAAAATGTATACTTATTTATTCTTAAAAAAGTAGCATTAAATACATTTCAATTTTTTACACTTAGGGGAACTTGAGGAACCTTGACCACGTTTTCAGAAAATTTATTTTCAAAATTATATTTTGACAGTTAGAAATTAATACGATAGTAAATATAATGTAGACCACAAATAGAATAATGTAGAACACAAATATATTTATAACTTGCAAAATACCCGAAAATCACTCGGTTTTAGTTGGTTTACTCTAGATTGAGGAGATGATCAAATTATGTAATGACTTCCATTTTACGTAGAATAAAAAAATATTTTAACACCTTTCGTTATCTTTATAGTTTCTACAACTTACTTTGCACACAAATCCTATACATGTATATCTATTCATGTAATACATTTGGCATATATCGCACCCTTGCTGAATGACAAAGCTACAAAATGACGAAAGGTGACATTAAGGTTAATACTACAAAAGACGATTTAGAGAGAAATTTGGAATTCTCTTTCTTAAGTTCTTTTCATTGATAAAAACGACGATTTACTGCGAGTACTCTCGCACTCATAGTCAACAAAACAATATTTTTTACTTGTGGCACTCTTGCATCCGGCATTCGACATTGTGGAATTTCGCAATCTTCTCCTGACATTAGGACAAAGATTTGTTTATTGTTTGAAAAGTTCTAGTTCGGATTTCTTAAACATTATTATTATTTCAATAACGGCATTATTCTTTCAGTAACGGCACTATTCTTTCCACAATGGCATAATTTCTCTTAAAATTTGCTTTATTCTGACTTACCTGCCACTTAAGTCGAATTCTTTGTGGCGGTGTTGCGCGTGATGAAAAAGCACAATTTATTAAAATACTAAATATTAAAAACAGAAAACAAAAGACAACAGCGAAATGAAACAAAATAAAGGATGTCGAGAAAAAGTTATTCTAAAGATATTAATTTGTGATTCTCTTTATCTCGCAGTTGCCACAACTTACAACTAAAAAGTGCACAAAATTTAGAAATGCGAATTTAATTCTGAGCGAAAGAAACACGAGTTTCCGTTTTATTCCCGTTCGTTAAAAAATACCGTCTGTCCCAATAGACATTCCAATTTTTCCAAAACTACCAAATTATGGTTGATTTAAGTATACTTACTCAGGTGTTTTAGCATGAAACTCATCTAAACATAACAATAAAGAAATATTTAATACTGCATTCACTAAACTAATAGATAGTGTATACAATAAAACACATTGCAATCAAATATCTGGAATGTAATTCATGTGATGCCTGCACAAATACACAAACACAAAATCGAAGATAGAACAGAAAGACAGACCGGCTTTCGCAACTAAGTTCACTCACTAAATGAAGATAAATACTCACTGTATGCTATGGTAATGGTAATGGTAATTTTTAGTTAACGTCGTACTAGAGCAACACAACGGGCTATTGACGACGGTCCGGGATCAGTCCCTTGAGGGAAAGATCCGAGGACAACACCTCGTAATTTTGAACCACGGTCAGATGAAATAGCAACACCTGAGCTGGCACCCCACTCTCCAAACTTCCACGCCAACCCAACGTGAGGACTTTCGGCCACGACAGATTTAAGGTGCACCAGCCGCCTCTACACCATACGCTTACAAACATCCATGCCCGTACCCGGATACGAACCAGGAACCTTCCGATCTAGAGGCTAACACCTTAACCACTATACCGGTTGGTCGGCAGTATGCAATTTTCCATGAAAATATATTATACCGTGTGGACGTGTATAGTACACATACAATACAGACAGACACCAATCGTGCAGGTGGCAGATTTGGCATGAGAAGGGTTCAAAACGGATAGAAAACTTGAAATGGGTCGAAAATATTCAATGTACAAACAAACACTCCATTCTTATTTATATAGATAATGTAAATAATAAATTTTTTATCTATAAAATTTATTATTTCTTAAAACATACGTAAGTGGGTCAAGCCTCTCTTTATAAGGGAGGCTTGACCCATGGTATGGCCAGGCAAGAATGCATTATTTTACAATGGAGTAATAAATATATTTTATAAGTTATGTAAACACTAAGGTATATACAATTTTTAAAATGATAGCTTAACTTTCTGAAATTGTTTTAAGAACATGTATTGTTAAACTATTAACAGTACATTATAGCACTATGTTAGAAACAATAATGAAAATTGTCCCATGCAATAAAGTACTAAAAATCTCTCTTAATAATGCAAATGTTTTATTCCGTTTGAAAACAATAAAATTTACAACGTGTATAGGTAATACCGTAATTTAAATTTATGCGTTTATCTCACGGGTATGAATTGCGTGAAATCAAAATCGAACTGCATTTTCATTACAACTCTTTCAGTGCCACCAGAAGATATAGGGCATGGCAGTTAAGTCATATCTGTTAGATAAACAGATGAGTCTTCATTTTCAGGATAACTATTGGGTAGATCATAAAAGGTGGTATAGAACTACCTAGGGCACACACAGTAGCACATAATGTATTCAAGCTACCCCCTTCACCTGATGTTACTTTCGAAACTTGTTTTTCACTTTTGTCAGCTATAACTTTCTTTGGTTCGGTACTTTCTTTACGGTTGCCTTCATAACTCCTATGGAATGCTTCTTTGAGCTTTTAATCTTGTTTTATGGAAAAAAGGCATCTAAGGAATAGAAATTACATTCAGTTATGCATAATTAATACTATAATTAGTGGTGCAGATCAGGAGTGTACACAAAAATTTTATTTTTGGAGGGGTCCCAATTTTTTTCAATGTATTTTTTGAGGATGCAAACAAAACAGATCTAATTGCTAAAAATTTATCATATACCGTATATATATATATTTTAATGGGTATTTCTGGGATTGAAAGAAGTTTAATTTTAATAAGATTTTAATTTAAAAGTTTAAATAATCTTATAGATTTTTTTAAATATTTAACTAAGGGAGACTTGACCCATTGGTCAATTCTCCCTTATATGGAATGGGCCAAGCCTCCCCGCATGGTCATTTTGAAAAGAGTAACACATGGTGATTTTAGGTCTAATTCATTGTACAATTGTTAATATTATTAATTGTTCTTATTATTATTAGTAAGATTATTATTAAATTATTATTATTATAAGATTATTATAAGATTATTATTATTATTATTATAAGATTATTATTATAAGATTATTATTATTATTATTATAAGATTATTATAAGATTATTAATATAAGATTATTATAAGATTATTATTATAAGATTATTATAAGATTATTATTATAAGATTATTATTATTATTATTATAAGATTATTATTATTATTATTATTATTATTATAAGGTTATTATTTTTATAAGATTAACAATAATAAATCTTATTCTTGTTAATCTTATAACCAAAGATTAATATGTTAGTATCTGTGAAATTTTATTTGTTTATATTTATTGCAATTGGCTTATCTGAGAAAACCTTACAAAATATATCTAAAATACTTACTTTTTAAGCAGAAAAACACTTTATTTTGAATCTTTCCACACTTGCATCAAACTAAGATGGATGCCTGAGTATTTTAGTATACTTGACTGTACTATAGTAAAAAAAGTTTGAAACACTTTTAAGGAAAAAAAATTAAGGGTAGGCCAAGCCTCCCTTATGGTCATAGCTCCCCAGGTTCCCCTACTTTCAATCGCATTAAGCGTTTTCACATTGGAAACGGCCACGAAAGTTATTTATAAAGACCATTTTTAAAACTTTAAAAGAAGTTCTTCCTTCTCAAATTAATAACCTCTAACTATCAATGCTAAATTCATTAAGTTTTACTTGTAAAATCTCAGACGGATGTAGGTTTCCTGCATAATGGTGTATTTACCGATATCGGGTGTTTAAATTCTCGTTCGATCTTAGCCAAGTGCTACTCAATCATATTACTAAAATATGATTACGTCGTTTTTCTTTTAATATGCGCGAGGCAATACTTAGGACTTTGATCGAAATGTTTCTAGATAAAAAGGCATTCTTGAAAATTATCAGATGACACCACTGACAGTTTTCCTAAGTGGATAACAGAGTCTAATTTGCGATTATTCAAATTAACTCTGCTCTTATATTCATCATCTAAGCTATTTTAAAAGAACCAACTAACCATCTTCTTTCACTGTTATCTGCCACTAAAATGTCGACTTCTTGGTACATCCGCGCTTTCACAATCTGCCACACTAATGAAAAATGAAGTTCCACACTAGTTTACGTGACAATAGCGTAATACTTAAAGAGAAATCTGTATTCAAAGCAAGTGTTCCGATCGCAAACGCGCCATTTAACTCGATGAAACCAAAACGATTTTTATTGGTACGTTAATAGCTTTATCTTTCTTCTCGCGCATGAAGCTACGTGATTGCTGTTATCATTAACCAACATTTGCTAGTTGCATATATCGTGGATGCAACGCAAACGCAACCCGAATGCCGCGAAAAAACACCCCATTTCCAGCTATTACAAAAGGATCGTTACAAAGGGACAGCGCCAGGCATTTGTCAGCTACTCTACCAGACATAATAAAGACGGTGTCAAGACTGACACTCAGATATAAAACTATGGAAGCGGCCCAACGAAGTGAAAAGGAGTAGGAGGCAACGCGATCATGAGATATCCTCAGTCTCTTACGTCACCCCTTCTACGGGATCCGCGATATTTTGATAAAGGGCTTAATTAGACGCCCGAGCCACGTCGTTGCCATTGGAGTGTGAAAAATAACGTCAATAAAGTTGTCACTGGACGGAGATGGAAAGTTTCGGTTGGATCGAATGAAAAGACTCGCGAATCGAGAATGGCAGCAGTTGAGTTTTTTTTTTTTCGCTTTGCTGTCTTTTCCTGTGCTGTGATTCTTCACTCCTGGTGGTGTTGGTAGTGCCATCTGGTAGACGCTAGGGTAAATAGAAGCTAACTCGTTTTAGCTTACCGCCAGTTTCTGTGTGGTTCGTATATTTTTAATCTCATACAGAACGCAGGATGTATAATATTTAATTCATCAATGTTGATGGCGCTGGATCAGAACTTCGTGGGAAGCAAACATTTAGAAGCATAGTCGGTAACTTCCTATGAATCTTGCAGACTCAAAATTTCTCTTTTTGGCACTTGTCGAATTTTTGTCCTAGTGTAATTAAAAATAGTCCCATTCATTGAATTGTGCTGCTGTCTAATTTATTTTTGTTTCCCGTTAATTTTTCGTGTTTTTGACCTCCGCATTCATTGTTTTATTTTTGTCCACAACTTTCAATTTTTGCTCCGGAATAAACTTTTGTAATTCTTTTATTAGGTAAAAAAAAATACTACCCTGTGTCAAATTGGTAGTAAAAAATTAAAAACCTTCAACCCAACTACTAATAAATATTCAAAACTCAGAAAAAATGGTCGATGGCACAAGATGTCCAACATCATCAAGACATAAGTAAATCACTAGAGTAAAACCTAAGTATAAATACGTTGTTCTAACATGGTGTTGCCACATTTCACTGTATTAATTGAGCCTTTCCAGATCTTGTGTAAATTCTGAAAAACACTAGTGACATTCATTAATACCTACGCTAAAGTAAACATAGATAAAGCTTCTTTAGGTTCAACTCGAGAGTAGATCTTGGAGATTGGCTTGTTGGTTCTTGCTTGTTTGAATTTAAACTAGTGAGCAAATTCTCAACAGTGATAAGCAATGGTTGATTTGTGGATTTCCTTATTTTTGGTACAATTCTTGTGTTCTTTCAACCGGAATTTCAAAACTCGTTTGGTTTGACCGATATAAACAGCTCCACAGGTACATACCTTATGTTGTATTACTCACATGCTTAGAATAGGATCCTTAACCTACTTGGAAATGATTTGTTCGGAAAAAATTAATACTTTAAAATCAAATAGTTCACCACCAGTTTCTGTGGTTCATATATTTTTATACTTGTCGTTTGATCGCTGGATGTGTAATTTTTAGTTTAACCACATATCTATGTTGATGGTGCTAGATCGGGACTTCGGGGAGTAGAAAAACCTTTAGAAGATTATTCAATAACTGGCCTGTGAATTTTAGCTTTTTTTTTAACTCAGAAATTTTCTCATCGGTATTTAACGGATTTATTTCTGTGCAATTATGAATAGATAAGTAAATAGCTAAATTTACATCACACTGGAGCATTACAAGCGTTCTGATGAATTCCTAAAGATTCGATGGCCCCTCGTTTTTTCGAACCACTGTCGGATGACAAGAGAGACCAACATCTGTGCGTCACTCACTAAAGTTCTATACTACGCCAACGAAGGTAAATTGGCGGCCACGACAGATTAACGTACACCATTATCTCTATTTGTTGGTAGGATAGAGTTACAATCCAAAAAATCATGAGGTTCTATCAACTGGGATACTGCCGTCCCAATTATGAATTGAGTTTTACTTTTAGTTTTACTGTTTTCGCTTATTTTTTCAACTAGCTATGATCCCCCATCTCCACAATTTTGAATCAACATCAATAGGCTTTATTTAACCTAGGTTCTATAATATATTCTTGATTGCAAAGATCGTCGTTCCTCCTGATGTCAACACAAAAAAATTTTGTTTTGACATAACACTCAAAAAAGTTACTTAAAGTCGTCCGTTTGTAAAACATGTTTCACTTAAGTCAATTTCATCAACGTTTAGCGCCCTTATCTGCTTTCTGTCTTAAATTAATAGCAATTCAAAATTTCAATTTTTTTTTATAGAGCTCCTCAAACAGTAGCTATGTTTAGACGCATTCAATTACGGGACTGCTATACTCTTTACTATACGCACACACATTCTCATGCGTCTTGAGTCAACAGGGCTACACACAGGAGCAGAATTTAACAAAATATGATATGCGAATGCGTTTCTGTAAAGTAAACATGCCGGTAAATATGCGTAGTGTAGCAGAACTGATGCTGGTCCAATATGATGGCTTGCCTTATGCAGAGTAAGCCAAGTAGGCTTTGGATAGTCGTTTTAAATTTAACTTGCTTTACTATCATCACTGCTTGACACCCTTTTGCTATAGATTAATGTTTCATACATTTAATCCATCTTCGACAAATGCTATATGGAACTGTGAAAAACTCGTCAAAATCCATTCAATGGTTCCTAAGATTAGCGCGAAAGAAGAAATAGCCACCTACTGGGAACTTTTACTTTCATATATGAAAATACTTTTTGTTAGCAGTTACTTTTCATGTATTAGTCCTATCGCTGTTTTATTTTGTTCACATCGTTTTAAGTTAATGCTCTCAAATTAATTTTTGTAATTAATTCGTTTCTACCTCTCTTGATATAATTGTGTGGCTCACGAAAGGACTACTTATTTCTTAAAAATGCATTTTCAACTCTATAAAATTGGTTCGTGATGATGGTCGATGAAACTGTGGTTCAGAATTAGGGCAAGTCGCATCCTGAAAAATATTTACACTTTATTTTTATTTTTTTTTAATATAGTAATTTAAATTATAATTATGTCTTCTAAATTCTATTAGTATCAGACATTTATCAGGTTTCTTCGCTGATGTAATAATATCAGTTTTAAGATAAAAATAGTTTTTATCTTTACCAGTTTTACCAATCTATTCATTCCTTGGAAAATAAAGTTTAAATATCAAACTAAAATATTTTTTCATTTTCACAGAGCTATATATTGTTATGACTTCAAAATAATTATGAATTATGATTATAGAACATTGCTTTTTTTCAGAAAAAAAACTTTAACAGGAAGCGAAAAGAAAAATTGGATTTGATTTTTTCATTACAAAAGTAATTTATCTTCTTTAGTACGAACCTGATTTTCCTTAAAACGTATAGTAATAGTGTTTACAACACTGAGGAAATGTTTCAGTTTAAAATCAACTCTTCATAGTTTCATTAAAGTTGATATTTAAGAATTCTTAGTAATTTCATTAAAGTTGAGATTTTAAGAACTCTTTATAGTATTGCATTCTTTATTTTTAATTTTTTTAAACACTTTCAAGAGTTTTAATTGAATTGTTCCACAGATTTGTTGAAAATTAATGGAAATTATTAGTTAAATGTATTTTATATACAATTTATGACAGTTTATCCAACCAATGATCCTGGACTCTACTTCTTTTTCTTGGATTTTGTTTCTGGGGCATTTCACAGTATTTGAGACATAGGTGTGTCCGTAACAAAACTTAATAAAATTAAAAATTAATTACATATATTGAGAGAGCACATTCCAAAGGACATAAATATCACATTCTTTTCTTTTATCATATTATGCATAGAATTGCGTTTAGAATATCAAAAATGAAGTTTTTAATGTTACGGACTCTACAGTAAATATTAATTTTTTAATGCCTTGAACAGATTTTTAAACCAAAACTTAAACTGGGGACAAATAATGTTCTGGCACATCTCCATTATGGATAATAATTTTAATTGATAAATGTATTCTATAAAAATTAACAGCTTGTGAAAATGATGGTTGTAGAGTCCGTAACAAAATTAGAATGAAAAGTTTTGTTAAAATTTTTGATTATGATTTTATATTTACCAAAATCAATATTTTCTAATTCCAACTATAGTGTTACAATACTGTTCACTGATTTCCACTATTATTCAATTCTGTTATTTTTTAAGAAGTTCTAAAATTTTGTTTCGGACTCTACAAAATGTTACGGACTCTACATTTAGCAAGAATGATGTTTTTTGTCTACAGTGTTTCCATTTTACTATTTGTCTGCACACAAAATTATACAACCAGAACTTCAACTTTAAAGGTAAAACGAAACTTTCGCTTCAAAAAACTACTTCAAATTTAACTTTTAGAAGTTAGTTTCAGTTTACTTGCATATCTTTACTTCTCTTCAACCTTGTTTGAATTTGATTGAAGACATACCAATTAGCTATTTTCAATTGGTTACCAGTGATGGTCAGGAAAGAAAGGAAGCTGTTGAAACAGATTTAGTTGAAGGTATGCAAGTTCTTAAAGAACAGCTGCACTCATTTGCTGGCATGTATACAATATAAAATGGCAGCAAGAAAAGATGCGATATCTAAAAGAGAAACTGACAGAAAGTCAGATTATCATTCAAGAGGATTTTGCAAAAAATAATAGCCTGAAACACAACAAAATGAAATCATGAAAGCTCATGAACTGATCAACAGAGCAAGTGACTATATTTACAGCTGTTGTGTATTATAAGGTTGGGGAAGAACTGCAGCATATTTCCTATGCAATTGTCTCAGATGTCCTAACCCATTGCACAAGAAGGAAGTTTTCATCTTTAACAGAATTATTTTGGATGACGTAAAGAACAAACTGGAAATACCGTTTACACATGTTCATTACTGGTCAGATGGTTGTGGTAGCCAATTTAAAAATAAGTATAACCTTGTGAGCAATTTAAAAAACCACATAAAAGACCACAGCTGCACTGCTAGCCGGAATTTTTTTTCCTACAGCGCATGGAAAAGGACCAGTAGATGGTATATGAGGAGAAGTAGAAAGATGTGACATTTAATGCCTATGATTTCTAAGCCATTGATAAAAGAGAGGCTAAATCAATAAACATTCTTTTTGTACCTGAAACTGAGGAGGTAGCAACTGTTGATGAGTTTAAACTTGAAAATAGATGAAGCTCAGTCACATCAATCCCTGGCATCAGAAGAATGCACAGTTTTTATGTTGATGATGGCAAAGTATTTGCAGAAGTTAACTCCAAATATATTGAGAAAAGATGTATGGGATCTCATAGGAATGAGAATTATCCATCATTAATCCAAAGCATTTCCAAACCTGATATTAAAGTAGGCACTTGGATATCTGTACTTAACAGTAATGACCGCTATGGCCAGGACAAAGAGTGAAAATGTTGCCAGAAAAAAAAAATCGCTTGTTAAGTTTGAACTTAAACCCATATCAACAAACAAATTTAAAGCTATGCCAAAAGCAGAGTTTGAAGAAATTAACCGGGACACTTATCTGTCAATTCTACCCATTGACCCACCACCAATCGGTTCTTCGGAACGTTGTTTTGCATATAATGAGGAAATAGCCAAAAAATTTCATCAATCATAGACACTATTGAACAGTAAAACAATTTTGTTGTAATAGTTTGAACACAGTTCTCAGTATTTTCATTAATATTCACAAGAGACAAATGTGTAGAGTCCGTAACAGGCTTGTAAACAAGGAGTTATGTAATAAATAATTCATTTAAAATTATTTTTGTCCTTTCCAATTTTTATTTTGTGGTGCAGATATTTAATATATGAACTAAAATATAAAAAGAAAATTTTAATAGATAGAAATAACAGCTAGTTTCAGAGGGAATGTCATTTCCATATAAGTAAAAAAATCCTTGTCCCTTTAATGTAGAGTCCGTAACATGCAATATAAATCTCTATATTTATTAAAAATTTGAATTTTAAAAATCTTTTTCAATGCTAATGTTTTAAATACATCCTAAAATATAAAATTACTTGAAGTTCAGCTTAAACATTTTCACTCTAAGATAATATAAGGATAAAATATGTTTCTGAACTGTAGAGTCCGTAACAACTTAATACTGTGAAATGCCCCTTCTCTTAAAAATCAAGTTGATGAAGTTTTGGGCTAATTCGATGATTAGCTTCTTTTTTTCTATTTTTATTGTAAAACTACATTTATCTTAACCACATAAGTACTGCGTTGGTTAAATAACTTATTGTGGTTTTCATTATAGATAAATGAATTTAAATCAACTTCATGTTTAGAAATTATCAAATTCATTATAAAGAAATAACTTAGGTTTCGACACTAAAATTACATTTTATTTTAACAATCGTGATTTATTTACTGGCAAAACTACATGACGTTTCTAGGATGAATTAATTTATAAGCATTTCAATACAAAGTTTCTCCCATATTAACTTATTGTGGTTTTCATTATAGATAAATGAATTTAAATCAACTTCATGTTTAGAAATTATCAAATTCATTATAAAGAAATAACTTAGGTTTCGACACTAGAATTACATTTTATTTTAACAATCGTGATTTATTTACTGGCAAAATTACATGACGTTTCTAGGATGAATTAATTTATAAGCATTTCAATACAAAGTTTCTCCCATATTAATTTTGGCGCAGCTTGTCCGCTATTGGACCTTGCGCCATAAAATCCAAACCAACCAACCCATATTAATTTAATATAGAACTAACATTGCATTGATATTCCTTAGTGTGTGATATAAGTCAGATATTTTCATGTACCCAACCAAAAATAACTTGTGTGTTTGT
This sequence comes from Metellina segmentata, assembly GCA_947359465.1. Classification (NCBI taxonomy): domain Eukaryota; kingdom Metazoa; phylum Arthropoda; class Arachnida; order Araneae; family Tetragnathidae; genus Metellina; species Metellina segmentata. Next base: position 56,718,243 of record OX375874.1, read on the forward strand.
ATGACATTGACAAAATTACACATGAATCCTAATAGTGACTAATGAAACAGATAGTTTATTTAAAAAAAAAAACATTCCACTATATGCCTTAGAAACTCGTAGTAAATTAAATAAGATAAATAGTGAATAAATATTTGAAGAAAACAGAAATTAACGTGAACAACTTTTAGTACTAATAAGACTTTATAGTACGAAATCTTCTACACAATTTACAACGCTCAAGTACATTACTGATGATGCTGACTATTGAAAAATTCAGTAAAAATCAAAGATGGTGAAAACTTAAAACATCCCAAAGTTATCCAGGAAAGAAAAACAAAACACTCTGGTGAAAGTTATCTTGAAATCCAACATCCTCCGCTCTAAAGAGATGTCAGATAAAAATTGCCAGGTTTATCCTATATCCAGTCTTTCCCAAACTCGGTACCCCTAAATGACTGGACGGGAACTCGAGCACCCACTGAAGACTTTAATTTCTATAGCCAACTCGAGTGTTCTCCGAGATAAAAGCAAACTCGAGCAAAAACAGACTCTCCCATCGATTTAGACAACTCTTATAGATGATCCGCGAAGTGATTCTCGGCTAACTTTCCCAAACAAAACAAAAAAAAGCGGCCCGCCATCAATTTGACGCTAAAACAGGTTAACGACCAAAACAACACTCCCTTGTTTTAGATCGAAGCGAACCAAAAAAGAACGTCGCAAACGCCCCTCTAAACGACACTTTCCCGCTGGTGCGAGCTTTTTTACGTCGCTCTCCCTCCAGAGGGTGAAAGTCGAATTACACTCGCTGCAGGTTTCACTTTAACGCGTGTAAGTTAAAAGTTTTCCCCGGAGACAGGGAAGAAATCTTTTCCCCAAACTGTCTGCTATCCATTACGCGCAGAAAATTTTCTTCCGCGGTGATTTTAACCGCCACAATCATGTCTGCGAGAGAGATAGTTTTCTCTGCTGCCTTTTTTTGCTTTTTTCTCCGGCCGCGCTGCTGTGTTTCGCCGGATAAACCGTGCGGTGACGATAAATCTTAATTTAGCCGAGAGAGAGTTTAAGTGTACGGACGGAGGCCACATGCGCCCTTTGGGGACGCTGAGAATTTCATTTAGCGCTGATGAAACGGGCCTCGCTTAAAACGTCTTCGGCGACGGTGACGTCGAGTTTTGTTTCCTACCGCCGAGTAAATCGGACAAGGCATCATTTTAAATAGTTTTGGGATGTTGGCGCTTCAAAGCGAACTATTACCTTTGTTGTTGACAAGTCTATCGGAGAGGACTTGTGCAGTAATGCATTTCAAATACACCTGATTGAAATGTAGAAGACTTTTTTTTTAATATAACTTCGAATCAATTTTATTTCATTAACCTTCCAAGTGGTTTCGACGAGATATCTCGTCCATCAAGACTTCATTGATCGGACTAATTTTATTAATGATGTGATCATCATTGTTATCGAAATATTGCCGTTTTATATGGCGACGAGAACAAGATTTTATCAATTGTTTTTTTAATGACGAGATATTTCGTCTATCAAGATCTGGTAAGTTTTGTTAATGAGGAGCTGCAAACCTGGTTGGAGACAACAACCAGGATTAAGCATACATTACGGATAGGGAATTATGTAATTTTCGTTGTTACCGTTGAGCGAGCTCTAGTAGTGTAACGTATGATTCCATCCAACATTTCGCATAATGAACAAGTAATAACATCGATTGGTTGAAAGAATCATTGCAAAATTTCTGTTAGTCAAGAAATTCAAAACTAGTTAGAAGTTATACAAGGGTAGCAGTTGCAGGTTGGTGGAGGTATGTGCGAGTGAACTCTTTCTGAGGGTTAAAATTTCACCCATGAATAAGAAATTTTTACCACAGTACTTATTAAAGTTCACTAAATAGGGAGTCAAATACCTGTATTATTGACTAATGTTTTTCGACTTTGGTGATATTGATTTTTTTTCTACCACCGAACCATATAAATTGGACAAGGCTACATTTTAAACAATTTTTTGATGTTGTATTAAAAAGAGCAATTAGGTGAGCTGTTTGGTTGTTGACAAGTTTATCAGAGACGTTTTGAATCAGAAAGTATATTTGCTAATGTAGTATATAATCACCACTAATTTATGCTGTTTATCGAAATTAGAAGACCTAAGAATACATTCAAAAATATAAATTCCACTTAACTTTATTTATAAGTACATATGCAATATATAAAAGAATTTCGAAACACAGTTTTAATAGTAATTTGATTGATTGGTTTTTTTATATTTTGGACCATATTTAATAGGGAGAAATTTGGTACTGAAATTTCCGCTTTTAAAACTTAACTCGTGAGTTTTTAAATTTCTCTATGGAATAGTTATTAACGTCATGTAATGGAGAGCCTTGAATAGCTGCGTTGTTCATTCATATTCTATTGGCATGGTGACTCTGAGGTTTGTTTTCTATTACTGATGGTGAAATCAATCGTAGAAGGGTATCCTTTTGAATAGTTTTGGGTTGCATTTGTCTTAAGAGAGCAGCAATCCCTTTACTGTTTACAAATTTATTGGAAATGTTGTATAATATCAAAGTTTGTTTCAAATATAATATGTATGTAATTAATTGAAGTAATTAATCATTATTTTAATTTGAAGACTTCTTAGAATAATTTTTTAAAATTTCTATTAACTTTATTTCAGTAAATAAATCCGCACTATTGATAATGCTGAAATCTATTTTTTCTTTCATGAGTATGAAATTTCATCCGTGACATTGGCAGCAGCCGATGAATATACCATTCAAAAGAAAGTGTTATCTAATGCTATTAGCCAAAAAACGAAAATTTACGAATTGTAAAATTAACTGCTTGGTTTTCATTACTAATTCGATTTTCATCTGCTATCAAATAGAAAAATAGATATCTAAAATTTTACAAAAGGGGTTTTACGAAGAAAATTATAAAAAAATGTTTAAAACAACATCTAAAAATTACGCAATTCTGTCACTTAATTACTTACAGTGCCGTTTTTCTTAAATAAAATATTCTGATAAAATTAAAGAAACGGTACAAAATTAATTCTTAGCTCTCACTGCTAATTAATTCTAATTTACCCACATCACTGATCAAACCTTTGACAGCTATTTTGTTAGCTAAAAATATCACATTAATATGCCTAATTTAATTAATGCACTTAGCACTTTTTTATTTGAATGCATCATAGAAGCCTTCTTAACCTGTGATGAATCTATCCATAAAGTATCGCTTAATACTTCAAGTGATTTGGACGATATATCTCGTCCATCAAGATCTGACCAATTTTGCTAATGACGAGATACCTCGTCATCGTGATATTGCCTATTTTGTATGATAACGATTCCATGATCTAGTCAGTTAATAGTCAGTTAATCGTCGTTAGTAGTTCACTTTTGAATCTAAGAAGACGAAGAGGCATTATTAGAAGGATATTACTTCTAAATATCTACAACTCCTAATTTCCCATGACTGTCGGATTTCTTGTAATTAAGAAAACATCTTCTTTTTAAATCTCCGCCAATCCCACTCCCTAAAGGTACAAACAAGTAAAAATTTTTAACCATTCACGTATTACACATATCCAGCCTTTTAAGTTATTTTCTTTCTGTTTTCCCTTTTCCGTTAACAGTTCCTTTAATGATTTAAATGCTCATTGATTACTACTTCCTTCATCATGAACATTTAAAAATAACTTGAATTATTTCATTTTTTAAAATACTATTTAAAAAACTCTCATCTCATTTTCAATTAAATAAAATTCCATGATTGAAATTTTGTTTACTTTCCTCAGCAGATTTAATTCAATATAATGTCGCTGTCCTTGCTGAACAGCACATAGAAATAAGTACTTTTTTGGAGGTTTATAGGAAGCGCGTAAAAGTACCATTCAGATTTGATAAAACTTAAAAAAACCCAAGATGATTCATTTTTGTGGTACAAGAGTACAAACCTTTTCAAGTGAATGCACTAAACTATGAGTAATAAAATAATAATGTACATTATAATAGATCCATAAATATAAAAACAATGAAAAACAAATTAACAATAAGTCCAACTGTGCACACATTAGGTATTTGAAATAAATTTTATCATGTAAAATATAAATTCACTATCGAATATAAATAAAAGCACATTTGGATTGGGAATATCACATAATAAATTATCAATAGTAGTATGAAATTAAAAGCGAGTTAGTCAAATAGAACTAAAATCAGGGAATTCACTTAAAATGTGTAACACATATGATAATTTATCACAAGTTGGTCAAGCCAGAATTGGTTCTGAGGGCAGCAAATGCTTGTGGGTAAGGTAAGCATGATCAATCGGAAAGCCTTATAAGTTTCACATTATGTCTTCTGTTAGAATTATTGTATTAAATCCCTTTGCAGATGGTTGTACGGTATGTATTAGAATTTATGTGTGTGTCTCCCATATATATTGCCATGAATTTTTAATAGATAACTTTGTAATATGGACCATGTATTTGAAAGTATCGGATGATCTTGTTCCGTCTCAGTCGTCTGCACTGCTTTATTATCTGCTTCATTTCCCGATACAACCACATGACCTGGAATCCAGCCGAATAGATTGGGGAAACCAGGATAAAAACTAATTACAAATATAATTTCAATGAACTGAACACTAATGTGTTCTGTTATGTTATGATCTTCGATGACCCTCGCTTTATCTATCTTGTGTTTGGGCTGAACTTTGGTATTCCCTCTGGATGGGGGGGGGTGAGTTTGTCGTAACAAAAGGGAGTGCCTTGCCCTCTTTCTGTTTTGCAAAATAGAAGCGAGACGAAGAGAGACAGCGAGCGGAGGAAAACCATACTGGGGTGTTCCTGAGAAGTACGAGTGACCTGAACGTCAACATCCGACGATAAACACCGTAAATGCAGATATCCATCCTCTGATGAGAAGACAGTAGGTTCCTGGTGAGTCCATCCCCTCTGACGGGAAGAACCGGTCTCTTGCCATGATCCAGCAGGTCCCCAGGTAATGTAGCTTTTGCCAAAAAAAACACTGGACACCAATAAAGAAGAGCTTCTTATAAATTACTACAGTTTTATTTATGAAGCCTAATAATCACAACAATACAGTTTATTTGCCTTGAAGTGCCTCAATGGAACTTATATAATATGGATAAATGATCTAGCTTCTTTCGATAAATCGGCAATATTTTAAAGTCAACCTTAGCATTAATTTTAGAGTTATAAATCATAAAGTGTATTTGGACACTTTTTCGGATATTCTTATTCGAAACCAATCTGTTAGGGAACAACAAGCAGTTTTACCAGATTTAAATTAAAACAAATCAGGTAGATTATTTTAAATTAGCTTTAAAAAATAAATGAGTGTGTTAAGTATTACATTCATAACGAAGGCATGATTAACCAAGAAATGAATTCTTCAAGGAAATCTGTGAATACTTCGATAGACCTTGTGTCTATGATAGTGATGTCTTAACTAATTTTAATTAGCTTATTGTACATTTTTGGAAACGTTTTAACATTTATCTACAATGAATAATGAATAGAATGACGTTAAATTTCTATATCTATGTGTATCTATTGAGATTGAGTCATACTATTTTACGGATATATAGTCACAGTTCATTGAACTTCTAAATGCTTAATTGGTACTATCTATACTTATAAAATAATATTTTTTAGTTGTGTATCGTTTGTTCTGATGCTAAGGAGCCTTACGAATCATGCAAACAAATATGGTTTGCACAGCCAACTTATGAAGATTGCTGAGAAATCATCGAGGATCTAACCCCTACTATCAAATAATAGTTTAATTATTAATACAGAAGCTTCAATACAACATGCAATTTCAAACAGACGAGTCTATGAAACACTTTGCTAATTGACAGTTCGCTGTTCCTGATTACAATCTCTTCAGTCGTATACAAATTCGACTCGGTGAAAATGTATTTACAGTCAAGTTTGGGAAATGAACTTGCAGTCATCTTGTTTGGAATTTAAAAATAAATATGATTATCTGGTGGTTCATACAATTAGGCTTAGGTATAATTGCACTGTTTATCAAACCCCCAATATCTTTCTAATACCATTAACGGATTAGAGTTGAACGCCATTACTTTATTGCACACAAACTTCAATAACATTGATTTCGTCGTACATATTAATGAATTTAAAAATGTCCCTAATGCATCTCGTCTCATTTCGGTTGTCGAGTGTCATTTCCGTAATGGATACCAAAACATTGTTTTCCGTCAGAATCTTAAGAACACGCGATATGTCAGCAATCCCTTTTACAGAAATGGCCCAAAAGCCTTCCGAGGCAAGATCACAGCAGTCTTGACAAACAAATGGGTCCATCAAAATATTTCCTGATCCGATTTTTGCGTTCAGAACAAAGCGCTTTGAGATGGGTCGGCACATAAGTCGCCAACAAGTGATCATTAACAAACGAAGCAGGGAAGCTCTATCACCGTTTCCAAGAAGAAAACCTTTTTAAAGCTTTGCTCTCTTTTGAGATAATGGCACGGACTCCGGGGACTACTGTTTAGAGACCAGTAGCAAAAGGAGCGAGGCTATCTTGAGCATTACAGACCCCACCTCTCTAATGCGCTCCGTTTACGGCTTAAAGTGACTGCCCCACCATTAAATGATGCTCTCAATTGCTGTCGAATTAGTTCTCCCGAACTCACGTGGGAATAGAAGATCATTAAGATACGTTTCTGATTTAGGGTTTCTAAATTTGGCGTGAAATGGTTGTTTGGCCAATACGTTGGCACGGATTGGGGTTCTTATCAGATTCGCAGGAACTTGTTTGATTGCTTTTTAGCTGAAGACGTGGGTAGAATAAAATTATTTATTTTTTTTTACCAGAAGTCTTACGAAACGAATGAACCATAACAAAATATATTTGTTAATTTCACAATAAAGGAAAATAAAGTAAATCAATCGAAAGCAAAACTAAATCTTTCTAATCAACTAACAATAACTTATTAAGATTTTAAATATCATGCAATTTAATCGTCTTCTCGTCATAATATTACCTAGGAGTGAAGTAATCATACAACGCACATTATGACATATTGGTTGAAAGAATCTTTGGAAAGATTATGATGGGGTGGGTCTTCAACAGTGATGTTCAACTCTTCATCACATGACCCCCATAAACTAACTACTAAAATTATGCTGCACACCAAAAACACATTTCTACCAATCTGACACAAAAATTGGTAATATTTTTTATCTATTTACAGAAATAATAGTAGTTACCAACACTTTTATGCTTCAAAGTGGTTTTTTACTAACTGAGCATCATGAGATATCCGTGTATGTTTGTTTGTCAAATACTGCATCACATCTATTGTTTGTTGGGATCATCTATCAATTGTTGTAATGAAATATTTTATTGTTTGAACGGAAACAATTACTTTTATTGAAATAGTGTCCTTTCGTATTACCCCCCCCCCCTCCAAAAGAAAAATACCGTTAAAAGCCCAAGTTGTTTTCCAATTGCATTTTTCGATACTTCTGTTTAGTTATATTTACTCTCTCATCAAAAGAAAACTTTAATAGCTAAAAATGTAATTTTAGCAGGCATTAACTTTCATAATTATTTTTAGTTAGACCCATTAAAATTTATGGACCTTTCCCTTGGCGAATGATCCCAGACTTTTGAAAATAGCCTGTTGTGTAGTCAAATTGTGAATTAAATTCAACTACCTACCCAACAAAAATTATTATCTTCTTCTTTGAGTAATGGGTGTTACAGGATCAGTACAGATGAACTAATTCTTATAATTTTACAATAAAAGCATGTATACTAGCAGATATACTAAGAGTTGATACTGTTGTGCTTAATAAGTGCACTGGTTAACAATTAAAATAACTCTTCTACTGATTGAATGGGGTGTATTCGCCACTGTGGGAGAACCCAAACAACTTGAGAATCAAAACAAATGAAGTTGTAGTTTTAAATTTTTACAGTGAAGTAAATAAAAATGTCTACTCCTAAGATTTGCTTAGCTTATGTACATCATCATCCCCACATAAATCTTTATTTTATCCAGTATATACCATGGCGAAATGCAATCCTTACGGACTAGTTGACAGCGCATCCCGTAGTTGCATAAATTGCAAGCACACTATTCAATTATTGATTGATCCAATAACCTGCATGCGCATAACTTTATATTACTCTCTATAACCCTTCCCTAATTTCTACAGTAGAGTTATTAGTTGCTTAATAGTGTTTACTAGCAATTATTTTGTGGAAAACAAAATACCACAATGGTGTCATTTTACATTTCTCTCATGTCGATAACATTATTCAGTAACTCATTGCAAAATCCCTCATAGTAATCCAAACTTTGAAGAATGATCTTCTTCAGATCAATGACTTGTGAATTAGGGTTTGTTTCTAACCCAACTCATCAGCCAGTATTCTGAAGTCTTACTTAAAACCTTTTCCTGAACATGCCATTTTCTAAAAAGTCGTCAGAGCGACAGTTGTTGAAAAACCAGGGCGGCTTTTCCACTTAGTATAACAAGATCGGGACGTTAGTTCAATATATGGGTACGTAGTCACACGGTGGACTTAGAATTTCACTTGCGAGTCTTTGAAGATCCGGAAGAAGAAAACGAACTGTCGTGATATTTCACCTGTCGGCAGAGTCTTCGCACGGTTGGTTTAGAAGTTCTCAACTTACGAGTTTGAATCCCATCCAGAGCCCCCATTTGTAGGACTGTCCATCCAGCTCGGTTGTCAAGGATTAGTATTTCTTGTCTTTTCAATACCACAACGAGGACTGGAACGCTCGTTTACGCAAAACAACATTTGTTATTAACGTAACAAATACAGTAGGCTACATCAATTAACTTTCAACTTCAGTACTATCTCAACATAATTCAACTATCTAAATCAATATAACTATCAACGTCAATAAACTATCATCATCAATACAATCTCAGGATCGTTCAACTATCGACATCAAACCGATCTCCACATAACCATAGAACTCTTCTGTCTGCCTTTTCATCCAAAACAGAATATTTGCACTCGCTCGAAATCCGTAAAAAACTTACTAGCGCTGTCAGATTCGAGTAGCCAAATGTTCTGTCAGATTCTAATGTGCTCAGTTAAACAATACTCTAAAAAACACATTTGTATAACTTTTTTATCTAGCATCATCGATACTGCTTTCAGAGGGAATCCAGTCGGCTTCAACTTCAAACGACGAAATTTTCTTCGTTATACGTTCGTCACACGTTAAAACCACGCTCGGTCAGGACGATCATTTACAGATAGATTTTCACTTTTAAATTCTATAATAAGCTGCAGGACACTTCCAATAAGTTGTCTTTGGAAACTGGAAATACATCATTTGCTACTGATACTATGCAATCAGAAATTATTAGTTCTTCAGTAGCACTCAGTGTTTAAGGCAGCCCTTTTATTGGTGTATTGACGATTTCCTCTTAACTTTATACGTTATGGTTATTCGTGGTACGTCGTGATTTTTTTAGCAGCAGTCGCTATTAGGACATCATGATTGACGTCACTAATAGCATTCTACATATTTATTTTAGGATATATCCAGATTTTTCATGACTTAGGACCCACGGTGTTTAAATAAAAACAAACAAAAATAGAAATAGTTATAATAATACCTTTAATGGTCTGTAAAAAAACCATTAAGTGAATTATATAAACAGAAGAGTAGAAAGAGAAATCACAAAGAAAAAAATGAATAATTTTTATCCATGAACCAGTATTATACAGGCTGTTGCATCAGAAATAGATACACATGTCTATTACTAGTTCCTTTGATATTTATTCGTTAAAACTTCCACAGTTGTTATTCTTGATAAATTACTAAACCTTCAAAGGCATGGATTGAGGGGAAATAAAAATATTTAAACTATTCAGTATTAGACATGGGTGTCTATTACTAGTTTTATAGCTGAAATGTGGATCCAGTAATAGACACCCATGTTACGGGAATAACAGATTGTTTGAAACTTAATTTAACACATGAAACAAGTTCTGCACAGTTTTTATCTAAGTAATTACAAAGTGCTGTTTAATGAATTAAAATTATTTCAAATTATGAATAAAATTTCGTACTTACCTCCAAAAGAAAGGTAGTAAGGAAATCTCACTTAAACAGACATGAAGCGAAGCCCCATCAGGAAATCAACTGCCATGTGGCTATTATGATACGATGTCACCTGTAGTTCAGGCATCACCATTCAGAGTGTTCTAACTGTAAACCTATTGTACTTGAGTAGCCAATACGCCAAACCTGTAAAATCCATTTTTTGAAATTGTCGGATAATCGACAAAAACGTATAAAAAGTAACCTAGTGATGGTATTTTTTTGAAATTGTTTGTATAAATTAGATAAAAATCATATTATTCATCAGTCAAAGTCTGTATAATCTTGCATATTTATATAATTTGTAATTTGAAAAAAGAAATTGGATTTAACGGGTTTTGCATCTGCAAAATTATATAACAGTTTTTGCAACTGTATAGTCGGTTATTGGCTTTTGGACTCATGTTACAAAACCGGTTATACTTCAGAAAATAGGTCATAAAAGCAAATAAAAAAATACTGAACATTACATTGCACTTTAAATGTAATAACTTCATTAATAAGTACACAATATACCATCTTTAATGTCAATTTTTAAATTTAAGTTTCACACACGGATATCTTCATCGTCTTCATTCAAATCAAAATCCAGCTCTTTTTCCTCATTAACTAGTGGAAGAGAAAATTGTTTAATCGTAATTGTTCATCAAAAACATCCTTATAGAACTGAAGATCTGGACTGTCTTCCCACCTTTCACCGAAGTGAAGGATTAAGAGACGTTTCACATCAGTAATTTTGGCAGCCTTCAGAGTAACTCTTCTTTGCACCTCTTCAAGATGAATGTTTTTTAAACTTTTACCTTTTTTACAAAGTGTTTTACGTTATACATTTCAAAATTGTAAAAATGCTCACCGTGAACAAGGACGGTTGTTCTAGTTTTATTTCTTGTGAAACTAATAATTTTCGATTTTTGAAACTGAAAGTGCCAAGTAGTTGTTTTTTTCATTACGTCATCTGATGATAGTTTCGATTCCAATACTCTATAATCACTTCCTAAGTGAACGACAGTACTAACTTTTTTCGAAAAACCTGCAGATACTCATCTAGATCCCTTAGGAAACTCATTTTCTGTCCAGATGTATGAAAGAGTGTTTTCTTTGGTTTGTCTCGCTTTTGAATCACCCTCACATACAGTGAAATTATATAAGTATAGCTGACGTCAATAAGCAGTATTTCAGGTATTTTTGTCAATATTAAATTCCTTTGACATTCTTAGCTTAGGATTATTTCATTGTCTTCATTTTGACACAACTTTTCAAAAAATGTGTCAGCCCTCTTTTTATGGATTAGTAGTTTTGCTTTTAGTTCTTCCTTTTCTTCCCTATTGCTTTCTGCCCATATTTAATTATCTAAACACATGCACGCTGAGCACTTGTTTGTATAAGGTGCAATTAAACTGATATTAAAATTAGCATTGAAAACTGTTCGAAAGAACTCATAATCCTCTTTAAGCTCATCTTCTCTCTGCTGTTCTAGGTACATTTTCCACATTTTTTTACAGGCAACTCGCTGGGTAAGTACTGCCTTATTTGGTTGGTACGATGGTTAATACATTGTATGTCTCTCAGACGATGAAATACAGTCCGTACAACACCTAGGCATGCTGAGGATCAAATTATCGAGCTGATCTTGGGGACGATCACTCCACTCAGCAAGCAATGCTCTCCGAAGTTCCGGTACACATGTAGGAGGTGGTTGATGGACTGCAACTCATAGGCCCAGCATGTCCCACACTTGCTCTATCGCATTCAAGTAAGGTAAGAATGTTTGTCATTCCATACGGGTGATATCCTCAGATTCAAGGCATTCGTTTACGATGTTTGCACGGTGAGGACGGGCGTTATCCATTCTGCGCCCATGGCACCCCTAAACAAACGTACATGTTGTTCCAGAATGATGTTCCGATAAATTTGGCCTCTCATGGTTCCGATTTGATCATGTAGATCTGTTCTGGAGCTCAGTATAATTCCGCCCCAAACGAGCAATCCTGCACCACCGTAACGGTATTGTTCAATGATGTTGTCTTGGTGGTAGCGGGTACCTGGCGTTCTCCATATGAACGTCAGCCGTGAATTAGACTGCAAGCTAAACCTGGACGCGTCGGAAAACGTCCCACAAGCCCACTGTGACGATGTCCACATCGCATGTTCTCTACTCCAGGTTAACCGCAGGCGACAGTGAGTTGCCGTGAGCGGAACACATCTGACAGGCCTGCGAGCATATAGACCAACATGTCCCAAACGTCTGTAAACGCTTTGCCTTGAAACTGTCGTATAAGAAGATAGCTGACGAGAAAGGTCGGATGCTGATGCTCCGTCTGCTTCTTTTTGCAGTTACTGCCAAATACCGGTCGTCATTCGGCGTTTTAACTTGAGGGCGACTTGTACTGTTACGTCTACTGACATTTCCGTCAGTTTGGAATCGTTCCCTAAACCTAGAGATTACACTTTGGGCGATTCCAAGTTCCACTGAAACTTCCGTCTGAGTACGCCCACATTCCAGGCGGCTGATAATTCTACCACGTAAAAAATCATCGACATGCGTCCTCTGTGCCATAACTATTCGGTTGCGGCACTAAGCGGTTTACGGAACGCTTGTGAACAATTTTACTTCTTTGCTACCATTCCTTATATACACCTCTCTTACACTCTCGACATTGTGACGTACTATAGGCATCATCTAAGGGCTTCCTGTAATTTGGATACAATTCTTGAAGATGTGTGCGATAATTCTACAGGTGAAATTTTTACTTTAGAGTTCGATTTCCGTGTGATACTGAATCATCCTTAATTTAAGAACATGAGTGTACAACACAAACGATAAATTGACAGGTTTTGTATCTGTTTACATCAAGTGCCTATATTGTTCCAACCTATTATAACGGTTTTTGCTGATAGAAACATGGAGGACCAAATTAACGGGTTTTGCTTCTGCAACTGACAAAGATTTAACGGGTTTTGGAAACTGACTCATTTTTCCTTTTAGTTTTTAAACTACTTAAAATAAGTTTTCGCACATGAAATCTGGTGGAAAATAAAGCTCATATGTTGTAGTATCCAGAGATACCAAAACGTCGATTTCGAAAAAATATGGATTTAACGGGTTTTGCGTTTGGGGCTACTCACTTGTACTTTTACTCTCTAGAAAGCGTATACTTGTTTTTTGTTTATGAATTGAAAAGTGTCTATTACTTGTTAAGTGCCTATTACCGGTACATTTACCTTAATTATTTATTAAATAATTACTTCGAAACTAAGGTTTGATTCTATCATTTGTAGCACTATGGTAATTTTTTGTTAAACTGTTGCTAATAGGCCGGGAGTGGCTAATAGACTTAGCCCTCTGAGGTTCACAAGCATAATTCTAAATTGCAACATGCAATCTGCCTTGGATGTCTTATTAGCAGTTTTGATCTTCCTGATCGATTGAATCTGTCCGAAATATTCCTTTCTAACTAAAAAAAGAGCTATAGAATCAGTCCAAATATTTGTATTCCAAATAAAGAACTAATATAATAGTATTTCCAATGGTTGGCAAAATCCATGATGGATTCTTTCAACCAATATGTGTGGTAATTTATTCATTAAGTGTATTGTGGAATGTAAAAAAATGACACACTACTCGGAAATTTCGTGACACTTAAATTGTTGATGTGGACTCCGAACATCCATGGCAAGACTGGATTCGAGTTCAGAGCACTAACCATTCGACTACCCGGCTTGGCGGTGTCTTGAACTTGGTGATAAGAAAAAGAGACGTGCTTATTACGTTATATGCACACCTACAAAGGGGATATTTTTAAAGAATTATAAAGATTTTTATTTTTAGAATATATATATATAAGTAGTAAGAGTTAAAACAAAGAAAATAGCAAAATGATAATATTGGGATTATTTTAAAATTAGGTTAGAAAATTGTTTAAGAAACCCAAACAATGCAGTTATGCTTAACCTGGTAACCAGAAACTACCTTAAATTTTTAGATTTTATGCAAAGAATACTGTTAAAATATTTATCTACGAAAACCCTTATTATATTATTATAATACTGTATTTACATTTTTGTGCGCATAAGTGTCAAAAACCGATAATATTTTTGAAATGATGTTTTGACCGATAATTACAAATATTCGAGCTTAAATTTTAATTAATATTTGTACTTTTTGAGTGACATAGTAACTATACTGCTGTTTGTAAAAAATGCAACACCACGAAGGAGTCATCAGAATTAAATGAAATTAAATACATATACGGTTTGTATTAGTACAAATAAATGAATAAATTTTCATAGCAAAAAAACAATATTAAGTGTCCGAAATCAGTATTTGGTGTAGCCACCACGCGCTGCAATAAGTGCTGCTATACGACGTGGCATGGAGTGAAACAGAAGTTGAATGTCTGCTTGTGGAAGAAAATTCATATTGTTTGTATGCGCACCCAAAGTTCGTCTTTTGAAGATGTAGGACGCGGATCACGAGCGAGACGCCACCAATCACATCCCACACTTGCTCAATAGGCGACATATCCGGCAAATAAGCAGGCCAAGGAAAAAGCTGCATGTGTTGGGCTGAAAAGAAGTCTCGGACATTCCTTGCAACATATGGGCGTGCATTATCCTGTTGAAAGATGATAGCTCCAGGGATGCCTTGAAGGAAGGGAACGACTTCGGGCTCTAGCACTTCACGGACGTACCTGTTGCTATTCAGATTACACTCAATTCGTAGCAGCTGAGATCGTCCATGATACGAAATCGCACCCCAGACCATAACTCCTAGTGTTCGGCCACTATGACGCTCAATAACGCACTCTGGAAAGGCAACGTTCACCGGCACAGCGTCTAACACGAATGCGGCCATCATGGTTCCACAAATTAAAGCGGGATTTGTCAGAAAAGACAACTTGTTGCCAATCAGCCCACCAGGCTCTGTGCTCATAAGCCCATTGCAGACGCAGCCGTCGATGGTTTGGCGTGAGGGGATCCTGTATAAAGGAATCCTTGCACGCAGTCCACGGTGCAGCAGACGTCGACGAATTGACGAAGCCGACATTAATACACCTGTAGCAGTAGACCAAAGTGCTGCCAACTGGCTGGAGGAATCTGTACGGTCATCACCGCCATGTGGACCAGGTGTCTATCATCGTCACCTTCCGTCGTCCTCTCCCAGTTTTTCGAGTTGACCGGTGTTCATCGGTCCACTGTTTCCAATCTCGCCTCACTGTGGAACTGATCCGCTGCACACGAGCTGCTATTGCGCTATAGGAAAATCCTCCTTCACGAAGGCCGATGATTCTCCCCCGTTCAAACTCTTTAAGTTGTTGAAATTTCACCCTATTTCGCAGTTGAGGCACACTTAGGTTTCACTAAACGTTCGCCACAAAAAAATAACCATGCACTATTTTCAACGTCCCGCTACAGCCCTCTATTTATAAGCTTTTAGCATCAGTTCAGAGGGCGCTGCTCATACCACGCATGCGTGGAGGCTCTGAAATTTTACTGCTCTGCATAACATCCTATAATTGACATTTGCTGCAAGTTTCATTTCATTCGGATGATTCCTTCATGGTGTTGCATTTCTTACAAACAGCATTCTATTAAATAACTTATATACAGTGATCTCTCACTTATGCGCGGGCGTCGGGGACAACGAAAAAAACGCGTATAAGTGAAAAACGCGCATAAGTGAAAAACCACAAAAGGGAGCTTAAAAGTGAAAAATCAATACAGTGTATTGTTAATACTATGTATATACTTCCGGAATTGAACTGAAAATAGTCACGCAGAGTTTCCAAAGCTTCAAACTCTACTGAGTGAGTTGGGAGAACTTTTGCAACATCTTCATCATCGTCGTCCTCTTCATCTTCGTCACCACCATTTATTTCGGCTGCAATGTCTCCTATTTCCCGCAATTGAGCTATGATTAAATTTTCATCTGCATCAACGAAATCGTTGAAAGTAGTGCACGTAGCGAGTCCACCAGATACAATATGCCAATCTACTTCGTTTATGTCATTTTCACAGTTTTCATTTTCTAGCTCCTCACATTCATTTTCGGCTGGAAACGAAAATCCTGCTTTCTTAAAGCAGCTTTTAATGCACTTGTCAGTAACGTTTCTCCAAGATGAACACAACGTATGAATTGCATCAAGGACGGTAATTTGCTTCAATTCGTCTTTTAATGCACGTTTTGTTTCTGATGTAGCCAGAAGTCGAAGGATTAAAGTTTTTCTGTAGTGCACTTTCACACAACGGATGACACTCAGATCCAAAGGTTGAATCTTGCACGTGCAATTTGCAGGAAAAACACAACTTTCGTGTTATTGAAAGTTGGAAGATCTTGTGGGTGAGCAGGACACTGATCCATGAATAACAGAAATTTCCGTTTTTCTTTTTGCAATTTCCTGTCGAATTTTTGAAGGAAATCCAAGAAAATATGCGATGTCGTCCACGCTGTTTTGTTGCTAGCGCAGTCGCAAGGACGCTTCTTCGCGTTCTTAAAACAGCGAGGTTTTTTTTATCTGCCAATGACCAATGGCGGGAATTTTTCTGAACCATCAGCGTTGCAACACAGCAAGGCAGTTAGTCTTTCTTTACTTTTTTTTCCACTATGGCATGGTTCTCCCTTGAATGTTAAGGTTCTGTCGGGCATCAGTTTATAAAAAAGTCCAGTTTCGTCAGAATTGTAGATGTTTTTCGGTTCTTATCTGTTTAATAAAGTAGCCAAGTCTTCTTTCCATTGTTCTACAGTGTTTTCATTGACACTCGCACTTTCCCCAGAAAGGACACGAGTTGACAAGCCATGCCTATTTTTGAATTTTTCAAACAATCCATGTGATGCAGAAAAGTTTTCCATTTCAAAACTCTTTGACAATTGTACGGCCTTCTCCCTTAGAAGCTCAACGTTAACAGGAATGTTCGATTGACGAGCTTCTTTAAACCATAGCTACAAAACCTTCTCAAATTCTTCGAACTTTCCACCTTGAATTCTGCTTCTTTTCTTCGACTGAATTCCACATTCTCGATGAGCGACTATAATCGCCTCTTGAATTTTTAAAATCCCTCTCAATGTCGACTCTGGAACATTAAAATGCTTCGCTAAAGCTTTTATCGAGTTGCAAGGATTTTCTTCGAATTTTTTTATAACAGCCATTTTAAACGAAAGCTACAATTTTGTTCGTTTTGCCGTTTTAAAACGATACCATCTAACCCGAACTCCAAAGAAGGTTCTTTCGTTAGCGATCAATGTCACGTGGTACGTACCGTACTAACCACTCTAATTGGCTGCTGTATAAATGCGACTTTTACTGCCGTCAGTCACAAGACCCCTCCGGTACACCCGTGTATATGGTAAAGGAATATGTTCCGGGAATCCAAACGATCTGGGAAGGACGAGGGAATACATTTCTAGAAGCAGAACAAAAAAGGAAAAGTTTTTGCGATAAGCAACACCTGACTTGAGGAAACTACTTTTGAACTGAAATTTTTTTTTCGCCGCGCATAAGTGAGAGCTGCTTTTTTATTGTGGCGTATAAATGAATAAGAGTTATCATTATTTTCCTATATTCATGGCCGGGACCGCGAAAAAAACGCGTATAACTGAAAAACGCGCATAAAAGAGAGCGTGTATAAGTGAGAGATCACTGTATTTCAATTTTTTAAAGAGTCTATTGAAAATAACGCTACTTAGTGCCGTGTATCACGTAGAAAGCTCCCATCGAAGACATGCAAGTTTCTCTATGGAGTTGAAACTTTCTTTTCCTTGAAATCCTATTGTGGGCGAATACTTGGAGACGTTAGGATTCATTAAAACGCATGGATGTCCAGGAGGACACCTCCGTTTCTGTAAAAAACGTGAAACTATGTAACACTAAATGTAAACAAATTTGATAAATATAATGACCACTTGATCTTTTCTATTTAACAGACGGAGAATTACTCTAGTAAAATGTTTTCTGGATCTATTTAATTACTTTACGATACTTGAATTTGAAGAATTTACAATTGAGTTACACGACATAGACATTTATTTTTAAGGCAATGGTAAATACATTTTAATCATTTCAAACTATTGCTTTTTAGGTTTTAATTCAAAGAATGGGTTAGGTTTTTGAATAAGCACTTGGAAAAACTTCTGAAAAATATTTGTTTTATAAATAAAAATGAATCGTATAATTTTTATAAGACAGTATTATATTAATATGCCTTTTAAAAATTGAATGTCTGCATATTTGAAGAAATTTATCTTCACTAATAAAAACTCACTTTACATTCCTAATGACTTATTTTAAAATTTGTTTTGTACTGTGCATTCTTTTCGTATCTTATACAAAGGATCAGAAGCAGTAAAATGATCCAACAAATTAAAATTCAACTTACCCATACTCCACAATCTATCCAACTTGTCCATGCTTCACAATCCATCCAACTTGTCCAGACTGCAAAATCTATCCAACAGATCAATGCTCGACAACCCTAGCCATACCTTCCCATATTTTATAAGTACTATAAATATGCACTTCCCATAAGTATCGGTGTGGCTCGGTGCATTTTAAAATATGTGAGGTGATCGAATCTAAGGACAACTCTTGGATGAGCAGGATTCGGTCACGTAACAACTTGCTCAACAACGGCCATCGCTGTTTGGTCAAGGTTATTTATTGGCAAAACAAAAACGCAAATCGGCATTTAATTTTTTTTGTCGCGTCTAACTTAAATTAGACCAATTCTAACACTCCCGTATAAAAGAAAACAATTTGTGGGTCATAATAGAAACCAAAGAATGAAAATAATAGTAGATATGTAATATGATTGGAAAATGAGTCAAAACTCACAATTGTCTTGATCTAGTTTTTCATATGGGATTGGATCTCATGCGTCTTTATTTGAAGGTTGTGAATGTAATACCAGCTTTTAATTTGGAGACCAACAAACGCAAGGTTGATTTTGCATACATCATTAAGCCGACCAACCGGTATAGTGGTTAAGGTGTTAGACTCTAGATCGTAAGGTTCCTGGTTCGAATCCGGGTGCGGGCATGGATGTTTGTAAACGTATGGTGTAGAGGCGGCTGGTGCACCTTAAATCTGTCGTGGCCGAAAGTCCTCACGTTGAGTTGGCGTGAAAGTTTGGAGAGTGGGGTGCCAGCTCAGGTGTTGCTTCGTCATCTGACCGTGGTTCAAAATTACGAGGTGTTGTCCTCGAATCTTTCCCTTAAGGGACTGATTCCGGACCGTCGTCAATAGCCCGTTGTGTTGCTCTAGTACGACGTTAACTAAAAATTACCATTACCATTACCATACATCATTAAAATAAAATCTGCCATTTATCCTTAAACTCTAGCCGACCAACCGGTATAGTGGTTAAGGTGTTATAGCCTCTAGATCGGAAGGTTCCTGGTTCGAATCCGGGTCCGGGCATGGATGTTTGTAAGCGTATGGTGTAGAGGCGGCTGGTGCACCTTAAATCTGTCGTGGCCGAAAGTCCTCACGTTGGGTTGACGTGGAAGTTTGGAGAGTGGGGTGCCAGCTCAGGTGTTGCTTCGTCATCTGACCGTGGTTGAAAATTACGAAGTGTTGTCCTCGGATCTTTCCCTTAAGGGACTGATCCCGGACCGTCGTCAATAGCCCGTTGTGTTGCTCTAGTACGACGTTAACAAAAATTACCATTACCATTACCTTAAACTCTAAATAAAATATATTTCGAAAGCATGGGGTAATTCCACCATCGACCTTCTGATAAAATAGACAGAGCGTGTGGTCGCAGTCGCTGTCTAAATGTGTCTAACGGCCATATTCACAAATCTCGAGTCATCCAGAGGATCAGTTGATCCGCGGGTCAGAGTTAAATCGCGGATCATCAAGAACCGTATTTTCTCTAACGGCGGGTTAAATGATCCACGGATTAAAATGATACGCTCGCTATGATTGGCTACTACCGTCTACTCACGATCACGTGATATTGTTTAAATTTGTTACGACGCCCGAATCTGCATTCATACTGATCAAGCCCCATACGTGCTTGATCAGTATGAATCGCCGCAGTATTGATTCGGAATTGTGATTTTAATAGAACGCATACAGGGCATTTTAATTTGAGTTTGGAAATAGAAATGCAAAGGTATTTAATTTCAAATTGAACTTGTATGGAAACCTAAATTTTGCAAGAAAGAATTGCACACGATGCCTTGACATATAAATGTAATCCAATTATCTTTGTACCTGTCAGTATGGATGTGTGTTGGTGAAAAGTGAAGTACCTTGCACTGTCAATTTTCTTTCATTTTCTGTAAATAAATAAATATATACTGTAATTTAGTACAGAATGAAGTGTGTCGTCCAATTTTGTTTTGTTTACAGTATATGTTGCTAACACAAAAACATAGTAAACAAAAACATAGTTGTGCGCATGCGTAACATTCAACCTAGAGTTAAAATGCAACACCTAAACGGCGGCATAAGCTTAGGATCAGGCATTGTGAATACGGTTTTTTCGAAAACCCGGGGATTATCTTTGATCCGCGGATTAACTCGGACTTTGGAATACGGCCTTTAATTAATGTCTCGTATTGGTTAGGTGGGATAGAGAACCGACTTGGACCCATCCTAAATCGAAGCGCAAACTGATGTTTTACATTACGCTGATATTGACCAGTAAATAACAATCCTCCAATAGGATTTGAGTTTTGTCCCAATACCACGTGACAGTTCTTAAAACCGAGCGATAGGAAGAAATAACATGAAACAACACGCACATGCTCCGTATATTTCATTAGAAGGTCGATATACTCAACTACTATCTTCATTCTACATGGTTCTCAGGCCCTCTTATTACAGCTTTCAACTCATCAGGCAACAGCCTCGTCTACCTGGGTAATTTTAGTTAACGTCGTACTAGAGCAACACAACGGGCTATTGACGACGGTCCGGGATCAGTCCCTTAAGGGAAAGATCTGAGGACAACACCTCGTAATTTTGAACCACGGTCAGATGACGAAGCAACACCTGAGCTGGCACCATACTTTCCAAACTTCCACACCAACCCAACGTGAGGACTTTTGGCCACGACAGATTTAAGGTGCACCAGCCGCCTCTACACCATACGCTTACAAACATCCATGCCCGGACCCGGATTCGAACCAGGAACCTTCCGATCTAGAGGATAACACCTTAACCACTATGCCGGTAGGTCGGCCTATTTCATTAGAAAGTGCATGTATTCAAATATTACTTTCGAGAAAGACAGCTTTCAGACTATCGTATTACGGCTTTCAAATACACACAGAAAATCCTCGTCCGGGAATTAAATATAAAAGCATTTTTGACCACACAACAGATCTTCAAACCGAGCGATCAGGAAAAATAACATGAAACAGTGTGCTCATGCTCCATCTTTTTCATTAGAAAGTCGATGTATTCAACTACTCTTCTATAATGACTTTCAGGCCCATTTATTACAGCTTCCGATTCTGCAGAGAATACCCTCGTCTTCTCGGGTACAAAAGACAACCGCGTTTCCAACCAATACTGCGTGACAGATCTTCAAACCGAACGATCGGGAGGTATAGCGTGATACTGCGTACATGATCCGCTTATTTCCATTACAAGATAGATGTATACCACTATGATGCATACTACTATCTTTATGCACAGCTTTCGGGCTCTCTTATTACAGCTTCCAACTCCACAGCTCCGTCTACCCGGGAACAAAAGACAAACGCGTTTTCCATCAATACCACGTGACAGATATTGAAACCGAGCGATCGGGTGAAGTAACACGAAACTGCTCATTCTCCGCCTATTTCATTAGACGGTCGATGTATTCAACTTTTTTGACCAATACCACGTAACAGATCTCCAAACCGAGCGATCGAGAAAAATAACATGAAACAGTGTGCTCATGCTCCATCTTTTTTCATTAGAAGGTCGATGTATTCAACTACGCTTCTATTCTGACGCACGGCTTCCATGCCCTCTTATTACAGTTTCCAACTCTACAGAGAACAGCCTCGTCTACCCGGGAACAAAAGACAAACGCGTTTTCCATCAATACCACGTGACAGATATTGAAACCGAGCGATCGGGTGAAGTAACACGAAACTGCTCATGCTCCGCCTATTTCATTAGACGGTCGATGTATTCAGCTTTTTTGACCAATACCACTTAACAGATCTCCAAACCGAGCGATCGAGAAAAATAACATGAAACAGTGTGCTCATGCTCCATCTTTTTTCATTAGAAGGTCGATGTATTCAACTACGCTTCTATTCTGACGCACGGCTTCCATGTCCTCTTATTACAGTTTCCAACTCCACAGAGAACAGCCTCGTCTACCCGGGAACAAAAGACAAACGCGTTTTCCATCAATACCACGTGACAGATATTGAAACCGAGCGATCGGGTGAAGTAACACGAAACTGCTCATGCTCCGCCTATTTCATTAGACGGTCGATGTATTCAGCTTTTTTGACCAATACCACGTAACAGATCTCCAAACCGAGCGATCGAGAAAAATAACATGAAACAGTGTGCTCATGCTCCATCTTTTTTCATTAGAAGGTCGATGTTTTCAACTACGCTTCTATTCTGACGCACGGCTTCCATGCCCTCTTATTACAGTTTCCAACTCCACAGAGAACAGCCTCGTCTACCCGGGAACAAAAGACAAACGCGTTTTCGATCGCCGTCAACAACTCCCGTGACAAAAATCAGAGATAAATTTCAACGAAGAAGTAATTACGAAAAATCTCGCTCCCCTCCCCGAAATAAACAAGCCATGGACGCAGTGAAATAATAACAAGAGAACGAGCTGAGAAGACTCGGGGAAAAAAAACCGGTCTCCCCTCGCTCCAGAAATCGCTCAACATACTAATGACTCAACAGGAAGAGGCTGTTAATACATTTAACTGCTGAATCTGTTTCAGCAAGCACCATTAGAGCACCTAATCTGAATATTATGACTTTCAGCTGGCTTTCGCCCGTCGCCATGGGCCTTTCCACTCACAAATGATTTTAAAAACGGTTTTTCGCCTGGAACTAATGATGTTGTCCAGACAATGCAGAAAAGAATTCGTGTTTCCGAGTGAATTATTGCTTGTGCCGTTGCTGCATCATTTGGATTCTTTTGGGTTTGTGATTTATTGGACATCAATTGAATGCTCAATCAAGTTTCATATAAATGCGCCTCTTGAAATGATAGCTTTGCGATTTCACTTTCAGCTTTCGGCCAGTTTTCTTTAATTGCTGGTGAGAAGATTGAAGGTTCAATCATTTTGAGCGTCTAGTTTCCTTAAAGATTTAATAACCAAAAATAAGGATTTTTTTGGATGCTTTTCTTATTTATTAAATTCTCTTAAAAAAAGCTGTTTATATCTACGCATGCAGAATAATAAGTTTTTGATTTGACTTTGTGTAGCTTGTTTTCTTTAATTGATGTTAAATATAGATTGAAGGTTCAATCATTTTGAGCGTCTAGTTTCCTTAAAGATTTAATAACCAAAAATAAGGATTTTTTTTGGATGCTTTTCTTATTTATTAAATTCTTAAGCCGTTTATATCTACGCATGTAGAATAATAAGTTTTTGATTTGACTTTGTGTAGCTTGTTTTCTTTAATTGATGTTAAATATAGATTGAAGGTTCAATCATTTTGAGCGTCTAGTTTCCTCAAAGATTTAATAACCAAAAATAATGATTTTTTTTTAATGCTTTTTTATTATTTAAATTCTTAAGCCTTTTATATCTACGCATTTAGAATAATAAGTTTTCGATTTGACTTTGTGTAGCTTGTTTTCTTTAATTGATGTTAAATAGATTGAAAGCTCCATCGGTCTCAGAGGTGCTGTGCATGAAGTTTTTATCAATTAAAATCAAATTATTAAAAATAGGAATCTCTGGAATACTTATCTCTAACTATTTAAATGTTTAAGAAACGGAACACATTAAAGCATTCGATTTGACTTTGTGTGGCTTGTTTTCTTTAATTGATGTTAAATAGATTGAAAGTTCTATCGGTCTTAGAGATGCTGTGCATAATGTTTTTATCAATTAAAATTAAATTATTAAAAACAGGAATCTCTGGAATACTTATCTCTAACTTTTTAAATGCATGGAAATGGAACACATTAAAGCATTCGATTTGACTTGGTGTAGTTTGTTTTCTTTAATTGATGTTAAATGATTGACAGTTCTATCGGTCTTAAGAGTTATGTGCATAAAGTTTTTGTCAATGAGGATTAAATTACTAAATATAGGAATCTCTGGAATACTTATCTCTAATTATTCTCTCTCTCAAACGTTTTAGAAATGAAATATATTAAAATCAAACTGAGAGCTTTATTTTCTACCAGGAAATTTAAATTAGTATCTATTTGAATAAAAAAATATATAGCAGCTCAAGAACAGTTGAAGTATATTTTTTAGCTATTTAGGTATTCATTGTATAACCTGATTCATTCAAACAATAATTTTTCAGACAATAATAATGATTCAAACAATGATGCTCTATGGTGAAAAGGTAGTTTGATTGGATAGCTTAAGAAATAAGAATATAGATAGAATTATCTGTGTACTTACAGAATTAATCCATAACTGATGTCCTATTGAAAACAAGAGCATTTTCTTAAAAATTTTGCAGACAAAGTCAGTGAAAATGTATGAAATTCTTCAAATTTTCTATTTAAATAAAAATTGGGATACAGAATGATGTTAGATATATAAAATGTATTTATTGTATCTTTGTATCTTTACTTGTATCACAATCTTCAGATACAATCTTCAGCTTTGTCACACCACAAAAATATGCAGTTTAAAAAAAGCTGTTGAAAGCGTTTGTTCTACTTTTCCTTTAATTACTTTTAACGAAGCAAATCTTTTCGTATTAGGACGACATAGTGCTGTATACCATTAGAAATAGCAAAAAATGTTGGACGAAATTAGTACATAAAGTCAAATTTAAAACAAAGCTGGACATAGGTCATATACTACACAGGTATAAATGTATTTAAGTGGCATTTGATGCAAGAGTCATCGTTTAAAATATTTGTTTTTAAACCTCAAATGGTGGTGTACTTTAGCTCTCTATCTTAACTTTCACTCCTAGAGATCTCCAATTCAATATTTTTGACAGCAACAATTTCAGTATTTCCAACACAAGCTTTTCATGCAATGAAGTATGCAAATTTCGGTTACATTTTCCATTGACTCTTCCAGATTACCTTCCCACAATTAATACTGTTCCCGAAATCAACAACTTGAGGACATCATTTTACACACAGTCAAATCCATCGTCTGTTCAGATAGTAACAAGTGAATCACAAAGTTACATGCGATATTTTCACGTGCATATGTCGTCTTCCGTTACTGAAATCTCTGCCAGGGGTCCAAAATGGCGTACCTCATTACCCAAATCTCCGAATGAGGAGGACAATTATTTAATTCTTTTAAGTGCTTCGTCCGGGTGACGCCGACCGAAACTACTAACTAAAAGGTTAAAAATCCCTGCGGCACCAAACCCAAAAACCTTCTTCCAAAGCCCCTTTTAATGGCTAATAGGGAAAATTAAAAATATCCTAAGTGCCAATCCAAGTTTTGTTTAACTTACACTTTTAAACTCTGGGAAACGCTTCGCTTGGGCACTAATTAAGGCTACATCCCGGATTGGAGATCAGGACCGGGAAAAGAAAATACCAATAATGAAGTTTGGTAGGAAAAAACTGCACACACACGCACATCGTCGTCTGCGAAGGTGAAAGAAGAGGAAGGGATTGGTGTATAAAAATCCAGATTTTTAAGGGGTTTACTCATTAATGTCCCTTCGTATTCGTGGATGTGGTTTTCAGCTAGGGTGCGTCGTCGCAGGAAGATAATCAGCTTTTGGTGCCCTACTTTAGAAAGGTAAAGTTAATGGCGGGAGAGCTGAAAAAATATCTCTCTCTGAAGTCAAGAGTGGAAAGTTCATTTTATATTTTAGGGATTGTAGCATGTTTTTCGATTTTTTCTGGAAAACGACAGAAGTATTTCAATTTCCCAAGCGCTAATAAATAACTAATGCGTGGCAGTAGGTACACGGATCTTGTGAAGTAGCAGGTTTTGACCTGGCTCCCAGATGTAACGTTTTATTATATTTTTAATTTTTTTCAGATTTGAACTTTTCTCCAAAACTAGATTGTTGGTTAGCAGGGGATGCAAATTCAGCTACAGATGATTTTTTTGACTAGGATGACGTCACATCCACTGTACTATATAACAGCACGAATGCTGATGAAGAAGATCTGTCTTGATTATGTTTGTTAGAGGTTTTTCATTCTGTTTTCTGATATGTGTCAGTACTAATTTAAATATGGTATTTAATACTTTAAAAATAAAAGTTTTTATTATATCTTGCAATCATTCCCAGATGTTCTGAAATCAGATGGATTCGGAATACCCCCCCCCCCTCTTTATAAATATCGAATAATAATAAGTCAGTTTTAATTTGTGAACTTCTGCAGTCTTAGATTTCACATTGTGCAAGAACACAAGCTGTTGAGTTTTTCAATGCCAAAGGGGAGATATTTTCACCACATAGCTGGTATTGTAAACACAACTTGTGTCTTTCTTCCCATGTACTGGGTTCAAATCTCGATTTGTAAGTTTATGGACGTTGGTGATTGTTCCTGTTTGTTTAACAGCAGCTTACCCAATGGGTGTTGCTTCTCATATAGCCTTCAGTTTCCCTTTGTAGAGCCACAAGGTCGAAGTGGTCAGTGATCGGGCAGTGTAAATAAAACGAACTATGTTATTACCTCATCGAATTTCCGCCTTATGCTAGACGTATATAGTTTCAACGAATAGTTACGTAAATATAACAAACAGATTTTAAAATTTTAATATTCCAGCTATCTGGCTACAGAAACAAAAAACCTTGCCAAGAATAATTATAGTAATAACATCTAGGTTGAACAATTCATTGTGTCTTATACTTTGCAGCCAGTCTATGATATAATCGGAGGTCACACAAATATAATGAAACAAAAATATATAGTCATCTTCTTAAACAATCGATGACTGTACCAAACTAATACACAGAGAGAATCTCTAAATGACACCTAGGAGATAATTCATATGTTCGTGAGCCCAGGTGCAGTTCTGAAGCCGGTGATGTGCTGTGATCAAAGACACTCGAGTTGGTCTTCTGCTGCCATATCCCATTAACGCCAAATTTCACAAAACGGACCACATAGAAACGCCTCTAGTTTGTCTTACGTTGACTGTAGCAGTCTGTTCACCAGTGTCGTTCGCCTTAGCACGGGCGTTTCTGCTCACACGTCGCTGGTCTAGATCATTCAGCAGACGTGGCCGTCCACTGCGCAGTTACTTGACTTGTGGTAGGTAATGCCTTCCATTTGGAACTCTCGACACACCCTTGACAGAGGAAAGGAATCTTAAAAGGCTCAAGAACTTCCAAAATGCTATACCCTATGCATCACGCTCAAAATAACAATACAGGTTCAAACTCGGTTATTTCTTTGCGGGTAACCACTTTCTCTTTATTAAACGTTTTACAAGATATTCAAGAGTCCAGCAGACAGCAGTGATATCCATCTGACTCTTTAATCCTTTTTAAGGCTATGCGAATGCTACTTGCAAATTTGCATTTTGCTATAAAATTACTTTTGCCACGTTAGTGTTTATAAACATACACATATCGCTTTTCAGCCTGGTTTACTTGTTCACAATAAAAATCACTCAGATCTAGAAAAGTTTCGTTTCTCCCAGTCTATCGTTTGCTGCAATAAAGAAGTTTTCGATGAATTAACTGGCTTCTAGGGGAAAAATTTCAACGAAATTCTAAATTGATGATTTAGTTCATCGTGGCAACATTAATGCTGAATTTATTTATTTATGTCACTCATGTTGTCAACTTTAAAGGTACTTTGAGTTTGACTTTATGGGTGTTCTAATAAAAATTAAAACAAAACAGATCATGCGTCGTAAAAGTCTAAAAATTAAAAACAATTTTATTATTCAGAAATAAAGTGTTAAAACTTCTCAGATATACACTGACAAGCCAAAACATTATGTCCATTTTCAATGAACTCGTCTGGATGACGTGGAGGGCACGTGATTAAGTGAGAATGGATTTTAACTGCTGCTGGAGAAGGTAAGTAATCATCCTGGCACTTACTTTTGCGAGTGATGGAAAGGCTGCTGATCTAAGCGAATTTGATAGAGGGCAGATCGTAATTGCCCTGAAGACTCGGAACGAGTATCACCGAAACTGCTCGACTGGTAGGTTGTTCACGATCAGCCGTTGTTAGTATATATGCAAAGTGGATAAATGACGGTGACACCAGCAGTAGACGCCAAGGTGTTGGTCGTCCACACGTCATCAAAGAAAAAAGGACGATTTGGTAAACCGAATCGGGACGAGACAGTGGCTCAGATGACAACCCAATACAATGTAGATCCAAGCACAAGTGTTTCGTAATTCACAGTTCAGCGGAGACTGTTGGATATGGGACTGAGCAGCAGACGTCCCATTTGTTTGCCTCTGATGACCAAGCATCATCGTCAACTACGCTTACAGTGGACCATGGATGAGTGGAAAAGAGTTGTCTGGACAGATGAATCCCGATTTCTCATTCATCACGTCGATGGTCGTGTCAGGGTACAACGTTTGACAGGCGAACAGTTGTTCCCCTCTTTTACAGCAGGTCACACACAGGCTGGTGGTGGAAGTATTATGCTCTGGGACACGTAATTTTGGTAGAACAGACCATGAACGCTACGAACTATCTGAACATCATTGCGGATCAGTTGCACCCTTACATGGCGTCAGACTTCCCAACTGGAAATGGAATCTTCCAGCAGCACAACGCCTCATGTCACAAAGCTCGTATTATGTTGGAGTGATTCGAGGAGCATACTGATGAATTCCACTTACTGTCCTGGCCACCTAACTCGCCGGATCGAGCACATTTGGGGTGTCATGGAGCGGCAGCTCAGAGCTCAAACACCACCATGTCCGCATATCTCGACTTGCGTGACAGCTGCTTAGACATTTGGTACAACCTGTCTCCAGTCATGTATCAAGAACTTGTGGCTTGTATGCCCAGGAGAGTTGCAGCTGTTTTGCAGGCCAAAGGAGGCGCAACGCGTTATTGAGTAGGTGGTCATAATGTTTAGGCTCTTCAGTGTTTAATGATGTGTAAATAATAATAATAAGTGCATTGCTGCATGAACATTGAAATTTCTATTTCATTATTATCCAAAAATTGTTGTATGTAAGCAATACTGTTTTAAAAGATTTCTTTATTCATGTTATGTCTGTCAAGCTGCTAACTAGCGCTTTTTAAAACTTTGATCAAGTGAAATTAATATCCGTTTAACTAAAGTGATTTTTTGCTGAGGTGCAATTTTCCTCTGTAATTTATTTAAGAACAGTACTTTTACTTTAATTTTATCGGCGTTTTATTTCCAAACAGTACTTTTGAGTGCTATTTTACTTTCATTTTTACTGACTTTTTAAACAAACAGTACTTTTAGTGCTATTTACGTCATATTTATAGACGTTTTATTCACCTTTCAAGATGCTGGATTGGTTCGGGAAACAAATGTAAGTGTATGATATATTCCTTATATCTTCCTTAAATTATTTATTTGTATGCATTTGGTAGTTTATTAGCATTACGTTTTTCAAAAGCTGTTGATTTTAAATGCATGCCCTTTTTGAAAATTAATAAACACCGACCTGCTATTCCAGAAGGAAATTTGGAGAAAAGCGAAGCAAAACGAAACAGGCTAAAAGAGAGGCCAAAAAAAAAAAAACAGAAAGAAAAGCAACCCAACGTTGGACGGGACTATCTAGCATAGTGAAATGTCGAACATCCTGAGGAATTCACGGACTTGTGTCTGCGTACCATCGAAGACGAGATGACAGAAAGACGGGAGAAACTACCGCATATTTCAACGGAGAAAACGACGAATTCGGCTTATTTGGAAAAATATAATTGCTTGTGAAGTAACATATTCAAATGTCCACAACGCATGGTCGGATAATCTTGAAAATATGGTCTCCGAAAGCAAAACTTCTGATAACACCGAAGTAAAAGGAGAATCAGCCGAATTTCACGTCTGTTGGATGAAACCAACGGAGATTCAGATTATGAAAAGCCCTGTATAAATAAAAAGATTGATAATTGCTCAGGAAATGTTGTCCTGACGAATTGCAGTGCTGCCGAACGCAACATAGTAGGCACTGCAGATAAAACTTTATTATAAGCCGAATGGGGAAGGGGACTGAGTAATTTCGACTTAAATAATGTCATCGTTGCAAGCAACGTAGAACTGGAAAATGTCTAATTCTTCACTACACTTTTTTGAGATTAGGAGAAGTCACAAAGAGAAATAATCATACAAG
The DNA here is from genome assembly GCA_947359465.1 of Metellina segmentata. NCBI lineage: Eukaryota > Metazoa > Arthropoda > Arachnida > Araneae > Tetragnathidae > Metellina > Metellina segmentata. The sequence goes on from OX375874.1 coordinate 56,748,787, forward strand.
TCATAGAAAGAAGCGTATTCCTTCGGAAAGAAATTCTACATTAAACATATTTTCAGCACTTTGAATCTATATGAATAAGAATCAACAAACCTATAGTAGCTTTACGATATTCTAAAGAAACTACTTACAAAACTTTCTCTGGAAAATTTAAAACGCTGACTTATGAAAATACAGTTGACTTATAAAATTCAGTTATCAACTGATGTGAAGCGTGTTGTCATTTTTTTTTTGTATTTGCTATTTGAAAAATATTTAAATCAGTTCACGATGTTAAAAATTAAAGATTAAAGGAAGCAATAAAATATTTTAAAACTTCATTTTGTGGACATTTATTTCTTCCATTCTAATATATTTATGACGCATTTTTAAGATTTATCACAGCTGTCCAACTTTTGTATCGGATGCAGCTTTTGCGCTAATTAAAGATTAAAGTAAGCAATAAATATTTGAACTCTTCATTTTGTGTACATTTATTTCTTCTATTCTAATATATTTATGACATCTTTATGAGATTTATCACAGCTGTCCAACTTTTGTATCGTAAGCAGCTTTGCGCACTCCTTTGTCAGTGTGCTATTTTTATGCTTATACTAATTCAGAGCCTGGGAAGAAGGGTATACTTTCAAGTTGGAAGACCTGTGCTCGGTACAGGGGGGTTTGGGGGAACCCCTTTTGTCCAAATCCTGTTACTCTAGCAATGACAATTTAGATTCTTCGACTAAACTTTCTAAATGTAACAAGACTTGCCCTCCGATTCGATTTTTATCGACGACAGCTTCGCCCTATTGCAAAGCTTCAAAAGTCATTTACTATTTAAGATATGCCTATATTGAGCCTATGGAAGAGACAATATAGGTCAATCGAGTAACTCTTGAAACATACGTATTAACCGTGATTGATTATTAAGAATTATACCCCTAATTCCCTTTTTAACCTCTAGTTCCGTTATTTTTCGTTACATTGTTTTAATAATACAAAAATTACTATACTTCATATTCTTAAAAACACTAATTTAAGACTGGCTAAAGAAAATATATACATTTTTTTAAATATAATAATTGATCTTTATAGTTTAAATTCAAAATTTTAAATACACTTGTTAATTTAGATAACAGTAATACTTTTGCATTCCATACATGTAGGAATACTAGACAACGGTAGTTGTCTACTAGTCTGGAAAGAACTCATTATAAGAGCAACGAGACTGGTAGGAGTCAGTTGCATTGTAGTAGGAATGCAAGGCAAGACTGTCACGAGCCATTCACATTCTGGTATTCAGTTACGAGAAAATTAATAGAACAGACACTTTTTCCCCTGGACGCCATTGAGAGCTGACGTATTTTTTCCGAGCAGAGACGACTGCTGCCGATAATGACGGAACTTTTTTGAAATATAACTCAACTGTACATAATAATTGTATATATTTATTCATTAAATGTCAATGTGCTGTAAGATTCGAAGTCTTTAATATAGACCTTACCAAACAGAACAACACGAATCTTACAAAAAATGGGGGTTCGGCCGGGATGTGAAAAACCGATGACGACCGCGACGATTCTCCTCCTTCGTACGAGGGCTTGAACGACGGATTAGCAGACCCCGAAAGCAGTGACGATTGAACCGGCCGGCGGAATGTTTTGACTCCCTATGCAAACCTGGACTTGTGTTTTAATCATCTGCAAGAACAGTTTCATGACTTCTCCTGACGTGGTGCTGATGATAGACTGAAACGACAAAAAAGAAAACGCGTAGACGAAAAAACGCGTAGACGAAAAAACGCGTAGACGAAAAAACGCGTAGACGGAAAAGACGAGTTGACGGAAAAGACGGATAGAAGGAACTTTCGAAACTGTGTGAAAATGCGAAACAAAGAAGATCTCAAGATTGTCCAGCTTTTAGAAGAAGAATATACTGAAGTTTTTCTAGAGAAGAGGAAGAAATTAAGAGACGATGCCAAAGAGAATATCCTAAAAATTCAGGAAGAGAATAAAAGAACGTATGATAAGAAGAGGAAGAAACCTCATCAATACAAAGAGGGCGATCTTATTGCTATTCAGTGGACTCAATTTGGTGTCGGAATGAAATTACGACCGAAATTCTTAGGACCATATCGAGTGAAGAAAGTGAAACCCCATGATCGCTATGACGTTGAGAAAGTTGGAAACCATGAAGGACCGAACTTGACGTCGACAGCAGCTGACCATATGAAGTCGTGGTTCAATAACTAATACTGAATCAATGTATTCCCAGATACTGTTTTGTGTTTGTTTTTTTTAGGTTTGTCGTGTTCCTTTCGAGGACGAAAGATCATCAGGATGGCCGGTTGTAGGAATACTAGACAACGGTAGTTGTCTACTAGTCTGGAAAGAACTCATTATAAGAGCAACGAGACTGGTAGGAGTCAGTTGCATTGTAGTAGGAATGCAAGGCAAGACTGTCACGAGCCATTCACATTCTGGTATTCAGTTACGAGAAAATTAATAGAACAGACACTTTTTCCCCTGGACGCCATTGAGAGCTGACGTATTTTTTCCGAGCAGAGACGACTGCTGCCGATAATGACGGAACTTTTTTGAAATATAACTCAACTGTACATAATAATTGTATATATTTATTCATTAAATGTCAATGTGCTGTAAGATTCGAAGTCTTTAATATAGACCTTACCAAACAGAACAACACGAATCGTACATACATCAAGAGAAAACAAACAGAGAATGTAGAGGCAGCGGTATGAATAAAAACCTCCGATAATTTTAAACAGTTTGCAAATTTTATAAAAAAAATAAAACCTAAAACCTCTTGAAAAATACTTTATTGAAAATTTTAACTTTTAAACTCTTAAAAAACTTGTTATTTCTTTGAATGATGTCTTAAGTTTAAGAGATTACTCACAATCCTACTCTTTAAATCCAATTTTTTTTTTACTCTATGATGTTTTTAAAGCTAGACTTTCTAAACTTAATAAAAAAAGCAATATTAAAGAACATATAATATGTATGACCCCACAATAGGTGTTAAACATGTAATTTTCGACAAATTTAACTTTAATAAAAATTTTAATAATAACCTAATGAATATTTTTCACATAAAATTTCATAACAACAGAAAATTTTTTAAATATGATTTAACTTTGGGCAGGAAAATATTGAATTATAATCCTTTTTGCAGTAAGGTTAATTTATATAGGGATAACGTTGTAAGCTTGTGCGATAACATGGATTATAGGCCTTATTTAAAGGAAGGCTTAGGATACAATATTACTGGTGATCTTGGTATTGTCGATTCTACTATTATAAAAGGAAGTGTTTGTGTTTGTGTGTGGACTGTCCTGACATATCTGTGGCAATTACAGTGAAGGGATTTGGCACACTGTAGTCCTAATTTTTTGCGACTTTTGTACGAAGCCCGAATTTTAAAATTCTAGCTAGAACATTTTAAAATTAATTTGATGATATTTTTAATTAATATTGTTTTTCTTATAATGGCAACAGTATAAAAGATCACAGTTACTAAATTTACTTTTTCCGTGTTTACGTTTGAACGCTTTGCCGAAGAACAAAACATATAAAAAGTTTTAAGTTTAGTTATACTTTTTCTTTCTTCTAGGTCGTTAAAGATAGAGTAAAAATTTCAGCGGATTTGAAATCTGCGGAAAACTTCACATTAGATCGATGCCTAAAAATATGATTTTCTTTAAATAAATAATTTTTGAATTGAAACTTTTATATTTTTTCCAATACGAACGACTCCACGAAGAATGACCTTCGTTTGATTCGAGATTGATTCATTTTGATTTCCTGAGAAACGGATTCGAGCGAAGCAAAAGAAATAATTAAAAGTTATGACTGGCGATCTACGGTGCTTTTTCTGTCTCAGCAATCGTTAAAGATAAAATAAAAATATTAACGGATTTGAAATCTGCGGAAAATTTTACACCAGCTAGATACTTTTGATTTTCTTTTATAAATATTTTTTCAATTAAATATTTATATTTTCGCGAGAGATTGTGACGTCACGCCAATTGGATCTCTTCGCAATTTGAATTTGAACGCATTTGACAACGCCGTGATGGCTGTTATCCAATAACAATGCCAGTCAAAATGGTTTTGTTTGTTTTGCTGAGCGCAGCAAATTAAATCTGATTTTTTGAATCTCGAATCAAACGAAGGTCATTCTGCGCAGCGGCGTTCGTATTGGAATAAATAAAAAAAATTTCAATTTGAAAACTATTTATTTAAAGGAAGTAATATGTTAAAGTATAGATCTAATGGGAAATTTTCAGCAAAGTTAAAATCCGTTGAAATTTGTACTCTATCTTTAACGATCTATGAGATGGAAAAAAAGAACTCAGCTAAAACTGTGTTTACTTTTTTAGTCTGCTGACAAATAGTTACTTAGAGAATCAAACGGCAATGGAAAAAATAAATTTAGAATCTGTTATGGTGTTTCCAGTCTAAAGAAAACAATAATAATATTAAATACCTATAAATTAATTTTAAAATGTTCTAGATAAAATTTTAAAATTTGGAGCGATAGAAAAACTGCAAAAAATTCGGTTTATTTGTGTGCCGAATCCCATTATTTTAAGTGCCTTAAATTCGTCAGAACAGTCCACACAAACACTTTATTTTATAAGATTAGAGATAATATTCCATATATTGTTAATAATTCTGATAACCACAAACCAATATACATAGCTATTAAGACCTACAGAATAAGCTTATTATTTCACATGTTGATAAAGCATCACAGTTAACTATGTTTTAATGTTTTCATTTGTAAAAAGCTTTATCTAAACTTCCTTGATACCGAGCTTAAGATTTCAGATAATTATAAGTTCTGTAAAACGTCTTTCATAATATTATTAACTAGCAAAATACCCGAGCTTACTCGGTTTGAATTGGTTTACTCTAGATTGAAGAAATAATCAAAATATATAATGACTTACGTTTTTTGTAGAATAAAAATTTATTTTAACACCTTTCGCCATCTTTACATTTTCTACAACTTACTTTGGACACAAATTCTGCACATGCATATCCATTCATGTAATACATTTCACGTACATCGCACAATTGCTGTATGACAAAGCTACAAAATGACGAAAGGTGATACTAAGGTTACTACTATAAAAGACGATTTTGAGGGAGATTTGGAATTCCCTTTCATAAGTTCTTTTCATGTTCAACTCAATTAATTAAAATTACGATTTATGGCGAGTGCTCTCGCATTCATAGTCAACAAAACAATATTTTTTTACTTGTGGCACTCTTGCCTCCGCTATGCGACATTGTGAAATTTTGCAATCTTCTCCTGTCATCATTACAACGAATTTTTTAATGTTGAAAAAAGTTCCAGTTTGGATTTTTAAACATTATTATTCTTTCAATAACGGCATTATTCTTTCAATAACGGCATTATTCTTTCAATAACGGCATTATTCTTTCAATAATGGCATAACTACACTTAAATTTTACTGAAAATTTATACTGACTTATCTAACATTTTCAAGTCTAATACTTTGTGGTGCTGTTGCGTGTGATGAGAAGGAAAACATATTTATTAAAATAATAAATATTTAAAACAGAAAACAGTGAAATAGAACAAAATAAAAGATGTCTGAAAAATTGTTCTAAAGATATTAATTTGTGATTCATTTTTATCTCTTGATCTCGCACAGTTGCCAATATTTACAACTAAAAGTGCACAAAATTTAGAAATGTGAAATTAATTTAGAGCGAAAGAAACAGAAAATATCACTGCTCACGCGATCTTGTTCATTCTCGTTTCGTTGAAAAATATCGTCTGTCTCAAATATTCCGAAATCGTTTTCATTGCGCAAAGAACAAAAATAAGACTCGAAATAAATGAAGTATCCGAGCTGAAATTCCATTAAAAAATATAATTTTTTGAAGAATAATTACTTTTTCAGCAGTACTGGTAAAGCAATCGACGTAATCGTAATATTCAATAGACATTCCAATTTTTCCAAAACTACCAAATTATGGTTGATTTAAGTATACTTACTCAGGTGTTTTAGCATGAAACTTATCTAAATATAACAATAAAGATATGTTTAATATTGCATTCACTAAATTAATAGATAATGTATAAAATAAAATACACTGCAACCAAATATCTGGAATACAATTCATGTGATGCCTACACAAACACAAAATCGATCATAGAACAGAAAGACGGACAGACATACTTTAAAAACCAATTCTACTCACTAAATGAAGATAAGTACTCACTGTATGCAAATTTCCATGAAAAATTCTTAAACCGTGTGGACGTGTATAGGGCACAACATACAGACAGACAGACAGACAACAAACGAGAAAAATGCGGATTCGGCATCAAAAGGGTCCAAAACGGATAGAAAACTTGAAATGGGTCGAAAATATTGAATGTACAAACAAACACTCCATTCTTATTTATATAGATAAACCGACCAACTGGTCTAGTGGTCAAGGTGTTGGCCTCTGGATCGGAAGGTGACTGGTTCGAATCAGGAAACAGGGCTTGGATGTAAATTGTGCTGTCCTTTGTTAGGGGCAATGATGGTCCACCCACTGGGTGCCCCTTCACAAGTGACCATACCTTCCGGCTTTGTAGTGGCCAAGGATAAGTCCTTAGTGCCCGCCATTGGAAGTAGTGGCCAAGGAAAAAGTGCAGTGCATGCCATTAAAAAACAATTTTAAAAAAAATTATTAAAAAAATCATACCTTTAAATAAAAGTAAAAATTTGTAATCATCACTGCTATTCCTAAATTTCATAAAAATCCTATTGAATTCTAATACATCACATTTGGTACTTATACTTACTTATTATTCTTTAAATATTTAGAAATTTTCATAAATGCCATAATTGTAAGGTTTAACGTGGATTACCTGTGATAATAACAAGGATTTTTATTTTAATTATAATATTCACAAACCTATGATTTTAAAGACCTATTTAGCAGCAAACCACTTGGCTAATAGAGAGATGAATTAACTATTATTATTATGATTTAAAAATCCTAGTTGAATTTTGAGGATTGGGAGTTTTTGGTTAATTATTGTACTTTTAATCAGTTTAGTTTTAATGGTGAGCATATATACTCAAAGTAAAGGTATACGCCAAGGTTTTAGTTTTCTTCCTTTCTTGCTAATTTATTTTTACATTTTGAAAAAAAATGTTTTCGCTTACAAATAAATTCTGCCTTTAGTTGTACTAACTATTTAATTCTGTAATAACAGTAATTTTACTAACCTCTGAAAATCATTGTATGCAGATGACTTATAATAAGTTAAAACAAATTTAGTGATGATAAAACTGACTTTCTCGACTTGAATATCTCTATTTCACAATGCTACTGATAATGTTTATGATAAAGTAATAATTTTAAATTTCCAATAGTAAAAATTATTTTTTGGACTAAAAAAATAATGCAATTGCCGATCAACTGGTGCGTTTCCAAAAGATCTGTTTCTCTAATCCTAACTTTCTTATTCAATGTAATAATCTCACAAGCACACTTCTAAATAACAAATACCCTTCTTCTTTCTTTAATACTAATCTTGAAAGATTTTATACTATCAACAATTTTTTAATTGATGATTAATTACAATTGATTACCACTTCTGGAGTGTATTAATTGACTTTTATTTCTATAAAACTAGAAATTGAATTTTATTTTTATAAAAGGAAGTATGTGTAACGCTCTCGGTTCTTGAGGGGTGGAGACGAACACAATCTTTTTATAATATACTTTTTTTTTATTCGAATTTGGAACATTCTGGGTTCTTGATAACTAAACTCGAACACTATCTTTTCTTGCGTACTAATATTGTAAAATTGCTTGTTATATATTATAATACATTGCATATCGTAAAAAACTGACCCTTAAATTTTTACATGTAAATAATTTTAAAGTGGCAATTTTAACTGTGTCCTTAATATTAAAGTTTTGTGGACGATATAGATAGTGACATTTGATGGCGATTTTCGGGCAAAGTATCACCGGTCTCACAGCTGTTGTTGTGGGTTAGGATTTGTATTCTTATTTTTATTCCTTCTTTGTTATACTTTGATATTGTACTCAGTTTTGTGCGTGCTTTTTTATGGTTTAATATATTTAGTTTAATGTGTTTGCCATTTTGGGCTTGTGTCCTTTAATAGTATTATGTTCTAGTTTTTTGACAAATGCCAAGACTTCTTACCTGAATTGACTTTTTGCCAAATCTATCTTTCTATTTTGTTATTTATGGTGTTAGGGGATTGTATGAGCAATTTTTAGCGTATCGCTACTCATGCGTAAAAAACACCATTTTGTGTTGTCTGGGTCAGGCTCCTCCCTGATGACGCCATGATCCACCAACGACTTTTCATTTTCGGAAATATCTCGAAATTTTCTTTTATTTGATCTTATAGAGGCGACTTGAAAAGAAGGGGGGTAAGTGGGAAGTCAATGATAGTGAGATTGCCTGGATTCACATAGTTTGCATTGAACAATTATCATTCCATGTTCAAGCCGGTTAATTCTCGTCGGGTATCCATTATCTTATTTTTAAACGTTTTACAATACATTCAAGAGTTTAACAAACAGCACTGATTATCATCTTATATTTTATAGCCTTTTAACGCGAGTGCGCCCCTTGTAAGTTTGCATACTGGCTGTCCTATGACTTTTGGCAAGTCAATGTATATGTGCTTTTAGCCACTTGTGAAAAATATCAATATATATTCCCAATACTCAATGTATAACTAGTGCTGGGGGGTAGCTGATTTTGCTACTTTCTTGTAAACATAGGTTATAAGACCGAAACTAAGGTCACAAGTGGTTAGTACCAATGTGGTTAGCGTCATGATAATAATAAAAAGCCAAAAGTTCATTAACTATTAAAATCTCAATTAAAGTCAATAAACCCAGGACTTATTGGAAATTTACCAGGAACTATTTGTGTACATGAGACATATTTCAAAGGCTAAGTCATTAACAACAACAACATTAATTTATTTAAGGGGGTCCGGGACACAATGAAAAAAATTTTTTATTTATCAATTTAGAATTTTTTTTGTACTGATTACCCATTTAACTTGTTGGATATTCTCCTGTTCTACACCGTTTAAATATATGCAAATCCATCGTATGTAAATCAGATTAGATTTGCATATGAAACGCCATTTTATTTAGAGTTGTATATATAAACGAAGTCTGTTTTATATTTCTCTCTCATTGATCCAAATACTGGATGTTCTGTATGTTTTCTTTTATGAGTTGTTTTATCTATAAAGTCTTATATTTTTATTAAATTTTAAATCTCACCGTGGCTGTCTAACTGTTATATATTATACATCCTACACTTCGCACTTTGTCTACATTTTTAGCTTGTTAACCTAACAATGGTTATGGGCCCAGGTACGAACAAGGATTGCATGCACAGTCAGCCGGTGAGTGAAAGTTCTTGCCCAACCGACGGAAATATTTTTCCTGCCATTTGAGAAGTACGCCTGTGGCCGGGGGCCACACGCCGGGTGGTTTCTGTTTTCTGAAAACCCGGGTTCGTCTGCTGGCATTGACCATGATGGATTCAGTGCAAATAGAGAAACTGAATGCGGGGAATTATTTCTCGTGGATCGACGACATCAAGGCCGTGCTGATGGAAAAGGGCTGCTACCAATTCGTTACAACGCCTACGAAGGATCTAAAGCTTGAGGAATCGGCTACACCTAAGGAAAAGAGGGATTTCGAGACCAAGCGAGATCGAGCCTACGCCACCTTGTACCTCAGCATCGACAAGGATTATCGTCTGCTAATCTCTGGTGAAGACGATCCGTACACCGCCTGGATCAGCTTGAAAGACCACTTTAAACCGGACTCGAGGAGTCGCGTGATTGCACTCTTGGACGACTTCTTCGGAAGCAAGTACTGCGATGAGGAAATCGGAATTTACGGTGCGCGATTGAAACTTATAGTTTCTCAGCTAAAAGACGCCGGTCATCCACTGGAGGATCTATATCAAGCTTTCCAACTGATCAGGTATCTACCAACTGAATATCAAGGTATTGTACAATCGTTATATCGTCTACCCAAAGAGGAATTCACTTTTAATAAGGTATTAAGTGAGTTAATATGTGAAGAAAGTAGAATTAAACAACTTAAAAAGATAGTATCGGGATTGATAATTCTGCGTTTAAAGTTAAAGTAAACAAATTTAAGCGGAATATAAAATCGATAAGGGATACAAAATTAGGGCCATGTTTCAAATGCGGTAAATTAGGCCATATTAAGGCTAATTGTATGCAGAACCATAGGACAAAGAGTCAACCCTGTACTTCGACTAACAATATAGTAGAAGCATTTATTAGTCAAAATGATGGGTACCATGACAAGTTAGCATGGGTTTTTGACTCTGCAGCGTCTACTCATTTCTGCAATAATAAAAGTTTATTTACGAAGTTTGAGCCTGTTTCAGACATGAACATGTCGTTGGCCGTAGGAGACTCAACATGTCCAGTTGAAGGAATTGGAACAGTAAGGATTTGTTTTAAAAGAAATGGCCAAGAAAAATTAATTGATCTTAAAAATGTCATGTATTCACCAAATTTAAGAAGAAATCTTCTATCAGGAGCAGCTTTTGAAAAAGGGGGAGCAACTTTCATTGGAAGTAGGGGGAAAATTAAGGTTTATAATAAAAGTAATGAACTATTATTTTATGCAGATCGGGTTAACGATCTGTATTATTGTAAACCAAGTTACCCTAACCACAATCCTGTATTTGCGATAGGTAGTGGGGAAAGAGACCCTGATACAAACTATGATACAAACACTAGTCGTGAGTTGGAGCTTTGGCATCAAAAGTGCTGTCATATAAACTGTCAGTATATTATTAAAACCAGTCAAAAGAATGCAGTGAGCGGTTTACCAACATTTAAATCACAAAAGGTGGAATGTGAGGACTGTAAAGTCGCTAAAACTAAAAGAGTTTCGTATAAGCCAATAGCGCAAGTTAGATCCCGTAAACCACTCGAACTGCTACATATGGATTTATGTGGTCCGCTGCCTACAGTATCCAAGGGCGGGCATAGATATTTCTTGTCTATAACAGACGATTTTTCACGCAAAGTTGTTGTATTTCCTTTAAAAACAAAGACGGAAGTATTTAATTGCTTTGTTGGATTTCAACGAAGGGCGGAAAGATTTTTGAACACTAAAATACTTAATGTAAGGACTGATAACGGTCTTGAATTTGTTAACAAAGAATTTTCTAAGTTTCTAGATTCTGAAGGAATAAGGGCAGAAAGAACTAATGTATATACACCGCAACAAAACGGTGTAAGTGAAAGGTTCAACTATACTGCTCTTGACGCCGTAAAAACAATGTTGAAATCTAGCGGGTTATCGAATAGTTTCTGGTCTGAAGCTTTATTATGTTTCGTTTATACCTGGAATAGGATTTGTCATGGTAATCAAGATAAAACCCCTTTTGAACTATATTCGGGAAGGAAACCATCTGTAAAACATCTAAAAGTTTTCGGTTGCATAGCTTATGTGGGAACTCCGAGGCAGTTGCGTAGTAAGTTAAATATGAGAACTAAGAAAGGGATAATGATTGGGTATGCCATGCAAACCAGAGGTTATAGAATTTTCATTCCTGAAGACAATAAAGTCATAGAGACTATAAACGTTACTTTTTCTGAGTTAAATAATAAAAACCAAAGTACTATCGAAAACCAACATTGCTTTAATTTTATCGAAGTATCTGAATCTGATTCGGAGCCGGAAGTAGATACACCCGAAAATGAATCTTCTGATTTGGACCTTAAAATTGAAGATTCGGGAGGTACCAAACGTAACAAGTCTCCTCTAAAGGATTCATTTAAGTCGTATTTAAAAGACCCAAGGGATTTGGGATGGATAAGATCAGCTTCTTTGAGAAAGGACGAATCGAGATACGATATTTATTATGGATTTGAACATTCTAAAACCAGATTAAGATCGTATAACGATACTGAAAATTACTGTAGGGCTAATAATATAAAATATGATCGAGATTTTTTTGATTTCAGTGGTAAAAATCATTATTCAGGTCCAATCCCTAAGCCAGATTGTAGCAGTCAATCTGAGGCTTGTTTTGTTAATGTTAAAATCCCTTGTAATTTTAAAGAGGCTTTAAAATCACCCCAAAGAACTGAATGGCAGAAAGCCATGGTAGAAGAAATGGACATGATGCATAGCAGAAAGGTATGGACGTTAGTTCCCAAACCTGAAAGGGCAAGTGTCTTAGGGAACAGATGGGTTTACACTTTCAAAAAGGATGACAATGACAAAATTGTAAGATTTAAGTCGAGACTAGTTGCACAGGGGTACAGGCAACTAAAAGGAGAATCTTATGATGAAGTTTTCAGTCCTGTCGTTAACTTCTCTGTTATTAGGATGTTTTTTGCAATTCTAGTTTGTTTATTAGGTTGGTATCATTGCCAATTGGACATAAAGTGTGCTTATTTATATGCTAATTTAAACGATAAAATTTTTATGCATCAACCACAAGGTTTTGTGGATTTAAATTTACCAGATCATGTATGTTTATTAAATAAGGCAATTTATGGCTTGCATCAAAGTGGTAGGGAATGGTTTTTTGAAATTCATAATGTTTTGGAAGAGATAAATTTTAAGAAATTGGAATGGGTCAATTGTGTTTACATATTTAATAATGAAGTTGTATTGCTACTGTATGTAGATGATATAATATTATTTGGGAGATCTAATAAGGTAATCAATAGTGTAATTGAAAAACTAAAAGTAAAATTTGATTTAAAAATTTTGGGTAAAACTAAAAGGCTTTTAGGAATTGAATTTGAGGAACAAAAAGGAAAACTTTATATACATCAACATAGTTATATAAGCAAAGTTTGTGATATATATAGAGAGTACAGATTTCCTCTTTCCTCACTTCCTATTGCAAAGGGGGCATAATTATGTCTAAATCAGACTGTCCAAGTACTGAACAAGAATTTTCTGAAATGTCTGTGTTACCTTATAGAAATATTATTGGTTGTCTTTCTTATATTGCTGGTCGAACAAGACCTGATATATGTTTTGCTGTGAATATATTATCTCAGTTTCAGGAAAACCCAGGTTATAAGCATTGGAATTGTCTGTTAAGATTACTTGGATATGTTCAAAACACAATACGTTATAAATTGGATCTTTCTAACATTACAAATTTTAATATTTCATGTTATTGTGATTCAGATTTCGCTTCTAATAGAGACGATAGAGTGTCAATGGGTGGAATCATCTTGTTTATGGATTTAGTACCTATTTTTTGGAAAACCTTTAAACACAGATGTGTCTCATTATCCACTATGGAGGCGGAATACATTTCATTAACAGAAGCAGCTAAGGAATTGATGTGGTTTATTCATATATTAGAAGACTGTAAAAATTTAAATATATTAAAATATGAAAACTACAAATATAAATTATTTTGTGATAATGAGGCTGCGATAAATTTTTCTAAATCTCCTATTGAAAATAGTAGGACCAAACACATAGATGTCAAATTTCATTTTTTAAGAAATCTTGTGTATGATAAAATGTTTACAGTTGAACATATAAGAAGTAAACAAAACTTAGCTGACATTTTTACTAAAGCATTAACTAGAGAAAATTTAAATATATTCACATCAAGGATTTTTGTCTGAACTTGATTTATTTTGAAGAATTTGTTTTGTCAATCTAGATGTAATGATTAGAAGGTATTTATATCCACCTATTAAAGATTTTTAGAAGTAAGGATATATTTTGCTTCGAATGTCTCATATTTTTGAACCCATTTTTAGGATAAATATCTTTAGAACATATATATTTTTGACAAAATAAACGAATTATTTTGAAAATGTAATATGGAACTTTCATGGTTATTTTTGAAAATTGTATTTTTGAATGTTTCTAGGTTAAGAAATATTTCAGCATTTTTGTATCAATGCAATTGATGTATTTTGATTTGTGTTTAGATATTCTAAGTTTTTCGTGAACAGGAGAAAGGGGGTCAATTGTTGGATATTCTCCTGTTCTACACCGTTTAAATATATGCAAATCCATCGTATGTAAATCAGATTAGATTTGCATATGAAACGCCATTTTATTTAGAGTTGTATATATAAACGAAGTCTGTTTTATATTTCTCTCATTGATCCAAATACTGGATGTTCTGTATGTTTTCTTTTATGAGTTGTTTTATCTATAAAGTCTTATATTTTTATTAAATTTTAAATCTCACCGTGGCTGTCTAACTGTTATATATTATACATCCTACACTTCGCACTTTGTCTACATTTTTAGCTTGTTAACCTAACATAACTAATAAGCGAAATCACAACACAAAATTTTTCCAAAAGTTTTTTAAAAATTTTAAATTAAAATTTTTTGAAAAAAAGAGGGGTCATTTTAAATTGCTAAAACTCAAAATATTCTTGATCAATTTTCAAAATTCTTGCAGTAAATTATTTACAAATTTATAAACTTTAATTTTGATTCAGCAATTTAAAAAATATTAATTTAATAAAAAATAAAAAATATTTGAATAAAAAATTTTGAAAATTTAAAGGTACCTTTTTTTTTATGTCATATTTTTAAAAGTAAATATTTGTTTCAAATTTGCTGAATCAAAATTAAAGTATAATGTTTGAAAAAGATATATTCCAAATTTCAACCCTTAAACTTTATCGGTTTTCGACTTATAGCAATTTGATTACAGGAAATCTTGAAAATATGTATCATGGAGAAAAACGCATTTAAAGTTTTAAAGACATATGTTGTTGCCATGACAAGAGCTGTCAAGAGTGTTAGATTTTCAAAACAACGCACCACAAAAATTATTATATCTCTAGTTCTAATTAAGATAAAAACATGATTTAGACTTCATTTTAATCAAAAAAACGCAGAGAATTTCTTTAAAAAATATAAAAAATTTCGAAACTTTGACTATTTTTGTGTCCCGGACCCCTTTAACATAATATATATTACGGATACATATAGTTATAAACACTGTTAAATTACTACCTTTAAACTAAAGCACACGAACACAGTTAAATTACAATCTTTTAAACTAAAGCACGCGAACACAGTTAAATTACAAGTTTTAACGAGAGCGAGAGAGATATATGTGAGGGTGTATTCACACGCTCTAAGATCGACTTACTTGTCAAGGCGAGCATGGTTAAAAACTACTCTTACAGCCAAGATTGTTAAATTCTCTCTCCCCAAAATCTACCCATTTCTCGCGTGTTCTACTGTCAAAAAAAACTCTCCAATCCTGGGAGATGACCGCCTACCTGAAAAAACCCTCGGCCAATCCGTTCTTATTTTCTTTGACTTAACTTTTTTATTTTATTTTTTCTGGCTTCTCTCAGTGGCTAGTCAGTCCCCTCTTAATATACTCTCATTGGTTCTGAATTCCCTTTCAAGATTTCCCCTTTTAGATTCCCCTCAACGCCCCATCATAATTTTGGTTAGAAGCCCTATTATTATTTAACGTCAAGTTCCCCTAAGCTTCCTTACCAGCATCTTGTGCATGTGGCTTTCACAAGCACCTAAACTCTTCAAACTTGACAACCCCTTTTAGTTTCACTATTGTACTTCTAAACCTTTCTGAAAGTTTCCTTTTGGGTTCGGATGTTGCGTATTATTCCTTTTCGGCCCTTTATCAAAGGGTAGCCACCCCTTTATTCGGTACAATCGGTGGATCTGTTTACGACATTCTTGCTTCGACGCAAGTTTCTTTACCCCCTCTCTTGCGAAAAAGGTGAACGACTCTGTAGTTACTTTGTGATTCCTTAAAATTCCTGTTTAGAAATATGACGAGATTACATTCCCTCATCACTAGTATCAAATAAATGAAATGTTTTCCCTTGATTCAGATTCTTGTTAAACTATGAACGGAATGAAAATATTCATAACTTTTAAGCTCAGAAAACAAAAAGCACAGAACAAAAAACAGGGAAAATGCAAAATATTTTTTTAATTTGATTCCTATACTTTATATTATTTATTTTTCCTCTGCACCGAATATTCACAATGCAAATTATTAACTGTATGTAATTCAACTTACTGTGTTATCAATATCAATGTCACTTATGAGAGATCATTCATTTCTAAATTATATATTTTTACTATATAATCATAATATTCCCATTTCAATGATAATTCAATTTTATAAAGTTTTAATGCTAAACAACTTACGCATTTTTTCATAATTACTACAAATCACATTTTTGGTGCAATTAAAAGTTAAAAAAACAGACGATCTGAAAAAAAAATTGACTGCTGAAGCTATTCATTATGTATGTGGGCAACAAGTTTAAAATATCGAAATGGTATTGGCATGATTTTTTATTTACCGTTAGCATAAATTTTTAATTTTGCCTCCTTATTTATCGATGTTTGAAAATAGTGCTGCCATCTATATTATAAATAGAAAACATTTCTTCCCAATGATTTACAATTAGCTTTTGATTTAGAACTCAGATGGCAGCACGAACAACAGTGAATGATTTTTAGGTAGTTAGAGAAATCGTCTGTAGATGACGCCACGAGAATATAATTCATATAAAGTCAAATTAGATTAAGGGATACTGCAATATGTATATTATAGAAAATAAAAACTTTTTGTACTTGTTTATCTAATTGGGTGCTTCATAATACATTTCTTAGTTTAATAAGAGGACTTGTTTTTTTCTCTTGTGGTAAACTTTTTTTATTACATTTAGTTCCATGTGTTACTTTCCTTATAAATACACTGGAATAATTCGTCCAGACAATTACTGAAAAATAAATTTAAAATTTATGAGAAAGTGCTTAAAAACATGTCTGAGCACAAAATTCAAATTCTAATGGTTAGGACTACAGCATTTTTTTTTACCACCAATTATATCCTTAAAAATAATTTAGTTTCGGACTTGGCCGATATTTGTTTTTTTAATAATTAACATACTGTTTTCCTAACAAAACGTATTGCTTGTACGGAAGGATATATTAAAACAAATTCTCCATTAAAATAATTCTGACTAGAAATTCACACAAAAATATTTTGTTATTTTGTTTTAAAAGCTTTAATATTACAATCGACTCGATTATAATTATACGAATATTATAAGTGTTTGATTATAGTTAAATTAGAGTAATTACAATAATAAAATACATTGCATAGTTACTGTAGTGCATAAGACTGGCAATTGTTTTACAACTTCGTTCTAATGCTTTTAGATCTTCGTATAAAGAAAGCACATTCACTCATAGTAAATATTGAAATATTTGTTTCGTTCATTTATATGTAATAAAAAGCATCTAAATTATGATTTATTCGGAAATAAATTTTAAAAAATTCAAAATTTAATTTGTACACCGCATAAGAAGCAAGAATGGGTGGATTTGTTGGTATTACGATAAGCATACTGTTAATCGAGTGATTTGTTTGTCCCGTGTCTTAAGCTGTCAATTGTTTAACCTGTTTGAAGCTCATTCTGTTCATGTACTTCATTGTAAGGAGGTTCCTACAAGAAGGCAATCGACCTTGGGTCAATCGATTTTCGAAAATGTGTGAAGGCGCATTAAGAGAAGGCTGGATACGCATTGCTTGCGTTCCAACCTATCACCTAATTCAAAGAATAGAATCATTCAAGACCACGTGACTCTACTGGCATCTAGCGGGAGTGGAACTATACCATTAAATTATTCAAATTAATGAGTCTGCTATAGATCTAAATCTATTCTGTTGCGAATTTCAATCCCTAACGCAATCTAATTCGGCTAATGAAAGAGAACAAGTGAGAGCTAAAAGAGCAAGATCTAATCATGATTAATTATAATGTGTTTAGTTTTCTTATTCAATTCTTAGTATTTTGAATTAGCTTACATAACAAATTCTCAAGCACATTCATATTCAAACTTTTCATGTTTAAACAACCTTTATTTTAGACAGTCTGTAGTTACAATATTTATAAGTAAAGGGGATAAAACGTTGAAGCATTGTATTGTTTGGTGTCTGTAACTAAGAATTGACAATACATATTTTGTTATAAATTGGAGCCTTTCTGAATATAGTAAAGAAAACAAAATGCGTAAATTCTTGAAAATTTGCACAAAAATTAATGTAACCACAAATGTTATTGAATGGAAACTAGTAAAACCAAGGGACTTAAAGAAATAAAGCTTAGCACATGTTTGCAGAAGGACTTTTAAAACAGAACGGAAAACGAAGCTTAATAAAAAGTAGAAAACATAGAACTTACAAAAAAAATTATAAATCATAATTTTCCTGAATATTTATTTGAGGGTGTGTGTGATTAAACACTATTTTACTATGTAATTAAGGGACATATTAGTAAAAATTAGAATTAAATATTTAAGAAAAGGTTTGTTAAATATGGAAAAAATACATATTTAGATGTAAAATACTATCATTGTGTGTTTTTACCTAGTTGCCTTTGATAAATTAGGACCAAATTTCCCGCAATCGTATGAAAATATGTAGACTATGCTCATATTCAATCTTTCTTGTGTATATATGAGGTATAGTCAAAACTGTACTGTGGAATTCAGTAATTACACTGAGAGACTTACATCTCTAATATAATAAAATGAAGTGTTTGTGTGTATGTCTGTGTGTGGACTGTCTTGACGAAACTATGGCACTTACAATAATGGGTTCGGCACGCAGGTAGTGTGGGATAATGGAAATTCGTTGCAATCACCGGGAGTTAGCGAGTAGTGGTCACACCTGACCCCACGAAAAGAACTGTCACGGACAATGCCGTGCTAGTTTTAGATAAAGTTGATCGATGTTTTTAAAGTAGTCAGTGTTAATAAAAGTTTTTTGCTATGGTGCTGATTTCAAAAATTACTTCTACAACTTCAGGTATTTTTTTCACAGATACTAATAAATAATGTAATGTTGAAGAAATATGTATTGTGATAAAATATAAAAGTATGGTATATCACATAAGACCTACATTACAAAAAGAGTATTACGTATGAAAAAATAATAATAAATAAATAAAACATAATTAATTCATTAATTAGCAAAGCTAATTAAATTGAATATTAATTAAGAAGCACACTTGTCAAATTAAATAACTAATTAATAAATTACTTTAATTAATTAATAATTCATAATAATTAAGAAACACGTTTGTCATATTTAATAACTAATTAACAAATGACTTAAATTAATTAATAATTCATAATACACAGCAAAAGGAAAAACTGATCATCCCCTTTTATTCGTGTATCGTTCATTGAAAAGCACTCAAAGGTACCATTTAGTACAAGGAATAGCGTCTTCATATGCTTACAGGGTCATCTTCATATTAATTTAAACCCATGATTCCTAATTTCGAACGAAAACTATTAATTTCGGTGGGAATTTACAAATATCAATCAAAATTCAACCCTGGATATAATTTTAATTTGGTTCAACCGTTTCTTCATTATGAGAAGGGTAAATTGGAAGTTTCTTATGCTTAATTAGTATTGAAGAAATGTTCATACCTTCCACCTAGTCCAACTTAGTCATTTCTTTATGTAAAAAAATAATTGAAATAGCGAATATTAAAGCTAAATTTCACTTAAAGTTGAAAATTTCCATGATCATATAAAAGTACGTAGCAATCATTGAGGGGTCAGCTAGTGGGAGCAAGCAGGAGACTAGTATCTACATAATTAGAAAATGTTCATAGAAATAGATTACTGTGTGGATAATGCATTTCCCGTCAGAAGTTTAGAATCAAAATTTGTCTGTCTTCTTGTGAAGTAAAACGACTTTTTCTCCTATAAAACAACAATTTATTTACATATGAAGGAGAAGTTATTAAATTCTGACGATTAAATTATGTTTCTGATAAATTAACAAGTTTCAGATTATGATATTGAATTTATGTAATCTTAACAACACCAGGCTTAAAAATGCTAGCTACTATGGGAATTAAGTCTGACTCCGGTGAGTTGGCATTTGTGTCACGTGGTTTTGAATGAGTCATCTCATTAAATTAGGAGACATGTTCTATGTAAACAATTGGCGTCCTTAGCGTTGTTTGGTAATTGGTAATTATTAGTTAACGTCGTACCAGAGCAACGCAACGGGTTATTGACGACGATCAATCCCTTAAGGGAAAGATCCGAGGACAACACCTCGTAATTTTGAGCCACGGTCAGATGACGAAGCAACAATTGAGCTGGAACCCCACTCTCCAAACTTCCACATCAACCCAACGTGAGGACTTTCGGCCACGACAGATTTAAGGTGCACCAGCTGCATCTACACTACGCCTGCAAACATCCATGCACTGACCCAAATTCAAGCCAGGAATCTTCCTATCTAGATTAGCGTTGTTTGAACTCCAAATGCAGCGTTTACGAGTTGACGATACAAGTAATAATCACCTGTGGTGGTCATCGCATATGGTTTTGTGTTGGTTTCTCCTTGTGAGGTAAATCAATTATGTACATATTAACCTCCCCAAGGACATCTGCCTTATCACTCGGGGAACCACACTATAAACAAAATATACTTTGGTTCGCCTTTCTGATAGTCTTATGCTATAGTTTTCGAGTTGACAGTCGTGTAACGTGGTTTTGAACAAGTCTTCGTTAAATTATATTATGTAAGCTGAAAGTAAACAAAGCACTTCCACAACTGCCGTCTTTTGCCCGGATTATGATTCTAAGCTTATCGTTCCGTGCCTAAAGCAATAGCGTGGTAATGAGTTGGCAGGATAAAACCACCCACGCCGTCGCTTTTACGCTTTAGCGTAATGGATGAACGTGTGATAAATTAGTAAGACCTTGTTAGAACTTTGTTTAACCACCTTTTATTTTTAATGCTGCATATGTGCATGAGTGGGAGATAAAAAATACAATTTTGTTTACTCATGAAAGGGGAATTCAAAGTTGCATTCTCTCTCTGAGCATTCATAGTATGCAAGTAGTGTGATATTGTTTGTTACCTCACAACTAATATCACACTACTTATTGGTTGTTACCTCACAACCAATATCACACTACTTATTGGTTTTACCTCACAACCAATACCACACTACTTATTGGTTGTTACCTCACAACCAATATCACACTACTTATTGGTTGTTACCTCATAGCCAATGAAATAACTAAACAACATCTATTGGTAAAACGGGAGAGATTTTAGTAGTGTCAAGAAAGTCAAAATTGCAATTCTAGTCAAAATTGCAGTCTTGCAAAATTAGAAGTCATGCAGAGAACTGCATGCTGCAGAACTGATATAAGCGTCTGAACCTCTCAGAGAGTTAATGAAAAATCCTGTAGAAGTTCCTGAAAGGTTAAGGGAAAATATCTTGTGTATGTATCACACCAAAAAAAGTAGGATATGATGCTGCAGAACATATATATGCGTCTGAGCCTCTCAAAGAGTTAATGAAGAATCCTGTAGAAGTTGCTGAAAAGGTTAAGGGAAAAAAACTTGTGTGTGTATCACACCAAGTTAAGTAGGATATGTGAGTATAGAGCGCAAATGTGAATTTTATATAATTTTAATATTTTTATTATGAAGATGTTATTTGGTCTGTAATGAGATACTAAAAGTATACATCTATACGTACAAAAACCCTCAAAGTTATTAATCTTTTACTAAACATATGACACATAAAGCATTTTTTAAAGTGGCTGAAAACCACTTAAATAATAACAGAAGTGTTAATTGTGTATCCACGAATGATATTTCCACTATCCATAATTGAAAAATGATGTGTTTAAAGGAAATATATATTAAAGAAAAGTATATTTAGTGGTTGTACCCACACAGCGCAACAAAGTCAATCTATTTCAATGGAAGGGCCCATTCTGTACATTAGATCTAAATGAAACCGTTAGTTAATACCTTTAAAAGCAAGGCGTTTCTATGTTATCGTTCAGCGAATTTCCAATTACATATGGATAATTGGTAACGCTCTTTCTCGTCATGTATTCTATTTCCACTACACGCTTCAGAAACGCCGGAAATGACAAAAACATCAAAAGCCAGAAAAAGTCTTGTAAAAACAGACGACAGTTTATCACCTTCTGATTGGTCAACGCCGCCAAAAGGTGAAATTACATTCTTCCGAATGATGACACAAGGCCGCGTGTGTGATATATTTTTTTTAATCTTTTCGAGAATATTAACGATTTATACGTCCCTTATCGCATCGATAGGAAATGGCCCATTATTAACAACATGTCGCACATGTTCGAATTCTGTATGTCTCAGAACACTGAGAAAAGCGTGAGGATAATATCGTTTGCTGTAACAGTCTGGTCGTCATGGCAATGGTTCAGTGACGAGCATATTCGCATCTAGTACCGCCTACTGCTCGCTGTTTCACGATCTGGACTATTACAAACATGTATTAAGCTCTTTTTTTAGTATGTTTCCCCAATAGCATGTTGTGGAAAATTGAGTTATTTACTTTTAATTATATCTGCAAAGAGGGATCAGGGTGTCCTTATTGTGGTAGTCCTTCAGAAAAAAGAATTTACCAATGCCCGATGTTTGGGAGGTCTGCCTTTTTCATGCTTCAGTGAGGGAATGGACTTCAAAATGACATTGCAGCAGATGGTGTTGAATGACAGTATTCAACACCTATTCAGTACCCTAGAAAGTTCCATGATTTGGTTTTCAGAGATCCCTCTTGTAGCATATGTACATGAAAGTTCATGACTATCAGCTTATTTCAAAAACACTGTTCGAACTTTTGTATGGTCTGAATGCAAAAATCGAAACGGGTTTTATTCGACTTCAGTTGCCTTTATTGTCATTCTTAAAAATATACTTCTGATTTCAAAAATTAAAATTTTTTGAACAAGCTGTTTTAAATATTCACTGAATAAATCTTTTCAGATTTTTTATTGGCATGTCAAAGACAACGAATGTCAAGGACGAAAACAAATATTAAACCTCTTTTTTACCATGTTAATCGTTTTCGATCAATCTGAAATAAATAAAACTTTTAGCTAAACTTTTGTCATTTTTGATGTTACCAGAGAAGACTTAATGCTTTAATACTTCTTAACGACGGCTTTAGAAAACTGTTTTAGTGCGTCTGATACCTTCCTTTTTTAAATTTCCTATTTAAAATTCTCCAGAAAACAATCATTAGCGGAATAAAGCTGTAGATTTCTGATGTACCCTGTAATTTTTAATCCAAAAAGGTTGAAATTTTAAGTCGCATTTAAATTTTACAATTCAATATCAATTTTACTGAAGTTTAGTAAAACGCGGATAGACCTGCTAAAGGCTTTATTATAAAAGTTTTTTTTAAGTATTAATTTAATTTTTATCACTCTTTTTTTTATTTGATGATAAATCGCAAGTGTATACATATATAAATATTGTAGCCCATAAATTCTGTTTGGGTTGTGTGATTGGGGCTAATGGTTATTATAATCTTCTAGACATTTTAAAAATCAAATTTAATTTTTAGCACATTTTGAAAATATTATGTTTACAGAATAAAAGAAATGCATTCAAGTATCAAAACTCCAGTTTGAAAAATCTAATCTCGTGTCTTTTATTTCTTGATGCGTTAGAAATCATCAGCTTACAGCTGAAACACGCCAAGCCAAAATTTTCAAGATATCAGGGTTTTTTTTTAGCGTTTCTAAGTCGGAATGTGATGATTACGTTTGGTGAAGTACACTACATTATTGTTTTTGCATGATGGTTATATTTTTTCCTGAGAAACGAGCTAAGAGAGCTGAGTTTTTTCCCTTTCCTTTAAACAATGTTTTCTGACAGAATGTGTTTCAATTACTATCCAACGATACAAAAAGTTAACCATAAATTTATATTTACATTATCATATTTCACGAGCACCATACGACATTCTTAAAACGAAGTTGTCTTCCAGATGTTTAGATACCTATTTCATAGACTCTCAGTGGTATTAGGATATGTTACATAATAAACTATCCTCAGTTTGATGGATTTGTATCGATAGTTCTCGGTTGTGAGGTATTCGGATGAGCTTTAGGATATATATTTTTGTGGTGAAGCTGTCTGTTAGTCATTTATGATACAGATCATTCCAAAACATTTCTGTTCAAACTTTAAAAGGAGGTAGGGACTACAAAATTAAACAGTATTCACATAAGATGTATGTCCTCAAGCACACGTTAGTTGTTCTGGAGAGTACACTAAGGTACAGGAATGAAAGAAAAATTGCTTGAACATTTTTATTTACATTAATTTGAATTTGATTGTAGTTGTGATTTTATAGTTTGATAGTATGTTGTGAAATTTTAGACTACCTGCTTAACATGCCTGACAGTGTCAATATATGGAATTAATCCACTATTCAAATATTCCCGACGTTTCGTGGGCATTTGTAGACTTTACAGCGGCTCCTGTGATGAGGTCATTTTCTTATTAAAGGGGATCTTACAATATCTTTGATATATCCTCAATGGAAGAAATCAGTGCATTATAAATCAGTTGATTGTGGTGGTCTAATGGCTGCTCCACACCGACCAATTCATCGAGACCCAAAAGTACGAGTACGAGTACTACGTGGACATTGTGAGGGAGACGGCGAAGGTTTGATCCCGCCTAGGGTATATTTCTCTCTTATGTGCCTTTAAAACTTTCCATGCATCGCATATCTATTTTTTGAGGTTGTCTATTTTGTGTTTGACTGTTTGACCAAATAGTCCTTTTGCCATGAAAAGCAAATCAGTCAGCCCATGCCGATGTAGCTGTTGACGGCGTAGGTTCCATTCTTGTAACTACCCTGGGTACATTTCTGTCTTCAGAGTACGAGATCAGTGAAACTCCTTGTGTGTTCATGAATTGTATGTTCTTACTTGACAGAAAAAGCACTTCGGTAAAACATGGTCAGAATTGGCCTTTGTATCACAAAACATACAATCAACCAATGCATATTTATACCCCAGCATGAATATGAATTAATTTTGTTTTCCCCATGTCCTTTTAGCATCCTTGCGTCTCAATGGGAATAACCATTGCGCTAGCAACATGCGAGTTTTTGGCTGTGTAGGTACGGTTCCTCCCTGCATTATTTTCTCTCCTCTGAGTCAGTAAAACTTTCCTCGAGTGTGTTCACTACTTGATATTGTCTGCCTTGTGTCTGACGCAGCATGGGCAAATATGGCCCTTGCGTCATAAAACCCATCCAATCTACCCCCCCCCCTCGTGCCCCTTAAAGTTCGAACTGGAAGTTTTGAAACACCCTGTAGATTGGATTTTCATTAATTCCCTTGTATTAACCCTCTTTGCCTTTATTGATGAGATATCTCGTCTATCAACATCTGACCAATTTTACTGGCGAGATATCTCGTAATCAAAATGTTGCCGATTTTCTTTTGGAATACGAGATCAAGATCTCGAGTTCTAATCTGATCAGTTTTCTTCTAATGACGAGATATCTCGTCCATTATGACTAGAAATCTCGTCGAGACAACCACCTGGAGGGTTAACATCAGAAGACAAAAGTCACTTAAAGGTTTTGACGGTGAAATCCTGTTACCCAAGGTTCTACTTTATCACTTGATTTTCCAATCCAACCAGAAGTCAATAGGGCACAGGTCGAGGAACATTCCGCCGACTTTCCTGGTGCCACATGTGAAATTCCTCCCCGATGACAGACGTGACTGCACCGTCTTACCCAGTGTTTACGTCGCGGTTCCGCTTCCCTGATCGGAGAGGAGGATCTCCTTGATGGCCGTACTCCCTTCTCGGGGGTCCTTGGAGGATCTGGGAGGAAAAGAAGGAAGCATTCACTCCACGTCCACCCTCATTAAGGACGACGGGCACCGCAGTGACAGCCTCGCTTTCTCACGTGGACAAAAAAGGGTTTCTTTGTCTTCTGAGTCGGTTTCATCGATGCCGCCATTCAGGAAAGGATCATAATTGGGTTGGTTGCAGTGGGTCTAGGCGAAAGGGCCGTATTAAGCCAACCTGCTCCAAACAAGATAGATAACGTAGACGCCACAGGTGGACCAACATATCCCAGATCAGACTTATATATATATATATATATATATATATATATATATATATATATATATATATATATATATATATATATATATATATATATATAATCAATCGCCTGTCTGCAGATTTCTACTACGAAATGATCTTTTGGACTGTGCAGTACTGTGTTAAACGTAATTGCTTGCTAAAGGCAGACAACATCAAGAAATGGACAGACACAGAAGAGAGAATTTAACCTAGGGTACACTATAGGTATCATACCTGACGGTGTGCCACTTCGAAGATTCTGGTAATTGGGAAAAACGCGAATTGGATGTTACAATTAAGTTATATAAAGATCAATCGGAACTTATTTTGTTCATATGTACCTCAAAAATTCTGGCAATTGGGAAAAACTCGAATTGGATGTTACAATTAAGTTATATTAAGATCAATCGGAACTTATTTTGCTCATATGTACCTCAAAGATTCTGACAATTGGGAGAAACGCGAATTGGATGTTACAATTAAGTTATATAAAGATCAATCGGAACTTATTTTGCTCATATGTACCTCAAAGATTCTGGCAATTTGGGAGAAACGCGAATTGGATGTTACAATTAAGTTATATAAAGATCAATCGGAACTTATTTTGCTCATATGTACCTCAAAGATTCTGGCAATTTGGGAGAAACGCGTATTGGATGTTACAATTAAGTTATATAAAGATCAATCGGAACTTATTTTGCTCATATGTACCTCAAAGATTCTGGCAATTTGGGAGAAACGCGTATTGGATGTTACAATTAAGTTATATAAAGATCAATCGGAACTTATTTTGCTCATATGTACCTCAAAGATTCTGGCAATTTGGGAGAAACGCGAATTGGATGTTACAATTAAGTTATATAAAGATCAATCGGAACTTATTTTGCTGATATGTACCTCAAAGATTCTGGCAATTTGGGAGAAACGCGAATTGGATGTTACAATTAAGTTATATAAAGATCAATCGGAACTTATTTTGCTCATATGTACCTCAAATATTCTGGCAATTTGGGATAAACGCGTATTGGATGTTACAATTAAGTTATATAAAGATCAATCGGAACTTATTTTGCTCATATGTACCTCAAAGATTCTGGCAATTGGGAGAAACGCGAATTGGATGTTACAATTAAGTTATATAAAGATCAATCGGAACTTATTTTGCTCATATGTACCTCAAAGATTCTGGCAATTGGGAGAAACGCGAATTGGATGTTACAATTAAGTTATATAAAGATCAATCGGAACTTATTTTGCTCATATGTGATTGCATCGATAAAACTAACAATTTAATTTCAAATGCAAAATGTTCTCTAGAAGCAGCTTATATAAAGCTCATAGTTGGAAAACAGATAAAAGCTCTAGTTATATAATTATGCCAGATAGGGGTCAAAGCTAATTTTCTTCGATTGCGAATGCCGATGTAGAAACTAATTCTATTTTACGCATAAAATATATTCTTATAATCATAATTTACATCCATCGTGTATGAATATTTATAAATATTGGCTTGTTTTTGAAGAAATCCTTTTACGAACTTTCTGTTGAGTATACAACATAAATCGGTACTAAGTGGACTATCTATTTTAATTTATCTTTTCATCTGCAATTTTTCTAATCAGTAATATCTTTGATAAGCCTTTTACATTTGTTCTGCGTGTGTCAAATCAGAATATTAAAGAAAGATCCTTAAATATATACGAATCAGAATTCACAAATTTATTATTAGTTAAGATGTTAGTGTTTAGGGAGAAGATCAATAATAACAAATTTTTGTTTAGCATCTTTCTAATAGTTTACCTTTTACCTGTGCCATACATATTTATTATTCGTAGTCAATTGAAAAAATATCCATTGCCTCAATTCTTCCTGTTTCATTCCATTCGAATTGTTCCTTCGTTTTATTCAACTGTCAATGATATTTTTGAGCACAAGTTCTGCATTGTTCAACGCTGTCTTAGACACTGCAAGTTTGTTTTTATTTTCCCCGTTCCAGATAACATTGATCAATTTTATTAAATCATATAACTTATTCTTCTTTTAATAGTTTGAAAAGCATCCCCAAACTTCACAAATTTTCTACTTTTGTGTCCTATTCATGAGAAACTTTTTTTAATATTATTCAGGAATCTGATCATAGAAGGTAATGAGATAAATATGGAAGATAGAAGTCAACGCAGAAAATAAAGTCTGAACAAACACGAAAATTGGTTTAACTATCAAATAAAATCATACCTGCTTTCTACAAGAAAATAAGATGCACTTGAAGCGGACTTTCACATATGTTAATTGTGGTCTCGTTTTTAAGGTGTGAACTTTTATCGTGCACTTTAATGGAAATAAGAATTAACACCAGTAATAATACATTTCAAAGATGTCAACTGCTTTATACTCTTACTTATTTAATTTAATTTGGACCTATGACATGTTATATCGATGCTTATATTTATCGTAAGCCCTTTTAAATAGGGTATGAAATTTGAGTACGGATACTGTCACGAATAGCAAATAATAAATAATAGCTCAGATGTCATGCATTAGTCAGATAGTTTTTGTAACTTTACGTAGCATTAGAAAAACATTTTGGACGTTTCCTTCAAATGGGAAAACTCGACACAAATTTTTGGAATAACCTTGAATTCTACTTTCCAATGACATATACTTAGATACATATCTCACTGTCAAGTATCCCACATTTTTTTACAAGCATCCGTGGCAAGAGATATTACGAGCCAACACACGTGTTCACTTTATGTCTCGTTTGTCAGAGGGGGTCTCGGCGTTTCCGTTCGAGTTTAGAAGAATACGTGGAATGCGTGAACTATCCTGTCGCCTTGATTCTCGCTTTCCATATATCTTTGTTGCCATCAAGCCCTTGCGTATTTCTGGCTCCTGTTTCACGACGCTTCCACTGCATAAATGCCACAGACGTACGAATTCTTCTCAGATCAGAAAGCTGCTGGCATTTTTGTTTCCTCCTTTTAGTGTCTGGAAAGCTGGAGAACAAGGCTTGAATTACAAGGGCTTGTTAATTATCTCGTCCTCTGACTTTGCACGGGTCGTTAGTGGCGATCTCTGTCTACTGGGCTGTATCTCGTACGGTGGACTTTTGAGGATGGTTCTGAAAGGAAAGGTGGTACCTTAAGAGGGTTGATAAAAGTTTCTTGAAATAAGAGCTGGGTGGTTTTAAAACTTATGTCGCTATCGTTTACACTATTAACTTAATAAGTTTAGCTTGATTAACTTTAGCCTCTTTAAGATGTTTCTACATTACCACGTTGAAGCTAATGCTTCATAATAAATATTTAAAAGTTACTTCCTCTGCCCTCAAATTTAAGTGTTCCATTTTAATACTGTAAAACCCCTATTATCCGAGTTTTCGCTTTAACCGAGCTATCAAGTATTTTGTTTTGGTTTTACATTTTCTATTTTTAAAACTACCGAAAAAATTCGGAACTTGAGCTCACAAACACTCAGGAAAACGAAATCCGTGACTGGATAAACGTTGACGAACAACAAGAGATTACAGATAAAATGATCGTCAATAAGGAAAATGAATTTAGCCATGATAAGAGAGAAAGAAAACAGTGACGATGAAAATCAACATATGAAAATCTCACATACAGATGAACTAAAATCTATCGAAAAGGCTCTCTTAAATATATAGAACAACAAGAAGAAGCGACACCAACAATCCTGTTATCTTTAAAAAAGTGACGATACATTGCTGGAGAAAAACGCCAAAGTATTGTAAAACAAAAAACAATTAAGGATTTTTTTTAGTAAGAACTCTTTAATTATCGTAACAATATGAATTGCATGTGGTATATCTGTATAACTTTTGTATTTGTTAAAATAAACATTTAAACTTACATGATTTAATTTACTTACGACTTTTGCATTAACCGTTGTTCGGTTACATAATTGTTCGGTTATGCGAGTTAGTCTTGGTCCACATTAACTCGGATTATCGGGACTCTACTGTACTTGAATTTTGTTTCGAAATATCTTTGTTGCCATTAAGCCGCTTAATAATTCTGGATCATTTGTCATGACGATTCCACTACATTTGTGCTATAGACGAACAAATTCTATTCTGATTAAAAAGCTGGCCCGTTTGTTTCCTTCTTTTAATGTCTGGAAAGCTAGAGAACATGGTTTGAAATTCATGGGTTTGCTAATTATCTCGTCTTCTGACTACCAAAGAGTCGATAGTGACGTCGCTGTCTGCTGTGCCATATCTCATACTTTGTAGGCTTAGAGGACATGGGTGATTCTGAAAGGGAAGGTGTAGCTCAGGAAAAATAACCAGAGGGTTAGTTTTTGTAGAAATTGTAGCTGGAAGATTTCAAATTATTATTCCTACTGCCATTGTTAATAAATGTGGATGACTTACCTTTGGCTTTGAAGCTTTTAAAAATATTTCGACATTTAATTTCGAAGTTAATTAACCTATTTCAATGTTATAGACGCATGAATTTATAACTGAATTCTAAATTTCCAGAACATGTCTCACGCGAGAAAATGGATTGGAAGCGTCAAAATTTCAGATTGCCCTAACAACTTCATAAATTTCATTTGTTAAGTGCATAGCATCACATTTTTTCACAATGAATTACATAAAATTTTGTGTTTCTTGTAAATATATCAAAGGATTTAAACCACGTAATGGGTGTGTAAACAATTCACCTTGTTTTATATGGTTTTAAAATTGATTACTGCTAACGATTTTATGTCACATCTGTTTGTACCATCAAATTTCAAAATAATCCTGTACAAAATTTGGCTTTCAATGTTTTATATCTCCAAAATGTTAATTGCCTAAAGAACACTAAAAATCCACTGAAAGCCCAAAAAGCTACTGTACAATAACTATATTAATTGTGCAATTATTACTTAATGATTATTTAATTTTGGCGTAAAAAAATGATGCATTGGTTTGTAATTTTCAGTACACATTTATTTGAATTTTGAAGCTATAGAAATGCTTATAGAGGGGATAAAACTGTTTTTAAACTCTTGCAGCATGTATTATTTAAGAAGTTACGTTTTTATCGTCCTTTAAACTAAAATCATTTCTTGTTTAAACTTTACGTCTATTTACGAATAAATACTCATATAATAAATTTTTTAACAGTTAAAATATGTATTTTTATACATGAATATACTTCTTAATGTTTCACGATAGTTACAAAGGCAGGGAACGAGCTTTTTAGACTCAGCTTGTTACAGTATGACATAAGATCTCATTAAAAAAATTGTTCTACTTACACCTAAAAAAAATTTTTAAAGAAAAAGAAAACTTCGTAATGAAAGCTGTTTTTTTTAACATTAGTGCATCAAAATTAAACATAATTATGTTTATGAAAACATTTATTTACAGCATTTAAAATGCTCAAGACAATAAATTATCATACCCTAAAAAAATATTATAGTTACAATAGTCATTATAACTACTTTACATAACTACATTTATTTTGTGAAGTCTTGGAGTAAACTTTTTGTGTATTTTTAGTTCATTTAAAATTTTTTTAAAGATGATTTAAAATAACTTTCTTTTGCCCAGAAAAAGAATACGTTAGATTTCTTCAGAAGAATAAATCACATCAAAGAAAAATTGCCGTATCATGTTTATATGATATACTGTAGTAAGAACTGTCCATTTTATTCAACTACTCTCTATTATGTACCACAATATTCAATCTGTAATGCTTCTAGATTTGAATAAAAATTTATGAGTGTGGTTGAACTGGTGAAAACAATATTGAATGATCGATGGAAAATTAAAATTCTTCAAAGATGGAAATGTATTTCTACTTTTTCTTATCTTGGAACTAAAATTTTATTCATGCCATAAGGTTTATAGTACATACGTTTTAACTGTTAAGATACTTCCTAAACTCTTAAAATGCATCTTTAACTATTAAGGTACTTCGCGATTTTAATTATGCTCTTTGATAATGTGATTTTGGCTTTCCATTGAACCTTGTCTCCATTTTACTTAGGTTTAAAGTATTTTAATCTCTAAATATATTGAATAACTATTAGATGCATAGTAGATATGTTATGTTTTATAAAATAAATGCATTATAGCATTTTACATTAAATTACTTGATAAGAACAATAAGAAATGCTACAAATTTTACTTCAGCAAAATTGAAAATTTCAATGCATTTATAAGTTTTTTTGATAAACATATCAAATAGTTTTTAATATTACGGACAAGACATCGAAGCGTATTTTTAAGAACCGATATAATCGTTTTATTACCTGGTTCATGTAATCCTGGACGTTCATGCACGAGTGGACTTTTTAGATATTACATCAGTTTCATGTTATTTGTCAATTTACAATATTTTTTTTTGCAAAACCAATACAGACTATACTATTGGTGGAATAAAAGCATAATTTTGAAAAGCAAAGGTTTTTGATTTACCGCAACACATCGGGCTATTGGGGACTGTTTGGGATCATTCTCAAAGGGAAAGGTCTGAAGGATAAATGTCGTCCTTTAGACAGGGTTTCTGTTATACCGACACATATTCTACCTAATTCATGTCAAGATTTTGCCCCTCAACATAACTTGCATGTGAAAAAAATGCGCGTTAAAAGAAGTTTAAAGAAATATTTTTACAATAGAATAGGTTCACATTCAGGATTATCATAAAGTTTATTTCATGTTGTTTCACATATAATTTTTAGCGAACAATAAATTACGTGCCATGTAAAATTATTTTCATATCTGAAGCGTGCAGTGCACTGGTATAAGCAGTTGATATAAATATTGATAAAAATGTTGAAATAAATATATTGCAGTTGATATAAATATTGATAAAAATGTTTATATAAATGTTGAAATAAATATATTGCAGTTGATATAAATATTGATAAAAATGTTTATATAAATGTTGAAATAAATATATTGCAGTTGATATAAATATTGATAAAAATATATTGCAGTTGTTATAAATATTGATAAAATGTTGATATAAATGTTGAAATAAATATATTGCAGTTGATATAAATATTGATAAAAATGTTGATATAAATGTTGAAATAAATATATTGCAGTTGATATAAATATTGATAAAAATGTTGATATAAATGTTGAAATAAATATATTGCAGTTGATATAAATATTGATAAAAATATATTGCAGTTCTTATAAATATTGATAAAAATGTTGATATAAATGTTGAAATAAATATATTGCAGTTGATATAAATATTGATAAAAATGTTGATATAATTGTTGAAATAAATATATTGCAGTTGATATAAATATTGATAAAAATATATTGCAGTTGTTATAAATATTGATAAAAATGTTGAAATAAATATATTGCAGTTGATATAAATATTGATAAAAATGTTGATATAAATGTTGAAATAAATGTATTGCAGTTGTTATAAATATTGATAAAAATATATTGCAGTTGTTATAAATATTGATAAAAATGTTGATATAAATGTTGAAATAAATATATTGCAGTTGATATAAATATTGATAAAAATGTGTTGATATAAATGTTGAAATAAATATATTGCAGTTGATATAAATATTAGAAGATAAGTGCAAAATGTGAAAGTTTTCACTTAGAAATGATTAAGTTTATTAAACGCACACTAAGCTTTCTTTTCCTTAATTTAAATTCATTTTTGAAATGTTTACCACTAACCATAACAAAAACAAAAAAAAAGTGGTGAAATATGTCGTGGCTTCTAATTTCCTCCCATCCGTTGGAGTGGTGTGGAAGTTAGGAGAGTGGAATGCCAGCTCAGGGGTTGATCTGGTCAGCTGACAGTGGTTCAAAATTACAAAGTGTTGCACTCATATCTTTTCCTTAAGGATTAATACCGGACTGTGGCCAAAAGCCCGTTGTGTTGCTCCATTGCGACGTAAATTCAACTGTTACTTGCCATTAATCATAAGCGCATTTTATTTTTAAAATACAACGTGCAAGGCGATGGATAATATTACGTGTCAGTCAATGGATAACAATAAAATCTATGGTTCTGAATAAATTACACATATGTACGAGCCCTTTATTTGGTCGATTGCTATTTTTATGCCTCAAGGGCCGTATATACAATAGGCATCAAGCAATGCTTAAAGTATGTATAAAAGCAATATTTGAGGAAAGAAACATTATGGTATCAAACAATATTATTTGAGTCAAGGAACTATTCATACCAACACAAGGAAATTTTTACGGATACAGAAGACAGATATAAAACACCTAGGGTCATTACATAAATTGATTCTGCGAGGCCCACAGAATGCTAATTCAGTGGAAAACACTCACTCTTCTGCGGTGACCCCTCCATTCTATTAAAAAACAGTACAAATTTAACTGGTTGCTCATGTATATCGCATTCCAAGAAATTACACATTGCGCACTTTTTATATTTTATCAAGCATAAGAAACAATAAGTAATTACATGAATAGTATCATCCTCTTTCGGTCGTCTACTCTGTAATATTACATTTACTATATTCAAATCATTACATAATTACACACAATAACTATTTCATAATTCAAGAAGGCATTAGGAAAGTGTGAATTAAGGCTCATTTTGCAAAAACTGAGAAAATGAACTCTAGATCAATGGGGACACACATTTAGCCTTTGTGGCATAACATCATCTATTTAATCAACAATAAAGCAAACTTTTAAAGCAAAAGGTATTACTTAAAACAGTAATTTCATAATTCAAGAAGACATTAGGAAAGTGTAGACAAAGCATATTTTGAAAAAACAGAGAAAACGAACTCTGGACCAATTCGCTCACACATTTAGCCTTCGCGGCATAAACCCATCTATTAAATCAATATTAAAGCTAAAGTTATTACTTAAAACTGTAATTTCATAAGTCAAGAAGACATTAGGAAAGTGTACTCCACGCATATTTTGCAAAAAAAAGACAAAACGATCTCTGGGTCAAAATGGGACACACATTTAGCCTTTGTGGCATAACCTCATCTATTTAATCAACTTTTAAGCAAACTTTCAAAGTAAAAGTCATTACTTAAAACAATAATTTCATAATTCAAGAAGACATTAGGAAAGTGTACTTGAAGAATATTTTACAAAAAAAGAGAAAACGATCTATGGGTCAATGGGGACACGCATTTAGTCTTTTTGGCAAAACCTTACATATTTAATCAACTTTTAAGCAAACTTTCAAAGTAAAAGTCATTACTTAAAACAATAATTTCATAATTCAAGAAGACATTAGGAAAGTGTACTTGAAGAATATTTTACAAAAAAAGAGAAAACGATCTCTGGGTCAATGGGGACACACATTTAGTCTTTTTGGCAAAACCTTACATATTTAATCAACTTTTAAGCAAACTTTAAAAGCAAAAGGTATTACTTAAAACAGTAATTTCATAATTCAAGAAGACATTAGAAAGGTGTAGTTGAAGAATATTTTACAAAAAAAGAGAAAACGATCTCTGGGTCAGTGGGGACACACATTTAGTCTTTTTTGCAAAACCTTACATATTTAATCAACTTTTAAGCAAACTTTCAAAGTAAAAGTCATTACTTAAAACAATAATTTCATAATTCAAGAAGACATTAGGAAAGTGTACTTGAAGAATATTTTACAAAAAAAGAGAAAACGATCTCTGGGTCAATGGGGACACACATTTAGTCTTTTTGGCAAAACCCCTTACATATTTAATCAACTTTTAAGCTAACTTTAAAAGCAAAAGGTATTACTTAAAACAGTAATTTCATAATTCAAGAAGACATTAGTAAAGTATAGACAAAGAATATTTTGCAAAAACAGACAGAACGATCTCTGGATCAATGGGGACACACATTTAGCCTTTGTGGCATCTATTAAATCAATTTTAAAGCTAAAGTTATTACTTAAAACAGAAACTTCATAAGTCAAGAAGATATTAGGAAAGTTTAGACTAAGCACATTATGCAAAAACAGAGAAAACGAACACTGGATCAATTGGGACACACATTTAGCCTTTGTAGCATAACCCCATCTATTTAATCAACTTTAAGGCACACTTTTAAAGTAAAAATTATTACTTAAACAGTGTCACTCGCCTCCACTTATGATGTTCCATTGACACTACGATTGCCCCCCCCCCTCCCCCACTGTTTTAGAATCGTAGGATTAGCGCAATGCTATTGCACGGTTCCTCAAGTCGGATCCATCTATCTTTTCAGATTGTGTTGGGCAGCTTGGCCGAATATGGTTCTAGTGAGCGCCATAAAATTCATCCATCCCACCTGTCATATAAGATTGTAGTAGGTACTTATAACATTTTTGCTCATAGCCTTTATAGTCCTCCATTGAATTCTAGGGTTGCAACTTACGATCGAGAGCCACTGGGTTTGCTCATTGTCGGTTGGTTTTCAAGTATAATATGTTTTCCTCCTCTCCACATTGTTAAGTGAATTTTGCCAAAGATGACTTGTGCCATGAAACGCATTCATCCAACAAATTTGAAAGTAATATTTCAGCATTTAAAACATTGTCACTCACCTCCCATCATGGTTCTCTAGAGTCTAGTGACCTCCAGGTTTGCTCCACGCAATTTGAGAACTGCTGGGTTAGCCCATTGTTGGGATAAAGTCGAATATAATCTGTTTTCAACTCTCTACATTGCTGTGTGCAGCTTGACCAAATATGTCCCTTGCGCCATAAAACCCAACCAACCCTATCACCGCAAACTTTATTTCCCACAGATTACATTTTTATGCGCCACTTCAAATCTCTCATTCAAGACAACACAGTTTATTAATTACCGAGAAGCAATAAGAAGCACATATCCCAACAGGAAATGTGCTTCCACTGGGTAATGAACAGCCCGACGTGTTCTCCAAACACACCAGTAATCGAATGCAAATATATCAAACCCTCCATTCCACCTGCCTTTCTCGCGGCTGCCCCTTTTTTCTACATTAGAGAACCCTGCATCCGGAGACCACTGCATAGCTTCGTTACCACTCTTTGTACCGCGGCACACAAAAAAATGCCACCCACAAATTCCGAATCCCTTTTCCCTATTCGCCGATTGCGTACATCTCTGCCCCGCTCTCATCATCATCATGAGCGCCATCATGATGATGGCATTCAATTTCGTTTCCACCTATCAGAGACAGGGCGGTAGCTTGGAATAAATAAATAAAAACATCCCGGGCGGCGAGGAAATTACAGGGAAGGGGCATCCGAAAGGCACGAAAGTAGATGTGGCGAGGGCGGTATTTGTCTCTAAAAGTGACAGCGGACCTTGCCACAACTCTCGCTTTTTTTGCTTTCAATTATTGTAATTCTTTCATTCGGTTTCTTTTCTTGGAGTGGTTCTTTCTAACTGCAGAAAAAAAACCACCTTTATATCTAGATCCTTTTCCCCTTGGAGCGAACGATCTAGTGAGTTGTTCTCGGATCCTTCCCGAACTTGGATGTTAGTCTTCAAAAAACACCATATCCACCACCAGACATTATATGTTAAAACTCGTATTCTTTTGAACAGATTTAAAGGCCTTGAAAAATGTCTCGAACATGCTCACTACGATTGTAGATTAAATAATAGTTTGATATTACTACATCCAGTCACTAAATACAAATCCTTGTTTTGTCTTGGAGAGATCTCGGTAGTTGGTCTCTTATCCTTCCCACACTTAGATATTAGTCTTGCCGTATATACCATAAAAAATGCCATATATACCACCAGTCATTATTATACTTTAAAACACCAAAACAGTAGTTTGCTTAAATAGACCCATATACCTCGAAAAATGTCTAATACATGCATTACAACTGTAGATTGAAGAAAAATATTTATAAACGGATCCTTTTATGTCATGGAGCGATCTCGGGAGAGTTGGTCTCTGATTCTTTCCCCGTACTTAGATGTTAGCCTTAAAAAGTGCCTCATAATACAGAGGCTGTTCAGACATTTTTTAGACAATGTATACTGTATTCACAAAACTAAATTACATACAATTCTTGTGTTTTAAAAGTTTTATTTGATAGCCCTTATTCTGAACTATCTTTTGACACCGTAATTTCCAGGATAATAATGCCTTTTGAAGTGTCAGAAGAGGTATTCTATCCCATTCCTCCTGAACAGCTTTCCAGAGTTCTGTAAGGGTTGTGGGACGACGTTTGTATAATGTAGATTTTAAAAGTCCGAAAGCACAAAAATCCATAGGTGATACATCGGGAGATGGATAAGTGTTTCTCATATAGAATTCGACAGCGTGTCCTGCGTTCAGCGGTATACTTTGGAACATTGCATTTTTTCGCTTTCTTAAGATTTAAATCAACGTTTATCATTTTGTTTACAGTGGACACCGAGCAGTTTAATGATTTTGCAACTGTCCTTTGACTAGGGGGATTTTCTTTTAACATTAAACAACGCACCTTTGCAATAGTCGAAGATGTCCGTTTCTTCCTTGGATACTTGTTTGGAATTTTTGTCCCACTTGAGGCTCCAATTTGACGTTTTTTTCCTT
This sequence comes from Metellina segmentata, assembly GCA_947359465.1. NCBI lineage: Eukaryota > Metazoa > Arthropoda > Arachnida > Araneae > Tetragnathidae > Metellina > Metellina segmentata. Next base: position 56,787,323 of record OX375874.1, read on the forward strand.
TCTTGTTGACGATATTACCTATCGACGCTTTAGATATGACAAAACCATGACTCTCACATCGTTTTTGGAAAACGGAATATGAATATTTCTCTTTGGAAAGAGCATAAATATAGCCTTCGAACCACTGCTTCGTTAGAAACGCCATTTTGAATAAAAACAAACCTCTCAAGCCGCAAACGATAGTTTTGACTTTTAAAAACATAGTACAACTGCAATTATTTCTTTTGCAGCAAACGATTTTTTATTATCGCTAACCAAAATCGTCTAAAAAATGTGCGAACAGCCTCTGTATATGTATACCATATGTCACAATAAGTTTAAACTTATCAGAGATACTCTTACATGTTCTCGAATACCTTGAAAAATATCTCAGGCCTTGCTATAAAATTGTAGAATGAAGAAAACTATAACACACTGGTAAATCCTTGTTTTGTGTTTTTGAAAGATAGTCTCTGCTCCCCTTATCATCATAATTGCGATCTCATCAGTAGATTTCTCCGAATAAATAGTCTAATACTGTGGAAATATATCTTACATAGGTATTAGGGGTGTAGATATTGAAGAGATCTAGTCTAAAAGATGTTTTATTCCCTCTGAATACTTTATAAAGTGGTTTAGGATCCTTCCCACTTTTTGACTAATTGTTTTCTAAAAATCCATGTGGTGAAATCCCCAAATTTCTCTCACTACTATTGATAGTCGCTTTTATTTCTGTATCGATCGTACTCCCAGACGTAGATTTATTATTAATTCAACACACTCTTGACTCAGAAGCCTGTGACAGAACTTATAATTTGGTCTTGTAACGTTCCATCGTTCTTGTTTATTTCCTCTGTATACTTTTTCTTTAGTTTTGGATTTCATGTAACTCGGACGTCTTTTCTCTTGGTCCGCCATTCATCCTTACAATGTTCTGTAACATTATATTTAAATAAATAAATCTTTTAAATACCAACCACTTAGACCTGACTACTGCTATTTTAACTATCACGCATATTATTGCATCCACAATCATTATAACTTTAAACTCTTCGTGATTATCGCCTTACATACACTCAAACACATTGAAAAATGTTTCGCACATAAATCTTGCGGATTAAAATGAACTATGATATGGAGTTATGGAACTGTGATATACTTGTAATGTGAAACCACAGTATCTCAACAAATATCGAAATCAGTCGGAACTTCCATAAGATTCTGTGTTAGAAGAAGGTACCCATGTTCAGGTTAAAGCGTCAGATAACATTCCGTTTTATTTAACAGAATCATTTTTGTATTTCGAGGAAGTACTGAAAATATTTTCGAGGCAGTAAAATTGTAAGGACTAATTCTATTTAAGTCAATTATTTTCGAAAGAATAAGATATGAAATACTTTTATTGGCGATTTATCATGAAATACGTTTGTTTATGAATGTTAAATAAACTTTTTTAACCTCCTGGTGATCTAGAGGTCAACGTGGTATCTCGTCATTAGCAAAACTGACCAAATTTGAACGAAATTTCTTGTTATTAGATGAAAACTAATTAGATTTTGATCTTGTCGTCTTAAAATTTCGTCAATATTTTGATGAGGGATATCTTGTCATTTGGCCTTGATGGAAGATATATTTTGTCGAAACCACTTGAAGAGATCACGTTTCGACGGAAATTGTCGAAGCAAATGTGTACGCAATACATCGTGCATTTCCATATTTCAAGAAAACATATTTTCAAAACAAAATTTTCCCGTTTTAAATAATTCTCTATTGGAGATGATAGTTTTTATTTAATTTAGTCAAAACTACCTTGTTAATATTTTCTCTCCTAAAGTCGAAGAATTGAGTTTGACTGAAATGTTGGATTCATGGAAGACTTCAAGACAGTAAATACTTCGGTGGACTCCATGGGCACATACCTTCATTGTTTGTAATGTACTGAACATTATTAATTTATAATACATTATGCAGCGAAGTGTTATTTTTGTTTTTACACGTGGAAGCTAAAACTGAACTAGCGAAGAGAAAATCATAAGAAGCAATATGAGGACGCGGTGTTGGCTATGATCAGACGTGAAAATTGACAAATAAACATTGATAAATTTACCATTAACCTACATAATCTGAGATTTTAGTAGGAAAGTTTGTTTAAAATAGCATCAATATGGATAAATGGTTTTGGTTCTTGGAAAAAGAATGGTTTTTATAGTGAAAGTATTTTCATTTTTTATGGACTAAATATATCTGCACTGTCAATGAAAAAATAAAAGCTTTAATGCTTTTTTGACAAATTCTTGAGGTGTTTCATGATGGACACATTTTCTAAGTCGATTATTTTAACGTTTTTGCCTTTTTGGTATAGCTGAAAAACGTTTTAAGTTTTATAAATAATTTATATACATATGACCTTAGTTAATTTTGTCGTTATTTGGCACTTGAATCATTTAAAAAAACTCCTCTAATTTTGACTATCTTTAAAGTTTAAGTATTCTATGATACGTCTTAGATAGATGTTCCATATGCCTCTCGTAGGTCTTTTTTGGCTTGGAATTTACTCTCCTGGGATGGTATAAGATCAGTGAATAGTAGTCTAAAAAGGGCATTTATTCCATATCAGCCATTGTGATTTTGTAAATGGTTATTTTTTAAATACATTTTAATACTTTGGAAAATGTCTCTGAAGTAGATATTACATAAGCAAAATAGAAGAAAACTTTGGGGGTTCTGATTACATATCCAAATGCTTTTATGTCGGAATTTTCTAAAACCTTTTCTCTCACCTGAATACTTACCTCCAAAAATGCACGTATACCATCAGTCACTGGAATGAATTGAATTCATCAATAATTCTCTTAAAGCTACTCAAATTGCTTTCAAGTTGATACGTGGATGCTAGACATGGTTATTAGAGAAGTTGTCGTTTGAAGAGAACTGTGGTAAATTTTACTTAGTTCTTGATGTAAATCGAATACAAAGAAAAACATTTCCAAAGACTGTTCAATATAGAGGCTTGACAGGACATATAGTTTGAATAGAGCTACAGTAGTTGATTATTTAAATGTCCTTCACATCGAGGAAAACTTAATGGCTGCTATTTAAGTAAATAATCCATGCTAAAAAATGGCGGTTACATGAGTTACAGAATGGAGTACGAAGTAATAGTTCGTTTATGATTTACATAAACTAAGATTATTTTAAATTAAAATATAAGTAGCATTACCTTAAAAGTTATTATCTTATTCTCTTTCATACATGAGTGTTAAATATAGTAATTTTATATGGAAGAAAGACTTTTTGAAAATTTCTAGATACAGAATGCAAATATTAACAGGACTGAGCATTATTGACAATTTATTAGAGTATACGTTTACATTGGATATATTGTCGACTTACAATAAAACACATTGAGTGGGGAAATATAGTTATGGGTAAACGAGGAAGAAAAAATTATATTTCTTTGTTTTACTCACTAATTATGTTTCTCCAGAAGGGAAATATAATCTTCATACAAAGAAAAATTACTCAGTGGACTTACCCTGTCTAATGATCGCCACATTCGTGTCTAGAAGAGCTAAGAAACTTAAATCATGAAAGTTTCATTTGAACGCCAAATATATAAACTTGAGAGTATTGTATAAGTGTCATTGTAAACTACAATATATTGTTTGATTTGAAAGTTTGGAATGTAAAAATTTATGAGCACTCGTTTTGAAGGAAGAAAATAAACGAGACTCGTTAGATTGTTTTGAAGTTCAGAATGTATAGTTTATGAACACTAATTTTGAAGAGAAACGTGTTTCATTTATTTTGTTATACCTTAAAGTTGATGCGAACATATGAATTTGCTTTTGCCAACAGTGATAAAAGTGTGCTACAGTGTAACACTCGTTTATCATTCTCCTTTTCTCTTAATAGGTGGGAGGTGCAATGGCTGCCTGCTCGAAATATTTTTCTTTTCATTTGCCGCTCGTAGAAAGACGTACTCTATCAAGTAATGTAGCTAGAAAGATGAGTTCTCGAAGCTCCGAGACATTTTGGATTTTTTTCAGATTTTTACCGTTGGACAAAAATACCGTTTTAACTTTTTGGACGGAAAATACACTACCCTACAATAATGGACCGGACGCAAGCGGAATTGCATAAAATCTGACTACTTGTTTGGAGGTGTTTTTCGTGGTATAGCCTGGGACCTTTGCATGTTGTTCCTGGTAAATTAAATGCCGGCGCCTACATGAACATTTTGGACAATCAGGTTCTTCCTACTCTCTGGCAATTTTATGGAATGTACGAATGTTACTTCCAGGACAGCTCCATGTCATGTTGCAGCTTCTGTCAAGAAGCGGTATCAAGATATGGGTGTAAAACGTCTTCCGACCTAAACCCCATAGAACATTTGTGAGACAAGTTAGAGCGACGCTTACGGACCAGGGAACCACGTCCGAAATCTACAACTGATCTGGCAGCAGGAATGAACACAAATACTCATAGCTGTGTATCAAAACATTGTTGAAAGTATGCCCAGAAGGGTTGCTAGTTTAATTGCATCACGTGTGGGGGACCATCCCCCTATTAAAGCATGTATTATTTCCTTTATACCATCACATTTTGCTATCCGGTCCATTATTGTAGGGTATAGTACAAGTATTCGATTAATTGGGAATTTCCCTATTTTCATTGCATCTTACCTTTGTTTTGTAAAACAAACTAAATCATTTAAATGCACTAATGTCCAATATTTGGGGAACAGAAGGGGGTTCAGCTGCTATATGCTGCAGCGAAGTGACAACTCTATGTGCGAAAATGATTCAGAAGGTACGTTGGATTTACGAACCTATTAATAAAAACAAAGCGATAACAAGAGCAGAAGCTAACAGTAAAAAATAAAAATGAACTGAAGTGTTAAGTCATCCTTCCTGACATCTTGGCTACTCTGCTCACACTGCCTACACGGCTGGTTGAATTTTTACACCTGAAAGGTCGCATTTAGCCAAGCTGCGCCAAACGACAAGTAAATAGACATGCACACACAAAGAAAGTTTTACTGATCCGGAAGAGACAAGTATACTCAGGGAAGAATCAAACCTGTCCTGCCTACAACTCACAGATTTTTGCATGGTGGCCAAACTTACTGAGCCACGGTGACCCCTCTACTTCTATGTTTTAGGATGGTACAAATAAAAAATTGACTTAGCTCGTATATAAAAGTATCGTGGCTGCTGACATCTTAATAAAGGGTGTCATAGTGATAAAAAAGGACGAGTAGAACATCTATAACCTCGAATTCTTTTAAGTTTAATTGGAAACCGTCCTCGCCAATACCATTTACGTGAAGAGGAAAATATTCACTAACCAACAATTATCTAATATTGAAAGAGCAGTGTTTGAAAATAAAGTTTGTTGCAATGGACGAGAAGACATTGTTAAATTTATGTCTTCACACTTGATTTGAGCAGAAGTCGAACTTCGTTATCCTTCCTGAAGTCATGCCTACACATATCGCACCCCGGTAAGAAAAGTGACACAACTTAAAATCGCAGAATTTGAGAAACATCAACTTAAAGGATAGTATAAAACTTATATTGAAATATCATAAGCTTCTCTTAAATTTTAGGTAAGAACTTATGGTGGTAACTTCTATTGGATTCAATAAAATAGTAATATATAACACGCTGGGGCACCTCATACATATTTTTCAATGACATAACATCAAAATTTTTATTTTTTGACTTGTGTCACTTTTCTTGCCGGGGCGCGATATGACACTTACCGACTGATTGGATTTTTATGGTACAAAATCTGTATTTAGCCTAGCAACGCCAAACAATGGCAAGTAAGTAGACGTAAACACTTAATGAAGGTTTTACTAATAGTAAAGGGAAATATTCCCAAAGAGGAATCCAACCTGCTCGAACTACCACGCACTAATTACTTGATCGGTGGTCAAACCCACACACTGAGCCACTATAAACCCACAACCAGTACATTTTAGGATGTTACAAATAATATAAACAGACTTCGCTCGTATATAAGAGTGTCGTGGCTGCTGACAACTTGAAAAAGGGTGTCATAGTGATAAAAAAAGGGTGAGTAGAACGTCTTTAACCTCAAATTCTACTAAGTTTAAATGACAACACGCCTCCCCAATATGAAACGCACCAAGAGGAAAATACGCCACTAACCAACAATTATCTATTTAAGTAACAGAGTTTCAAAATAAAGGATGCTATAACGCACGCCCTTCTCCAACCTTTCTCCCTCCCTTCACGCACCACATTCAAGCAGCGCAGATTCACCACATTCTGGTTATTTATACATACATTTTAACACAGGCCCACGCATCAAACGCTAACAACGGCATTTTAATGACGGCAGCGGAGAGTGTGGCTCTAACACCGCGCAGGCGAGAGCTATCTCATCAATCTTGAGAATTCCGTGACAGTTCTTTGGGAGCCGTGTCGCCCAATGCTTGACAACTGGCGAAATTCTGAAGACAAACTACCTTTTTGATAAGCCACTCAATGAGGCTCTGTTCGCTTTCCAGGTAAGAAGCGTTCGCGGCACAAAAACACGAAAGCTCTTCGGTTACGAGAGTTTAGGAGGGCTGCTTCGGGTTTGTCCCGTTTGGCTGCCTTAAATTAGCTACCCGCCAGCCCTGGGTTAGGAAGAAAAATAAAATTAGAAAGTACTTAGTCAACACTGTAAATACCGTCCTTCGTGTCAGCTAAAATTTACTGAAGGGTGTCCAGGAAACGAGACAACTGTTTCTTGGCTCAGGGAACAGAGGCCCAAACAACTTGATTTTTTAAGTATCTTCTTATAGTGAACTATTAGTAATTTAATGTATATAAATTGATTTAAATATTTTCTAACAGACCATCTCAAACTGGGATTTTAGTAATCTAATTACGCAGTGATGATTTAACTAAACGTCCTTCATTATAGCTGAGACAACTGTTTCTTGGCTTTGGAAACAGATGACCAAACTTGATTTTTTAAGTATTTTCTTATAGTAAACTCTTAGCATTTTAATGTATGTACATTGATTTAAATATTAACTAACAGATCATCTCATATTGGGATTTTAGTAGTCCAATTACTTGGCTATTCATTTACTAAACTTAAATATTAGTAATTTACTATTACTACTATTAGTAATTTAATGTATTTAAACTATAATGTTTTAAATATTTTCTCTAAAAACCCATATCAAACTGGGATTTTAGTGGTCTAATTACTGAGCTATTAGTTTAATAAACTTCTTTCTTTACTTTTTTTTATAATAACTGTTTCTTGGCATTGGAAACAGATGACCGAACTTGATTTCTGAAGTATCTTCTTATAGTGAGCTCTTAATACTTTAAAGGTATAAGCCGGTATCTACATTGGTTTAAACAGTCCATCTCGTATTGGTATTTTAGTAATCTAATTACTCGTCTATTAATTTACTAAACTTCTTTATGTATTTTTTTCACAGAGTAAAACTAGATATTTTTCTTGAAGTAAAATATGCTTCAATACATAAACCAAACCAGATATTTCATTACTGGAAATTATAATAATTCGTTTATTGGTCCTGGAATATTTAATAAGTTAAAGCCTAGATCCCTGCAATGTCTAACTGTGTTAGATTTTTACAGAAGAATACTCTCTTGAAGAACTTATCGAAGAATCTTTAATTGTGTGAAATTAGGAACCTGTTTTGTAAGTTTCTATTTCTTTCATGGTACCTTTTATTTAATTTTAGTCAACCAGTATAATAGCATTTCAGGAAAATACAAGACCATCAACAGGAACGAAGGACATTTACACTTTTTTTGGCGCACACAAGGTTTTGTTAACCTTTTACAATTTTCCATCCTTTCATTAGTTCTATTAACAGCATAAGCCAAAAAATTTGGGTTATACTTATTTTAGGATATACATGAGGTGGTTTTCCGAAAATGCATACATTTGGACATATCTTGTTTTTATGTACCAAACACTAAATTATAAGCACCTTTTATTTTAGTATAAGCACCTTATATTTTAGTGTTGCTCTGTATAAATGCAGTGGTCAACACATCTGTCAAAAATTATACCTTTTAAGTAGTTGATATTGTTGAGAAAAAACATTAGAGGCCCATTAAAGAATACTTCCACCATTAAAATATTTACGCCTCACATACATGCAAAAGTTCTCATCTCAGTCATTCAATTACCATCTAACCTTTCTATAAAAAGTAATAATTTAAATGTGTTATACATTGCTACCAGCTTGAGACAAAAAACAATGAAAATACAAAAAGAAAACCAGAAATAATTACTATACGAACATATCTTCACTAGTAAAAAGCAAAACGAGCTGTTACATAGTTAAGTCAAGACAACGAAGCCTTGAATTTTAATTTAATCAGTCAAACACGTGGTTTTTGTCTTATTTTAATACTTGTAATGCATTAACTGGTTGATAAATTTATATTCCTTCTTAGGTTGCGATTAAATTGTTTTGTAAAATTCAATTATTTCTATAGCATGCATATTAATAATGCCATCAATCAATTCTAAAATATCACAATTTCAAATCATACGAAGGATATGAATGATTGAAATTTTATATGTGATCTGTTTAGTTGTAGGTAACAGCTTCTATAAAATTCAATTGTTTTTCAGTGCGTTTATTATTAATGGTTTAAATATTTTTCAAAATACATTGCAATGCTAAAATACATGATAGATAATTCTCACGGACAGCTAAGTATGAGAAGGTGGCCATGTAGTATCAAGGGCAGATTTAACTTCGAACGCATCGAAACGTTTCATTGTAGCACTAACTTATGATGTAATGCAAAAGCTGGAGTTGTTATGGGCAACCAATGCCAATATTCGAATTATCCTTACTGATAATATGTCTTAATGTGACTAGCTTCATGAATTAAAACTTGCTACTTTTATGCATGCTTTATTTTGTATCATTATATTTCTTATTTGAGGAAGTATGGAATTAAAGCATACTCAACAATATGACAGTTCACTGTAAGTTATAGAATATTATATATCAGATTAGAATTTTAAATGTTCACGAGTAAGTTCCTTTCTACTCAAGGAAGCAAAAATTACTTTTCAACATGGAATATTAAATTTATTATTTGTTCAAATCGAAATAAACGTTCGATTTCGATTTGAATTGTCCAACAAATAAGCATATTTACTCTTGGTGTAGTTAACTTACTTTAATAAACATACTTTAATTTTTAAATAAACTATAGCTTGCGGTTTGAAACGTACGTGGTACACTTCAATTTATCAAAATTAATTATTAGCACAAAGTACAAAAGTGTTATATAGACTTCAAAGACACCCTAAAATAAATAAATAAAAAGTCTCCGGTCTGAGAGGAGTAGAGGTTTAATCACTTGCTCTTGATAAATTCTCTCCCCTCAAAAAAAGACTCCCAACAAGTTCTTTGTAAGCATACGCGATTCAGGTCCTAACAATAGATCCCGAACGTGAGGGTTAAGAAAAATACATAAAATTTAAATAATAAAAAGGCACGCCCATGAATCATAATACAAGGCTCGAGTTTCGGCGCACTTTTCCATCTCCTTTTAAGACCTTCTTTTTCGTGCTATCCTCGCGACCACAAAGGCTCGCGAAAATTTCCCCGGGTATAAATTTCGTCGGACAAAACCCCGCACCGGCAGTGCTAAGCAGTTTGCTAGAATAATGAGCTTTAAATCAGAGTTTGTGTTGGTTTTTTGGGGAATCCTGAGAAAAGGAGGAGGTTGGAGCTTTATTTATTTTTCGTTCCCCTTTTCCTTTTTTCACGTCTGTAGTAAAGGGAGAAAGTGCCGGGTTTTATGTCTGGAGCTGTCGGGGTGGGAAGTCTGCGCGTGCGCTGTCACTTGGCTGTGCGTCTTGCAGCTGTAAATCAGCGGGGTATGGAGTGAAGTAATAGCCGTGCTCCAAACAGTGGCGCAAACAGAGGGGGTGACTAGTGGGCTTTAGCCACTCCAAATCAGCCGAAAAATTAAGTTTTCAACGACACTAAAAAAGCAATTCGCGAAAATTGAATCGATAAAATTTCTACACAAATCTGAAAATTTAGACTCATGTATAAAGGTAACTTAGGAATTGGAGATTAAACATTAATTTTAGTTTAACGGTTTCTTTCTAATTTTACTAAGATGAATAGTTGGTTGATTTTGGGCTTTTATGGCGCAATGGCCATATTTGGCCATGCAGCGCCAGACACAAGACATACAATATCAAGTAATAGACAGACACAGTGAAAGTTTTACTCACACAAAAGAGATAAATACACCCAGGGTGGAATGCACCTCATAAGATCTTAGGATTGTATCGTGTAAGTTCCAAAATTAGGTAAGTTGCGCCATTGATTTTCCTAGGATGGATATATTTTACGATTCTGTAGCACAAGGTCCAAAACTTGACAAGCTTGACCATTGATTTTCCTAGGATGGATATATTTTAGGATTCTGTAGCACAAGGTCCAAAATAGGACAAGCTTGACCATTGATTTTCCTAGGCTGGATATATTTTAGGATTCTGTAGCACAAGGTCCAAAATAGGACAAGCTTGACCATCGATTTTCCTAGGATGGATATATTTTACGATTCTGTAGCACAAGGTCCAAAACAGGACAAGCTTGACCATTGATTTTCCTAGGATAGATATATTTTACGATTCTGTAGCACAAGGTCAAAACAGGACAAGCTTGACCATTGATTTTCCTAGGATGGATATATTTTACGATTCTGTAGCACAAGGTCCAAGACAAGCTTGACAATTGATTTTCCTAGGATGGATATATTTTACGATTCTGTAGCACAGGGTCCAAAACAGGACAAGCTTGACCATTGATTTTCCTTGGATGGATATATTTTATGATTCTGTGGCACAAGGTCCAAAATAGGACAAGCTTGACCATTGATTTTCCTAGATGTTTATCTAGAGAGGTCCGACCAACCGGTATAGTGGTTAAGGTGTTAGCCTCTAGATCGGAACGTTCCTGGTTCGAATCCGGGTCCGAGCATAGATGTTTCTAAGCGTATGGTGTAGAGGCGGCTGATGCACCTTAAATCTGTCGCGGCTGAAAGTCCTCACGTTGGGTTGGTGTGGAAGTTTGGAGGGTGGGCTGCCAGCTCAGGTGTTGCTTTGTCATCTGACCGTGGTTCAAAATTACGAGATGTTGTCCTCGGATCTTCTGTCCTTTAAGGGACTGATCCCGGACCGTCGTTAATAGCCAGTTGTGTTGCTCTAGTGCGACGTTAATTAAAATTACCGTTACCATTACCATCTAGAGAGGTATCTTTTTCTATAACGTAATAATACTAAAATGGGTACTGAAGTGGGATAGCCAACTGGATATCCATAATTTATAAACTTGGCTGTCGAAAACTAAGATAAGAACAAAAAGCAACGCGTGTCATATGTATTCTTTTGAAGAACCAGTGTTTGTTCCATACGCAGTTCTTTTGAGTTCCTTTAACAGATATTTGATCATATATTTATGAGTATCTAAAAATAGTTTATTTATTAACAGTAATTAATATATTTGCTAAACTTTCTTTGCTTTGGTCGTGTTGATTGAAGTTGTTATTCGTGAACGTATGCCGACTTTTTATTTTGTGCAAGCTCATTTTCTTTGGAGGGTTGTAGCCTGGGCACTCTCACCAAAGGCTTAAAAAAAGCCTATGAGTGGGGTGTTTTTAGGACTACGTAGATACTGTATTTTCAAAACGGAAACCTTAAATGAATATGTTTCTTTTGCATACAGAAAAGCAGATAAGCAAAGCATTTGATACGCAAAGCTATTCATGCATTTTTTTGTTATTTCAATAAAATGCATCATTGAATAATCTAAAAAACAATAAATTGGGATAAATATTTAATATGCATTGTTTGAACCTTTCAGAAAAACTGAAAAGTTTGTTTTCATTATTCTTCATATTTTCCTTTCCAAAAACTATTTTTGATACACTACTTTAATCAAGTATTATGCTTTGTTTTCTGTAGGGCTATTTATGATTATTTATTATTTACGACAGCCTTATTTTCTGTTCTGTATATCATCGTATAAGTATATTAACTGAAATAGAAACTGTCCCACATGGATTGAGAATGCCTTCGTTGAAAGAAGGAATGCACTATTTTTGTTAAGTATAAAAACAAAATATAAATGAAAATATTTTCCAACCCATTTATAGACAAATATATAAAGAATTTTATCAACTTAAATTCCAAATTATAATCCTTTAAAACAAATCCCCCTTAGAGTACGAAATACAGATATCCTTATTCTGGAACTCGATGTATTGATTCTGTTAGCATCATTTGAAATTACGATGTTGATTTAATAAAGTTTATTTGCCAAGGATACTCATTTCACAGTGTATGAGAGAACGGGGAAGAATTCAAGAGATTTTATTAAAATAATGGATTTACACTTGTATTAACATATTTCTAAAGATATTTAGTCATTAAATATAAAAACTGTAAGAAAGATCTTACTCCATCAAAATGAATTAATCCCAACTACACAAAAAAGAAACAAAACCTGAATAAACATTCATAATTCTTAACAGCTCTTTGAATTATTCGAACAAATTTATCTATTTTAAGAGAGAAAGCATTATTTAAGAAAAATAAAATGTTTACTTTGTGAAAAATAAAATGTTTACTTTGTGAAAAATAAAATATTTTTAAAATAATGTGTTTCTTGAATAGTAATACAAGATAATTTGTGGATAATTAGGAACTAGCGTGTAAATATTTAAAGTTCCCAAGCTACTAAAAGCTCTAAACATTTTCTGTTTTGAATTTCTGAGTCGAAGCTGTTTATGCTTACAAGAGATATTCCAATCTTTCAACCCGCTTAGTGGATGACTTTTCAAACTGGTGTGTTCTTGTAGGGCGAAGTACTTGTTCAAGAGTGTGGGTGTAAATTGCCAATTACCATTTTCTTTGTAAAATCAACTCCGCCATCGCTAATTTCACCACTCGAAAAGAAAACAATCAATCTTGGAACTACTTTATCTTTAAAAGCTGAATTGGTATGATAAAAAGAGCTGGGATGTTTATTCAGGAAAAAAAGTTCAGTTTAATTAATGGGGAAGTACACTCTGCTCTTGGTTCCTCAATTGAGATTTAACTAAGAAAGGTGAAGATTTATGCTAGAACAATTTTAACTTTTCAATGAGGATAACTTACAATAAACTCACTACATAAACTGATTAAACGATTTACTTTTACGTTTTCATCAAGATTTGCAGAATTAATTCCAGTTATATTTGTTCACCTGTGAACCGGCATGAGTTAAGATCATAATGAACATATAGGCCCAGAGAATGAACTGTGAATTTAAATTCCTCGAAGAAAAACATTAAAAACGATAAGCAGTGTTATTCTTTGGATGCATATTTTAAAAGGGTCCATCTGCTTTTTACCCTCTGTAGCTCTGCTGACGCACCAATATGCAAAGTATGTCACATACTTTATATATAGTATATATACCTTGTATCTTTTCCCACCAGATTAACTAAACTGGTTCAATATGTTCATACAACCCAAAATTTGTTTTTTTTTCATATGTGTTATATTTATAAAATATTAAGTTTCATATAGCCCTGGTGAATTTCATTAAACATACACGCAACCAGTAAAGATGACGACAGTTAACTATCATACCTCTGAGCATCACTAGATTTCCAACTAGTGTAGGATTGTTTTTACTATACTTCATATAAGATGACAAAATAACCACCGTGTATTGATTGAAAAATACAAGGAAAACTGCAATTGCAAAACGTATATATTATGTGCAACTCTCAGATGGTTAGGAAGCTCTGGTTTTATAAAAACGGCAATTTTATTTCAAACAAAATATTATGAAATAATTTTATAAAATACTATTGGGAAAAGTGACTATGTAATAATTTTTTAAACCTTTATAAAATATTACATTTTTACCTAAAACCTTATAAGAAAAACTTAACATCATACAATAGCTGGGGTCAATTAATATAAGGATTAAAGGGGGCATCCTTTTTTATCATCTGAATCTGGGTCCTTTGTCTATATCTGTTACACAAGACCATTATACCTCACTTAGAGAAGAGAAAATGCTTAAACACAATTTCCTCAAATAATACCAACTTTAGAGAAAGTTAAAGAACATCGAATTTGGAATTTTTTTTGGCAGTTTACTTCAAATTGATTTATTTCATATATTTTGCACAGTCACATTGTCTTAATACCCATATTTTAGCCAACTTTTTTGTAATCCGGATATAAATACAACAGGATGTCTCGTTAACATTGAAATTGATTTCATTGAAAAGCAACATCTGACGGTGTGGAGAAGGCGGATAGAACTGTCAAAGCATACACCATTCCATTGCCGCCTTTCGACAAAGCAGAGAACAAGATTTCCAAAAAACTGTAGAGTTACCGATAGTAACCTCAGGGGCCATAAATAAACTATTTTTATGGAGAGCATTATGTAAAGTTTTCAGATGGTTAGCTCCAGCCTCTCCAACTTAACAGAAAATAACTCTTAAATTTAATTTTGGAAAATAAAGTTGTGTAATAAATAATGTTTCTTTCATGTCCGAACGCGTTAAATAAAATATGGAATTCAACTGTTCTTCCTAGAACATAGATACAGTTAATCATAAAACCACTACACTTGCTTCAAACACTTCTACGTTTTATGGAAATTCATTATATATATTCAGCACGTTTGTCAATGCGTTGACAGCAATTAACAAGCACTTAAACACTTCTGCAGTACTTCCCCAAGCATCATATGCAGTCTTCAAATAGTATTAGAGACCTAATCTAGCCACTCCAACTGTGACAAAAATAACTCTTAAACTTAGTTTTGGAAAAGAAAGTTACAGCAAATAATGTACGAATGTTTCCTGCATGTCTTCGGACGGGTCAGATTAAATTACATACAGAATTCAATTGTTCTTTATAGACCAACGATACGGTTAATCATAAAGCCACTACACTCGCTTCAATCACTTCTGCGTTTTAAGGAAATCAATTACATTTCCAGCACGTTCGTTAATGCTTTGTCATGAATAAACAAGCTCTTAAACACCTCTTCAATATTTCCCCCAGAGCACGAGAGTAAAACTAATGACAATATTAAGGTTAAGTACTAAGCTCTACCTTACATTCTTCAGATTCAATTAAAATATTTCATTTATTTTCAGCGTACAATTGTCATTAAGCCAGCGCGCACGGTGTAATTTCCAACAAGAACCGTGGGTAAGCCACAGCTTTGTCTGCCCTAAATTGTTCGCAGACTCAACCCAGAAACGTGCTCATTTAGGAAGGACGCCCGCTGTTTGCGAGCTTAAGGCAGAACAATAAGTGGAAGGGGCTCTTTAATAACGCCCGCTGCAAATGAAGGGGCTTCTGCGTCCATTAAGTGTGAGATAATGTTGCGCGGGGTAAGCTACGGTGGCCACCACCATTCAAGGCACGGTTAATTATGGTGTAATTAAATGATATGCCCGGGCAAATTGAGAGCGGGTTCAGAGAGCAGTACTTGCTGATTCAGCTTTAGGGGGATATTTCACTAAATGCAAATTGATCCAGCGGGAGCTCGGTATGGTTTCCTTGGGAATATTTGAAGAGCAGTGTGTGTATACAGTATGTGTTCCACATCGTATATTCTATGCAGTCAAGATTTTATAAGGTAAAAAAATCATGTTATTTTGGTTACCAGACTATGAATAACCATCAGAGGGGTTTACAAGCATATACCGTTCTGCAATCTGTATGGGAATTCTAACCAGTTTTAACATTCTTTAGCAATAGAATATTTCCTAGGTAATTTGGTAATTCTTAATTAACTTCGTACTAGAGCAATACAACGGGTTATTGACGACGGTCCTGGATGAATCCCCTAAGGAAAAGATCGGAGACAACAACACGTAATTTTGAACCATGGTCAGATGACGAGAATATTTCCTAGGAATCCTTTAACCAATAGTTGTGTTATTTAGCCATTATGCGTGTTATTCGGAAAAGGCAGTACTACACTATGAAACCACATGACTCGGAGATTTAAAAGGATTACCAGACTCAACGGCAACAAATAACACATATCGGTCGATCAAAGTACACGAATGACTAAAAATAGTTTTTGCCAACTTTTGAAAATAATAAATAGACCTTATTTCTGGTAATTTATTATTTTCTTTTATATCACTGTTGGAAGTTGAAGCGATAGATATGTCACCGAGTCGACACTGAAGAAACTATGTCCATAATCATTATTTTTGGACTTCTTAATGAATATAAATGTACTATAAACTATTATAATATATTATGAATATTAATTAATATAAATAAGGTTACTATAAAATAATATAATTATTTTATTTTATGAGAGTAACAGAGTATTTAAATATTTATAGTACGTATTTTATTTATGGAGATATTTTAAATATCATATTAACATTTTCCTTTTCTTGAGTGCTGATTCACGATAATTTTTAAATCTTAAGTTGACACTTTCGGGGTCAGAATCTGGCAACACCGCTATTGAACTTACGTTAACAGCCATTTAAGAAAACTAATAACGTACTTGAAAATAATTGCAATGTTCGTTTAAATTGAATATGATTTAAAATTCAAGAAAGTTTTAAATTATTATTAATCTAATTGTTTCTAATCTCGTGGAACAACTCCTTCAAGATACTACAAATTATGTACGACAAAACGTAATAAAAAAAATAAACGTAAATTATTGCATGTAATTTTTTTTTCTTCAGGTAAGACCGATATCTCATGGATTTTAAAGTAATTAATATCACATAAACATACTTTATGTACACATACTAGACGATAACAATTTCATCATATTGTTCTTCCACAAGAATTGTTTCACAGTTCAATAACTACACAATTTAATTTTAGTCCTGAAGAAGCATGTCTAATACGATACGTATGTTTTAAAAACAGTCTCATAAGTCTGTCTCTTGCATTTAAATATTGAAATTTTAATTTTAATATGGCTAGTTCAAAAAGCATCGCAACTTAAGTAGGATTTTATTTTCCTCTAACATGGAAAATTGCATTTTACGTTGCGACAATGTTCCTCTAGAAATGCGATAAAATGATAATGTTAAATTGTATTTTGTAAGACTTTAGAAATTACAATTGAGACTAATGCCTTCACGTATTTTTAATTTTTGAATGCTTTGGTTAGAATGAAAGTCAAAATTATATGCTTGTAACAATTACATTTAAAAATCGTCAAAGTACATTGCAGATTTACATAAACAAAAGAAGAGAAATCGGGCTAAAGTCTCATGAAACAGCTTATATCAATAAACTAGTTAAGGTTCTTTCAAATTTTAAGTTCAGATTGTTCAATCTCGCAAACTTATTTGAAGGGCAAAGAAACATTTTTTCTGCCAATTCAAATAAGAAGAATAATTCTTTATTCCCCATGTTCTTTAACATCTTGAAACGATAAAGAATATTTTGGAGACAATTATTTTAGTTTTGTTAATCTTACCTTAACAAATGATGCCATATCATTTGCAAGATGTTTTCAATATAAAAATTTTATCTTAAAATAACTTGCTTATTCATGTTGCTTCTGTTATTATATTAGTGCATCCTCTGTTCTTTGACATCGTGCTTTAAAAGACAAATTTTAATTGATAAAGAATTCAATGAAATGTAATACGAAAAGAAAGTTTTTTACTTAGAATATGGCCAGTCACCAATTTACCTGAAACAGAATGAAAACTGACATCTTGCCCGGGTGTTTTGTTTCCTATGATTTATTACCTTGCTGTTTCGACTAATTTTCTATATTTAGCTTGTTTCTGTTTGTTCAAGTCATTAACTCCATTGTTACAAACTCCAACTTCTCCTTTGTTTCCCCAGTGCTTTGTCTCCTCAAATAAAAACTCTGATCTGAAAACAACAACCAGTAAAACAAACATTCAAATAGCTTTTTTATAAAAATACAGTCAAATTTTATAAGTACTAAAATAAACATAAAAAATATTCCAATTTTAAAACCTTCATTAGAATTTTAGGAGAAAAAAAGAATTCCATGAACCATATTTCCAAATTTGAGATTATTCTTTTGATGGAGCTTAAAATTTCGTTGAATGATATTTACTTTATAAAGTTCTATTTATACCCATACTTGAGAATAATTGGGTTACATCTTTACTGTAGGTGTAAACCACAAATATAAATGTAATATAGATAGATTTAACGTTTGTTAAACAAACATAAATAATATAAGGATATGATATTTTTTCGTAAATATAAATGTTTTATGGATGCAAGACTTGTTATATAAATATAACTTTTGTGTGGATTTGTCATGTTGTAGCAGAACATCGGTGTTTTTCTTCTCTACTCAACAATCGGAACTAGAAACTGTTGCTCAGCTGTTTCCAAGGACGCATGTACGTGCTCTCTTCTGCGCATGTGCAAAGTTTGAAAGTTCTAGCATCTGTTCCATTCGAATGCGTGTGTAGTTAAAGTCCAGAAGCGAATGGGTTGGAGATTGTTGTCCGTTTGGAGATGTGTACCGTTTTCGTTTCTTGTCAATAATGTTATATCTTGTCTTGTGGTTCGATTTGAATCGTTTGTAGTAAGCCTGATAAGTTACTATAATGTACATTTGTTTTATAAGTGTGTAAATGTTTGTTTCATAAATTTATATCTCAAGTAAAACTGTAATCCCGTTTTGAAGAAAAATTAATCAATAGCAGAATCAATCACTAGTTTTAAAAAGTAACACTAAAAACGGAAATGGGAAAGCAGTGCTTATTTTTAAGTTTAGTTTTCATATGGCTTTTTTAGTTTTTTAGTATGACGTAATAAGTAATTGAACGTGTCCCTCTAGGTATAGCGCAAAAGATAAGTAACCCATGCAATTAATCAAATCTCTTACACACTTTTGACTTTTAAACTTCATTAACGTATTGTTATGCCATGATAACCAAAAACAAGATCATTTGATCATTTGTGAGGTCAAAGTTAGCTATATTCAACATAATATTGGAACTATTTACCTCATAAATGCTAGAAACCAGTTCGAGCATACAGCCAGTTGAATAAGTAATCATACTGTTAGCTGACATCATTAAGTGTTAGGTAATTATATACTCAGCCTATAACAACCGTCAATCCCAAAATACTTTACATATGCTATCTAGTGTTCAAACCCTAATATTTAATAGGGTTTGAAACACTGACATATAATTTTCTCAATAGCGGAAATTCAAACCTCTTTTTATCGGTTTCCATTTTTTCTTAGTGCAAACACTAATATTTGGTGGTTTTAGAACTTAAATGAGGTTCTGGTTCTGGTACTATACTGAAAGCAATAATGTAAAATAATATCCAGGCTTAGTTAATTATTACTTCTGTACACAAAAATACACACATCATAAGGATAACATATTCATGTTGACAGGTAAATAGACGAACTCTTAGGGGATTAATCCCGGACCGTCGTCAATAACCCGTTGTGTTGCTCTAGTACGACGCTAATTAAAATTACCATTGCAATAAACGCAGATATCAAATGTGTTTTACTTACGAATGCATCTCATAATGCAGTTTCCAGAACTTAACCATTACGAAAATCGTCTTATGGATGAGGATTGCCTAAATTTTCATTATACTCGTTTAATTTCTTTATGAGAATTTCTTGCTGTTACCGTCGTCATTAACGCAGGACACCACTATAGAAGAAGAATCGTTATTTTCTATGTTTAATAATTGATGTTCAGGACCAACAGTACTACCCACCAAGGGGACGCAGAATCCTACATCAGTACCAGCGAGGCCTATACTCTCTCATTGCAATTCTGGGTCATGGTGGTCCTGATGGAAGAGCAACGAATTAGCAACCGGATTGTTGCTAGTTCGATACTGGGGTCCAGCCAAAGAACTTTGTGAACACGGGTACTGGTACTTGCTAAATTTATCGTGTCTTTAAGTGTCCTCACGTTGTGGTGGTGTGGGTTTGAAAAGTGGTTCAAGATTACGTGGTGCTGTAATCGGCTCATTCCCTTTGTGATTGATCCCGGACTGTCGCCAATAGCCTGTTGTGTTGTTCCAATGTGACGTTAATTAACTAGTTTTCCTTTTTCAACCTTTCTGTCTTAAGAAAGTTCATAGTCGTTCCAACGATCAATTGAAACATAGCAGGTGGCAGAACCGTATGCAATGCGGCATGGTAAAACAAAATCCGTCAGTAGCATCAGTTAATCAATCAGTCAATTAATTTTTCGAGAATAATATGTATAACCAAACGCTGTTTTTATTTAACTTTGGACATAGCGGAAAAAATTTCGAAGCAGATTATTTTCCTGGCTTGCATTTACTAGAACTGACTCATAAATTGGTCCCTGAAATATGATTAAAAACGTAAAGTGAACGAAGCTTAAGAAATAATGGCAAAGCATCATAAACAAGAAAGTAGGTAATGATGTTTCGGATTTGGTAGGTCTAAACACTGTGCACTATAGTGATTACCTTGCGCATTTTCATTCTAAAATGTCAAACTTAATTTATGAAAATTCAACACACGTATGTATCAGATCGGCAAACTACTGAGTTTCCATATGATTTTTTATTAGTTTTAATCATCTTGTCTAATGGAATCATTCCAGGACACTTTTAACCAATTATTATGTGTAAGGTAGGTATTCCATCTATCGCCCCTGTGCTTAATATCGCCTACTCGTGTTTGCAAGGTACTATGAGCGACATCTATGAGTTTATGTAGTTACCTTGACGGTCTAGGGTTTTGCCACACATAGCGCCACCGTCAAGTTTCCTATCAGTTATATCAACAACAATATTGCTTCTGAAGTATTTGAGGCTGTGATTAACGTATTTTTTGTCTCCAATTAATTCAGGGAATATCCAGGTAAGAGTTTCCAAATCATAATTTCTTTTATATGGTTAAAAAGTACATTACATATTGTACTATAGGTAGGTATGTGTTCTCCACTAGCAACTATTTTTTAATAGTACTTCCTAATTTCTCCTGGTGGGTGGTTATAGGAACAGGGGTAGGCGATATTAGGAACCCACTCCTGAATATTCTTTTGAGAATCTTTTTTAAGTTTCACTAGTTGATTTAAACTGACATAAGTAAAGAAGGCATATGATATCTGGAAACCAAAGGAGAGTAGTTCTTAGTGATATTCATTTAGTTTCCAGCTTGATTTCCCAACCCAGGAGGCTGAGATACAGAGAAATAGTTAGGATAGGCGATATTTTGGAACACTTGCCTTATATTGTGGAGTAAAATCAATACCACATTACTGTGAACACTCATAGAAACACCAAGAGGTCTGAAAAAAATTAAATTCAAATTAAAAGTGTGAGGTAAAATGGAAAAATAAAATGTAAGTTGAAAATATGCATTAAAGTCACGTAGTCCACACCACTGTGGACAAAATCCGCTTTCACCGTGCCTCATTTTGGTGCTCTTCCCTCAAATAGAGCTCTAGCAGCATTGCCCGAAACTCGGGGCCATTAACATTCCAAACACCTCCATCCAAGCCCTGCTGTAATGCAGAGAGCCCCGTGAGTTACGCATCCCAAAAAGCGACTCCGCTCGAGGCTAATTAGTGTTTAATCTGCAGATAAACAAGGGAACCCGAATACCTCCCACCAAATCTACAGCCCGGGCCATTAAATATGTTGTTAAGTAGCAAGAAACTGAAGCTATTCTTTAATGAAGTAATAACCGTAATGAAAAATGCATCCCAACAACCACTTCCAAATGACTGAGAGTGGCTTTGGGATACATCTGTGGAAATTAGTGTCTGTTAAAATGCGATGTCTCTAAGTGCGAGAAGAAGCATTCGTTGACTCTTCGTCTTGATGTGGAATGAGTACCGTTAGCGTGAGTGAGAATGCAATTTTGTTTCTGTTTTCTTCTCAAGAGAATTGTCTAGATTCTGTTTAGGAAGATCTACACTTCTATTCAGTTATCTTTTAAATCTAAATAAATTCACAAGTGAGTAGAGATGATAATTCGATATAAAGATTAAAGAGATAGTAGATTCGGGCGGGCGTAAGTTTCGTAAGTATTGTGTTATTTAGGAAAATAAATATTTTATCGCAATGTGCATGGGTTCGTTGTTTTGGCGTTTTGTTGCTCATATTTGACCAAGCTGCACTAAACACAAGACAACTTCATGTCAAATATGTTGCTAAAGTGGAAAAAAGAGGGATTGAGAAACGGAGTGGCGGGATGAAAGCAAAAAGGATCATTTGATTACATCGGGAGCATGCCCACAATGATTACTAAAGACAGTAATCCCCATTTGAAATGAAAAGATAGCTCAAGTACCTCGGAAAAGTGAAGCCCTTATAAAGGAGATGTGCCCCGAAAGACACAATGTTCATGGGACATTGAAACAAAAAATAATTGTTCCATAAGAAAGAGTGCATTCTAAGCTTTCACGTGATATTTTCAAATTTTAAAAACTTATAGTAGTAAGCTATATATATGACAGTTTAATTTTGTATCTGAAATTTCGATCTAAAAAATACGAAATTCGTGTGACCAACTTTTAATCGCATCGAATTTATTTATTAACCATTTAAAAAAATAATTGTACCGTAAGAAAGAGTACATTCAAAGGTTTCCCATGATGTTTTCAAATTTAAAAACTAATTGTAATAAGCTATAAATATGAAAGTTTTAACAAGAAAATAACAAAAATGTCCCGATTTTTCACGAATTTCAAAATATAATACTATCAGAAACCAAATTGAAATTTCTAAAACAACTTGGCTTGGTGCAAACTTTAACGTTTAGAGGTACTCTAAAAAAAAACCTCACGACAGAAGACAGAAAATTTGTACTTCTTTTGCTCATTCGCTTTAGAAATTTTGCTTTTTTCGACTTTGACACTTAATGCACCCTAAACTAATAGCCGCATCAGAAAAAAAATCTTAGTCATTCTGTTCCCTGGACAATTTTGAATAAAGCATGTTAATTTCGTAATTTTCTGATCCGTACTTCCTCAGGAAACCATCTAAGAAAACCGAGTTTTCAATCCTGCGGTAGCGGCAACTTTTTTTAATATAGAGAGATGTCTCAAACCAAGGCAAAATTATGTTGGTTGGGTTTTATGGCACAAGGTCCATATTTGGCCGAGCTGCACGAAATCTAAGACAACAACATCAAGTAACGGACGAACAAGGAAAGTTTTGCTGACACGAAAGAGAGAAATGCACCCAAGTCAAGTTAAAGAAATTGAAACTGTACCGACTTCAAATCGTATTTAAAAAAATACAAGCCTGTTAGTTGTAGACGGCCCTTTAAGCCACATAAGAAGGAAGACAAAACTGAAAACGAATCTCAGAGAATGGTTTGTTTTATTTGTCAATAAACATTCGTTTGTATATGACAATATATAAATAATGTAATCTCTGCTAGGTACGTTAGTTTAATATAGTTACAGATTTATTTACTTTTAATTGCCAATAGGTGTAATTTACATACTAACACACGGTAGTTAAGTATCGATGAAGAGGATAATCTAAAAAAAATGAAGTATATTTTTGTTTGCTTAGAACAAGTATGTGGATATTTGATGAAGAGAAGAAAACATCCACTCGTGCAGCAAAAAACCCTGACCATCTCATGTAACGAAAGTCACTGAAAGAGAACACTTAAAATATCCTTCGGGGTGACAAGAAAAATGAATGATGTATATAATTCTAGAACAAATAATTTCTTTAAAAAGTAGTAAATATAGATTCAAGGGTGTGTATCTTTTTTAAATCTCTAAAATTGCCGTTTTTATTTAGTATTTATTTTACCTAGTGTTATAAAAACATCAAGCTATAATGATCTATTAGATGACATTGTAGATTCGAATTTCATTATAATATATAATACTACATTTGGGAAATTAAAATGCGAGATAATTTGTCCCCAATTTAATTTCTTTTTGATGCAAATGTGTGTGTTGTCTGCAAGTCCTCATATTTTCATAAAACTGATACCTTCATCATCAAGAATTAACTTATAATTTTTGCAACACGTGGTCTAATTTTACCAGGATTTATAGCTTATAAAGTAAGTTCCAAACCACTATAAACATCCAAGCCATGTCCGAGATTCGAACCTATATTCTATTGAAACGAGAACCAGAGTGTGTCAACAATTATATCTAAACACATGGAGTTAGAACTTCGAAATTAAAAGCAAAATTTTCGATAAAAAGTACGTTACGACAAGAATGTTTAAATTTTGTTATTAATGATATTTGTGTATATATTTAGAACCTTTCAAACACCTTTTCTAGACATAAAAATACATTTTCCATGAATCTTATATTTTACAATATTAGCGAAAAATATTAATAGCCATTATAATATGTATGATTTTAAGTAAAATATGTATCGGGATCCAAGTACTATCATAATGGTTTGTTGATGGAAGGCCGACTTATAATGGCAATGATCATTAAAGGTACTAGTACTTTTTGTTATACAGGGTGGTCCCGAATTCATGGTACAAACTTTAATGGTAGGTACAGGACATGGTAACAATGATTTATTGTATAGGAATGTATAGTCGCAAGTGACGCGGTGAGGCGTAAACAGGGGAAATAAAAGGAAAGAGAAATGGAGTGATCGGTTGGTATCATTGCCGGTAGAGGGCAGTAGATGTCTAGCCGCTGTTGAACATGATGCATCGCAGTAGGGAAAAGCGCCATTCACAATTGTGCTGCCGTAGACGATGGGTGACTTTACGTATGCAGAAAAAGCAGACATGCATTACATGTACGGCCGTGCAAATGGTAACGGCAGAGCTGCGTTACGAATGTATCGCGCGGAGTATCCTGTAGTATCCACCGACGCTGTCAAGCATGTATCGATACTGGTGGACGCAATTTTGAACAATTACTGTAAACATGACACTTGTCAACAACGCTTTCAATAAAATCTTTGTTTTTCCTTTCGGCCGTTATTTCCCCTGTTTTCGCCTCACCGCGTCACTTGCGACTATACATTCCTATACAATAAATCATTGTTACAATGTCCTGTACCTACCATTAAAGTTTGTACCATGAATTCGGGACCACCCTGTATGTACAAGATATTAAAAAACGCATTGAGTTATGCAGCATATTTAATATATATCAAATCAAGTAAAAATAAAAGCAATTGTTTTATTTGCCTACACACAGACATTTAATTTCCTTGTGATTTTTTAAAAATTACTATTATAACCATATTAGTTAAAACTCTTGTATTATTGTTTTTCTGCTTGTTATAATTATAAAGTTTATAAGTTCAAGTTAATTTTAAAGTAACTAAGTTCGCATTAAAAATATATTTCAATGCTCCCTTAAATATAAGTTGCAGAAATACAGTGTAACTTGTGTGTCATCATTTTCAAAAGTAACACAGAAGAGGTGAACAAAAGTTTAAAGAATATGAATCTGCTTTATGGCATTAACAAATTATTCATGAAAAATGGACAGGCTGTTTCAAGACACGGCATCTAATTTTAAGGCGTAAAGTACGTCAATGAAGCCATATGGTCAATGAGAGTTAAAGGAATCAGTACTACGCTGTTTTAATTTCACACATGAAATGTTCATCGCTCTGCAAATATATTACAGTTAATGAACTCGCTGTTGGTGTTGGACGTTGTGGCTCATTACCATTCAACATGGGTTGAAGTTCAACATTTCATTATGAAACGTTTACGTCATTAGATATGCTATTTGCGTCGAACTAAGCGGTTAGAGAACTTGAGGCACTCGTATCAGGCATTTGCTCATCTTGAAGGTGCGACGCCTATATTTTCATGAACTTCCGCTTAGCCCGTTGATGCTCAGCATCGGATGTTTGGTTCTTTTGATCTTTCTTCATGTTGACGTTTCTATAATTTTCTTGTGTTTGTTAATGCATATATTTGGACATTTACAAATTTTTACGAAATTTCCACACTTTGAAGTTTAGTATCTAAACAAGTATTAAATATTTAGGTTTTCTTTACGTTATTATTTATAAAGCGTAGACGAAAAATTGATATCTCAAACATCGTGCTCGCACAAAGGAGGCCGGAGCTAGACTAAATTAATATGAGCGGCAGTGCGCATTTTCGTGACTCAACTTTGTGCTGCGATTGCATAAGCCGATAACGTCATCGCACGATCAATTAGCAATTCTAATCTTCTTTGTTTAATGCTCTATTGAACGCAATATCGTTCATTTGTGCAACATTTATATTTTTTAAGCTAGTAAATTTTCCGTGATTACCTTTTTATTATGACACTTATAAATTAAGCGTGGTACCCAGGTTTCGAATAGTAAGACGTATTCTATGTCAAAAATTATTCAATGCGCACATATGCCCGAATATTAAAGGTAATAAAATGCAAGATAAATTGCATACCACACACCTGCAAGGTAGAACATGAACGATGAATAAATATTCCACAGGGGCTATGTAGAATTAAATAAAAGCACCCATATAGCTTGTAATGCTAGTGGGAACAAAAGAAATTTTTAAAAATGCTTAGATGAACACATTTTAGATCTCAGCTATTGCAAAAAAAAAATTCCGTGTTAAAAGCAACTTAATAGGGAATTTGCTGGCCTCTACTCCTAATACAGGCCTCATAACTTATAGACATGCTTTCCACAAAGCTGTTCAACAGTTCTTGTAGTAAGGAGTAACATTAGCACTCTAGAATACATGTCTGATCTTGTGTGGTTCTTTTGGCGGTGTATATATCGCAATGGCGACATTCAAAAGTATCACAAGCATGATCTATTGGATTGAGATCAGGTGAACTTGCTTCTTACGAATTCAGAATTGTTCTTAATTTTGGAACCTATAAATAGTTTGTATAGAGCATGCAAAATATGAGCAAACTGCATAGTTCTCCCTTTCTGCTTTTGACGTCAGCTAAGGATCACTTTTTCATCTCAATGTTCTTCGGCAATCGCAAATTCTGTAATTTATGAGTCATTTTTGGAAACATAATTCACATCCTAGAGCAATCCATTCATTCTGCTTACTGCGTCTAGTACTACTTTCTCTCCTTATCATTGATATCTAAGAGGCATGTGAATAAAACAAAACCACGTTGCGGTAATCACTTTCTTGGAAATCTCCTTGGAGAGGATGGAAATGGGATACAGGATCAAAAGAAGTGTTGTGTATGCACTCCGCGCAACATCAATCATCTCTCCACTAGAGTTTGCGTCAAATAGTCTTTTAAAAATCTTCGAGTGTTAAGCATTTTTAAGGAGATAGAAGCTGCATTTAATCACTTTTTCATATTGGAGGCATCATTAGAAGTCCTCGACCTGCTATTCCGTTCCCCTCTGCAATTAAATTTTCGTTTAACGAAAATGCCTGAATGTAAAATCTTTTTGAATGTGCCTCTCATAATGGTGTTGGGATGTTAACAAGATTGATGTACGAGTTTAAGTTGTGTGTTTAATCAGTAGAGCCATTTCAAGCATTACTATTAATTCCATATCCAGCATATAGGATGGCTGTTGCTTAAAAGAAGCAGCGTTGTTTAGCAGCAAGCAACATTCTTTAACTTTGAAGGACACAATAAATTCTTTACATGTTGTTACAGTTATTTCTTTGTACCAAATAATTTATACCAAGCATACAGACAACAATTCAATTGCAATTCCAATACTTTCATAAAAATTTACCTCTCCTTTCAGCTTTTGTTATTAAATTTCTACTATATGGTTTCGATATCGGTAGTACCTAAGTGTTGCCAATAGAAAAAGGCTAATGTTCTCAGGTTTTAATGCAAAAAGTGAATACAAGATATTTTACTCAAAACGCAGTGTATAGTGAAAATTTTATAAATCTATTTTCTTTCATGAATCTATTTTCTTTCATAAACACTCCATCCACTTATATTTTGATTTTGCCTTACTTGATATTTTGATATTTTATACTTGCTTTTAGGACAATGTATTCATTATTTTTAAATGCACAAAAAAGAACAATGGAAGTTATAAATAAAACTGAATATCTGGTTATTTTAAAAAGTGCGTATAAAACCTTTCAATTAAAATGGAACACATGCGATAAATTATGTCTTGCAAGAAATCAAGCAAATACCATTGTAACGCATTTTGAAACACATTAACAGCATGGAACGGAATAAAGTAAAATGTAGATGTACAAGGATGGATGTTCAAGCCAAATTAACTATTTAAGAAAATATATATTAACACAATGAACTCGGTTCATTCATGCGAAAGCACATAAAATTAAGAGTGTTAAGTCAAAAGAAGTGCTTTTGCACTAAATACTAAAAAAATAGTCGTGATTATAGGACGTTTATAAACACGTAGTATATTATATTCTACCAAATGCACTGCAAAATACTAATTAGAGCGTAAGTAGTTTTTTGGGCCTTTTGGTTTTATGCAAATACAAATACAAATATTGACGACCAGCTACAGGCTCAAGCCCGACAAGGCTGGTCCTTTGTTTATGAATTCCCCAATTCCCACTGACTATACAATTGTATCTTAAATTCGGACACTCCCTTTGTACTAACTATATTTTCTGGCAACGCGTTCCAATTGTCTATTACCCTATTGAAGTAGAAGTTTTTCCTTAAATCCCGATTAAAATGTGCCTTATTCAATTTATACCCATGGCCCCTTGTTCTGTTATTCCTATTGAAATTTAAGCCCTCTGTGTCCCCTTGTTTTACCAACTTGAAAAGCTGAATAAAATCCCCCATCCTTCTTCTTCTTCTTTCTAGTGTATACATGTTTAGCTTACTTAAACGTTCATTATAGTCGAGATTTGCTATCCCCTTTATTATTTTTGTAGCTCTGTTCTGAACCCTTTCAATTAATTCTATATCCTTTCTCATACATGGAGCCCAGAATTGTACAGCATATTCTAAATGTGGTCTTACTAAACCCTTAGTATAACGGCAAGATTATATTCTTATCCCTTGTAGTTACAGTCTTTTTAATATACCCCAATAACCTATTAGCCTTTTTACCCGCAGTTGAACGCTCTTTTTGGAGATTAGTTAAAATTAGCAATACCGAAACCGGTTTCGCGCAATAGCCATCAATACAGATTTCTCTATTGTTGATATTTCGTTATTATTTAAGCTTTATTTAGTTTTGGTTTTTAAGATCGGACAACAATTTAAACGACAGAAGCGGCAAATGTCAATGTGGGAACATAATTCCTCTGAAAGTCTAATCTGAACAGCAATTGTTCTGTGAGATCTTAGGTCAAATAAACATCCGTAAGAAAATGCCACATATCAAAAGCAGTTCTTAACTTTTTTTTTCTTTCAAAAATTATGTGATAAAAAGGAATAGTACTTCAAAGTAAAATTGAAAAACTTTTCCCGATTTATTGTATACTCCCGGAGAGGAGAAGTATACCGACTGCATCTCGCCGTTAAGATATTGCCGTGTCTTGGTGCAACTGTATATGCCTTAAGGATAATGAAACTGTTTAAATTGTTTAAGATTTATACGGTTTTGTTATGACCTTTTTAACAAATGTGTTGAATTAATTATTTCAAGTACAAAAGTTATAAACAATTAAGAGTATTATATTTTGTAAAAGTATCATATATAAAGCTTCCCTTTGGGATTGATCTCGAACCGCCGTCGTCTTCAATAGCTCATTGTGTAGCTCCACTAATTAAAATACCTATTTGTCTACCTATATATGCACTACCCTTCAATTATGGACCGGACAGCAAGATGTGATGGTTTTAAGGAAATAATACATGCTTTAATAGGGGGGTGGTCCCCCACGTGCTGCAATTACACTGGCCACCATTCTGGGCATACTTTCTACAAGTTTTTGTTACACAGCTATGTGTAGTTGTGTAAATTCCCGCAGCAGGAATGTCGCCAGCTCAGCTGTAGATTTCGGATGTGGTTCCCTGGTCCGTAAGCGTCGCTCTAACTCGTCCCACAAATGGGGTTTAGGTCGGGACTCTGAGCAGGCCAGAGAAGAAGTTTTACATCCATATCTTGATACCACTACTCGACAGAGGCTGCAACAGGACATTTAGCGTTGTCGTCCTGGAAGTAACATTCGTCCATTCCATAAAATTGCCAGAGCGTAGGAAAAACCTGATTGTCCAAAATGTTCATGTAGGCGTCGGCGTTCAATTGACCAGGAACAACATGCAAAGGTCCCAGGTCATACCACGAAAAATACCCCCAAATAAGCAGTCGGATTTTA
This sequence comes from Metellina segmentata, assembly GCA_947359465.1. Taxonomy (NCBI): domain Eukaryota; kingdom Metazoa; phylum Arthropoda; class Arachnida; order Araneae; family Tetragnathidae; genus Metellina; species Metellina segmentata. The sequence goes on from OX375874.1 coordinate 56,817,567, forward strand.
TGCAAATCCGCTGCTTTACAGAAAGAGATCAGAAACAGAAAACTATTGGGTTGGAAAAGAGACGAATTGAGCTCATACACTTTGATTAATATCTGGGAAAAATTGATTCAGAATAAAGAGTACTGAGTCAGAATGGATGCCTCAGTCTTTTCCCACATACTTTTTATGATTTCTAGTTGAAAAAACAGTCAATTCTCGATACCGGTATTGAGAATGCGTGGCAGTCCAGTTGGAAGAGTTGCGGATTAGCACATGAAAGGTTGAGAATTCGGAACATGATCCAATCAAAAACCATTGTGTACATATGGGATTAAATCTTAGAATATACTCACGGTGGCATGATAAGGAAGTTCAGTTATTGGAGTGCCAGCTAAGGTGTTCAACTTGTCACCTTGGTTCAAAATTACGAGTTGTTAACCTCTGGTCCTTCCCTTCGGGATTGATCCCGGACCATCACCAATATCCTGTTACGTTTCTTCAGTGCGAATAATAATCAATTACCGAGAATTTAACAATTGATTTGTTTACACATAGATAGTTTACCGAAGCTGTGAATACAGGTCGTTTTTTAAGGTAAGTAGTTAAATTAACGTCGCACTGGAGAAATGCTATGGGTGACTGTCCGGGATCAATTCCAAATGGAAAAATCCGAGAATACCTCGTACTGTTTTACTACGGTCAGAAGACGAAAGGTCATTTTCAGACCCAAATCTGTTTCTAAAAAAATATTTTTGTGCCCCAAACAAGAAATATAATTACTAGTTACAAAAAAGTAAAATCTTTTCGACGGATTTCCTTAGGTAAGGCCACGATATCAGGTTACGCTGTTAAATATTACACACCAATTCTGCATACCACAAACTACCTCAACAAGAATTACGAATTTGTTCCTGCTGAGTGTCCATATAGAAAAACACTCACCTCCCTCAGCAAACAAAGAAGCATACATCTGGCCCAGCGGCATGAGTTAGTCTCGGATTTCCGACACAGAAAAGTCTAGTCGGTTGTCGCCGGGCTCCCTTGCAGTTTGTCCGGCGGTGCGTGGCTTCTAATCATCGGTGAACCGTAGCTTCTTTTTTTTTACCGAAGCTCAGGTTTCACTAGATACCTACCCGATCGGTTTAACAAAACGCTTTTCAGCGAGCTACCGTGCATGGCATTCGATTTGGGAGCCAATTCTCTAATTGAGTTTGCGCTTTCGAAATCTTGGTCGTGTTTTTGTGCGCTTTAAAAAGTTGCTCCGTGTGCGTTGCTAAGTGAAGCAACCCTTCAGCTGTGTCATACTTTCTTTCTTTCGTCGAAGGTAAATGTCAAATAAACTAGAAGACACGCTGAGAGCATTTGAACTGAAGTTTCTTAATTGACAGTATATATATGAAAGGCTGTGGCCAATATTCGCATCTCATAACCCATTTAACCCTCCTTGGGGTTTCGACGAGTTATCTCGTCTACCAAGTTCTGTACAATTTTGCTAATGATGAGTTGTCATCAAGATATTACCAATCTTTTATGTTGATGAGACCAATATTTGGTTAGTTTTGGTAATGACTTGGTTTGGCCGAGAGAACGAGGGTCAAATCCATTTAAAATGAACACTATAAGCATTCATGTGCGTGTGTCATACAACCGAATATGATCGAATTATTCATAATATAAACCCGTATTTTGTTTACATTTTTCAAATGTAAAAAAAGTACTGTTCTATGCATTACAATGTACTCGTACAAGTTTAATTAAATTTCCAATAAAAAGCATTGCAAAAAGTTCACATCTCAAACATATTACCACACTTCTGAATCAGTCTGCTTCAATGACATCCTGCTTACTTTAACTATTAATATGATGTTATATATATATATTGGAAGAGTGCGTGTGTGTGTGCACTCTCTCATTACAAAAATTTCATTTCTTCTGTGTTATAAATTACAAATAATAATAATTTTAATGTAACTGATATTAAAATTACAGTTACATTAAAATTATTAGTTTTAAAAGTTATAACAACTATAGCTATTTGAGAAAGCTAACTTCAAACTTGGTTTGTACTGGAAAAAATTCTACTTAGATCCATTTGACTTAAAATTAAAAGACTACTACAAATGAAAAAACAATATAGAATGTAATATAATAGATTCAAAATCATTACATATAACATAACTTTAAAGTTAGAAATTACAAAGTTATCTTCCCCATATTACCATCATCCCTAAATTTCATAAGAAACTTAACAATCAAATTTATCATGTGGTGCCAACCAAACATCAAACTATATTTAAACAAGGTAAAATATTTTTCAAATTGCTAAAAATAATTTTAAATGCTCTGTTTAGATAAAATAGTCGGATTATCATTAATACTCCAGCACTTGGTTTTCTAAATTGCAGTATATAACAATATTATATAATACTACGTTTTCAATATATATATAATTTATAACTAATAATATTACATTTATGATAAAATTCGCTACGGTGGTGTGGAATTTTGAAGAGTGGAGTTCCTGCTCACAAGTTAACTTCACTTCATGGCTGGCCCAAACCTAGCTTCAAGGTATTTTGTAGAGCCTCAAACTTCACAAATTCTTGCAAACGAATGAATATTCCAATTTTTATCATTCTGAAATTCGTAAATACTTATCAACTGCAAGGAATACTTATCATTACGAAAATTGGAAAGAGTAATTCTAAGAAATATTTCATATATGTGATGTTCTTTAGAAAGTCTTGTTTTTTATTTTTTATAAAAAAAAAATATATTGACTCTTTAAAGTATCTTACTTATTTAAGAATATATAATAGGGTGGTCCAAAAAAAGGCCTTTTTTTTTAATAAAGATTTTTATTGGTCCTACCCTCCTATTTGGTTCCATCTATGTAAAAAATAATTATTCTGAAATTTGAACTCATTATTTTAATATTTAAGGGTAGCTCCACACCTTCAAAGTTCTGTGCTTTTTCTATTTTATGCTATAGATGTAGAAAGAAACAAAACTCCATCTAGAGAAAACATACAATTTTAGTTTCTTGAAATTTCTAGCATTTTGTGAATTCAAAATAATACAAGTGGCATTTAAACAGCAATGGGAGTGCTTTGTGTTTGTGCACACGCCTGCTAAACTCTGCTTTTTCCAATCGGGATAAACTCGTCAGCGTGATTCGATAACCTGCAACCTGAATTGTAGTTGGTCTTCACTTTGTGTTATTTTCCCGTTAAACTCTTTTATGAGGGCTATTCCCCTTTCAACATGTTCATTAACAGCTGGAATTCCTTCAATAATTTTTAGTGCTTTGTAATAATCCTTTTGATGCTCACAAATTTGTTGATCTACGAGAAGGAATGAATCGGGTAAACTCATTCTTTTAAATAACAAAGCTGACTGCTTTGTTATAAAGTCCTCAAATTTCATGTCCGTAAAAGTTTTGATCTTAAAGTCAGGATGTTTTGCAAGATTACTTTTTTCCATTTGCTTCTTTCATAGCTTTTATCATTTGCCTTTTAATGCAATGAGGCACTTGCTTGTGAAAAAGAGCTTAGGCCACAAGATCATCTGATAAATACCAAAGGGGATTGGCTTGTTTTTCTGATGCAACTACGCTTATTTCTTCATCAAACTTTTTACACTGTAATAAAGATTTCATTAAATTAAAAGCATTGTATGGTGCATTTTGAGGTAAAGAAGCTGTCTTCCAAGCTTTTAAATACACATGTATAGTATATATACGTATCTTTTGCAATCCTTTTTCTTCTGTTGGAGTGATGGTATAAACTGGTAATTAAACATCCATATTTTAAGACTGTATAATATTTTTGACATCCATCGAGCGCGTGTGCATAGCCCTAGGTGCCATAAATCGAATTCCATAAGAAGGGATTTTACCGAGAAATATTAAAATCAGTTCAAGAAATTCTCGATAATCATCTCTTGAGTGGGAATCATGCAGTAATTTTTCAGCAAGTTTAATTCTATCGTTCTTTATATCAGCCACTTGGGCCCAAATTTCCTTATTATTGATTCTTGTCCAATACTTATTCCTATCAATGAACTCCCAGTATGCCTGGAATCTTTTAAAGAGAAGTACATCTGGTGCAGAAGAGAATCCCATGCATTTATTAAAAACTGCACCAATAATCAATTCCATGATGTGGTGTCGACATGCCAAGTATTGTAGGGTCTTGTTCATTTTTTGTTCCAGTAAGACATTGGTGCCATTGCTTTAGTCAGTATTCACACTCGTTGTGTCAAAGCACATAGCACACTTTGTCAGCTAATCCCCAGTCCTGCAAAGCTGCATAAACTGCAACATCTTGATTTTCTCCTGTTCTTGATGCAAGTTTGGCCACTGCAAGTAATTTATGGACACTTTTTCCAGATACTATGACAAGGAAGTCTATCAACTTTTTCTTTCCCAGTTTAGTACAGTTTACCATCCCAGTGAACTGTTAATTTAGCATTCTGTTCATGAAATTCAGTTTTCAGCTGCTAAAATCATATAAGAGCAGTGTTTCATTCTTTTTCTCGGCGAATAGAACTTCTGCTTAGGATAATATCATCCACTTCAAAATCCAAACTCCTTGCTGTTTCAGCAACAAACACAGCCTTGCGATCTGACGTTTATATAAAAATGACGTTTTTATAATACAATTATTTTTTGGTGATTACAATAGCAATTGCATTTGTGTTTAGTTTGGTTTTGGGGCAACACACTCACTACTGGACAATGATGCAAACTTGATCTGCATTGAGCTACCTCATAATATTATTAAAATGTTTTCAAATTTTGTCTGATTTATTTTCTAATACATTAGAACAAAATAGGAGGGTAGGACCTAAAAAATTTTCACCTTCGAAATTTTGGACCACCCTAATATATAAGCACCATGTTTACCTTATAAATTCATAATTTATATTATTATCTTATAAATATTCTTAAGGTCAAGTCATACTCTTGTACTTGGCCATACCTGAACAAAGAGCTGCCATCAGGTCCCTCCCCTTGTCCATAACTAAAAGAATGCCCGTCATCAAACCGAGTACTGCCAATTTTTCTCTGAACACCCTTCGGTAGACAAAATCGGGAAACCCAGTCGAAGAAAAGAAGTTTTCTTCCTCTTCACGACCTATGCTGAAATATATGTATAAAAAAGCATTACTTTTAACATTACTTTCTACTGTTTCAGAACGTTGACGTATTCTGAAGCATATTTTACATGCTTGAATTTCTCTGTTGTAATCACGTATTTTTGATTCCTTTTATAAATTCCATACTCATTTCGAGCCCCGTGGGCTTTCCCCCTAAATGTATATCCCTGCCCTTCAAGAGTGTTTTGTGAATATTCTGATGCAAAGAAATACTTGCCATATTTACAAGTATCTTTCATTACAATCGCAAAAAATACCTTAAAAAGTATAAAGGTATTAATGCTGGAAAATTTATTTTGCTGGACATTCATTTAGCTGAGGACGTACCCTCTTACTCTCTCCATTTTTCCACCTGTATAAATGTGCATGTCCGACACACCGCTGAAGAATGGATCTGCTCTTATGGCATTCAATTTGATGACAAAGTTGGAGCCACACAAATCTACGCTTCTTCAGCCTTCAAACTTGATCTTCTTGGTAATGTATTACTTTACCCAACAAATCTCAATATTACGTCGCATAAACTCCCTAAATACTTGTAAAAGTGTTGCTGTTATACAGAAGTCGGTTGTGTTGTTGGTTTTGGGTTTTAAGTGTCACGGGCCATTTTTGGTCCAAGTGCTCAAAACACAAGACATACAATGCCAAGTAATTGTGAAAAGAAAGGAAATGGGAATTAAGAGTAGGACAATCGTTTGAGTATTCTGGAGTTGCAACTCCTATGCTACAGAAGTCAGAAGTAGTTATAAAACAAGAAAAACAATCACATCAACATTACGTCAATTTGCTTCTGCTTTTCGAGAAAACAACCACTTCGTCTGAAACAATTTGATTCACTTTACAGAATCCTTATCATTTGACGTGTTTCCTTTCTTTTAAATTTTCTTAATTATTGGAGAATATACAACATGTTTACTTTTTCAATTATTTTATACATGTTTCGAGGGTCAAACTGCACCTTTATGCATCGGGATCTGTAGCACCCCCTTATCATGTGTCACGGTTCATGGAAACAATCACCTCTTTACCCATCGAATCTCAATATTACGTTCTATTATCTCCTCGAAGACCTGGCGAAGTGTTGATGTTCCACAGACGCCGGAACTAGTCATTAAAGAGGGAAAATAGCCAACTCATTATTAGAAAAATTTGCTTCGCTTTTCAGTACCCCCGTTCTGGGACGGGTTTCCTTCCAAAGTTTCCTAATCACTTGCGAATATACGACACATGTTTACTTCATCAAGTGTTATTTTATTAATGTTTTGAAGGCCAAACCGCGCTCTTGCGGTGAGGCGTCGTACTCGGTGGCAATCCCCGGTTCTGTCTCGACGTTCTTGGAATCATTAATTTCTTCACCCCTCGAATCTCGATATTACGTCCGATTAACTCCTCGAAGATCTGGCAAGTGTTGATGTTCCACGGAAGTCGAAATTAGTCCCGAAACAAGGAAAACAACCACTACATCATTAGAACAATTTGCCTCGCTTTTCAGAGACTCCATCCTGTGGCGTGTTTCCTTCCTCCAGTTCTCCGACCGGAACCAAATCGGGGAATGAAACAAGCCCCTAGAATGCTCACAAATCCAACTCCAAATGACTTTCTTCCAGCCCATAACGTTACACTTCCCCTCAAATAAGATCGGAACTTATCTGTCTGTCTGTCTGCAATTTCATTACAGCGGCTCGCACTCGCACAAAAAACCACCCTCCGAGATAGCAGAAGTAACTGCAACCAACAAGAGGTTAGCAGCGCTAATTAGTAGCGGCTCGTTGCACATTTGTCTCCTTCATCCATTCCTCTCCGTGCTACTTCTTGTCTTTTATCTCCAGAACGGATGATCGCTGCAGAGGTTGCATACTATTTTCAGAGACATGGTGCTGCTGTCAGCAATCAATCAGATCTCTGTCGCCGGGGAGGAGACGCTTTTATCGTGTCCTGACATCGGTCGGCACTTGTAGCATGAAGGGCTGTCGCTCCTGATATTCGCTTGATGGTTCTCTGTGGGAGGGGTCTCCTGGAATAAGCCCCGATGGAGTTAATTTACTCCGTTGCGGCACTGGCGAGATATTGCGTGGAATAATGAACAATGACGGTTCCAGGATCGTGTTGCTGATTCCTGGAAATCGGACAGACTTGGGTTTCTTTTGATCTTGTTCTTTAGTCTTGTTGATTATTTAATCGTCAGGCAAATTCCATTTGCCAAATCAGATTCTCTAATGCATTTAAACCTTTTTGCATGCCAGATTACTGTTGAAAGATCATATCAGTATATCATTTCATCCCAGCTCGTTGATTAAAATGGGAAGATAAAACAAAATAGCTCGTTAAAATTAGATGGTTGGTTGGTTTATTTGGTCCAAAATGGACAAGTTACGTCTTTGAAACTAGAATTTTCAGTCAAAACAAGTAGTATATTCGATATTTTCGAAGTAAAAGACAATTGTATAATAATTTATATGATAAAAGCTAGTAGGGGATAGTTCAGTTTTCGACAAACAAGTTATGTTGCTATTGTTACTTAATCCTTAAGGCATAGATATCCTCTCTTGCCAGGCCATCGCATACAAGACGATGACTCGGGGGAATTGTTCAGTATTACATTTTAGGAAAGTTAGAATTATTATGTCCCTGAATGAAAGATATCTGGTGTACCCACTCACAGGTCTACCAAACAAACAATAAAGAGTATTTTACCCAACTACTAAGAAATAACACCATACCAAACAAGTAGGTGAAAAAAATTTATCTCATATAGAATTGAAATTTATGTCCATGAATGAGAGATAGAGATCTGGTGTACCAATACACACACAAGTATAAAAAAAACCCAATAAATAATACTTTTTCAAACAAGTAATAACGAACACCATACCAACAAATAATAAAAAAACACCATACAAACAAATAATAAAGAACATAAATTATATCAAATAGGAATCGATTAATTAACTTATCATTGAAAGATTTAAATCATTAAATCTATCTCGAACTTCAAATTCAGTATTTACATTTATGAATTTAGTAAAATTGTCAAAATTTAATGACTAATAATAATTATATATATATTATTCAGCGGGCCTATAATATTTACAAGTTTATGCTTAAGTTCTCTACATGTAGATACAAAGATGTTACAAATATTATAAATATATAGAGTTATATAAAACGCTAAGATTTATTTATATGTATAATTTTTTTCACCTAAGTTTTTTTTCCTAGTGTTTTACTAAGTTTCTCTACTTTTTGACGTGCAAGTCTAGAAACATGATTAATTAACTCTTTGAAAAAAAATGTAAATATTTTATACAGTATGACATTGGAATAAAATTTACACAAAAACGCAACAATATCAGGTGCCTAAAGAACATGATAATTGAAACATGAATTAAAAAAAGCAAACTTTTTAGTCAAACATCAGCCTATAGACTCAAGTTTTATCTCTACAAACGGCAATCAATTACTCTATACTCAGATATCTCTCTTTAAAACTACATGAAAAAAGTATTCGGAATTCATTTATACAGTGTTCAAATTCCAGTCACATTTCATTAAACAGTCTTGTTTCTAAAGGATTACTTAGTAAGATATACTGATCCGGGAAACACGAGCCACAGCGGGAAAGATAACCTGTTTATAACTTTTAACGATGGTCTCCTAGGAATGCGAAAAAAATCGATAATCCCTGTCCCGTATCATCTACCTGGTTCTTCAACTGAGCGCCCTCACGGTTCGTTGGAACAAAGTTCTCATATTTATCTTTATTAGGAGGGTGGATGGTTCAGAAACTTATAATAGGGTATCATTTGTCAATAGCTTCAAAAAACCGTGATGAGGGAGCTGATCGGTTCCGTAGTTCGATGAAGCTGAAGGTCTGCGTTTCGCATTGGAAAGTCATTGACAGGTCTTTCGAGGGAAGTGGGTAATCCATCAAATGAAACACTTTGAGATGTTTTATGACGCAGCAGCTTATTCAACTTTAGCTGTTGTGTCAATATTAAGAGTGGAAAAAACGAAGTACACATACTCTGGGGCGTGAGCTTGGGAATAATCTCTATAAGGCTACATCGCCATTTCAAACTCTAGGCTCCCGCATTTCAGATGGGGTGTGTGAATATATAACATTATTTAATCATCTATACTAATCATAAACGGGGTGGATTAGAATTTTTTTTAAGTTCAGTTTTTATTTCAATGAATTGTAGATTAATTTTAGAGTGCTCTGCTACACTAGACTAGTTAAGACGAAAGGAAGCCCAACCCCTTATTAATAGGAATATAAAATGCGAGTTCAGAATTATTTTGTTTAGGTCAAATAAATAATGGAACACTTTAGTAAATGGAAATAAAAAAGCAACGGATAAATGTTTGTTGACTGAAGAAAGAAAAAATGTCAATACATAGTCATACCGATTTTTCAAAACAGATCAAATTACTAACTAAGGAAATTTTTGTTAGGTCTCAGAGGGTCCAATATTTCTCCTTCAAGGTATGCCTTGCTCATACTCGATTATAGCAGGACGGATACATTTTCGTGTAGTTTATAAATAAAAAGTGTGTTTGCTTAACTAAAGCTCTGAATTTTTCAAAATTCCAGGCCTATCACTCGTCAAAATCGTGTTGAGATTTGAAGAGTTGGTGGAAGCTGAGATGTTATCTTGTCTGTTATTATTACGTTTACCATATAATTTATATATAGTAATATTATATCCCAAACAGATTCGCTGGCGTGGTGTGGAAGTTTGAAGAGTGGAGTGCCAGCTCGGGTGTTTAACTCCTCATTTGACCGTGGTTGAAAATTACGAGGTGTAGTCTTCGATCTTTCCCTTTTAGATTGATTCCGGACCGTCGCCAGTAGCCCGTTGTGTTGCTTCAGTGTGACATTAATAAACTACCAAACTACCTTTCGTCAGGTAAATGGGAATACACGCACAAGGAAAGTTTGATGACACGGAAGTGAGAAATATATCACAACTGTGATCACTACTGTGAAACAACTGTGATTACTTACTGTGGAACAACTGTGATCACTTACTGTGGAACTATGAGTGTGCAGTTAGTATTTGGTTCGTAGTTGAGTTTACGTTACACTTGAGCAACACTAAGGGCTATTGGCGACAGTCCGAGATCAATCGTGAAGAGTTAGATCTGAGTAGAGGAATGGTTTGATTTTAAGATTATTGAAGATTTTTCAATGAATTTACTGTTGAAAGTATAAGAAACTAAATAAGCATAATTGATCAAGATTATTTTGGATTTTTACATTGAAAACAATTTACATATTAAAAAGAACTAAATCAATCTACATATAATTATTCAAATTAATAGTGATATCCTAATTCGCATCGTCATTCAAACATATATCTATCTATATATATTTATGTTCTGATGAACATCACTGTATGTTCATATCTGTTTGACGAAATCGAATTAAATATATTAAGATTGGATTTAATGTATTTGATAATCTGTAATAGTTTGAGTATTTTGACGGGAATAAATGATCTGACGAATATACCGGATTATTATTTGTCAAGAGAAATATATTTATGTTCTGATGAACATCACTGTATGTTCATATCTGTTTGACGAAATCGAATTAAATATATTAAGATTGGATTTAATGTATTTGATAATCTGTAATAGTTTGAGTATTTTGACGGGAATAAATGATCTGACGAATATACCGGATTATTATTTGTCAAGAGAAATATATTTATGTTCTGATGAACATCACTGTATGTTCATATCTGTTTGACGAAATCGAATTAAATATATTAAGATTGGATTTAATGTATTTGATAATCTGTAATAGTTTGAGTATTTTGACGAGAATAAATGATCTGACGAATATATCGAATTATTATTTGTCAAGAGAAATAAAGAGATATTGCGTGTGTAGTAATTACTTTTTGCTAAATAAATAGCGAATTTATTATCTCACAAATTTCCTGGTTTGTTATAGTAGAATGTATAAATGTTATTATTTTATGAAATTAATATTATTATTTTGAATATTAATATATGAAATAGTGATATATATATATATATATATAGTGATATGAAACTTGAACCTTTAGACTACGGCCGGTACAGCAGTAGTGCCTTCATTGCGCAAGAAAGAATTTAGACTACGGACAGTACAACAATTGTACCTTGAAAGTTATAAGAATCAGGCCAGTTATATCTCTAGCCGTAGTTAAAAGATTAATGTTCATAAATCATTTTAACTTTAGTGACATGAAGTAAAGATTATTTATAAATCAATCTATCATTTTTTTTTATCTCATCCATTTAGGTTTCGTCGAATTATCTTATTCATTTATGTTTTTAATTAAGATCCACTTATTTTAACATTTTCTTCTAGATCGTCAACGCGTTTATGGACTATCGATTCGCAAGTAATCAATCACGAATTATCGATAATTGTTTATTACTTTAATAATACTTCAGCCAGAATAAATCGCACCGAATTAAGTACAGCTTTGTATTATAAATTAAAATATGGATTTTTATGGAATACACATTATACATCTTAAAATTATAATATCTAATTAATATACTAAATAGCATTTATCAACCTCATTCAATAAAATTTAAATGTCTAAAATAATTTCGTTTTTAGTTCCTTTATTGAATTAAATTGAATACTTAAAACCTCTGACTTGTCTATACAAAACGAAATATATATATATAGCTTTACTTTGTTAGACTTTAAAGAAGTTTCATTTTAAATGCTTGATTCCAACAATATTTTTTGGCCTACCTGAAATGGATTCAACTACTCAAAATAGCAAAATTAGCACACGAGCTGTAGGATGCGCAGGTTCGAATTCTGCTCTACCCTGGATTCTGCTCTACTCTTCTGTGTTTTTAAAACTTTTCTTGTGTGTATGCCTATTTAATTAACGGAAAAAATAATTGCTTGGCGTTGCTTCGTTAGACCTACCCTTTGCGCCCTCAAAGAAATAAACCAACCTATTGTTTTGGAGGTAACTGAAGCCAATCAGTCTTCTTTGTTCGTAGTGGCTCAGATGAGGTTTTTTGGCACGATTGTCATATTTGGCCAAGTTGTCCCAAACACAAGTCTGGGCAAGCAACTGGGCATGTTGTTCAAAAAGTATAACCTTTTTTGGTCTTCAGGTTCTGCACACTCGCTACTTCAAAATGAAATATGCCGTATGTGGCAAAGAACTTTAAAAGTAGTAACGCATTTCAAGGTAGGTAATCAATCAACGTTTCACTACAGCAACACATCGGGTTATTAGTGAAATCTTGATATCAATCCCTAATGTAAATATCCAAGAAAAACGGCGCCGACCAACCGGCATAGTGGTTAAGGTGTTAGCCTCTAGATCGGAAGGTTCCTGATTCGAATCCTGGTCCGGGCATGGATGTTTGTAAGCGTATGGTGTAGAGGCGGCTAGACCTTAAATCTGTCGTGGCCGAAAGTCCTCACGTTGGATTGGTGTGGAAGTTTGGAGAGTGGGGTGGCAGCTCAGGTGTTGCTTCGTCATCTGACCGTGGTTCAAAATTACGAGGTGTTGTCCTCGGATCTTTCCCTTAAGAGACTTTTCCCGGACCGTCGTCAGTAGCCCGTTGTGTTGCTCTAGTACGACGTTAACTAAAATTACCATTACCATCCATTCGGGCTACCGCGGTAAATTAAGTATTTCAAACCGCTACGGTTTTATGTTTTCCTTGTATTGTACGTTTTTCATGCCGCGACTCTTTGGATGAAGACTTTAAATTGAATATGAACTAGTGCTGGCTTTTTCATAATTTAAGAACATAAGAAACGGTTCAGAAGTGATTAAACGCTATAAATTCAACACATACGCAAAAAAATATTTCACTGACACAGAAGACAGAAATACATCCGGGAAAGTTTCAAAAACGTAGGCTTCTGCTTTGAGCCACAGATCCTAGTCTAATTAGCCCTCGCGTAACAAAAAAAAGGACCAAATAGCGACAAGCCAACCCTCTCACGCCACTTTTGCCCGAAATCCGCACTACCACAACAAATTGTGGAGCGCCCCCGTGCAGCAAGGATCAGTTTAACTTGCCCCAATCATTAGCTCCAAGAAATCGGAGCCAGGGAGACCCACGCGCACATTCGCTTAACTGTGACCTCGTCGTTAGTCTCAGATTTTGTTGTGTTTCCTGCCGCCTCTATTAGCGCATCGGATTTACGGGGAATTAGGATTTTTAATGGCTTTCGCCGTATCCTTGACGAAAGACGCCATTTCGACATTTTTCGTCCTCTTCTGATCAGCAGTTAATATATCGGCCTTTCCGGATACTCAGATGTTAGAAATGAATAAAAAATATTTCTTTTCTTTGGGGTTGCATCGGAAAGCAATTAAGTACCAAGAGATTTCGCGAGAAATTGCATAGTAGTTTCGGCAAGCATTATCCTGGCCTTGGAGTTGCGTATTGATTTTAGGTATTGTTCCGAGACAAAAATGGAGCGTGCTTCTTGATTGCGTCATTCATAATTAGTTTTATTTCGTAAGCGCAAAAGTGTGCCAAAGTGAATCTTCACTTACTTCCTGTTCCTTAAAATTTCCGGAATGAAAATAGTGTGTAGTTATTCAATAACTACATAAACTTTATTTTTAATCACCGAAAATTTTTGATTCAATAGCTATCAAAAATGTTTCCAGATTAATACAAGAGAATCCACACATTGGTAGTTTATTTCCACTTATAAAGTGTGTAAGATGTTATAAAATCTGTGTAACTATTTTTGATACATGTACACATATTTCATTTTTGATCGTCGAACTTTTTTATTCAATAGCAATCAAAAATGTACGAAAATTCGAAAAGTTAATGTACACATTAGGTATTTTGTTTCGAATCCCATGAAATGTGTTAAATGTAATTAAATATATATGTAGTTATTTAAGAACTTCGAATAAATTGAATTTCATATGATGACGGATAGTGATTTTAATTTTGATGCGCAAATGCTTAAAATACTCTTTAAAACAGGAGGAATTTAGGAGATGAGGACATTACATTTTCAATTGTGTTTAAATTTAGAATTTTAACAATATTTTCACAAAAAAGTTCGAATAAAGACATTTTTATTAGGAATTTTAAGTCATAAACAGCTCTTGATTGTAGTCTCTGAACCTTTATACATGATAATATTAATTTGACCCTTGATGGCTGTTTGCAAAGAATGAAAACATATTTTTTCATTTGAATATACTCACCAACTTATAATAGATATGATTTATCAATGTGTGCAATGTAGGCTCTAAACCTTTCTACTCGAGCCACCTGGTGTACGACGAACAACATGCTAGTTACAACATATCTGTGAACCTGTAAAAAGTTAGTATCAAACGAGTTCTTTCAAAAGCCATTGTAACAGAACATTAAATTATCCGAACAGGATATTACTTTTTTTATCATGTCATCTGCGTCGGCAATTACAGTCTCTCTCTCTAAAGACCGAGCTCTGGACATCTATAAAGCATGCAGAAATTACTTTATTGAAAATTATTCGCTTTATACATTTAATTTCCGCTTGTTGGAAGCAGCACCTTCAGTAATTACCACCTCGGCTACATTGATATCACGTACGCTCCAACAAGCAGTTCCAGCAAATCTTTTTTCTTCAAGCAGCTGTCCATGTTGCCACACACCCTTTGCAGGCGGAAATGATTACCAACCCTTTCGCATGATCGAGGTAAATGGTGGTTAACCATCTTCTCGGTTTTGCTACCACAGAGGTAATTTCTTGACTTAAGCAGATGATAAACCTTTCCATACAGTCGCATGGAACCGTACGGGTAAAGTGCGACCGCCGGTTCCTGTTAGTATGAAAACCCATGCTCCGGATGTAATAACACGTAATAAAGATTGATTTATGTACGTTGGCAATTACGAGGTCAGAGCTTGTGACGTTCAGATGCCTCTCGAAGATCCCCAAACGTAATTTCAGTTAATAAGGTCCCATTAAGGCCACACCCGGGCACGTAGGTAACGTGTAGCACCATACAAATCAGATGATGCTACTTGTCAGGTAGGGTGGAAGTCGAATTCAGCCATCTTTGTTATCTGGTCGGGCTTGTTCTTGCAGGGGATGAGGCGGTATCTTTTGAAGATTGGGCGGGAAGCAGCGATGGACTATTATTTTATCAAAACCTGTTATAAATCTTTACATTCTAATTGTTACTATCCACACTTCTTTTTTATTTTCTCGCCACTTCGGAATGCTCGTTTTTGTATGTGCCAGTCGGGGAGGAATAAAGACGCACGTTTAGCATTGACAAATTAGTCCAATTATATTCATTGAAGACGGTTTGTGAAAGGTAGTCTTTGACATTGTTGCGCCCAGGAAAAAAGATTGTTGTAATTCATTTCTTGTGTATATATCATTAGACTAAAGATGGATCATTCGTTTTTCTTGCTAGCATCATAATACAAAAGGAAATTGGACAATTCAATCTGTCATTTAGGGTCTTATACCTGACTTTATAGAACCAAATAAAAGTCTGAATGTCAACTACTCACTCACAAGATGTTGTCAAACGGTGAAACGGCTTTAGAGACTAGAGTAAAAATAACATTTACATAAAAGTATCAAGATTCTATTGACGGATTTAATAACCCTTCTCTTTTATTGAACTTTTAAACTTTGGTATTATGTTTCCCAATTTCCTTTTATTCATTTGGAGATAAAAATTTATGTTGTGAATATAATTTTAATGAAATATTGTTCTATTTTTTAGAGTGAGAACAATGTGTTATTTTCTATAGTTAAATGCCCATGTGTAGATGCTCTTATTGGCATCCTATATGCAAATATTCATACAGGTGCTTAACTATTTTTTATTACTATAAAATCTCAAAATTATTTTTTAAATTATATTTTTCTACAATTTATAAAATTTTAACTGCTTTCGTACTTTTAATAAAACACTGCTTGCGATAAAAGTCAAAATAACGATGAACAACATTTAAACTGCTTTTAATGGAGATAAAGGAACTAATTGCAATTTTACCTTGATAGACTTTTAAACCCCTTATATCCTTAAAACACTAGCATGGAAACATACGAAACATTTTTTTAAAGATTTCCTAAAAATGAAATGGAACTGTCTTTGACGATTTATATAACCGAGGATATTCAGTAGCCAACTGATGCATATTCGAATTTTGGAATTATGACGCCACATACTCTACCATAGGAATGAGTTTTGTTACCACGGGAAATCATCCGCAACCTCATTATTTGTAAGTAAACGTGGTCTTGAAATGTAGTTACTGAGAGATGATGTGAGTTGTAGATGGTTTAGGTTCTATTCTTATAACCTACTATGGATATATCTTCTCCAGTGCAACGGAATTTGAACTACCTACCAATAAACTAGTAAAAACTAAATTAACCCCAGCATTTTTAAGGTGTGATCAGCAAAAACCTTTTTTAAGTAAACAGCTTTTTATGAATTGATGTATATCAGGAAGGTAGGCATTTAATTAACGTTGCGATGGAGCAACTCAGCGGGCTATTGGCGGCGGTTCAGGATCTAACCCTAAGGAAAGAATCGAGGACAACACCACTCAACTTTAAACCACGGTCAGATTTCGACTATGTATATGTATCAGAAAATCTCTGGATGCTAAATAATTCTTTAAGCATGAATATACCAGAAAGAAAAGAGCCCGAGATATAAACTATGTACTAAAATCTGCGCGTGAATGTAGAAACGTTTCCTTCGTTTTTTAAAGCAAAAGTCATATTTTTATTGCGTCTCATTTTGTATTTTAGACCCTTATACAAACCAATTTTAATGAACGAACTGAAAGAAATCTTAAGTCCCATTTTATTAACTAGGATATTTTCAGTCCATTTGAATAATATAATTACATTATTTTGAACAGCTATTCGATGACTTTCCTTAAGATCTCAAAATTGAAAATTCCGAACTTTGGAAACTTGATATGGAAAAGAAGGGACAATATTTGTAATATTCATTGTTTTTTAATTGAATTTAATGTTTACTTTTTTCATGTACCTCTATTATCCTCTATTAATAAATAAGTCGTCACAAAATTGGACAATATTAGTCATTTTTATATGAAGTAAACCAACTCGCCAAGTTATTGGGACGACGAGCTCTATTAAAAGAATAAGTTAATGTCTTTAGCTGATTTGACATTTGGATGAGTAAAGTAAATTAAAAATATGAATTTCGTGCTCAAATTATTTTTGGAAAAATTAATATTCGTTATATAAAAGTTCAATTATCTTCTTTCTCTAATATTAGTTACGTAGATTGTATTTGCATACAAATATTGTAACTAATATGAGTCTTGTTCAGTTTGTCATAAAATTGACTAAGAATTCAGGATTCTACAGTGTAATAAAAATTTAAACATGTTTATTATATCATACAGCGATACAAAGATTATTAAGTCACAGACAATTTTCGATTGCTTAAATCGAAATTTTCTGTATAATTTCTTTTTCAACACACAAAATTTCTTTTATCACAACGAAATCCATGAAGCATAAAATTAAATAAAAATAATAATACAACATAAAATTAAATAAAAATAATGATACAGAATACAATTAAAGAAAAATAATGCTACATAATTAGAAAATTTTAGACATCTTTTATTCAAATTGAAAATAATGGTCCCAAACTAGCAGGGTGCTTGAGAGAAATTACTTTAAAACATTAAATTGTAAAATTAAGATTTTTCTTGAAGTTTTACACATACGTCTTCTCCAATAGAAAAATCGTTACTAACTTATTTTACAAATAAAAGAGACATTATCTGACGATTACGTTTCTCTAACCCAAACGGTACGAGATACTATAATTATTTCTACATAATGTTGTTCAGCAATTTCTTGAAACCAACAAATTGCTGCAGTTCTCAGAACCCATTCACGGAAAAACTCGTGCATTTTAACAAATCCTCGTGCAAAAGTGAATCCGGTTGTTAAAAAAACATTTGACTATCGAAAAGAAAACCGCTCCTTATGCAATGCCGATTCAGACGGATGTATAGTGATCTACAATTCAAGAGGATAAAACATTCATCTCAATGGCAAAACTGATACAAGCTGATAATTTGAACTATACGAATGTACTATGAAAAGCGATGGCGTTCCAAAACATGCTGTTGAATCATCCGAAAAATATTGAGTGAACAAGCAGTGTTTGACGTAGAATTCAGTAGTGAACATATTTATAGAAGATTATGTGGAACATGATATTGTGGAGGAGTTCAAGAAACCGCATTGTCTAACGAAGTCTCGTCGTTTTCTCTAAAGCATAATGCAGCACGCAACGATCTCTGTAGAACATGGTAGTTCTAAAAGTATGGCAAAATGGACAAACCGGGTGTGTAATTCAGTGGAAATACCATCTAAGTCAGACCAGCACAGAGAGTTTGATACACGAAAATATCAATCAACAGGGTATCCAGGAGGCCTCGCTGGAAAGAAACTGTTTAGATATGAAGCTTCCAGTGAAACGTTTTCAAGTAAATCCATACTGAATCAACATGAACAGTCCCCTGGCGAAAACAATTCTTTTTTACACGAGTATGACAAACCAATCTTTGCAAAATGTCCACAGCAGTCACAAATCTGTAATCTCAGATTGCACTAATAATGCATCGATCAGAAAACCATAGTAAAAATCCAGTGGAAAATAGTTATGAATGCGACCATTGCAGTAAACGATTTACGCGAAAAGATCGACTAAAACAGCACTGTGGACTCTAGACTCCGTGGAAACCACTTGAATGTACTGTCTGTCACAAAGTGTTCAGAGATAAATATAACTTGTAAGTGCATATGAGAATGCACAGCGGAGAAAAACTTTTTGAGTGTGATGTGTGTAAGAAAACATTTTCACTAAATGCTAATTTAATGCGACATTATCGCATACACACTGGTGATAACCCTTTTTTTTTGTGAAATATGTAACAAAGAGTTTTCGATTAGTTACGACTTACGAACTCATAGGCGTGTCCACACAGGAGAGAAGCCGTACGAGTGTGATACATGTGAGAGAAAATTTTCAGGAAAGAGTGGTTTAACAGTACTTAAACACGTGCATACGCGTGGAAAACCTTTTTTCTTATGAAATATGTATGAAAGGGTTTTCATTTAGATCGGAATTACCAAGTCATCGACGTATCCACCAAGGAAAGAAGCTACATGAGTGTGAGGTATGTATGAGAGTATTTTCTCAAAGTTCGAATTTAAAAAGACACAGAATTATCCACCAAGGAAAGGAACTTTTTTTAGGTTAATATCCAAGATCTACCCGGAACGATACTTTAGAACGACATATAGGACATAATTATATTGGACAAAATCCTTAAGAATATTCGTTTTGCAATAACACTCTTCCGGTTTCAGATGATGGAGAATTAGTACTTCATTTAGTTTGAATTTAAAATTTGTTTTGTGTAATGTGTTTCAAATGGATGAAAACTTTAAATTGCGTATACAACTTAATTTAAGGATGCCTATGCTCGTTTTAGTTGTTAAGATATTACGTTAGATTATACATGATGCTCGGAATCATAATGGTTGGAATCATACCCACAGTTATTACATCGCGCAATTCCTTGCTGCAAACCAACCCGAAAAAGTGTTTATTTTTTTCCGATTGGACGTGGTATTCTGGAGATATTGACTTAAAATGTTTAGTGACCATTTTATTTCGATAATTTAAAGTTTCAGAGCTAAGAATTCCTAGAAAATTATCCTTAGGGTATTCCCCTGAGAACAACAGTAGCTATTAGTGGCGGGCTGGAATCATTCCAGAAGGGAAAGTTCTTTGAATCACTGTTTGATGACGAGAACAAGCATCGGATGGATATATACAGTGGCTCCCAAAATTGAGTATACACCTCTTTTTCCCCCCTATTTTAAAAGTATAAAAAGTATTTTAATAGGAATAATAAAATGCACTTTAATGAAGATATTTAGCCAAAAAAGAAATGAAGTTCATATAATAATTAAATTTTTGCATTCTATGACAAAATGACAACAGTTGAGGTCATAAAATTAAGTATACACTTTGTAGAAAATGAATACAAATTCTTAAGTTAGCTACCACTTTTTTATTATAACGCTTGTGTTAAAAAGTGGCATTGAATTTGAATCCTAATGTATGAGTTTCTTGTAGAAATACTGCTTTTTAATTTTCAAAATGGGCTCCAGAAGGGAAACTGGAGTTGAATTTAGGGAGCTTGTTATTAAAATGTCTGAAAAAGATAAATTTGCAAGAAATTGCAAAAATAGTTTAGCGGAGTCAGGGATGAGTTCAAAAAATTATCAGAAAGTATAAATAGTTGGGACACATCAAAAATATTCCAGGAAGAGAACGAAAGAAAATCCTGGATGATATGACCAAGAGGTGGATTATACGAGAAGTGACTTTAAATTATAAGGTGAGTGCTCCGAAAATTGCTGCAGCCACTTCTTCAACGATACAGAGGCTTTTCTCTGCAGAAATAATTAGAAGAGTACTTAGGAAAGCCGGCTTTAATGGTCGTGTGGCCAGGAGAATAGGGTTTCATTTGCAAAATGTCATATTTCAAAATCTCCAGTCTTCTGGAATCAAGTAATATTCAGTGACGAGAGTAAATTTAATGTTTTCGGAAGTGATGGACGATACTACGTTTGGCGGAAGCCTAACAGTGAATTGCTTCCTCAAAACACCATTTCTACAGTAAAGCATGGAGCTGACTCGATACTTGTATGGGGCTATATGTCAGCCAATGGCGTGGAGAATTAAGTTTTTATTGGGCGAAATTATGGATAAAATGGCAATGCTTGAATATTTTGTAAAATAATTTAAAACGAAGTGCCAAAAAGTTGGGTTTAGGTTCGTCTTTAATTTTTCAGCAAAATAATGATTCTAAACACACACCTAAAATTGTTCAAGTGTGGCTGTTGAGCAACTGTAAAATACAGTTTCACTCTCCACTACAATCACCTGATATCAACGTTATAGACAATTTGTGGTCGCAGTTGGAAAAATCCGTCCAAAAGCCCTATATCAAGAGTAAATAGCATTTAAAAACTGTTTTAAGGGAAGAATGGGCGATGATAACAAGTGAAGCAACCCAAAATCTTCCAATCTAAATCGATGCCACGCCGTCTGGGAGCAGTTATTCATTCGAAAGGATGTGCAACAAAATAATATTTCATGTTTTTTATTATGTTTTCATCTAAAAGTTATACCAGGTGTATATTCAATTTATACATTAAAATTTGATAGTTTGGGCTTAAAAAATTATGTAATTAATTCAGTAAAAGGATTTATACTTGTTTCCACTCCTATATAGTACATTTCTTAAGATGTATTTTATCAGTTACATACAAATTAGTTTTAGATAAATATTTAATAATATTTTTTATGCTTTTAATGCCGAAAAAGTGAGTTGTAGACTCATTTTTGGGAGCCACTGTAAATTAATAAAACTATGAGTGTGAAATGTGAATTAATAAAACTATGAGTCGTAGGTAATCATCTCCAAATGGACATTGCTTATCTAAAAACGGACACATTTTAATATTGGTTTTCGACTAGGGATGGTGATGTATAACTGAGATAGATTCTTACAATCTTGTATGCAAATTTAGTTTTTCCTACACTTTTCATTCAAACTACTAGGTATGCAGTTGAATCTACGTCGCAACGTAACAATACAACGGGCTATTAGAGTTGCCGGGATAAATCTCGAAGGAAAAGTTCCTGAGACAGAACCTGGTAATTTTGAACCATTATTGAACTACTTTAAACATTTGAGACCACGACAAATTTATCGTGCACCAGCCTCTATGTACATGACGGTCATTTTCTTGGATCCATTTTTGAACTCGCAACACTTAGGTTACTAATCCACTACCCTACCAACTGGGCTACCGTGACCCTTCAAACTAGTATAACGGTTTGCTAATAAACTGAGATTTCATTACTTTCCTCGTATAATGATTTGTTTGCTGATGCACCATAAAAATACCTTTTTTAACTGAAAATTAATGCTAAAATTGTGTCCCAAATTGCATGTGTATCTTTGTAAACAGTGTTAAAATTTCAAATCATTTTCAAATTAAAAATTTATTTTATATGGTATATCTTACTTAAAAATTCTTCAATATTGTTCTTATCTGTATGTATTCTTCTATATTGTTCATATCTGTATATATTCTTCTATATTGTTAATTTTTTATTTTATGTATACACCAACATTCTATGTGTATTCAAATGCGATTGATGTCAATCAACGGAACGTTTCATTAAAAAAAAAAGAGATTTGCATAGGAGATTCAGAATGTTGGTACATAATTTGTTTCTCCACACTTAAAGTACACACTAGTTATATTTCATGCACGTGCTCTTACCACCTTTAAGTATTGCATTCACATAGTTATTACAAAAGTTTTAGTAATTTCTTTGTTTATTTTAAGACAACTAAAATATTTAATTTTTTCATGTGATTACAGCAAAATTTAAGTAAGAGTGTGGTTTGAAACAGTTGGAACCATGTTAATTGGATGTTGTAAAGTGTAAAGTTTAAATATGATTGGTATCCAGTACTTGAAACTAGTTCCATTTTCAAAATAAGCACTTGTCGATTCTAAAATTTCTGCTCTGATCCAAAAATCAAAGCAAAAATAAGAGTTGCGTAAAATTAAATGTTGTTTAATAGCATTAATGTGAACTGGAATTAAAACTGATCTTTAAAAACATTTTCCCAAACAGAGTTTTTATTTTGAGAACAATCATAAATAATTATTGATAAGCTTAAATTATTGTACTTAGGGAAAATGTGGAAATTCAAACCGATTCTTGTCTAGATACTGCTTCACTGAAGCTGACATAAAGAAGGTATGGGTGAAATCAAATTAACTGAATTCTCATTATATTTGAATATATGTGCATAACTGATTGTATTCGTGAAGCTATACCGACATGATCCTAGTTGTATTGATTTGTATTTAATAGGTATGGATAAATGCTGTTATTTTTAATCCTTCCTATTTATTGCAATGCACTGCTGCTCACAATGTGTGTAGGCAAGTGTTCGGTAATTTTTTGTCATCTTTTCTATGATTTATAGCTATCATCCATCAGACATTTTGTAAAGTATAACTAAAGGGTCAACCAATAGTGAATTTGTGACACTGTGAACTAAGCGCAAATAAGAAGGAGTTGGTCAGCCAAGGAAACCTCTCGTATCATGAATGAAATGTCCGTGCTTTGTTTTTGCCCATACGTTTGACGGATTGTGAAGGAAATCATCATGTTTAAACTAACGTTCTTTGTAGGGCAATCGAAATATAAAAATCTAGTAAAAATATCACTCATTATAAAATCATAACACTATCAAAACATAATAATAATTTTGTAGAATGGATAAATGGAACCACAAAAGTATTAAAGAATGCGGTCTGTAACTATGCGTCAAATGTGTGGGCTTTGATTTTATCTTAAATTCCAAGTGCAGCAGACAGAAGACAAGCGCATTGTCTTGAAACTTGGAGTCCACATAATCATCGCAAATATCATGCGCAAGCAGTCCACATAGAGTCATAGCATAGATCATATTCAAGAAGTCCACGAAGTCATCGCAAAGATCATGTGCATGGAGTCTACATAGTCATCATATTGGTGATGTGCAAGGATAAACTGTTCTCATCAACTGGACTGAGACTATAATTGCATTGCATCAGTTTGAGGGGAGGGGGTTAAGGATGTCATCTTCCACGCATTACAAAAAACCGTAACTATTCATATGCAGCAATCCCCGATTGTCAAGATGATACAGCATGAGCTGCGTATTTCGTTGGCAAAGAGATCAAATAGAATGGTGACTATAGAGAAAGGGAAAAGTAAACATTTAAAATCGAATGTGAAGTCTGAAATTTGCCACAAAAAAAAACTTTGTTTTTACGTGCTTTCTTAACTCAGTTTAGTGGCTCATTGGGTACGCTCACTATGCTAACAACCTGCAAGTTATAGGCGGTGCAGGTTCGATTCCTCCCTGGCCGTATTTCTCTCTTCTATGTCAGTAAAACGTTCCTTGTTTGTGTGTGTGTGTGCGTCCATTACTTGATATTGCATGACATGCCCGAAGCACCATGGCGAAATATGACCCTTGTGCCATGTAAACCTAACCAACCATCTTGATTCAGTCGATGACATAATGTCTTGCAACATTGGATGCAGGGCTTCGATGGACATAACGACATTGGGGGCGAACCCCTTGATTTGCATTTTATGACTTTCAGTGAACTTTCGACACTATGTCCACGTAGAATACGTTTCCCTTGGCCTTAATCAACGCTCATAATTTCTTGCGGCGTTTTTAAATGGAGTTTTTTCTGCGTTTCTAATGGCTTTCCACTTCCTTAAAACACAGGAACGAATTTCTGTGGCGAAACCCGAACCATAATGCGTTCCTATTGTGGTGGCATGTTTCAAGTGCTCGATTAAGGTTTCACTTCATTCTAAATTAACGATGCGTGCGAAGGGAGGGAGGAAAAGAAAGACGAAAGGGCTCCGAGAAAAAATCGACATCCCAACATAAAAGCGAGCTATCTTGGCGACGATCTCTTGATAAGCATCGTTGACTCGCAGAATCTCAGAAAGAGAGAGAGAGAAAGCCATTTGCTTTCGTTGTCTCAATCAGAGGCGAAGAGAAATAGAAAGCCATTTCTCAGGATGTCACTCTTTTCGTTACTCCTTTAAATTGCTCGCTTTGGGGGAACGTGGTTCTTTGTTTTCCGGTCATATAGACAGGATAATTTGAGTATTCGTTGACAGCTGCGTGAGTGATAAATTTGACTTAAACTGAATGAGACTTCCAGAAAGGTATTCGCGTAATAAATTTACATGGGAGGTTCAATTTAAGCTTCCATGCTGGGCGGTGAAGGGATTGCTGAGGGAGCAACTTGTCGTGAGTTTTAGGATCGTGCTCTCGTGAATTATATACGCTGGGGAATCGATTTTTATCAGGCCTTTGTTTTGTAACAAGAGTAGTGTAATTGCTCGGTGTGTTTTGGGTTTAGTAGTTCTATTGTTTTAACACTTTTATGTGTTTCATGTAATGTTTTTAATGGTTAATTGACAAAAGCTTCCTTTTAAATGCATGCATGTATTACAGCATAATCATGAACTGTTTTGTTACAAATTTGTTAAAGCAATTTGAAAGGGTACGAGCTGATTTAATTTGCGATACTTTTTCGGATTTCTTAATGTTCCTTGGTGTAAAGTGGCTCGTTCCGCCTTAGCAACCTGCTACTTGTCAAACACCCCTGTAACAGTAAAACTGTCCATGTGTGTTCATTGGTAGACGTTGTATCTATTGTATTCATCAACTGACTCAATTTTGCTCAATTGACTGATATTGGCCTAACTTGGCTAAATTTGGCCCAACTTAACTAAATTTAGCCATTGAGCCTTAAATCACAACGTTTTTTAAATAATCAATCGTTAAGAGAAGCATTCAAAGTATATATATATATATATATATATATATATATATATATATATATATATATATATATATATATATATATATATATATATATATATATATATATATATATATATATATATATATATATATATATATATATATATATATATATATATATAGATTCTATGTATAGATCTATATATAGATTTAACATTAGCAACCTGCGACATGTCCGACTATTTTGCATCAGTCTAGTGTGTGTCCAATACTTGACGTTGTATTTTTTGACGCAACTTGAATAAATTCGACACTTAATCAAAAAACAAAGTATTTAAATGATTAGTTGGTGAGATGATCATTCGAAAAGTGCTTTGGCTAAAGCATAATCATGAACTACACTTTTGTTATACTTCTTTTTTTTAACAATTTTCAAGAGTACAAGCCGATTTAATCTGGACGCTACTGAATCAGTATAATTTCCTTTTGTGTGTAAGTCCATTATTTGATGTTGTCTGTCCTGTGTTTGGTATAGCTTGATCAAGTACTGCCATTGCGCTTTGTAAACCAACCCAACTAACTATCCCCGATATAGATTTAACTCGAATGAAATATTTACAGCACAGAAAAATCTTACATTTGGATCAATTATGTATCCAATTTATACAATATAAAGTGTGTTCTAAAAGTTCCCGTACTGACGATTCGTGAATTTATTATACAAAAACATCAAACTTTAAAACATTTACTTTTATGCCAATGGTAAAAAGCACTTTTAATCTAAGGAGGAAAAAAAAATTTGAACTTACATTTGTAATAAATGTTGAAAATTCCGGCCCTTTTTCTTGGAGGCAAAGTTGAAGTCGTTTGCACATATTTTTAGAAACGCGTTTCAAAATTCTGGGAGTTACTTCTTGTATCCTTTGAGTAATGGCAATTTTCAGATCACCTATTGTTTGGTGATCTTTTGTCTTTAAATATCCCCACAGAAGAAAGTCAAGGATGCTCAGATCAGGGGAACGAGGTGGCCAAAGGTTAATTCAGATAAATCGATCGCAATAATAAGATCACAATACCATCAACAATAATAATGCCGCTTCTCATTGTACGTTGGCCTTAGCTCCTGTAACATTTTTACACGATAAGCACGAAAATGCAAAGCTCTTAAAGCCCTGTGATGTGCCTATTTGTTGCGACAAACGCCTCACCGATTGACGAGGAGATTGCAATATCCTTCGTTGAGTTTCTTGCACTAAGTCTGGTGTAACGACTTTCAGTCTTCCACTCCTGTCTCCTGCGTTTCGTGTTCCACCAAACCTGTCTCACGAAAACGCCGAACGAGTTGATATAGCGTATCCTTACTCGGCATTGCATAATTTGTATATTTCTATCGCTAAAATTCTTTACACCTTTTTCAGGATTTACATTCAAAATAAGCCTCAAACAGCGCAATTCTCTGAGCGTGATAAACTCATCTTGCAATGAAGAACAAAATGACTTGGAACTATATTATCGCACAACTTGAGGGCGAAGAAAACTAAACGATAAATATTAAAGACTCAATAAAACTATAAACAGACGATAAAATTCAATAATTTAAAAAAAACCACACACAATATTTTTTTTAAGTTGGAGTACGTGTACTTTTAGGAGACTGTACAATTCATAAATTACCCTTTAAAAATTAAATTTTACTGTAGTTCTTGTGAGTGCTTTGGAAGAGTTTATTGTGAAAAAGTAAAATTTCCTGACCTAAGAGGTTAAATTGATTAACTTTTAATTGAAAAGTGACCAGAAAGAGAGAGAATAATTCCTTATCTCTTTCGTAGAAAAATGCCACCATTGAAGTACCAAAAAAATAATTTTCCACGCATTTTTACTTTTTAATAATTTCTACAAATTTGGATGCAAATGATATACATACATTTCTTCTATGTGATATTAAATTTCACATGCATCTTGCATGACAGACTCTAACGTGACTAAGGAAGATGTAGTCGTTTATTTCTCTTAAATCAATTTAATTCTATTACATCAATTTAATTCTCTTAAATCAATTTCTCATTCTTTTAAATCAATTTAATTCTCTTAAATCAATTTAATTCTCTTAAATCAATTTGCAAAATTGTTGAATCTACGGAGAATACACTAGCACACTCATAGTTTTCCTACCAATAATTTTACGTTTCACACTCTTCAACCAGCCATGCAACATTTTTAAACTTCGTCATCTTCGGGAAGGATGACAAATTAATTTGATAAGATATTCAAGACTAATTCTTTTCACAACACGAATATATTTTTTCTTGATAATTCCAGTTAGTGTCAGGTACAATAACTAAAGAACTCGTTTTAAAATGAAATGTCTTCAATACAGACAAAAGAAAGGTAACAAATTAAAAAAATTTATTGAATTAGAAACGATTTGACAGCGTTTTTTTTATCGCTGCTTAAAAAAAAATCTTTTTAACAGGTGTAGTAAGTTGCTTAAATGCAACATTAGCTTTTATATCACTATGACTAAAGAATTTTAATAGTTAAAAAGTCCTAGCTTTGGTATTTTCTAACTTTAATATTCATTAAATATGGGCAAAGTTCTCCTTAAAATTTCCTTTACATTAATTTGCATGAAGTTTCAGAACGAATCTTTTGTGGTAGTTATGCTGAGTGTGATGAAAAATAATTCCAATTTATTAAAATATTAATAAATTTTCAATTTTCAACAGAAAACAGACTGAAATAAAACTAAAAATGGCGAGGAAAAAGTTTCTTATAAGATATTAATTCGTAATTCTTTTTATCTCGTGATTTCACATAGTTTCCACCATTTACTACTAAGAATAGAACAATTTTTTAAATATCTCCATGACCATATATCCAGTAGTCTGTACGTAGTGCGGGCACACATATACAGTCAAAGAACAGATTCCAAACGCAGAAACCATTGATTTTGCATTAATATGACCTAAAATGACTAACTAACAAAATGGTAATGGTAATTTTAGTTAACCTTTTAAAAGCCTCAATTCATTTTTAAAGTTTTTTATTTTATTTTTTCGCTTAAATGGCTTATTTTACTACTAGTATAATTGTTCTATACCTTTTTTGGCTGAAAAAAATCCTAAGTATGATTTTGAGGATGTTCCCATTTGGGAACATTGGCGTTTGGGATGAAGTAAATAAGGTCATTTTTCCGAAAGGTAATTTTTTTTTTTTGCAATAGACTCAAAAGGAGAACAAAGTTTGGTTTATATTTCATACTTTTATATATTTATCTTCGGAAGGATACATTTTTCTCTTATTGCCAGTGCTACCGGGGAAGCAAGATAAATGTATCTGCTTTTTGCATGCAAGACACTGCTTTCGAACATTCTTCTTGCACAATGCGTAACGTCCTTGGATGAAAGCGACGAGATAGTGTTCGTCCGTCTTTCTAAGGTGAATTGGTAGATGAGATCGTGGTCCTGGTCTTGCTGAGACGACTCGATCCTAGTGGAGCCTCTGCTTTGGCACCATCCTATTTCCCTGAGTAAATTTCCATCCTATATAGATACCCATTAGATGAGCATATCCAAATTTTGTACCCAAATCTGATGGAGTTTCCGCGAATAAGCATCTTACAAGAATGATGTCCGTAGTAAGGCACCATTGATCAGTCAATGCTGAGTTTATCGTAAAAAACTCCAAACTGAATCAAGTTTCTACACATATTATAGTATATAGGCGCAATCTTTTTTAGTTTATTACCCGGTCGAACATCCTTATTGTTGTCAACAAGATGAAAGTACTTTTTAAGCTGACAAAAGCGTGCGCTAGCCATTATCTTAGCAAAGATTGTAACACATGTGTCTCCAGAATTACTCTAATATGTCCTCTGTAGGCACCATGTGGTAACCGCTCAAAAGAAGTAGACCTAGGAACTGAAGAATATCTTCACAGCTACCTGTTATTATCTGCCCCTTTGCAGTGTATACAACGCTGTCATTTCAACTAGATGTTGCACATAATTCAAAAGGAGTATTTTGTGGAATAACTCTAGAGAATCCATTGTCTCAAGCTCGGGAAATTTTTCAGCCAGCTTTTCGAAGTTTTTTCCTGAAATATCATTATCCAATGTTGCATCTCTTTTCCATCTGGGATGGGGTCCCTGTCTTCACTTCTTTGCACTTGGAGCAGAACATGAGGGTGTGCTTCTCCTTTGATCTTCGCCCGAATCGGGAATTCGGTCATCTGAAATAGTCGAATCACCATCTTCATTGTTAATCATCAGGTCAATCTGGCCACAAACATCTTGAGAATGAACCTCATTCAAAGCTTCATCGTTGATGTGTTCTTCATCACTCAAATCAGCGTCTTTATCAGATGGTAATATGTAAAGATCCGGATCGTCTACGTCCTCGAGCTCGTCATCGGAGAGGCTGATGAAAAATTCCTGCGCGGCTCGCAGGAACTTGCGATGTATCTCTGAAAGATGTAGTTGGCATGAAGTGATACCCGAGAAGCACTTGAATAGTGAATTCCTATTAGGAATGGCGTATTAAGTAAAAAAAAGAGATTAAAACTACTTCGTTCAGCGTATACTATACAGTAGTACTCTCTGAGATAGTCTAGAAAGAAAATCTTTGGTCAGAATGAAACCCATTGGTTGAAACCGTAACGACTACAGGTCACACCTTCGTCGAGTTTTGAAAAAGGAATGTTGTCGGAATGTGATCTTTGCAAAGGTCATTAAAAACGCGCTCCTCTCTTTTTCTACTAGTAAATTACGTGATACATTTCAACCAACCATTTCACCAAAGGGGAATGTGGTTACTATACTTGTAAAGTGATTAGAGTGAAAGAAATCATCCCAATCGTAAACATTTATAACTGTAACAATGCGACTACCTTACAATAGAGTATCACGGTTTGCAGAGAAAACGGGTGTTAGGCTCATGCAGATACAAAAGTGCCAGCTGGAAGTATGAAAGAATCAGCCACCACATTTATTAAATTACCCATAGCAGAAGAATTGCGATAATTAAAAAAAAGAAGAGTATTGACTCAATTTTTTTTTTTTGTGAGTTGAAAAAAATCACCTCAAACACTATACCCCAAACGCCAATGTTCCCAATTGGGAACATCAAAATTGTTGTAAGAATTACTTCTTACAAATGACACTTGAAAATATTTTGTTAATTTGTACGAGAATATAAGTCCCTTGACTACCAAATCACGTCAATCGAAATGTTTTTAAATTTAATTTTAAAACAGCAGAAATTAAAATGAGCATGACACTTTAAAGTTCACAAATTAAGTAAATTTGACTTAAAGTATGCAAAAAAGCTGAATTTTTTTTTGAAAAAAAGTGACTTCTAAAATAAATTTTTATTATTATGTGACATTTCGGAAACTATGAATATTCTAAACAAAAAATAAAGCTATTAAAAAAATTCACAAAAAAAAATGTTCCCATTTGAGAACATTGGCAGGTAAAAGGTTAACGTCGTACTAGAGCAACACAACGGGCTATTGACGACGGTCCGGGATCAGTCCCTTAAGGGAAAAATCCGAGGACAACACCTCGTAATTTTGATGACGATTAAGTAACGAAAAAGGGTGAAAATATAATATTGATCCTTTCCTTGAATAGAATCTTTCGACAGATTTTATTGGCCCTTTGATTAGTAAAGAAAATACTTGGAAAAGACACCATTTCTACTTTCATTCGAATCCTTTGGAAATATTTTATTGCTTCTTTCCTCAGAATATATTCCTTTGGAAGTATTATATATATATAGTGTATTTTTCTCAGAATAAAGTATTTTGAAAGGATTCTATTCGTACTCTTTTTTTAGAGTGTAATCATTTGAAATGATTCTTTTGGTACTTTTGTTATTAAAGATTTATTTAGACACGTCCTATTGGTCCCCTCTTCATTCGACAATAATCCGTTGGAAATATTCTATTGGTCCTTTTCCTTGAATAGAATCTTTTGGAAAGATTTTACGATTCCTTCCTGTAGAACATAATACCTTTCAGTAATTATTTTGGTTCCCTTTGAAAAGAATCCTTTGTATAGCTCCTCTTGGTCAAAAAGGTTAAGACTGTTTAGAAGTCATGCAGAGGAGATTGCAGGTTGTAAAGTAGAATTATCTATGTGAACCCCTACATTTAATCTTTGCAGTCTCCAAACAGAATGCAATAATCAATCACTTACATTTTCCTCATTAAACATGCATCATTGACCATGTACTGAGAATTGAGAATCACGTTATGTTTTTAATCCAAGTCTGAACAAGTTTATCTCTGAGGCTTAGTGGTATGATTACCCTTACATAAAAGACCCAGGTATAAATGCTTTTAAAAACTCTTGAATGCTTCCAAGCTGTAAAATTTAAGAGTATCTCTCCTGGAATAACTCCTGTAATGAACAAAATATTGAAAATAATTACAGCCTCTAATCACAAGTATTTCTATCACCAATAAGCAAAAGTATTCGAGTACAATTCACACACTAAGACACTTTCTCTCTTAGATAACTAGTATTGGGATTTATCCCAGACCGTCGTCAATAGCCCGTTGTGTTGCTCCAGTATGACGTTTATTAAAATGCCTACCTACCTCGGATAACTAGCTGTAAACAATTATTCT
Organism: Metellina segmentata; assembly: GCA_947359465.1. NCBI lineage: Eukaryota > Metazoa > Arthropoda > Arachnida > Araneae > Tetragnathidae > Metellina > Metellina segmentata. Next base: position 56,849,817 of record OX375874.1, read on the forward strand.
CCTTTTTCAGTTTGCATAGACCAACAATTTATATATCTTCGTATATATCTTCCTTTTAACATCTTTTTTAAGTACGTCAATTTTGTTCATAAAATAGTTAACTATTATTGAGTGATTATTGTTATTTCATAAGGTTTAGGAAGGGGATTAGCAACCGGAGTGTTGCGCGTTTAAAATTTAAAACGTGTAAGTGGGCTAGTATAAGTTAAATCTGCAGTGGCCTCAATCGTCCTCGTGATTGCATAGTGTGGAAAATGGAATGCCAGTTCGGGGGTTGACCTCGTCATCTGACCGTGGTTCATAATTATGACCTTTTCCTTCGGGAATGTACCCGGACCATGGCAAATAGACCATTGGTAAAGTAAATAGATTCAAGTACCTACCAATGTACTTTTTGAATTTAGTTTTCTAGGAAATTTCTTAGCGCATTATTTTAAAGTATATTCAATGAACTTTTGAATATTCGTAAACTAAATTCCAGTGCCAACTATAGCTTTTATACTACTTATATATTAACGGGAAATATTCACTCCACTTTTAGACTTATTAAATTCAAGCTTCCTTTCGAATTTTAATGCTTATTAATACAAGGGTAATTGGTAATTTTTAATTAATGTCGTACTAGAGCAACACAACGGGATATTGACGACGGTCCGGGATCAATACCCTAGGGAAAAATCCGAGGACAACACCATGTAATTATGAACCACGGTCAGATGACAAATCAATACACGGGATCAACATTCTCTAATATTTTTGTTTCCTGTTTTTATGTAGGAAATAATTTGAACCTACATCGTTCTAGAGCAATGCAACGGGATTTGAAATCAGTTTCAATTTCCATGAACCGGAACCACGGACAAAATGTGTCTCGCAAATAAGCATGACTATTATTTTTTAGATATTTCAGCTCCAAAATATTTTTTCTACTTTACTTTAAATCCCGATAGGTCGAAATGAAAAGTTTAAATAACACCACCAAGAACTTGGGTTCATAAATTCAGATCCAGGGCTGTTAAGATTTTGAAGGATAAATTTCTAGATTGGTTTTCAAATGAATTAGCTTCTGAATTAATTTCACTTAACTTTGCAACCAGAAATTTTGAAATTTAGTTTTACCACAGTTAAAGAAATGCCTTTATTAATTTTCTTTTGAATTTATTTTTTTATAATTTAATCCCACAGATATATTTTTGTATTTCATAAATTCAGAGCCATTTCTGATAACAGTTGAGTGCAATAATTTCTAATGATGATTACACCAGAATAATTTAGGTTTTTTTTAATTCTTTTAACGTCCTTAATGTTTGTTCGGGCTTGATCTCAACCGTTGCCAATAGCCGTTGTGTTGCTACAGTGTGGCTTTAATTACAATACCAATCTATCAATCTTACCATAATGTTATGTTGAATGCAACCAAGATCGTCACGTACAAAAGGGGCTGGTGCACTTCAAATCTGTTTGGCCTCAATTGTCTTCACATTGACATGGTGTGGAAGTTTGAAAAGTGGGTTGCAAGTTGAGGTGCGACCTCGTCGTCTGACCGTGATTCAAAACTACGTGATGATCTCGTATCTTCCCCTTCGGGTTTGATTCTGGACCGTCGCCAATAGCCAGTTGTGTTGCTCTGGTGTGATGTTAGTTAAAATATCTATCTACCTTAATGTTATGTTAAAACCAGGTATCGCGGCTGTCAGTTTTGCTTTCTAACGTTATTTATAACACCGATTTATAGAATTGGAGTTTTACCACTACCGAAATAATGCCTTAATATTCTTAAGAGTGTATTTTCTTAAGAACATATATTATTGTTGTATTAAAATGTGAAATTATAATTTCACGATTCATAAGTTTATCCCCAATGCTGATTGTCAATGGAATGCAGTAAGACGTAACGAATGTATTCTTCCTCTTGTGTAGATCAGTAGTGCGTAAACTATTTTCATTTCCAGACCCACAATTTGTGTACTATTTTGTCGCGACAACTTGATAGACAATAGACGCTTTTTTAATCGTCAAAGCAGTTAAAGTTGTATTCTTTTTGGGATTTGAGCTTGTTTCCGCCTTATTAGAGGTCTGAATAAAGCACATAATTTTACTAAGCAATGGTTTTATTTATGCACTAGCAAAATACCCGACCTTACTCGGTTTGAATTGGTTTACTCTAGATTGAAAGATAATCAAATATATAATGACTTACGTTTTTTGTAGAATAAAAATTTATTTGAACACCTTTCGCCATCCTTATAATTTCTACAATTTACTTTGGACACAAATACTACAAATGCATATCCATTCATGTAATACACTTCACAGACATCGCACCCTTGCTGTGTGACAAATCTACAAAAGGACGAAATGTGACGCTAAGGTTACTACTATAAAAGCCGATTTTGAGGGAGATTTGGAATTCCCTTTGTTAAGTTATTTTCATGTTCAACTCAATTAATAAGAATTACGATTTACAGCGAATGCTCTCACACTCATAGTCAACAAAACAATATAATTTTACCTGTGGCACTCTTGAGTCCGGTATGCAACATTGTGAAATTTTGCAATCTTTTCCTATCATTATGACAACGAATTTTTTAATGTTTGAAAAGTTCTAGTTCGGATTTTTAAGCATTATTATTCATTCAATAACGGCATTATTTTTTCAATAACGGCATTTTTCTTTCAATAACGTATTATTCTTTAAATAACGGCATTATCATTTCAATAACGGCATTATTCTTTCAGTAACGGCATTATTCTTTCAATAATTGTATAATTACACTTAAAATTTACTGAAAATTTATTCTGACTTACCTGCCACTTTTAAGTCGAATACTTTGTGGTGGTGTTGCTTATGATGAGACGGCAAGCACATTTATTAAAATAATAAATATTTAAAACAGAAAACAGCGAAATAAAACAAAATAAAAGATGTCGAAAAAAATTGTTCTAAAGACATTAATTTGTTATTCATTTTTATCTCTTGATCTTGCAAAGTTGCCGCAGCTTACAACTAAAAGTGCACAAAATTTAGAAATGTGAAATTAATTCAGAGCGAAAGAAACAGAAAAATATCACTGCTCGCGATTTCGTTCATTCCCGTTCGTTAAAAAAATATCGTCTATCCTAAATATTCGGAAATCGTTTTCATTGCGCAAGGAACAAAAATAAGACTCGAAATAAATGAAGTATCAGAGCTGAAATTCCATAAAAAAATAATTTGTTAAAGAATAATTACTTTTTTAGCAGAACTGGTAAAGCAATCGTAATATTCAATATACATTCCAATTTTTCCAAAACTACCAAAAAACTGCCTACTGGCAGATGGAAGAATCACTGAGTATAGATAACCCCCATAAAAGAAGTGTATTCTTCATGTCAACAAGGATTGTACTGGCTTGTATGGGTTCTTTTAGCTGATAGTCGATGGAACTTCTGGTGCGTCTACAAACGTATGACAGGTAAACGCTATGTATCTATCCTATCTGACGAGTTACACCTGCTCATGTCTTGGCGTCATTCTGATGGGGTGGGCTTTTTCCATCTGGAGAATGCACCCTCACACAAGTCCAAGCACTTAATATTATGATTGAGAAATATTCATCTGGGTTAAGGGTCTTGCCATGTCCACCTAAGTCACCAGATCTGAACTCGATCGAATACATCTGGGATGCCATGTCAATCCCGTCCACCGCTGTGGAACAAAGAACCCTAACACTTTGTAATATAACATAATCGTGGACTGCTCTGCAGAACGTATGGTGCTCAGTGCCTACAAGAATACTTCCGCAAGCTCGTGGATTCCATTACCCGTAGTATTTATGAAGTTTTACGCTCCCATGGGAGGCTTATCAAGTTTTAGACGGATGTACTAGTTTTCTTCCGCTTTAGTGTATTTATTTTATTCAATCCTACCTTTAATTTTTCGATTCATGAGTTGAAAACCAGTGCTGTTTCATAGGATGAATTTCAGGATTATTCTTAAATACATCTCTTCAATTTTCTCTTCACTTAACTAACCTGAAATCTCAAAGTACAGTTTTATAGCCAGTAAAATAACGCCTTAAAATACTTTTATTTAATGTTTTTTCTTAAGAATATAATTATTTTCTAACTTAAACGAACATAAGTTGATTTTTGCAGTTCATAAATTGAAAGCTAGTGTTGATTGCAGTGCAGCTGAGTGCAATAATATAATCTGAGGATTAACATAACGATTCTTTTTCAACTATCTCAAATCCTAAAATTTATTTTTTCAGTTAAACCGAGTGTCTTAATATGATTTGGTTTGTAACAGTCACCTTCCGTTACACACAGGGGTTAATAACATTCGGCTCTTGAAATGGAGCGGTACCTCAATTGAAACAACAACTTAAAATAATTTGTATTAACGCGTTGCTTTAAGAAAATTATTATAAATACTGTCCTACCTTTGATTTTTCGGTTGATATGTCGAGAGCCAGTGTTGATTGCCGTTGAGTGCACTAAAATTTCTACGGATGAATTTAAGGATCGTGTTTCAAATATTTCAAATCCTGAACGTTCTTTATCCAAACGTTAAAATTACATGTCTTAAAAGGAAATGTCTTCGAAGTTTCATTTCGGTGGAAACAACAACACCGGAGTATTGAAATGGAGCTGTAAACAAAAGAATAACACCTTCATATATTACATCCCTTGAACTGTTGTGACATCAAAAAGTAGCAACCTGCCCCTGAAACACCCTACCAAAATAAAGGCCTCAGAGGAGTGGTCAGTAAATGCAACACAATTTGTAGAGTATCCCTCGAAGGATCAGCCGTGATTGATACTGATAAGGATAGCACTTAACGTGATCATTATCCGCACTGAAAGAGCGAAAGAAACTCAACTACGCGGTTTAAAACAATTTTCTCCATTACAGCTGTATTCCGCGATTCAATATCTCCTATCGGGTAATAATTCAATTCGGCCTCTTAATAATTTAACGATGAATAATGGATATGAGTATCGCGGTGAATTATTTATTCTTTATCTCTACTATATAAAGATAATCCGCTCAGGATATGACTTTGATTTATAGGCAGCAGCAGGAATCGCATTCGCATTGGCAGGAATAAATGAAATTTTGATGGTAATGAATAGACTTGTGATTTGCAGTTACCTGGCCAGCATAAAGATTTGGTTTTACAGTTCATTATTGACTCCTTTTTTTATTTAATTTGTCTTCGAGTGTTAAAGATTTCTGTGATATTGACAGAATATTAATAAAATAATTGCATCGAAATCAGCTAATTTAATTGTTGAATCATGATAATTCCCTTTCGCGATTTTCTTTGAAAAAAATAGTTCTTAGAATTCATTTTTTGATTTGTGTCGTGGTATTCAAATTGGATCCAGGATTCTGTTGGGGCTTGATTTTCGAAGGAGCTTGCAATTTTGCTTTGATATGTCAAATTAATTCATTCGTGGTTCGTGCCGTCAGTGGATTAGTGGGTATGTTCAATGCGCTGGAAATCTGAGAGTTGCAGGTGGTTCATGCTCAATTCCTGTCAAATGTATTCCTACCTGTGATCGTATTTATCTTCTGTCAGTAAAACTTTCGTTGTGTGTGTATGTCTGATACTTGACGTTGTCAGTCTTGTGTCTATTTAAGGATGCGACACCGACAGCAAAACATCGATTCTCAAAATAAAAACATCGATGTTGGTAATACATTCTCCAAAAACCATCGATGTTTTTAAACATCAATGTATTTATACTTTCTTCCCCCATTTCTTAAAACTGGTATAGTAACCTCAAGCATTAATGTTCACCTTGGGGAAGGAAATTAATTTGTCATTTGCTGCGTTTATTAATTTATAACTAAGATTTATTTTTAACTGCCAAAACAAAGTCGATAAGTTTAATAAGAACAATTAAAAAATATTTTATCATCAAATTGAATAATATAAAAGAAAGCAATATTTACAACAATTTGACATAGGTACTACTAACTATAAGTATAATTAGGTAGGTATATAACAATAATTATTGTTAGTTATTATTAATTATTTATCAACTTATGGGAAGGAAATATAATAGACTTATTTTTTATTTACTGTAAATAAAAAATATTGGGGCCTATAATTATTATATGCTCCAATATTGTTATTTACAGTTTGTAAAAAAAAGAAGCTTGTTAACTTTCTCCACCTTAAGCCGACTTATTTTTCACTGAACCACCAGTTAGGGAAAAACCTCTTTCTGATTAAACGGATGTCAAATTCACTGACAAAGTTGCGCTGTTATTTTTCTTGATATTTACTATGGTGCTTTTTTTATTCAAAAATAAGACATCGACAACGTAAAAACTTCTACAAGTATAAACATCGATGTTAAAAAAAACGTCGGCTCCAATACATCGATGTTTTTTTTTTATAAAACATCAGCATGGATGTGTGTATTCCTAGTGTCTAGCGCAGACTTTTCGAATAAGACTCTTGCGCCATAACATCCTAACCAACCAAATCATTCGTTCGTTTTTATTTTGCTGAATTAATTGTATCGGAATGAATTTTTTTACCCGGCTACTTTCCTTGTGCTGATTAATTTTTATTAAAAATATCCAACCACTTACATCTTTGGCTTTCGCCACTACAAAGGCTGAACTAACGTCTATTTCTAAAGAAGTGCCCAGTGGGTAAGCAGCCGTTACTTCTAACAGGAATAGCATCAACATCAATGCGATTACAATCGAGAATTCAAACCAAAAATCTACTGGATGCCAGACAAACGCTTGACTATGCCACTTCCTTGTATCAAGAGTTTAAACATATCGCACTCCGTCAAGAAAGTGACACAAGTCAAAAATAAAAATTTTGATGTTATGTCATTGAAAAACATGTATGAGGTGCCCCAGCCTAATATTCCTATTCTATAGAATATAATATAAGTTACCACCATAAATACTTACCTAAAATTTAAAAGAAGCGTATACTATTTCAATATAAGTTTTATAGTATCCTTTCAGTTGATGTTTCTCAAATTCTGCAATTTTGAGTTGCGTCACTTTTCTTGCCGGGGTCCAATATGCTTTCTCAAAAACGTTCAATACATGCATTGAAATATCAAATTCCTTAACTACTAGGTTAGTTTATTGTTTTCTTGAACTGCAAATGGTAGATTTTCAGATACCCCTGTTTGTAAGTATATGGATGTTCTTGATTGTACATTGGAAGTCATAGGATTACCCTATGGGTGCTCCTTCACAAATAACCGTCGGTTCATACCTTGTACGGCACGAAGAAATTAATTAGCAAACACTAGAAATTAAAAAAAAACAATAAAAATATTTTTAGGTAGAGAAATAGTGTTTACTTCAAAATTTATGATCACATAAAAACCTGTAGCTCATTTTGCATTGAATTGAAGCAATGTTGAGATCAGTGTTCGTTTATATTGCGATTACATTCCTAGGGTGTACATTTCCTTCTACCTACAGATACCAGTGTTGGTTATGTATTTATTTGACATTTGGCTTACCTATTAACTTTGATAGATGATTGAATAGATGGGTTTCTAAAAAATAAATCTATCTATTCTATATATTCCTTTGATCGTAAATAATTCAATGGTTACATTATAAATTAAATTAAATCATCATTAAATCTTAGTTATGAGTAGGAAAACTTTATAAAACAAATGCTACTTTTTTTCAAACGTTCTACCCTGCATGTAAAGTACTAAAACCGAAATTCCTCCTACATGGAGTGTATTGTAAGTGAGTTACCACAGCAACATAAATGCAACTTTTTGCATAAATGTAACCACCATCAACTTTTTAAAACTTAGCCTAAAATTAATTAATATGAAATTAACATTTAAGTTTTTGCCCTCTGAAACAATCTTTCGATCACGTGTGTCTGAACTTGCGAACGCCGTTGTATTGCAGATCAAACACGAAGTTCATGGAAAGAAGGTGTTCGTCCTAACAGATGAAAGTGAAATGGCAAAAGTACTTTTAACACATTGGTTGGCACTCGTACTCTTGTTTAACACATTGGTTGCGTAATCGACTGCAGAGTTTGCGAGGTGAGTGTCGATCATCAATATGTTGTTCGCCTTGTAGAGGACGTTTTAAAATCTCAGAATGTTGAGCGAATGATTTTGCGCTTCTGCTATTCGCGATACAGCATACTATATGACTGTGGCTGGAAACACATTCAAGATGTTTTATCTGCGATTACTTCAAGTTACTTGCGTGGCACATTTGTTTCACAACTGCATAAAAAGTTCGCGGATTTTACACAAATGTGGACAATTTCATCGTTCGTGTTAAGGCAACCACAGTACAAAACAAGCTCCGGAAAGCCACTTTTCATACCATCGGCCAACTGCCTGAACCAGTACTCACACGTTGGGCTATCATACTTCGGACAGCATTGTACTACGCCTACCACCTTCCTACTGTAAAGGACATTTCGCGCGGTTGCAATGGCGACGGCATTTGAGTGTGTCACGTAAAAAAAAGCAGTGTTTGACGCAGAGCTGCCGAAAAGTTTGATACAAATCAAATGCAGCTACGAATGTATGATTCGTCTCGTAGAAAAATTGGAATCGAAAACGTACAGCATTGAGACTGGGTACAGCATTGCACTACGCCAACCACCTTCCTACTATAAAGGACATTGCGAGCGGTTTCAATGGCGACGGCACTTTAGTCCGTCGCGTAATAAAAGCAGTGTAACTCAGTGCTGCCAAAAACTTTGCTAAAAATCAAAAGCATGATTCGTCTCGTAGAAAAATTCGAATCGAAAACGTACAGCATTGAGACTGGGTACAGCATTGCACTATGCCAACCACCTTCCTACTATAAAGGACATTGCGAGCGGTTTCAATGGCGACGTCACTTTAGTCCGTCGCGTAATAAAAGCAGTGTAACTCAGTGCTGCCAAAAACTTTGCTAAAAATCAAAAGCATGATTCGTCTCGTAGAAAAATTCGAATCGAAAACGTACAGCATTGAGACTGGGTACAGCATTGCACTACGCCAACCACCTTCCTACTATAAAGGACATTGCGAGCGGTTTCAATGGCGACGGCACTTTAGTCCGTCGCGTAATAAAAGCAGTGTAACTCAGTGCTGCCAAAAACTTTGCTAAAAATCAAAAGCATGATTCGTCTCGTAGAAAAATTCGAATCGAAAACGTACAGCATTGAGACTGGGTACAGCATTGCACTACGCCAACCACCTTCCTACTATAAAGGACATTGCGAGCGGTTTCAATGGCGACGGCACTTTAGTCCGTCGCGTAATAAAAGCAGTGTAACTCAGTGCTGCCAAAAACTTTGCTAAAAATCAAAAGCATGATTCGTCTCGTAGAAAAATTCGAATCGAAAACGTACAGCATTGAGACTGGGTACAGCATTGCACTACGCCAACCACCTTCCTACTATAAAGGACATTGCGAGCGGTTTCAATGGCGACGGCACTTTAGTCCGTCGCGTAATAAAAGCAGTGTAACTCAGTGCTGCCAAAAACTTTGCTAAAAATCAAAAGCATGATTCGTCTCGTAGAAAAATTCGAATCGAAAACGTACAGCATTGAGACTGGGTACAGCATTGCACTACGCCAACCACCTTCCTACTATAAAGGACATTGCGAGCGGTTTCAATGGCGACGGCACTTTAGTCCGTCGCGTAATAAAAGCAGTGTAACTCAGTGCTGCCAAAAACTTTGCTAAAAATCAAAAGCATGATTCGTCTCGTAGAAAAATTCGAATCGAAAACGTACAGCATTGAGACTGGGTACAGCATTGCACTACGCCAACCACCTTCCTACTATAAAGGACATTGCGAGCGGTTTCAATGGCGACGGCACTTTAGTCCGTCGCGTAATAAAAGCAGTGTAACTCAGTGCTGCCAAAAACTTTGCTAAAAATCAAAAGCATGATTCGTCTCGTAGAAAAATTCGAATCGAAAACGTACAGCATCGAGACAGAGTACATGTATGAAGATATTAGATCGATGGATTTTAAAGAAGATCCTTGCAACCTTAAAGCGTATCTTAAAAATCGATTGGAAAAGAATAATGACCTGACGGCTATTGCTACTCGAAATGATTGTCCCCAAGTCAGTATTTGCTACTTTTGCTACAATGTCAGGCAACAAAAGTCTCTGTTGAGCGCCGATGGATTCCGAGAATCCATGGATTGAATGGCCAAGGAATGACCATTCAACGACATTCTTCTGTATTTAATGATGTATTATAAAACTGTTGTACACTACTAAAATTGTCAATAAATTTTGAATTACTTCGTTTTTTACGAATTATTAATTTTAGATTTTAGTATCAAAAATAAATGCAACTTTATTTCCATCAGTGCAAATTTAGGGAATGATAGATGCACATTTTCCCATTTTTACTGCAACAAAAAAGTTGCCCGTGTTATGAGTGTTGAATTAAATATTTTCTTAACTTAAATAACGAATAAATGGAAATAAGAACCGGGAAGAAACATGCTAAACTTTGAATGCGGTGTTCCTGATAATATATTAAATTAATAAAGTCTACTATTTAAAAAGTACCGCAAAATAATTTTTCATCATGTATTTTTTAACAGGTACAGAGATTTTTAAGTCCTATCACCTTCATTTTAATACAAATAATATCCTTAACTCACTTAATACGCACCAAATATAAAATCTGCATCTCCGAAAATTCTTCTGCCTAATTAGAAAAATGACCATAAAGTGACAAAACAAATAAAAATATTTTTAATAAACAAACTGTAAATTACGCACTCTTGAAAGAAATGGATTAACATTTTTTGTATGAAGAACAGTAAAATATTACTAGAAATATTTTTTGATTTCGTTGAAAAATGTCATTGATTGCTCTTTAACAACTTTCCTTTTTAACAAATAAAGCAAAAATAATATTGTTGTTCTAAGATATTGTGAAAGTAACATTAAATTCCTACAATGAACAAAAACAACTGATCTATAATCTAGCGAAGTGTCATACATCGAAATTGTTAAAATTCAGGTATATATAGGTGGGTATTTAATTAACATCAAACTGTGGCAACACAAAGAGTTATTGGCGTTTGTTCGGTATCAAACCCGAAGGGTAAAAACCGAGGACAACACCACGTAATTTTGAACCAAAGGTCAGATGACGAGATAAAACAACAGCTGGTACCCCACTCTCCAAACTTCCGCACCAAGCTAACATGACGGTATTTGAGGCCACGGCAAATTTAATGTGCACCAGCTCCCTTCTTACATGATGGTCTCGCTGGGATTCGAGCTCACAACCTTCGGATTACTAATCTGTTGCTCCTCCAACCGAGGTAAAAATTCTGTATTAGGAGAAATAATTTTTGAATTATTTTGCTTGCACAATGTGAATATGGGATTTTGTTTATCAATCATTACTTACTGCCCTTTTGTTATTGTTTTATTGTGCATTGAAATATTTCTAGTGTAACAGACTCTTCAATTGAAAAGCTTTGATCAACATACTGATAATCCACTTAGCAAAATTTTCAGTCAAGCAAGTGTCAAGTTTTGAAACATTCCAATCTGGCAATACTTTAAATACCGTTCTAGGTAAGTAGGCAGGTATCTTAATTTAATTTGCTCTGAGCAACACAGTGGGCTATTGGCGATGGTCTGGAGTCAAACCTGAAGGGAAAGATTCGAAGACAACTCAACGTAATTTTGAACCACGGTCAGAGGACGAAATCTCTGTTCAAGAGGTTGTGTGATCTTAATCTTCCAACTATTACGCAGTCATTCAAACAATCCTAAATTATTTTGATCCTCTTCAATAATTTGTTTTAAATTTTTGGTCACTAAAAAATTTTAATTCTGTGCCTCGTCACTATTTTGTCGGAGCCTTTCAGTAACATTTATTTATTCCATAAATACCTAATATTCTTTTCAACAGGCTCCAAATTTGAGCTCTGGTCTTTACATGGATGTTTGTGGCGATTCCTAATCTACTTTAATGAAAAAACATATAGTGACACACAAAGCCATTCTTCAAATAAATACTCTCTATGACAGTAAAATCGAACCAAGAAAGTGCAGAATTACAGTGGTGCCGAGCCCGATCAACTTGGAACGATGCTGACTGGGTCCTGTCGACAACCTCAAACGTCTCTGGAGACGTCCAGGACATCGTGGGGATCCTGCCCTTACTTTCACACGCAACACATGCCCATAACAGGGCGTTATGGTCTGAGGTTCCATCTCCTATGATAGCCGAACCCCTTTGGTAGTAATTTCTGGCACACTTACAGCACAGCGGTACGTAGAGGACATTGTTACCGTTCCTTTTGCGACACCCCGGACTAACTTTCAATAAGATAATGCCCAGTCGCACACGGCACGTGTTGCTATAAATTGTCTTCAAGCTTTCCCAGCACTTCCTTGGCCAGCTAGGTCTCCTAATCTCTCTACCATAGACCACATTTAGTACGTTATGGGAAGGCGATTGCAACCATCCCGGAATGTTGACCATTTAGCCCGACAGATGGAGACAATTTGGCAAAAAATTGGGCATGACACCATCCGGAAACGTTTACAGTCTATGCCACGCTGGATGACATCTTGTATCCAGACCAGAAGCAGATCAACGCCTTAATGACTACCTCACTTTTTAACGGTCAAATTCTGAAATAAATTATTCAATTGTTCTGAAATTTTAATCGTTTGTTTTTCTATGTATGTTCTTAACATTCACTAATTTCTATTGCAATCGGACAACTCCTTCTTGGTGCGTCAATTTTGTTGTTGTTGTAGACTGTATTTTGCCTGTGACAAAAATATGTTAATGCTTCTGATGCTTTTGATGGGTTAGTCATAGCCGATTTGATTTATTTTATGAGACCTAGAAGGCTGTGCCGTAGCTGTCATCAAGGGTAATCAGATGAGTTCTGATCACACCTGAAAAAAAAACTGTTTTTAAACATTTTAAAGATTAAGTTAGTAAAAATGCAAATTTTATTCTTTGGGAATTCTAGCAAAATGGCACTTTAGTCGTAAAAACAGAGGGTAGGTGCTTTCGCCCATCTATGTGTCATTGATAATGCGTGTCTCATCTACAATTCTTTTAAACTTTAATGCTGAACAGAGGCCAACTCAAAATAATTTAACGCTTCATTTCAAACGCATTCGCTAAATGCTTCAATTCACGAGCCCACTTTACAACAAAGATCATTAAGAGCCGAGTAACTAACATGCTCAGTCATTAAACTTGCTCAGACAAATGGTCCCCGTGGTACGATACGTGTTCCTCTGTCGAAACTGTTGAGGTATTCCCATTGCCATTTATGATTCATGCCGATTCTGGACGTGTTAATAGCGCTATCATGGTAATAAAAAGCTCCACTCAAAAACAATTGGTCTTCCAAGAGTATACCCAAAAAGCCTCACGTTCCGGCCATTGTTGGAGAACAATTTCAGCCTGGACAGACGTGAGCAGTACATCTAATGAAAAAGTCGTGATTGAATTTGGCCACACGTACTGGGGCCATCCCATGCGATTAAGGGAAGCCATTACGCCGGACTAAAAATATGCTTTTAAGTACCCTCTTCCGGTGGGGAGACAGCCATCAAGGGTCAGACGGCATGGAATGGGGCGGTCCTCTTCAGCCCCATTGGTCTTCCATCCTCAATAACTCTATCACCACAAGAGGATGGCTTTTAAATGACAGCCCTGTTATCAAAGACTCGCCAACTGCGCTCTTGATCGTGGGATCGAGTTCCTTCTACTGCTTTAATGGGATTTGTTGTGCCTTTGATGACAATGCGCGCTGCTCGCTTTCGGGATTGTGACCGATTCTGTGACGGTCTCGCTCGAATCGCAATTGTCTGTGAAGTCAATAATTGGGTGATTGTTTTCAACAATTATTGGGTGCAAGATCCTGTTTTATTTTCAACTGACGAAATTTTTCCGAAGAATTATTTTTAACAAAGATATTTTAGAGAGAATTTTTCAGAAATGAAACGTTTGCTCGTTTTATTTTTCACGCCAGTGCCAAAAGTACTTTTAAATTGGAACAAAGTATTCGAAAAAAATTGGGAGGGGAATATTGAATATTGCTATCTGGAGTGTGTGTTAATAAAATTTACTAAGTGGTTGTAATTGTGGGTTTTTATTTATAAGCAAATTTCCGAATTTTTTTGGATATTAGGTTATTTTTGAAACAGTAAAATGTACCCTTTTTTATTGAATTAACCCATTAACGACCGCACTACTTTTCGCTTGAAGGAAATGAACAAAAATCATTTTTAGACGTATTAGAGTCTAATTAAGACAAAAAAAAGTAACATGAAAAAAAACCTTTATTTGTATAAAAGATATAAAATGTTGCGAAAACGCAACGTCAGTCCAAACCGACTACTTTTGGGAAAGATGAAAATCTTTGAAGTACTTGCTATGTAACGGCACATTACATTTTTTACATACAGTTATTGTTTGGCTACTACAGTTTTTGCATCTTTTTCTTTTGTTTGTTGGATATTTCTCGATAGTATGACTTGTTGGATCCAAGGCCACCACCATTTCTTTCATTTTACTTGCACTCTATACATTGCAACGAAATTATCAAGCAGGTCCACACCACCCATATGTTTGTTGTAATCCCCGATGAGTTTAGGTAGCTTTATAAATGCGGATTTCTTTATTTTCTTGAGTATCTCTTGGCCATTGAAGATGGATTGACTGTATCAAAGTTGGTGGCCATAGAGTAACAATGGAATTTTCGTTCCAACGAACTATTACGATACTATGTTCCTTATCAAAGATGAAGTCATATGTTCCACGTTGTTCTTTTTTAATTTTGATTACAGGTGTGATATGACATTTCCCTAATCTGTTGTCACGGATCATTCCAGTGGCATGAAACCACGACTTTTTCAATTTCGACAACAACATATGTGATGTAAAAAGTTGTCAAAGTATACATAGTGGTTTGAAGGAATTTCGACTACACTTAAAAGATGTTTCCACTTAACCCAGATCCGTCGTTTTATCTGCATATTTACCCGAGTATATATCAAAATGATATAAGTACCCTTCAGAAGAACACAAATGCAAAACTTTATACCCGAAACGAACGGGTTTACCTTTCAGAAACATTTTGCACGAATGTCTACCGAAATAAGGTATCATTTGTTCATCGATAGAAAGATTTGATGAAAAAACACACACCACTGCATGAAATTGGCATTTAAAATATTTACACACGAACGAACTTTAGCCATTTTATCTGTTTTATCCAATACATTGTTATCCGCGAAATGCAAATTCTGTTTGATAGTAATATGCATAGAACGTGTTAGTGCTGTACGTACTAATGGACAGCTGACATCTTCTGCAACTGAACAGTAAAGTCTCTCTTGAGGAAGACATACATAGCCAATATAAAGCAGAAATCCTATAAAACGCTTCAATATAGAAACAGAAAGAGGAAAAATATTGAAGATTTACTGCTCTGCATATTTTATACTTTCTTGAGTAATATGTTCCAAAAGATTCTGATTGCACAGTTGTAAAATACATTTACTGGCTCTAGATCATGCAATTTTTGTATAATTACTTCATTTTTTGCTTTTTCTATGGTTTCTTTGTCAGCAGGCATTAGTATGTATACGGGAGGCAAATTTCAACAAGCAATATTTTTTTTAGGTGATTTAGACAAAAAAAAATTTATGATTTTGTGATGAATCCGATACATTTTTTGAAGAATAAAGTTCGATATCATCAGATATATCTTTCGGTCTCGGCAAATTATCTCCTAACATGGCGTCATGAATGCGTTCCTTGTCGGTCAGTAAGTTAGGAGGTCAGGAGAGGGGGGGGGTCACTACTATATCTGCTTGACCTTGACAGTCTTCATCCGGTGAAAATCAGAAATGTCTTCATGATCTAACTTTCATATATACTAATGCTTTATTCACAGTAAAAAACCGTTTTCTTCGACATCCGTTATTTTCGGACAATGTTCATAAAGACACTGCTTTGGACTGACGTTGCGTTTTCGCAACATTTCAAAAAATTCATATTTATACAAACAAAGACAAAATAGTAACCTTATTTTGTTATGCCATTTTGCAGACTTATGTTTCTAAAACATAAGCGTCTCTTCATGAAGTCCTTTGAATTGTTCTGCCGTATGTGAGATTTTTTCAAAATTAGAGTAAAAAAATCGCAAAAAAATGACAATTTTAGAAATTTATTTTATAAAATCTTGAATTGTGAGAAGAAAAAAATTTTTCCCTAGAGACATTAAAGCTTTGTCAACAAAAAAAAATTATATAAAAAAAAACGCAATACAGAATAAGAAAAAAAATGTTTTCACCAATGTTGCGAAAACGCAACGTCAGTCGTTAATGGGTTAAGAACATTTTTACTGAAAACGCAATTTCTCTTTTTAAATAGCTTAAACTTTCAACTGGCAGAATTCCTCGTGTGGAAAACTACCCCAATTACCATTCAATACCTATTTGGACATGTTAATATTATTTGTATTTTAATAGCTTCATCAGTTTTAATTAAATTGTCAGTAAAATTTTATTTTCTAATTTTCTTAAATATTTTACCTTTATATCTTCCATATACATTTACATCTATGAGTCCTATCTGCATCCATTCTTCCACTTAAGCAAAAGCATGATATGCCATTTCACAATTCAATTCCTTTCAATGAGTGATGTAAAATTTTAGGGTATCAAAAAACTCTAAAAGAAAATCTGAGAACAGTAGTAATGCGTTCGGAACGCCATAAAAAATGTTTAAGACAAATACCAATTTTAAGTTTTCAGAACGTTAATTACGTTAAAATTTAAATAAATTACTTTTCAAAAGACTACTATCAAAATAATTTTTTTTAATATCTTTCCATGTGCAATTACTTAAATAAAGATGCTCAAATATTGCTCAAAAAGAGCGATGAATACTTTTCTTAATGTTATATCCAACGATATTTTGCAACCATACACGTTTACATGCAAAATACATAAACATATGTTTAACATACATAATTCATTTTGATATGCTTGATGAAGTGTTGTAAAATGTATTCTTCACGAAAGTTTCAACCCTAAAAGAGAATTAGGAAACATGAGATACTCTTATTCCAACAAGTATCTTTCCTCTCCCCTTGGTTGTACCTCAATCCTCCACCATCAGAGCATTAAACTAATTACGGCACTATAATTATATCCCCATGCGTAATCTCCAGTGTAATTACACCGCTCTTCTTCAAAAATGTGACCTTTACATAACCCTCCTGTGACCTTCCCCGGTATAATCACACAATTCCTCGACCTTATATGGCTCGGCGGTATTAATTTCTTCGCCCTACACGATAACCGTCGCTGACAAATTGAGCCGTCAGCGGCTGATATGACGTCATGTCGATGTTTACATGCGGGGCTATCTCTGTGTATAAGTGATTAATTACTTGGCGTTAGAATTATGGAAGCGTTAAAAGGCCGAGATTAGATTGCTCACTGATGTCTTCACTGGATGAGCAGATTGCGTGGGGACCGATTTGGTGGATTTCTTTCTTTTTTGCCTGTGAAGCTTGTTCTGTAACTTGGTTGACACACAAGGAATGATAAGATTCTGCTTCTTTTTTCACTGGGATTCGTTTCGATCGTCTAATGCTGTGAAAATACAATCGATTAAATGTGAAGGGTGTTTAGCTTTCAGCGATTGGCAGGACAGCTCTCTGAAATTGAGATAACCACGGAAGATTGCTTCCGAAATCTAAACAGCCACTGACATACTTTCCATTGATGTAACTCAAAGTAATTTGGTGGTATTGAAACATCCCAGATTTTTTACAAGTTTAAAATCCGGATTAAATCTTGATATTGCCAAGCCCATGTAAATATTCCTACATTGCTGTGAAAATACAATTGATTAAATGTGAAGGGTGTTTAGCTTTCAGCGATTGGTTAGACAGCTCTCTGAAATTGAGATAACCACGGAAGATTACTTCCGAAACCTAAACAGCCAGTGACATACTTTCCATTGATGTAACTCGAAGTATATTTGGTGGTCTTGAAACATCCCAGATAAAAAAAAAAAACATCTTAAATCTTGTTATTTTGCTAAGCCCATCGAGATATTCCTAAATTATTTTACGCGTACCCCTAGGGATACGTTCCAGGAGGTTTGGAGGTACGCATATAAAACGGAATGACTGACAGCAAACTTCAGTCTTTTTTCACGCACAAACACTAACCTTGCTTCTTTAACCCTTTAAAAATTAAGTACCACAATATGAATAGTCTAAGTTCAGTTTTGTAACTACATCCTCTGTCATTTAAATCTCGTTTTAAAAAGCTTAAGGAAGTATTGAACGTTTTTTTTTATCGTCATCTTTCAAGTGAAATACACTTGGTCAAAAACATAAGCTGGGTGAGTTTCACTTGTCAGCAGTACAAATATGGAAATCTGTCGTTTTGTCTCTTTGTGTTCATTTTCTGTTTTGCAAGTTATGGGAATGTTCTGTTTGCTAGTTATGGGTTACGTATATGGAATGTTGAAAGTAAATAAGTTAGAAATCACTGATACAATCGATCACACAAACAATTTCAAACTATGCAACATCCAAGCAAGCATAAAAGGTGAAAGTTTTCTTAATATATTTCGTTGGTTAGATTTGTTTGTTATTTGTTTATATCCTTGTTTTTTGTTTGTTTATCCTTTCATCTTGAAACTTTATTTCTTGGGTTTCTGGAATACATTTAGTTCTAAAACTGATTCCTTATTTCTTATGACCACTCCAATAGTTAAAAGTTTTGAATACTTAAAACGAGGCTGTTTGATAAATTCTCTCATTAAGAATCACTTATTTCTTTGTTAAAATTGTTTTCAGAGGCCTTAAATCAGTACCCCACATGTATATAGGTATAGGATTGCTATCTTCAACCCCCACCCCATAAATGCCTGTAGAGCTCCTGTGTAAAAAAAAAAAGTGCATTGTCTTATTTGTTAACAGAAGTTTGTTTTCTACTGCATCTGAATTACTTGACGTTGTCTGTTTCGTGTTAGGTACAGCTTGACCAAATGTGGCAGTTGCCTCATAAAACCCAACAACCATCTACAGTATATATGGGCAACCCCGGCCCGCGGGTCGGATGTGGCCCTCCCCTACTTTTGATCCGGCCCGCGAAATATTTTAAAATCACGCTCGAAAAAAAAAAGTAAATATTCTCGGTTTTCGCCAACAAGAGAGTGAGAGGGGACAAAAGCCTTCTCAACCTTTTTTAGTTGCCGGCACACTAAAAATATCTTGAATAATTTGCGGCACACCTGAATATAAAAATGTAAAATTAGGTAATTCCAATAATACCTTATATAGTTATTATTACTAATAAAATTAGTATTGGATGTATGAAATGGCTGAGCCTGTCTTGAACAAATTATATCAAAACGAGGTTTCAAAGTCGCCAAGACAAGTTATAGGCGACACATCACGCCACTCAATTCCACGGATAATGGGGAATAATAAATATAAATTTCGTTATTGATTGTATCTGAGAAACGGCCTTACACTTATTGATTCCATTCCTTACGAGCAGATGTGATTGTAAAACAACACTGATATTAATCATCAATACTCGGATTTCTGGCCTCTAAAAGGGACCACTACTGGAGAAGATATTTTTCATGAGGTTAAAAGTGCTATTGAACAGTATGGTTTGCAGTGGTGCAAATTAATTGGGGTTTGCACAGATGATGCACCTTTTATGGTCAATTCACGAAAAGGTTTCATCGGAATTTTGAAAGAAAAAGCAACTGACTTGAATTTGCAAAAAGACAATTTAAAAATCCTACATTGCATTATCCATCAACAAAACTTGTGTTCTAAGTCCATCCGATTGCAGAAAGTTATGGATGTGGTAATAAAGACAATCAATATTATTCGATCCCGCGCGCTTAACCATCTCCAGTTTAAAGCATTTTTGGATGACCTTTCATCAGAGCATGGTGATGTGACATATTTTTGCAAAGTAAGGTGGTTAAGCAAAGGCAAAATCCTAAAAAGATTTTACGATCTTAGACAGGAAATAGCCAATTTTATGGAAATCAAGGAAAAATTATTGCCTGAAGTCAGTGATCAAAAATGGTTATGTGATTTAGCATTTCTAGTTGACATCACGGGTCACTTAAACGAGTTGAATTTGAAGCTTCAAAAACAAGGTCAGTTGGTAAGCGAATTGTACAGCCATCTGAAAGCGTTCCAGAACAAAATTCGCTTGTGGGAAGCTCAAATGTGATCTGGAAGCTGCTGTCATTTTTCAACACCATTTAGTCACGAAAATATTGATTGCACTCAATATGCTGAAGAACTAAAATCACTGTCGGAGCAATTTTTTAATAGATTTTCCGACTTTGAAAACATGGATACCTGCTTTAACCTTTTTGCTACTCCGATGAAAAGTGAAGTAGAGAAGGCTCCTACACACCTGCAAATGGAGTTGATCGAGCTTCAGGAAGACATACATTTGATGTCAAAATTTGAAGACGTGGAGCTAAGGGATTTCTAGTGAACATACCTTGACGAAGAAATATACCCACAGCTGAGAGCATTTGCAAGAAAAATGATTTGCGCATTTTAAAGCACTTATAAATGTGAACAGTTCTTTTCCTTGATGAAAACTAATAAATCGAAGTATCAAACCAGGCTTACAGATGAAAATTTAGAAAACACTCTGCGCCTGTGTATTAGTGGGCTTGATCCCAACATTGATTATACCCACAGCTAAGAGCATTTGCAAGAAAAATGATTTGCGCATTTTAAAGCACTTATAAATGTGAACAGTTCTTTTCCTTGATGAAAACTAATAAATCGAAGTATCAAACCAGGCTTACAGATGAAAATTTAGAAAACACTCTGCTCCTGTGTATTAGTGGGCTTGATCCCAACATTGATTATCTTGTTTCTCAAGTTCAAGCTCAAACTTCTCATTAATTTCTGGTGATTGTAAGTAAATACTTAATCAATACGATAGTATTCTGTTCATATAACTTTACCATTCTACTTTATAAATATGTAAAATAAAACAAACCTTATCATATCATTATTACTTTTTCACAACTACCTATTATCTACGGCCCGCGACTTCGCTGATATCCTAAAGTTTAGCTCGCAACTTTCCAAAGGTTGCTCATACCTGATCTACAACATCACAAAAAATTGAAGCATGGATTTATAGAACTCGTTGTAATACAGCATAATCCTTTACTTTGCCATCAATCTTTTCAATCAGTTGTGATACAATTTCACTGGACGCAGTTACACACACACTATCACAGCAGGTGATCAAACGTCTAGAACTGAGACAAGACTTAATGGATTTTCATTCATGGTCGCCCATCATTGACTTGTCTCACTTCTGTGACTTTGACATCACTAAAACTGCGCGCTGGAGTAGAGACGAGTGGCAAGTTGACCAACCGTAAAGCATTGATTTTACATATCTGTTTGTGAAAATCCACCTTCATGTTCCATATTACCTCAAGTACGGCTTAGCACGTATATGGAACATGATTTAATAGTTTGCTTGATTGGTATTGAGATAATGACTCAAGTGTCATATTTGGCCAACTGCGCCAAACGTAAGACAATGTTATGAAATTGTGAAAAGAAATGAAGGAGAGAATCATCGCTTGGGCATACTGGGGTCGCGACCTGAGTAGTAAACCCCATGGGAAAAGAAAATATCACTAGGGCACCACGGGTTTGTGTAGCCCGTACACACCTAAAGAAGATATTTCTCCTAGAGAAATGTCATTAGTTTAAAATGCTGTTCCTACGGGCCGGAATCACAAAGTACTTACAATTCTAACACTGGTAATTTCAGTAAAATTGTCTGGCTTTTTCATCTCTTCAATAATTCTTTACGTGAAATAATCTAGGTGATTAAGATATTACGAATGTCCCCCTCAATATTTAACTTCAAGTACAATTCCTCTTTGTTGGCCTATTCGTCTTTTTTGGCTCAATTATTATGGGACTTTAGTAAAGATTCGTTACATTTATATGTACAGTCTGCCTACCACGAGAACTGCTCCCGATACCAAGTCTGGGTGGTGGTGGTCACTATTGACACAGAGTTCGTTCATTTTGAGAAGTGGTGACTCTCTGGATAACTTAGTACTAATTAGATTTAGTGGTATTTCTGTTTATCGCGAATGTTGACTTCTGGAAGGAGTTTACTAGTATAGGTTTGGGCGAAAAATAAAAATCTTAGGAAACATAATTCCAAAGTGTCAACTAGTGCGCTGGTGTAACAAACTTGAAAATGTTTCTTCAAGCATCCCCAAAGGAAAATATGATAACATCCATTTCTATGGCAACAGACAGGGGCAGACTTCGCTTCAGTAGTAGTTCTCGTGGTAGGCAGACAGTACATACTCGTATAAAATGTAGAGTCTTCAAGAACCATGATAATAACTGAAAGATTTATAAGTTCCAAATGTACCATTTGATGTGATTATTTGGCTTACGTGAAAATCTCTAAAACTGTTTTTGCGTTAACTTGTAGGATAAGGTTTTTTTTATATGACATGGCATTCCAGAAATGCTCACATACGTATCCATAACTGATAGTTGAAGACAAGCATTCGCATTTGTATGTCCATTTGAAGTTCTAGTTTCGTACGTGTTTCTCTATTTATACTCATGCGCCAGCAACCTCAGAGACACCAAAAGGATGAATTGGTGTCTTTAATGCTGAAATGGTCATTGACCGGAAGTGACGTCATAAAATTTACACTCATGGCTACTTTGGAATACCACTTAAAATCAAGAAATCAGATTCGTTAATTTGAAAAAGAATAATAACTCAATCTTTTCTTTAATAAACTTGCCTATTGCACTATGCTTATTGATTCGTTCAAATTAAAATATAGATAGATTACGAAAGTACAAAATAACATTCCCCGCGTAGGTATTATACTTAAGAATATTTTTAATGTTACATTTTTATTGATGTTCTAGACCTGGATGATATTCGCAAATGTGTTGAAAACAGAATAACAGTAAAAAGCAACATCCGCTTCCAAAAAAATGTTATTTTGAAAATGTGGTCTCCGTATCGTTTCCTAAAGAAATATGTAGTTGTCCATTTCTACGGGCTCAATTTTGTTTTACCCTTGTCTACATACATAGTGCTGTGTAGTCTGACAAAAAAAAGTGTCCCTAAATACAAGCTCCTAGGAGGAAAAATCACAGATTTGCATAGTTTTTCACGCAATTGTAGGAAAGAAAAAGATTACTTGACAAAAACCGTTAACTGAGAAAAGGCGTTAACTCAGTTAGAAATATGTTTTATGAGGTAATGTACACCCAAGGAAACAATGCATCAATACAAGATATCGAGTTCTCGTCAGTCCAATATTCCGATAAAAACTTTTTTATTCACAAAAACAGAGTTAAACAGCATTTTGAGATATGTAACATCACAGTTGAGAATTGGAACTTCTATGTTGCAATAGCATACTCAGACTTAAATTTCAAAAGTGAAAAGAAAAAAAAATTTAGGAAATTAAAGTGGGATTCAGAATTTAGGACACACTGTTACTTAGTATGAAAACTGTTTGATAATGTTTTCAACTATAATATGAAATTTTGAAACAGGTATTTCTTCCTTTATATTGTGGAAATACTGTGCTTGTAATAAAAAATCAATAATATTTATAGGGATGTCTAGTACTAAATATGTATCCAAATTTTATGTGCATAAATACAATTCCTAGGGACCCCCTTCCCTTGAATACAGTAACTTGGTCACCCTAAACTCCTCTGTCTTATGTTTACGTGATAAATTATTTTTCTGATTTTGTGAATGAGATTAAATATTAGAACAAAAATATGTGTAAACTTTCAAAGTAATGTAATTTGAATGTCTTAAGCAAACTAGAAAGATGGTATTGATTCTTTTTAGTTCTGATTTTAACAATTCTTAAAGATTGTCTAAACAGATCATAAAAGCCCTTCCCCCCATTCCACTCTCTTACTAAGATAAATTTCTACCATTAAATTTAAAATTGGTGGTGTTTGACAAGCGTTGTATGAGAGTAAACTCCTTTTAAATTTCTGCTTTGAGTTTCCATGACATACATTTAGATTTCAAACTTAGTTTCAATTAACCAAAACAATTAACTATTCGGATTCTTTAATTAATCAAGAAAGTTAACTTTTTTGAGAAATGGCATAATTTATTGAATATTAGTTTAGTTCAAATTTAGTTTCAACTAACCAAACAAATTAACTATTATGATTCTTCAAGTAATCAAGAAAGTTAACTTTTTTGAGAAATTCTATAATTTAAAGAGTATTATGTTTAGTTCATACTTAGTTTCAAATAACCAAAAAATTTAACTATTATAATTCTTCTGTTAGTCAAAAAAGTTAAATTTTTTGAGAAATGCTATAATTTATTGAGTATTAAGTTGGACCAAAAATTTGCGAAACTACCTTAGAAAATTAAATCATACACAACTCATAGGATTTATGAATTGACCTGATTTCCCTGTAGCTGACATTATAAGGAATTCAGGGCAGCAGATAGAAAATATTGCTTCACATATAGTATTGAGGTGTTGTCTTTGAGAATTATAAAGGCTACTGAATGGGATTGCAAAAAAAGCAGTTTTCAGAAACTCAACACCGTAGGTGCTTCACAATCCGATTATAATCATTAACCTCCTTCCTTGGGCATTGTCAATATTGCGTAGAACATGTGCATGGAAACTAATTTCTCGAAAGAATGTGAATTAGACACACGAAATGTTAATGATTCGAATTCATGTTGAATGCCTTTTGATCCTATTAAACTAAGCGACTTTTGTACGGTTTAAATATGTTAAGTACAATTAAAATGCAATAATTACTTCATAGATGGGTTTAAAATACTTTAAATATCTATTGAGTTTTTACTTTAGTATTTTTGACGTGAAAGTGTCTTCAAATTAGGTCTGTATAGGAGGGTCTCTACGAAAATTCTAGCGAATAAAAATAATTCCAGATTTGTCCCTCATATCTCGTGAACTATAAATGATGATCTAATAATTTGCGATAGAGGATTTATGCCCGTACCTACATTGGTGGGTAGTGAGAGTGTGGAAAGAGGTTGTACCTGCGCTTAAACACTGAAAACGATGATACCATGCGGTGCTTGTGCACTGTAAATGCAATAATTGCGAAGAGAGAGGACTTGAAATTGATGTCGATTTGTACAAACAACACAATCTCCTACTTCTTGTAAACTATAAATAGATACAGATTATTTAAATTTTGTTGGATAGAAGGTTTATATCCTTGTCTAAAACAGTGGATAAAGGGGTGTGCAGCGGTGAGGAATAGCGCTTGTGCGTGAACACTGAACATAGCGAAGCTTTTGGGAAGGTTAAATTGGGATCGAAAAGAAAAAGGATTTTGTAATGGGTAACATATTTGTAGATAATAACAGAATCTTCAATATTATTTTACAATAATGACCCACAAAATAAATTTTTTAAATTATAAGCCAATAATTGAGCTGGGTCGAAGAAAATTTTCATGTCGAAAAAATTCCAAAAAGAAATGTGAACAAAATAGGGAGAAACTTATATCAGTCGTAAGAAAAATTCAAAGGGATTAAGGTAAACCCAAATAAACTAATGGCGAGCCATGAAGATTGTATGAAAGTCAAGTGTGCCAACACCGGAGCGAAGTACCTCCAGAATACCGCTATCTGAATCGATGGATATTGACTTGGAATGTGATTGCTTTGAAACTTTAAATGACAATTCGTTCTGAAGGATATTGTAAAGAGATGGGGTCAATATCCATTACGAATCCGCGTTAATCATTAATAAGTTTTGTTATTTTTGCTATCGCTAATGTTTTATGAAAAGTTTGAAGTCAGTTAGTTTGAAACATTTAGCTTTGTTAACCTTTTGACTACGACTATAGATATAACAAGCGCGATTTAAATAAGTTTCAAGGTACAACTGATGTACTGGTCGATGTATAAATTCTTTCTTGGTACGATCATGGTACGACTGCTGTACTAGCTGTAGTCTAAAGGTTAAAAGAATATACAAATAAAGTTAGCACACCGTTTCAATTATGTAAAACTTGTCATCAATCATTAAGAGTCACTAAAGGCGCGTTCTCACGAATCAGGTTTAATTGACCGATTATAGTTTATCAACAAAAGTTGAATGAAAACTATAGTCAGAACCTTTGTTTCAATAGAGTTGACAAATTTTTTAGTGGATCAAGTAAAGTTAGATCCATTTAAACTTTATCGTTCGTGATGAGTCATCCGTCATCTGCTTTCGAGTTATTTCCACGCAAACGATATGTCGTGGTTTATTTTATTCGAGAAACAAAACAAGAGTGATTTTTTATTCTCTAGGCCAAAAGTTTGTATCTTCGCGATGGTTATAGAGTGAAAATTTCAACGGATTCGAGATCTGCGGAAAATTTTCCACCAGTTCGATGCCTTAAATGTGATTTTCTATAAATAAATAATTTTTCAATTGCAACTTTTATATTTTCGCTTATTAAACTGTTGACCAGTTTCTATTGAAATGTGAGAACAAAAACTGATTAAAGTCATATTCAACTTTTATTGATCAACTATAAACGGTCAATCAAACTTGATTCGTGAGAACGCTCCTTTAGATACTGGCTTTGTCTAAGTCAAATGGATTTGGCTATCCTCCAAATCCGGATGGATTTCCTCCACACTGGATCCTTTAAATTAAAGACTAACCTCTCAGAGAGATTGCCATTTATGCAAATAAGGCTCTCACGTTATAAAGAAAACTGGTATAGTTGGTCAAGTAAAAAATGTTCCTACCTAATATAAGTGGTCAGAGGGAATAACTGGATAGGTCTAAAAACTACTTTAAAGGAGCACGTTTTAAGATATGCCCTTTTCTTAGACTTTTCTTTTAAAAAGGATGTAGTCAAAGTAATATTTTATTTGGACTACATTCTTTGTTATTCTGTTTTATTCACATTACGTATCCACTTCTTTACAACGTGTAAGGCCAAGCCAAATTCTCCATCAGACGGACTTGTCTCATTTTTGCCAAATTTGGACTTATCTAGGACTTAACCACAGATATGATTCCAAATGTAAATATACCTAGTATGCCAAGTGGTGATTTCAATTCCAATGTTACTCAATACAAATCGCTAAGAGACTTTATGCAATGTGAGTTCAATTTGAAGCACATTTCTACATCGTCCACTACTCTGTGCAACACTTGTATAAATTCAACCATTGTAAGAAACATCGATTTAAATGCTATGCTGCATGTATCTTACTTTTCCCATCATTCGTATTTGATAAATAAAATTAGACTTTACTTATAACAACCACCAAGAGTTTATTCATTTATTTCTTATCCGTACTCTAGTAACATAGAGACGGATTCACTCTTTAAACGATTGAGTTTGTGTCCCCGTACACAACCCACCTCATTTTTAATGTTCAAACTACCCATTCTCAAACTGTATTTCTTCTTCATATGATAAATATTTGGAATTAATTGCTTGAAAATGTGGATACACCTAAATTTCTATTGTTCTCATTTTGTATGAATAGAATGAGATAGAATAATTGTGATATCTGTACTTAATGGTGCCTTTTATTGTTTACAAATATTGTTCATGAACTTAAAAAAGGCAGCTGTTTTATAATTACTCACGAAAATCAACTAGAATTGTGTTTATTCAGAAATTTAGAATCTTCAAGCATACTTTAGAACTTAGCTGATATTGTATGTATTAAATTCCTCAATTTGACGCAAAAGTTTTTCGTTCTGGTTTCATTTTGTGACATAAAC
This sequence comes from Metellina segmentata, assembly GCA_947359465.1. Classification (NCBI taxonomy): domain Eukaryota; kingdom Metazoa; phylum Arthropoda; class Arachnida; order Araneae; family Tetragnathidae; genus Metellina; species Metellina segmentata. The sequence goes on from OX375874.1 coordinate 56,877,651, forward strand.
TTTTAACATACCAATCCATTCATACTGCTGTTAAATGTAGCAGAAATTGAAACCCAGAAGATCGGCATCTCATAGTAAAAAAATTAAATTTCGGAGTCAAAAAAATGATAATCGATAAATTTTTAACAAAAACAATGATTTTTATTTCAAAATCTGTGTGAGACGACTCTTCTTATTTTGACTTACCTGACTTTCATCGCAAACACGAACCAGGGACTGTTGATGCCACGTTCTTTCAGCCTCGTGTGGTTTCTTACTATGAATGCTTAGTGGCGTTTGTCTTGCGTAATCGGTACATTCAACACGGACTTTTCTCTCTTACTCTACATTTCCAAATAAGCCTAATATCCAGTGGGTCCTTGCGTATAGTCTATTGTTCTCTCCTTGTTCTCTAATTTCTCAGCCTTTGTAAACGACAACCTCAAGCTTGGATCATCCACACATGATTGCCAGGCACAATTGTGCCTTTCATGCTCGTTTTCATCTAAGGGCTCAAAATTATTTGCATTTTATTGTCTGAGAAAAAGACAAAAAGCGACGCATGGGGTTGGCTTATAAGGTCATCTAAAGACAAGCATTAGATGTTTTTGTTCCTATTCAATATATCGCTATCCTCGGATAACAATGTTACTTTACTATAATGGTGTTTCTATTTATTTAAGAAATTCTAACCTGCATATGTCTTAACGTCTACAATCTAAATCAATGACTAAATAATCTGCATTTTATTGGTTAAGGATTTTTCATATTGGAGCTTAATGTATTTCGAGGTAAGTACTTAATTAACGTTGCACTGCAGAGACACAATGGGCTATCGACAGTCCGGGATCAATCCCAAAGATAAAGATCCAAACACAACCCCTCGCAATTTTGAAACACGGTCATATGACGAGAACAACATCTGAGCTTGCACCCCACTCTCTAAACTTCCACACCACTTTAACATAACGATGTTTGAGGCTACTACAATTTGAACATGCACCTGCCACCGCATAAACACCTGCCTTTGGCTGGACCAAATTTAGAACTCACCACCCTTTGGTTATTACTTTGCTCTTTCAACTGAGTTACTGCGACCTTAATGTATTTTGAATTAACCGTTTGTTTCTTTTAATATGTTTCAAGGTAGTTGTTTCAGTTTTCACGATATTTTCAATACCTACCTGAAATAGAAAATCATTAATGTAAGAATTCTAACATAAGACTAAGTGATTTTAATAGTTATAAAATACGATAACCTTGACATAATGTTTACAAGCATACACTGATTAATACAATAAATAATTTTAAAGCCTTCTGTATTTTGATTTTCATTTTAGTATTTTTCATGTTTGTAAATTCAAGGAAAACTTGTCAGTGTTAGGGTGAAAACAACTATATTTTCAATCGATTTATTAGTTCACTAAAATTTTAATCATGACTAAGTTAATCTTGTTTGATAAATTAATCATAAACATAACTAAATCAAACTGTCATTAATGATTCAATCTTTAGTTTCAGTCATGAGTACGCTTACTAAATTCCTATCGTAGAGGTATGGAAAATTGTTTTGGTGATATTTTCTCTCTCAATTTATATGATTTTCTCAAGCGAGAATCGAAATAAAAAAGGAATTGCTATGAAACAAGCTAATTCAATCGACACAGTTGTTTGACCCTTTATTTGATACATTTTCAAAACATAAATTAGTAAATAGTTTTATCATGTTACCTGTTTTTATTTTATTATAATTTTTACTTCAACATGTGGTTAGGTAAGTACTTTCTTGTAAAACTTCACGCAAGCACATATTATTTCTCCTGGATTCAGAAAATATTCAATATAACGATTTCAATAATGATTTTTAATCGGATTGCTTGATTAAATCTAAACTTACATAAATAATTAACTAGTTAACGTGGAAGGATTAGATTTAAAAATTGTTACTCATTGGTGATGATTAATTCATCAGTCATCAGTTATCAATCGTTAGTCAGATTAAACTTTTCCTAACACCGACTTAATCCTCCTCTTCAGGTAACTGTAAAAATGTCCTTTTCTGCGGTAATTTTAGCAAACTTCGAACTATTTATATGGACATACATTGATTAATTTAATGAGTATATCCTAGGATTTGTCTAATATTTTGACAACAGTAACGTTTTGATGATATATAATTTTCTGTCATCTCACTAAAAAAATACTTATTCCATACTACCTTTTGGCTTCAGAATCTTTCTAACAACAAAATGGCGTTGCGACTGAGTAACTTTGCACCGCATTAGTTGGAAAAACAATTTATTTCGTAAGCACTACCGTTCCATAATCATCAGCATCCGTAGAACTAACAAATTGCTTACGTAAATCGAATTCCACCAGCAGAATGCCAAAGCAATTTGTGCAAAAAAATTCATCTCCTCCTCCAGATAATCGCTAGGTAATCATTTTCCATAATTACACCGGGTTCTGCAAGCATCAGTATTCTTTTCTATTGTCTTAAGCTGATGACTTTTAAATGACGCTTCTATTTTTAAATTACGTCAGCGCTTAGCGTAAATAATGCTAATCAACGTTACGATATATTGCTCTTCCTGGTGCACAGACAAAGACGGTTTATTTTTTTCTTTAAGAAGTCAAAACACAAAAAGGATTGTCTCTTGTTGACGGATGTCGGTAGCTTAACGCAGAGGTGGGCTTAAATCGCTTGCAATTTAAAACTCTTTCTCGTGAAACTATCTGTCCTTATGACGCATTGATTACAGAAAGGATGTTAAATTTTCAATTACTCATCCTAATTACTGTAGCTTTCTGTTTTGTTAAGAACCTGCAAATGGTGAATGTGCCTTCACATTCTTGCATGCAAGATTGTGTTGAGCAAATTTCGGTTAAGCAAAGTATCATAGGATGAGTTCCAATTACTGTTTCAGAGTCTGTTAAGTGGGAATTTGGGAATTCGTCGCATTAAATATCGCAGCATTAGTTCCAGTCGTTTAAAATTCTGATATTCATTTATATTTAAAAAATAATATAATTAAGTAATCTGGACGGTCTAGTTATAGATCTTTAGTAGAAATTCTTCGAATTGAAACGCAATATTCGTTTCGGTTTGTAGGTTTTTAGAGGTAATGTAATTCAGTTCTTATTACGTGCAAATTCTTTAAAATTTGTGACGAATTTTCGCTTCATGCCAAAACCTCCTCTATAGTGCAACATTATCTTAACTTAACTTCGGTAGATCTAAAATCAACGGACAATTCAATTAGTTACAGCTGAAAATCAGTACTTCAACTCCATTTGAAATGCAACAATGAAAATGTACCCCTCATTATAACAAGTTGGATCACTATTGGATTACAGTAACGAAATATGACATTAAACAGTCACAGTGTATACAATACTAAAGTGAAGCAAAGGACAAAGTGCAAAAGCTACAATAAAAGTACTTTAAAATAGCATGACTGAAACCATTAGAATCAACACATCTAAAGCCCGGTGCACACATCCGGTTTCTCAACGTGCGACGCCGTTGCGGCATCGAAGCCCAACTATGCACACATAACCGTGAAATGACGCAAATTCTCATTTCGCGCCATTTGCGATAAATATTTTATCGAAGAAAACGTGTTTATTATTGTAACTTGATGTAAAAAAAAAGTATATTTTGCAACAAAATAGACGTTACTGGTTACAACCATTTTTTAATTAGTATTTATATTCCATTTATATATGCAAACAAGGTACTTCAGAAAGTAGAAGCGTTTGCGGCGCCGTGGGGAACTGCAGTACAAATTGCACGCAAGTTGGACGTATTATTATGATCTAATTTTAATGCTCTGTTTCTTAGCAACGTTTTAAAACAAACCTGGTGTAAAATTTCACTCTAGAACGGAAGTTATGGTTAAAAGAGTGAAGCCCTTAATCAAACATTTAGAGCCAAATGGTTTGTTTACATTTTGTACTTCGTCGATATCAGTGATCACAAAAATATTGCTAAAGCCATCTCCATATACATTGTTTAATTAATTTTATTTTTTATCTGGGAACAATGTATTTGACTTCTACTTTTAGTTTCATTTGTTTCCTTCCTTTAATGCGAAAGAATTTCACAAGCGAATTGTTTTTAACGACGATGTCTCAAAACTGTGATTTTACCACTTGCGTGCAAGATTTCTCTGGAATGGTTGGTTAGAATTACATGAAATTTTAATTTATTATGTAAACCATATATATGTTTAAAATGACCAACTTTTTTGTCTATCCTGTTGAAAGTTTTTTGAAAAAAAATTAATTTTGTGTTTTGAAAAAAAAATATTTCAAATTTTTTTTATTCAAAATTTTTTTTGTAAGAAATTTAAAAAAAAATACAAGAGTTCGTCATTGTAATTATATTATATATTTTTAAGTACATAAACAAATTCAGCTCAGAATAATAATTATTTTGCACAGAATACTGCGCGCAATGCACCATATAATATTCTAACAACAAAAACAATGCATTTCATTTTGGTCCAATTTACAATATATTTAAGAGGTAGAAATTTTTTTTTAAATAGTTTACAAAAGATAAAGGTAATTAAAATCTGCATACAAAATTTCATTTATGTAAATAATTTATTCATGGAGATATTAAGATTCGAAATGAAGTGATTTTTTTGCATATTTTGACATTTAAAAGGTACTTAACCCCTTAAGTAAAATTTAATATAAAATTCTTTCCCAAATGTCACACGTTGGCGTGGTGTGGAAGTTTGGAGAGTGGGATGCCATCTCAGGTGTTGTCCTCGTCATCTGACCGTGGTTCAAAATTACGTGGCGTCTTCCTTGATCTTTCTCTTAAGGATTGATCCCGGACCGTCGCCAATAGCCTGTTGTGTTGGTCCAATGCGATATTAATTAACTACTTACCTATCTTAGCAAGATATCAATGATCTATGTGCTTTTTAAAGCCAACGTTCATGTTAAATGCATAAACTATTTTTTGAATGATTGATTTCTTTGACGTTTTAAGTGTTCCGGTTATTAATAAATATTTTTTAATTTTATCGAATATTTCAATTCATCACTTAATATCAATTTCTATTTTGAAAATTTATGCCTTTAAATTTTTTTTAAGTATATATGAAACTATGAAAGTTTATTACTATTTAGCCGCCGGATGCGATTCAAAACAACCACGGTCTACTCGTGTTTAAAAATTATCATAAAATTAATTTTACATATTGATTAAATCCGTAACTTAGTAGAAAAGGGGCCAATGGTCTATTTAGCTTTTTGAATTTCTAACTCTATGTACGAAAAATTTTGATTTTCTAGAAAAACCAACGATTCCAACTTTTAATAACGTGAAGTGATTTCGGGGCATAACTCAAAATCAGGCGAATTTGGAGATTGTCCCTTTTTCTATCTGGTACATAATTCTAATTCAAATCTATTACTAATTAGCAGTCGGACCAGTTTTCAAATTTAGTTTTTATATTTTTAAAAGAATATTGGGTGTGTACTTAAATATACATACTTAAAGTATTAAAAAGCAAAAGCCACTTCACATGTCATTATCTGTCGTTTTACCTGTTACTATGAAAACATCTTTTTTTCACTTGATGTGGTTTCCAATTCAAAATTACATTCATTAACTTATATTTTACACAGATCCTATCTGTTGTATAATCATTATTTAATGATAGCTCAACATCTAAAAACGCTTTTTCAAAGCAATTACACAACGCATACCTTTTAAATTACTGTATTTTGAAGGTGAGATGCATTTTAAGATTTTATCTAGCATGTTTTAAATTCAGTATATTTGTTAATGTTTTATTCATATAGCTGTTTATATTAATTAAATATTGATATGTTTTACGTACTGTCTTTGTTTAGTAGATTTTTTTATAGAAATATATAACCAATTTTAAAATTAGATAAATTTTGATCATTAAATATCATTAAGTAATAGTAAACAGTGTATTATTAATTTATTATTAAATTTTATGCATTGTTTGATTATGCTATATGTATTCGCACTATAAGTAATTTTAATTAAGTTTTAGAGTACATATATTATGTGTCATTTCCAATTAAACTGGCTTAACCTAATTTCTCACTTTAAACTGTGTTTCTCTTTGTAAAATAACTTTCGTATTTCAGAATTCCTTGAAGTAGCAGATAAATTACACTGCATAAATTTAGTTTTTATGAGCGTCATCTTATACTTATCAACCTTTTATTTCGTTTTGAAATGAAAATTATAGTGAATTTTTACAAAACTTTTTATTGGCATGTTTATTTATTACTGTAAAAAGGTTTTATCTGAGTATGTTCTGTGTCTTATTTCTAGTAAAATGCAGTTCTCAAATTTGACAAAAAGCTTTTTTTTGTTGAATTTTATGATTATTAAAAATAAAATGTAGTGAACCACAAAAAATGTATGTAAATCTTTATACATTTATCTGTATAGAGTGCTTCTTTCTATATAACATTTAACTGATAAGATTTCTTAACTACATACTTGAATCTTTTGTATAATAACCGTTCGAGTATTTGTATTTTTTTGTATATTTATGTAACTTTTAATGATATTCTCCCAAAATAACAATTCCAAAAAAAAAAATGTTTAATAGTTATTTTGATAGTATATTCAATATGATATATAAATGGATTAGTTTATAATATTTTTAACTATGTTTAGTGGTACATTATATTTACCATTCAATTTCTGGAGACAATGCAAATGTTTCATTTAATTTTTTATGAAACACAAAATAAGTAATTGAACTGATCTGTAAGCTCTTTTGGTGTTAGAAATTCCTTTACTAGATTTACGAATAATCATTACCGAAAGTATTGAATTACACTAGATTTGTATGTGGTTATAAGTTCAAAAATTGCATTTTAAAATTTAAAAATATATGAGATAAAAGGTTTATCAATATTGGCATATAAACTATTCAAAGTTAAATTTAGAATTACTGAATATCGAAATGCTAAAAACTGAATGCTGATTTTTTATATAAAATATAATTTTTAAGTTGGAATTTAGTTTTGAGTTTTTTGTTTATCAGCCATTTTTATCTTGTACTATTTTAATGAGTGTTAAGATATCCTACCTAAAATTAAACGAATGGTAAATTAGAGTATAGTGGTTAAAATAGAATAACATATATTATTAAATTGCAAGGGATTTTCTTTAACGTTAGTATTTTTTTTTACAAGTTTGCTTGACAAAATAAAGGTAATTAAATTGAAAGACTTTTTTGCAGTTTGAGCTTTGATTAAATTTTCATGAATACGAAGACAGATATTCTTTAGTTTCCCAATTGTTTACAGAAAAACACAGTACACAGATTCCATTGAATAAAAAAAGCAATACTTTAAACAGTTTATTTACATGCAAATTTAAATCTTATGTACATATAACTACTGAACCAGTATGACATAAATATCGTTGATATGAATCTTAATATTTTCTAGAAAAACATTCTCAAATTTACAAAATCTTAATGGCAAATAACGAGCAGAAATGTTCTCCACTCATATCACTCGTCATTTGGGATGGCTATGTCAGTACTAGACACACTTGTGGTAATTTTATGCAGCAGTGTTCCCAGAATCAGCGTGAAGAAACTGAATAAAGATGTGAAGAAACTGAATAAAGATGGGAAGAAACTGAATAAAAATGTTAATGAAGTGAATAACTTTATTTAAATAGAGAAAATATAGGTCCTAATTGTATTATTTTTTTAACCTCTTCAGTCCGAGGAAGAACTTCTTTTCAAAAGAAATTCTTACAGGTTATATATGCTTTGAGATTCGGAAATAATAAAAACGAATTTATTTTTTGGAAAACATTTAAGAGGAAGAATATATCCCCAAATGGCTCATTACTCCTTTTGGGCACATCACCTCAATGGGTCAGAGCATTAGGATATGAGAGGAATTTTCAATGTAAACAAACAAATCGGACGAAAAACTGAAATTGTACGTCATGTTACCTAAATGTTCCCACGAGTTTACTTTAAAATGTAGTTTATCACTGTTTTGACGATGTTTGGAGTTTAAACTTTTGACTACGGCTAGATATAACTGGTGCTATTTTTCTTGGCGTGATTCTTATAACTTTCAAGGTACAAGTGCTGTACCGGACGTAATCTAAATTTTTTTGGCGCGATTTATATAACTCTCAAGGTAAAACTGCCTGTACTGGCCGAACTCTGAATACTTACTTGGAGTGATCAAGGTATAACTGGTCATACCAGCCGTAGTCAAAAGGTTAATCCAACTCGCGTTGATTAATCATTTAGTTGATGATCAATCAGTATATTAATTCTGAATTCGTTCTTTAGAATTTCTAATGGCGACATGCTGGAATCTTATTGAAAAAAGCTGTGACACCATGTCTAGAGTACACGCAGGAAGCACGTTCCACCACAAAAATACTACCGCCACCTACATTTAGCATGCTTGAAAAGGCCTCTTATAACTGAATGGAAACAGCAAGAATTGATTATTATTCTACATCGTTTTAAGGATAAAAACTATAATTTTAATGTAATCAGATGTGTTCTCCAGGAATGTAGAGGTTAAATTAAAGTACAAATGTTCAAAACAAAACCGCTTATATTTCTAGATAGATTGCAGTAAGAGCTATTTGTAATACAATACAAAATGAAAATAAATAATTGCATTAATTAAATTTAAAATATGTCAAAGTTTTGACATCCAAGGTAATGTAATTGACCATTTATCCTTTTATAGTTCTATTATGCAATGATATATCCAGCATTGTGCATAAAAAAATACTTCGCACATGTAGTGAATGCTGAAATCTCTTAGGATAGTTACTGCCAGAAATGCCAAACATCTCACTCGATAAATAAATAAGTTTGCCGAGACGACAGACGACGTACATTTATAGTTTACCATACCATCGTATTTACACAACAAATTACACAAGAAGTGCTGAAGCTATACAAACAGGAGACCAGTAAGGAGACTACACGACAACACAGGATATAAACTACGCGCATAAATTTAAAATAAAATTCTAGATTTTGAATTCGATGAAAAGAACGAAAAATAAATTTAAAAATATTATTAAACACGATTATAAAGTTTAACTGCAGTTGAATTTTAATGGTAAAAGTAATTTAATTCATTAGCTCTTTGTATTTATATTCATGGTGTATACATTATAATAATATAAAGGATTGGAATTTATTTGTATACATAGATCATTTTTTCAGAAATATACTGAAAGATTTGAGCTTCGTAAAAGTGGTCATTTAAATTTATAACTTGAGAGCAGGTCCCAACCTATAATAATATAGGGGGCTTAAGGGTTTCCAACCTCCAGGACTTGACTCCCCTGTGCTCAAGTATGTTGCTATTTATCGCATGAGTTTAGAATATGTGTTCGTGTAAAATCTCTTTACTGATTACCACATTTGGTTTAAGAGCAACATCCACCATCCATCTGTTTTGCTTTTGCGTTTTGTGTAAGCCAACTGCGTGCACTAAGTGTAAGTCAGTCAGTTCAGTCCACGCTAGGGCATCATGGTGCACAGTATCTTGCCATCCTTCGACTTCTTCAAGAGTCTCAAATCGTGAATGTTCTCGATGATGTGCTTGGATGAGGTGGTCACTTTGGCATGCGCTACGTCCTTCTTCAGCTCTTCCATGTCACGCTTGAGCTTCGCTCTCCGGTTCTGAAACCATGTGATCACTTGGGCGTTGGTGAGGCCCAGGGACTGGGCGATCTCATCCCTGTCGGCGGGGGAGAGGTATTTTTGGTATAGGAATCTCTTCTCCAGCTCGAAAATTTGGTGGTTCGTGAAAGCGGTGCGGGACTTTCGCTTCTTCTTTGGTTGCTGGCGGTTGTTGAACATGCTGAGGTGATCCCGGGAGGAATCTACGAAAATGCAAGAAGATGGACATCAGCAAAATATTCTTTTAGTTTATGCAACACAGAAAAATTGTCGTAGACAAAATATCATATTAGTATACATAACACAAATAATAAACGACAGCAAAATATTCTTTTAGTTTATATACCACAAAAATAAAGTACTGAAAACTAGAGGCGTGTGTGTAGAGACCTAGAATTATATAGGCCTGAAGTAGTCTATATCCCTTCCCAAGCGTTTAATGTAAGAAAATCTATTACTAATAAAACTTTAATCATCAGTTATTCGAATCAATCACGTAAAAGCATTGATGAATTGATAATTTTCTGTCATCACTTATTCTATTTGGTCTAGTACTTTGAGTGTCATAAGATTTCCAAGTAGTATATTATTGCCTCGACCCTACAACGCACATGATGACTAAATAGCAATCTATTGTTTGAAAGAATCTTTGGAAGGATTTACACGTCGCAACGTCCAAAACTTGTTAGAAGTTATGCTGATAAATCTGCAGTTTGCATGTTGAAATAGTAAGTGCATGACCCTCAAAAAGTTAGACAGTCTAAGCAAAGTTCGTGAGTTCATACACATTCAACTCGAATAAGAAGTCGAAGACGACCAAATGATTAAAATACAAATCCTGACCAGACATCCTCATACAAGAAAGGAGGTGATCATAAGAGGTCAGTTCCATGTTGTATTTTCGACAGGTTGGGAAAACCTTTAAACCATGATCAAGTGAAATTGGTTTCAAATGTTTACAGGGCAATCTGGAGATGTCAGTCTGCTGATCTCTATCACCCTGGAAATAGAGGAAGCATTCAGAATGTTTTCTCTAATACCAGTTGTGGGTGAGAGGAATTTCCCAAGAGATATTGATGACAATTTTATTTTTAACGTGAAAAAGACCAAAGAATAAAAGCATCTTTCATGGGAGAGAGCGATTGAACTCCGTGGGTAGGTTACTCGCACGTGGAATAAAGAATATAAATGAAAGAATTCAAAGTTATTCCGGGAAAAAATATTTAGAACAATGCCAATACTATAGCCAAAATATAAGTTAGTTTTGGTACTCAAATCGGAGTAGATTCAATAGTATACAGTTTTAATAATCTGAAAGATTCTCTAGAACTCTTCTGAAAGATCTGAAAGATTCTAGTGAACAAGACGAGGCAATTTGATATTTGAAGAATTTAAACTGTTAAAATGAATGAAAATGTAATAAGTTGTCAGGTGGATTTTAGTTTATTTGAGAGTAGAATACTTTGAGAATTTCCCTGAATTCGAAATTTATTGAATAAAGTTCACAAACAAAATTATTAAAGTGGTAGACATGAGTTGCTTAAAAAACTTTAAGTTTTTACATTTTCAATATGGCTTACTTGAACAAATGTCGCTATTCATAAGACAATCGAATGATGAATATATAAAAATATAAATATTCACTGTTCATGATATTTTATTTGTGCAAGCGATACCAAAATGGTCAAACTTGTGATGTTATCGAAGAATTCAAACACATTGGTGACGTCAAAAATATAGCAGAAACAGTCGCTCTCATTATGACTTGAGAAAAAAAACGCAAGACAGTTTTATCGCATAAACAATGGCAAACAGCAGATGACGAATCAGGCTTGTTTTCTTGACAGCTGTCTAAAGTCTGTTGATTCGAATAATGTTTGAATAAGCACAACTGTGCACACCTCAGTAGCACAGTTCAACAAATGCTATCTCCAGAATCAAACGCTTAGATCCAAAGTAAGCAGTGACATCCGTTCACAACGCTTGCACTTCAAGGGTTTCAAGATGAAAAAACACAACCAGGTTTATTTTTAGAAGGGCCATTTATTCTGAAAGGAATGCTAGCAAGCTAATCACATAAACTAGTTTGTGATCGAAAGGAATTAAAGCTGTTCCGCAGCTGTTGTTTGAATGATGATGCTAAACATATATAGGGGGATAGCTTTGAAAAGGCTTCTTCGTTAAGCTATTTGAAATAAAAAACATAAAAAGTGATCTTAGTCATTCTTTCAATTGCGACTGTCTGTTATCTTTCAATGAGAGAGAGAGAAAATTGAAGTTAGTAGCCTTAAAAGTTACGTCTAGTTTAGTTTTATAGACATTCAGAACTAATGAATAGGAAAGCTAAACAGTTAATTACAAATAAATTAAATTGAGCCCGATTCCTTAACATAAATGGATATTTATTCATTGACACTGTAGAGAGAGATAACATAAGCTTTTAAGCTGTGTAGCCATTTAATGAAATGTTTCAGAGTAATCTAAAATAAGCTCAAACAAATCGGCAGAATTTCAAATGATAAAACTTTGTTATTTTTAAAGTAGTGCATATTAAACCTCTGAAGTATAAAAATATTTCTTAGGTTTCTCATCCACAATTTCAAAGGAATTAAATTTCTACTGTTGTTTCTACTGTATTTCATATAATAAAATCAGCTCTAAATGTGCCTAATTATAAATTTTGTCAATAATATAATTTGAGTACATAAATTTTATGACATCATTGTTGGATATATTATGTTAAACTTGAGAATTTGATAGTTATTAGGTGATAGATAATCTTAGATGAACATATGTATTAACACAGATAGTTTTAGGTAAACATAATTTTAAAGCAAATTTGGTGCATTTAAAAAATTATTGAAAAGACATCTTTTACGTATTCTTTTTTAAATCCCGCTTTTCTTATACTCTCGTCAATCCATCTATATAATAAATATAAATCTATAAAATAGTTTTACAGCAAGATGCGCAAATCTAGTCAATGCTTTTTACAAAACTTCATAGCCTCTCAATACAAGATAGTATTTATTATTATTTTCTAAGTAGGATTTTTTGAAAATCTTTAAAAAATTTTACCACCTATTATAAGAGTTCTGAGCTCATTATATACGTTAAGAATAAAGGACGCTGCTTTCTGTTTGGCCAAAACATGGGTTTTCATAGATAAAATGGTAACTTAATCCATGTTCAAAAGTCCCAAATTCGAGTGAAAATTTGGCAAGCGGATTTCATAACTTGGCGAGCTTATTTTCCAGACTTAAGTCACCTCTCACATATCCGAAACCAATTACTTTTGCCTCATCTTCGGACGGGATGATTACACAGAATATTTGTCACCGTGTTGATCATTTCCGAAACCAGCTCCAGCAACTTATAATCTGCCAGGTGCAACTGGTAATAACAGGGGAGGGTTGATCAGGGACTTTATTTTCTCCGTACTAAGCCGAAGCTAAAGTTCCGAAGATGGCTTGGCCTGTGCGGCTCTTTCGTCCGTTTGGTCGTAATTAGAGGGGTGAGTCGTGCGCTTGAAGCCTAATGGCATAAGAGTCACCCGCAGCAGTTTGAGGTGTCAAACTAATCGCTGACGTTTCATCCCTATCGCTTTGCTGGATAATAATCAGGGGGTTTGAATTGAAGCGCGACTACGCTTTTTACCACTCTTTATTTAATGTACGGGACTAAGTATCTTTGTGGGTACTATTCAGTTTCTTGGTGGAGCCTGATAGCTGACAGGGTGAGACGAAGGATCTTGATTTGATGTGGTTAATGAAACCATGGGTGGAGTGGTGCATCAAGTGCAACCAGGATGTACTGTAGAGGGAATTAAGGGACTCTAGTAGGGAACCGCAGACATAATGACGCTTCCTCCAATGTTTCATCCAAGTAACACAGAACATAGTTCCAGAGAACCTAGATAGTTTCAAGACAGACCTTTTACAACCTTTGACTAAATATCAGGGTTTTTTTTAGATTAATGGTGTGTAAAAGGTTATGTTGCACTAAATTTTTTAAACCCGTGAAATTTCTGAAATCTACTGTAGACTTAGTTTTCTTTCATAATCCTCTGAGTATCAAGAGATTTCCATAGAGCCTAGCGGTGCTTTTACCTACTTCACATATTTGATGGCCAATTGGCCACACTTATTGGAGGAAAGAATCCTGGGAAAAATTTTATTGTTCAAGAAGATCAAAGCTGATTAGAAATCAGGCAAGGATGACTGCAGGTTACCAAACGTATGTATGCGTATGAACCTCTCAAAGGGTTAAATAAAACTGGGCTAAGAGATGTTTGGGAACCAATTTGTTTGCAAGGCTTTGTAATGACTTTATTCTCCGCTTCAATTTGCATTATATGTTAGGTGTTGGCGTAGTATTGGCATGGCATAAAGGTTAGAAACTAGTTTTAAAGGAATGTGGTTTCTAATAAGCCTCTAACAGATGATGAAATTGCAAAATTGTTGGCTGAGCTTACGCCAATCTATTCGGGTACTGGCGTACTTTTCAATCCTATTTGTTATAAAAAGTATGTCAGCTTGTGGGAAACACCTTTTCTACGGAGGGGCAATAACTATCAATACATCCTAACGTGACCAGTAGCGAATGTGTTAAGGCGTGAAATATTTAAAAAATTCATTTAAATTTATTCTACGTGACTTGGCAAGTACAACAAAACCTTGGGTTTGACCAAGTACTTAAAAAGCATTTGGAATGTGGATAAAAAAAAATATACGCTCTTACATAATACTTTGTTTGAATTGTACTCTCTACAAGTTGTAAGTGAAGATCGTGTACAAATTAGGGCAGTGGGTTTCCTCTTTGTCCAACCTGTTTTAGTGTCAAACAAACACAGTTGCCTTGTTTATGTTACTAAGAAATTTAGAACATTTTACTGTTAAATACTTAAATGTATGATAGTGCAATCGGTTTTGAAAATATGTTAAAGGAAGGACCGTCCGTAAATAAGAGCTTTTTTTTATTGTATATCTCAAGATATGCCCTAGTACACCAGAGTATCACAAAATATCATGGTAGGCTTCAATTTTATGCTCTAAAATAATTTAATCAATAAAAAATAGACAACAATTTGTGAATCAATTACTGCAGCATATTGGTATCGAGAAAATTATGATTTAAGTATTTTGGACAACTGTTTCCAGTCAAAATTTTTAAACCTGAAACTAACTTATACTATAGTAGCATATATACTTTGTTTTTGTTGTAAATCTTACGTTAAGAACCACTGTTCTAGACTTGACTACAATTTCATTAAATTTTATTGGTATTTATACCGATGAGCAAATTTATATACTTAGTTTAAAGGTAACAGAAGGAAAATAGTAGAAAATAATATTAAGAACTTTCTAAGGAGATGAAACCATCTATTAATGTTTATTAGAAGTTAAAAATGTCTACAAACATATTTAGCTATTTTTATAGAATTGCAAGGGAATATTGAAGTATTTACACGTTCTATTTCTATTCGAATAAAAAAATATGTAAATTTGGAGATTTGGTCTCACCGCATGTTTGCACATTTTCAAAAACGGTGATATTCATTAATTTTTATATCTTAATCTCTGACTTTAGTTCATGCCTCGAATTAGAATTTTTAATACAGGTGTACCTTGTTCACCTAAGTTTTTAAATTAGGTGCACAGGTTATATTTTAGGAACACATTTAAAAAACGTAATATAAGAGCATTAATGTAATGTAAACTACTTTATTAGATGGGTATGTTTAGATACGTTAGTAGTAGATAGTAAATAAAAATATTCAAACATCTAAATTCTCCCTCCTCCGGAGCACGGCTGTCGCGACAGTCGCTTCAACAGAGCCATCTGGAAAAAGTTTCGATCATCGGAAAGTTCTGGTTGCAAGGGCACAAGTAAACCTTCCTCTGTATAAACCCTCTATGATATTAACCCGTTACAAACCCAGTGATTTTTGTTTGCGCATAGTGTGTATTTAGGGATTTTAATTACGTTCCTTTAGAGCAAGAGATAGGACGATACTAATATTTTGTTCAAACATCAAAATAACATAAAACACGTCCCCCTCCCCTCTGCACCTAGCAGGAAAACATTAGGTGCACAATTTTATTTTCATGTGCACAGTGCACCTGTGCACCCGGGTATTTCGAGCCCTGCTTTAGTTAACTATAAAAAATGTTGCTGTTGTTGAAATTATGCAGTGTGTACTATTGAATGGCACTATTGAAGCAAAAATAACTAAGTGACAAAGGACATCATACTTGGACGTGACATTCTTATTTATTTGTTCTGTATAAACCATCTTTTTTTCATTGAATGACATTTCTGACAAAAAAATACTTGTAACGCATGCTCAGAAATACAGTTAATGTCACTTATACGTCAAGAACCAAACATATTATGGTACATTTTTTATTGTATACATTCATATTGTCATTCTAACTGCGTTCGTTGCCCGACAACTAAATATTCAAAATACCATTTATGATTTGCAAAAGGAATAATAAATGAAGTAGCAACAATTGAGCTCAATGTTGCTTGTACAAGAAAGTTTTCGAAAATATAATTTGTCATTGACTTGTACGGAAACGATTAGTTTTTTGCTATATTTTTTCCTATGTGAATATTCTGAAACGAATGAAAGGATTAATTTAACAGATGTCAGAGTTTTCGAAAAGCATCATCTCCCATTTACCAAAACATGTCAACAGAGTAGTCCCACATTGATAGAAACGAATAATTGAATATGATAATCAATACAATATCAGGGAAGCTTTTAGATTGATTTCAAGTTTTCATATTGATTATTAGAGCTTCCTATTAGTAAAGAATGATTTTTGGAGTATCTATATTGCAGATTTCCATGACCATAAAATGTAGTATAAATGTTGCTTAAGTGGTACCTCTTTGCATAGTGTGAAGCTTTTTAAACTGGTAGCTTGAAACTGCTGGAGACAACAGATTTTGCAAGTCTTTCTAAAGCACGAACTCTAATTCTTTAGTTGTTTAAAGCTGAAAATAATAAAAAGGTGTATAAAGAAGGATATGGAGGTTAATATTCCACGTATCAGGAACTATTGTTTAATTGGTTTGATTCACAAAAGTTAGATCGAAGACACGAAGTTAGGCTTTCAGGAAATAATTAATACCTCCTTTATAATTTGATTTTTACATCGACAGACACATGACTTGAACACATTAAAGTTTGTGACAAATAAGTTTAGACAGATTTTTGCAATAGCCGTTAAGGCCGTTGATACCTCATCTATTTTTTCTCATTGGTCGCATATATAAATGCAAAGCTGTTAAAGAGTCAGAAATAATCCAGAGATAACTAAGTAGTGTGGTATCTATGATCTCACAGTTCGTAACCTATACATTTTGAATACTTTTATTTCGTTGCATTGCTAAATGTTTTTGTTCCCTATATTAGATATCAAGCTTCAGTCTGTGAGTGTCTGGAAATCATAAGTGGTTCATACCCGCAACCATATTTCATGAAATCATTTTATCATCCAGTGCTGAGGTTTGGTTGTTGGTTTGGCACAGGGCCAAATTGGGCCATGATCCAATGCTAAGGCAGCTTCTGTTTTATCATAAACCGAACGTTGGGATAAACTCTTGAGCAGCCAAGTGAAATAAACTGCGTTCAACTATCATCAACACCTCTGGGAATATCACATCATCCTTTATAAGGTGGATATGAACTTAAATAGAACTAATGGAATGTCGCATGGTTCTAAACCATTCATATAACATGTAATAATTTGATTGTAATAAAGTACCGTAAAATTTTTTTAATATTTCTGAAAAAGTACTAAGTATTCTATAAAGTTTTATAAAACAACAAATAATTATATTAAATATCCAGAGGCAGTTTTAATGAACCTACACATCCGCCATCTTTAAAATCGAAATACAGGAGAAAAACTCAAATTGAATTCGTTATCCCCCTCTTCAGGTGTCCTATCTTTGATATCAAACGCGGATCACTAGTGTCTTAACTAGTATGTCCGGTAAGTGAAGAAAAATTGGTATGTCTACTCTAATGTTTGATTCATATAAATTTTGGGGGGAATTATTTTTGCATATTTCAAATCAAAACAATAACTTTCCAAAAACTGTTGAGCAATAGACGATTTGTTACTTATTTTTATATTTAGACTATTCCTTAAATCGGAAGTAGGTCCTTAAGATCTCACAAAGTCGGCAAGAATATATGAGTGGTCAATTCAGCAATCGTACCCAAGGACGTACGGAGAGTAAATACATTTACTTAGGCTTCTACTCTTTTTATCTTTGGTCGAAAGTTCTTTTTGCTAGAATGTTTTCATTGTGAAACTTAATCAACAAATGTGCAATATTTCCTATGATATTTTTGTCCAAAACCCATGAATATTCACCATAGACTTCTTTAGGTTGTGTTAAGGGACTGATTCCGGACCGTCGTCAATAGCCCGTTGTGTTGCTCTAGTACGACGTTAACTAAAATTACCATTACCATTACCATCTTTAGGTTGTTATGGAATGTGTACATTGCACGGAATCTTCATCCATAGACTTTTCTCTTTATGACTTCACAAATTTAAACATTAATTAGTCGCTTTCAATTAACAATTTTTCCCGGTAAACGTGATTGACGCCCTGGCTATCAGAAGTCAAATTGAACTAAGAGTAGGTAATATAGCATTATTTATTAATATAATAACGTCAAAATGAAGCGTTTCCTGAGGAAATTCATTCAAAGTCATCAGAAGTAGAAATATGTTCAGGGCAATTTCTGGAAATTTGTTCCAGATCTGTTTATTTGTTCGCTGACTTGAATCATACATTGGAAAAATAAATCGAGGTTTTAATTTTTGTTTTTCACAAGCTATAAAAAACTGTGTTGAAAAAAAAATTTCGAAATTTTACTCCTCCCACAACTAAAACCCGTTGCAATCTTTACCTCATTTCTGCCCTTAATCAGTCACTGATCATGACCTTTACATATTATTTACCCGTTTGTGTGCCTTATGATAAGTTTTTGCATACGAAAGCAATGAGATTTTCAGCTCGATGTTCGTTTTGACATTCCTTGGTTTCAAGTACGCTAGTTTCCCTTCAGAGCGTTGTTATGGCTACCACTGGAGCGTGGCTCTCCCCATTTCTGACACACTTTCACCGATTTAATCTCGGAGCAGTGGTCGAGAGCCAGATCCTTTGTGAGCAGTGGAGCGAAGACTAGGTGGGCGGAGTGGCGTTCCTCTCGTCGACCAATAGGAGCGCTAGGCAGAATCTGATTAAGTCACGCCTTTTAAAGGTGGATGTCTGAAAAATCTGTAGCTAAGAAGGCAGAACATTTGCGTGGGAAACTGCTTAAAGCTTCACTCAACGTTAAATGAAGCGGTGACTTATGGCTATATTACAAGACGTCAAAACAGATTGAGTACAAGCATCTTTGTGTTATTTTGAATTATGGTTTTCACGCCTGCATGAATCTTCCATTGTTTTGAAATAACTTAACAGTGACCGAAGGTTGAGATTAAATTTTAAAACCATTCACATTACATTGCAAACAAAAGTAACAATGATATTACAAGCAAAACAACTTACAATTCATAATAAAAGACGGTTTAGATATTGTATTTTCGAAATTTTATATTTTATACAAAAATAGAGAAAACATTATTTCAATTCAATGATGTTTAAGAACATCGGTAAATTTATTTTGAAATGAAAACAGTTTGTTTTAGGTTATAAAATCTACTACATTTTTTTAAATTAGTTTTTATGTATGGTTTAGTTATAATTCCTTGATACCTACAAATCCACGATTTTCTCAGTAAAAAGTTTTCTTTCTGGATTATGGGCAGGAAATCGGTTTTCTTCATCAGTCCCTTGGGATTAATTCCATTAAAATTAGATTTGGTCTCCAAAGATGTAATATTTAGAACAGTGACAAGAAAGTTGAAAATTTTTTAATGTTGAAACTTGTCATGTGCTTGTTATTACAAATGAAAAGTGATTCAATAGGCTAATTCAGAACTGTTCTACCTCAATTGCAATTTTTGTGTCTCCGAGTTAACTGACGAGTTAATCCTAGAACATTGTACTTTTCCAAAAATGCAATTTCTTCTGTATAGTAGAATCACTTCCATTAAAATTAAAATCCTTGTTTTCTCAGAGCTCGGAATCTAAGTAGTATAGTATGATGACGTTCCTGGCGTAAAAGGTAAATAAACCGAAACAAAATCCTAGAGGTATACATCAGTGAAAAATCGCCAGTAAAGCCTAGAGATTGTTGAGATACGATGCATCTATTTAAAACACTAGGTGGATATTTGACTGCTTATTGGTCATGGTTGGCTAAAGAAACATCAATCATTTCATCTTCTCTCCATTTTTTTTCTGATGAAAATCATGTTTTTTACTCATGGAAAGATTATAATCATTAAAAGAGACATCTCTTAATTTATAAAGCTACCAAGCATGAGGCAGTTTCTATAGAAAGGTTATGGCCTCGATTGAATTCAAAACTCTTCAAGATATGGGATATGAAATGAAAGAACATTCAAACTTGAACTCTTTACTTATAGTCGGGAAAAGTGCTTCAAAAAAGGTTTCATATTTCAAATAGTTGCCTATACGCTGTTGGTTTCTAAGACATCTAAGAACACTAAACTCTTCAGTATTTTAAAATCAGAAATTTTCTTAAAAGCGATGCATTTACATCCAAAAGAAAATAATTTAAAATAATGTTAACTTTTTCCTATCATTTCCCCATAACCCTAAAATGCAATACTTTTGAAGTACTAAATTTCCAAGTATAGTGGGCGTTATTTTGTACCAACTCCAAAGGCTCAAGAAAACGTAAAAAGTTCATAAAATTAAAAGTTATGTAAAATTAAAAAAGAACTCTATGATATATGTACAAGACTTGATGAATGTTCATAAAATTGCGAGTTCGTAAAACAGGTGTTTGTTAAAGTGGTCGTCGACTGTATTTGAAGTATTTCTGTGGGTGAGTGCATGCGATCCCTGAATTTAATTGTAACAATTTTGTATCATCTTTAGTAATTTTAGAAAATGTTTAACTTTTTGAAACCAGCGTTTGTCTTCTTGCACCCAAAAAGCTTATTTAGAACTATTTAAATCAATCGTATGGATATTATGATCATAGTAAAACTTAATAGAGAAGTCTGCACATCCAAGGTGAAGTAGGCACTGTATTTGGACCACCACGCTACAGGTCCTGACAATTTTCCATTGACTGTTTTTGCAAATTTCTGTAGAATAACCTAAACATATGTCGTTGTTTTATGAGAGGAAAAAAAAAACTTAAATTTACATGATACCTATTTAATTATATTTTCTTTCTGAACTTGCAGAAAATGTTTGTTGCTTGGTTATGCACAAAAATTGCTTGCTTTTTATCAGAGCTGGCATTTTACTCGAAGTTCAAGTCACACTATTAAGTTATAAATATTAAACTCTCGCAATTTCATGCATGAT
The DNA here is from genome assembly GCA_947359465.1 of Metellina segmentata. Classification (NCBI taxonomy): domain Eukaryota; kingdom Metazoa; phylum Arthropoda; class Arachnida; order Araneae; family Tetragnathidae; genus Metellina; species Metellina segmentata. Next base: position 56,898,818 of record OX375874.1, read on the forward strand.
TCCTCATTGTTCACTAATAAAGCCCAACACTTAGAACTTTAGTTTTAAATTTAACATTGCATAAAATGACATCCGTAATTTATTTATTAAATGGAATAAAAGCCTTATTACATATTCACATCCAACCACACTTTCTCCTGCGACAACACAGAATAATGTGGATTTATGAAGTGATTCACGCCGTCCTTAATACATCATCAAAGACAAGTCTATACTTGAAAAATAAAAACCAAATTGGATTTTAATTTGCTGTCAAAATTGAAGTACTTTTCTCGTTATTGCATTTGATTTTCTAGTGCATTGTCAAAGAAACCACATTTCTCCATTTCTTTCCATATGCTTAAGATGCATTCAATCTATTTGGATCGAAACATTCACTTTTTTTAATCAAAATTATATTACCTCCAGGAATAATTTGCATGGAAGCCTTTTCATCTGATAGGCGTGAGTGGATTACCATTTAACGCAATTCACTTTCTGTAATCATCGAATTACTATGAAAGGAGAATTGCCACCGAGGTGAAATGTACCCACATTTAATTTAGCGTAACTTTGGAGCAATGCTAAATGGAAATTCACTTTTTCTTCTCAGGTTTTATGAGATGTTGATGTTCTGATTTACTAGAGAATCGTAAATCTACAACGTGTGAGGTCTATAAATATGCATAGAGCTTAAAAGAGGTGGGTATTATTTCCTTATGACGAGTATGAACCGCAAAATTTATTAATGTCTTTAAATATGCATGCCTCGGGTTAAAGCAGAGAACAATAAAAAATATTTCGGAGCTTTTTGAATCAGCATTGAAATTATCAAGATATGAATAAACACTACTTCCTTGAAAGACAGAGGCATTTGTTCGCCTTTGAAATTTCTCATTAATCTGTAATTGTTAAGAACATTTAGTTAGTTTATATAAGTAGCTGAAAACTTGCTCTTGTATTTATTTATAGACAGTAGTGATAAACTCAACATTTATATCTTTACGTCTTATACAAGACCATGTAAATTTTTTAAAGCGAATTCACCTAAGTGAATTACAGTGTCATATACGCTATAACCTTCTAACTAACTTCTATATAAACTAGATAAACAGACAAAGCATGTGAGTGGAGTCGGACGTAAGATCTTATAATGGTAAGTTACGAGGGCTGACGATTCGACTTGACTGATTGGCTATGGAAGATCAGACCGAAATTTGTAATCATGCTAGATAATCAAATTAAAAATCAATAAACTGTCCCACATTAGAACTCATTATTTTTCTAATAACCATGTGACGGTCTTCTAACCAAGAAATCGGCATAAATAACATGAGTCAGCGTGCACATACTTCGTCTATTTCATTAGAAAGTTGATTAGATGTTCCATAGTAGCATCTACATTTTTAACTCAGTATATAGGTAGTACTGCCAACAAATGTATAAGCTGAGCTTCTCTGTGATTTTATGCATTCAAAGTCATGCATTGGTTATTCATTTCTAAGTCGAAATTGGAAATTAATCGAATACGAAAAGCTCTGCTTTCTGAATAGGATAAATTGTACTTTATTATACAAAATAACAAGAGCAGGTCAGGCAGTCGTTTATTTCTATAAAACGTTTATTTCTACAAATGCACTTTAGAAACTTCAAAGCTGAATTTATTTCCTCACACTCTTCTAAGACGCGTTTTACTCGTTAAACATTTTAATATGAATTTATGCTGTGGGTGAATGTTATTTTTTATTTCATTTAATTAATCAGTCGAATTAACTTGTAAACCTGCAAATTCACAATTATTTTTAATTTAATACATGGTTGAAATTATAAAACTGTATTACAAATGTATCGATTTAATCATCATAACCTGTGTCATTTTACTATCTTATAACTGAATATTTGTCATATTGTTTGCTTTATTAATTTAGCTTTAGAATGAAGTAGGAATCCCCAAACTTACTGAGCAAAGAACCCATTAAAATATTCAAAACATTATAAGGGCTTTATCATAAAAGCGAATGTAAGGTCCAGTTATGTATCATATCGCGTTACATAAAAGAAAATTGTTTCATTACTAGAAGATGAGTGGCAACAGTAGTAGATTGTTGTCATTGAAAGAGTGTTCGCTTGTTTGATCTTCGCAATCGTATTTTCGTTTTATTAAATGTCTTTTTGTAATCTGCTGTGTCTCAACACTGACTATCATAATATTATATGCCTTGTTCTTTAACCATTCCTTACATGTGGAAGTTGCCAAGACGAAAATATCTTCATCTACTGCGCAATTTTTTTCGGGCAAAAAGGGCTTATAAATATAACCTCTTTTTTAACCCTCTAAGGGATACACACGGATATACGTTCTGCCATATGTAGTCTTTTTCTCTGCATGACTTTAAACTGGATTTGTACCTCTTGACCAATAAAATCTTTCGTGGGATTCTTTAAACCAATACATGCGGCTTGTTTAGACACTACGTGTGTTGTGGGATAAAATACTACTTTGAAATTTTGTGACACTCATTGAGTTTCTAAATAATGGGTTACGATACCATTCCTAAGCTAAACTAAGAAAAATAGTCTTTTCTGTCTTGGAATCTCCCGTCATGGAACTCAGAACGACAGAACGCTTCTAACTTAACCCCAATCATTTGTTTATAATTTAACATTTAAAATTGTGGACTTTTTCATTATCTATGATTTTTGTCAACATATCGGTGCGATTACTCCGAGCGTCAGGTGCAGCTAGCTTGTCAGATTTCGGAGGCCCACAAATCCATTACAAATTGTTAAAGATCACAGGGATGTTCGTTCTAAAGCTATAAATATATATATTTGGAAGGGTAGGATTTCATTGCCCTCTACGTTCCGTGAATTGAGGACATTTTAATTCTGTATTCTTCTCAAACAGAAAAACGAAGAAAAAGTTAAATTAATTGGACGTATCGTCGAGAGCCTTTTCATAAAAACTTTAACAGTCTGTTATGAATGAGCTAGGCTTTCTATTTAAAGGACATGATTTATTTTGGGTTCTGGCATTCTCATCACCCTTGGTGCTAGGAAGATCTATCTTCGTTAAAACAAGATGAGTGGAGTAGGCTTGTACTAAAGTAGGAAACTGAAATGCAAAAGCTTTAAAAAAATCCAGTGTGGCGAATCGAAGGTTAATTGAAGGTTACTTTACGCTCTTTCATTTGGCGTGGTCTAAATTTATCGCAATGTTACGAAGAAATTAGCTTTTCGAACTTTGCATTTTTAGGAAAGTTCTACTCGTTTTAATATTGCGAAAACAGAAAAGTATGGCTTCTCTCTTTGCTGCCATATGTTCTACTAGTTAGACTGAGGGTACACGAACATCAAAAAGTAAATGTAGTTTTAAGAAATATCATTTAAAATATACTCTTATTAACATAACGTATTCTTTCTATTTCGGGAAGATAATTTGAAAGATGACAAAATATTCTTTGTACAAACAACTTTCAATTTAAGATTGGGATATCTTCATGGGGGAAGTAGCATTAAAAATTTATAAATTTCCAAACTGATTATCGACTTACAAGTGAAATACACTAAGTCAAAATTTTTGAAGATATTACCACTCTTTTCTAGACCAGAATGTGATCACTTTTAGACTAATGAAATACACAAAGTTACTTTTACTTTGTATGGAAGAGAAGATCTATTCTTGAAAAACGCATTGAGGAGAATTTTTATACTTCGATTTTTATACTGATTGTCGATTTACAAGTGAAATTTACTGTCAAAATTTTTGAAGATATAACTTCTCTTTTCCAGACCAGAACGTGATCACTTTTAGACTGGTGAAGTACAAAAAGTTATTTTTACTTTGTATGGAAGATAGATCTATTCTAAAAACGTATTAAGGAGAATTTTTATACTTCGATTTTTATACTGATTGTCGACTTGCAAGTGAAATTTACTAAGTCAAAATTTTTGAAGATATGACTTCTCTTTACTAGACCAGAATGTGATCATTTTTAGACTGGTGAAGTACACAAAGTTACCTTTACTTTGTATGGAAGATATATCTTTTCTTGAAAAAACGCATTGAAGAGAATTTTTATACTTCGTTTTCTCATAATTCTTTTTTTATTATTATTATTTGGTGTGTTTCACTTGCAAGTCGATGTGAGGCAAGTCATCTAAGTAACATGAGTTGTACATTCTATATCCAAATTCCCTGGCCAATACAGCAACTTTAACCATTCGCATGCAAAAAATATTTCTTTGATTTCATCATGTTATTAAAATCCTCGTCACTGTAGCCGATCAACTGGTCTGGTGGTTAAGGTATTAGCCTCTAGATCGGAAGGTTCCTGGTTCGAATAAGGGTCAATGCATGGATGTTTATAAACCTATGGTGTAGAGGCGGTTGCTACATCTTAAATCTGTCGTGGCCGAAAGATGGTCGTGGGTCGGTGTGGAAGTTTGGTTAGTGGGGTGCCAGCTCAGGTGTTGCCTCGTCATCTGACTGTGGTTCAAATTACGAGGTGTTGTCTACGGATATTTCTCTTAGTGGATTGGTCCCAGACCATTATCAATAGTCCGTTGTGTTGATCTATTACGACGTTAATTAAAAATTACCTATTTCCAAATTACCTCGTCATTGTTATTAAAATATAATTTTTTGACCTCCGTAGTGTTGTAACCAAATGTGCATTACAGTTTGTACCTGTAACTGGTATGCATTGAAACCGAATTTATAAGACGTGACAAGAGTCAATGGATACTTCTATTCGATGTATAAAAATATTGTCACGCATACTTCCTGCTTAACATTCTTATGATAAAATGATACAAAAAGTAAATTCCGATTTGAATAAACATGTTAAACCAGTGCGTAATTATGTAAAAAATGTATTATTTTCTTTTGATATGCCTGGAGAATTTTCTTATTCATATCTTACGTTCACATCGAAGCAATCAACCCTGAGGTACCCTAGAGAGCTGCCCTTGCCAGCCAATTTACATTTAGCTTTTCTTCCAGCCTCTGATTATTTGACAGTACCTGTCTTTGGATTGGCGCAGCTAGACCAAATATGGCCCTTGCACCATAAAACCCAAAACCACCAAGCAACTACATTGAAGCAAGTATCTTTGCATTTTTATATGCACCATAAAATTTTCAACATTGATATATTCCAAGCAAAATTAAACAAAATTATTTTTTGTTATGTAGCGCCTATGACTGTGTGATGGTGGGTTGCTAAGGTCTATTATGCCCAGTGTAACAAACTTAAAATTAAAAGATAAACAACAGCATTTGTGGAAATCTGTATGGCCAAAAGGCTCTCACAAAGGTTCATATAGGTTTGGTCACTTCCATTTTTGAATACCCTGGGGGAAATGAACTATAAATAAAATGAAAACTAAAACTGTATTTATTTGGGGTAACTTTGATCACTTACAGAGTTTTAGTGTCATTGAATTTGTAAGGAAAAGCATATAGTACCTGCACCCCCCGTATCTTTACCCAACGCTTTCCAAAAGAAATCAAGTAGAAAAATTGTGAAAAAGACATATTAATAACCCACATAGATGGAAAACATTTGATATAAGATTACAGTGATGACTATGTTAACACTTCCAATTTGCAGAAAAACTATGAAGAAATGTGAACAATTTTGTGAAAAATTCGGTACAAACGAAATGTGTGTAGTCAGAATTTTTCAAAATTAGTTCCTTCAGAATGCATTTGTTACTTTTCGATAGTAAACTTCATTCGTGGCTTCTGTCGATGATAAACGGTATAGGATATTTTTTAATATTACTCATTAACTTGCAAGCTTTCTTGATAAGTTTCTAAATTTGGAATTAAAGGACTATTTAGAGGATATCTAAGAAAGGAATAATTTCAATTATGTGCATTTTATTAAGTGAGAACATTCTATGATGGTATTTCCCACCACTCTATCAACTTTTATAATTTATAACACAATTTTTAAAAAATTAAAAATATCCCTAGTTTTTATACTTACCGCCATGTGCAACCTAGTTTGATGCTGCATTTTCATATTTCAGTTAGTAGTCATATTATAGATATTTTAAGATTAGATTGCTTAAGATTTTATTGGTAATTATATTACTACACGAAGACATTTACTTGAGATTACCCTGCTCGACATATTCTCCCACAAACATTCTAATACAATATAAACCGTAGGTATGGTAACATACAATATGCATATGAGCTGAGTAATTATAAAGTACTCTAAGCTCTCTCTTAGAATCAGATTACGTGTAGCACATTGACCAGTACTTTATTTTTAGCGTTTATTAAGTAATCAAGCTATGTATCACTTCATGGATGTATTCAACCCCATTAAATGTAAAATTGAAAAAATATATATTTAAATGACTACATAAAATTTTAATTAAAAAAAATAATAATTTTGTAAAAGCCCATATTTAGCTCAGTGTATCAAAGAAGTTCTGCAGATGCACAGATGAAACCAACGCTTACTAGCTCAATGTAGTGTTGAAATCTATTCAGATTAATATTCAGCCTCAAAAAATTATTCCTTAAAAACTGGAATTCAGAAAATAATTTAGTTATTTTATTCACACTGTCATTGCCAAATCAGATTAGAAAAATCGACAATCCTCCGAAACATTAATTTTATTATCCCAATTTATGCTTTCATTAAAAAATATTCCTACACTAGTTTTCCTAGTTTCCTAGATAGTTTTCTATTTTATTCAATATTAGACACAGATATCTTCCACAGAAATGTTTGAGGAGAAGAACATCGGTAAAACATATTGGAATCTTATTGAAACAGGTACGGGATGTCTGGTGAGATGCAAAAATTGTGTTGCGATCATACAACGAATCGGATGGGAAAATAAAATATCCCATTATATAAAATTCAAGACTTTATTGACCTTTTAATGAATAGACGCAGCTTTATGTTATTTCCTTCCATTACTAAATTTTAATATGAGTCGCGTGATTATAGTAGAAAGAACGAATCATAATGTAGACTTATTATTAACAGGTAAATACTACTATCGATTGCAATTCAAAATACTAATATGAGGAAAATCTACTGGAGCCAATTAGCTACAGTAGATTCCCAAGCCCACGTGACCTACACTTCTGAGATCTTACAACAACGATTCCGCCTTCATACCCCGCCTATTTCATTAAAAGATCGATGCAAAACTGGCGACAGTGTAGATTACTTTTTATCCTCTCTCGATCACGATTAAAGTTAAATAAAATTTTAAAATGCTTTCATGGAAATTGCTACCTTAATACACTTTAATTTACGCCAGAAAGAAACGAGTAGTGCAAGTGATAATATTTACAATAAATTAGTAGAAAGCGAGAGTGATATTTATACAAAAACTCACTGAAAATAGGCATGAGATAATATAATCAAATAAATAAGTTTGTATTTGTCTATACATATCTAGCAAATTCCTGTAATAGGTTTAATTTTTTAGCTTCAATTTAAAATCATTAATTGAGATCCAGTTTTTAGCTATAATCGTGACTTGAACAGAGATTTCAAGATCCCAATTGCATCCTATGCCAGCAGGCTTTACAGCTAGCTTAGAATATTTGAACCAAAATTAGATTGATCACAAAGAATTTTCAACAATAATAAACACCAATGAGAAAGACTTTTTAAGCTCCTAAAAAAGTTTTGTCTATTTGATATGCTTACTTCTACTGGTGCATTGAAACGTGACGAGATGTGAGAATAGGCAAAAGAAAATTGAAGGCTTTCTGTCCGTCCAGGATAAAAATACAAATAGCCTCTATTGTGAGAACTAAAGTGTTTATAAAAACACTCACTCTTCCGATCAGTAAGACCACTCACTCAAAACATCGGCTCTTGCAAAGAGAAAATAGGATTCACCAACCCCTCTTTTAAAGTTGTTTGTCAAAAGTATTTTTTGACTTGCGAGGGAAAATACTTGGAAAGTCTTTTTTTAACCATGAGAGATCGCGAAATGATCTTTTTAAAATACACTTCATTTCTTGGTTCATTAATCATGGGAACATTGTTATGGAAACCCGGTGATATCAAAGAAAAACAAGAGCGCCGACAAAGATATTGGCAAGGTCATGATTAATATGAGACAAGAAAGGAGCTATTAAACAAAAAAGTAGAGATGTCATTATTGTTTCTGTATTGTTTCGGTTTGAATTGAATTTAATGTTATCCAATATAACGATTATGATATTTAAACTATTATAAGATAAAATCTTTCAACAATGATGAAATGACTATCTATCAAATTATTCTGTTTATCATGACTATCAGCCGTTAAGTCATAAGGAGACCGCCAATATAATTGGGATGTCTTTCTCGGATGCTCATTAGACATTTTTTAATAAATGAAAGAAAAGAACATCAACTTAGATGAGCGCAATTTCAGTCATTTCCTCTTTGTTATAGGAAATATGTGTTTCGAATTTCTAATTTCTAATCTTACAGCATGCAAATCAGCACCTCGACCTCTCAACAGTATTTCAGCATGTTTAGAGAGTTCAGTTAAATATAACTTATCTCATTTGAAAGTCATGAATGTGATGAATGCTTTTTTCGATTTATAGCTAGGTTTTTTTTAAATGCTATTTTGTTTTTAAAAATAAGCCTAATAATTTCTTTGGTTGAATAGAGAATTGATTAAAGATGTTCTTTGAAAGTTATATTTCCATACACGAAGGAAAGAAATTTTATTGCGTATACCAAACATTAAGAGTAAAATATGTGTTCTATAGTTCTATTTTTAAAGTGCAAAGTTCTAATCTACTTCCACTAAAACAAATGAGGGCTGTTGCGAGCATTTCTTTGTTTTAGTTTTTAATACAGATATCAGTATTCTGTATACTTCAGTCAACCCTACTCTTTTCCAGGAGGAAATTTTTTTCTTGAAATATCACTCGTCAAACAAAAAATTCACAAACTAGAATTACTTTAAGAAAGCCCGTCCGGTTATAACATTCCGAACTTCTATTCCCTAAAAACAATTTGATACCTCTAATATGATCACACGATTTTTTTAATGACTATTGTGATTTTTTTAAATACCTACAATGTATTGAAAAAATCATAAATTTGTTTGAAACCATTGCTTTTCATTGTCTCTATTTCACACATATTCTCTTAATAGACCACCGTGGATCAGTGAATCTGCTTTCTACGTTATCAGCCTGTGAACTGTTGGTCACGAAGGTCGATAAATGCCATTTCTCTATTCTTTGTCAGTAAACTTTTCCTTATGTATAAGTTCATTTATTTACTTGACGAAAACATTTTGCTTGTTAGAGCTTGAATCTACCCTTGCACCATGAAAATAACAACCAATAATTCCTTAAAACGTTCAACTTTTACCGTTAAAATGTGTCGCCTCCTCACTAAACTCAACAAAGCTGTAAGGATTCTCATCAGTTTTCCTCACAAGGGGGCACCATGGGTCTTGAGTACTCGACCACTTGAGAACCCCTTTGGAACAAGAAGAAAAGAATATAAGCAGCGGGACAGACAGTCTAGGAAAAGACCGGAGACCAGAAGGTTAAAAAAAGGTGTGCTCCGTTGATAGGAGGAGATTCCATACGAAGATTTCGAGTTTTATAGTTCAATGAGCAATTAGGTAGATAAAAATATTAAGTTATTGTAATCAAAATTCAATAAACATGATATGCTGGAAAGTCTGCCATCATTTGGCCTCAACTAAAGGAGGCGCGATTGTAGTTTTGAATTCTTTAAGAACTGAGTTTCGGAGTAGTAAGTGCTATGTCTATACAATCCGTGTAAATAGATCACTGTATATATGTATAGAAATAAATGATTTAGGGCAAGATTGCATCCCTCTGCGTGCTTTACAGACATATCTAATATACGGTCGACCAGTTGGAAAAGGGTTGTAATCAACTTTTGTTTTAATAAAAAAAAAATAGCATCGCGTTTGAAAGAGTCATTAGAAAAGCACTATTTTTAGTAATGACATAGGGGACATCTTAATCACGCCTTTACTATTTCAAACATGCCACTTTTCTTCAAGTAAAAAGTGCGCGGAACCGAAATTAAACATTGAAACTCTACCATTTCATTAATCATCTATTCAAAGCTCAATCTAACTGGGGTTACCACAGTTTCTTCAATTCCATGGAGTGAAAGTGTGTAGCCACGAGCAGAACTAATCTATCCTTAGATCCGCGTTCACTTCCACGCAGAAAAGAACCCGACACAGGAATACCAGAAGCTTTTGACTGGATGCCTAAGCATTTTACCAACGGGCACAGTTCCAAGACTGCCTCTTTAGCTGTTCGCAGTCCACAAGACGGGGTTGTCCCGGAATGTCACATCTTACAGAGTAAATTAGAAAGCTGATCCGCCGACCCCAAGAAGGCAAGTAAACCGGCTGGAATTTTAATGGAAATTTAGGCTAAGTTGGCAGTGCCCGTCTCGTTCCCGTCCACCGAATATTCGAAGCATCAGTTGCAGTATTATTCATTCACCTTCTCATTAACATGCGTAATAAATTCTCTTAATTCTCACTTCTGAATCATACTGATATTGACATCATTCTACTTGAAGATGAAGGATTCGTGATGGGAGTCGTGCATGATTGGCCTGCGGTTGAAATGAAAAAGCACTTTGTTATGAAGGCACGATCCTGTTGGACGATATAAACATAACAGGTTGCGTTTGAATATATCAGTCAGTTTTAAACGGTATTCTTTAGAGACGAATGACTTTATTAGGCGAAGGAACTTATTCTGAATGGTTTAAGCAAATGTTACCTTCATTAGGGGGTGGGTTTGGAATAATTTTAGTGAGGAGTCAAGGTGATACGATTGAACTATAAATCTACAGTTTCGAAATGGAACGATGATTTACGATTTATCTGTCTACACGATCACGTGCTGTGTGTAACTACCAATTTACTTTATAAAGTATTACAGAAAATAATTGTGATGTAAGTGTAACTTTTTAAGAAAGTGTCAGTTTTAATAATGCCCGAAAGGTAGGAGTCTGAGTGACCGTTTGTATTAGTCACGAGTGAAAAGTGGTTATACCATGAACCTTCTGAAGAAATAGACGGAGCATGAGGACGGTATCGCTTTCGTAAGATCTCAGAAGTGTTGTTCACGTGAGTTTGGGAGTCGACTTGGGCTGATTGGCTATCGAAGCTTGAGCTAATGTTTTTAACCTATCTAGATAAATGTATTCAAGTGAACACTACCCTACAATAATGGACCGGACACCAGTGGATTTGCATAAAACATGCATATTTGTTTGGGTATGTTTTTCGTGGTATGGCCTGGGACCTTTGCAGGTTGTTCCTGGCAAATTGCACTCCGACGCCCACATGAACATTTTGGACAATCAGGTTGTTCCAACGCTCTGGCAAGTTTATGGAATGGACGATGGTTACTTCCAGGACGACAAAGCTCCATGTCATGTTGTAGTCTCTGTCAAGCAGTGTTATCCAGATATGGATGTAAAACTTCTTCCCTGTCCTGCTTATAGTCCCTACCTAAACCCCATAGAACATTTGTGGACGAGTTAGAGCGACGCTTACGGACCAGGGAACCACGTCCGAAATCTACAGCTGAGCTGGCGACATTCTTGCAGCAGGAATGGACAAAGCTGTGTATCGAAACCTTGTTGGAAGTATGCCCTGAAGGGTTGCTTGTGTAATTGCAGCACGTGGGGGACCATACCCCTATTAAAGTATGTATTATTTCCCTTATACCATCACATCTTGCTGTCCGGTTCATTATTGTTGTGTAAAGTTTTTAGATTTGTGTTTTGCTCAATATCCTCTGACTCTCGACTGGAGATCAAATCGAGTGATCGGGAAAAATAACATGAAACTATTCGCGCATGTTCATCCATTTCATTAGAAGATTTATGGGTTGAACAAGTTGAGGGGCCATTCAAAAATGTTTATGATTTTACATAACAGAATGAGCCATTAATGGCTTGGTGGAGCACTTCATTTGTCCCTATCTTGTACAAAATATTTTGATTAGCTTATGTAAAGTAGTTGTTGCATTAGACACGAGGTTAATTGAAAAGTATGATGGAATCGATAGACGATAGGGGTATAAGCTGACATTCTCTGATTCCCATTCTTACCATCATTTAAACTCCCACACATAACCTAATGTTATGTTACAAATATGAATTTGGATCGTATAGTGGATAAACTTTACCTTAAACAATGATTCGCTTTCATATGAACAACAAAGCTCCTGAACACAGTTCTTTAAAAATTCCAAAGAAAATTAATTACATAGAAATTAAAGTATGGACGAAGGCAGATTAACAGTGATAGTCAGAACAAGTACTCCCCCGATAAGTCACAGAAAAATCTATTTTCACAAATAATGGTTTAAAACACAAGATAAAAGTCCAGGAGAAAGGAGATGGGGCACCGAGGCCAAAACCCGAAGTTGCCAGTGTCAGGATTGGAATCGAATGTGTTTGGGAGGGAAGCTGTTTTCACCTTTTTGGACATCTCATGTCCGGCAGCAGGTTCAATCCGTGAAAGAGAGTGGTTCCCGGATTTATCACTATGATCCTCTCCCAAGTAGTCCTCGAAGTTGCAGGAAAATTACTTTGGTAAGTCCCCCCTCTGTTCTTCTCCACTTCGTCTTCTTACGATTATTTTCTCCGAAGTAAAAGTACGCTGATTGTTGGCGTGTAAGACTATTTGTACCGTATTTCTATTTCTGAAGAACCCTCAAATCAATCAACTCTCATCCAAAAATAAACCCCGTAAAGGAAAAGCCAATCCATTCTAAGTGTGGTCAGCCATCATAATACTCCTATCGTGTGTGGACCATAAACCCAGACGAAACACCACCATTGGGTCCAGTACTAATGAGCGCTTCCCATCAATAGAAACGGGCTTTATCTGTTTACCTTACCCATCCCTACAATAACGGACCGGACAGCAAGATGTGATGGTATAAGGGAAAAAATAATTGCTTTCATAGGGGGAGGGTCCCCCACGTGCTGCAATTACACTAGCAACACTTATATATAACTTACACTAACAACTATATATATATATATATATATATATATATATATATATATATATATATATATATATATATATATATATATATATATATATATATATATATATATATATATATATATATATATATATATATATATATATATATATATATATATATACATATATATATATACATATATATATATATATACATATATATATTGTGTGTGTGTGTGTGTGCAAATATATATTAAAGACAATACACAGTTAATTCCTAAAATTTAACCCAACTCCACTGACATAATGTCCATTAAAATGATAAAACGTTTAGAAAACACCAAAATTTAACTGTTAGTACTATTACACACTTATTGCAACAGAAATACATCCCCCCCCCCCATTTGGGTAAATTAATAACGATCAATCTCTGAATTGACACTATGCGTCGTCTTAAATCCATTGAAATAAAAGATTGCTTAGTTGTAATTCATACAATAACGAAATGTATATAGGAAAGGGAAAGTGGTTAATTCAAATATTCAAAATTCATATTGAATCAATTCTACTCCGTTACAGTAAGTTTTTAAAATTTCATACACATTGCCTGAACATTTACTAATATTTTACATTCTTATTTGTATAAATTTATCATTGATATATTTTTCAGAAATACTTTTCAATTCTATTGGGGCCACTTGATGGGGTTAGTTTATACCATGTATATTTTCTCGTTTACAATGGGATGTAAAGTGAGAAAGGCAAGAGGAGTATCATTTCTTCATTTATTTTTTTGATCTACGTAACTTCCCTGGAGAAATTCAAAGACTAGCTGTGAAACTAATATAGATAGGAGTAAAAATATTTTCAGAAAATTACAACCCTTTTGATATAGGAATGCTTTATATTCACGGGACTCACCTATACAACAAACGAACTTGCCGCAACTCGCTCTAATTTCATATCATTGACTAATGTTTGTAAAACAATTTAATTTCTTAAAACTTTTCAAATTTATGCGTAAATTTGGTCAGTTTACGGTTGTACCTGATGTTTAAACTTATTGAAAAGGAACTGTTTTTATAAAGCGTTTTTCCGAATTTTTGAAATTTAAAAATACTTTCAAATTTCACCACTGCAACACAACGAATTAACAGGGATTCAAAATTTTAATAACTATAATTATGATAATATATACAATAAGCTATTTGTAATCAACTTGGTAATTCAAGGTACCATAATAATGGGTTTTGTTGTCTATGAAGACTTTATTCTTCGAACTGGATCATTTACATAAGTGCTTGGAGTGCAATTACGTGAGCAGCTGCGTGACTGATTCATTACTAGAATTGAACTCGGCAATTAATATTGAATAATCGAATAAAATAAAATCAGCAATATTTGAGAAGTGCACAAAGCTATTTGAGAAGTGCGTCAGAAGAGCGTGACAACTAAGTTGCTTATTTACCTAAATTAACTTCGTTTCTATTTCTAATTTCGCTAGGAATGAAATTCGCTTAGAGGAAGAAAATTAGTCCTTACAAGATACTGATTAATTTGATTGAACTGCGTGTTTTATCCGCACGGTTTTTATCAAATTTGAGAGACGATTGATGAGAGGAAACGTTAGTTGTGATGCAGAGTAATTATCTGTAAAGTGTAAATAAATATGATACTCTAAGGCCCGGTGCACACATCCGGTTTTTCAACTTGCGGCGCCGCTGCCGCAACGATACATTAGATCCAAAGGACGATACATTAGATCCAACGACCGGCTGAGATACATTAGATCCAATGGAGCAGTGCACACATACCTCCAGCGCCGCTGGGGTGACGCAGGTCCAACTTGCGTGCAATTTGCACCGCAGTTCCGCACGGTCGCCTCACATGAGTCTCCATTTTGAATTACCCTGTTTACATAAACAAATGCAATATAAATAATAATTAATAAATGGTTGTATCCAGAAACGTCTATTTTGTTTCAAAATATACTTTTTTTACACCAAGTAAGCGAAATAAACACGTTTTCTACGATAGAATATTTATCGCAAATGGCGCGAAATGAGTTCGTGCGTCATTTCACGGTTATGTGTGCATAGTTGGGCTTGGGTGCCGCAGTGGCGCCGCACGTTGAAAAACCGGATGTGTGCACCGGGCCTAATTAGTATGTTAATGGAATCCCTTGTTGGAATGCATTAGTAAACATTTTGATGTAGAAATCTGCATGAAAATATATATCTACAAACAAGATCCTCAGTAGTATCCGAGAGGCTCTTCCTTTCAAATGAAATGTAGGTCTGGAAGTGTTTTTGTGAGGAGACGTGGTTCCTGTGTGAGGTAAGTTCCGTACGTGAGGTGAGTTGGATTTTTCGAATACAATTTCAGCATTTAGTACAAATCCTAAAGAAAGAATCCCGAATTGAAAAATAATCATAGTTGACACGTTAACGCCAGCTAGATAAAACACCAAAGTCGAAACAGCGATATTTTAAGTAATCCCAATAGTTATATTAGAAGAAAAATCTCCGTCTTCCTATAGTTTTGCTTATATATTTACACTAAAAATCCCTCTCAGACATTATTCCATTCTTGAAACTAAGATTATGAAATTGAATAAAAAATATGCTCCAATTTTGCAAAATGCAGACGAATTCTCTTTCTCTTACAAATGGGTCTAATTTTAGGAAATTCATGTCATGTAGTAAAACTGACAATAGAGTGAAATCTTTCTCTCTCTCTCTCTCATAATTTTGAACCACAGTTAAATAACGAGAAAACAACATCCACTCTACAATCTTCCACGTCAATCCAACGTAAAAATATTTGAGGCCACGACAGATTTAATGTGCACCATCCCCATTGCACACTGCCGTCTTTGAATGGTACTAGGAACTAGGAACGAGTTTTGAACTGGTAATCCTCCGATCGCTAATCCTTTTCTCTTCCAAATGGGCAAACACGGGCTTTTAGCTACAGCTGAATAGCAACACTAGGCAAACAGATGTATTAAGATTTTTGTGAACAATATAAGGACTAGACTAATAAACCAAGAACCTTTTCCTTAAGTGTAAACTAAAATTTTATGTGTACATACGAAATTAATAAGTATTAACATATTATATTCCTGTAAATATTTGTAAATAACGCGTTATTATTTAGTAATTAATTAATTTAGGTGAAATGTTTTTCAGGAAGCTAATCACAACAAAGTTTAAAACGTACGCTATCACATTTTATAAAAAGCCAAAATTATTATCCTAAATACTAACTACGTGCTTTTATAGTCGTTCTTCAAGTTTGAAGTGTATTACTTATTTACAGTTTAAACAGTAGTGCCTGTAAGTTGCACGAAAGCATCTCTAAAACAAGCCCCCGTTACCTCTTTGAATAAGCTGAGGCCTCACTTTTAAAATTCAGATAAAATGTTGCGGACGTCACATTCCCTCGCATCATGTCAGAAACTCTTTAAACCGTCTAGGAATTTTAATGAAATCTTCTCGGCTGGGATGCAGAAGCTGACTGCCGAATAGTTAAAATGTCAGAAGAGCGTTTAACCGTCTGACCGCCTCTTACGCCGGGCAATTAATTCACTTAATATTGCCGCTTTTGCGTTCTGAATGTCCTCTTAATATTTACTTCGCTCGGTTAGAGTTGCTTTGGCCTAGAAGGAGAGGACATTTTAAGAAAGAGGGTATGCTCAGCTGTAGGGTTGTATTAGGGTCGGCCATTTAATTGGAAATGGCGTGGTACTTATTCCTGGAACAATTTCAGGTGATATTATTTCCATCACGTTTCTATTAGATCTTATAGATGTACAATAGTCAATCAGATCGGCCAAATATCTGCATTAGGGCCCCAGGTCCAGATAATAGGCCCCTCGTAAAATGTCAATATGCGTACAAATTACTCAGTGCTAAACTCGTAAAAGTATAAAATGTGTCTCTTCCTTTGTTTAGCTATTATATTTACAATATAACTATTACAATATGTTGCCGTCAAACAAGTGAGACAAGCTAAGAAACATAATTTCAAGGAAACTAAGAGGGAAAATTCTACTCCCTTGGCTTTACACACTGGTTTTCTCAAGAATAAATAACTTTCACGAGAAAAAAATAACTTTATGTCTATTCATACTTCACCAGTCTAAATATCTCCTCATTCTGGTCTAAAAAAGCTAAATATATCGTATCTCGAAATTTCTTATTTGGTGTTTTTCAGTCCGTAAGTTGACAATCTTTCAGTTTTCTGTTTGAGGCTTTCAAGACATATCCATTGGTATTTATTGTGGACTTACTCGTGGGGATGGACCAGGCAATGAAAGGTCGGACCTGCTAAGGAAGTCTGTAACTTAAATTTGTACGAAGAAAACACATTTCACGAAATAAGAACTTTGTACAAAAAGAAAAGATCGTCTGGGATATGGGAGCATAAATTTTATTGGTATTAAAGACAAAAACCTGCATTAATATCCATCTTCAAGTCAAGAGAAGAACAAATATTTCCATGATTTATAACTGGTCACACCAAAGCTATGAAGTACGTGGAAGGAAATAAGATTTTCCCTGACTGCATGGTTGGTTCTGATCACGTACTGCAGTGTTTCGGGTTGGAAAGAAAGGACAGTCATGATGATCTGAGACTTCATTTGGTAATTTTTCCCATGGGGGGTAACCTGAACTCCAAGAAAATATATAGTTTTGACCCTGGGAAAAGAAACATATGTTTTAATCTTTTGAATATTTATCCTAAAAAGGGCTACACATGACAGTACAAAAATTTTCTAGATGTTCCAAGCTTCCTCTCAGAAGTCCTCTGTTCCGTACGTCATAGAACTGACGATACCCACTCGTATGTGAGGTCCTCCTATAGAATGAGTTTCAAATCCTATATGTTACAAAATGTATCATATTGACCTACTGTGGTCTATATTTTAACCCTCTTCGTGGTTGTCTCGACGAGGTATCTCAAAACTGAACAGATCGGTCGATCGGTCAGATAAGGTTGTACCTCAAAACTGAACAGATTTTGATGCACGATATAACTTGAAATTGGAAGAAAACTGACTAGATCTTGGTCTCGTCATAGTAAAAAAAAATCAGCAATATCTTGAAGACGAGAAATCTCGTCATTAGTAAAATGTGTCATACATTGATGAACGAGATGTCTCGTTGAATCTAAATTTCAAAATGTAAGATATCAGTTATATTAAATATAAATGCCAAACTTTTAACATGCTCTATTATATCCCATAGCATAGAGTCAGATTTATCTGTGTCATCTAAGCCTTAACCGAAAAAAAGTAGCCGCCTTAAGCAATGAGGTCTCAACGAAGAAAATTTTGCATACTATTTCACTTTTCTTTTGTCTACGCTTTCTTTAAACTTTCTAATACATACATATTTTGTAAAACCTGTTAGTAGCCGCCGTACTTTTAAAACCTATCAGGTTTGGTTTGGTTTGTCGCTCTAATGTCATTTTTTGCTACTTGAGCTTTTATCTCTCTATTCTACACTATCAGGATACTCTTTTACCACTTCAATAAGGAAAATTATCTTATTAACATTGTATAGGTAAATTAAGATTAACCATTTGTATATTTGTGTGCAGTAATTTATGAGCAAAGGATTTACAAAATTTAGAGCAAAGAAAGGCTTATATTTAAGGATAATTAAGGTAATACTTTTTTTAGTACTAGGTTTCGTCATCTACAGATTTTTTTCGTGGTGTCCTAGTAGAATGACAGACTAATATTAATCATTCTGTGTTTCTGTAATGACGTGATAGTTAAGATTGGAGACATGCAACTACAGAATTCTCAATTTAATTTGATTAAATCTTCATGCATTGTTCAAGGAAACTTTTTTGAACCAAAATTTCAATAAGAAAATTCTAAATTACTGAGTAGGTAAACAAATAACTTGCTCCACATAAAAGTAAATATTTCTTGTTAAAACAATTTTGAAAAAAAATGGATGTTCAATTTCAAAATTATTTAAACTCTATGTTGTAAATATTCCTCTTAGAAGTACACTTATTTCAGAAATACGTTTTGTATGAGAGACAATATTTTGCAATGAGATGAAAATCCATTTAATAAATTTTACATTAAGTGGAATTATGAATTAAATTACAACGAACTGGCAAAATGTAGCATTTAGCTAAAACACATTTATGAACAAATGCATATTTTTAAAACTATTAAATTTGTATTAAAGATGCAGATATGTAAAACATTATTTCATGTTTCATTGCGTTTTATGCGCATTCTACAAAGTGTAGTGCAAACAAGAAACGTGGCTATTTAAATTACCTATGAACGGCTCTCTCAGAGAGAGTCGTTCATACGGAATATAAATAGCCAATATTTTAACCCTCTGACCTAAATTCATTCATAGAGCCTCTAGAAAAATTGTCTTTCCCGTCGTTCATACACAAGGTCAAGCAGTAAATGGCGGGACATCTTACAGCGAGAAGGTCACTGGATTGCCTAGAAATTCAAACAAGGCAAGTGAATTGCTTTTCTCGAAATGCTCTCAAATGTTCCACTGTCAGGCAATTCCAAGAATCGATCTCGGTTGACAGTCGATTCTTTCTTCGTATTATACATTAACAGGGGAAAACAATCTGCTTTTTCAGAGAAATTGTAGGAATAAAATAAACGTGATAAAGTAAAGGGTTCACTTTTCGCAGGTGCATTTGTTTGTTACTTGGAGTGCACAAAATGTACGTCCTCCACTTGAACAGGCCCTTTGTTGTCTACTTACTGACAACCCATTACATTGCATGGGAAATTGTCGCTGGCAAGGAAAAGCAGAAAAAGAATCGATGCCCAGTAATCAACGAGCACTGCTGTGAGAATCCGAGTCCGTGTGGGTAAATAACTACAATTTAGACGGATGTTACGTCTCACTGACCGGAAAAAGAAACGCACTGGTGATACTACGCCATAAACAAAAAGAGGGCGAACTTTGCAGCCTCGCTTTCCTGTTAAATATCTGCATTCGCTTATTCAATACCAGGCTTTCGGGTGGTCCGCAGTTTCCGCAAGAGAGATTTTCGGGAATAGGGGTTTATTTAATAGCTACCCAATGTCCAAACTGGTGGGAATTGAATCTAACCAAAACATGTGTTATAGTCAGTGCCGGCTAGTAATTCGAGACACTGGAGGTTCTCAAGCTTAATTAAATCCAAAATAAAACTATTTTAGGTTTCATAAACCGGTATGGTCCAGACAAAGGTCTACTGTTATAATGTCACCGAACGTATATTTTTTGGTGGGAGAGGGACTGAGAAAATGGGTACCTTTACGTACTGCTAAAAAAGACGAATAGGGTTTGTTTAATAGCTACCAGATGTTCAAATTGATAGGAATTTAATCTTTCCGAAAAATTCGTTTTATTATCCGTGGTGGCCAGTAATATGAAAGACCGAAGGTTCCTTGGTCCTACTTCAATGCAAAGTAAAACTATTTTAGTCCTATAAGTGCTTACGAAGAGATATCTCTTCCATCAAGATCTAACTAATTTTGCTGATGTCTGGAAACCTCGTCATCAAGGCAATGCTGGTTTTTTTTGTGATGACTAGATCAAGATCTGGTCAGTTTTGCTAATGTTGAGTTACTTCCTCGAGACAACCATCGGGATGGTTAAGATTTCAAAAATAGTTTGGCCATCTAAAGATCAAAAGTATTTATTTCACTTGACATACGTAGCTATAGCTATATAAAGCAAATATGTAATATAATTAATAAATTATGTGGTGTACTTGCTATGTTCTAGGTGAGCTTTCAGAAGTTTTCACTGTAAGGGACTGAGAAGTGATTACCATCATCACATTGATAAAAAAAAGATGAAATTTGCTGTGAAAATGTTGGGATCTGTCATTTTAATTACCTGCATAATCACATTACTATCAAGGTGAAAGTCTTCTTTTGATCGTGCATTTGAAATAGCTTTTTAATGAAGACACTAAAGAAAAGTATTCAGGTGACATTCAGCTCGACGTTTTGCTTTTAACTCTCGTAGTTTCATTGCATCTTTCTGCATGAGACCACTGAATTGGAACCAAGACGATGTGTTACAAAAAACGCAATATACTTTTAAAAAAAGGAAGGATTTAAAAACAGTATCGAAAGATTGTTACAGAGTAAGTCAAAATTTCCTGAGAACAGTTATCTCCCGTATAGAATGAGATGTGCTCCAATGTCTCTCTGTTCTTCAGGCAAACAAGAAATCTGTATCTGAATTAGCAAGGTGTAATCTATGTAGGTAAACCAGAGTGACAGTGTGGCCCAATCTAACTTTGGCAGCAAAAGTGACATTTCGTCTGGGGACCTTTCTGAAATATATACGGTCATTCGGTTCCTGTCTAAAAAGAAACAAGTGCCCATGTACATCAGAGTAATTCCGGGACTTTCATAAGTTTATTAAAATATACTGGGTTTCAAATTAACCTTTCATGAGATCAGAAAATTAATGAACAGTTGACTGTTAATGTTTTTATTGACGCATATATTTGCTTTTAATTGAACTAATTCCACCTGCGAAGCTACATTTTGAAAAGCACACTGGTTGGAAACATCGATATTTTAAAACGTGTTCCACGAAATCCGAAAAAAAGGCGTTGATTAACGATGCATTACTGAGCATCACGCGCAATAGACATTGGCATTTTTTTCTGTTGCGTACTTTGCATGTCAACACTTCCGCTTACAGACATTCAATTAACCGTTCCCAGTCCAGAAATAACTTTCCAGAATCATTACAAATCCGGCCATATCCTAAAGAGAAACCGATAGCAACTGACTCTAGCGCAAAAGTGAAACACTCACGGTGCAAAAGAAACGTGGGGGAAACACCGCCTTTCTGTTTTATTACCCGCTTTACCGACTGGAGAAATAAATCAAGAAACGCTCGTTGATGTTTAATGGCGTACTTATCACTGATTCAATTGCACGTTTGAGTGGTATGATTTATGGAGCTTTTACCACCAAATGGCTTTCTTAAATAAGTTAATCTCGAATGACCATAGCTTCTCTTTTGTTTTGTGTTTTACCTTTATCTTTACTTGGTGCATTTTTCTTCGCGTTTTAAATTCTTCCACTATACTCTCAAAATAAAACAGAACGCATGAGAAATTTTAGTTTTTAAGGCCCGGTGCACACATCCGGTTTTTCAACGTGCGGCGCCAATGCGGCACCGAAGCCCAACTATGCACACATAACCGTGAAATGACGCACGAACTCATTTCGCACCATTTGCGATAAATATTCTATTGAAGAAAACGAGTTTATTTCGCTTACTTGGTGTAAAAAAAGTATATTTTGAAACTAAATAGACGTTACTGGATACAACAATTTATTAATTATTATTTATATTCTATTTGTTTGCGACCGTGCGGCGCCGAACACGAGACTCCGTTCTGAAGTACCTTGTTTTCATAAACAAAGGGAATATAAATAATAATTCATAAATGGTTGAATCCAGTAACGTCTATTTTGTTTCAAAATATACTTTTTTTACACCAAGTAAGCGAAATAAACACGTTTTCTTTGATAGAATATTTATCGCAAATGGTGCGAAATGAGTTCGAGCGTCATTTCACGGTTATGTGTGCTTAGTTGGGCTTCGGTGCCGCATTGGCGCCGCACGTTGAAAAACCGTATATGTGCACCGGGCTTAAGACTTTTGTTTCTCAAGTATGTTCTTTAAATTTGTTCTAATTGAGTAAGATATTAAAAAAATTTCTTCTGGAGAAAAATCTCGGTTGCAAACTTTATCCAAGACCAGTATCTTTGCATTTTCTTCTTTAGATTAAAACATTTACTGGTCCTCTTATTCTCCAAACTACTAATGACCAGATTAAGTTGAATGAATATTAGAAATATCATCAAAGAATTTCTGAATTTCGGCAAAGTATGAATTAATTAGCAGCATCTTTAATAACAATGCTCAATTTTAAAATTTTAAAACAATAAGAGTTTTGTGAAACAAGTAATGGGTATTCACTACGTTCAAAATAATTTTAATTGACGTTGTAAATTTAACAATATAATGCACCTCTGTTCAAGTTCTAAAACAAAAGTAATTAAACCGCAATTACAACAGTACCATATAACAAAACTGTAATTCGATTTATGATAAGCAAAAAATTAAACAAAACTGAACGAGTTCTAAAAATACATTTCGCAAAAACAATCAGATTTTATATAAAAGCAATACTGATATTAATAACCTGGCGTCAAATATTCACTTAAATAACGCAATCAATTTAGAATAAGTCAATTAGTCGTTATAGTCAAACACATGAAAACACGAGACAAATCAAAACGTTGTTAAATATGCAGTGAGCCAACTTTTGCAATAAATGCTTGGTAAATATGCATTCATGGGGAAGTTCAATTCTGCAAATTATTTGGTGACGATTCTGTTAATAGGGGTTTTTCTTTCTGTTTAGTTTTTGGAGAGTTGCTCTTGAGTTTGCTCTCAAAATATCACTTAGCGATAAAACGTCCATAACATTGCATCTTTACAAAATATATTTTACTCAGAATTTTGTAAGTGAATAATAATTAGACTATACAAAATAAGCAAAAAACCTGAATTTGAGTTTCGTATACATCGTTAAAAGTTTTGCTTTCTTATACCAGAAATCAATTATTTTAATGCTTGCAAGCGGAAAGAATCCGGATTACCAAAACAATTTCAAACATTATTGACATTCATAGTTATTTATGCAACAAATTTCTTTTATATGATATTATTTCATCTGCTAGAAATACGCGATTAATTTTCGCAACTATTCAAATGATTGTTTTATTTATCAGAAAATAAACAGTATTTTTTGTGAAATTAATTCACTCAAAAGCTGCGAGTTGTATCAATAACGACACAGCATTCAAAGACTAACAGATAGCGAAAAGAGGAAAAGCATACGTGAAAAAAACGACTCTTCCAAAACAATAGCAAGGTTAATGTCTACTTTCAAGTTTAATTTTTTGAACTGAGGATGAACTGTTCAAGGATTGTGACACTCTCCTAATCATGTAAATACAATATGAATTGTGACACTAGCATTCAACATGACGAATATGCTGTTCAACAGACAATTATGCTGTCAGCTTTAATTATCCGTAAAAGAATAATTTCGCCCAAAAAAAATTTTAAAATTCAGGAACAATGCTACAATACTAATACCCTGTTATTTATTTCCTGGCATTTGTGAAACAGAATCTCCATTGAAATACCATTTGTCTGTATAATTGTTGGCAGTACCTTTGAAAAACATATCCCATGACCTTATTCCACAAAACGTGAAATAAGTGCCTTTGCAACTAAAGCATGCTGCCTAAAAATCAATGAGAATGCGTAGAAAAATAAATAGGCTAGATACCAAACCAATTTTACATCCCAGGATGTGTATATCAACAAGATAGATCAATATTTCCCAACCGTTTGTCATTCCGCTCGTATGTTCCAGTTATCTCAAGTGCTGTCAATATCTAGGATTGCTAAGCATATTAAAGGAAATATAACTTTATGAAATTGATATATAGTGTGAATAATAGTTTACTCATTGTTAAGTTACTTTGTTATTGCTGATCCACATTTCTCGAGGGATGACAAAATTACGAGAAAAATATGCTATGTATATAATTAGATTTTAAGACGACTTAAAATTGAATAAAAAATAAAGGAATTATGATCTGTCTGAATTCGTGCAAACCTAGGGATTAGAATACGCTAAAAAGCTACTCTGCAATGCAACCGTCATGACAGCAACATACAACGGCGGTTGAAAACTTCTGTTGTAGATGACTTTTTTTAATATAAAACTCTGTGAAATTCTACTTCTTTTAAGAGAAATTTTTTGGTTTATAAAATCTGAATATTTTCCATGTTGCATTACTTTTATCAATTTATGAATGAGCAGCGTGTAAAAGTGTCTCATAGGCTCATACTTAATCGTAAGAACTCAAATGGTATAAAGTCGTTTTTGTCTTCCCAAAATTCAAGATTGCATCTATTATACTAGACAACAAAGTAGATTAGAAGTTGTTGTAGAAAGCTCTTGAAATGTGTGTGTGTGTTGTGTGTGTGTGGGGGGGGGGTAAAGACATTAATAAAAAAGGAAAGCTACAGTGCGCAAATGAAACACCAATGGCACTAAGAGAGAATTCTTTTGTGAAAGGACAAATATATTTGTGCTTTCATTCATTTTGTTTATGCATTTAGCTATTCATTTCTTCCAATAAAATCCCATGGACCCTCATCATAATCATACCAATATTGAGGACAAGAGGTTGGGTTCATTGGAACCACCCTTTCTCTCCTCATATATGGTCCATATCTCCTATTATCGGTCGAGTTTCTTTAAATATTGGAATTACTGTGTATTTGTAATACTCATCCATCAAATTTGAAGTGTTAAACATGAAAATATTAAGTTAACTTAACTATTCATTTCTTCTAATGAAATCCCATGGACCCTCATCATACAAATATTGAGGGCAAGAGGTTGGGTTCTTAGAAACTTGACCCTTTCTATCCTCATATAGGGTCCATATCACCTATTAAGTTGGAGCGAGTTTCTCTAAGTATGGGAATTACTGTGTATTTGTAGTACTCATCCATCAAATTTTAGGGGGTAACCATAAAAATACTAAGATAGCGAAAGAGATTCGGGCAGTAAGAGTTGTCTGATTAATACAATATAAAACAAAGACAGCAGATCTAATGCTAAGCGAAAGTATGGAACTAAATATTATTTTTCAGTCATTATGATTATTCAATTTCTATGAGTCAATTATTTTTCATTCATGTTAAGTTATAATCTTGGATAAATAGAAATTTTTTTTTTACTTTAAGCGAGGACGAAAATTGGAAGAATTTATTACAAAGTAATTCACATTTCTACCGAGAAGCATTTAAAATAATCTTACTGATGATTGTTTTATTTGAGCTCCGCTCTATATAGGATTCGCTCTATATAAGATGCTATGAAATATATATTATATGAACTGAAGAAAACAAACTTAGGTTTTTGAGACAAAAAGATACGCTTTAATACTACTAAAAGTGTTTAATAACTTAATTTTACGCTCCTCAAAATTGAATAAGAATATCATCTTTGTATATTAAAAATATAAAGGTTTTCTAGCTAGTTTCTATAAGCTTAAAAATCTGGATTAAATGCATTGGCAATCAACTGTTCTTTGCCCCTGTACTCAATTTGCATACTTCTTATATTAAAAAATTATCATAACCTTGACACTAAATAATTATCTGATATTTTAGGATTGAAGAAAAAATGATAATACTCATTCGGATAATGATCAATGACACTCGTAAGTTACTGATGCTTAAGATCAATTTGATGTTTCACTGCCTTGTATGACAGACGATTGTGTATACTGTAATTCATATAACTTCGACCGTCAAAATATAAAGATTATTGATTTATATATAGAGGCCCTGTGGTTTACAACTGAGTTAAAATTATTTTTTCCTTAAGCTTCGAATATCTATATAAATAAATAATATATCTTATGTGACCAATTGCGGATTTCGTATAAAATCCTCTTATGCCAATAAATATTTTGTTTTTAATGGTATGCTAATGAAATGTCCTTTTACATCACTAACTGGCAGGATATCAATACTTAAGATTGAAAAATATGTGTTACTTGACATTCAAATTTCAGTAAAATATAGATAAATAAAAATAGGATGAAAAGAGAAACATCATCTTTCATAAATTCAAGACATCTCGAGTCGTTCCCAAAAATCACTCATAAAAATTTTTAGTTCACAGATGAATTTCCTACTCTGAAAATATTCCACGAGACTCAGACATTTCTATGAAGTTCCAAGGCATCCACGCATAAGTACTAATTGACGAGGTTATCTTTTTACAGCACGAGAATGTAATTAAAGATAGTTAATTGTAGTAAAGGTTATTTAAGTATTTTTATTTTCTAAGCCCGTTGTCTAAATTGTGTGTATTGTGTAGTATAGCGTGGTTTGTGTTTGCATAATTCATTTCTTCTCAATAATCAAATGTAACAAATTTTATTTGTGAAAAATTTAATTGAAAAAATTAATTTTGTGAAAAATAAACATTTTTTTTTAACATTTGATAATAGTTCCTTCCAACATGAGCTGTATAAATAAATCATTATATTTGATTAGAAAAACTGTAATAGACAATATATCTTCTTATGAAATAGACAAAGCCTATGTGTGCAGCTTCATGTTATTTCTCTCGATCGTTCGGCATTCGAAGATCAATCCTTACGTAGGAATAATTATTGATTGGTTAATGAATCGAGAAGGTCTAATCCATTAGTTTTCATTAATTTTACTAAGAGTAAAGTTTTTCTGTGATTTATTCAAAGTCACATTCAAACATGCTTATAACAAAAAAATTTTAGCCACTTTCCTTTCAGTGTTAGTCATAGTATGTTTACTGGCTAGGGAAAATGCTCATTTTTAATTCATTTGCAGTACATTTGCTACAGAAAAACACAACTGAATTCAATAAATCATATCACAGATATTTATATGTTTGTTTCCTGTTTGATATAAAGAGTTCACACACGCAGTTAGTAGCTAAGGGAATGAAGGGAAATGGGCAAGCAAATATTCAGAGGAAGTTCCTCCGTCGAGCTCTAACCGGAATATTGAAAGTGTTAAAAGCAATCTAATAGACAAATTGAAGCTAATTTAACAACCTTAAATCGTAGTTTCTTTTATCTTACAAGTAAAATGCACGTAGACATATCTGTAAACAGCCGAAATGTCCTTAAATATACTCTGTTTATTTCACACCCTTTTGAGTGGAATAAAAAACCTGGAGACAAAATTTGTCCCCCACTCGAAATTACTTTCTGAATATATACCTGGTATTACTACAAGTTCAAAAGGCAATACATCTCGACTGATACGAATACACAAAACACTTATCAATGGTTGCATTTCCCAAATGTAATTCATATCACGTACTCACGAGTGGTGTAAGACATACCCATGAACTTTGTACTTTTGTCTTTCGTAGTGAATGATTTATGCAAGAAATGTTAATTTTTCAATTTAATAAATGCTATTACATTGTAAAATATTTTCTGCAACCATAATAATTCATTTGTACTAAGTTAAGGGACTAAGCTAAGAATTGCACTGTGGTCAAACCCGTATTTGAATTACTATAAACTTAATGGAAATTTTACCGTACTTTAAATGCCAAAATCAGATAGAAGGTAGCTAACATCCACCACCATTCATACTAATTACAGATATATCAGCACGGATTCTATTATTTTCAAGAAAAAACTTCCCATCCTCAAATTTCGAATGCCCGAAACCCATCGTAAGAAATCACAAACCGCATCGGGATAAAGGTATAAACTAAATACAGTTCCTCCACATACGCATACAAAAAAAATCTAGCCAAGGTTTGAAGAAGACAAATTGGAAATGACCACTATAGAGTCTGCTTCAAAGGTCTTACTAACTCGCCGGTATATAATCAAACATGAACACCTCACGAATTTCTTATTTCAATCTTCTTTTCCTTTCTTTTTTTCTTTTCCACCCCTCTTTCTATCCGTTCTGGAAGAACAGCTATTCTTTCTACGGCTCGCGACTGAGTATTCTTCGAATCGGCTCAACTGATTTTGATTTTAGAGGGTGAGTAAGGAGTGGATGGAATCGTATCTGTATGTGACTCGGACTGATAAAATTATAGGTTGCGTTGCCTGATCAGACAAGTATTTATGACCCAAGAGGAATTGCGTTCTACTTAGGAACTTAATCTTAAGAATGATCTCTTCTTTTTTTGTAATCAATAAAGTGCATTTCTCTCTCTTCTAAGGGAGGTGTGTTGGTAGATTTCAGTCATCTTAAACTATCTGTTGTAAATATGTTTCTGAATGGCAGGAAGATTGATTCGGAATTTGAATTTTTCTGGCTCAAGGTCCTAATTACGATAAGTTGCACCAGAATGGCAGAAGGAGTTATCGCTGAAATTTCTCATATTTGAAATCATGCTCATACAGAAAGAGCAAAATGTAAGCAAACATACCACAAAATCAGCTCACTAATTTCTTTAACATTTTTACCAAAATATGTACCCTGTCGTTAAGCACATACAAATTCTTATCAAGCACTACACAGACCTTTGATTCTGAAACCATAAATGGTGATCAATACGATAATATAAATTACACTTTTTGATGTCACCAAAAATTACATGTTGTGAAACGTTTTTTTACTAACCACTTTATTTTCATGAATATTTATTTTAATTTGTGAAGCATATATGGCTGCTGCCATCACTGGTAGATTTATTTTCTAACGTTTAGACTACGGCTGATACAGCAGTTGTACCATGATCGCGCCAAGAGAGAATTTAGACAACGGCTTGTATATCACTTGTACCTTGAAAGTTATAAGAATCACGCCTAGAAAGAATGTCGCTTCAAGCTTGATAAATTATCTATTTTCGTAAATGAATATTGCTTAATTGTGTTGTGGTAGGGTATTCTATTCATTGAAAACCACACATTCTCCCAGTTTGGCAATATTTTATAATTAAGTTCAATCAAATTGTTCCATATTGCTTGTCCTTTACCCTATATATTTTCCTTTGACATATCTTAATACTTAATTTTGTTTTTAGGATAAGTTTCGGTTTTTATTCAAAGAAACATTTCTAAAATCTGGCAGCTGAAACATAGAATTTTTCCTCCACAAGAAGGTCCATCTGATTTGTCTTGCTGCCATATCAAAATATACAGCACGATAATGAAGAAAGAACAGAAAATAATATAAGCAAGAAACTGCAGAATTTAACTTGCTAACACTAGCTCAATAGACTGTCCCATAAAATAACTTGACACTGATTGTGTTCGTTATGCATCATTAAAGATGGTACGATTCATTTATTTTCTGAGACAATGTTTGAACATATTTATTCAAGGTTTTCCGTAGTTTAAGTTTCGATTAGAGCATTTTTAGCTAGTTTTTTAATCCGTATGATCCAAATATTTGACTTATGAACGCATAAAGTGAATTGGGTTACGCCAAAATTGAACAAATAACTCGTTTTGTCTTTTGGAGATGAAATAGTCAAAACTCTTCTCGATTTTACATTCAGACAGAACCCTATCATTATCAACGAATAATCCCACAAAAAAATTGTTTATGAACGACGTCTTTTTATTCTTTGCTGAATTACCCAGTGTTGAGCCTGCAAGAGCATCATGGCTCATTAGGCAGTTTTCCGGAATCGCTTCAGCCCTGCAGTCAATTCGAGCTCTTTCCCTCACATTTGTCGAAACACAGCGCCTTCAGTGAAGCATGAGAGGCAACAACAAGCCGATGAAGGTCGATGTCATGTTACTGCATCACCTTCGGTTTCTGCCAACCACTTTCCTTTGAGGTTACTAAGATTGATCATCTGGCGAACACCGACGACACCGGATTAATCTGTTAACGCTCGGCGAGGGGTCCTGGTAGTGTTCTGCAACTCACTTTGCCGAAAAGTCGGGTCTTTTGTGTTATTAAATTTTTTATTTTCGTTTTCCTGCTTTCGACACTGGTTGTGTTATGTTCCGCACTTTTTCTGAAATTTTTACAACTTTAGTTCTCACCTTGAACTGTTCGGTAGGTTGATAGATTGTGCTTGACCAGTTGAGGTTGATGTTTTCAGCTAGGTTTCGAATACTCGTTGTGCACTTTCTCTATTTCACTATAAATGTGGTGAGAATTAGTACTATTAAGTTTTTTTTGTGGGAGTTAGTTAGGTTTTGTTGGAATAGAAAAATGGTGATAAAAAGAAAATACAACTTATAGCAAGTGACTGACGCTTCATTTAATGAACCGTCAATTTTGTAGGTTGAGCATGTCTGTTTAACAAAACTAAATGTAATACTAATTTATTGTTTCTCATATACCCGTAATAAACTTCTATTTTTTTGAAAAATGTATAAATAATTTTACTTTTGAATTTTGTATTAAGTATTTGCTAATTTTTTGTTTTAAAATACAAAAGATAGTAAAAAGAAAATAAAAATGACTGACATTTCATTAAATTCATCAAGAATTTTTTTGCAGATAGAAAATGTTTGTCAATTCTAATTTCTTTTTACTTTATTTTTCTTAACATTTAAGCTTGTTCCTTCAGTATATCAATGGAATCTCGTTCATTCAAAGTAATAAGGAGAGCCTTTCACCACACAGGTATTCTGTCTGAAGATATTCAGTAGTGAAAGCCTACCTTTTCTCAAATTTAAACATTACACGTACTGGCAAACATTCAAAAATGTCAGGATCTATTTTTACCATTCTAATCCGTCACGTTTTCAATTTTCATTCTAAGAAGGATAATATTCCCATTCTGAACAGAGAGTATAAATTAAATGATGGACACAGCAAATACAAATTAATATTTCAAGAACTCGAAGTTTCATTGACTGAAATTTATAAATTGGTCTCTTCCTTTTCTTCGACTCCCCTACAGCTTAATATTATATGGTTGGCTTAGAGCAGAAGCTCATTAACTGACATTTTTTGGAGACACTAAATATTTATTTTTATAATAATGAGAAATATATTTCTTGTTGGTAATCTGTTTAAAAGATACATAACATTACCAAATTGGTAGTAACTTTTAATTTTCGGCATAAAACTAATAACCTGTAAACAACTGTGCAGTGAAATTTTTTACTTCGTCAGTTAATGAATTTCTGTTGTAAGCAGGCCATTTTATAAAAAAAATATTCTTAACTTCAAACTTAGAAAACAAATAGCGGATTAGGGTACAAAAACATCTCATTTTTCATGTCTCCTGCTAAATACCCAGTTATATTATAGAACATATAATACAGGTAAACAACATATGTGGGGAGTCTGATGCTCATTTGCTTCCAT
Source organism: Metellina segmentata (assembly GCA_947359465.1). Taxonomy (NCBI): domain Eukaryota; kingdom Metazoa; phylum Arthropoda; class Arachnida; order Araneae; family Tetragnathidae; genus Metellina; species Metellina segmentata. The sequence continues at coordinate 56,930,737 of OX375874.1, forward strand.
GTTGTTGCAAAGAAAATTTGTGACAGCTTAACTCTCTCTCCCTATCAAATCAGATTGAGCCCTTCTTTTTATAACTGGAATATTTTCACTGTGAAAGTAGCATGAAATCAAACATTTCTGCTAAAGGATACGTTTCTATGATATTTTATAATAAATTTATTTTAAATTGACATACTTAAAATAAATTATGAGTGTAAAACGAGAAAACTCTTTCAGAATTGAAAAGTCTGTTTTTGAAAGACATTAAACTAATTTTGTTTTTAAAAAATGTTGAACTTATGCACTGCTGGTCATCCAAAATGTAGCACCATGAAGGGCTAAAAATGTCAAAGCTATATTCATTATACAAATAATGGCACAGGAGTGAAATACTAGAAATTACAGCTCCTTTCGACTTGCAGAACGCAAGGAAGTCTGTATTTTGTGTATCCGCAATGAATGGCAGTAACTGATGCTACGCATGCTGCCTCATTGAAAGAAAGAGATTTTGCATTGAAAGAAGGAGGTTTGGGATGTGTGTTTGGGGTATGCCAGTCCATGCTGCTTCCATGTGTTATCAAAGATCTACGCATCGTGCAAATTTCAAGGCTATAAAGATGCTTTCTTCGTGGAGTTACATTTTTTGATGAAAGCTTTGCATTTCAATCAAGTTAACTTAAATTATCTAAGAACTTGACATTTCACCGTCTATTTTCGATAAACGGAATTTTTGAAATTTTGATAACTGGAATTATGTAATTATGCATTTTTGCCATCTTTCTCATCAAAATTCAAAGTTTACAGCAGGTACGACATATTTTAATCGCAACAATCCTTCGAAAAGCCTTTTAATTTGGTGGTTTGTGTCTTAGCTATCTTCAAGTATATTATAAAAACGTTTAGCACAAAGATTATCAAAGAGGGACAGGGTGAGAGTTGTTTTTTGGAATTCTAGAGAAGAATAGATGAACAAGTCGAAAAAGTTGAAACATTAACTTGAGACGGATTGTTTACCAAAAGAAGTGTTACGAGTGTATAAGATATGTAACAAGCTATGTGATCTACATCTGCTCATCAAACCTCCAAGTGGTTTCAATGAGATATTTCTACAATAAAGATATGACTTATTTATGCTGATGTCAACACTATGTCAATAGAATATTGCCGATATTTTTATGAGATCAAAAAATGGTCAGCTTTTTTCAATTGACGCGATAGGCAAATCCACCTGGAAACTGGTTGGCAAGTCCACCAAGCCATGTGCCTTTTTCTACTCCTTTTAAACTAATGGCTAAAAATATTTGCGAAAAGGAACAATGGCAAATGGAGTGAACATTTTAGGTTGTCTGGGGTTAAGCATGAGTTTTATTTATTTTTGCTATCAAAAACTGATCAATGTCACTACGCTACTGCTCTTGTTGTGTCGCATTCAAAAACGCAGTACAAACTCCAAGACAAAAAAAAAGCCGATTTTATTCCTGTTTCTCTAATGAATGACTCTTCCATTCCTCCTATTTCCGCCGCTTTCGTGTCTAAAACATGGAAGCTTAGTAGGCAAACCCAACGAGCCACGCGCCTTTTCGGTCCCCTTTCATCTAAGGACTAAAAGGGATTTTTATTGCCTATACGAAAGGAAACAACAGTGGATGGAGTTGATTCATAAGGTTGTCTTAAGCTAAGCATAATATTTATTTACTTGTGCGTTCTATCTAATTATACACGTGCTTCGCTGCCGTTCTTCTGGCCGTCCCAACCAAAAAAGCAGAAGCACGGGCCTCGAAAAACAGGCCTATTTTATTCCCATTTCTTTGATGGATGCCCCTTCGATTCTTCTCACTTCCGCCGTTTTCGTATCTAAAACATAGAAGCTCGGTAGGCAAACCCAACGAGCCACACGCCTTTTCGGTCCCCTTTCAACTAAGGGCTAAAAGGGTAGTATTGCTTATGCGAAAGGAAACAACGGTGGATGGAGTTGATTCATAAGGTTGTATTAAGCTAAGCATAATATTTATTTATTTGTGCTTGTCTAACGATACACGCTTTGCTTAGCTACTGCTCTTCTGGCCGCAGCAACCAGAAGAGCAGAAGCACGAGCCTCGAGAAACAGGCCGATTTTATTCCCATTTCTTTAATGGATGCCCCTTCGATTCCTCTCACTTCCGCCGCTTTCGTGGCTAAAACAAGGGAGGCGGAGACACTGCTTCGAGATTAATAGCCCCGACTGCTCGTCATTCGCAAAGTAGGAGTCGTCATTCCTGCACGACATGAGCTGCCTTTCTGATGTGGAAGACGCGTGATTACAGTTTTTTTGTGAGCGATCCCTTGCAACCGGCCGGATGGCTCTAAAGAACCTTTTTATGCTAATAGGGCGCGGCGCTCGCTTTTTATGAGAACAGTCGCCAAATGTCGCGCTTGATGGTAGCAGTGATTAATGATGTCAGAAATCGGACTTTTGATTAGCAGGTTGGCTCTGGAGAGTTAAGCCGAATGCATAATGAGGCATTGTGTTATCTGATAGAGAGGGCAGACACAATGACTGCTTAGCTTTTGTTTTGGTTTGCTTGTTTCCGATGATTTTCTTGAGAGAGTAAATTTAGGAAGCGTCTTGATTTGTTTCTTTACACATGCGTTCTCTGGGTTGAAACTTGAGAGGAAGGACATGCATTTGATCACGTTTTACGGTTTAAAGCATATATACATTTGGTTCTATTTGTATGATTTTTCTTAGCGAGCAAATAGCTAACAAATAGAATAGTTGGTTGAAGTTCATGGCACAAAGGCTATATTTGGCTATGCTGCGCCACAAACACAAGTCAAACAAGATCAAGAAATGGACATACGCACCCAAGAAAATTTTTGCTAACGCAGAAGAGAAAAATACAACCAGGTAGGAGTCGAACCTGCCTCGCATACAACTCTCAGGCTTCAAGCGTAGTGGTCATACATACTAAACCACAACGGTCCTATATAAAGAGTTGGGATCACCAACAGTGGCATAGCCTAAAAGGGATCAAAGGAGCCCAATAAAATGTTTTAAATTATGACTTCTTAAATTATATATGTATATATTTCATTTACGTAGGTGGCACGAAAATCGACACGATTTGAAAATTGAAGAATAGCAACAAACGGATCAAAAGAATATAAATTTTTTTCTATTTACTCACCAATTTTCCCACTTAACTTAAACGCGTTTGATGTGAGTTATGGAGATGCATAATGATACTTAAACTATGCGTAAGAGCTCAGTAGTTTGATTACAGAACACCCAGGAAATCGTTATGATAGATATCATCTCAGAAAAAAAAGCTCAAATAGGTCTAAGCTCCAAACAATACCAAATTGCCTTTGAACACAAGTGAATGGGATGCAGTTGATGTGAACTTGTTCAGAAGCAAATTTTGATGCTAAGACTAAGTTGTGCACTCTTTTTGCCATGCAGTTATAGATATCAATTACCACCAGAAAAAGTTCTAAATACTGCTTTATATTTTAGATTAATTTTATTGCATTAAGCGGTATTAAATGTGCAGATAGAATCTTATATTCACTACGAATGGAATTTAATAAGGTATCAGATTCGAGTCTCATTGTGCCATCTACAGACATAAACAGTTAAGAAACAATGCCACTCAAGGCGCAGATGCCATAAGCGGGCCTTCAAATACGTACATTATAAATGCCATAGAATACTTTTGTAATATCCTTAAAACATAATAGCTTTAAGTCAATGGATTGAAAGTTTCTTAAGTAATCATTCATTACGAAATATGAAAGTTCAAATATAATAAAAAAATTTCTCCGCTGACGTAAGAATTTCACTAGTACGCAGATTTCTTTACATCTCATCAATGCTTTGAAAGTAGCAATAAATGGAAATTTAACTTTGAAAAGAGTATTTGATTTTCTGTTACTTTTTGTCATTTTGAACATTTAAAAAACACAATACTCTATAGCGACTACTGTATTTAAATAAACCATTTTGAAAAATACTTTTCCAAAAGCATTTGTCATCAAGTTGTTATTTTTGTAATGAAGGAATTTAACGGAAGTAAAAGGATTTCACATTTGTTTTCTGATTCATCACGCGTTCTTTTTATAATCGACACTAAAAATTCATATTTAAATTCGTGAACATACTAAAAAACCACACCTAGGTTTAACAAAATTTTAAAACTATTGGGATGTTCTAATGAAAATAACTTGATTTTTTTTAGCAATAAATGTAAACAAAAATGTCACAAAAGATTGAAAATTAACAGAATATACAAAAACAACAATATATTGAAGTAAAACTTCTCAACAAAAGCTTAAATTGTAAAAGCTAAAACAAAAGAAACGTTGATTAAGTTCTAAATAAATGTTGTCAATTGTCTCACACATCATACTTATTGACATAAATCAGATTAATCTAGGTACCTTAAAGTTAATAATCAATTTTACAGTTTCTTGCCCAATATTTATACTGGCATTAATTTAAAAAATGTGTGAAAGAATCTGAGAAAGAACATGAAGATTCGGATGTATAATAGTTTATATCTGTTATACCACAGGTTACAAAAAAAGTCATATTTCTTTATATAATAATCTGTGATCTTTTATAAACTAGATTTTGATTGTATCTAAGAATCATACAGATTTTTGCGAACATTTTTTGCAACTTTTACAGTTGCATTAATAAGACATATCAATTGCTTTGTCCTTAAGCCCAGATAAATAAGACTTATTAATATGTTTATCTTAAAAGAAATATTTTGAAATTTTTTTTTTTCCTAGATGAAAACTAAAAGCGGTAATACCGAAAAGTTTGGTTACTTTTTATGATCCAAGTGACCAAGTATTTGCCACGTGTAATTCCAAAAGGAAAAAAATGGAAGATTTTCATTATTATTTTAATGGGATCTGTGTACCGGAGGGAGCAATAAGTCAATACACGTTTTCCCTGTTTCTGTAAATCTTAAGTGCACTTTTCTTTCATATTGGTATCAAATGAGCGTGTAATGCCAGGGCCATTCCTGAGTACACTTGCACACAGAGTGAAAAAAATATTCGTGTCCAAGTTTAAAAGCGTTTACTTGAGAAGAATAAGGGTAGGTTCAATGATGAGGTCAATGTTTAAAAAGTCAATAGGTGGCAAGTTAAATTATTATTGCGTTTTTACCAATAAATAGGCAAGAAAGCAAGCAGTTATGAAAGTCAGTATTTCTTATGTTTTAGTTAGCGATAAATGATGCTAATAAATCTGATTCCTTAAGATCTACCAAGAGCTAAAGGAGTCTCTTGTTTTTGCGTTCTCACTAGACACAACTACCTGCAAGAATCTTCTCTTCAGAACTGGCTTGTCAAACTGTCCACCTTGTCCTCTTTATAGCTTTTCAGATATGACAAAAACCCATCTGAATAGTTGAACCGATCTTACAAACGTCGCAGTTGAGTATTTTATTTCTCTTTCTAGGCATCATTGGGCTGCCAAACAGACTTAACGTCTGAGTTAACGTCGGTTAAAAAAAATAAATCAATGAGTATTTGAATCTTGTTTCATTCAAATTATCAAGAAATTATTCTCGAAAGGTGATTTGGTTCAAATGCACGTGGGAAGTCAAGAGCGGTCCTGTATAAAGTCTGCCCCTTCCCGTCTGGATATTTAGAAGTAAGCCAGCGGAACCCGGGGGAACCAAGTGGCAGGGGGAAGGGCAATCAGCAACTACTGGTTTAGCAATCACTTTGGTTTCTCGGTTTGAAAGACAGCTTTTTGGGGGGTTTAAGGAGAGGGTCTGTAGGATACGGTTTCGGTGAAAGATTTGTGGGGTGGGCTGATGTCAGGGGACCCACATATCTCAAGAAAAAGAGCAGGATCTGTCACAGTGGATACTTCATCACTCGAGATAATTTCTTTCTCAACTTCTTAACGGGAGGGAGGAGAACTTCAGTTGATTACGTCGATATCCGGTGTTTTTCGATGAAGGGGCTAAAAGTACGTTCAAATGGATGGATTTGGGCTGTTTTCTTTCCAGAAGCTGGTGTTATAAAATATTAAGAGACTCTTTGTTATTTGCATAAAATACACTTACTTTTTGATGGAATAAGTTTAAACTGAATTTGTTTTACTTAATGCTTACCTTTTTCGGTTTAGGTAAAAAGTAGTTTAATTTTTAATATACTTGTCTATTAAATTACTTTTATATTTTGTACAAAAAAGGTTTTCTCAAATTCTAAGGGCACGTTCAAATGGATGGACGAGTGCTGTTTTCTTTTAGATGGATTTATTTCTTAATGCTGGTACTATAAAATGTTTAGCAACGAGCTGTGCACTATATTTATGAATAAGATGGCTTCTTTTTTTATTTTCCGATTTAATAGTTCCAATTTGTAACTTTAAATTGAATTTGTTGTACTAAATGTTTATGATTGGTTTTCATAAGAAATTTTATCAATTTTGATGGATCCTTTTATTTAACTAACTTGATAACTTCTACAAAATAATTCAGTCTCTATGTGTTCTTTTCATCATCATGTTTGTTTATAATTTATCTCTGAATGTTAAAAACAAGCTTAGATTTACTTAGCTCTTCATATAAAGAGCTATGTAAATCTTAGTTTGTTCTTAACTTTCAGAGATAAATTTTGATGATTTGCTTATAATGTATTGTTAGTTAAGCAATATATATGAACTATTATTTTTAACTGTCAATTTTTTTTACTGAAAGTCAATTCAGTGATACTTAATTTATAAATCTAGTGTTGCTGAATTTTTCAGACCTACATTTGAGAAAAATTGCAGTTTAAGTTACGAGTTATTTCATCACAAAATTGCGTAGGTGTCTATATAAGATAATTCAGTAAACATCAATGAAAATTCTAGTACCAGCTGCTACTGCTTTTAAAGATTTATTCGATTTCAAAAAGTTTAACTATTTCTCCAAACAGGACTCTAGATAGGACAACTGAGATTAAGATTTGTATCATTAACCAACCATTTTACAGAGCATTTAATACAGCTTCAAAGGAAAGTTTTAAGTAAATAGGTTGATTAGCTCTTTTGTACATTACTGAAAAGACATTTAGAGATTCTCATAAAGGATTTTACTTCCATTATCCCGATAAGAGGAAACCAAATTAGTCTTTTCTCAGAGGCCTAGAAAACTAAGCATGCTATTACCTGTATTGTGCTTATTATCTGATGGAGTGAATGGCACAATGAATACAATGGTTTTGATTTTGGAAACTATGTAGTTTCCTTCTTTTTGAATTCGTCAGCTTGTTGCTGGAACATTACATCCAGTTAGTCTTGGTTCGAAGCTCATACAGCTCTTAGTTCTACATTTTCGATTGACTTGCAGAGCTTATAGATTCTTAAAGAAATTGTAAATTTCGTTCATTTTCATCAATATTGCTTTATAAGTAGCTTCTTTGGTTCTATTAAATAAAAGGTGTAGTCGATTTCTACTGCTGTTCTCATTTGCAATTTTATTTTTGCATGTTTAATAGCATTCGAAACGTTTTGAATTTTATTACATACGACCAACTGAGAAGTGGAACAACCGTGAAGAACTGAACAAGTCATATATATTGAAAAATTATTGCCAAATCTTGAAAAATACAACATTATAAGTAGCTTCTTTGGTTCTATTAAATAAAAGGTGTAGTCGATTTCTACTGCTGTTCTCATTTGCAATTTTATTTTTGCATGTTTAATAGCATTCGAAACGTTTCGAATTTTATTACATACGACCAATTGGGAAGTGGAACAACCGTGAAGAACTGAACAAGTCATATATATTGAAAAATTATTGCCAAATCTTGAAAAATACAACATTTTAGACGAGGAAAAACTAGATTTTATTTATTGAATTGATAAGTAGCCGTAACAATTTATAATTATGATTTAGGCCATAAGACAGTTGTGATCTTAAATAGGTATCATTTAAAATATGCCCACCTTTTGTTTTTTATTTTAAAAATTCTTTTTTGAGCTGTAAGACTATTCTATTTTTAATGTCTGACCACCGACCCCTTCGTCATCCGTCACTACAAGGTGGGAATCGACCAGATAAATCAGCATCCAGTAAGTAAGACAAAGTGACTCATAACAAGGACATTTACAAATTCACATGCCCTTGCAAACTAGGATCAGAACCCGGACCTACTGAGTGGAAAATAAACTGCGTGACCATTAAACTGCTGCTTACTGCGTGACAGTTAGGTGGCTTGTAACCCTATTCTACTAGAGAGATAAATATTTCCTTTGGAAATTGCATGTGACAAGTCTCTACTAGCAAAAATCAAAAATAAGGTTAACGGTCAAAGAACTTTAACTGGAAAGTAGACTTTGGGAGACAAAATGTATTTGTATTATACTAGGGACAGTGTAAATAATGTCAATAAGCTGTTATATTTAAAACTATCTGGTAGTTAGGAAGGTTGTTTAATTTACGTTGCACTGGAGCAGCACAACGGGAAATTGTCGACGGTCCGTAATCAATTCCGACGGGAAAGTTCTAAGGACAGCTTGTGATTTTGAACCACTCCCAGATGACGAAGACAACACCTGAACTGGCACCCCTCTCTCCAAACTTCCACACCACTCCAAGGACATTTGAGGCCACAACAGATTTAAAGGGCACCAGCCTTCACACATACGACGGTCTTTGGTTGTATCAAGTTTCAAACCCTCAACAATCCGGTTGTCAATCCGTAAATACCTAGCTATTGTTAATTGTAAAAAAAATCCGTCAATGTAGTAAACGTTCACACACTCAACTCAAAATAGTTTCTTGACGTTTCTGAAGAAATGAAACACTGTGGCAAAAGGTTTTTGACACTTAAACCTGGAAAAAAAACTTAAATCCTTAAAGAAACCACAAAAACCCCGTGTTTAGACTCCAGTCGAATCCGTAACCCTACACTACCTGGTGGGTGTTCTCCGATCTTGATAAACTCAGTCGACAGGCCATCAGCTATGTAGATCTGACAATACACTCACTGCCACGTGGCCTCATCGTGTGACCCGTAATATACTTTCCTAGCCCGTAAGTGAAGGGATGTCTTTTTAGGGGAGCACAGAAGGATTTATCGTGCGCGGGGAACCCACCCTTCTGTCAGGGCAACCATAATTTTGCGTGGGGTGGTTGCTGGATCCACAAGGGGAGAGACGCAAACCAGTACTTCCTGTTGAGATAGTGTACCAACTCCTTGGACGTGCACCCTCCCACATTGAGGAAGATTGGGTGTGAGGATGAGATAAGGACCTGTGTATATTTCCAAGAAGATGTTAATTCATAAGAAAATGTATTTCGAGGTAGATTTGTTCGTGGCAGTGAGATTCTATGCAGTCTTTACATAGGATCCAGTAGTATTTTTTAACAATGCACTTAAAAGTCCTTATTTACACTCGATAAACAATGACGTAAGAAGTTTAAAAAGCGTATATAGTCAATCAGATACCAAACCACCTGAATGTTCACTGGTTTGTGGAATGTTATTTATTTGAACGCCTTATTGATCCATTAAAAGTCTTATAATTATGTCAATTCAGTGAGTTTCAGTTTGTTTTTCATTTATAAAAGTAAGATCTTTTGCTGCCTAAAATATAAATAAAAGTTCAAATGAAACTCATGGAGTTTTATATTGATTCTCATGAAGCTCATGATCTTTCCTCATCGATGATCATCATTATGTCCCTCACATTACATAGTATGTAATAATACGAGAACATAAGAATGTTGATCATTTTGATCTGTTGCAGTAAATATAGAAACAGGATCAAGTAAAAGTATGAGTATTTTAAACATATTATGTTTCATCGTAACAATTATTTATCATCCCCACACAAAATGGTGTTTCATTTAATGCAGTTTTTTTTACCACAGATAGCCAAAACGCCGTTCTTTCAAAACTCACGTTTGTGTACCTAATTTAATCAACATCAACTTGAATACATTAAATTATGAATCACAACATGCCTTAACTTTGGAACACAATTGCTAAATGTAGCAGCAAAACATCGAAAAGCTGAAAACCGACTACGTATGTTTGGGACATCCCATGGATGATATATAAATTTCAGATTTCAGGTTTCAGAATTACCTTAAAAGAGAGTAAATACTTATTCATATTGGGTAATACCCAATACAATCACGATAAAAGTGAAATCAAAATTCTTATTTACAGACCTCTCTCACAGAGATAAGCTATCATATGCAAAAAAGCTAAACGACGTGCAGAAACATACAATAACTAAATTCGCAGTCAAATTACTTTTCAGCACCACATCCGGCCTCTTTTAATCCTGTATTTCCCTCAGGAATCACCGAGCCTTATTTATAGTCCACGGTAGCCATATCCGTCGTTCGGGGTCAAGTCCGATAAATTTTGGTGGACCCGTTTACACAGCTATCGTCTCTAGTTACGGCCTGGATTTATCAGGCGTCGACAGCTTCCTCGGAGCTATCTGATGGCAAGAGCGTTACGTGTTGAAGTCATATTTAACAGTCTGCGTAAGGATATCTATCATGGAAAAGAATAAGAAAAGAAATCTCGCGGTTGAAAAGACGAGCTGCATAAAGTCTGGATCGAGGCAAGTGGTTTGTCTTTGAGAGTCGAGTTGATTACTTTTCTCTGCTAGAAGGCATTACAGATTCACAGATCGTGCTGTGTTCGAATGGGAAAGGAGTCGGAATAAGCCTGAGGCGAATGTGTCTGAATAAGTCTGCGAATGGGTTTCAGTAATCTGAGCCTAATAAAGTTCTTAAATTAATCTAATATTTGGATTATTGTGGTGACACTTCATTTAAAGAGGGGAAATTTTAGTGTCGAAATGAACTATTTTACACAAAACACTTTTCATTCAGGTTTTATTGTCTTTAAAATAGTAAAAAGAGCATTCTTTATAAAGGTTTGGTTGGTTGTTTGGTTAGTGTTTTACGGCGCAAGAGGTATATTTGTTCAAACTGTGCCAAACACAAAACAGACAACGTCAAGTAAAAAAAATAGCGTGAAAGAGTAAAAGGGGATATTGGGGGAGAGAATTGAGGGACGAAAGCGTGAAAAGATCATCTGGGTATCGAGGGAGCTTGACCCCAACCCACAGAAAACCTCACGGAAACAGAAAAGTACCTCAGATAAGTCGTGTACTTTTATGCTACTATATTTAAAAGCCCAATACTAACATAAAGAAAATGTGCCCTTGAATGCATCTCTGTGTTAATGGTAATACAAATAAAAGATTATGATTTCTCATCATTATTTTAGATTGGGTTATTTGGAACGAGGTCAACATTATTCCGGAACTGTATTACGTTGTTCTTTGTACCCGAAACAGTCATACTTAGAGCAAGCCGAGTTCCGAAATTGCAAGCAAAAGTAACAAAACATGCATGTGGTTACCACATTCATCCAGAAACATTCCGTTCACGTGAGTATTTCAACCGAATGCACATTTTACCCTGGATGAACTACTGTTGAATATTCGAATGGTTAATGAACCGATATTGTTGGTTTACTCATTCCACTGATCACACATTGCATATGCTGTAAAGCATCGACACTTAAGATTTAGAGGCCATCTAATTCCTATATAAGCCCCCAAAGAGAAGAAAACTAACATCTCCGTAAGTTTTGGAAAATTGATTAAATTCCAAATGGTAGATAATTTTCTTTAAGTGATAAGGTAAGTATAATTTCTCACTGTGAAAAAAATACCACATGAAGTGGTTTCATTTACTTATTTCATATGATAACAACATTTCATAAGTAACAACAAAATAAAATTTGAAAATTAATTTCTGATGTAAAACATTTCTCGTCACTTAAATCATTCATTATTCCGATCGTAAAAATAACAGAAACTAAAATTACAGTTATTAAAATAAGTTAATTCCGAAGCTATTAGAAGGTTTATGTATGCATATATCAATCTGTAATTAAGGGCACATAAAAAAGGAGGTTAATGCAAAACATTTTTGAAACGGGTGCTCGAAATTAATTCTCTTACACCCCGAATCTCCTGAATTTAATCTAAAAACAAAAACCTTACTTTGATTTACGATTCTTTATTGCAACAGTGCATTACCATCATTCCCAGTCTAAACCTGTTCTAAGCCCCATTAACTTCTCAAACTAATAGCGGATCAAAACCCATAAAAACGGCTTGCTTCAAACACCGTGCAAGTAAAAACTCTCCACATTAAAAATGAACCCAATTAATAAAGGTTAATAAACTCAAACATCCCTTAAACGGACACCCACTGGGTGTTAATGAGAGAGCTTTGATGGCTCTTAAAACGACGATTCGACGTCGCTCCGAACAAGTTACGACCCGCAATAAAACAGTTAAAATATAAGAGTTGGCGGACTGGAGTTTTGTATGAAAAAGCGACTCATATATTCAAATAACCACTTAAGTGAAACTGGCTTTTTGTTGTTTTCTTTTTTTGCTAAATGCAAGGGGATTCAAAAAGTCACCATTGTGCGTGCTGGAGAGTTGGACTTCATGGTAATGAGTCCCAAATCGTAAAAACTAGATGGATTAACCACTTTTTCCAACACGCAATCAGAGAATGCGTGTACACCTCCGGAATCCCACCATGTGGACGAGGTCTGACTGTCTGTTCCGTATGTACTATGTATGCAGTGTATCGGTGCAGTTTCCAATCGATCTGGTTGGTACGAGGATCATTAATTAATACTTCAAGTGGATATATAGTAGGGACATTTTATAAAAAGTTTCCGAGAGGGCAGGGAAAAGTTAGGTAGTAGCCCGTGGCATAATAAGACATCGGAAAAAGCCTCTGTTTTCGATTTAACAAGGATGGGGGGGGGCAGAGCCCGAAGGGAGGGGGAGGATCGGTCGCACGGATTTTTGACGCGGATCACGAACGTCACGCGATTGCAGTCACCGCCAATCAAGGCTAATTTAATGGCTGCCGCGGCAACACGCAGTGTTTCAGTTGATGTACGGCGAATCCTGAAAGGTTGCAGAGAAATACGTGAAAACGTTATTCGGTTATCAACTCTCCAAAGAGTGAAAAACTGGAATTGTTGGTGTAATAATACGTAAGGTATATAAAATGAGGAAAAGCATTGAAGAGTTTGTGATGCAAGAAAAAGACCTCAATCACAAGCGTTTTTTGGCTTTATAACAGGTTTGCTGCCGAGTCAAGTCATTAAAAGAATTTAATCGCTAAGATGATTTCGTTAGCTGCATACAACAAAACAAAATCGTGAATATCTTATCACCACAAATAAAAGTTGACAAACAGAAAAGAAAACCTTTAATTTATGACTGGCAAAAGCCTCAAAATTTTTCTCTTGCACCTTTAAAATATAAAAATATGTTCACCGTTATTATATATTTGATGCCCGACCGCTGGCTTCTTCAGCCAAACCATGGGTGAGATGACGGTGTTTGTGAGGGAGCATCCAGTAAGTAAGCCACCGTTGCTCCTACCATGGACCGAGATTCGATTACTATGACCACTACATCAGAAATATGTCACTAGCATCGTAAATATGACAAAAGTTTAAATTAATATCTGCCCAATTGGAAGTAAGTTGATTAATCTAATATAATTAGTTGAGAAACATGTTGAAATGTAGTTCATGAAATGTGGATCGATTAAAAGAAACTTCAGACACAATTTGGAACTGGAAAAACAGGAAGTTTACCTATAGAGGAGTGAAAACCCGTCGCTAAATTAAGTAATTGGTTACTGGTAATGTTGATCTTTGGCATAATAAAAAAATCTGTATCCTGCCGAACGCATTTTTATAGCATTCAAAATATATACTGTGATTAGCATTTTGGTTTATAAATATCACTTTTCTTCACTACAGTTATTTGAGCAAAAGAAAAAACATATTTGGTGGAGCTGAGTCAAATAATCAATGGGTATACTAAGCTTTACTGACACAGAAAAAAGAAATATTCCAAGTGAGGAATCGAATCTGCACCTCCTACAACATGCAGGCTGGTAGCGTTGTGGACAAATCCACTGAAACACGACAGTCCCGTTACCTTAAAAAAATGGCGTAACCCCAACCGAAGATTACCTTTTTCCAATCAACAAAGATTCCTTTAAACCATGGAAGTCAAATCTGGAAACCTGCAAGGGATTTTAAACGAACAAATTCTACTAGTTAGTTTAAAATGGGGGGGGGGGGGAGAGGTACAATATACTTAAAAATCTAAGCCTCCTTTAGGAAATCCTGTCAGTCCCAACAAAGATTCCATCACACCATGGAAGTCGAATCTGGAAACCTGCAAGGGATTTTAAACGAACAAATTCTACTAGTTAGTTTAAAATGGGGAGAGGTACAATATACTTAAAAATCTAAGCCTCCTTTAGGAAATCCTGTCAGTCCCAACAAAGATTCCATCACACCATGGAAGTCGAATTTGGAAACCTGCAAGGGATTTTAAACGTACAAATTCTACTACTTAGTTTAAAATGGAGAGGTAAAGTATACTTAAAAATCTAAGTCTTTAGGAAATCCTGTCAGTCCCAACAAAGATTCCATCAAACCATGGAAGTCGAATTTGGAAACCTGCAAGGGATTTTGAACGAACAAATTCTACTAGTTAGTTTAAAATGGGGAGAGGTACAATATACTTAAAAATCTAAGCCTCCTTTAGGAAATCCTGTCAGTCCCAACAAAGATTCCATCACACCATGGAAGTCGAATCTGGAAACCTGCAAGGGATTTTAAACGAACAAATTCTACTAGTTAGTTTAAAATGGGGAGAGGTACAATATACTTAAAAATCTAAGCCTCCTTTAGGAAATCCTGTCAGTCCCAACAAAGATTCCATCAAACCATGGAAGTCGAATTTGGAAACCTGCAAGGGATTTTGAACGAACAAATTCTACTAGTTAGTTTAAAATGGAAAGGTACAGTATACTTAAAAATCTAAGCCTCCTTTAGGAAATCCTGTCAGATTCCCTTTTTTGGAGTAGCGCCATTTTTCTAAAATTGCAATCTGTCCAAGGTATTTTAATTCTTCTCAAAAAGACATCCCGCGTACCTCTAAAACCTCTGTCTCTCCCGATCGCGTCGTGCTGCTCTTTAATTGGTTTCAGGCGCGGAAAACGCAACTTCCAGGGCTTCACCCCCACCCTACAACATCCTCAATCCCGGTGGCCCGAGACACAAGCACCTAGATTCATCTACCTCAAGGCAAGAAAAGGAACGTGGGGGAAACATCACGCAAACGGTGTGAAGAAGGTGGGGTCTGTGACAGGGGGTAGACTTGTAATGAAGTCTTTCTTTCCTCCGAGGGAGGGTGGGTCGGCAGCACTCACCTGTTTTCTTGTAGTGTCCCCTCCCCCTCACTGCAACGTCCACTTCAGAAGGGATGGGGGGGGGAAATAAAAAGGAAGAAAGAGAACCCCAGTGATTACCTGCACACCTACTGGGATTAATGGAGCCGACTTCTTGAGGTGGGATGTGATACCCGGGGGTCGGCAGTCGGGGAGGGGCAACTGGTCACACGTGCGGCGGTCCGCTTCTATCGATTCCTGGCTTTTTCCTCTGGTGCCGTCATCTTGTGTTTTCAAAACGGTTTCTGGAACTGAGGGGGATGTTTCCATAGTGCTGGAAGGATGGGGTGCTTTTCTTCTGTTCCGGGTTTGACGGAGATGTTTTTGGCGATGCATTTGGACTGGATTGGGTGGTTGTTTTTTAGGTTTTATGGAGCAAGGGCCATATTTGGCCAAGCTAAGGCAAACATGAAGCAATAACGAAGTAGGAAAAAAAAAGCAAAAAGCAGATGGGTAGGCACAGGGTAAAACAGAATGAAGGACAGATTACTAAGGTATCTCGGGGTTGTGATGAACGTACATACTAAAAATGATGTACCCAGAGGACAATTTTGACTGGGAAATGAAATGTCTTTGAGTTGAAAGAATTATTAAAGCATTACTCACACTATCCTGGACATTATTTTGTTAGTGAAGAAATGCAGATCTCAAGTAGGATATGATACCCAGGGATAGGATATGATATAAAGCGTCTAGGTTTGGACTAGCTAAATATTTTCAGGTAGCTATTTATATTTCACTTCCAATAATTATCAAGGACCATGGTAGCCCAATAGTAGAATCACGTATTAGCAAACAAAAGGTTGTGAATTCCAAACACGATCTAACCAAAGACCGTCGGGGGGGGGGCTTTTTCACGTTCAATCTGTCGTGGCCTCAAATGTCCTCACCTTGAAGCCTGCCATTTAAGGTGGTGTCCTCCTTATATGATTGCAACACAAGATTATGAGATCAACAATTGAATAAATTCTTACTCGTTGATGATTAATCAATTTTTTATTTAAAATTTTTTAAGTTAAAATGGATGTTAATGGATATGCTCCAGTGCTATGTAAATTCGATTACCTAACCTCCAACAAGTGAACAACAGTTTTATTGTATTTTTCTTCGTCGCTTGGTGTGAAGCTGCGTCACATGGAATTGGGAAGAAACATGTATCATACCTACTAAGTATTGATGATTAATGCGAGTACCGAGACTTGATAAAGACGCGTTTTCAGTTAAGTAGCCAATTGACCCAAACAAATTCCCAATTCTACTTCATGTACACTTCTGAGAACTTACGATAGCGACTCCACTTAGATGTTCTATCTATTTAATTTGGAGGTCCATGCTTAAAGAATGAAGACACATCACTCTATTTCATCTACTTTCTTCTAATGAAGAAAGAGAATATTGGCGGTAAGGGTAATTTTTAATTAACATCGTAATAGAGCAACACAACGGGTTATTGATGACAGTCCGGAATCAATCCTTTAAGATAAAGAAACGAAGAAAACACCACGTAATTTTGAATCGCGATCAGTTGACCGATTGGCTATTCAAAGCGCAGACAAGCGTGTTTAATTACGCTGAATAACCTCTTTAATCGATCAATAATTTACACCACATTAGGATGCATGCTTTTTCCCACAACCACGTGGCAGATCAAACCGAGCGTCCGAAAGAAAAGACATGAAACTGTCCACATACACTCCATCTATTCCATTAGAAAATCGATGTTTAATCGCGATCCTTTACCAGGTTTTCGAAGTGAATCACGTAATCACGTATAAACCTTTGCTTCCTTAAGAATCATGAAGCAAACATCCTTAGCATGTCCATATTTTGAAATTACGAATCGCTTAGATCAAAGTTTTGATCAAAACTTCAGTGTGAAGTCACCAAATTCAAATTAGGCCGTCGTAGCTCAATAGGTATGCCCTCTGCATAAGAGACCTTCGAGTTGTAGGAAGAACAGGTTCAAATCCTGTCAGGGGCATTCCCCCTTGGGTGTTTTTCTCACTTCTGTGTCAGTAAAACTTTTAATCGTGTGTGTGTATTTATTACTTGATATTGCAAGTTTTGTGTCTGGCACAGCATGGCCAAGTATAGTCCTCATGCTATTAAACCACAGTCAACCAAACTAAATTCGAATCATTGTTACAGTTTATGCATCGATTACTAGAAAATGGGACAAGCGAAAGTTCCTCACGGAAATCCCTCTCGTTTTTCTTTTAAAATTGTATCTTAATGTCTTTTAGCTTGCTACAAACACTTAGAATTCAAAACAGATTTCTTTAGAATCTTTGCTTAAATTATGTTGCCTCAAGTATGCTGATAATTAAATGAATTTAGTTTGGATGGATGTTTGGTTTTATGGCACGAAGACTATACTTGGCCATACTGTGCCAGAAACAAAATTAAGAATTTTTCCATTCTGAGGGAAAATAGCTTACATTTGAGCATTATCTTTGTAATCCTCCTACCATTAGTTACAATGGTAATTTTTTTCAGCTGCTCCAACCCTGAAAAATATTTCACATCTCCAGCATACAGAAGGTCGGATGCAAAGGATTGTTTTAGATTTAAATGACACTTAAAACCATATGTCAAACATGTTTACAGAAATTATCTCAAGAGACAAATAAATATTAGATGGTAAAACAATCATCAAAGTCCAAAGTCCATGATTTTTTAGGAGAGAAAGGAGATGCGTTTCAATAAATTTGCCCACTGCGCTAGCAACCTATGAGTTGTAGGTGATACAAGTATCTTTCCTTTAACTTTCCACTGGGTGTATTTCTCTCTTCTGTGAGATAAGACTTTCATTGTGTGTATGTCCTTTGTTTGACATCTTCCAACTGGTGCAGTTTGGCCAAATAGGACCTTTGAGCTATAAAACCCCAACCAACAAAGCTTTTTTTAAAGGAGAATTAATTATCTCCCATAATATTAGAATTTAAATACTAGTAGACACATTCAACTTAAACGTTAGAGAATGAACTTAATCGATTATTAAAAATTATTTACTAACCTCGTAAAGTGGATATTAATGCATAGTAGACGCCAGAGCTCTACCGAAAATGTTTCAAAACATAAATATGGGTTACAAAAAGATTAATGTTACAATTTGTTACCTGTATGTTAGAGATTACTCATACTTCCTAAAATAAGTTTAGTTATATATCTTACAGCTCTCTCTTTACTAGCTTCTTTTCTGTTTATCCTCCTTGATTTTAACTAGCGTAAATGAAATTATATGCTTTGTTGTAATTTCCCTGTATTTTCAAAAATGGTTTATTCATATTGACTCAAAAAAACTAATAATATAAGAAACTTGTATTTTTTTAAATTCCATAAGAAACTGATTAATTTAATCTTTTAAAATATTTCTGAAAAGAAAGGGGTATTCCGTTTGTACATTCATTCATAAAAAGTAATTCAAGGAGTCTGATTTGCTTAAAAAGACGATGTTATTTATATGTTACAGTTTTATTTTTTTGCACTCTGGTAGATTATTCATATTTCCAATAAATTCTGTTTTTTCACTGCTCTTTCTCTCTCCTTCGTCCATCCTCATTAGTATTAATTAACGTCAATGAAACTGCTAAAGGAATTGTAGTTCGTATGAATGTGTAGACAATATTTTATATTCATCCAAAAAAACTAATGATATATAAAACTAGCATTTTTTTTTTAATTTCATAGTAGATTCAGGAATTTGGTCTAAGAACTTTTCTGAAAAATAAATCATGTTTCTGCAGTCATTCATAAACAGCAATTTGTAGAATTTGATTTGCATAAAATGACTTTGTTATCCACATGATTTACAATTTTTTGCCTTGTGTGGTAGAGATTATTCATATTTCTAATAAGTTTTGTCTATCCTGCTCTCTCTCTCTCTTTGTCTTAATCTATTTCTATCTCCTGCTTTGTCTATCCTCGTTAATTTTAAGTACTGTCAATGAAATTACAAACTAAATTGTAGTTCATATGAAAATTTTAACATTACTTCATTCATTTTGATCCAAAGAATTATTATATTTAGAATTTGTATTTCCTTAAATTTCATCTGAAATTTATGAATTCAATGTTATAAAAAATATTTCTGAATGAACAATTTATAGAATTTTAAAGAATCGATGCGATTTCATGCATAATAATCGACTTCAAATATTATGAAATTCATTCAACCGAGCACCTAACCGGAAAATAACGGATTTAATGTTTATGCATCAATATCAATTAACATGAACACCTCATTCAGAAATAAAATTCAATTGATTGAGCACCGAACGGAAACTGTCTTTCTTCCCTCCGAAAAACGACGTAGATTGATGTGCTCGCTTAGCTTTTAACTCATCGCGTCATCCAAGAGTGAAATTAGTCTGCCTGGTCATGAATGAGAAAATAGGCTGAAAAAATAACCCAGAAAACAAACACAAAAAAAGAACCGACACACAAGAGGAAGGATGAAACGTGCTGAAAGAACAAAAAACTTTTCCGAACTCGCAAAAACAAAACGAAAGCAAAAACGACGAACGCCTTCCAAACCAACTTTTCAACCAAACATGATTATACTCTTCCCACCTTGACAGGATATCGCAGTCCTTTCTCCCAATGTGCCACCACTTTACAGTTAAAGGAAGGGATCCGAAGCAACTCTTCGAATGAAAGATGGCGAAAAAATTGTGAAGTAATAACAACAATAACGAAAGGAAAGTGGAAACGGAACGCGAAAAGAACTCGTGGAATGGGCTAAAAAAGCAACAGCTAAAAACCAGTTTGAACCCGCTTTTTTCGCGCCTTCAGTGATTCGCACCTCTCTTTTTTAATTATATGCCGGTTTCTTTTTGCCGCGTCACGCCGCAAAGGCACCGCCGCAGTCGGTACCTTTGATGCTGGACGACTCTAGTATCATCTCGACCCCCGTCCGCTGCATCCCCTCCCCGAAAAAAGAAGAATATTCCCTGTGATCACCTTCACCCCCTGTCGTCTTGAAGGAGCTACTATCGATGCATCTCGGTTTTAACGATAGGAGGCCTATTGTTCAGGGTTAAGCTGAGGTTGTCATTTGGATTTCTTGGGCTCGCCATTAAAGAAAAAAAATCGCCAGAGATCTTCCACTTGCTGTCGTCAACTGCTAAGGAGAATGCGCGGTGGAAATACCTGAGATTTGGTGTTTTTTTTATGGGTATTTGTCTCTAATAGCGGTGTTTTTTCTTGTTTACCGGCCTTACCAGGTGTCTCGGGTTAGGCTCGCTGGATGGTGGATGTGACGTAATGCCGATCCGCTAATTAGAGTCTCATTTATCGCTCGGTTCACGTTCACGGATGTTTGTGTCATCTTTTTCTTGAATGGACGCGGACATTCCAGTGTTTTTGCTTCCCGAGGTGGGAAGAAGCAAACAAGGCCTATTAGCAGCGTCAGAGAAACCGCATCTGAAAACGTGGATGGAGGATTGGGTATTATGGAGGATTGGATATTATGGCGGAAGGTCCGAAACTGCGCCAAACGGGGATGGACGGGAGTTGAACGTTTCTGCTTTCTGAAGCCATCTGTTAGATTTTGCTATTGTTTAGGATATCCTATCCCACACAGAATAGAGTCATTCCACATAAAACGAATAACGGGGGGGGGGATATGGACACATGAGGACAGATTCTCATGAAATTTTGTACTGAGGTTCAGTTGATGCACACACATAAATAAAAATATCCAAAAATATTGTAGTTTCAGGCTTGAAAAGGATTTATAACTTTGAAAAGCAGTTGTGGCAATAGCTTAGTGGGGGGAAAGGGGGGATATTTAAAGTTTTGTTTCTCAAAATGTGTTTGTCTTTATCCGTTTGAGATGTTGCTGAGAATATTTTATCCTACACAGAATAGGGTTATTCCATGTGAAATGAACAAAAATGCGAAAAAAATTGTAATACCGTATAACTCTATCACTAGTCACACAGTTTTACATATCACTTCCTTACTATACAATTGTATCACTTGTCTTACTAGATAATCATATCATTATTCTCACTAAATAACCTTATCCACACACGCACGCACACACTTGCACAAGCACACACACTAACAGTTCTGTATAACCATATATTTGTAGTATTACTAGTCACCGAACACTATTGAAGTGACTGTCACATCGCTGTTTGTAGTTACTAGTTTCCGTGGCCAAGGTATAATTAGACAAAATTATAAGAAAACTTGATTTCAAGTCGCACAGCGGCCATCTTCTGTTCATCCAGAAACTGTCCCAAGTTGGAAAACTTTTTATTTCTCTCACAAACGTACTATAAACTCTATATGTGTGTGTGCATGCGTGCGTGTGGAATGAATTATATCCAATTTAATCACTCACAGGAAAAAAGGATCAACAAAACTAAGCAATCCAGTCTCATTTTCATAAAATCCTCTTCTCACTCAAAATACTGCAAATGTCTAACTTGCATCTTAATTAAAGAATTGTGTAATTTGGTGGGTTGTTTTTTCATAACGCAAGAACGACCATATTTGGCAAAGCTGAATCATACAATGTCAAGTGAATGGACATACACACACAGAGAAAAATTTGCTGTCCCAAAAAGGGGGAGAAATACACCCAAAGAGGAATCGTATCAGTGCAGAAGATGTAATGTGACTAATAAAAAACAAATCAGCTACAAAATTCTTATATAAACTGAATAAAAGGTCATAAAGTAACTGGATAAAAGGCAACTTATTAAAAGGCTATGCGAAGCTCAGAACTTCTGCTATGTTCCCTCTTATCCAGAAAACACATTAACACGAAAATCAAAAAATATAATCCGCAATCCCATTTAATAAATGAGAAACAACGAACGGGGTAACACTTTAAACAAATCGCCCCCCAACCGATGAAGACAAACAACGCCGTCAAAAATCTCATCCTCGAACAAATAACGATTCTCCAGCCCGTTTATTTTAGCACAGGTAGTTCACGATGGAAAGGGGGGACTAGAAAACCATCCTTTTTAGAAAGCGGCGTGGCAAACGACTGGGAAAGGACATGTACAAATGCCCGGCCATTATTCTTCAAGTACAGAAAATGGCAAGTAATGCCATAAATACAAAAGCAAGTGATGGGCTCACGTATGGGGAACCAGCATAAAGCAAATTTTTGGGACGGGAGAAGCCATCGATTTACATCTCAAACGTCGCAGAAAAGCTATTTCCATCTTTTCCAAAGCCATTTGTTTAAGGAGACTATCATTTTGTAAACATCGTGCATGTTGCCACACGCGTTGACAAATAGCGGGCATCGTCGCTATTTTGGATCCCCCCCCCCTTTTTTTTTGTGTCACAGCGTAACGCGCAAGGGTCGTCAATTCCCACTGACGTATAAAAGGCCATCAAAACATGGCGCTCTTTTGAAAATTGTGGATTGCGCGTAAATAGTGGAGGTCGACTTTAACTTGGGAATGGCTTGACGTGCACAAAAAGCTGGGTCGTCGTAAATGAATGAATACCCGGATCGTGCGTTTATCAGCTTTATTTAAAAGTTTCCGGACACGCATTCCAGGAGAAGGTTCGGTCGGATTATGTTATTTATGTGGTGTCGGGTATCCTCCCCTGTTAAATGACAGGTGACAGTGGTTGGATATTTTAAAACTTTCGAAAGTGCTCGTTTGATTAATAATAACGTGGTTAATACTTTCGGGAGACTGAGGTATATGTGCGTAAAGAAAGATAGGATTCTTTTAATTGCCCGAGGAAGAAAATGGGACTTTCAAGGGAATATTTATGTAACTCTTTCCCCTTCTTCTAATGGAGGGAAGCGTTAATTACAGGAGTTCAATTTATCTTTTTAAAAACATTCGGTCGTGCGTCTTTTGTGGACTCCGCTAATAAATTCATCAGTATCAAGGTGACGACATGTCTGAATTGTAAAGTTATCTAAGATTTAAAAAAAAAATTGTATAAGTACTAGCTGTTAGACAAGATGTGTGCTGTTTTGCGTAAAGATGCAGTGAAGAATATTAAGTAAGAATTACTAAACCAAGGAAAAACTGGGAATAATTCTTGTTTTGCTTCTTTGTAGCATTTTAATGTAGTATTATAGGTGATATAACATATCTTTGTCATGAAATCTATATATAGCACATTTCATTGACGTAAGTGCACATAAATCGACATTTTTTACACCTTGGCGAATAGCAAGAGAAGACATAAACAAGATTAAATATACCGCTACGGGAGGCGTTCATGAATTTTGCTAGTTAATTTAAATATGCTTGATTTGAGCTATGCGGCTACATAACATTGCTAAAATATCAGGAAAGAGGTTCCTATAACGAAATTCATAGCAGTCTCATTATAGAAGGGAAATATGAATTGTGGAATTAAGATCAGAAATTAAAATGAAAACCAATGCTAAAATAAGTTTAGATGTAAAAATAAAGAAATACTGAACATACAAAATAGATAGTACAACGTAGAGCAGCAGAATAAATTTCAATCATGAAGTACCTTTTAGTATATTGAATTTACAGACTTTCACATGCTCTGCTGTGCACGATAAAAGCTACAACTAAATAAAAGAGTATGAGTTATACGTTACAGCAGACTTTGGCGTGTAAGCTAAGCGAAATGATCAAAGTTAGAGGGTCCAGACCACTAGCTTTTTTTGAAACTGAAGTGCATTGATCTCAAAATAATAAGTCCGCTTAGAAACTCAATTGAAAAATGAAAAGCAGTTATCAATAGGACGTAGTTTTCAAGCGGTATGTTATTTTAAGCTTTCAAATATTAGTCGATCATTCAAGCATTTTGATCTTGAATATTTTGATTTTAATTTTTTACTTCGTAATTTTTTCATTACGGGTTTTTTGCTATATTATCCTCAGTCTTTCATAGAAACTAAGGCTTAAAATTAAAAATGCTAAAGCATGTCCTGCTGTGTTGTTGCCCCAAACATTTTAACATAAAATAATGAGCTTTAACTTGAAATAGATTAAAATAGATGTGCAAACGTAGCTTTAAGTCGGTGTGCGAAGGTATCGATTAAATGAAGTAATAAAAAATGGCAGCAAGTGTTCAGTATAAAAGGGTCGTATATCAAATTAAAAGCATACAATAAATAAATTGCATTTGCAATAAATAATATTCATTTACATTACTACTTTTAAATTCAATGATTAAAATCCATTATCGTAAAAAGTAGTTCTACCTACACTCTGGACAAAAGTATTTTGACACTGCTTGTTTTTCAGAAAAAGTGTATCAATATGTAAAATGTATCAATGTGTAAAGTCATTCTATTTAGTAACTGGTACGCCCTCCTTTTGCTTGTAGTATTACAGCTGTAACACGTCGAGACATACTTTCCACAAGTTCCCTGTAACTCTGGGCAGGAATAGCTTGCCAAGCCTATTACAAGGCTGTGAGAAGAGATTGTTGTGAAGATGAGCATGCTTGGCGATGTCATACCCGTCGTTCCAGTTTGTCCTACAAGAGCTTGATCGGAATGAGATTGGTGTTCTAAACAGGCCAGTTAAGTAAATTCACTTCATTTTCAGGAAACCAGTCTAGCACACGTTTTGCAGTATGACAAGGAGCTCGATCCTGTTAGAAAAAACAACCATCATCGCCGTAGTATTGCCATAGTGTAGGCAAGACCGAATTATCCAGAGCGTCCAGGTACACGTCAGCGTTCATGGTACCAGGTACATAAAGCAATGGGCAGAGTCCTAACCAGGAAAAGCAACCCCACACTAAGATGGATCATCTTCTGAATTTCTGCAGTATCTAAATACTTTTGTGTGCATATTGTAGCATATCTAATCTTAGACGCTGAATATATATGCACTACCCTACACTAATGAACCGGACAGCAAGATGTGAGGGTATAAGGGAAAGAATACATGCTTTCATAGGGGGATGGTCCCCCACGTGCCGCAATTACACTACTAACCCTTCTGGACATACTTTCCACAAGGTTTAGATACACAGCGATGGGTATTTGTGACCATTCCTGCTGCAAGAATGTCGCCAGCTCAGCTGTAGATTTCGGACGTGGTTCCCTGGTCCGCAAGCGTCGCTCTAACTCGACCTACAAATGTTCTATGGGGTTTAGGTCGGGACTCTGAGCAGGTCAGGGAAGACGTTCTACATCCATATCTAGATACCACTGCTTGACAGAAGCTGCAATTTGACATGGAGCGTTGTGGTCCAGGAAGTAGCATACGTCCATTCCATAAAATTGCCAGAGAGAATGAAAAACGCTTGACAGAAGCAGCAACATTACATGGAGCGTTGTGGTCAAGGATGTAGCATTCGTCCATTCCATAAAATTGCCAGAGAGTAAGAAAAACCTGGTTGTCCAAAATATTTGTACAGGCGTCCGCGTTCGATTTACCAGGAACAACATGCAAAGGTCCCAGGCCATACCATGAAAAACATCCCCAAATAAGTAGTAGGATTTTATGCAAATCCGCTGGCGTGCGGTCCATTATTGTAGGGTAGTGCATACCCTAAAATTTCCTTTAAAATATAATCTCTCTTTGGATTCCATTTCGGGAACCTGAATTTCACCGCAATACGTAATGTCTTACCCTGCCTTCTCCTTTTCGAAACGAGGTCTGAAATGCCAAATAGAACTATAAATTATAAAACTTTTTGAAGTCCCCTCACGTAGCATGGAAACATTTCCCTCACGAGTGAAGCGCATCAAATAGTAGTGGGATGAGTAATCGACATTTTCTTCATATTTTCTGTCTGAAAAATGATTTTGGAGAGTCGTTTAGCTTGGCGCATATAAAATCCAGCGATTTCATTCCAAATGTCAAATAGTTAAATCAGTTTCACAACCAGTGCCAATAGACAAAATTGTTCTTAGGGATACAGTTTAACTATCGTTAAGCGACGAATTGATGGGGAAACGTAAAATGTAGGTTTATAATATATTTACTAGGTAAATAATAAAAACTGGTATGGTTATCTAAAGCTTAAACAGACTTTGTTTTAGAGCACTTTCTTCTGTTAGAAGTTGAACTAAACATTCATATGTACCCCCCCCCCCTTCTAAATAATTTCATACAAAACCAATAACCATTGTGAACTACAATCAATGACATTAGAATCAAGTTTTTATCAATTAAAGTTAATATTTTAGATATATTAAGATTATACTGTTTTTGCTTTATTTTAAGGAAATGCTATTGGATCAAAAGGAGAGCTTTAAATTTACTTAAATTTTCGAATACTTAATTTGTTATTGTAAATGGCTCATAGGCCATACGTTTCAAACGAACCTGAATATTTATCGAATATAGGTAATGCTTTAGAAAAAGTAAGATAAGGAACATTGTTCTTACTTTACCCCTTTAGGAATTGATATTGGATCACAGGAGTGGCATTAATTTTATTTAGACATTCATATATTACGTATTTACTGTTATAAATTAGAATAGGATCAAACGTCCAAAAGAAACATGAATTTTGAAATACAAAAGCATCTTTCATCACAGAAACCTTACAATGAAATAATTTAAGAACTTATGTAATGTAAATAATGATAATAATTTACTCAATTACTGTATAATGGATTTAAATAAGGTATAAAGACACTGCCATCCATAGGTAGGAGTAATTAATAAACTTTAACACAGGAGTCCACAAATTTAAATCAAGAATTGACCGGGTTCACACACTATAATTACTAACAAATTCAAACGTCTGTATAATAGGTATATAAAAAGAGAATTTTAGAAAGCTTATTTTCTTAAATCTATATTTCTTCACTGTGATATAATTTGAGATTCATGGAGCAGAATTTTCACATAATCCTCCATAAAACATATAATTTTGAATTATTGTGATGTAATAAATGTATAAGAAGACTATCCCTAATAAAGCTTTTTTCATAAGTTGTGGAAGTAAAGAATTCATATTGTGTAATCCATCCAAATGAAACGAATGCAAATTAAAAGTTAATAGTAGTTATTAATGGGTTTTTCTGTAAAACTATGCATGGAAGGCTCTTGTATTGGTAACTGCGTTTAAATTTGGCTGTAGTTTGGCATTTTACTCCAATGGAATTTCAACATGTTGCTCACACTGAAACATAGCTTATCTTGGAGGGCGTAAAAATCAAATACGTCCTAATATTTTTTTTTCTCCTGTAGTTTGTGCGTATTTACAATGCTAAGCATCTCGTAAATGGGTTTTATTTTCTTTCCAATTCCCAGCGAATTAAACTTAAGGATTACGAGACGACAATGGCGGATTTGTTAACCACTTTGTTACCCTGGTGCATGATGGAGAGTTGGTTCACGTTGGACTTTACATACATCTCAAGAATCTAAGCACAAATCGTTAATAAAGATCACACATTTATTCCAGGTTGGACAGACATACATGCCTTAACTCGGAACCAGAAACTCCAGAGGCTAGCACTCTGACCTCTAGAACGAATGGCCGACTATAGGTGAGTATTAGTATGATGATAGTTTGTACTTTTTAAAAACCCGTTTCTAGCTGTTTTCATGTCGTATACCAAAAATGAAAGACAAATTTGTGGGGTCGTAGTTCTTTCAAGACATGAAATTTTCTATCGGCAAAGAAAACAGAAAACTATTTTTATTGAAAGCACTACCTCGTGAAATGTGCATACTTTGGTAGGTTTCTATTCTAGAACAAAAAAATAGCAGCTTAAAACATTGTAGAATAATACCGAACATGCTATTAGATTCCTCCAGTTCTATTTTCCATCTAAACATCCTATCTCAGAACAGGGTACCATTTTACGTTTACTTCCTCCATTATGCTCAGAGCGCTACAATTTTCGACTGATCCTCTTTCATTTGTCGCACCTTGAAAGAAAACACGTATCACAAAAACACTTCCGGAGACATCACACACACACACAAAAACACAAAAGCAAAAACAAGCACCGAGCCCAAGACAATCAAACCGCACTCCCCGACAGACAATAACCTACAACACAGCATCTCCGCGAAGACAAACAAGCAGAACGAACTCCACACAAACCGCGACAAAAGCACAAGAGAAAACAAAAGTCCCGCTCCCATTTCCCGGGGAGCTTTAGTTATTTAGCGCTTTTTTGTCACCTCTGATTTTCTGCGCGATACTTAAAAAGGCGTATCGGTCGAAACACAACGACGAAAAAACAACGGCACCCAAAAAAGCGTCGCAGCAAAAAAAAAAAACCCCGCACCACAATAAACAAGCAAGAAGAGCGGAATAGCATCACGTGAATGAGATCATTTCGAACCGGCCTCCGTCCCGAGAACCCACCTACACATACCACGGATCGTCGTCATTACCACTTGAATGTGTGAAATGGAACGACAGGCAGACCCTTCTGTCGTTCCATTCCCTCGCTGTCCGTCCGTCCCTCCTCCCTCGCGCAGCACAATCTCCTTTTGTTGCCGGATCCGGAGGAGGTAACCTGACTCACGACCGAAATTCCTGGAATTCTCCGGAAAATTGAGTTTCCGTTCCCCGCGACAACAAATATTGCGAATTTCTCCTTTTGCTCCGGTTATGGCGGAGCCCGGCTCGGTCTTTTTGAGCAATTTCTCTTTTCAATGGGCTCCCCCCATCCTCTCGTTCTCTCTCAGCCCCCCCCCGGTCGACATAAATTTATATTTTATCCGAGCTTGGGGGGAGGGATGAAAGGTGGAAATGTGTGGCTTCTTCCACTCCGCTAAACACCGCTTTTATTCAGTCTTTTGGGAAGGCTGAGCCACCTCGGTGCCGGCCTTCCCCCTCTCTCCGAGGAGTCTTTTCTTCTAAGAGACGCGCCCGCATTAAATGAAGAGAAGGATAGGGGGCGGTTCGCTAATTGAGACGAGGCGCAGATTCAAATGATCGGGTTGCTTACATACAGAGCTCCCTCACTAAAGCAGTCAATGGCCTTGCAAGAAGTGTCCTCTTTGGGAGAGGTCGTTTCTCATCTCATAATCCTTCCTATCGCTATGGAAAATTACTGTCGGAGGACAACCTCCTCTGTGGAAGGGATTGCAATACCACAATAGTAACTTCCTTCTGCAACCTCACGCCGACCAATAGGTATAGTGGTTAAAGTGTTAGCCTCTAGATCGGAAGGTTCCTGGTTCGAATTAGGGTCAGGGCATGGATGTTTGTAAGCGTAGGGTGTAGAAAAACCTTATACCTGAAAAACCTAATGCAACTAAATCTGTCGTGGCCGAAAGTCCTCACCTTGGGTTGGTGTGGAAATTTGTACAGTGGGGTGCCAGCTCGGGATTTAAAGTAAAGTAGAAAACATATTTTGGAGCTGAAATATCTAAAAAATTATAGTCATGCTTATTTGCGAGAAAAACTTTGTCCGTGGTTACGGTTCATGGAAATTGAAACTGATTTCAAATCCCGTTGCATTGCTCTAGAACGATGTAGGTTCAAATTATTTCTTACATAAAAACAGGAAACAAAAAGTATTAGAGAATGCTAATCCCGTGTATTGATTCGTCATCTGACCTTGGTTCAAAATTACGAGGTGTTGTCCTCGGATCTTTCCCTTAAGGGACTGATCCCGGACCGTCGTCAATCGCCCGTTGTATTGCTCTAGTACGACGTTAACTAAAATTAACCATTACCACTATGCAACCTCACTTTGCATTTTTTTATTTTTAATTAACCTTTACGCAACGGCTTATTGAGAATTGTTCCCACTAAAATTGCGTTTGCACCAGCGGCATGGTTTAGATCTGTGCACAGTGGATGTTATCCCCCTTTTAAGCGACCGCTGGCATCGATCACCACACGAGCTGTCAGCGACTGACCTTCAAGAGGATCCCTCCTTTTGTTAGGTACCCTACCCTGTCGACCGTGAGGTGTGAATGCATTGGGGGAAAGGTAGAATGTCGCTTCGATGATATCTCTCTAGTGCCAAATGATACGCCACACAATACTATGAAAGGAAAGTAATGCCACTCAAGGCTCTATCGCTCAATTAGGTGATTAGGTAAGGGGTTCAGATATATGCAGGCGAAAGAGCCGTTCCTGGAGACGATTGAAAAAATCTAAGAGCGGCAGTGTAAAGGTTAAAGCTGTGGAATAGATCACACAGTGTGTGATGAAGGTCAGAAACACTCCATTTTAAAATAAAGTGGTGAAATTTTAATGGCACCCTGGAGTATGCATGAGATTGGTGAAGGCCGTTTTACAGAGCAACGAGGATATGAGGCGAACCTCAAAGGCCAATCAGCGACAATAAAATCAGTCATTCCCTGCCAATCACTGCCTTTTTTCGTCGCTGACTGGCGTGGCTCACTCCATCCGAGTTGCTCTAGAGTGTGTGTGTGTGTGTGTGTGCGTGTGTGTGTGTATGTGCGTGCGTGTGTGTGTGTGTGTAAGACAGACTTAATTTCCACATAGACACAGGCTCGTGAACATTTCTGATGATTATCTGGTTGTTATCCTACCTATCCCTTCGGAAACGTAGCCATAATTTCAGTTGGGTTGGGTTTTCTGGCACATTAGGCACATTTGTACAAGCTGTAATAAACACATGACAGGCAATGTTCAGTAAATGGATTGGCACAAACACAAAGGTTTACCGACGCAGAAGAGGGATTTCAGTTTGTAGGAGTAGAAACTAGGAAATACAATTTTTTTTGCCAAATAAAGTTTGGTACCTTATTAAAATTTCTAAATTTCATTAAGTCCCAATAGCTAGACTCTTAAATTAAAGGTATAAGTAAAATTAAATGTGTCATATCAGTTTATCTGAATTTAGAAACCATTTTAAAATGGCTACATTGTCAAGAATTTAAGATAGTTTTGTAATATTATTCTTCGAAATCCGTTTTTGAGATTAACTTTTTATTTTCAGTCACTTTTGAAGCGTTGATATGATATATCAATAGGCTAGGTGCTGTCTATGTTGGTGTAAAAAAAAATTAATCTTCATGGTTTCATACTTCCCATAAAACTATAAATTCAGAAAAACAATAAAAAATTAATAACTTTTATTTTATTTTAATAATACAAAAGTACATCGTGAATATTTCGTTTGTAAAAATATATATATAAAAAAATACAACTTAAGAGGTGAATTGAGACTCCAAAAATCCCTGGCTACGCTTCTTGTCTAGTTACTTCACTTATCCTTTTACTCGACTACTAGGCCATCCTTGTATTTGAAGTTTCCGGTTTTCTTCACATTCTGAGGGGTTCAAACACATAATTCCACCTTGCAACCCGCAGCCTTCCCTGAATGATTTCGAACTAGTTTTGAAATTTTTCGAACAATAGAGAATATTTCAAAAGGATTCTATTCTAATGAAATGATGAGTAGAATTTTCTCAGGGATTCTATTCTACAGAAATGAGCTATAAAACATTTCCAAAGCATTCTGTTTTTGAAAAGAGAGGATTAAAATAAAATATTTCCAAAAGATTCTACTCTAAGTGAAGGAGCAATATAATATATATTTCCAAGGATTCTATTCTAAAGAGAGGAGTAAAATAAAATATTTCCCAAAAATTCAACTCTAAGGTAAGGAGCAATAGAATATATATTTCCAAGGATTCTATTCTAAAGAGAGGAGTAACAAAATCTTTCCAAAGTATCCTATTATACAGACTGGGTCAGTAGAATTCTTCCAAAGAATTTTATTCCTGGGAAAGGAGTAATAGATATCGTTCCAAAGATAGAAAAAAAATCCATGGATTCTTTAGAAAGAAGGGATTTTTAGTCATTAAGGGTTTTGTGTGTGGTAAAGGCAGTATACACTACTTGCGAATCTTGCGACTTTCACAGCGTAAAAAATCATAAGCCCCAGTAACAAAATTACAATCCCCAGTTAAATGGTGAACAGCGAAGTAAACTGAAAACGAAGATATCTGTGTGGTTGTCTCAGACATTCATAAAATATACCAACATTAATAGTTATTATTCTTAAACTAGGATGTAAAATAAAACCTTCTATCTATAAACATTTTTAAAACTTCTTTTTTATTTATCAGGTCAATGTAGGGATTTTGATCTTATAACTGGAAGCAGTGTGGCAGTGCAGAGGGTAATGGAGGTAATAAACCCTCCATGAATTGACCATTTTGAAACTACAGTGGTAAAATTTGAATCTGACTCCAATAATTTAAATAGTAGGGTAGCCTTGGAGTAGACTCCCCACCCCCTAGAAGTTGACGCCCCTGTTCTGAGTAATTCATTCTGAGAAAAGAAGCCATGTTTCGTTCGAATGTAAAACTACTTTATCGAACATCATACTTTTGTTATTCACCTCCCTGATCCTTCTATTAATTATTAAAACGGATATTTATTTTCAAAAGAAATTTTTTTACATAAGTTATTTACTGACTGAGTTCATTCTCAATCCAATAAGGAAATTCAACTCAATTAGGTTAAATTGCAAATTGTATATGGTAAACCAACAAATCCATTTAAGCCAAATACACTAATTAAATAAAAATTTAATTGGTGTAAGATTATATTATTCCTCGCATTCTATGTATGATGTGCGTAAGGTCCAAGCATCCATACCTTACACATAATCATTAGTACAGCCTGGTTAAGGATTAATAGTATAAAGGTAATAATAGTCTTTTTAGCATACACATACAAACATATTTTTATACGCCCGAGACAAAATGTGTACACATTAAGAGCAATTTATGAGCATAATTATGTTCACATTTAAGCAATTCATGAATAAGTATGTATGATAGGGTCATCTTTGTCGAAATTGTAGTTATCCTCAAAAAAAAAAAGACCAACATAGTGCAGTCAACAGCCAATTTAGTGACTGTCTTCCCGAATGGCCATATATCTGTCCTCCCCTGTTGAACTTCAACATAATAGTTTCTCTTTCGTTTTGTCCTATTTAACTAGTTACATTACCAGAGTTGTTAATAAATTTATAGCTCTTTTTGGACGAATAGTTTCGGTATTTCAGTCACACCCTTTTTCTCTGTTGATTCGCAAGAGATCTATTTCATAATGTGGCTTAACGAAACATTTTTCATTAAACTACATTAAATTCTGCTATAGGCGTGAAACTAGGTTCTTCCCAGATTCTTGTTTTACCATTCAATTTGGAAATTATTTCAATCCCGTTGCTTCAAATTGAATTCGATTCTTTCTGAAACAATTGCTGATGTCTACGCAATAACGGACATGTCAATCGACTTTTAAAATTTTGTTTATTGTTTCGTTATTAATACTGTGTCTTTTTTTTTTTTTTTTTGGTATTTACTTCTTTGCAACTTAGTATATTTCGCCACCTGTTTTAATATCCTGTATTTAAAGAGGTCATTGCAACGTGGGCGGAAGAGTGCAACGATAAATTACCATTGTATTTGACTGTGATCTGGACCTATCCGGGAATTAATGTTTATTATTTTGTATAGAAATATCTTTTCTAATGTAAGTGCATATTTAATGCATTTATACACTTCAAACACATGAAATGGTATAGAAGTTTACAAATTGTTCAAAAATGTTGATAGCGCTGTCATATTAATTTTGAAAGTTCTTGACAAAATATCGGGGATTACAAGAAAGAAGAATCAACTCCGAAAATGAAAGAAATTAGTTATTTATAGCAGCAATTCCGAAAATGTAACGTTCTTTCTATACAATTAGTTAGATATCAATTAGTCCATATTAGACGTTATATTTTCAGTGAAAAGGTAACTATCCTCAAACCACCATTTTCAACTTGCTTATTAAATCCACATGTTAGATACTTTTTATCATTATTCTCAAATTCACAAGAGTGACAACTCAAAGGGCCTTAAATCCCTTCAACTTTCCTAAATATTTTAATGGTTGCCCCCCTCCTCTCCAAGCATGAATTTGGTCTTCCGACAGCTCGGCCATATATGTTCTTGAGGCCCAAATCAATCAACCATCGAACCAGACATGTTCTTGTTACTTATTCCTTAAGGCAGGCCTCGAAATATATTTTTTAATACAGGTGCACCTTGAGCACCTAAGGTTTTAAATTAGGTGCACAGGTGCGCATAGCGGGAAAAAAATTAGGTGCACAATTTTATTTTCATGTGCACAGTGCACCTGTGCACCCGGGTATTTCGAGCCCTGCCTTAAGGTCTATCTGTATAGCTACACTATCTCCACAAGTCCAAAACTGCTATAGATTAGGATTTGCTCGAAGATTCTCCTTTGCCAGATCAACGGAGGCCAGATGACTTGAGAAGCTGTACACTGTTACACATTAGGAAGTCGTAATTTACATTTAGGCCTTTTGTCCCTGAATGGAGGATAGAGATCCACTGACTCTAGATAGATCAAACCAGACATTGATGCATTGGTTTAATCATAAAACAAGGTAAAATATCCCACACTCTCCAAGTGGTTTCGACGAGATATCTCGTCTATCAAGATTTTACCAATTTTGCTAATGTCAAGGTATCTAGTCCATCAAGATCTGTTCAGTTTTACCAAAGAGGTAACGTGTTTATGTTACCTCTTTTTTAATATTTTAATAAAAATGTAAGCAAATAAAAAATTTAAATTTGTATTAACTATATTACATTTGATATGAGCCCAAGACAATTCCTCTTCACTGAATGAAGCCCTGGGAAGCCAAAAGGTTGAACACCTCCGATTTAGTTCCTGCATTCCCTCAAAGTTCTCCACGAATATCCGAATAGTTGGAGCAATGCGTAGAACACACGCAGCGGTAGCCAGTCCACATTCCCAACAGTCTGGAGGGCAGACAGTAATATTTGGAGCCTCCCTGGGTGGTTTCCTAAATTCCTCACTGTACCCCTTTTCAGACTGCTGATTCCCGTTTGCGGTGTGTAGCATCGTTAGTAGAACACATAAATCACACGCTCGCTCTGCCACCTCGCTTTTTATGATCCTCCCTCCGTCACCTCCTCCGGGATGTAGAGGAGGGGGAGATCATAGAGGCGCGTGATTTCTTGTTTCCCCGAACAATATCTCTTGCGTTGACAATCTATGAGCATCGGTTGTTGTAATAGAAACGCAATGTTCAATTACACGGTCTGACTCTTTGGGGGCAACTCTTTTTCTGTTTTAAACACTTATGCGGGGATGATGAAAGGGGAATTATTTAATACATGGAAAAAATGACTCGTGTGTTTGTATGAAAGTAATGTGGTTGCGACATCCGTGAGCTGAAATGGAAAAGCTACAGAAAACGGATTTTATGCAACGTCGCTTAGGAAACAGTAATTAATTCATTGGTCCCCCAAAACAAAATGGAAAAGATACAGAAGGTGGATTTTATATAACAATGTTTAAAAAACTAATATGTATATAGGTAGCTAAAAAAGTAAAGTGAAAAAGCTACAGAAAAAGGATTTTATGCAATATCGTTTAAGAAACTGTTATTCATTTTTTGGCGACAAAAAATAGGTAAATTTAAAAGCTACAGAAAACTGATTTTATATGCAACATTGTTTATGGAAGTCGTAATTAACTTATTGGTAACCGACAGTAAAATGAAAAAGACAGAAAATGGATTTTGTATGATTTTTTATGGCGTTTGCAGATAAAGTTATTGGTGGAAAGGTAAAACGGAAAAGCTAGAACAAATAACAGATATCATATAGCATTGCTAAAAAGTGTGATTAGTTTTTTGGTAGCAAAAATAAAACGGAAAAGCTACAGAAAACGGATTTTATGCAACGTTGCTTAGGAAGCAGTAATTAATTCATTGGTCCCCAAAGCAAAATGGAAAAAATACAGAAGGTGGATTTTATATAACAATGTTTAAAAAACTAATAAGTATATAGGTAGCTAAAAAAGTAAAGTGAAAAAGCTACAGAAAAAGGATTTTATGCAATATCTTTAAGAAACTGTTATTCATTTTTTGGCAACAAAAAATAGGTAAATTTAAAAGTTACATAAAACTGATTTTATATGCAACATTGTTTATGAAAGTCGTAATTAATTTATTGGTAACCGACAGTAAAATGAAAAGGACAGAAAACGGATTTTATTCAACATCGTTTGCAGATAAAGTTATTGGTTAAAAGGTAAAACGGAAAAGCTAGAAAAAATAACGGATATCTTATAGCATCGATAAAAAGTGTGATTAGTTTATTGGTAGCAAAAATTAAAAGGAAAAGCTACAGAAAACAGATTTCATACAACATGTTTTTAAGAAAATGCAATTAGTTTATTGGAAACAAAAGGTAAATGAAAAAGTTTAAGAAAACGGATTTTATACAATATCGTTTTGGAAACTATTTAATTTATTGGTAGCAAAAAAGTAAAGTGATAATTGTTAATCCTTCGAAGGGCACCTATATGAAAAATATAACTCTACATTAAAAAATATCTGTGACCTCTTACGTTCTATCATGAAAGAAATCCTGATTAGTGTCTATTTACGCTGAACTCGCCAAGTGGTTCGATGAGATATATCATTCATCAAGAACTGATCAGTTTTGCTAACTACGAAGTAACTCAACAAGATATGACCAATTTTGCAATTGTAGAGATACCTCGTCTGTAGATATTGCCAATAGTTTGATGATGATGAGATCAAGATCTGGTCCTAATGAAGAGATATCTCATTCATCAAGATCTTCTAATGGTTTTGTTAACGACGTGATACCTCATGAAGACAAATGGTTTGATGATTTTGATGCTAAGAATTAGTCTTGTATCTATCTAGAACAAAAAAGAATTTGTTTGATATTTTGGGAGTTGGTGTGCGAGACAGCCAGCAGAGGAAGATATGCTTAGTTTAAAAAGAAAACATTTATTAAATGCACATTGTATTTTCAATTTTCAAAATAATTTTTTAAAATCTTCCTCGCCTTAAAAGAAGTTATCATTGAATTTTTTCGTCTTTCAGTAATGAAACAAGATTTTTCAAGAGCTTCAATCAACAAATGTTAGAGGCTCTCAAAGGGAACGAAAAAAAAATAGAAGCAGAACGAAGTTTTACCGATAACGAAACATTGGTGAAGATTAAGTAATGCACACTAGAGCGAGCTCTAAACTTTACCGCTTCAGACGGACACTCTGCGATTTTCCAAACAATGAAAGATTGTTCAATCGAGACGGTTGGCTGTGGTTGAAAAAGTGCTTTAGTTGTTTTCATAGAGACATTTCTTAAGCCAGCATCTCTCAGTAAAATTGGAATACTTCATATTTGTTTTAAAATAAACAAGAAATATTTTAGTCCGTACTTCAAAACTTAAGGGTTTGTCTTCTTATAGTAGTGTTCTGATTCCTCAGAAAAAACTATTAAATTGTAATTAAAAAGCAGCCAATTTGAAAGTTATAAAATGGTCTCTGCTTTAAGTTTAATAGCTACTCATCCATAAGTAATCTTGTAAACAGTTAAGTAGCTATTAACGAGCTAAATTCTACTAAATAGCTACTACAATAAACATTTAAAATTGAATTGCTCATGAAAATGTTTTTTTTCAGGTGTTTTGCTGGTCTATTGTCGTCTTTATGTGTCTTTTAATGGGGGAAGTTATGAAGTAGATTTGATATTTCAGAAGCTTCCCGTTCTTGACTTTAAAACCTACTTTAGAATGACACTTTTAGTTCCTAAATGGTTGAAACTTTTAACAAAAAGTGGATGTAACTTGGTTATTGATTATTTCATTGATGATTTTATTTAGTTAAAAACCTTTTGAACGGTTCACACGCATATTACCTATTCTACAATTCTAAGTCTTTTCTGTATGACCGTTTTTTATAACCTAGCCAGTTTTGTCCTTGTTGACCAACAAAATTTCCCTTGATTTTTTTTAACCAATAGATGTGGTTAGTCATGTGGTTAGTAATACTACACTACTCGGAAATTTTGTGATTATCAGAGGGTTAAATTCTCTGGATGATTAGATTAACCGTTATAAACTTCTTTTCTAACAGGGGTGAAAAAAGATTTTTCGAACTAATTTTGGGTTGCTACAAACGTCTAAATATACCCATAATGTACAGTGGTTTGTCTATTAACAATTGTTACATTTCGAAATATGTTTTACAATGCAATATTTACGGATGCAGAGTTTCCACTCTACACACTTCGAAAAATTGCGTGAAAATTTTAAAATTCCAAGTTAAAGCTGATCTTCAAATTGTAATTTATTAGAGCAATTAGTTTTCATGTTTGCTATATAATTAGCGTTATAAACTATAAATACCATGCATGTTCGTGTATGAGAGATTTAAAATAATTGAGCAGGCATGCATAAATACAAAATTAAGCACCGTGCTTCTACTCCAATGAGAAATACAATAGCGGTTCGATTGTGGTTACCCCATATTCTCTACCAGTAAAAAAATCCGTTTTGTCTGCAATAAAATGTCAAATGGTGAGTATCAAAATATCTAGCGTTGTCTTATATGTATACACGACTAAAGCACTGATTTTAAAATATTGCAACTATATTACATGCCTAATAAAAAAAAACTGGACGTGGTGAACATTTTTAAAGTCAAATTTGAAATCAGTAAACAAAACTTAATTAAAAACATCTAAATTTGTTAAACCTACTAAAACCTTGCTGACCACGGTAATTAGTTATACAATGTCTATAGCATAAATATTGCGAACACAAAAAGTACGCATTTGAATATGAAAAATGTTCATCGGTTAATAGAAGGTTTAAAAATGACGTTTGTCTTGTAATAGTTGACTTTTTTTAATGCGTCAGTGCAAAGAACGAAAAATTCCTAATCTTGGTAAATTTATGACGTATTTTAAAATACATTTTAATCAGTGTACAGTTTTATAAATGAATAATCGCTAAAACAATTTCTTAATTGAATCTTTAATGTTAAGGTTTAAATGTATGCATTAAATGCCCCAATTATACATCTTAAAAACAATTTCGTCATTAACAACTGAAAACGTCTTCACGTGGACTGAAATGAAGACTAAACAGTTTCATTTTTTAACTCTACGAAAACAAATTACCACGAAAATAACGATTTAAAAACATCAAAGTAGTCCAAGTGTATTTATTAAGGCTTCAGGATAACAAGGTAAATAAATTATACCCCTCTATTGCGACTGATTGCTTAGATTGAAATTTCAAATGATTTTATCAACGTCTTTCTCATAACCAAATTGATTTCGAGTGTTTTATTAACACGTTGAACTCATCCGAAGCACATCGTGAACTCAAGTCACCTTTACAGGAAATAATATTATTAAGAGCAAATGTCCGGAAAGTAACCTGAAAATAATAATTATGAAACAAAAAAAGTTTCAAGCGTTTATGGGTAGTGATCATCCGTGGACATGAAGAGTCAAGAGCAATCAAAAACGACGTTCAACTTAGGTAACACTAATTCTGAAAAAATAATTCTTCACAACACAAATAGTGGATTATCTACCGCATCACACACTTCATTTTTTCTGTTAAAAAAGATTGTGGTGATCGAAGTGGAAGAATTATAAACTAAATGCGCGAAATAAGCACTGAAGCGTCATTTTCATAGAAAAAGTCAATGAAGCATGAAATATATGTTAAGAGAGAATTGATAAAAAATAAATCTCTGTAATCGTGTACGGTGAAAAGAAAATTGGAGTATGTGAAAAATGTCACTGTAAATGTGATATTTTACCTATTACCAATAGCTTCTTTCTGTGAATATTAGTTGCTAGAACTTTTAAATTGTATAAACCACATCAGTGTAAAATTATTTCTTTTGCAAGTGTATTCTGAACCTCCACTCGTCTATTTATTAGTTGTGGTTCAATTAAAGTGTGAATTAAAGTCTTAATTTTTCTTAACTTTATTATGCTTGTTGTTTCATTTAAAGCAAAATGTGAAAATATGCTAAATTTTCACACACAAACCTTTTTTAATAATACTTATTTACAGCAGTATTTTTTATATTAGCGCTTATAAATAGCAGTAATTTTAGGTACATAATATTAAAATTTCAGGTTGAGTTTTGAAATTAAAGTAATTAGCAAATGCATCAAGTTAACCAAGTAGTTAAAACTGCTTTTTTTTAACGCATGACAAAGATTTCGTTAACTAATATTTATAGTGTACGATAGTATTACTTTGCATACTTCAAAGTTTTAAAAACAAGGAAACACATTTCTTTGTGTCTACTGACAAAGACCGTCATGTATAAGGGGGGCTGGTGCAAGTTAAGTCTGCCGTGGCTTGAAATGCTCTCACAGTGGCATGGTGTGGAAATTTGGAGAGGTAGAATGCCAGATCAGTTGTGACCTCGTCGACTGACCTCTGATCTTTCCCTTTGGGTTTGATCCCGTAGCATCGCCTATAGCCTGTTGTGTTGCTCCAGTGTGATGTTAATTAAAATACCTACCCTCATGTCTACTGAAATTTTAACTCTGTTTCAATCATTTGTATGTTGAACTAAATTTCCTTAATGAGAATATTAACTCA
This sequence comes from Metellina segmentata, assembly GCA_947359465.1. Taxonomy (NCBI): domain Eukaryota; kingdom Metazoa; phylum Arthropoda; class Arachnida; order Araneae; family Tetragnathidae; genus Metellina; species Metellina segmentata. The sequence goes on from OX375874.1 coordinate 56,971,376, forward strand.
TTGTGCATATAATTTATTATTACCCAAATGTGTTTATATATATATATATATATATATATATATATATATATATATATATATATATATCACAGTCCTACTCCACTAACATTTATCGACCGCTCTTTACATTTCCGATAACAATTGCTATCTAATTTTCAATCTATAAGATTTATTTAAATAACTATTTGAATAAAACCCCATCCCTACTAATATAGTTGGCAATTATTCGGTGGCTTGCAACGAACAAGAAATTGATAGTAAAAAGATAAAAGCCTAAAATATACGCAAGACGTAAAACTAAAATAAATTTATTTTTGAGCAATATAACAGGATTTACTTTCATCTACCTTGGACAAAAAACTAGCTTTTTTGGCTACAGAGAGGGGTATAAAAACTGTCGATCTCTCATAACACCCTTTTATCTAATACTCTAACAGTTTCATGAAATAATGACAAGTAAAGCGAGAATAATTAGAAGAATTACGAAAAAAAAGGTAAAGGCACAAAGAAAAACTTTCCTCTGCTAAACATCCGTTGTCAAACATTAATTAAATAGGGTGACAAAATTGATCGCAAGCAGTAAGAAGTTCCAGATCCTTTGTCACCAAAACAGCGTTTTGTTGTACTTGGAGAGGAGTGTTGAGGCAAGTGTCCCCGTTTTCGCTTACATACATGATCGATCACGTATCGGCGATATAATTGTTTATTGTGGACAAAAATTAAAGGTTTTTCTCCTCTCGCTTATGTTAATAAGGAACGAAAGCCGGCACGCGCTACAGTAGAACACGAATTAAAGATCGATTTCTAACGCCTTCAACTAGATTAAAACAAGATTTTCTATTTGTAGCAGATGGCGTGCTGGAAGTGATTTTCTAGGGAATGGGAATCAGAGTTTCTCTCTGCTTTTTTTTAAGTCAGTTGGGAGTTGTATCACAAATGAACTGCGGCGGAAACGAACATTTATTTTTCAACCTTTATTGTACTTTATGATTACTTACAGTTCAGTTGTAGTTCGGAGGGCGAGAAGACAATCACGCGGATGTATGGGAAAGTCTACTTAGTTTTGAATAGATAAAAAGATACATAGTTATATAGGTAACACTGAATTACAACGCACTGGAGCAACATAACCGAATATTGGCGACGGTACGGGATTTATTCCGAAAGGAAAGATTCGAGGACAACGCCTCGTAATTTTAAACCAAGCTCAGATAACGATATAAAACACCTGATCTGGCATTCCAATCTAAATAACTTCCACGCCACTCCAACGGGAGGACATTTGAGGCCACGACAGATTTAATGGGCACTAACCTCTACACGCAAGAAGGTCTTTGGTTGGATCAAATTTGTAACTCGCAAAAAATGATGAAACTTTCATCAGACATTTGACAGAAATGAATGAACACGGTTGTAAATTATTGGCTGGCATTTTTATGGCACAAGAACTATATGTAAATTATGATATTCGAATGTCAAATTCATTCCACCTCCCCCAATTAGGTTCATGTAAAATATCAATCACTTGATTGCGATTTTTAACTTATTTTAGCAAACACTTAACTATGCAAAATTGACCATATCTCGGGCAATATCTTGTCAAAACACTTGAACGTTTAAATCCATGACATCCGGACAGTCATCTCTCTGAACTTGAAGTATTGCACCAAAGTTGTCATTTATATAAGCTATGTTCACAAAAGTATGTTGATATTTTAGATACAAATTCAATTTGCAAGAAATGTGTAAAAAGATAATTACTTTCTACCATAAAACAGAGTTGGAATTTACATCAACAATCCATTTTCCCCATTTATTTTGCTCTTTGTATAGCGTGATTAAGCGAATGTTTCAAAGCAAAATATACAAAAGTATTCTTAAAACTACTCAAAAACTCTAAAGTTGATCTAAAAATTAAGTGGAAATTTAAAAAATTTTAAATGGAGTTACAAATTATTTTGTGGCTTCCAAAACGATTTTTACATTCTTCTATGAAAGTGAGAAGCAATAATTTTTCCCTCTCTGTTAATAAACATTGAATTAACGCAACGCGAAATTTAGATACCGAAGCCATGTAATTGAAGCCATTATTACATATAACAGTTAAATAATTATACAAAGTGAAAAACACTTCCATTTTTTGTCAGATAAAACAATTCAATTAGACGTTACTAATTTTAATCAGTCTTATAAAAGTTGTAGTTGACCTTAATTACCCAATTTATAGATTTATCTATTCGTTCATAAAAATTTAACTTAAACTTTACTTTCTCGTTTTCTTAATTAAATTATATTTTGCAATGCTTGAAGAAAACCATCTATTCAAAAATCAGTTACATTTTTATCCGTAATTGATTGTAAAATTAGCTCTCTTAAATTCTACTAAGCGCAATAATTTCCGTTGTCAAGTAAACTACGTAAAACAGTGTGATCATTCTTTTTTTCCCAATAAGACTAATATATTTTTGATTAATGAATCCTTTCAAAAGTTTGCTACATATTTATTTAAACACGTGCATCTGACTTGAATATGGACCGATAAAAAAGTTGAAAACACGCAGTGGTTTCATTAGTTTTTACTACCCGCATATTCCACACCAAAGAAAAATGATCACTTTTCATCACGAAAGATTCTTTACAAATATTGGATCAAAACGCCCACAAAAAATGAATTGATGATACCATCTTTTCCTTCCATCGCTAACCACATTCTCTCTTTACCTAAAAATACCTTTATCCTGAAATTCCTCTTTTTCTTCGGAACATTTTTACTCGAAATAAATTATGCGAATATGGATTCCTCAGTGTAAAAAACACCTCAACAGCTTTTTGTTTCCCAAAACTAATCACTAATTGACTAAACATTTTTTCGCTCTAAAAACGCGAAGCGCCCTTCAATGTAATTTCTATTCATCTTATTTCTTACTAATTAATGGAGTTGTCGTCTAGACAAACTGGCAAAAAGGAACAATGGCTATAAAAATGAAACCATTGGCCCTCGCTAATTAATTTGCAAAACTAGCAGAAGGGGAATTCAATTAAGCAGCGTAATTAATAACGGCAAGAATCAGGTCACCCCTCATTAACGCTAGATAATTAATAATTTCGATAATACATTTAAGTGGAAACTGATGACAGGGTTTGGGTGATGCTCTGCTAATGAAGCAGAAATGTCTATTAGCAAGATAAGAATAGAATTCGACGAAAATTCTCCGAAATTCACCAGAAATTATCCATCTGAATAACACCAAAATATCAGATTGATTTTAAGTATCAAAATAATGATTTTTCAAGAAACTTTAAAGTGAGGTAAAAGTTATTTTTCTAATAATATTTTCTGAAAGTAGTTTATATTACACTTTTGTTAGATTCATTCATATTTGATAACTTTATGTCTCTAGATATAGCAAATCGAGTGACAAACATGAGAGCTAAGTATTATATCGTCAAGCGAATCATTCAAATTTAACACATTCGAATTTCAATACTACTATTCAAGAAATTTCAGTTTTGTGCCATTATGCATTTTGTGGACAATTATTTAATAGGTAAAGTTTTATTTTTTTTACTCTGATTTCAGAGATCTATTTTTACTACAATGATTCAAGAATTTTGTAGCTTTGTTCCATAATGCCACGACCCAGAGAACGGAATGTATGTTCCACATTTTTTGTCCTGATCATTCTTAATTTTTTTAAAATTATTTTTTACGAACTGTTATAATTCAAATAATTTGGGAATGAACATGAACACATATCAGCAAATCGACTTTTATTTACCTGGTAATTATTTACCTGGTAATCGAAAGCACGTTAATTCCGAAGTCAGACTGATAAAGTATCATTTTTATAATATGTATACAGCTGTACCAAGAAAAATTATTGTTATTTAAAAGAACTAGCATTCCCTGAGTTTTTACCATCGAATTTCTTTAAATAAAGGCGTAAAATCGAGTTTCATTTCATGCATCTTGTCTTTATCTTACAGTAGATTCTTTAAGAGTGTTAACCCTGTTAAATCACTCTTTTTGCTGTTCCAGCTATACCAAGCTCTTTTTTAAAGCATTGAATTTTTAAAGAAATAGCCAAATATAATAACCGAAAGGGGCGTATGTTAACTCTCTGAGCGTCACAAAACTTCCAAGTAGTGCAATGCTGGCATTTACACCATAACACACGTGACGACTAAATAAATGCGTCAATTAGTTGATACAATCCTAGGAAAGATTATATTGGTCAAGGAGGTCAAAAGTACGAAGCCATGCAGGGAAGACAACAGAATAGATATATGCGTATTAACCCATCAGAGATTAATATATTTCTGGATGACAAAGGGTTGGATAAAGGAGGCTATAACCATGAAAATTTTAGAAATTACATTTAATTAAGTTTACGAATTTATTTCACAATTTTAAGCTGTTAAATTTTCTGTCACAATTTCAAGCGAAAGCAATTACAGAACCTGCAGAATTACTGCATATTTTTTAAACAGCCAAACATTCATAACCAGTTGAAAAACCGGCGTCTTAGAACCAAAACACGCCAGTCAAAAATTTCAACATGGGTTTCTTAGTTTTCATGTACCATAATGTGGTGATTTATAGACTGGTAGTCAACAAACTCACGTTTTCATTTCCTGAAGGCTAGAGTTCTTTTTGAGAAACACTTAGTGAGTAGAACGTTTCCATCTTTGCTGTTTCTCAATCTATGTATTTGTGTGTCTCGCTTGTTTAACGACGATACATTAGTGTTTAGTTCAGTAAGTTTTTGTAGAAGAGACAACGTTTTAAATCACACAAATTATCATAACAAAGTTTGTGGGGTGGAGCTCGTTTGAACATGTCAACACATTTTTAGCCCAAATTCATCTTCCTTTGAATTTAACTTCCACATAAATAAAAAACAGAAAAATGCTTTGTTAAAACTCCATTGATTTATTGTCTAAATCTACATTTCCATTGCCTTGCAAGTATTGTTTTTAAACTTGGAAGTACAGTGAAATTTCTGACTTTACCTAATAAAGATTCCCATTCCTTGCATTCTACTTACTGTCCTTTTCTGTAATTTTAAGTCCCTCTACTCATATACTATAAGCCCAATGAAAATTCAAAGTTTTTCGAAAAAAAAACTTAAAAGTTTTATTAAATTTTAATGAAAATTTATACGCAAGTTTTCGTTTCATCAAGTAAATAAATATATTAACCAGCATTCTCATTGGTTTGATAATTCTTCAATGACTTTTCTAATGCTAATTGTAGGTCATGTTGTTAATTAATTTTGTAAGCATTAATTTAATTAGCATTTTTATATCTTTGCTTATAGGTCTGAAAGCTAATTCTTTTTAAATGTGTGAAATGTGAAGAACATCTGGTAAGTATTCTATAATACAATTTAATCTTTCAAAATAGTTAATCTTTTAACAGTAGTAATTTATTGAACAACATTTAAGTTATTGAATAACAATTTTCCATTTATGATAAACAAAGTAATTTTTAGATCAACAATAGTTACAGAAAATTTCAAAACATTTGACGGTGAAGTATTTTATTAAATAATTTTATAAATAGTTGAGCTAAGAAATGGAGTATATTAGGCTCTCTAAGATATGCAAAAGTATATAAGATTATTTGTTTCAATAAAATAACATAAGATTTTTCTAAAAGTTATATCAGAAAATAATAAGTTGTAAAAAATTAATATTTCACACGATACGAATTTTAAAGTTAAATGATGAACAAGAATATTCTTTATAAATATGGGTATATAAATATGATACCTCTGCTAGAAGCAATTTCAAGTTTTTTTTCTCGCTCACTTGTAATATAATTGAAATATCTAAAAGCATGTCACCTTCAAAATTGTAATAAAAATATCATTCTTCTTTTTCACATTTATGTTTCTTAAATGCTCCATTAATCGTATATACTAGTTATTTATTCTCTTACAGCAATCTGTTTCTTCAATCTATTGAGATAGGTCAACAAAAAGACTTCCACGAATCTTGTCATTCCAGTGTATAAAACCTTGTAGAGAATGAATATTATCAGTATCATTCTTGTTTTGTCATGAGAACGGGGTCAACTTCAATGTTTGTTTTAAATTTAACATCAAGCTCTTAACATAAGGTTACAGGTCGTATGTAACTTTTATGTTCCTAAGTATCACCTTCTTGAGTCTAGTGTTTGAGAAAACTGTTGAAAAATATTTTTCTATTTCCTTATTCGGTGAAGGTAATTTCTTTTCGATGCCTTCATTTAGTAAGTGTTGGTTTATTCAGGATACGTGAATCAGAAACTGTTTTGGTGTGGTGTATAATTATTTTGTACGTTTATGTTGTATTCATAAATAAAAGTATACGATTTACGCAGTTGATGTAATAAAGGCATAATGCCATTAGCATTTTAATATTTTTGTTGGGGCTCTGTTGCAGGTGTTAAATATGTTTTATATAATGCATATTCGTATGTCCTTTCCACACAACATCTATAGATTTAGATCTCCTTAAGACATGTACGAAAGCATACCATTATTTTAAACAGAAGAAACTGATTTTGAAGACTTTATGACCCAAATAATTTGGGTATAGTTTATTTAGTTTATTAATATCTATATTTTTTTAATGATTTTTATTTTTATGTTTTAGTGAAAAACGTTTAGTTGAAAAAATTTGCAGTTAGCAATACATTTTCTTCTGACCATTTTAAGAATTTAAAATTTTAGATTAAAAGCATTTCGTAAAAATGTTCATACAAAATTGTTTGTTATCAAATAGACTTTAAAGTGTTTAGAAATTTATTTTCATACAATTTTTGCGTACTTTTTGCTGTTAAAAATTTTGAGATATAATGATTTCCTCCCTAAAAAAATCGTTATTATAAATGCTCAAAATATTTACTCTCCGACAATTTCATAACTGCTCTTCTATAGGTAGCACATTTTTTTTTATTCCTTAATGCTGTGAAGGTCATTTTTTAATTTAAAACATATTTCCTTCTGGAATAAATATCTGATCATAGATAGTTATAATAGCACTGAAAGATATAACTCTTATAAATTAAGAAAGAATGTCTTTGATCAAATAGTTTAAATTAGTGCATTACATTAAATTTTTTTTTTCAAAATTAGGAATCTCATTTTTAGATTCTTAGGTTGCTGCAATAACCATTACCCACTTAACCTATAATAGATTTCACTTCTTCAAATTAAAATATTTTACAGAACTAAACGTATTATGGGATAAAGCCTTGTACAGTTAAAGTATGCGGCGTTGATACGAATCCCGTGCCTTTATTTGACCATTTAAAAATATGCCTTCCTCGCATTGTTTAAATGAGCAGATTATTTTCCCCCAAAAAATTCTCAAAAATCTCATTTTTAAATTAGTAGTTTTTTTTCAATACCTAACCATTACTCACTTCACCTATACATGTTTTACTTCCTTCAGATGAAATATCTTTTACTAAAAAGTGCTATGAACAAATCATTTTGCAGTTGAAGTACGTAGAGTTTATGAATGTATGATTTCTTAAAAGTAGAACGCTTATTCGCATCGCATAGACCATGAAACGATGCCGCCGACTTTTCTTAATTTAACCTCTGGGTTAAGTCGAAGCGCATTACCATGCAATCCCAGTAGCCTCATAACACTTTCGGGCTGTATCGGGTTGGGAGTGAAAGATGATCTGACATGAAACGATCACCAGCTGTTTAGCGCTCTTCAAAGAAACGATGATCAGAAGGGCACGAGCAAACAATGAGCTTAATGACGGGAAACAAGCATACAGTGTCACATTCAGGAAAGAAATCTCGACTTCAATCTCAACAGTCACGACATGTTTACACACGCGGCCGCGCATTTTGAATTCATGTGCATCCTCAGAATTATGTTATTTTCAGAGTCAATAATTTACAATGTCCTAAAAAGGAGAATATTTAAATGAAAATAACTGACTGGAAAATCCAGAAAGGTCAACGAAATCTGGTAAATTTGCTTTTAGTAAAAGATTTGTATTAATTCTCAATGGGGTCCTGAATCGACGAAATGAGAGCTTTTTAATGACATTTATTTTTACATTGTGAAATAAACTTCAAGTTGAATAAAAACTCAAACGTATTCTCAGTAAAAGACACAAGCGTCTCAGTAAAAATATCCAACTAGCGATTTCATAAAATCTGCTGAAATAGTCAGCGGTATCTCTCAAAATCTAAATAAAATAGAACATAAAATCTCTCATTTAATTTCTACCCGTGAGAGTCAACAATAGACCCAGAGAAAAATTGATCGCTTGAATTCTATTTCAAAATTCTTAACTAGATTGTCATTAAATAATTAAAGTAATCCTCCGTTAAAATACTTATACAAAATCTATTAGATCTCAATACCAGCATGTAATCCATACCTTTTGATGTTGTATATATAGCACTGAATTATATTCGCTCATTCAGAATACTTTACTGCTTGAATTTTAAAAGTTTAAATATTCTTTAACTTACGCAATAGGATAACTACACTATTAACTTACTGATGGTTGAAACAAAGAGCAAATTCATGTTATTTAATTTTTATCACTGAATCGGATATCTTAAGCGTAATTTATCTTCACAATCACTATAAGTGGGGAGTGTGTAAAACTTCTTCTTCAACACATATGCTCCAGCACATTCCATGTGCTTATAGCATATTCGACATATTTATTACTTTAAACTCAACTAGGAAGATGCTGCTATTTCAAATGTGTGTCTGTATCCTTAGTACAAGAAATTCCTTATTTCTGATAGTGAAATTTAAATGTTCTCATTTTATGCAGTCTTATTGGTAAATTTTACCTGTATATTAAATTATCCGGAAGTCTAATCTTTTTTGATCTGTGATAAATTTTAAATGTACTCCCTTCTTTTTCTTCAAGCGATTTAGTTATTACAGTAATCGTTTATTTCCATGTCTTGAATAAATTTTAAATAAATGTCACAAAACCTAATTTCAATGTAAAAATTTCCTTTTAAATGAATTACCACGTTTGATATGCCGGATTTAGAAGTAATACTATTGTATTCTGAATTATGAAATACGCTACATTTTTATTTACTGAATTAATCTCAATTTCTACTCAGATTTTTTATTTACTCTTTCAATCATTTGAGCTTATTCTCTAGCTAATGAATTTATAAATTTTGCTGCAAAATTTTCGTTTTCCATGGCAATTTACTGTAACATCCAATGCTAGCAACAAATATGTACTATAGAATTTGAGTGCGTATGAACTATTCTAAACTTTCTATTCCCTATTTCTATGCTAAATTGTAGAACAAAGTACTACGAAATGTGGATTTCGGATCAAACTGTATCAAATACGATCTATGTTTATGTGTAATAATATGCAGTTTATCGCTGAAAATATTCTTAAGTAATTTCAATTTGAAGTTCAATAACGCTCAAAATCGAATCTGTACGAATTTGAACTTTACTTTGAAGCATATTGTATAGAAAGAGGGAAAACATTTAGTTTTTAGGGTGAAATAGTTCTGTTAAATGCCGTATAATAAGGTCTTTAAGACTCAGGAAACATTTTTGTTTTCTGAAATCATCTATATAACTTCAGTCGAGTTGAATATAGAATATATTTTTTTAATTTCCATCTTTGTGTTTTCTATTCATACATTACTCTAATTAAGACACAATAAAAATGTATGTAAGATTTAGGACATGCTATGATTTTATATAGCAATTAAAACTCTTGATAATTCTATATCCTTGAATTAACTTTGGAAGCAAAGCCCTCCTTTAAGGAACTTTCCTTTATAATTGGATTAAGAACTTTAATTTGAAAACAAAATTGCGGAATATGATAATTACAGAACAGTGCTTTAGTATCATTAAAATGGAGAGAAATTACAGTCTGGCTTTATTTATCGTGTTGAGTCATAAGCCAGAAGACACTTCCTAAGGAACTTGTATCCTAACATTTAATGCGGATTAGTGTTTTATTCCCTTATAATATGTAGGGTTAAAAATTAAAATTTCCTTCCTTTCTTTATAATAATAACATATTTGCAATTCAGAAATTAGTTTACCAATCATTCAAATTCTAAGTATATCCCATTGCTTAGGTTATATATATATAATTCAAGCATATTACTATTAATTACTATACTTCAAAACATTTAGCATCATAGTTTTTTTTAAACAGTCAAAAATTTTGAGCAGTACGGGAAACTTTTTATAACATTTTAAACTAAAACAAGCTTTATTATGACTGACGACAAAATAAAACGAAGTAAAATACATGAATAAGAAAACTGAGATTCATTAATACCGACAGAGGTTTCACTAAAAGTAAAAGTAATTTATATACTTCGAAATGCCAGCTAGAACAAAAAATGTAACTCAAAATCGGTTTAGGAAAAAGGTTAACACCTTTTTAAATTATGTTTAAATTGTGATGACCAACAAAAAAGAGGTTTCCTCTTTTATTTATAGTTTCGTACTCACCACAAACCTGAGAACAAACTCAATGACTGATGATACTTATAATTAATTGCACGGGGTAAATTGGCTAAAAGGGAAAAGCTTTTTCAGAGAGATAAGTCTTAAAATAATAATTTTTCTCTATCGAATAAATTTTTTTTAAATTGGAAAAATCTAAGTATAGTGGAAACATATATATATATATATATATATATATATATATATATATATATATATATATATATATATATATATATATATATATATATATATATATATATATATATATATATATATGTGTGTGTGTGTGTGTGTAAATTATAAAAGAAATAGTCTTATGTAAGCTGATCTTGTTATAAGGAAATTCGCCTTTCACATTTGATTGATGAAAGATGAATGTTTTACCACTTAATGTGTTAAGAATCCTCTCGTTTTTCACCCACAACCTAAATATTAATGCTGGTGATCATATGAATGCGTGAATACGATCCATCAAAGACCGATCAAATTTCTGTTTAAGAAGATTCATTAGCAGCTCACTAGACTTAAATGAAGAATATGGACTTATTCCCTTTACTGCCCCAAAAATATTCTGCATTAAAAATGTTAATATCCATCCCATTGCGCACACGGATTCAAAAGGTACTACTTTCGACAGATTCATTATTATTCTAAATTATGTTTTTGATCGGGGTTAAAATTAATTTCAATTTCCAAGGTGTTTGACTTAATTTACATGTAATTCATTCACATCAAAGTCCGAGTTAAATCCAACAAAATTGTTTCAATTTGCTTCAGGATGACTCTAGTATGGGAGAAATTAGTTTCGTTATTAATCGATAATTAATTGAGAAATTAGCATGATTTCAAAATTATGAGTAAATTTTTTAGCTTAGTATTTGTATTGTTCTCTTTAACTAAATATCATTTACTCACTCCGTCAACTTTACGGAACGAGTATGCAAAATGAAACATATTATATCTTGTTATAGTTCATTCTCGATTAATTCGAAATTATATACTATTGTTTTAGGAAATTTATAAAGTATAAAAGCCACAAAAATAGTTATTAAAAAAATTTTAAGTAAAATTTTTGAAGGAAGCAAAGAATGATTCTAGAAAAATTCAATTTAAAATGCATTCCAAATGATTTAAATTACTGGATTTTACAAATTAAAGTTGATGATAAATCTCTCAGAGTATTTTGTTGAAATTTTATTATTTCAAGATTACATACAATTCAAAATTTAAATGCTCGCTCTTAATATATGAAGCATGAATGTTATGCTTAAACACAGGACATTAATGTTATTGGTTTTTGAGTCGGGGTCGACCATTGGAATTGTAGGTACGCTCCCGGGTACAAAAAGCAACGCTCCTCTGAACTCATAACGTGATATGGCGAGAGAAAAACTATTTTAAAACATGCCTACATGACGGAAAGGGTTATTTAAGAGAACCTGGGAATTGTGGTTTGGATATGATGTCACGATTAGGCTTCATTTACCAAAAGAAGTGACTACTATCGCTTGTTCGAAAGGGAGGATTAAAGGATGTGGAAGAGGAAATGAATGGTCAAAGCGGATCCAAAGGATTTGAGCTGAATAAATAGGGAAAGTTTTTATGTATGGCATCTACTTAAATTTGATTCATGAAATAGTGTTCTTTTGGAAAGGTACTTCACTCTAGGAGAGGGAAAAGACAAACAGGAATATGAATATGTTCTTCATTAAAACAATATGCTTTGGATGTTTGTTCAATAAATGTGAATTATACTCAATACACTTTTCATAAACTACTTTTTAATTTTGCCAAAGGAATTTATCGGATGAAAATCTCATAGTTCACATTTTGATGCACACATGGAGTCATGGAGTCATGGAGAAGGAAGTTTTCTCTAGTGTAGTATTTTAGTTTTCTTTCTAGCTATTAAAACTTAGTTTTGAAATTTAGGAAGTATTTGTTTCTCTCGATTTGGATATCAATTAAGACAAATATAGGAACGCACTCTAATCTTCAACTCAAAGTTGACTTCTTTACACATTGTGTTAACTACTACCACCTGACCAATCTTATATCCCAATATTTACTTAAATTTTAAGTCTGTGTAGTCCTGAATTTGAAACATGTCATTAGTAAAAATATATAAATCACTTTCAGCATCACAGTGATAATAGACACATAACTGGAATTTACAACCGAATACATATACTCTATTCTACACATTTCGATGTGTTTGTAATTCGAGTTTTCCAATAAAATACTCAAAGTTAGCATTTCTTGAATTACTTTATGTTAAATACGATATTTAGCATTATAGCACTTTAATTGGTATAGATAAGCATATGGAGAGAAACATACACTTCGAGAAAAGATTTCGATCACCTATGTTTACATTTAGGCAGAGGTGCTGATGTAATCAATTTGTCTCATTAGTGTCATTGATTTAAGATAAACATGTCAAATTATATCCATCTCTTAGGTTCTGTATAATGTTGGCATGTGAAAAGACTAACATAGGAAAACTATGACAATTTATCATTTTAAATTTTAAGTCTAGCCAAATTGCACAGCTGTTTTCATGTTTCGTAAGAAAGTAGACTGCTAAAGCACATCACAAAACGGCTAATTTGATTTAAAAATCAAAAATGTAAATTAAACTCTCAAATCAAAGAAAGACAACATTTTACAGCTTCTTTCATATTTTATCCCACAAGTCAGCCAACAAAACACACAATTTCAGCTAAATTCACCAGTTAAATTTTGCAATTAAGTAAATGCCAAATTTCATGACTGTTTTCATGTTCCAGATTGACGTGCCAAAGTAACATCACTAGTATTACTATATAGAATATTTAAAAGCAAAATTATCACTTTAAATAAGTATCAAGAAAACAGCACTTTTGACAGTACTTGATGTTACAAGTCAGCTATCTAAATAGTACATCGTTATTGCTTTTAAAAGGAATTGAACATTTAAGTTTTAAACTAAGCAAATATTAAATTTCGTGGCTGTTTTCATTTTTTGTGTCGCAAGTCAGCTCCCAAAACACACCCTTACACTTCATTTCAAAGGAATTCAAATTATTCACTATCTTTGTGTCAAGAAAATAGTTGTTTACAAGGCTTTTCATGTCGCAAGTCAACTGTCAAAACACACAACAGTACCGCTGCATTTAATTTCAAAGCGAAATTCATCACTTTCCCTCTGTAACCGAGGAAACATAAATTTCACAGCTGTTTTTGCTGTCTTTCATAACCCATCGTATCAAAACAAACCCTTGCAAATTAAATTCCCCAATTTAGCCTAACAGTTGCATTGATTGGTGAATCGCCAATCAATGTAACTGTTGTAATGAAACAAACAATGTATCAAGACAATAGTTGTTTGCAAGGCTTTTCATGTCGCAAGTCAACTGTCAAAACACACAACAGTACCGCTGCATTTAATTTCAAAGCGAAATTCATCAGTTTTCGTCTGTAACCAAGGAAACATAAATTTCACAGCTGTTTTCGTGGTATTTCATAACGCATCGCATCAAAACAAACCCTTGCAGATCAAATTCCCCAATTTAGCCTAATAGTTGCATTGATTGTTGAATCGCCAATCAATGCAACTGTTGTAATGAAACAAACAATGTATCAAGAAAAAATTTTTGTTGTTTACAAGGCTTTTCATGTCTCAAGTCACCTGTCAAAACAATACCGCTGCATTTAATTTCAAAGCGAAATTCATCAGTTTTCGTCTATAACAGAGGAAACATAAATTTCACAGCTGTTTTTGCGGTATTTCATAACGCATCGCATCAAAACAATTCCGTGCAGGTCAAAATCCTGAATTTAGTTAACAGTCGCATTGATTTGTGAATCACCAATCAATGGAACTGTTGTAATGAAACAAACAATGTATCAAGAAAATAGTTGTTTTCAAGGCCTTTCATGCCGCAAGTCAATTGTCAAAACACAAAACAGTACTGCTGCATTTAATTTCATAACGCATCGCATCAAAACAAACCCTTGCAGGTCATAATCTCAAATTTAGTCTAACAGTTGCATTGATAGTGAATCACCAATCTTTCTAAATGACAGAGTCGTCTAAAGAATTAAGTGCAAACACTCACCGGCTGTTTTCTCGTTCGCCTCCAGGCCCTCGAAGGCCTTGCTGGTCATCTCGAAGAGAGCGTCGAGAGGCGACGCGTTAGGGTTAGCGACGGCGGGACTCTCCGGCGAATCGCTCTCGGATCTCTCAGACCTCGAGTCGTCGTCAGCCGACCGCGGCCTGCGCCTCGAGCCCGTCGAGCTGTCCAAGTCCCACGGCCGGACGATTCCCCGGACATCCGTCGACAGTGTCCTCTGGATCGATGCCGGCTTGTGGCTCAGAATGTCTTTGATGAAGAAGGAGCTGAGGGGTTTGCTACTGGGGGCGGCCACGGGCACAGGTGGGGCACAGGGCCTCGAGGGTGTCATGCACAGTTTTTTGATGGGCTTGAAGTACTCGTCCTCTTCCGAAGCGGCCTCCACGTCCGAGGACACGAGGGGGTCGCTCTCGGACGGGACGCTGGTGACATCAATGTCCACCTCCTCGTTGTCCTCGTCCCGGTCCTCCGATCCCGTCGGAAGAGGCGATGTCATCTTCTCAGAGGATTGAGACTCCGAATCAGTGTGAGTGGACATGCCGAGGCAATAGGAACTTTGTAGTTTAACTCAATGGAACTCAGTATTGCGTGCCTGTTTGACCATCTAAGGAGTTGGGATACTCCTTCACGTTGTTGCTTCACCAGCACGGCATGGGTTGTTCAACGACACCGATAGTCCATTCACTGGATTCTATAACAGCTCTGGCCTGCAAAGACACTGTCCGAATTCAATATCTCACCTATGTTTTAGAATACAAAAAGTCCCTGCAATATCCGAGTTGTCGAAACACAGAGGCGGCCGGTCAGTATGCAAATCACAGAAGTCGCTCATTAAAAGATCAGAACTCGACTCCTTTGCTGAGCAAGATCAAATTCCGGCTCCAGTGAAGATAACCATGCTGAAGATGAGTCGCGATCATCCTGACAACACCGCCTGGGGGAAAGTGGCGATTTAAACATTCAATGCTTTCTCTGGTCCTCGATCTTGAATGGCACTCTTTCAAAACTCTTTATGATACGTCACGCTTTTGCGGGGAACTGATGAAATATGGCGTTTAAACGCCGCGGCTGACTCGGCGGACGGCCAAAGCAAGGCGCTTGACTGAAAGAAACCAGTCTTCTCAAACCAGGGGGAAAGAAAGCTGTTACCCTGGTTAGTCACATAATCACTCAGTCACTCAAAGAGGCTAACTGGGGTTTGACGGTTTGTAACCAGCCCCTTTCCACCATGCCACACCCACAGCTCGATGACTCCGCCTATCGAGGCTTCCAACACCCAATGATGAGCCAGGTGGAGGTTGATGGACGCGCACATGAGACGAGCCGACGAGTGAGGGCGCGGTCTTCCCCATCATTCTCATCGAGTCGTTGGCGTAGGGGGGCAAGGAACGCACGACGCATGCGCCGTGCCGTTGCATCACGGAGGTGATGAGGATTCCTGACGGGAGGATGAGGAAAAAAGCAGTCTTTGAACTTTGAAAAATTAGGGGTTGAGTCGATTCGTGAAAACGGATCGGTTGACATCCTGTTTACGCGTCGTGGGGAAAAAATGGGAGGGGTGTGCTTAATTGTTCGGGGTGTGTTATTGAGAACTTCCGTCAAGGGAAAGGATGGCTTCGAGGTGATGAGAAGTTTTCTGCAATCAATTAGCGGAATTAATTATCGCAGTTTTAATTGGAGGTAAAAAATTGGAAAGGTAAAAAATTATTAATGCGAGCGTTTAATGAGACACAATTCGAGCATATCTTGTGTTGTTCACGTCCGTCATGTGTAATTTTATTAAGTGATGATATTTCGCTTTTGGGTCCTCTTTTAAAAAGACTTAGTTTCGCGAAGCAATCTTTTTTCTTCCATCTCTTGCCAGTTTATTTTTAGTTATTAAGTTGGACAGGTTGCAATAAAATACTTATGTAACCTTTTCTTTATATTTACGAAAGATAATACTGAGGTTGTTAGTTAATGGTAGATGAGAATTTGCTTATATTCCAACTGTCTCGAATTGTATTTCAATTTGTTAGACTTTAAAAACTCGTACTCCAGCCATAGGTTTTAAAATGTTTTAAAATATCTTTAATTATGTAGTATAACTTAGTCAACATTGAAGTGATTTTCATATTAGTTTAGTTTCACTTATAGTTTGAACGGTTGGATTAAAATACTTCTTAGGTAAATTTTTCTGTATATTTACTAAAAATGTGTGAGATGCTGTGTGAGGACGATAATGGTCAGTTAATGACTCTGAGAATTTGTTTACATACTAAAAGACATATATTGAACTTAAACTTATTGGACTTTGAAGATCATCAGGATGAAGATGACGTCATGTGTTTTAATATCGTTTTGAGGTGTCATTACTCAAGTATAACTTTATTTACATTGAAGTGATTTTCTCAATACTCCCCCCCCCTCCAACTACGATTTTCATGTGGTACGATAGTGTATATTTTTATCATTTTGCAACTTTTGTTTCCCTTTGAACATTGCCAGACAACCATCGAAAGTCGCAGTCATGTTATTTTAATCAGTCTGAAGCAATCTTAGTCACGCTGTTTCCAATTTTATTGAAAATGGGATGCTTGAAAACAAATTGCATGATTGAATTATTCGTATCTTTTTTTTAATGTCCTTTTCATCGATTCTACAAGCCACTTAAAATAGCTCTTAACTAATCATTTTGTGTCTAATAATTAAATGTTTAAGTGCACACCAGAATTTATCAGTTTGGATTAGTTCTTGTTTGAACTAATTCATTTTAGTGTGTGCGCTTGCATGCAAATCGATTTATATTTGAGAATTGAATACATTAATTTTCTTCGTAAGGGGCAGTTTATCGTCAGGCAGTTTATCAATTATTTCACGAATTTAGCCCCTCCTTTGAAAATAACATTGCTATATCTTAAGCAACTCATACACACAAATTGACCACACACAGAACACTTTTGTTGTATACGAATACACAAAGGACTTGAGGTTCATGGAAATCCGGCATCCTCTAATAAATAACAAAAATTAAATCGATACAATACGGTGTTTAAAAAAAATATAAATAAAAATCGATAAAAACTAGAAGCAAAATTTTTTAACTTAAATTTGACCGAGACATCAGTTTATATTTTAACGTCTTTCCTTTTTGCCCCTATAAGTCAACCATAAACTGCGGTTACTCCGTCCTTTCAACCGCAAATGGTTTCTTACTATAGTTGGTTAACGGTGCATTTGATCGTTGAGCCATGGTCAATTATTCACTCCTGACTATCCCGCACTAGTAGAAAAGTGGTCAAGTCTTTGACATTGTTTGAATCAGAGTGTCGCCAAGATTGGGCTTAATCGCACCTTTTGGACTTAAACTTGACAAAAAAACATTTGCATTGTAAAATATTTGGCAAAAAGAAATAACGGTTGGAGTTGACTTATAAGGTCTAAAAATAAGCACACTATATTTTTGCTTCCCATCTAAACTTGGCGTTGTCAATGTTACGATACGCCTACTGCAATATACTATAACAATTTAAGGATTAATAAGTTATTCATCGGATACACCAATAAGGTACACTAGGAATGTGCAAATTAAAGATCTTTCGCTTTTGTATTCAACTTTTATTAATAATTATGATAGTAGAGATTAGGGTAACCCGATTTTAATAATTATGATAGTAGAGATAGCGGTTTGCAACCACAGGATTGCGAGTTCGAAACCCGATCCAACCAAAGACCGTTGTACACGTTAATTCTGTGTGGCCTCAAATGTCCTCATATTGGCGTGGTTTGATAGTTTAAAGAGTGAGGTGCCACCTCAGGTGTTGATCTCACCATCTGACAGTGGTTCAGAATTACGAGGCGTTGTCATCGGATCTTTCCCTTTAGGGTTTATCTCCGACCGTTGCCAATAGCCCATTGCGTTACGACGTTAATTCAACTACCTACCTATCTGCTTGTAATGTAAAGTTCCAACCTTTCACTCCTGTTTCACTAAAACTCTTTGAAATGTTTCATCTGACCGTGGTTCAAAATTACATGGTGTTGTTATCTGATCTTTCACCTTGTGGTTGATTCCGGACCGTCACCAATAGCCCATTGTGTGCCTCCAGTGCTACGTTAGTTAAATACATAACTACCTACCTTAGAAAAGTTTTCAAAGGGTTGAAGGACTAATTGCTTTCTTCTGTCTTTACAATTGCATGTTAGAAAAATAACCGTCTGTTTTATGCAATGGTGTTACTACTTCCTTTTGTATTCAAAAATTTCGTAAATTGTATTGCTTCTGTCTCTAAATGGAAATGACCTTATACTTTCTATGCATTTCCTAACTTAGAATTTCCGGCAACTTGAATTTTATATTAGGTCATGAAAACGTCCTACCTGTTTCTGTTCAATTGACACCACTAACAAAGTATTTTTTATCCATTCTGGAACTGCAAACTTCATTCTTGACTTTCAGAATACGTTTCTGTATTCAGATTTATCACTCTCTCTCTCTGTACGTGTTCAAACGAGTGGTGATAAATACGAGATAAATACTGTATTAAAATCAAGGATACAAAAGGCAATGGAAAGACATATAATTTGTGTCATTGTATTTCAATGACTCCGCAACAAACTCGTCGTCAGTTGCCTACTGTGTTGCTCCTGTGTGATGCAAATCCAATTACCGCAACAAACTACTACATTCTACCGCAACAAACTAATCGAGAGACTTTTTATCATTTGCATTCTAATTATAAAGGGGACCAGAGCACAAAAATCTTTCAAAATTTAAATTACTTTTTTTATAAACTTAAATAAATGTTTATACAATTCTGCTTAAAATGATATATTATTTATGGAAGTATATTGAGTAGAAGTATTTTAAATAATGTTTTGAAAAATAACTGTACCTGAAATAAGGTCAAATTTTTATGCGTTTTAAATTTCAATATCTCAAAAAGAGTATTTTTTTCTATAAATGGAACATTTTTTCAAAGTCTATTCAAGCAAATACAGGGTGGTCCCGAATTCATGGTACAAACTTTAATGGTAGGTACAGGACATTGTAACAATGATTTATTGTATAGGAATGTATAGTCGCAAGTGACGCGGTGAGGCGTAAACAGGGGAAATAAAAGGAAAGAGAAATGGAGTGATCGGTTGGTATCATTGCCGGTAGAGGGCAGTAGATGTCTAGCCGCTGTTGAACATGATGCATCGCAGTAGGGAAAAGCGCCATTCACAATTGTGCTGCCGTATACGATGGGTGACTTTACGTATGCAGAAAAAGCAGACATGCATTACATGTACGGCCGTGCAAATGGTAACGGCAGAGCTGCGTTACGAATGTATCGCGCGGAGTATCCTGATCGACGAATGCCGGATCATAGAATTTTTCAACGGTTACATCGTCAACTTTGTGAAACAGGTGCGTTCGACGTCAACAGACATGGCGCTGGTCGAGTAAGAGCTGTACGCACTCCAAGGCTGGAAGAAAGCATCTTGAACATTGTGGCTGATAGACCCGAGTTAAGCACAAGAACTGTTGCGCGTGACGTAGGTGTGAGTCATCAGACTGTATGCAGAGTGTTAAACGAAAATCGCTTACACCCCTTCCATTTTCAGAAAGTACAAGCATTGAATCCGGCAGATTATCCTCGCCGCGTGAACTTCTGCCTGTGGGTGATGCAGCAATGTGCGTTGCAGCCGGATTTCGTAGATTATGTGCTATTTACAGATGAAGCGACATTTTCACGCGAGGGTGTCTTTAATGCGCACAATTCCCATGTGTGGGCAACCGATAATCCACATGCAACGCGTCGACATACGTTTCAACAACGTTTCAGTATTAATGTGTGGGCTGGTATTGTGAACGACTTTTTGATTGGCCCATACTTACTACCCACGCGGCTCACTGGCGGAAGCTATCTTATTTTTCTGAAAGAAGTGTTACCACAACTGCTGCATGATGTTCCGATCGCCATTCGTAACCGCATGTGGTTTCAGCACGATGAGGCGCCAGCACACTTCAGCATTGATGTACGGAATTACCTGAATGCCACGTTTGGTACTCGATGGATTGGGCGTGGTGGACCAGTCCCTTGGCCACCCCGATCTCCCGATTTATCGAGCCTCGATTACTTTTTATGGGGACATCTAAAGCATCTTGTTTATGAGACTCCAGTTGACTCAGATGAGGATCTCGTCGCTCGCTTATCTGTAGCTGCTGCAGGTGTGCGTGAAATACCAGGCATCTTTGAACGTGTACGCCAATCGCTCCACCGACGCTGTCAAGCATGTATCGATACTGGTGGACGCAATTTTGAACAATTACTGTAAACATGACACTTGTCAACAACGCTTTCAATAAAATCTTTGTTTTTCCTTTCGGCCGTTATTTCCCCTGTTTTCGCCTCACCGCGTCACTTGCGACTATACATTCCTATACAATAAATCATTGTTACAATGTCCTGTACCTACCATTAAAGTTTGTACCATGAATTCGGGACCACCCTGTATAAAACAAAATTGGTTTACAAGTGTAACATACCCTTTAATATATTGAAACGCTGGCATTTTTTCTATCTGCCCAGAACAGCTTATTTTAACTATCCAATAAAAGATGAAAATTGGTAATTTTTTTTTTAAATATATAAATTGAAAAAAAAAAAACCTAAAAACTTCAAATTTTAAGTTTTAAAATTTTCTGTGTTAAAAGTGTCTTCATAACCTGGATAAAAAAAATTCAAATCAGTGCACATAAAAGAGAGATTCTGAGAAAATGGTCCTTAAAATTGAACCATTTTAACACTATATAGATAGGTCTGCACAGGTCCCCTTTGTAAAAATTTAAACATATCTTTATGACTAAAAAATGATTTCTTGATATGATTTTAAATCAAATTTATTTTTAATCTAATTCTATTCAGATTAAATTCATTAAAAAGGTGCGCTGTTAAATTATCGTCTCTACTCATGACTCAACATTTTTACGAGAAATGACAATCTTTGGACTTAACCCAAATTTGGAGAGGTAGGCAGGTAGTTGAATTAATGTTGCACTGGAGGAAAACATTCCGGCCAGGGGAGATCTCGTTACCTATTCTTGTATTGATTTTCAGTTTTGTGTGGATGTTTACGCCAATTGGTCTTTGTAAACAAAATAAATAATATTTTGAACAATTATACTTGTTCTCATCCTGAATTCATTCATCAACTGCATTGCCCAAGTCAAACTGACGATAAAGATAATGGAACCAAACTTGAACGGTATTGAAATTATTTAAAAGCACAAAACAGCTATACATTAAGTAAGTAGATGAATGAAAATGTTGAATGAAATGAGCCTCCGTGAAAGGCAAAGGAGACAGTATTCGCAAGGTTTGAAAAGTAAATATCTGTTCGTGCATTTCACTGTAATCAATGCTATTTTATATTTCTATTGATAGCGATACTATTACTTTGATCTTTACTTTTTTTTTATCGAAATACTTTCTTCAATCTAATTGAAAGGTATATTTTTACTTTAAAGCTGATTACCTTATAAACTGATGAAACCTACCTAATTCAAGATAAAAGAAGAAGGGAACGGAACCTTGTCTGAATTGACAACACCAATTAAATTTTATGTATAGTATAGTATTTTAGTCTTAAAATAGACTGTTTGAGTATAGCATGAAACGAAAATTTATAAAACACTGTAGCGTCTAAATCCCATAGAATCTTATAGCTAAGATAATTATTTAGATTTATTTTTAAATTGGCTCATCCAAAATGGATATAATTAGGATTAAATGAAAAAAAGTATTGAAGTTGTCTAGTTAAAACGAATCCATGAAAACGATTTCATTGCAGACTAGTCACTGCGTGTTAGCCACCGTGACAGTTCTTTTCATGGGGTCAGGTGTGGCCACTGCTCGCTAACCCCCGGGGATTGTTACGAATTCCAATTAGGTTTGCTTTACAAACCAAATGGGAATTCGTAGCCTATTGGATAACAGCTATCACGGCGTTGCCAAATTGCCTAGCGATCCAATCGGTGTGACGTCACAATCTCTTGCGAAAATATCAATATTTAGTTGAAAAATTATTTATTAAAAGAAAATCAAATGTATAAGGTATCTATCTGGTGTAAAATTTTCCGCGGATTTCAAATCCGTTGAAATTTGTAATCTATCTTCAACAATCCTGTTTTTTTTAAAAACTAAACAATGCCAGTCAAAATTTTTTTATATTTGTTTTGCATTCCTTTGCTGGAATTGTATGAGCACAGGAAATGGAATCGGTTCTTTTCACGAGCGCAAAGGTTGGCGTGACATCACAATCTCGAAATATATTATATATATATTTATGATATATGTTACGATATTCACATATACCTAAAAACATTATTTTCTTTAAATAAAATCATTTTAAAATTGAATATATATATATATATATATATATATATATATATATATATATGGCGGAAATATAAAAGATATTCAATTTTAAATGAATGGTTTATTCAAAGCAAATAATATTTTAATATTTTTAGGTAACGATCGAATGTGAAATTTTCCGCAGATTTCGAATCCATTGAAATTTTTACTCTATCTTTCACGATCTAGGAGATATACGAAAGAACTACATAACTAAAGTTAAAACTTTATTTGTTTTTTATCCGTCCATTGAAGAACCATTCCTCTGCAAAATGAAACGGAAACGGAAAAAATAAATTTAGAATATGTCATGTCTTTATAGTGTTACCATTCAAAAAAAATTATTGTTAAATTTTTTTTTTGGTTTTCCATTAAATTCATTGTAAAATGTTCTAGATTAATTTTAAAATTTCGGGAGCGATTGACAAACCACAAAAAATTCGGACTACCTGTGTGAAAAATGCCATTCTTGTAAATGCCATGGATTCGTCAGAACAGTCCGTTCAGGCAGACACGCAGACACTTCCATTTACAATAGTAGAGAAGATATTTTAAAATAAAATGCAGAGTTTAAAATGTATAAGTTCCCTACAGAAAAAGTTTTCATTGTCAATCAAGGGATAAACTTTAAATTATTTCTTTTTCACCTTTTTACAGCACCACAAACAACACGCATGTGTTGTGTCTGTACTTAGAAGTGGGCCAGATCTACTTTCGCTCAATATACCAAACGGAAACCGAGGAATCGACAGCTGATTGAGACATTCTGCTCCGAGTCTTCATCACGCACTAAAGATCCCTCCACTTTACATAAACGCCGCACGAACCACAGAGTCAAAATTACCAGCCATTGTCGACTACAGCCCCAATAGGGCATAATAAACTGTGCCTAAATAATTACCGTACTGGTCAAGTCAATCCATTCAATTTCGCCTCCGGTGCTAACGAAGATAAATGGATGGCGAGGGGGGTTCGATTTCGATCCACCGGTGGGGAGTTGCGCAGGGTTCTGCAAGCAGCTGCTACTGCGGAACGGGAGCTTGGAGTTAGTGCAATAAAATAGAAAAGCGGGAATGGGGACGCTTTGAAATGGATACCTTATTTCGTTATGAAATACAAGGTTCCATCAACAGGTATGCGTGTTAGGTAATAACTAACGATGGCTGTTTCAACTGGAGGCACAACCGGCCAAAATGAATTCTCGGTTTCGGAGAGTGGTGAGAATTGCCGTTTTCTTACCAGTTTTCTCACACACAATACTTTATTATAATTTAGTTTTAATCAGTGGCGTAACGTAGCATTGATAACAGGACATACAGAGAGCCGATCGAAAGCAAAAAAATATTTATTGCCTAACTTCAGACAACGCAACTAGATTCGTCGTTGTTTCTTTTCCTAAAATACAATAAAACGCAAATTATTTTTAGCCCTGGCTTAAAAGAGGAGCACGAAATGCGTTGTTGTCAGCAAGGAGGATATGAGTGCTGTTAGAGCGTGAGGCAGCCATTTACAAAGTTGGGAAGATGAGAGAATGTAAGATATACCATGCGCTAAGACCCAATGCGAGATATATCGTCATTAGCAGAATTGGTCTGCTATTGATGGACGAGATATCTCGTCCAAATCACTTGGAGGTTTAAAATTGAAAATGACGTCTCACGCAGATTTAAGTTTTAAAATATTCGTTTTTGCTTTAGATGTTATCAATTTCTTTTTTTTTTATTCATTCGACTCTAAAGGTTTTTTTAAAGTTTAAGTATGTGGGGATTCTGAGCTTTCACACCACTGTTTTAGACCCGGTTCACACATCCGGTTTTTCAACGTGCGGCGCCGCTGCCGCAACGAAAGTGCGGTCTGAGATACATAAGATCCAATGGAGCAGTGCACACATGCCTCCAGCGCCGCTAGGGTGACGCACGTCCAACTTGCGTGCAATTGGTACCGCAGTTCCCCACGGCGCCGCACATGAGTCTCCGATCTGAAGCACCTTGTTTTCATAAATAAAAGAAATATAAATAATAATTAATAAATGGTTGCATCCAGTAACCGTCTATTTTGTTTCAAAATATACTTTTTTACACCAAGTAAGCGAAATAAACACGTTTTCTACCATAGAATATCTATCGCAAAATGCGCGAAATGAGTTCTTGCGTGGTTTCACGGTTATGTGTGCATTGTTGGGCATCGGTGCCGCAGTGTCGCTGCACGTTCAAAAGCCGGATGTGTGCACCGGGCCTTAATCAATTAATGTGACAGCACTAGTTGTAAATGCAGTCTGCATTAAACATATCACCGCAAGAAATGAAACGGCAAGTTTTTGCCTTAAGATCTATGATTAAACAAGCAGGGACGCTTCTTTTTTTTCCCTGAGTGGTACACTGAGCGGGCATTTGCGCGTAAAAATAAGGGATGGTAGAAAGACAGGATCAATAAGCTTTCACCTTTAAATAAAGATGTCTGACAATACATTTTCTGATATTATTAAGTTTTAATTTATTCTGTCTGCCGATTCCTGTGATTGTAAAGACCCTTTTATTTATCTATATATCTGTATATTTTGTTCTTTATTACATTAATATATTTAAAAAGCACTCATCAATGGAAGGGATATTTAAAGGGGAAGAGCCCACTGGGCTCGAATCCTTTTTGAATTGATGTTTTTATTATTTGCGTGTATTTGATAGCTTTTTAACCTTCTGGTGGTTGTCTAAATGAGGAATCTCGACAGTTGACCAGATTTTGTTGGACGAGATATCTTGTCATTAGAAAAAAATACTACCACAATCATTAGAAAACTGATCAGATCTTGATCAAGTCATCATAGAAAAATCGGCAGTATCTTGATGACAAGATATCTCGTCATTAGCAAAATTAGTCAGGTCTTGATGGATTAGATATCTCATTACGACCGGTGTGTTAATCTATCAAAAACACACTTTAAAACACAACGCTGGAAACAGTTATACCAGAGACAACCGAGATTTCGTGCATTATAGGTAAATATTCGACAAGACTCGGAAAACAGTTGAAAAATCATAAAATGCAATACTCATTTAAAGAAACTACATTTTGGAACCTAGAGTTAGATGTCTGGGCCATCAAATTATTTTCTGAATGCATGCTTGAAGATGGGCGTTCCTTCAGGAAATCAAATGTTTTTGAGAAGAGAGATGCTAGCTGAGGTTTAAACGTGGGCTGCTCATACTTCAGGAACAGCCCTCTAAATAAACATCAGTAAGGAAATGCCACATTCAAGAAAGGTATTATCATTCATTGTTATTGTTTTCATGAGTTATGTGATTAAAGGATTAGTGTATCAAAGGAAAAGAAGAGAAAGTAAATTTATGCAAATATTTACTAGTTAAAAGGTACATCTTATATGCTTTCACTACAGCAGTTCGAAAGTATGCTTACAAATTTAATATTTTAATACATTTTTTTTTTCAAAATAAGTTTATTAATTTGTAAATCTATTTTAGACTTTGTTTTTGCAATCCCCTCCCTTTACATGAGGTCAAAGTTCAAAACTACCTGTCGACCTGAATATATTATCATAGTTAAAATTTTTTTTCTATTATGAAACAGAAAACTATTTTCTGAGTATCTTACATCTTAAAATTTCAAAGAGAAACAAGGATTCGTGGATCACTTTTTATTCCCGATCTATTATTGGTTGAAGTTATATACTTCAATAATACTGGCTCACTCCCATCGTTTAAAAATTTTTTTAAATATTTTTATACGAGACTGTGTGCAATAAATAAATTTTTAATCGTAGTATAGATGTAAGGAAACGAGTAATTCAAGCAGTAATTGTTACATTAAAATCAATAGGAAGCACAGGTGGTGTTATACAAAAACTGGAAACACTCATGATGTAAAAATTAAAATGATTAATAAAAATATGGAAATTTTGTATACCTATTGCTAGTAATATGTTTATTTATTACTTTCCTGTGAAATTTTAGATGATGTATAGTTTTAAGCTGTAAATTTATTTGAGTTATTGAATTCTGTATTACTGAGTTTTTAGAAAGCTTATTACTAAGGAATAAATGGAACTTTTATTGAGTTATTGATTAACTATTTTGAGCATTTTTAGTTGTATATATTTATGGACATTGAAGCATGTCAAGGATTAAATTTCAATGCCCATTTCATTATTTACTAACACTTGGAAAATATAATAATAAGCACTTGAATAGTAATAATTAAGTCGATTAATAGAGTTCGCGCTAAACAAAAAAAATTCTTATCTTTTAAAATTTTAAATATACAATCGTGATATTTTTTTATTCATGGGTTGACTTAAATTACCTTACTGGTTATGAGATTAGTTTTATAGCTCCATGTACGCTCCTCACAATGTAAGTTTATTTCATTTTATCCCTCAAAATATAATAGGTGTTATATGTACATATGTATATTCATATTATATTTTGGATTAGTTGTACTAGATGAATGTATGACCGTTAGAAACTCTTTATCGCGTATTCAATCTTCGTAAAATTTAGGATTTACTAGAATATTCCATTTCCTATTTTCATAACGTACATTGAATTTTAGTTCACTTTCTATTTTAACAGGTGTGGTATTATGTTTATTTAAAGATTAACTAGACCTCTGGCTGTAATTTTGTACTTAAATATTTTTGAATACCAATGAGTACTTTGATACTTTTGAGATAAATTAAAAGGTTACTGATATTTTCTAAATTCATTTTTATACTTGTAAGAGTACGACATCAAAAAATTACATTAAATTTTTCTCTTCCTCCTGTTAGAACAATACCATAACGTTATTCTGATTTTAAAAGATAACTTTAACAAATAACACAGTTTCATAAAAAATATTTATGCAGGAAAAATAATTTGCTGTAAATTATTAAAATTGAAGGAACTAATTATAAGTTATTAGAATCTCTCATCCCCATTTTATATTTAACAAATATAATTATCATCATTATCTAATCAAAATTCTAAACTTTAAAAGCGGACACTCTTAATACTTTTAAGTTTTAAAAGATTCCAAAAGACGCTACAAAAATTTAAAGAACCTTAAAGGATAAATTTCTCTGAAAATTTGTGAGATACCTCTAATATTTTTTCCACATAAGAATTTTTAGACAACTTTCAAAGTATTCAAGTATTTATGTATAAAGTAATTTCTTTTAAAATAGTGATTATTAGCTTAACCAAATATTCATGTAGCGGAAAACAACATTTAAAAAAACTATTTCTCCAAATATCCTGTACAAAAAACTGCAGCATTATTTTGTAGTTTAACATAGTTTGCAAATCTACAAGATAGCTGAATTCTTCCATTTGAATTCAATATATTCTGGTGACTTGTTATGGATGAAAATTTAAGAGTAAAATTGGGGACTTCCTTTAAACATGTGTCTGGAAAAGGAATACCTTTTGTAACATTTAAGTTAAATAAATTTGTATATTCATTGATATGTACCTTCTGCACCAAAAAAAAAATCATGTGAATTTAAGAGGTTAGTTGCAATATGCAATCTAAAATCACTTAAAATATAAATCAGTGACTTTTTCATAAACATGGTCATAATTTTACTCTGTTGTCGTATTTATAGGATCACTTTGGAATCAGCCATCTACCGTTTGAGAATCTTCAACACATAAACAACCTTATCGATTCCTGCCATATCCGCAACCTTTCAAGCTGCGATCCCTAACAATTCCAACACAAACTCATGAAAGGTGTCATAAATCGTTCATAAACACACAGAGAAAGCTTCACAGCTTCATCTTTAAAATAGATTTCGATAGGCGATGAAAAGAAGCAGAAAGCCCAGTCGTAGGACCACACATCCTTTGCCTTCTGCACACTGTGCCGCATGTAACAAGCACTGAAAGGGAACAAGTAATGATTGTTAAGCCCATAGAGTGCTAGGAGTCTATTACTTTTATGCGCTGCCTACCGCGCTGACAACGCCGTCCTTTTATACCGTACAACTATTCAGTGAGGCTGACATTATTAGGTAGGTAATGGGCCGTGGCTTGTCAGGACTTCTGAACATGGGTTCCCCCTTTTTTTTGGTGGGCCTTTCACTTCCTACGGCAGAACTTGGTCCCTCCCCTCTTTTCGATTTCATCCATCACAGTTAGGGTCTTTCTTTGCTTGGCTGAAGGAAGTTCGAAGGGCTAGTTTTATTTTCGTTTTTATTAAAATATATTTTTTAAAGTTTTCCAGGACAGGGGTTCTGAAACATTAAACTTCCAGAAGTGGGCCCCTTAAGTTTTTAGCTCGTGATTTAATATTGTTAAATTCATTTTTTGAATGAATACGATTAAATTTTATAAAGTTGAATTTTGAATATACTGTTATTCATTTAAAATATAAATAGAAATAAATAAATTTTTACGGGGAACATAAGATTAAAACAGAATTTATAAACAGTGCTTGTAAGATATACCTACACTTTAATTTAAACTTATATTTCAAAAATAAAGGTAATTTTGTAGTAAAATTTGTTCTCTTTTCCCTTCTCAGGGATCCCTTTTTGGGAGTGTGTTTGCCCCGGGAGCAGAAAGTGCTTAAAACCGCGACGTACGTCGCAGAAGAAAGTCTTACAGAATTATACAATAAAGTGCATAACACTTTTTTTGCATAACACTTAAGCATAACACTTAACTTTTGCATAAATAAGTGCATAACACTTAACTTTTGCATAAATAAGTGCACTTAAAGTGCAAAACACTAAAAATTTGTAAACTAAATAAAATTTATCAACTTGGCATGATTCAGAGGCTAATTCCTCAGAACTCAGTTTCTCAAATTGGAATTTAAAAAAAACGATCTCTGATTACACTCAGTATTGAACGATATTTTTCTTTAGAGCCATCAAAGCTGAAAATCCAGTTTCACAACCAGGTGTGGTCGAAATGGAATTATAACTTTTATTGCCACGTCTCTTTTATGTTATATAATCGTGCCATGTGCTTACCGAAATTTTAAGTAATTTTCTTTGTATTAAATTTCAAAGTTGTCTAGTGGTGATGAAATATATTTTTTTAGTATTTAAAACATTTTCTCTCAACTCTCCTCTTGACTATTTGGCACCCCTAGGAGTCACCTTCAGAGCTAGAATTTGTTTTAAATAACATGACTGCTATTAAAAATTTGCAAGGTAAATAAAAAAAATCAATGTTTAATTAATAATATCAAGGTAAATAAAGTCAATCGACAGCGATTTATTTATTCTTCCTTTAAAAGTGTCCAAGTTTTAAAAACTCATAGCTTAAATTTGTATATTAAACCTTTTTATGGTGGAAACATTGACCAATGAGCAGAAATCGAAGCATTTTTAGATTAGGTTTTACATTTTACGCTCGGGGTATGAATAATTAAAAAATTTAACAAGCTAAAAACCATTGAAACAAAACTTTTTATCTCTCAATTGGAAATGAAAAACCTTTTATCCAATTTTGAAAGAAAAACCTTGATTTTTAAATCATTCTCATCATAGAGAATCATAGTCACCACAAAATCTCTTCAATCCGTACTTAGTTATCTCAGGAGAAATCCTCACAAAGACAAAATTACAGTTTAGTGGCATTTCAAATGAATTCCAGGATCAGTGTTTTTCATGAGACAACATTATCTGCTGATGTCAAACCATTCTATTTTAGCATGATTTTGATTCTGCAATGAATCATTGAAGTTTTAGTAACAAATATTGCTCATCCCTTTCTCTTGGTAATCAAGAAAAGTTAATAAGCACACTTAATCATTTTAAATTAATCCCAAGCACATTTTGTTATATTTAACTCAAATGTCTGCTTTTGCGAATGATTACATTTTCTTTTAATTACAATCCCGGCACAATTTTTACATTCATTACTATATTTTATTTATTCATTCGTTCCGGCCCAAAGATTCTACAATTTCGGTAAGCTTTCAAAAGCTGCTTGTTCATAGAAATGGATCTATGTAATCCTGCCTTATACTTTCCAATATGTAGAGTAATGTTTTTAATGATATTGCCAAAGACGCCCATCTCTTTCTCTTGCTCATCAAGGAAAGATTTTGTCCATTAATTCTCATGACATCTCCAGGTCCATACCTAGTTACCTCAGGCAACACACAACGCAAAGAACCAAAAAGATTTACGGTTAATACGATCTCTTTCTGAAGGTAATCCGATGCTCACTTCTCTTATTTTAACCAAAGCTTCTGAAATTTCAGTAAGCATTCCAAAGCTGTTTGCACGAAGAAATCAACCGACGTAATAAGTATTGCCAACAAAATACTTGTCCCTTTCTCTTGGACTCAGCAAATTTGTTCCCGGACCGTCGCCAATAGATCGTTGTATTGCTCCAGTATGACGTTAACTAAATACCTACCCTTTCCTCTTGATAATCAAGAAAAGGGTTAGTCCGTTAAATCTTTCCAAACATCGATCAACCAGGTCCATACCTAGTTACCTCTGGTAGGATATAACGCAAAGGATCCCAGATTTTCGTGGGGCCGATGACTGGTTGGAAGAACTAGATTAGAACTAGAAGACTGGTCGGATTAGAAATCGGAGGGTTGCGAGTTCGAATCTAGCCAAAGACTGTCGTGTACAAAGAGGACTGGTGGACGTCAAATCCGTCGTGTCCTCAAATGTTCTCACGTTGGACCACGTCCACTCCCCTTCTGTATTTTCGGAAAGTATTTTCGGACGGCGAGTCTTATGATCCTCCTAATGTTTCAACTTAGAGGCTTTCCCTAGCCATTGGCTAATCTGCTGTGGGTTTTCAGTAACCCGTACGGAGGGGTTTGCTTCCACTCGAAACGGAACGATGTGGAAGTTTGGAGAGTGGGGAGCTAGCTCAAGTGTTGTCTCGTCATCTGACCATGGTTGAAAATTACTTGGTGCTGTCTTTCTATCTTTCCCTTTGGGGTTGATCCCGGACCGTCGTCAATAGCCCGTTGTGTTGCTCTAGTGTGAGACGTTAATTAAAAAATACCACACCCTGATCTTCGTTCAATATTTTTTAAAGTGAACCCGTATTCAATTTAAATTACCACCTTATTAATTCTGGCAGCAGACACCGTAAAGAACCATAAAGATCTTCCTTCAATATGCTCTGAAATAAATACGACGCTCAGTTCTCATATTTTACCCCACGATTCTGAAATTTCAGCAAGCTTCCCAAAGCTGTTTGTAGAAAGAAGTGAACCGATGTAATAAACATTGCCAACAAAACGCTTTTCCTTTCTCTCGGTGATCAAGGAAAGGTTTAGTCCATTAAATCATGCTCAGTATCGCACCACTCGATCCATACCTAGTTACCTCTGGCAGCAGACAACGCAAAAGACCTAACTCACCACAGCTCGTAAATAAGAGTCCCCCCCCCACGGGGATGAAAAGTCCGTTCCGGGTCTCTTACGGGGGTGGCATCAGCAGCCCATTCGTCTTGCTCGACCCCCCAGGCCCCCGGGCACCGGCCTTTGTCGGCAGCGTTTCGTTTTATTAACCCTGAGCAAAGGGGTGTTGGCTGCGTGGCAAATTAGACAAGGCGGGGGGAGCCGGCGGCATTGGGCATCCGGTCAGGCACAGACGACGATGGACGGCGAGGCGACCGCCTTCGTTCCGGTGTCTACCTTCGCAGGCGACCGCGGTCTCGTGTTTTTTTGTGGCGGTCTTTAGCCGCTCATTTACTGCCTCTGCTTAGTAGGATTAATTGCAGTGAGCAGTTAAAAGTTTTTTTTGTCGCGTTTAGCCTTTTCGCAGTCCAGAGACAAAACTCCGCTAAAATTATATATATTCGAGGGCTGTTCAATAAAGACTGATCATAAATTAATTGAAAATAAATTCCTGTACTGATCCTCCAAATGGTAATTGGTAATTTTAGTTAACGTCGTACTAGAGCAACACAACGGGCTATTGACGACGGTCCGGGATCAGTTCCTTAAGGATCCTCCAAATGTTTATGGTCTTTCTCAAAATACTCTCCATTACATGCAATGCACTTATCCCACCTCTTTTCCAGTCTTCAAACACATGCTGGAAACCATTTTTTGACAGGTCCTTTAAAATCGCCTTCACAACTTTTACCATTGCCTGTGTTGATGAAAACTTCATCTGTGTTTCTTCAAATTCGGGAAACGAAAAAAAAATCGCATGGCTACATCAGGACTATATGGAAGATGGGGAACACACATGACATTGGTTTTTGGAAGATCTGACTACCTGACGATTTTTGTAAGGCGAAAACGAAATTTAAATGCAGTGTATTGCACTTTGCGCGTCACATCCATTTTTGCCGTAGGTGAAAGTAAACCTAGGCGTTCTTGCCTGGCTGCCGAGGCCTCAGCAATGATATTATGACCGCGAAACTTGCGCTACCTATTCTCTACCCATCCCGATACACATTCAATATAAATTTTATTTTTCTTGATTTTTTAATCATCTTTAAAAAAATTATGATTAAAATTTTTTTTTAATATACATCTTTATTGAACAACCCTCGTACTTTTTGATTTTAAGGTAGAGTGAAACTTCGATTAACCGTCAGGGTTGAGACCGGGACTATGACGGTTAATCAAATAGACGGATAACATAAAGACTTTAAACAATCCAACCCCATCCATGAAAGAATGATAAAAAATACACGTTTACGAATTGGAAATACACTGTACATACATGTGTTTTATTTTACAGAAACAAACAATATACAATTTACACTAAATACAGAATAGTACATGTCGTTATATGAACTTACGCTCTATAAACAAACATACATATTCAAATTTTAAGATAGTCTGTCATTTTCTTTTGTTTCTTCGAGGCTCGTGCTTTCTTAGCGGCAATGTTCAGTATTATGGGGGCTGGTGCACATTAAATCTGTCACGGCCCAAATGTCCTCACCTAGGTGTGGCGTGGAAGTTTAAGGAGACATCTGACCTTGGTTCAAAATTACGAGTTGTTATCCTCGGAACTTTCCATTGTGGTTGATCCCAAACCGTTGTCAATAGTCCGGTGTGTTGCTCCAGTGTGACATGTAAGTTAACTATCAACATACCACACACACACACACAAAGTATAGTTGACATACAATTGAAACACAATAAATCAAAATTTTCGATATATGAAACTTTTCTATACTTGACATGTTTTCTGAGCATTGTGGTTAAGTTTCTTTGTGTGCTTCGTGCGTAAACCAATTATATAAAGCAGAAATACGTCTGAAGCAGCAAAAATTATCGAACACTGAGTTTTGGCGTAATACAATTTGCAGAGTTGATTCTGTATGGACTTCCAAGAACAAAACAAATATTTTCATCTCGTTTCGTCTTTCTCTTAGAACCATGGATGTAAAATTTTATATAGATCCAGTAAAACACGAAACGTGAAAAAGATTCCACGAGTCAAGTAATCAGAAGAGGAAAACCACAATCAGGTGAAGTAGACAAAGTTCATAAAGCTGTTCATCTACGCTGAGGAAACAGAGGCGCGACTTAATTTCACTGAAGCAGGTCAGTGAAGTGAAATTTAACTAGAACCAAATTTTAATAAAGTAGAATCAAAACTACATATTAACAGCTGTTACGAGTGGAGTTATCGGAAGAGGAAAATAAGAGCCAAACAAGTGAAAGAAAACTCAAAAAGCTGCTCGACGACACAAAGAAACTGCTCGATGACACATAGAAGCTGCTGAAACAGGCCCGAAATTATCTGGTCTATCTAACGCAGCTAACACTCAGGGGCGAAGCTAGCTTAGATATAGGTTGTTCAAAATAAAATGTAACTACAATGCTGCAGTCTTATTTACTTTATGTGCGACCTTCTATACACGTTCCTATAATAAAATGTTTCCTCCTGATCATAATCACTTCTTGCTACAGTAAAAGCCATCTTTATGCATTTTCAACCGCAATGATAAAAGCTATAAAACTAAAAACCTTTGCTCTTGAACAAAAACCACTGAGCATTTGAAGACTGGAAACGCGTAGCTTGATCTAACGATAATTGCTTCTAACAGTTTCGGGTACTTGGAAGGATCTGTATGCGGAGAACACCCCATGAAGCCATGGATCCCGCATTTCAACAGGGGGTTGGTTGTATAGGATGGCGGCGACTCCGTAATTGTATGGGGTGTGTTTAAAAGGCATTCAATGGGATCTCTGGCACCTTTACACACGTCTTGATACGTGAACGCCATGTATACATCCTCTCTGACGAGTTACAAGTGTTCGTCCTCCGTTCATTCTGATAGGATTGGTCGCTTACAACAGGGCAATGAGTATACACTGCCAAATTATGGTTAAAGGAACGCTCCTTTGGGTTTGGGGTCTTGCAATTCCCAACTAAGTCACCAGATCTCAGAGTTATCTACTAGGATGCCATACAACACACTACCCCAACAGAATTGTGGATCGTTCTGAAAGACGTACGGTGTTCAATACCTACAGAATATGTCTGCAAGTTCGTGACGCCTACGTCCCTTCGTATTTCTGCAGTTCTACGCTGGGGTGGGAGGACTACTAAGTATTTGAGTGGTGTACAAGTATTTCTGGAACTTCAATACAAATAGGGGGGGAGAGACTGTTTGAACTCATGACATTCGTCTCTTAATTTCAACCAATTTCATATTTTATTCTACTGCAATGACGCTTAGATATACGAACCACTCTAAATTGATCTAGACACAAAAAATATTATTTTATCAAAACATAAAAAATTTAGCTGTCAAAAAATACGAGGAAACCATTCTTTCGAAGGTACATGATTGTCATGTAACTTTGAACACACAACCACTTAAATATTTTATACGACAAAAAATAAATAACATAAAAGTACGTAAAACTTTATATTTGAAGTCATTTTTAATAATATTGTGATAGAGATTAAA
Source organism: Metellina segmentata (assembly GCA_947359465.1). Classification (NCBI taxonomy): domain Eukaryota; kingdom Metazoa; phylum Arthropoda; class Arachnida; order Araneae; family Tetragnathidae; genus Metellina; species Metellina segmentata. The sequence continues at coordinate 57,007,229 of OX375874.1, forward strand.
AACAAAAGAAGAAATCAAGTTATAATAATTGATTAACATTATGCTCTTATTTAGATTAGATTATTATTTATCACTTTTGCTTTTTCAAAATTTAACTTAAAAGCATCTTAGTTGTCACCAAATTTCCACACCACGCCAATGTGAGGACATTCAAAGCCGCGACAGATTAAACGTGCACCAGTCCCCTTTCTACACGACGGTCTTTGATTCGATTCGAACTGGCAACCCTCCGGTTACTAATCCGTTACTCTACCAACCCGACTACTTCGGCCCGATGCTCTAAAGAACCATCTCAGGATAATGAATAAAGGGGCTTGAAGGATTGCCGTTACAGGAGATGTTGTGGTTCTGCGTCTCATATGAATTCTTAACGTTCCGATAAAAAAATTCTTGAAGACCCCCCCCCCCAACTTCACCAAAAAAGTCCCTACGACAAAAGATATCCAAGCTTTTAATATTTTGAGACATCAATCGACGAAGATAGGTAAGAATGTAAGTAACTATAATAAGTAACTATGAAGTAAAGAAAGTAACAGATGATGTAAGTGACTATGAAAGTACGTCATTCTGGAGGAACTCCTGACAAGGCTAGCACCGGAACTGGCACCAGATTTCAAACTTCGATACCACGCCAACAAGAGAGCAATTGAAGCCACGACTGATTTAATGTGCACCAGTCTCTTATACATGACAGTCTTCGATTAGACCTAGTTTCGAACTCACAACCCTCCAGTTGCTAATCCTTTACACTTCCAACCGGCTTACCGCGACCCCGGTGGACGAAGGTTTTCCGAGTGTAACACTACTAGATCATCGTTAAAATAGTTCAGAAACCAACTTTAAAACACGTCTCTAAGCTTAAATGCTGCTAAAAGGCATGAAAATTCGTCTTTTAGTTACTAATGTCTTATAGGACGCAATTTCCTCTCAAATTTTAAAACAAAGCTGTTGAAAACTTCACACTTAAAATATTTTTGTTTTGAGAAATTCCTTTACGTTAAACAACAGCATAAAAAACCTAATCCCCTCAATCTCAAATTAAGCCCCCATTGAAAAGCAAATGAAAATTCTACTCAGCTAAACAACAAAATGAGTATGTTAAATGGACAAGCTTTCAACTCGTTATAGTTAATTGTTCGCCTTCAACATCTGTTGATCCATGAGCTATCACGCCAAAGGCGAATAGACATTATTTTTTCTCCAGAAGTAAACGAGTAGGATATGTTGGAAAAACAAACAAAAACTTCAGCCATTTAATTATCTTCAATTAAAAACAAAGGAAAACCAACTGTATTAAACAACACAATGTGTAATATTAAATAGACTAACTTTCACCTCGTGATAGTTAATTATACAGCATCATCCTCACAGTTGACCCTGCAATTATCCAACTAAAGGCGAAAGACGCCAATGCTTTGTCCAGAAGAAAAAGCGTAAGTTATGCTGGAGAAAAGACCAAATTTTGTTTTCAAATTTTCAAACAAAGCCGATGAAACCTTTGCGTTCAAGCTTCCTTGTTTCGAGTTTCTATTTAAGCAACCTTCATAAGAAACCGAAGTCACTTAATCTCTCACCGTCAATTATAAACAAATGAAACAACCCACTGTACTATATAACAAAGTGTGCATATTAATTAGGCTAATTTCGTTATAGTTAACTATAAAACCTCGTCCCAGAGAGAGAGAGAGAGAGAGAGAGAGAGTTAACCCATCAACTATTCCACCAAAGGCGAATGACACCAATGTCTTCTCCAGCAGAAAACGCGTAAGAGACGCTGGAAAAAGACACAATTGTACCTACATTTTGTTCAAATTTTCCATCAAAGCTTATGAAAAATATGCATTTATGTTTCTTTGTCATAAATTCCTATTAAAGCCAATCGCATAATCCGAAGCCACTTCATATACGTCAATTAAAACCAAATGATAAACCCCACAGTACTAAAAAATAAAGTATGCATGTTAAATAGATTCGGCTTTCACCCTCGCAATAGCTTCTTCCAGAATCTCAACCTCGGTTGCCCTATCAACTATCTCACCAAAGGCGAAAGACACCAATTTCTTCTCCAGCAGAAAACGCGTAGGAGACGTTGGGAAAAAAATACAAAACAATCGTAATGATTCTTCCAAAATAGAAGGGAAAACGATTTTTTTCATTCGCTGTTTTTTTCTGCTCTTAGCCACCCTTTCAATAGACAAGGGACGACCCGTCGGCAACTTCAAAGTCCAGTCCGAAATTATTCGTTCACGTTCAGCTCTTTTTACGCCTCTGAAGAGGACCGCAAAGACAGGGTTTTGGGGGGAAGCAGCAAAGTCATCGAGTTTTGTCTGCTTTTGGAAATGAATGAACGACGCTTATACTCTCTGAAAACAGGTTTTTATTTATAACTTGCAATTATTATTACTATTATTATTCCGTTTCCTTTATTATTGCTAATATTATTTCTTGAAGAAAAAATATCTTAAAAACGCTCTTTTTTATCTTCAAATTTCCTTGGGATGACTCTAAGTTGAATGAATAAACATTAATGCCTGATATTAGTGGCCACATGTCAAACGATATGCCTAAATCCAAAATTCCGATTCGTTTAAAAGCTGAACTTTGAAAACTAAACTACGAACGTGTTTATTTTCTTACTAATTAATTTGAAAACTGCTATCACTTATACAACTAATAGTAGCGTAATGATGCACTGAAAACTTTTTTGTTGTTTCATTGAAGCAAAATTTATTGTTTCGGAATGAATTCCAATGACGTAAATTTAGATCCATTCTCACATATATTTTTGGTAGGTAGGAGAGTATTTAATTAACGTCGCACTGGAGGAACACAATGGGCTATTGTCGAATGTCCGTTATCAATGGAAATATTCGATGACAGAACCACATAATTTTGCACCACGAACAGATGACGAGGCAACACCTGAGCTGGTACCCCGCTCTCCAAATTTCCTCACCACACCATCGTGAGGAAATTTGAGACTACAGCAGATTTAACGTGCGCCATCCTTCGTGTAACCGACGGTCTTTGGTTGGATCGAGTTTTTAACTCGAAAATTTCCGGTTGCTAATCCGTTACTCTTCCGATTGGGCTACCGCGGCCTCTAATATATGTTTTTGGAAACATTTTTCATTAATCTGGAAAAGATTATGAAAGTGCTAGTTAAACAAATGTTGCTTGTGAATCTGTTTTGCCTAGTTAATTCATGTACTATTGTACTCCATCAATGAAAATTGAACAATTAAAAAAAATGCAATGCTTGTTTAAACTTTTAGTCACTTTGGCTGAAACGAATAATAAATAATGTTTCGAAAATTTTTTGTAAAAAAGATTTCACAAGAGGAAAATTTACTGCGAAACGTTTTATAATTTTTTAAGGATACTTGGTTAATAAAAGTAATATTAAAGTACTATATAAATTTAATGCAACGCTGTTGGTTATTTGTATAACCCATTTCTTTTTTATTTTGAAAGAAATATTTGAATTGAACCTTACAGCTTTTTACAAACTTTAAGGGTTGCACGTCTATTTGGACTGGAGGGTTGCAAGTTCGAATTCAATCGAAGACCGTTTTGTACAAAGGGGCTGGTGAATGTTAAATCTGTCGTGGCCTCAAATGTCCTGTTGGCGTAGCGTTCAAGTTTGGAGAGTGGGGTGTCAGCTCAGGTGTGACCTCGTCATCTGACTGTGGTTCAAAATTACGTTGTGATCGAATTTTACCCTTCGTGTTTATTCCTAAGCCGTCGAAAATGACAATTGGTGTTGCTCTAGTGTGATGTTAATTAAAATATCTAAATACCATACCACTAGCAACCTGTGAGTTGTAGAAGGAGCAGGTTCGATTACTGTTAGTCAAACTTTCTTTGCGTTTGTATGCACATTACTTGAAGTTGTCTTGTGTTTGGCACAACTTGACCAAATATGGCCCATGCACCATACAAACCTAGTCTTTTAATCAATCCATAAAATATGGATATGCAAGTTTTCATGTTCGATGTTTATGTTTATTCATAAAAACAAAAGGTGTCCTGTGTGTGTATATCAGTTTCACTGGAAAAAAAATGAAAATATAGAATAAAAAATTGAAATCGATTGGCACACATACCAAGATTTAAGGTGTAGGGTATGTGTTGAATACTGTTCTGGATAAAAATGTCATTCACATTATTGGGATTTCAAAGGGATTTAGAAACACCAATTATAATGGGCATATTTCAGTGAAGAAATATTTCATTAACAATCCTGTTCAGAGCATTGTTTACTTTAATCGTATCTGTGATTTCATTATGCTTGTCTTTGAGGAAAGTACCTTTTTTGCGCAATCTTAGTATTTCCCGGAACTTACCTTTTGTCATATGTGAATAATAACTTCTCATTAAAATTTAAAATTGAATGAATTCAGGATGGCGTAAAATATTGCAAAATAACATAAAACTAATCAAGTCTCTCATGTATTTGTACATAGCAACATTCCATTTTAATGCCAATTCGAAGAATTAATGTATTCCAAATTGTAATATCGGTGTTGGTAATGGTAATTGTTTGACGTGTCACACTGGAGCAACACGACGGTCAGGGACCAATCTACAAGGGAAAGATCCAATGACACCCTTCCGTAAATTTGAACCACTGTCAGATGAAGAGAACAACACCTGAAATAGCACCCCACTCTCCAAACTTCCACATCATGCCAACGGGGGGATATTTGAGGCCAATTTGATCGTACACCAGGCTTTTTATACACGACGATCTTTGGTTGGGTTCAAACTCGTAACCCTCCGACTACTAATCCGTTACTCTTCCATGCAGGCTACCGTGGCTCTTGAAAAATCGTATACCGTTTCAAATCCTTTGGTTTAGGCTTTTCTATACTAAGAGATGGAAAGTTTGGAGTATCAAAATAGTTTTCCAGACTTTTGAAATAATCTATGTATTTTTTATTGAGGTACTACACTACTGCTTGTGAGAATTGCAACACTATGTTGGAATCATTCAACTTAAACGAAACTTGGATGAAAAATGAAAAAAGAGGTTAGGGTAGGCAAATGATTAGAATTGCAAAGCGATCACGCATGGGTGGGCCGAGAAACACCTTCCAAACTTCCAAGTGAGCCGTGTATAAAAAGCTCTGTAAAGGTGCGTTGAAATGTGTTTATCGTCGTTTGACTGCTGTATATTATTGATTATGTCAATATGCCTTACCAAAAACGCAGTGTGCCATACGAGTAACTAACGGTGTCCGAACAATTCCGAATGATCCACCTCCGTGAGGGTGGATTTTAGTATCGTGAAATTGCCACTCGCACGGGGCGTAATGCCACAACAAGAGATGTACCATGTTGAACCGGCAAAACCCCGGCAGGGAATCAAGCAATATGACGTCACAACGTGAAGACAAACACCGCATCCGTATGACAGTGACGGACCGTACAGCGTTCTCTCGAGCGTTGACACAATATTCGAGCATGTCTACAGGTGTGTAGGTCCCCACGGTTCGTCGACGTCTGTTGCTTCATGGGCTACGTGCAAGGATTCCTCTGCGCAGGATTTTCTTGACGCTGAACCACCGACAGCTCCGATGACAATGCCTCACCAACACAGCCAATGGCGTACCGATTGGCAACAAGTCGTCTTCTCAGATGGGTACTATGTGGACTATAATGATGAACGTATACTCGTCAGAAGCTATAGAGGTGAAAGCCTTCTCCCAGAGTATCTTATTCAAGGTCATACTGGACGAACGTCTGGCGTTATGGTCTGGGGCGCTATTGGACATCATGGGTGATCCCACCTACTCCAAATTGTCGGAAACCTGAACAGCGGACACTAATTCATGGAAGTTGTGAAGCCCGAGGTCCTACCCATCCTGCAACGCATTCCTGGAGCTGTATTACAGCAAGACAATGCACGTCCACATGTTGCTCGGAATGTACAAGCCTTCTTCACAGCACGACAGGTTCCGCTTTTTCCATGGCCTGCACGTTCCCCGATTATGTCGCCCATTGCCGCATGTCTGGGATTATATCGGTCGGCGACTCGCTCGTACTGCTCGTCGTATAGAGAGTACAGCTGAACTTTGGCATCAGATAGAGGTCATCTGGAATGCAATTACTCAGCATGACATTCAGAATCTATATGATTCAATGCCACGACGTGTATTTAAACCACTATAAGTAATACTTGGAATAAATTTCATTTATTTCTCATTATTCTTTCATAATGTTGCAATTTTCACACAAACAGTAGTGTATGAAAGAACACAACGAAACTAAAAAGGTTAAAAAATAAATTTGGTTTGAATATAATATGATATTAATGATCGATAAAGTAAAATAAAAATTTTATTACATGCTTTGATGAAAACTGATTTAAAAGGAGAGGTAAGAGATAGGAGAACAGGTTATATACCAATTCTTTCTACCTAGATGTCTAATTTTTAATGCAAAAAATTTTTTATCGATAAAAAAAATGCTGCAAAAAACTATCAAGAGGAGAGAAGAAAAGATTCATCAACATCGTAAATGTATAAAATTGATTTGTATAATGTTCCCTTACTTTTTATAAAAAATTTTGTATTTTGTTAGTTTTTGAAAGATTTGTGTAAATTGATACTTGCAATTGATACTTTTATCGATAAAAAAATGCTGCAAAAAACTATCAAGAGGAGAGAAGAAAAGATTCATCAACATCGTAAATGTATAAAATTGATTTGTTTCATGTTCCCTTACTTTTTATAAAATTTTTTGTATTTTGTTAGTTTTTGAAAGATTTGTGTAAATTGATACTTGCATGGTGAAAAAGAAGCAAAGTTTAAGTTTCTTGTAGATAAATTGAAATATCGGCTGATTTCATAAAAGTTAAATAACATAAATACTAAATAAATAATTTTTAACACGTGGAATTAATTTTTGATAAAATAGGAATCACAAGAAATCTAGAAATTTTGATGGAAATCTATTGATATAGGCTGAGCATAACCAGCCTCTTAAACTTAGAACTTTTTTATTTGTGTATACGAAATATGGAAAAAATAGGTTATTTTATTTCATTACGGTACAAAAATCCGTGAGGAATGAAGACATATTCATTATCATCCTAAATGTGTGAAATCGTTTTGTATCATTTTCCGTAAGTTTTTGATAATTTTTAAAAATTTTTTAAAATTTTTTGATGGAGAGTAACAAAAGTAATTTGTTTTTGTACAATGAACACAGTAAATAGCAACGAATTAAAGCACACAATCAGTAACAAGTTACTAGAAGTGTATATCGATGACTGTTTAATGCAATCTTGAGTGATAAAATGGGCTCAGTGATTTAAGCTAGAGCAAGAATATCTAAAGGATAATGAAGGTAGAAGGTCACGATTCTACTCCTTAAAATGATGACAATGTGGAATGCGTTCAAGGTCCAAGGAAACAACGTTTAACTACCATTCAAGACTTTTGAATTTCTTCTCATGAAGTTAAAAGTAATATTCAAATCTTATTTTGCTTGAAAAAATACACGATGATTGCTCTTTGATTGCTAACTGCTAAGAGAATGGAATTTTATTCGACAACTGTTGGGATTCGCTAAAGTTCTACAACCATCATGCAGCCTTGGAAAAGTTGAAAGATGATTTTGAATTTTTTTCTAACCTGACCAAACAGATGATATTGTCGGTCAAAAACCATACAAGCACCTCTTGTTTATGTCTCTGGAATTGCAGTCAAATAAAAAGATTCAATACAATCGTGAACAATGTCTAAAAAAAATAAATGGGCTTTTTATCTGCACGAGAGACGTCCTTCATTTTTAATCTTCGTTGACAAAAAGGATGAAGAAAATGGTCCCAGGATCTTAATTTGAAATATTTCTCTCTCACGCAAATGTTTAGTAAAGTAGGTAGGCATTTTAATTAACGTCACACTGGAGCAATACAACGGGCTATTGGCGACGGTCCGGGATCGAAGGGAGAGATCAGAGGACAATACCATGTAATTTTGAACTACGTTCAGATGATGAGGTCACACCAGAGCTGACACCCCACTCTTCAAACTTCCACACCACGCTAACGTGAGGGCTTTTGAGGCCATGGCTGGTTTAACATGCACTAGCCCCCCTTCGTACAAGACGGTCTTTGGTTGGATTAAACTCACAACCCTCCGATTGTTAGTACGTCACTTTATATTCAGGAAGAAAAAGAAGCATGTTGCGCTCACAAATAATTGTAATTTAGATTCTTAGATTCACACACATTTAGTTTGACTATTAATCCAAGAATTAAGCTTTGATGGGTTTAAAGGAGACTATCCTTTGAACACCTCATATTTCGCTTAACCCATTTTGCCCTTGCTCTATTTAAAACTTATTTCTAAAAATTTAAAATAGCAACATCCACTTTCAATGCTGTTTAAATAGTGTTCCATATCTTAATTATGTCAAACAAAAATGCTGCGCAATAGTGATCTTAATTTGCCGGAAATATAGGAAAAAACTATAGATATTTGTCAGAGTATGCAGAAATTGAAAGTAATTAAAGGGTCAGCTTGATAAATAAAGATCACTCATGTAGAATATTTATGCATATTTCGTAACACGCTCTAGATTCTTATTTCAATCAATACAAAAAAAGAATGAAAATAAACTTGGTAGATAAATTATTGATCGATACTTAAAAAATAATTCCAGGATTTATTTTGAATTATTAACAAAACCATGTAACATAATACTAAACAATAAAAATACTAAAATAATGAATTGCAGTAGAGAATGTCTGGAGTGGGACTACTTTGGACTCCTAAGCTCTCTATTTTAAAAGGGGTAATTAGAGGGGATGAAAACTTCAAGTCAAAGGAGTTATAATTATAGTGAGGTCGGGATTTCTAAATTTAAACTATATTTCTTTGGTACTGCAGTTGTTTTTGTGTAAATACTTCAAACAAATGAAATAGTGTTAAAAACAAAATGTAGCCAAACTTCTATTTAATAAAGAATACAACGTATTCATTTGACCTTGTACAGCCCCTATAAAACTGAGGGTGGAAAAAAGCGAGCAGGATATTAAACGGATAAGAATTAAGTGCGATACTTTTGATTGAAGCTGTTAAAATCCGCTTAATGCACAATGTTTAACTCTATAAGGGTCATACATATGTTATTCTACCATCTAACCAGCAGTTTCCCTCCATGACTTTTAACTTGTTTCAGTTTGCTTGACCAATTGAATCTAAAAGGGATCCTTCAACCATTTACGTTATCGCTATCTTGTCATCATTTTTGTACTAGGGTAGTTTTTTCAACCATGGACCAGTGCAAATAGGAGAAATATTTCGCGGACCGGCATCAGCCGGAAATAAAAACCAATGATGATAAAATTGTATTTATAAAATCTAATGTTATAAAATTGCAATTTTTGGTTAGTGCGACATCTGCTGCTGCTTCTTTGTAAGGAAATTTGATATACGTGGTTGCAGCATAGTTGCTGGCAGACGAAGCGATACATTAAAATCAATTCGATTTCTTTGTTTGGTTTCTATTTCTGACAAAGCTGAAAAATTATTTTCACACAAATATAAAGTCGAAAAATAGACCACAACTTTGACTTTATTACACAGACATGGAAATTCTTTACTGAGGGATATTCAAAACTGAAACAATGTATTTTATGTCTGGACACCAGTGACATCATAAGACAAATCGATCAGTTTTTCTTTCTCACGAGGATCAAGAGCGTATAATTTTATATTTTCCAGAAAGGGAATATTAATCCTTTACGCGGATCTTCATTTTCAGGGAAATAGTTATTAAAGTTTTCAACTAACGGTCTTCAAAGTAGGTTTATTATATTGAATATGACTTTCTGGTTGATATGAGCAGCATTCAAAAATTCTCCCAAAAATGGAAACATTTCTATATCTTCCTCTTGTACGCAACTATCCCAAAGAGCCAGCTTCTTTTTGAAAGCATCCATTTCATTTCTTTGTGTAAAAATATTACTACAAGACTCGCTTATGAAGAAAAATATTAAGTTCGTTCATTCCACCATACACGCAAGCATACACACCATTGAATTTGCTCCAGTCTAAGCCCTGTGCTTGAAAATACTCATCAAGAGTATTAAATATATCTGAACTAGTGGGTCGTCCCGGTAAATCAAGGCAATAAAATGTTCTTCACTATACCTCACGAAGCAAAGTAGCATGGTATGTTTAATCACGTCAGTTGATTCATCAAGTTGAATCGCGAAACATCTCGATTTCTAAATCCTCTTTACAATTTGCTTTTTACTGTAGATGGCAGTGTCAAAAATTCTCTTTCAAATAGTGGTGTCCGAAAGTAGTACAGACTCTAGTTTTTTAGTGGTTTGAGGACCAAAATTTCTTGTACACCACCTAAGATGCAAGGCCCTACTACCCCTTAGAGCCGCGGTTGCTCAGTCTGTAGAGCGTCGGGCTCGCATCAGAAGGGTTGTGGGTTCTGTCCTCGGCGGAGCCTGCAATTCTGATGGTTACGAGATCGGCGCTTCGACCTGGCTAAAGACCGTCGTGTTCACTAATGGTGACTCGGGCACGTTAAATAGGTCGTAGTCACAAAGTCCCCCATGTTCCCAAACCAAATCAATACCTCTGGGGGTACCTGATCAGGGGGTTATCGGCTTCTGATTGGGATCTAAATTACGATATGTGTGAGTGAATGGATGTGTGAAAGGGACCTTCCTGTAAAACGGATGTGTCATGTATGTCGAGTAAAGTCGGACTTCCTCCCAATGGGGCTCAATAACATGGAAGGCGCACCCCCTCGCCTCTTGCCGTCTTCGACGAGCCTGGCACTCCTCTGGTCTGCCAGTGTAGGCATGAGAAACAACAACAACCACCTCTTAACAATAGTAAACGTTTTTTTTTTGTTTCAGCTATTCGAAGAGCAATTAAATGAGACGATTGAAGCAGCGACTTGTCACTAGTCGTCCACATCGTTTTCATTTGACTTTTCTGAAGTTTCCGTTTACGTAATCTTTTAGAAACGTCCAGTGGCTTATGAGTGAAATCTCTATGCTTCAAAAGCAAATGACGAGTCTGTTTGGACGGTATCATAGCGCAATTTGACAGAACTTCGTAGCATATTACACACAAAGGCTGTGTTGGTAGTTCACTTCCAGGAGCTTCAATAAATCCAAGCTTTAATTACTCCTCATGGTAATGCCTAACAAAGTTTACTTTTCTCTTTTTGGTTTGTATTGTACCTATTTCGAAGTATCAAGATATTTATGTATTTTTCTTTGTTTCTTCTAAACTTGAAGCACCAATACTTTCAATACTTTCGGCTCCATCACTAATATTCTTCTGAATGGTGTCCTTGCCTTGACTAAAGAAGGCTAAAAGATTTTGCTGTTTGACTTTTTTATCCACCTTGTAGGACTTTTTTTATCCACCTTGTAGGACTAATTTTACGAAAGAAATAGTTTGTTTTCTAAAATTCCACAGCACAGTATCAAAAAACAATACGTACGGATAGAATAAGAGTTCTTGCAACGCGTCGTCAACCAGAGAACTGACGCAATACTGGCATCCGGCGACAGCACACTTCGTCTATCGTTACTCGTAACGTACATTTCATTTTTAAGATATGGGATTTCTTTAAAAAAAACCACAAGTCCCTCTATGAATGCGCCCCTGCTCAACGCATTGAAATAAGATTCTGTACTGCGAAAACAAAGCTTAAAAACTAACATTTTCTGAACAAAGCACTTTTAATAAATCGTTTTATTTCTTGTATAATTAACAACTTTGTTTCTGATTTTTTTTTAAATCCATAAATCACATCAATTCCACGAGTCTTAAAGTTGCAAGTAACCTCCTCCCCATTTGCAGAAACATTACATCATCATCTTACGCCACAAAACACCAACGACTACAAAAAAACTCTTAAAGGTTTGACCTCAAGCCTATCTGAATGCCTCTTTCTATGAATGATCGATTCCCGGCTCCCATAACTTCCACTTCAGTTCCTCCACAAGTCTCAATTTTCCACGCGCTTCCAAATTGACGCAGGTGCATGTACCTACCCTCCTACCCGTTTTATTTCCCCCTGTACACTTGCCATCTACAGTAGAGAAAAACCTACCCTCCCCATCATAAAAAAAATTAAAAAAGAAACAGTCATATCGTAGGGGGAATGGTCTAATGTTGTGGAAAATTAACATTGATGATTGATTTGCTAATTGTTGTCCTCGCTGTCGCATATCTTCAAGTTAACCACGCGCTAACGTGATTGGCATGCTATGAATAAAGAGAGGCACGCGTTGGGGCCCCATTCTTACGGTAGACATCGATCCTAATGTAATCATGTATGCGAATCGAATCGGATTTTTTTCTATCGATTATGACTTCAATGGTGTATTTACCGGGCGGGTTGTTTCAATCGATGGTTGCAACATCACCATAATCTCACTTAAGTTTCCTACTGCACGGAATATAATTCTGACGATATATGAGTGATAAAGTAGGTAGGTAGTTGAATTTGCTTAGCAGTGAAACAATACAAGAGGCTTTATAAGGGATAGCTTGGATACGGGATGAACCCCGATGCGAAGATCCGAGGACACCACTTCGAAGTTTCTAATCACGGTCAAATAGCAAGTTCATCGTCAACATCTTAGTTGGCACATCATTCATCAAACTTCCACACCACACCGAAGTGAAGACATTTGAGGCCACGACAGATTTAACGTCCAATACCCCTCTCATACACGATGGTCGTTGGTTCAACCATGTTTCGAAACACAACCCTCCTGTTGCTAATTCGCGACTCTACCAAATGGGCTCCCGTGGTTCAATCAAGTAGGCAGGTAATTTCATTTATGTCGTACTTGAGCCACACAGCGGGCTATTCGCGACGGTTTGGGATCAATCCCGAAGGAAAAGATCTGAGCACAATACCTTGTAATTAAGATCACTCATGAGTAATCAAGATAATTAGGTGTGATCAGTATTGATGATTTGATGACCGGTAGGTAGTTTTATATTACTAATAACTTTTGGGTTCGATACCATTAAATTACGGACTTTTCAATAACTTCCAGTATTTCAAATGTAATTATGAAGTACTATCTTTACTAGTAATCTATTTTATTCGGTGTTCGTACGTAGTTATATGTACTAGAAGTTTAATACATTTCGTGAAAACAGTAATTAAATATTCCTGACTATAAATCGAGTCTAGTTCATTTGATCGGAAGGATGATGCATTTTTTACTGTTATCTTCCAACCTTCTGAATGGTTATAACTTTTAAAACAAAATGAGTATAGTATAGCTCTTATTTAGTGATTAGTAATGTTAAGCATGAAAAATTAATCCTCACACAGAGAAATATTTCAGCAGTATTCATCAATATCCTAAGAACCACGAGACTAGATTATTGAATATAGGTTTCACATTATTTCTATCGATATCAGTAAACGTTTCAAACACTTCAATAATTTCCCGGCTTGATAACTTATATTTATAGTTTTCAATATACTCAAGTGACGGATAATTTATTCGTCTATTTAAAAACTTTTCCCTCTATATTAAACTTTCGTGAATTAATTCTATTATTATCTTCAGTTATAACTGAAGTTGTATCACTTTGAGTATGAAATTAATCGTTTGGGGTATGTTTTAATGTAATTTGACTTACAAAAATAATTTGCAATTTAACATAAAAATTGTCATGACCTTAAGGAGATTATTCGTCTCCTTAAAATTCATCACTTTCAATTAAATAATTGTTGTTGTGTCTAACTATTTATTGCACTATTCATAGAAGAGGGGTGCCATTGCCTCCGTAAAGGTTGGACTTCTGCCTGTTGGTCCGCGGGAGCTATTTTATTTCACTCCTACCATCCAATGGTAAACCAATGGAGTAATTAAATAATTAAAACTAAACATTCACCTCATTAAAAACGGAAGCTTTTGCTGTTAAATTTCTAAAACATTTTTCAAATTTGCATTTCCATTGCAGAAATAATTATTCCAAAGGATATTAATTCATCACTTTCACCTTGCGAATCAAGAATTATGGAGAAACATTATTACTGAGCCCAGTACATCCCTCAATTCCTCACTCAGTGTTAGCTAAGATCCACACAATTATGATTTCTTGGACTATTTAACACATTTGTGGGAGTCAGATATCGTTTATTATATTTTTGAGAATTTGTATTCATAATTTGTGGTCTGGAATTGATCACACTCAGAAAGTCGTGAGTCTATCGAATCGTGTAATCAGGTCACAATATTATAAAAGGTTTAAGCCACCAATGATTAACCTTTGTTTTAGTGTGTTTTTACATCTGTATAGTCAATAGAATGGTGACAAAATTATGACTCCAACACTTGCGGAAGGAGGGTCCTCTGATCCCACGCTTATCATCTGATATCATCTTAAAATGCACCCCGTATTAATCTCAGCACCCGTATTAATATTTCTGTTAATCTCAGTTTTAAAATTTTTTGATTTAAATATAAATATATTTTTGTGTGTTTACAAAGGGGAATAGGGATGTAACCAGGAGACGGGACTCCAGGTACCTAAGCTCCTACCCGAAAGTGCTGATTTCTTATTTTTATAACATTGCTACAAACTATTATGATTCCGCTGAATAATTTTGTAATATTCTTAACGTGAAATGGCAGTTTTTAAACTATTTAATAATTTAATAAATTAACCACTCACTAACTGTGATGAAGGGTATGAATTTTTAGAGTTTTTGGCTGAAATAATCATTTCACATACCCATCAATACTTTTCAAGTAATATAAAGATGAAAAGTTAATTTAATAAAATTAAGTTTGGATATTTGCTGGCTATATGTGCATAGTGTCATTGTTACTGTATGTTGAAGATATTCATCGCAAAGGTGATTTCTGTTCTGTGATAAATTAAGATGCTTCATTTTTATGCTTTCATAGAAATTCCTTTACTTTAAAGTTTAGTTAAAATTTGTGTTAACTATATAATATAGTATATTTTAGGTTCCTTTAGAGCAGGGGTGGCCAACACGTGGCGCATGCGCCAAACTTGGCCCAGTGGATGATTACAAGTGGCGCATTGCATCCTTGTACCAATTTATTCTTTTGAAAAGTTATATAAGTTGAAAAGTTATACTGTCGTTTTGTAACGACATACAGATGTGAACAACCATTATCATCTATGGAATTTATTAAAAGGAAAACGAGGTAGCGAATGACTGATTCAAATTTATAGAATTCCCTGTAATAGGCATTGCTTCACATAAATATAGTTAAATCATTTAAAATGTTAATTATGTCGATAAACATACTTTTATTGAAAAAGTTATTAAGGATATGGCAGGACCATGAACCTAAGGTAGAAAAGGTGCTTGAGTTGTATGGCGCATCTGAACTCGCATGTGAAAAAAATTGAGGCATGGTATGTAAAAGGTTGGCCACCTCTGCTTTAGCGGAACCTTAAAATTAAAGTTCTGCATTTCACACAAGGATGGAGTTTCTAATTTTGAGTTCTCTAAAAAATAAATTTCGGTTGAGGTACTAGAAACTGTCCCAAATTGCTCGCAAAGGTTTTATTCTCTAATTTCAGTTTTTATCCTTCAAGCATTCTTTGACGCGAACGTGGCAATCTCAGTGTTAACCCGGGGTACTATAATGGGTACTGCTATATAGGAGGCGCATTTACAGGGAACTGTGGAAGATAAGCCTTCTTGGTGGACTTATGGAAAGCTAACCCACCATTTACTTATCATCATTAAGTAATCAAAAATCTTCACTCTGCGTGCCCGATTTCGGAACGTATGAGGTTCCGATTCAAAGCTCTTCAATCTATCAGTTTCTTAAGAGCGATGCTTTTAACCGCTCGGTCATGGCTGAAGTTTGCTCATGAAAATAGGTGAGTGAAGTCATGTTACGTACACATTTTAGAATAAAAACGCCGAGTCATTTTGAAAATGTTGGTATAGTGCGCTTGTCCTTGGATCTTTTCTTTCTCGATTGATCCCGGACCGTCACCAATAGTCTGTTGAATTGCTCCAGAGCGCGGTTAACTAACTAATTAATTTACTAATGGTCTATATTTAAAGGAAATTTCATTTTTGGTGCATGTACAGACTCACATCCTTCAGTTTAAAAACGTTGCGTTACGGTTACCAAAAATATACCCGCATCGAATGGTTAATTCCTTAATAAAGCTGAATCCCCTCCATTCGGTCTCGCGATCGAAATATCGAAAGCTCATCCATCCAAAACCCTCCCCGGGTCGAGACTCCAAAACACCGAGCCGAAATTTTAGGCAGCTTTTAAACGGTCAAGCACGCGTGCACGCAAACTGTCAGCCATCATAAAATCCTTCTCGAATGTCAGATCATGTGCTTCACCTAGCCACAGCTATGTGCGAAAATTAATGACTTTCGGTCGGACCGGGGGGAAGGCGTCAAAGATTTTACCTCTTTGCGCCACTTTGTGCGTTAATTACGTACGCTTGGAATGGCATCAGAGACCTCTGGGGGATAATGGGACTCCAGCACCGTGTAATGTGTTCGGGACCGGAGGAGCTGCATTATCCACTTTTATGCATGGCTTGAGCTGCGTTTACTGTTTGGGAAATTAAGCACATTGTCGAAAGGGTACGGCGAGATATTTTAAAAGGAGTAGGGGGGCAAATGATCTGAATCTTTTCTCGCCCCCTGACTTCTGACTCGAAGGTTATTGATGACTGTCATTAAGTGTGTGGTCCCTTCATCGGTTTAACTTAGAATGGCGGGAATGGAAAGATCGGGCTTAATGACGTGCTTTGAGGTATTGGGCGGAGGGATTTTTCTGGGGGCTTTTGCGCTGCATCATTTAGGGTATCGGCGGAGGTTTTGAATTGATGGATGGATTTGTTCGTACAGAAATTCCCGGTGGAGCGTTTTATAGAGCTTTTGTCTGTAAACACGTTTGTATCGCTAAAACGTTTAGTTTTGTTCGAGAGTGTGCAGAACTCAAAACCTTCCATCACACTCCTTTTTTTCAATTTTAAATTACTGTGGTTATACGTTTTAAGGTTATTTCAGATAATGTCTTCCACGTCAAAGAAAAAGGGGTTAAGACGGATTCTTCGTAAATGCAAATGAGTCAAATGCAACACTCTGCTTTAAAAAATAATTTATGATTAAAATCAAAACTAAATGAATAATGGAATTTTAAATTACAATTATTTGTATCATAGCATGCTTATTTTTCGTCCTTAATATTTGAGAGGAAATATTAAAATTACGATTCTCTCTGAGAAGCTCCCATTTTGACTTAACTCCTTTTGCCCTGACATGGAAGATATGTATTTCAAAAACGCACATATTTCTTATCATATTTGAATTTATAATGGCGGGTAAGGAAAGTTCGGGCTTAATGGACAAGCTTTGAGGTATTGAGCAGTGGGATTTTTCTGGGGGCTTTTTGTGCTGCATCGTTTAGGGTATCACCGGAGGTTTTAAATTGATGGATGGATTTGCTCACACAAGAATTGCCGGTGGAGCGTTTTTAGAGACTTTTGTCTGTAAACACGTTGGTATCGCTAAAACGTTTAGTTTTGTTTAAAAGTGTACAGAACTTAATAGTTTCTGAATTCCATCATATTCGTTTTTTAAATCTTAATTTGTTGTGGATATAAGTTTTAAAACTATTCTGGATTATATGTATTTTCTAAATGTTACATATTGCGCACCGTATTTTTACTTTAAGTGGCGCGAATTGAAAAATCGTGCTCAATGACGTGTTTGAGGTATTGAGTAAATAATATTTTTGAGGCCTTTTACGCTACATCTTTTAGATTTAGAATTGACAACTGGATTTATTCGTACATACATTTTCGGTGGAGCTTTCATAGACGTTTATGCTTGTAAACCTGATTGTGGTATCGTTAACTTTCTGAATTCCATCCTGTGCATATTTTTAATCTTAAGTTGCTGTGGAAATTTTTTAAGGATTAAAGATAGTATGTTTAGCCAACTTGCATATTCCTTGCCATATTTTGAGTTTTTCAGATATGTACTTCACCAGTATAGTTTATTGCCTCACTTTTGCTCATTTCTAGCACTCTAAAGGTCACAATTTACTGAAAACTGATGAAATTTTGAATTATAAACAGTTTAAATTTAGCAATATTGTAATTATGATGTAGAAATATTTGCAAGCTAACCAAGGTTTGACCGCACAGAATGGTTTTTCTATTGTACTGTTACAAGAGTATAGCTTTTAAAACTCTACCTCTTTACATCCAGCTTCTAAGTACGATTCAACTATCTTAAAGCATATTAAGAATTTGAAACTTTAAAAATAACAGATTTATAGGAATATATGGTGGATGTTACAGAAGTACCCACTGAAATTTTCTTAAAGTGGTTTTAGCTGAATTTGTGTTGTGAGAACGAGCATTATTGTGATGTAGATGACGTGTTATGAGAACTTTATGAGAACGTTTTGCCGCTATGGTTTGATTTAGGTGTCAGATTCGTAATCTGCCGAACTAAAAACTACTACTGTTCACTGTTTGATTTTGAACTATTTTATCATTCCGTACTGCCGTTTCCAATTTCTGGAAAAGCGAAACTATACCTCATCGGACAGTTTCCTGTCCTAACTACAAAACCGTACTGCTCCCTAGCCATTAAAACGTTATTGGTACAGTTTATATTTTCTTAACTATGAGAAGTGTACTTAGTTTCTTAACTATGAGAACTATGAGAAGTATACTAATTTCTTAACTATGAGAAGTGTACCTATTTGATTTGAGAAATCCTAGAATCTCAGATTGAGAGAAGAAGATAAATTTATTTTTAGATAACATATTTCTCATCAGATAACTTATCTAAAGCTTAAGTACTATGTGAATGATCCTTTACCAGGAAGTCATTATTATAGCTGTCTAAAGAGTGAAACTTTTGAGACAGCGAGGTTTTCTGTCTTATATTTAATATTTGATTTGTGTGGAATCAATGATATTTAATCAGAAGGTTTTCTCTTGAATGTGTGTGCTTGTGTGGTGTGTGAACTATTTTGATGCACCACAAGCTGAAAATTTAAGAATGGTATGTATACATACATAATACATAGTATGTAACCAAAAGTCAAGATATGAAACATTTTCGTCCGAGGAATATGAAATGGTCTAGACGTCCAAAATGTTAGATTAAACAGAAATTTAAATGCTGACTATGGCCTAAATTGTATTACAACAAAAGCATCACTAAGAGGCACGTGCGAGAGGAAGTCCTTTTAAGGAAAGGTTACGTGATGATCAAAAGTTTAATTGTTCAGTTTGCCCACAAAAATTTTAGACGGACATTTTCATGCGTTCTTTCAAACTTTCAATCATTTTAAACTATATCACTTTCTTAAGGTTGTTGTTGAAAAATATTGCGATTCTTCTCAGTAACAAAAATAAACAAATTACCACAACATCCTTTCAATGAAATGTAATTGCTAAAAGATTAATCCAACTACTTGTGACCGTTGAAAGTTCACGCCTTTCATATTAGTAAATAATTGTTAAATTTTCGTCACGTTTTTCCAGTCATCGACCCTTCCAATCAAATAGACGCAGTATATGGACTGAGTAGCTGTAGTAAGATCTCAGAAATGGAGTTTACGTAGGCTAAGAAATTCACTTGAGCCGATTGGCTATCGAATCACAAGCAGCGTTTTCGTCGTAGACTTTACATTTGGATTCGTGCTTTTTCCAATACCACGAGACAGATCTTCAGACCGAGTGATCGGGAGAAATAACACAAAGCTTCGTATCGATGCTCCGTCTCTTTCATTCGAAAGTAGATTTTCCTATTTAGTGACATCCAACCTAGCCACTTGTGAGTTGTGGGAGCCGCAGATTCCTTTCTTTCCGGAATGTATTTCTCTTTTCCGTGTCTATAAATCCTCTCTTGTGTGTGTAAGTCCATTTACTTTACAGAATTGGTCTTGATCAAATCTGGTTCTTCCGTTATAGATCCAAACCAGTAAACGTACTTCTTAATTTAGATCACAAACATTTGAAATATTTGGAATTATTAGTTGAAAAATATATTTGAACTTTTAATTACATTTCTTCGTAAATCCTGACTTTTGGATCACACTTAATAAATACATAAACAGTGTCGTGCCAGACGTGGAGATACTTACTTCAGAAATCTGTTCTTCTAATTGGCCGATTTACTAATTGGATATAAATCGTGGTGCAGCTTACCCTCACCATATATTAGAAGAGCCACCAGCTGATTGAAAGTACCATTAAAAATACCAGATACGTCTCTTCTTTGCAATACCAAATTTCGAATTCAGATCGCAGCTAGGATGACGCGTCAAACATTACGAAACACTTAAAAACTAATCATTCAGGCATTTTATCGGATAGGTGCGGAAAGTAATGCGTCATAAAACTGTTTATGGTCCAACTTGACCGATCCTTCGACCCCCTAAATGGATCGCGGGTAGTAAAACTTTAATTTACTGCACCGTCTAAACAGCTTTTAAACGCCTTGATTTACAACCCGGAGACCGAGACAAGACCAGAGATTTCCTCCTCTGTTTAGAGAGGGATATTTTTCGCGTCCCTTCTTAATACTAATTAGAGACACAGATAGACCGACCACACAGTTAGGCTTAAGGACGGCACTTTGCTTAATGCGATAACCAAAAGGACTTTCGGTCTTCTCTTCCTTTTTCCGACAGAACATTTTATTTATTCTTTATCTTCCGCGCGGTGAATGTCTTGAAGGAGAGCGTGACGAAATCATCTTTGGTGTCAGAACAAAAGGTCCCGGCGGAACGATAATGTTATCTACGACTTGGACGTTAAAGATGAATCAGGTACAACTTTCACGTTTATTCCACAGTTGGCACTTTTCAATGTCCTTATCGGACACATCTGCGGTAAAATTCGAATTTTATTTGGATTGTGTCGTTTATTTTTTTCGTGTCCTGAATGAGTATTGTTAAATAGAAGGTAATATAGCGTTGGCTTGGAATAATAATAAAAGTGGTTTACTTTAACTGCCGTTGCAATGTTTTATTGGTAAGAGTAATGTCTGTGATATTTCAAAAGGGATTTGAAGGGAACAGTAAAGCATACTTTTTAAATGGAAGAATCCTTGATCTGTTCTTGTACAGCTGGAAGTCTTCAACTATTCAGGAAATAAATGAGATAGTAAGGGTAAAATAGAAATGAGCATTAAGGTAAATTAAATTTAGTAGTTTTCGTTCTGTTTGACGGGGAACGGTAGAGTAGACTGGATATTTCATTGATTTTATGGCACAAGGGCAATACTTGACCATGTTCCGCCAGACACAAGACATACAATACCAAGTAACAGACACACACAATGAAAGTTTTAGTGACACAGAAGAGAGGAATACACCCAGAGAGGATATTTCATAGGGAAGGACTCAATTTAGATGCATGCAATTTTATTTCATTCAGATATAGTCTTCTCGTTTATTCCAAAGCTGGCACTTTTCAATCGGACACATCTGAGGTTAAATTCGAATTTTATTTGGATTGCCATTTATTTGTTTCGCGTCTTAAATCAGCATTGTTAAATGGAATGTAATATAGAATTCTATTTGAATAACAATAAAACCGGTTTGCCTTAATTGTCTTTGCAGTGTTTTATTGTAAAGAGTAATGTCTGTGGTACTTCAAAACGGATTTGAAGGGCGCATGCCACAGTTTTCACATCGAGGAGACTTTGATCTGCTACAGCTGGAACATTTCAGCTATTCATAAAATAATTAAAATTATATTGGTAAATAAAATATTGAGAACATAACAAAGGTAAAATCAATTGAGAATGAAAATTACGGAACTGTAGTTTTTATTCTCCTTGCTGGCAACGACAGAGTGGCCAGGATGTACAGTCATGGAAAAAAAACGAACCACTCCTTTCATGCAAGCAATTTATACAGTACCAAGGTTTATAGAAGGATACAGTACAATACATCCGTCTGATTCTAAATTAAACTTTTTTTAGTTCGAAAACACCACATCATTCCAGTTGGTGCAAGCCATTAAATGTTTCCAGGCAAATTTTAAACGTTTATCAATATGCCACTTAGAAAGTGGAGGTTTCCCTTTTAACTTCTTGTAGACAACATTAGGATTTCTATGCAGTGCATTTTTTACAATTCGTCTGGTACAGGGCAACCGCATATCTTTAATTTGCAAGGAAGACATTTTTTTTCTGGCAGGCGAGCCTTTGGATAAGCCTCTCTTGCCTTAAAGAAATTATCTTTGGCCTCTGTTTTATTCCATAGCTTCTAGGATTAATGAAAAAGCCGTTAACTAGAGCGTTCGGTCTTCCAATTTTTTGTTCAATTTTAGCACCACTGTAACCAGAATCTTTAAAAGTTACTTTTTAAGCTTTTAAAGTATTTTGCTTTATTCAGTATCTGATAGGTGTAATCCTCGGCATTGTATTAAAATACACAAGAGTAAAACAATTCTGTGTCCACAAAAAAAATTCGTTTCTAGAATCCGAGAGAAATGCTTTCTCGGTTTATTTATTCTTTCAGATGATGTAATCAGCAGACGACTTTATAATTTTTTCCAAACTGCCATCTGCCGATTTTTATAATTGTTACGTAATCAAAAACCATCAGGGTTCTTTTTACAAATATATTTGAGTTAATTAGATTTGGTAGCATTAATTTAAGTCGTAAAAAAATTGCATGGTTTGAAATCGCAGTAGTTTTCCATATTTTGCAATTTTTCGCCCGCCGTTATACTTTTTTCGTGAGCTGTATTTCGACACACAATTTCCAATCTATATCGAAATTTAACTTCAGATTCCAAATTTCATGTAATTATATCTTACCATTTCGAAGTTATGAGGACAAAAAGATTGGAGCTCCTAATGTTAAATCAGTTTCTTAGACTTTTATAGATATCTTCCACTAAATAATATTTCTATAGCGCTGATATTTTGTACCATGTTACTTACATTACACTTATGTCTAACAACACAAACAAAATACACCAAAAATTTTATATTAAAAAAAGTTTTAGTATGCAGTAATAATTATTATATTAATGTTTGAAAAAATTATGAATTGGAACCTCTTATTATATTTTGTTGGGAATCGCTTCAGAAGTACTTCTAGTATGACAATGACAAATTTCAGCTCATTCTGTTAATTAGTTTTTTAGCTACGTTAAATTTTCCTCATAATTGCGATTTAAGGGGCAACCAAAAGTTTAAAAAGCATTTGACAAACCTCGGACAATAATTCTCGGAACGTTTGCACTTGCATAGTAAACATAATAATGTAATTCTCAAATAATTTGCACTTGCGTAACAAATATAATAATTATCGGATTGCTAAAAAATACGCTTGAAACAGTGTTCAAATTTGAAATTCGGGTAGCTATAACTAAAATTAATCTGTATCTATGAATAGCGACTTTCTATGTCGAGATGATCCTTGAAATTGACACGAATTTTAGGACTGAATATCTCGGGATATAAAGGTAGTAAAGTCATCAAATTTCTTAGTAAATTTAGACTAATTTAACGATGCATATTCTGATTATGGCATAAAAACAAGGTGTTTGCATTAGAAATTTCTTTGTTCAAGATTTGACATGACGTCCACTTATGCAACTTTATAGGATTTGAATTTATAGAAGAAGTTATTCCCTATTGAATGGTACATTTGGATCTACTCTAGTATGAATAGTGCTCGAAAATAAAGGAGGTAGAGTGTTCGTTTTTTTCCCGTGACTGTATATATGAGAGGACCCTATTTAGAAACAAAATTTTATGCCAAATGGATATCTGGTCCTTATCACATTCTTTTAATCCCCTGTGATTTCAGAGTAGTATACGAGTAGTACTAGTGTTCTAGTGTTATAACACCATAACGCATATAATCACTTAATAACTACATCAATTGGCTAAAATAATCCTAGGAAATATTCTATTGGTCAAGATATTCATAACTGATTGGAAGTCAAGACTTTAGTTAGCTGAACGTATACATGCGTACGTACCCCTCATGGGTAAACATTATTGGGTAAGTTAATTTTTTTCATTTATATTTCGTCATCAGATGATTGATTTAAAAGTAAGTGTATAACTGCAAGCAAAAAGGGACACATCTCGGTTATTTTGAGTTCAGGAAAGTCTTTACAAGAATTGTTTTCTCCTTAAATATTTACCATGATTGAGATTAATGACTTTTTTTATCCAGTGGCGGACACTGTTGATTTGTAATCATTTTGCCACTACAATGCCAGAAGTGAAGTCCACTTGTGAAAGAGCACCCAATGGGCGACCATCAATACCCTAACAAATAACAGTACAATTTACATTCATGCCCTGACCCCGGATTCGAACCAGGAACCTTCCGATCCAGAGGCCAACACCTGTACCACTAAACAGGTTGGTCGTCATATGAATGGCTAAGCAAGTGTATCCTAATCAGGAAGTTCATTTTATAATTTTATGTCACTATTGATCCGTCGATATGTAAACTCTAGAGATGACGTTGCCAGTGAAGAAACGTAATGCCTAATCATTGCTTTTAGGTTCTATTTTTATGTATGTCTTAGTTATAAAAAACAAGAAATATAATTATTTCACTAACAGAATAGCTTTACATTATTTAAAGAATATTAAAAAGGACAATGTTATTTTGCATTTTACTTGCAGATATGTTTTAAAACTAGATAGCAACATTTTCAAGTGGCCCAGAGACCTGCTTTATTAAGTCACAGCTTGTGTGACAAGTCTATTGCTTCAAATAATCCCTTCTCTTAACTAACAGCTACAATAAATAGTAAAGTTAACTATTATAGATACGAAATAACTAATTTCACAGCAGCTAATTTTTTTATACCTTGCTGAATAAGGAAATAAATAATGCCATTAAGGCCATGTAGATGCGTACAAATTGCTCACATACTCACATACCCCCCCCCCCAATAGACTCTTTCAACAATAATAATTTTAAACCAACTTTGCAATCTGACGGTTGAATGTTTCAAAAAAAAAATGCTTTCTTATCATTTTAATCCAAAGCGAAAATATATTCCTAATGTGAGAAATTTCATATTGAAAAATGTCATTAAATTGTAATTCAAATGCTAGTCATACGAGTTTTATTTCATCCCGTTCTGATGTAATGGAAAATTAGTGTATCTAAGGTTCTTTCAATACAAGCATCTATTTGTGAAACTTGTTCTTGCATCCATGTTATTATATTTGGCGGCACTTCCCATTGTTCAAGACTCGTAAAGGCTAGAAACCCATTATTTTATTTTACGCAGCTGAAGTATAATTGTTTTGTTCTGAGAATAAAGGTAATGGGAAAATTGTGAACACATGAACTTTTGAGAAATCGCTATTAAACTATGCAGAGGATGATCATTCTTTTTATTTTACAGATGGGTGTGCATTACAGGAAAGTACAGATTTCATACATTTAGTTTTAATTCCATTTAGGAATTTTTAATTTCATTTATCACCGTAAAACATCTGCTCCAAGTTCATCATGGTCACTTTTTGGGTTGGGTTACATGGCTCAAGTGCCATGATTTACCAAGATACTTCAAACAACGTCAAGTAGAAAGAACCACACACAACGAAAGTTTTCACTGATATAGAATAGCGAAATACACCCAGGGAGGAATCAAACCCACCCCACCACCAACTGCTAGTGTAGAAGGTAAACCCTCTGAGCATTTGTGACCTCAAGTTCACTTTGGGTAATGTTTCAATGAAAATCTAGTAAACGCAAGCATCTGGAAATAAAAATACATAACATAAGACAAATCGAAATAAAGATGATAGTCGGAAATAAAGATAGAAATCAAACGTTTCATGGCCCATTGGACTTGCCCGTAACGATAGCAACTTATGAGCTGTAAGTTGAACAGATTCCATTCCTGTAACTTACCTTGAGTGCAATCCTAATTTCCGTGTCCTTAAAGCTTTCCTAGTGAGTGCTTTTACTCCATTACTTTACGTCTATTGTCTTGTATTTGAAACTTTTTTACCAAGTATTCATAACACTAAAACAAACTACAATAAACACAGGCAAAAACAAACATCACCTTTAAGTTTACCGTGGTTACTTTGGGTTATTATGAATTAAAGTTTTCAATAACCGCAAAAGTCTGTTACTTAGAAAATTTGAATGCTAGTTTTATTATATACTATTGTGATCAACAAGTACCCTGATTGCTGTGATAAAACAAAATGTATCTGTTTATGGGTCAAAATTTATTACATCTCCTTCAAAGTAATCTCCTCCGACTTCAATGTACTTCTGTCAAAATTTTTGTCCGATCCTCAAAACATTCCGTAAAGTCGTTTTAGTAAATCACTTTCAGGGTTAACATCGAATTTTATTTACTTTTATTGCATCAATAGACTCAAAACGGTGACCACAAAGAGGGAGTTTCACCCGTGGAAATACGAAAAAGTCATCCGGTGCCATATCCGATGAATACGAAGCTTGTGAATCCGTATTTGTTGAATGCTTTGTCGAAAATTCACGAATAATAATGGCATTGTGAGAAGGCGTATTATCGTGATGTAAATCCCATGAGTCACCTAGCCTCAATTCGGGTCGTTTTCGACTCATTGTTTCGACGTATGATATAGGAACTTGTTCAATAACGTCTCTTATTGTTAAACGATGATCGCTAAGCATCAATTCTCTGACCTGATTGACAAGTTGATCATTAGTCGAAGTGGATGATCTACCAGATCGCGAATCATCTAGGAAGGATTCTCTACCTTCTTTTAACCTTTTATACCGTTCAAATCTTGTTGTTTTTGATAAAAAGTAGTTTTTATAACATTTAAAATGTGTTTGTAGCAGAAATTCCTTCGCAGAAACAAAATTTAATGCATGTTCTTTGTTCAACTACATTCGACATTTTGAAAAATCAGCGAAGTGAAAATTATTTTCTCATTAAAAACAAATTTATTTTCAAGCGATTGAATTAAATAATTCCCTGATTGTTGCCACGTGTATAAATAAATAGTAAAAATACCTGCTAAAAGTTTGCAGACGATATCTACTATATATGTATTTTAAATGAAGCATTTCAGATACTTTTTGATCACAGTAGAATAAACTATTTCTCAAAAATTTTATGTAAAATTTATATTCAAGAGGTTAGTTGTATTTTATGGCTCAAAAGCCATATTTGGACAAGTGACGTCAAACACGAAAAATACCATTAAACAATGAACATACACCCACAATGAAAGTTTGGCTGATACAGAGGAGAGAAATGCATGCATTGTATGTTGCAGAAATTTAACCTGCCTCACCTATGACTATCAAGTCTTTTACATTCCTTAGGAAATTTCATATTAAAAAAAACTAATTCACTTTCATCCTGTAATTGGCTTGATATTTGAATGCCAGTGAGTCGAACTAAAGACCACCTGATAAGGGCTTTTCCCCATTCAAAACAAAAAACATCAATTCAGACAGTTTCATTGATATTTGTCTATTTACCTTCCCGGACCCTTTCTAAACGATTATTTTTTCCACACACAGATATAAGCTTTTATTTAATAAATTCTATTTCTTACCGCACTCTCTAATCTAGGTAAAATTGTTTCTATATGCCTTCCTAGGAGGTTGAATAGACCCCTATTCTACGAAGGAGACAAAGGCAACGAAGCGTATCTCCATCAACAAGCGGTCCCTGACTTCCCATTGGCCGACGGCCCTTTTTCGTGACTGAAAGCTTTTAGCATTTTCTATTGTGATTAGCGTTAAGCCTCGCTGCTTCAGCAAATAATGGCACTAATGACATACTAAAACCCTTTATTAATAACTTGGTTGGCTCTTACAGTCCGCCAATAAGAGAGTCGGGTCTCTTTTCAAAATTTCACTCTTGTTTCCTCCCCCGTACCATAGCTTGTAGTCACTAGAGCACGAAAAATAAAGAATACTCATTCATTCATATTTCGGAGCCATTTTATTTTATAAACATATTGCGCTATTCTTGATAGCGTAAAGTTTTTGCTGGTTTTGTTTACATAAAAAAAGACGTTTTGTCTGTTCAGAAGGAACAAAGAAATTCGTTGTTAACAGCGTAAAAACATTTAACGATGGTATTCGACCTGAAATATATGTTCTGAAACTTAAAGTAATGAGCACATACCAGGATTGTGTCGACTAAAAAGCAATATCGGTTTCATGTTGTGAAATAGTAGTTTCAGTTCGTTCGAAATACATGATTTGAAATATTTTACGATACATAATAATACGGGAATCTCATATTTTTCAGAAATAAATTTTTCCAAGACGGAAGCACTCTAGTGACGTACAGTTTTAAAAACGATCAGTCAAACAAAATCTTTGCATTTTGGAAGTTGAAATATTCAGCTTATAACACAAGACAAAAAACAAAATTCCATTCCATTTAAAAATTTTTGTTTCTTAGCAAATTACATTGGAAAATGATGTGAGAAATAATAAAGCACAAGTATCTGAATCATGAAATAGCCATGTTGAACAATATATTTCAAAGAAAAAGTCTTCAAAACCTTTTTTTTTTTATATAAATTATTCTCCATAGTTTTTTCTTCATGTTTGATCCCGGACAGTCGTCAGTAGACCGCTATGTTGCTCTAGTGTGACGGTAATTAAAATACCTATCTACTAAAACGCAAATAACTTACAAGATGGCCTAAGACTTCTCATACTGACGAAATAATTTTTCCAAATCAGAGAGTGTTATATAGCTTATGAAATAAATTAATGAATTTTCTTTGCCCTATATTTATGCAAAAAATGTTCCCTAAATTATGAATATGTTCCATTTAAAAAACAATTAAGTTTTGAAAAGAGCCACTTTTTGAATAGCAACAGGGCAGGGGCTAAACTTGGCCATGCTGTGGCAGAAGCAAGATATACAATATACACAACCCTACAATAAGTGGACGCTAGCGAATTTGCATAAAATCTGATTACTTGTTTTGGGGGTGTTTCTTCGTGTTTATGACCTTTGCATGTTGTTCCTGACAAATTTAACTCCGAAGCCTACATGAACATTTTTGACAATCAGGTTCTTCCTAAGCTCTGGCAATTTAATGTAATGTACGAATGTTACTTCCAGGACGACAACACCCCATGTACTGTCGCAGCTTCTGTCAAGCAGTGGTATCTAGATATGGATGTAAAACGTCATCCCTGGCCTACTCAGAGTCCCGACCTAAGCCCCATAGAACATTTGTAGGACGCGTTAAAGCGACGCTTATGGAACAGGGAACCACATCCGAAATCGACAGCTAAGCTGGCGACATTCTTGCAGCAGGAGTGGGCACAAATACCAATAGGTGTGTATCAAAACCTTTGTTTAAAGTATGCCCAGAAGGTTTGTCAGTGTAATTGCAGCACGTGGGGGACCATACCCCTATTAAAGCATGTATTCTCTCCCTTATACCATCACATTTTTCTGTCCGGTATATTAATGTAGTGTAGTGTATAATATTAGACATACACACAGTGAAAGTTTTATTGACACAAAAGAAAGAAAGAAACACAGGGAAGAATGCATCTAGCCAGGAATCGAACATGCGCCACCTACTACTCGAAGGTTGCTAGTGCAGTAGAGTACTCACTGAGCCACGATAGTTCCTAGAATGAAAGGGAACATTTATTTCCTTTACTAAACCTATGGAAGTCAAAATAAATATGCATTTTTCAATTACTTACCCAGATACCGATATCCAAAAGATGAACGTTTTATCTGGGGTAAGTTTTAGAAATTGGACTCTTATACTACAAAAAAAAATTAGCTAACTTTTAATGCTGGTAGTTATTTTAATTAGCGTCATAATGGGACAACATAACGGGCTGTTGACGACGGTGTCCAGGATAAAACCCGAAATGAAAGATCCGAGGACTGCACCACATAATTTTGAACCACGGTCAAATGACGAAGTCATTTGACCGTGGTTCAAAATTATGTGGAATATGATATATATGTGGAAAATTATGTGGATTATGAACTGCAAGATGAATACCACTGAAATTTAAAATTGTTTTAATTAAACTCATATTTTATTACACTATAAATTCAACTATAAATATGCCGACCATCCGGCATAATGGTTAAAGTTTAGCCTCTAGATAGAAAGGTTACTGTTTCGAATCCGGTTCCGGGTATGGATGTTTGTAAACGTATGGTGTAGAGGCGGATGCTGCACCTTAAATCTGTCATGGCCGAAAGTCCTCACGTTGTGTTGGTGTGGAAGTTTGGAAAGCGGAGTGCCAGCTCAGGTGTTGCTTCGTCATCTGATCGTAGTTCAAAATTACGAGGTGTTGTCCTTGGATCTTTTCCTTAAGGGACTGATCCTGGACAGTCGTCAATAGCCCATTGTGTTGCTCTTGTACGACGTTAACTAAAATTAGCATTACCATTACAAACTATAAACATAAGGAAATATTTAATCTATGAAAATATTTTAAGCAATCGAAAGAATATGCTTAATCGTCGGTTTGCATCGGTGTTTTTTAGTCATATCCATGAAGTGTCAGAACCTGTCCAACAATTTAGAAGATATTCTCAAATAAAAGTTTTAAATGCCTTTGGCGGAATCCATTTACAACATAACTACCGGCCTTCTATATAAAGGCGGCCGCCGCTTTGAGATTACAAACAGTGCATGATTGCTTAAGCATTTATATCATTTTGGCATCTGTGGTAGCCCGAAATGTGCCCTGAACAGTGAGGTGGTTGATTTGGTTTGTGACCACTTCTTAGAATGTTCGCTATTATTATTATTTTAGAAAGCGTTCATGCAAGGAGGCAGGAGAACTTTTGAAGCAGCTGGACACTAGTTGATCCTTTTTTTTTTTTTGTTTTATGTTCTGACTTCATGTGTTGATTCATGAGCCACGTGGGATATGTGATAGAAAAACTTATTCGTGTAAGTGCCTTTGTGATCAAAAAGTTTTCTTTGTAAAGGAAATAAATCTGATCTGTTAGTGTGCAAAGTTGCTAACATTCCAAAAATTGTATATATATATATATATATATATATATATATATATATATATATATATATATATACTTGTTATATTATACAATAATATAATTATATATATAATTGTTTGTTTGTATTAAATGATAGATTACATTCCCACAATGATAGATTACATTACAACATAACTACCGGCCTATATAAAGGCGGCCGCCGCTTTGAGATTACAAACAGTGCATGATTGCTTAAGCATTTATATCATTTTGGCATCGATTATACTAAAGTAGAAAAACAAATGTGTGCAATACTTTATAGTTAAAGTAACAACAAATTCAACTTGCATGTATAAAATTTGATAGTAATTCAATATTTTACAAATTATCAATTTATCTATAGAGAGGATCTTATGTAGAAGCACCATTTTGTTTCTGAATAGAATAACGCTTATTATCTATATAAATTAAAATGGAGTGCTTGTACATTGAATATTTTTGACCCCTTCCAATTTATTTATACGATTTGGGCCCTTCTAATATAGAATTGGTGTCGGCCAGTCTGTCAGGAAGTATGTGACCGTACTACGTAGAAATGGCTGGGTGTATTTTCATGAAACTTTGCATGCCGTGAGTACTAATATAAATTTGGTGACTGATTTTTTAGATGATCAAAGAATGATCAAAGAATTGAGATGAAAGAGGGTTTATTTGATAAAAATAAACGTATAACTTTTCTGATTATATATTACGTGACAATATATTTTAGGAAATAATAATTAATTACTTTTTTGAAATTCAAGGTCAAAGCCTTGAATTTCATAACTTTCAAGGTAATCTTTCTGATGATACAGTCGTGCCCGCATATAGCGAAGTCGCACGAAACACTGAAAATTATTCGTTATATCCGATGTAATAAAAAATGGATTTATCCGCATGTTCTAAAGCAAACGAATTTTCACACGAAGGCGAAAAATTTATTTCAAATAAGTGGGAAAAGATCTATAACTTTCTTTTGAACAGTTGAATTTGCAATGCAGTTGCATAATTCTTTTTCCAGTGCCCTAAAATTATCACGGCAGACAATGTTATGCGATTGAAAGAACGCACGAAAAATATGAAGACTGTCCACGGAAGATTTGGATGTCACTAATTGTCTAGTTACTTCAATTTCAATGTCTTCCTCTTCGCAATCAAAAGAAGTATTTTGTAACATTGCTGCACTGATTTCATCGTATGTTTGTTGTGCTTCAATTTCTACGTTGTAATGGGTATCAACATAATCAGCAAAAGTAACATCACCATCCAAAATTCTTTTTTCCTGTAGATTTTTCCACATGAAACTTTTTTCAGAATCAGGCTCAGAAATGAAATCTGATTCCCCAAGTCCACCTAAAAATCCTGCATGTTTCCAGCAGTTTTGGATGGTTTTCGATTGAACCAAACGCCAGGCAACATCCAAGAATTGACAACTGTCGTCCACAATTGGGGGACAAAAAGAGGGTTTTGGGTTCCTTACCAAAACCCAAAACTTCGCAATATCCGATATTCACGCTCCAATATTTCGCTACATGCGATCTTTTTAATACTATTTAATATTGCAGTTCCAAAGGGACAGGAAAAAATGTCGTAATAACCGATATTTCGCTGTATCCGAGCTCGCAATAAGTGGGCTCGACTGAAAAAATACATGATACAATGAGTGACCTTAAAATCAGAAAGGTCACTTATAGTATCATATAATACATCATCAGTAAGATTATACATTCTTCTATAAAATAAGCCCTCTCTCATATTGGTTTAACAAACAGGTCAAAAGATTCCAGATGTTTATGGCTACTGATTGCATATTTTTATTTACTTCGAATATTTTTTTAACGATAAACCCATGCGTGATCCACTATAAAACTTTCGGAAAGAAATGGTAAATCGTGTACCTTTACCATATATTTATTTTAGAAAAACAAACAGTTAAGCTATGGATTGAGATTATAAACAGTGCATTTCGCATGTCTAATGTGACAGTGTCATGAGTAAACAAAATTAATGGTAGATAAACTATGAGTGCGAGAGTATTCACCGTAGATCCGTTATTTTTACGAGTTGAATAACGGTAATTCTACAGGAAACAAACGTAAGAATTGAGTGAGCATTCATTCCAAATCCCCCCTCACTCCAAATCCAGATGTTTATGGCTACTGATTGCATATTTTTATTTACTTCGAATATTTTATTAACTATAAACCAATGCGTGATCCACTATGAAACTTTCGGAAAGAAATGGTAAATCGTGTACCTTTACCATATATTTATTTTAGAAAAACAAACAGTTAAGCTATGGATTGAGATTATAAACTGTGCATTTCGCATGTCTAATGTGACAGTGCCATGAGTAAACAAAATTAATGGTAGATAAACTATGAGTGCGAGAGTATTCACCGTAGATTCGTTATTTTTACGAGTTGAATAACGGTAATTCTACAGGAAACAAACTTAAGAATTGAGTGAGCATTTATTCCAAATCCCCCCTCACTCCAAATCGTGTTTTGTAGTAGTTACCTTAGTGTCACCTTCCATCAGTTTGCAGTTTCCTCTTGCCATACAGCAGGGGTGCGAGGTATGTGAAATGTATTACATGGATGGATGTGCATGTATCGGATTTGCGTCCAAAGTAAGTTCTAGAAATTATAAAAACTTCAAAAAGGTGCTAAAAACTATTTCTTCACATTTAAACGATTTGGCATTATTTCTACGAAAGGCAAAAGTGATTCAATATTCTGATCATTCCTTCAGTCTGTAGTTAACCGATGCTACTACAAAGTAAGATCGGGTAGTTCTGCTAGTTTAAAAAAAAACGTATATACTTTAAACAATCCTTTTTTTTTTTGTAAAAAGTTTCTTTACTTATTTCTTACTCAATTAACGACAAATAACCACCTTCTGGTGAGGTTACAAAAACGGGATCTTTCAGTCTAAGCGTTTCTTTCGTGCTTCATTTCGAAATCAATGGATACGCAAATAAATAGAACAGCCGTTACTGAGGATCAGAAAATCAAAAGTTAAATCATGTACGATCTCTTCGTCTGATTGTCTATTGTATTGGCTGAAGGTCAACTTTATAGCGTGAAATCTAGAGTGGTTCCAATATTGGATCGTAATGTCCACAAATGTCACGAATTAAATGAACAATATTTAAAAAATATGTAAAAATGTGTGATTTAAAAGCTATTTTAATCCAAAAATTTCCCCTTCAAAAAAAAAAGAGCGAGCGGTAGCTCAGTTGGTCGCGTATTTTAACCGCAGAGTTGCGAGTACAAAATTAGATACCACCAAAGACAATCGTGTGCGTGGGGCCTGGTGTACATTAAATCTGTTTGGCCTAAATTTGATCTGTCGTGGACTCAAATGTCCTCACGTTTACCTGGTGTGGATACTTGGGGTGCCAGCTCAGGTGTTGAACTCTCCATCTGACAGGGTTTAAATTACGAGGTGTTGTCCTCGAATTTTCCCTTCGGGATTGTTCCTGGACTGTCTCTAAAACCATTGTAGTGCTCCAGTGCGACGTAAATTCAACTACCCACCCACATAATAAAGAACCCTGCTCCCTTTTTCGACCGTTATCGAAAAAACGGTAGAAAAAAAATCAACGTTTCATCATTTGTACTTTATGAATTGGACTTGCGGATTCAAGGTTGTTTTTGTAAACGGTTAGAAAAAGTACAAGCAGTGCAATTTTTACTCAATAGAAACTAAGAAATAAATCAATTTAATATTCCAAGAAAGGGAGCACAATTATATAGCGGCGGACAAAGAGATTCCAACTCATGGGTTCTAAAAACAAAGAAATAATATCCAAGCAAAAATGATGGATAAACTAAGAATACAATGGTAGCGGTCCCTTTGATATACCAACATTCGGAATCATTCCCTGTATTTTTAAAGTTTATACTGAAAAAATAATTATCTATTTCGACCTGGGAGAGCAAATAAAGAAATAATTATGCGTATTTGCTTCCCGAAAATGCAATTTCGAGGTCTTTTAAAATATAAAAAGAAAATTGAGAAGTTTGGTCATTGATTACGAATAAATATAGTGAACGATGTTCCGTTCTTTTGAAGTTTCCTCTGACAAACATCAAAACTAGTAATTTAGGTACTATCAAATCCAAATAAAAAAATAATTACTTTTCTTGTAGATTATAGCTGGAAGAGTAAAATTGAATTATTTTGCTCAGCAACCCTTTACAGAAATTTTTCTTTGAACCGCTTAAATTTATTTTTTATCTTTGGGTTTATGCCCTAAAATGTGCTATTATTTTAGATCGAAGATTACATTCTATTGCTTTGTCACTGGTTCAAAACTAGTTTTTATTTTTTTATTTTGACTCAACTAAACGTGTTTCAAACTTTATGAAATTTTATTGCGTGATAGATAAATTTAATTTAATTATGATGTTAATTTATTCGATTTTATCATTTGACTAAAGAATACAGGAACCCTATGTAATCACGTTGAAGAATGCCAGGTTAAAAAAGAAATTGAAAACTTAGATTGTATAATAGAATTAGCCATTTCCAAATGGCCAGATAAATGCTTTTCATTTAGCTATGCGCGTCACATGATACAGACGTTATTATTTAGTGTTTGTTACTTTCTTTCTGTTATAGGACGTCAAACGTGATGTATGTATCTCGTATTTATAATGGTGCCGAATAATATTGCACTGCTAAAAAAGCTGAGATAAAAATGATGAATCCTTTTCGATTTATTCCAAATGTATCTCTTCGTGATAGGTTCTGGACCGTCGCCAATAGCCCGTTGTGTTGCTTCGGTTCGACTTATATTCAACTATTAACCAACCAACTTTATTCAGATGAACGCAATATTCTTGTGAACATTAAATAAATGTAACTCCAAACTAAAGCCCCATTTTAATTTGTAAAAAAAAGGAAAAATTTAATCTAAATAAAAATTCTAAGATTGTAAGATACGTTAAAGAGTTAAAGAGGATTTGATTTGACGTTTATAGAAATTGAGAAAATTGAAAGAATTGAGAAAATTAAATTTCTATAACTGTTATAGACGCGCAAATTGTGTGGTTTCATGTATTAAAACATTTCTAGTTACCAATGAATTTTAAAGTGTTTTACATTTTTGCATTCTGGGAAAATTATTCAACTTAAAATACCTGACATATATGGAATCATTTCAAATATATTAATCCATTTCCATTTTTCAATAGGTTTTAATAAAATATATTTTTACATCTTTTATTAAAACATTTTTCTACATCCTTTATTAAAACATTTAAACATTATTAAGATATTTTTCAGTCCTAATGTCAGAGTATGGACAGTATGACCCTGCAAGCATCACAGTTCACATTAATGTGAAGTTTCTGCATTATTATTGAGCACTATGGAAGATGCTGCCAAATTGCATCCCCAGTGAACTTGTTGGGGGCCATCTTATCACTCGTAACCAAGTCTTTCTGTTTACCAGCTTCTTAAGGGAGACGCCCTTAACCACTTTTCCACTGGTGAGGCATTTATTAATACATTTTTTTTTTGAATGTAGGGATACATTGAAAACGACTTGAATGCTTACTCCATTTTAAAGATATATATATATATATATATATATATATATTACACACAGAAGTTATTTAAAAAACATAAAAATAAAACAGCAGTGCGTTAAAGCTGCAACTATCTCTGACTAGTAAATACTTATATCATTCAAATACGTAATTTAATGAAAGATCAAAATGAAAATAAAAATAAAAAGCATGTGTATTTAACCAGAAAACGAAAGTGAAAACGAAAGTTTGAAGAAAAGTTAAAACTAACCATGTAAGCGCGCTGAAAGCTGCAAAGATAGCATGGTAAGGAATATATTTTTCTTAAACAAGAGGAAATTCAAAAAATAAAAACCAAAAGGAATTTGTTGAAAACGAAAGTGTTGGTGGATCAGGACGTCATCAGGGAGGAGCCTGACCCATACAACACAAAATGGTGTTTTCTACGAATATGAGCCGCAAAATGCTAAGAAATTGCTCGTATACTCCCCCAAACACTATTAACAGCAAATATACAAAAAAAAAAAGATTGAAATAAAAAAATTTAAATCAAACCTGCAGCAGCAGTCGGGAGACCGGCAACACCAAGCCAGAAGATCGCATCAAATGCTGCTACTCAATTAGTTCAACAAACCACCAACACAAATGACTCAGAGGATATAACGAAATAGAAAGAGTCATCGGTGGCGTAAATGTTGATAGTAATAAATCAACTTCATCTTACTTTATTACTTTTCTTGAAGGATTTATTTGTGAGAAGTGAGTTTTATGGAAATAACAAAATTAAAATATAATAATAATAACACACTGACAGAGGAGTGCGCTAAAGCTGCAACTATCTCTAACTGATAAATACTTATATTATTCAAATACGTAATTTAATGAAAGATCAAAATGAAAATAAAAACAAAAAGCATGTGTATTTAACCCCAGAAAACGAAAGTTAGAAGAAAAGTTGAAACTAACCATGTAAGCTCGCTGAAAGTGAATGATATAAGTATTGAAGGAATAATAATAATAATAATAAGTTGAATGATATAAGTATTTACCAGTCAGAGATAGTTGCAGCTTTAGCACACTCCTCTGACTGAGTGTTTTATTTTTATATTTTTTAAATAACTTTTGTGTTTGTTATAAATATTTACCTTTCAGAGGTAGTTGCAGCTTTTGCGCACTCCTCTGTCAGTGTGTTATTATTATTATATTTTAATTATGTTATTTCCATGAAACTCACTTCTCACACCCTTCAAGAAAAGTAATAAAGTAAGATGAAGTTGATTTATTATTATCAACATTTACGCCACCCATGACTCTTTCTATTTCGTTATATCCTCTGAGTCATTTGTGTTGGTGGTTTGTTGAACTAATTGAGTAGCGGCATTTGATGCGATCTTCTGGCTTGGTGTTGCCGGTCTCCCGACTGCTGCTGCAGGTTTCATTTTCTTATTTCAATCTTTTTTTTGTATATATATATATTATATATATATATATATATATATATATATATATATATATATATATATATATATATATATATATATATATATATATATATATATATATATATATATATATATATATATATATATATATATATATATATATATATATATATATATATATATATATATATATATATATATATATATATATATATATATATATATATTGCAAGACTGTACCAGAGGTTAGCTGAGACAGGGTCATTAGAAAAAGCTGACAGGGACAGGGTAAGAACAGCACGGACTGCAGACGTCGAACAGAATGTGCTGCAGCATGTACAGGGGAATCCAAGAACGAGTACACGAAGTATAGCAAACGCAGTCGGGGTTTCCCATTGCAGCGTCTGGAGGATTCTCCGAGAAGAAGACATGCATCCGTTTCACGTGCAGCGTGTCCAGACACAGCATTCGGAGGATTATGCACCTCGTATTGCTTTCGCACAGTGGTACCTTGGAAAATGTGCTACAAATCCCCTTTTTCCTGCTGAAGTGTTGTTTTCCGATGAGGCATCCTTCACAAGGGAAGGAATTTTCAACACGCATAACGACCATATCTGGGCGGTCGAGAACCCGCATGCAATACGACATCATGCAGCACAGATTCGATTTTCGGTCAATGTATGGGCCAGTATTATGGGAGATCACCTCATCGGACCTTACCTGTTACCGTCTCGTCTAACCGGACCTAACTACTTGCTCTTTCTGCAGCAAGTATTGCCACAACTTTTGAGAAATGAACAGATTTCTGTATCGACGCAACAGACAATGTGGTTCCAACACGATGGAGCCCCTGCCCATTATAGCGGAGATGTTCGTAACTACCTGGATGTCACATTTGGTCAGCAGTGTATCGGACGTGGTGGTCCCGTGCGTTGGCCTGCTCGGTCACCTGACCTATCATGTCTTGATTTTTATTTCTGGGGTCATGTGAAATCGCTAGTTTATGACACCCCTGTTGACAATGTTGAGGAGCTGGTTGCAAGAATTGCAGTAGCTGCCGGAGAAATTCGAGATATGCCTGGAGTATTCCAGAATGTTCGGATGTCCATGCGTCGGAGATATGAGGCGTGCATTGTAGCCCGTGGAAGAAACTTCGAGCACTTACTTTAATCTATGTACCTTTTGCTTCTTTTCATGTATTATTAAAACGATTTCTCACTTACGGTCTCTTTTCTTTACGGTGCTTCTGTGTACAACACAGCTTCAGGAAAGCATTTCCGACCCCACATTGCTATATGATTTCGAGTTGTCAGGATGTACCCTACCCCTCTTAGAAGTTCTGAAACGGTTCACTGAAACACCCTATATATATATATATATATATATATATATATATATATATATATATATATATATATATATATATTTATTTATTTATTTATTTATTTATATATATATATATTTATTTATTTATTTATTTATTTATCAAAACCATCCCGCCCTAAGGCATACGAAGTAGTATTATTTTACATTATTAAGTATACATTTTACACTGTGCATTTTGTGTGATGAGGTGTATTAAAAACAACTTGAAATTTCACCTCATTTTATAAATATTGATGAAACATGAAACGTTATAGTTGTCGAATATAAGAATACTCAACCTATGAGAAGGATTTTCAGCGTAAAAAACAAACCAGATGGGAAATGAAATATTTACTTGCGCTACCTAAATGGTTTTCTTGTCTGGTCTGGGTTACCTTAGTTTATCACCGATTTGTTTAGGGAGTTATCCAATTGGTCATCATCATTAGATCATTCAATTATCAGGAATTCCTTCTTTGAAATTTTTGTTTGCAACCTGCAGAAATTGTATTCCAACGACAAGAATTTTGACAACACGTCAGGAATATGTACAGAAAACGCATACCACCTCATATATAGCTTGACATTCTTCTCATATCTTTGGAACATTTTCAGATTGGGCACCTTTTTTTTATTGCATTTTTTATTTTTTTATTTTTATTTTCTCATAAATTGCGGGTGTGGTCATTTTTTCTAATTAGCAAGTCTTAGCCTGCTGTGGATCATACAGAATCCACAAGCAGGGAAATATCACTGATTCAGAAATTAATTTCTTAAAATGGCGCTCCTTAAACAAACCATCCACATGGAGACTCATAAAATTTTCACAATTCATTCCCCTTTAAGCACACTGTGATCTAAATTTGGTGCCTACCTAATTCTTAATTGTTAGGAACCTAATTCTAATTAATTAGGTAGGAGGAATTAGATGGTAACCTAATTCCTCCTATTTAATCAAAAAAAAAATCAGCCCTTGCTGTGCTGATTGATGCTGACCAATAACATTCCTATATCAGGTTCGGAATTTCTTCTTTGGTATTTTTATTGGCAACGTGCCGATATCTTATTTGAAAAACAAGCGAACTGACCTTACGTCAGAAATTAGTTTAGGAAGTACACCTCCACAAAATCACTCGTCACCTCCATCTAACTTGACAGAAAGAGCTTCTGCAAACTTTCAAGTCACACACTTTTGTATTTCCCATTACTTGTGAGAGGATGATTCTCTTTTATCTCATTATCTAGTCAAATAGGACCATAAAAAAGGAACAAGTGCAAAAACAACCTGATATAGAAATTATTTCCTTAAAATTGCGCTTTATAAACAGACCACCCATATGACCAGATACGCATAAAACTGACTCAAATTCATCCACATTAAGCACTCCGTGGAGTCAACGGCAACT
Organism: Metellina segmentata; assembly: GCA_947359465.1. NCBI lineage: Eukaryota > Metazoa > Arthropoda > Arachnida > Araneae > Tetragnathidae > Metellina > Metellina segmentata. Next base: position 57,047,998 of record OX375874.1, read on the forward strand.
CTGCAGTCATCATTCCTCCTACCTAATCAAGGGGAAAAAACCTGCTCTCGCGGCGCGCAACACCTAAAATATCCCTCTGGCCCATCACACTTATCAAAAGCCAACACGCTCACGAGCATTCCAGGAAATAAAAATATGAACATCAATTTTTGTAATGTCCCGTCCGCGAATGAACACTTCATTCGGCGCATTAAAAAGCGCACCTGTAAGAACTTAATCGTGATGCCGCAGAAAGACCAAAAAAACGGCACCGACGGGCTGTTCGTGAGGCGCAAGGCGGGGCCAATCATGTTCGGCTACTCCCGGTGAATTAAGACAGATGGAGGCAGTGGATTTCATTTGGCCACCCGCGCACCGATGAATGTGTTATTGAATGAGTATTTGAGGAATTTGAACGAGTGCATTGAGATGCTAATCGACGTGTTAAAACGAAAGATTTAGGATCAGAATACCATTCCTTTCCAAAAGAGTGGTGGAGCTCATGGAAGCCATGTGGAACTGATTGAACAATTCATCGTTCATCTACTCACCCTATGTAGTAGGGTCAAAACAAAAAAGGAAGTTAGTATTTTTTTTTGGAAAAGCAGCCGAATCGTACAGAGCTTAATACATACAAGCAAACAAATTCAGACACCAACTCTATCAATTCCGAAAAGGCAATGGGTATCTCAGAGTTTATGAGAATTTGAATGTGTAGTTCAAGGGGTTATCCACCCACCTTTTGGTAGGTAGTATAGAAAGGGAATAAGGAGAGGTAGAACCTTCGTATTAGTATTTAAAAGTATCGCAATGTTATCATACGAGGGAATAGAGATATTCCCTCGTATGACTGAACCAAATGACTCCGATTGTCAACAGAAACTCATGCAGTCTATATGATTAAACCAATTTGATAATTTCACCCGTCTCTAATTTAGTTCATTTTTCTTAAAACCAGGTCCATCCACTCATCATAGTAGACAAATAAAAAGAAACATCATCATGTATTTGCATTTCAAGGATTCGTAGCCCTGCCGATACAAATGAATATGGAGAGTATCAAAGTACTATGTTTTATATCAATTTTGCGAATATCCATTAAGAGAAACCATAGAGATTCTTTGTCCGAAGATTAAAAACGGATAGTAGCACCAAAATAAATAAATTTTTGTCAAGGAATATATGTCCGCAACTATTACGTTGCTAAACAGGAATTAATCAGAAATTGAAACAAAATCGTACTTCATTTTACAGTAGTTACTTAAAGGAGTGAAGGTAATACAGGCTTTCTAGCGTCCACACAATAATTGCCGTACATTTTCAAAGCTACAAGGTATTTCTTGAATAGTTGCAAAAGCGACAAGTACTAATGTAACGAGGAGCCAAATCGAGTCTCGCATACGTGGCTTTCCAGATATCCCATAGGAAAAATCACAAGTCAAATAGAGCGATCAGAATGGTCAAGTGACAGGTCAACCCCAGCTAATTCATCGAGTCCCAAAAGTGATGTTGAAATAATTAAGCACATTACAATTTAAATGTGAAGTATGCTGACGTATCTTGTTGAGATCACATTTTACGGAAAAACGATACAGGAATATCGTTTATTAGTTCAGGCAACGTTTTCAAAAATACAATAAATCCACCCGTTAAGTCGAAGTGGCAGCAAATAGGGTCCAATCAGGAAGTCGTTGACAATACCCATTCACAAATCGACAGAGGATCGTTGCTAGTAAACGTGACCGTGTGTGTAGCGTATGAGTTGGTGTACGCCCAAACATGGACATTATGCACGTTAAAGACTATCTCACGTGCAAAAGGGTCATCAGTGAAGAGCATATATAGTGGAATTCTATCTGTACTGTCCAGTGCAGTACAAACCAATGGACGAATTCTCCACGCAATGGATAATTCTCAGGTTTCAATGTCTTTACTATAAATGAAAGGGGTACAATTGTGGGCTGGGGGTCATGTGATGGATTTGAGCACACTTCAGCAATGTACAACTCCTCGCATGATCGGTTACCTCAAAACTTCCCGCGGATTGTCTTCTTCCATTGTTGAAACTGGAGTGTGTGAATTTCTTGTCCCACCAGCCTTAGGCTGGCATAAAATGTTCTGGTTTCAACTGGCGTGGTACAAAAGCTTAAATGTTTGAGTTGATTCCACTTTTTTAAAGGACGTTTCTGCACTTAATTATCAGGGAGTGTTCAAGGTATCATCTTTGAGTAGCTCTTACATTTACATTGGAAGTCCCATGCGTTAGATGCATGTCATTCATCTAAAAACTCGTGCAATGTTCCATTTCATGTGAAATCTGCTCTCCTATGAACAAGTTAAAAAGAACTATTTAAAAATGAGCTAGAGCCTTCTACCACCTAAAAGCAACAGTTACGAACATATATTCTAAGAAATGTTTATCTTTATTCAACATACCACCCTTTAAAGTTTGGTGGATGAATTTTGAAACACTCTGTGCATGAGATAATTTATGCACTATTTTCTTGTCTTATAGCAAAGGGTTATCATAACTAAATTTTAAATTATCTTATTTTGAATAAAAAATATGCACATTTAACCCAATAGCTCTTGTCCGCTTATTTAACAAATAATCCTTTTTTAATTTTCCTAATTAAATTTTTAAATACCTTACTTGATCCTATTTGTCTTTCTATAGTAAAACTTCCCTTCACCCATGAACCTGACAGAGCACCTGCCATTTTACTACTTTGATTAAAAGTTTATTTATACAGTGTTCTTTTTTTGGATGCATCCTAAGTTTATGGAACGATAATTTGTTTTGGAATAACTTTTAAAAAAATCATTTTTACTCAAAAATTTTTTATAAGTTGTTTAATCTATAAACGACAACATTTTATCTATTGAAACGCTCGTATTTGGCCACCGGCCAAAGGTCTGCCTCTGGATGAGCTATCGATACGGGCTTTTTCTACCACATTTTCGTTACATTTGAGCATATTTCCAGGTTCAATTTTTTTCTAATCTTTTATTTAAGTTGTTGAATCATTGTCGGTATGTTAGTGTATACTCATTCCCTTAAGTAGCTCAAATGAAAAAAATGCGGCGTATTCAAATCAGGGTAACAATGGGCGAATTGAAATTACCAAATTTTGACATCATTCAACCAGGAAACGCGTCCTTTTGAATTCGAATTGTTGCTTGACCTGCATGACATTTTGCTTCACCTTGTTGAAACCACAAATGTTGTTAATGTTTGTTGATTAATTTCAGATAGTAGAAATTTTGCGAGAAATCACACAGTTGTTCACAATTGACAGTAACCCCATTTTCATAAGCATCCTCGAAAATAAAATGGCCGAATATCTCCACTTCAAATTGGCAATTGCCCATAATTGAATAAACAGTACATAAAAAATTAAATTGTAATTTTTTAATTCAAACCTTTTTTCCAAAACAAAACAGCCCAGTTACATTAAAAGCACTCTGTACTAATCAGAAATAGATTGTAAATTAATGTGGATTTCTTTCAGTTTATACTGAGATATACGAATAAGACAAAAAAAAAGTTACTTCAACGTATTTGTGTGGTATAAATGCATTAAAAATTTTCTTGAGTTTTGTCACTCAGGTATACGAAACAAGCATTATTAAGAAAGCATTTTTTTTTCGTCAAAAATACCCTGAATAAGTTTACTTATTTTGCTTCATTTCTAATATCTTATTTTACGTTTGAAGCCTCTACATGTCACAAAATCATTAGTCTAACATGAAGCTGGTAATTACGTTTATTTTCGTATAATGAGTAGAAGATATGAAGACGAGCTCTCATAGCTTAAGATGTTTTATCTACTCAATTATTTGGCTAGAACTAGGAGGAGGAGAACATAAAGATCCTAAAGACCTCATTACCTCATTTAAGGAATGAATTTCATTGAAATATCCGGTCCCGAATAATTTATATTTAACAATCGCACACACACAAATAATGCCATTATAGGTTTGAAAATTATTAATTATGAACAGTAATTAAATGTTTTTAATGTAATGAAATGTTCAAAGGAAGTACGTTATATTAAATACGCATTAAAAAGATGTGTTCTTATAGAACTATTTTTATATTAATTGAAATATATTCTGTATAAGTAATATATTGAAATGTATTCAGTTTAAATAATATATTGAAATGTATTCAGTTTAAATAACACATTGAACTATATTCAGTTTATTTAATATATTCAGTTTAAATAATATATTGAAATATATTCAGAAATATTTAGAAATATTTTTACAATTCTTTATGAGATATTAAATGAAATATTGTGCTAAGCTAAAATTATCCTTAGGAAACTTTCATAACCAATGGATAATTAATATTTTTTAATTCGCCGATCAGTTCCTGGCCAGATCAGGATTTACCTGACCAGGTCTATAGTACATTGATAGACTGATCCTGACTCATTTCCTCCACAATGCACCGGCGATTAGTGTCTTGTGAGCTCATTGCTTGACTAGACCATAATGCTAAAGATTTTCTACACACGCTTCACAATTCAATCTTTGAATTTCGTTTCTGTGATCGTCAACATAAGAATTCGGATTTGACAGATAAAATCTGAAGTAATAGTTCATCAGATATAGCAATTTTGAAAAATAGCTTATTGCAAATTAAATTGATTTTTAAATATGAAAATGCAATTTTTACCCCGGGAACCTCTAAAGTACCTTCTTTCAGTCTGTCCATTATTGGCATTATTTGGCCCATTTTAGCAGGTTTTTTTTATCATAACGGGTAAGAAGTGCTTTTTTTTGCCGGTCAAGTTACACGAGAAAACCTAATCCTTTATACGTCATCGAGTGATCATTGAAGATATCTTGATGCCAGCATCCTGCATCTCTCTCTCTCATTTTTGTGAGAACTCTCAGAGATACCTTTTTGTTTTGACTAGATTTGTTTTGATCAGATACAAGTATCTGATTCTTTCGTGATGTAGTACATTTTTCTCTCAACCACATCTCTTCAACGCCTCGATGCCTTAATACTCAATAGAAGCCTTTTAATTTCCGGAGGTTTGGTCAACGAAATATCTTTGGTCATTCCCATGGTGAAAATCCACTACATCAAAGACAGTATAATTTTTCATAAGTTTGGCACAGCTTGGCTAAATATGACCCTTATGCGATAGTATAGAATCCATTTTTTTCCCTTCACATTGAAACTTTGTATTGATTAAATAAAAGCAGTTTATTTTTTAGTTTAGCTTTTGGAATAATTTCGGTTATATTTTGGCCAGGGTGCAGAAAGTGCTTAAAATTACGACGTACGTCGCAGAACAAACTAAGTCTTTGCAAAACAATTTTTCCTTAATTATATCAAAATTTTAGCTGTTTTTTTTTTCAATCATTAGTCACGACGTTCTGCAGTGCAAAGCGCGTTCTTTGGCACAACCCTTTTTTTTTTCTTTTTTAGTTTCGGAACAACCTCCCTACGCTGCCCAAATTACCACAAACACTTTATAAATAACACATCTTCTATGTCAATGACAAAATATTTAACTTCAAAAGTTATCGTCAGAATTGCAAATTCTGAAAATATGCTTTGATTTTAAATAAAGTAAGTTAATTCATTTTGATGTTTTATTTATAAATATTTAACATATTTAACCAATAGATGTGCTTTATGTCTATTTTTGATTTTACTGCAGTTTTCAAAATTCGGACAAAATGCCTGCAGAACTATTTCAATTGCTTGTAGTTGTGTTGTGGAACACTGAATATAATTCTGCATCTGAGGATTTTGGTTAGATTCAATCAGTACTGGTGCTTCGAAATATAGATTTTAATAAATCAAATACTACAAACAAAATCCGAAATTTTAAATAAATTTAACATTTAAATCTTTGTTCTTACTATATACACGATTTGAAAACTGGCGAAAACATTAAACTTAAGCTTATGACTAGTTATCGCATTGCTGATTTCAGAAAGCCAAATAAATGACTAATTAAGGCACGAGCTACAAATAGAATATTACTTTATATCAATACAAAACCAAGCGACGATTTGTATTCACTGTCTTATGATCCTAGAACTACTCTATGAGCTAAGATCATATTATCGCACACACAAACAAATATTACTTCTTATATGGACTATCCAACAGAATATAATTTTTCACTCTTTGTATAGAGTAGTTAAATAAAACGATTGAATGTAGGAAAACAAGGAACCCATGTAGAAGTAAGATAAAATCGTATTGAAAAGGTATTAAAAAAACAAAATTTTAATTTGGAAGCACTCAAACATGCGCTGAAAGCTACGTTTAAAAAAAAAAACATCTAGCTGTTATTTTGGGTGCCGTTTGCATCATTCAGTAATGACTTTTTTGAAGGTAGGTAGATATTTAAATAACGTCAAACTGAAGAAACACAACGGGTTATTGACGACGGTCCGAGATAAACCCCAAAAGGAAAGATCTGGAGACAATATCACGTAATTTTGAACCATGGTCAGATGACGAGGTCACACCTGAGCTGGACCACTCTCCAAACTTTCACACCACGTCTTTTTTGATGGAAAACTATAACATAAGTTTGGAATGATTTTAATCGCGACCTTCTAAAGCTTGCTAGCTATAATACCGATCAGAAAATGCAAGGCCATAGTGACAAAACATCAACAAACCGCAATAAAAATGTCATTTTGAAAACCAAACACCAAGAACTTAATAAATATTTAATGCACTACATTTTTAATAAAACATAATGATATTTATCTAAACAACATTCTACTCAGCCTTTCCCCTGCAGCATTACCAAATCACCTGCATTTTAAGGTACAGATATACGCCTTTTGAGTAATACTCAATTCACCGCAAAACCGGATGCTGTCACTTCTTGAGAAGCTCATCATTCAATTTAATGAAAGAGTTGCCAAAAACCAATCGCCAGCTCGTATGAGACAGCACATCTCCGCATATCATACCTCAAAAATCAATGCACCCCCCCCCCTTCGAAGCATATGCAACCCCAAAATACAAAGAATTATCCGATGCTCCTTAGCATTAAATGAAATGCCCTTTTAGGTATCCCATTTAAACGCGCTCTGTAGAGCCTCTTTAATATTCCGAGCCCGTGGTGATTCCTTTTCTTTAGCTGATTAGCAATTAGGTCCACTCCTTTACTTTTCCAATAGTGAGCTCGCGACCCACCTTTGGACCACCCACACCTTTCAATTTACAAGCTGCCAATCAGAAGAAGGCGGTGTCCTTTGAAGCGTCGGTCGGTGCTCAGTGTTTCAAAGGAATATGCCGACAGGTCGGGTGGACGGCTTGTGTCAACTTTTTTTTGGCGAATTTATTATTTATTTTTTTGTATTCCGTGATCTTAATTACACTAGAGACGTGATAGTAAAGACATTAAGATATAATGAGGCAAATAATGAGAAGCTTTTTTATTGCTTGAATGGCCTTTTACCTTCTGGACGCAGAAGTATGCTGGTAATCTGCTGCTTTTTATCCGGCGTAGGGGGCGCTGTTGGTTGCGTTATGTTTCTTCTGCGTTTTGATATTTATTGCTCCGATTTTCTTGCTTTTTTGGGGTGTATTTTCAGATGGTCTCATGACGTCGCGAATCAACGCTTTTGTTACAAGTCTTTCCAAGGTTTGAACGGGAGTAAAACTTATTTTAAAATATACCCGATATGTTAAGAAAACAGGTCAATCCTAACAAAAGAAGCGCGAAACGTGCTTGAAATGCTATTTTCAAACATATGCTGTTTTCTTTTCCCTTCGTAATTCGAGGTCGCTGTGACTCTATGGGTTGTCTATAGCAACCTGCGAGTTCTAGATGGTGTAGGATAGATTCATCCGTTGGTGAATTTTTCTCTTATGCGTCAGTAAAGCTATCCTTGCTTATATGGCAATTTAATCGACGTTTTTGGTGTACCATTGTCAGAATGACCCTTCCACCTAAAATGCAATCCAAGCAAACTTTCATCGTTTCTTAAACATACACATCATAATAACTATCAGAAACGTTAACGGTTGAAAAGAGAGTGAGAGAGAGAGGGAAACACTTATCTCTCTCTCTCTCTCATAAAGATAATTTAAGTAATACTTTTCAGTTCTATTAATTTTGCCTAAGTATTATCGTAAGTTTTTTTTATGGATTTTCCAATCATCTCCGAAATATATAAATAATTATGTGTAACATAATTTCCATTTTTAAGTATGAAAACAATTTATAACATCATCATTTTAAGGCAGCTAAAATTTGAATTGCATTATACGGAATGTAATTTTATGCTTGTCTAAAGAAACAGCAATTTTTAAAAATTTATCACCGTTTATTAATTGTTGTTGTTTATAATCCACTAGGTATAGCCAGCGGCTAGACCAAGTCCATGAGTCCGTGGATATGCAGAAAGTCACATATCAGGAGGGAATCCACTAGTAGATCCTCTCTAGACACCCCGATACAGTTCAGGAGATGAGAGAGGCAGGCTTTTGCAGAGTTGCATTTAGGGCAGATAGAGAAGGTCTTGTGACCATGCAAAAATCTAAGACATCTAGTATGTGCACTGATGAATGTAGAAGTCTTTTACCAAATACTAACTCCCAGGAAGAAACAAATACATACACACTAAGAGGAATCGAACTTGCGCCAGCAACAACTCGAAGAGAGCAATCCTGTTGCGCCCTTGAATATAAAAAGGAAATTCTAAGATTATCTTTGTGTATTACTAGAACGGTATATCACGTAACGAAATATGAAAGCATGAGGCATCAGTTTCACATTCTAAGTATACCATGTTTCTTCATCATGTTTGAATACAGTAGTAAATAAACCTTAGACTTCCAAAAGAAGTTAGAAGTCCTTGGAAGTCCAAAAAAAAAAACTTGTCTTGACACAATATCTGTAAATATAATGAAATATTAGTCACGAAACGTTTAAGTGTTTACAATTCCCATAAGCGCCATTAGAATACACTGCTTAAACCTCCAAGTGTTCTCACAAGATATCTCGTCAATCTAGATCTGCTCAGTTTTGTTAATGATGGGTTACCACCTTGTCGAGACGTAAGTGCCTTATGCCAAGGGGAATGATAATTCAAGTTGGAAAAACAAATAACTTCTTTGATTAGAGCTGATGACAGTTTGGAACAGGTTTTTGCACCAAAGGCTGAAAACTACAAGGCAGTTTGCGACGCGAAGATAAACCACCAAAGAAGTTTAAAAGAAACTCATTTGTATATCTGATAGTCTGATCACACAATTTTCTCAAACATTTATTACAAATATAAATAACAGACAAACCAAACGTTTGAATCCAAGAAGCTAATTTTAAGTTTCTTTTTTGTGTATTACATGACCATGAGAATGTTAAATCAAGTAGCTAATTGTGAAACCATAATGAAATCCATTTAGGAAATCAATGAATTTGTATAATATTGAATGGCTCAAACCAAGAAAATCAATACAAATAATGTTTTTGTGACATTATTTTTATTTTATAGATGCATCATGTTTTAACGTTTTACCATCTTTTAATAGAGTAGTAAATCAACGCCATACTTTAAAGGCGTCTTGACACAATATCTTCAAAATTGAGAAATATTAAGGGCATAAAGCATGTAAGTGTTTATATTTCCCAAGTGCTCCATTATGATAAACAGCTTGCACGAACGCCACGAAAGAATGCTTCAAAAACGTTCTGCCACAGTCAGGTATAAATTTATTTTTCAAATCGCAACCCATTTTAGGTTGACAGGTGGATTCAAACTTAAAATTGCTGAAAGTTTCTTACATATTTAAAAAAATCAGACAAAGAGAACGTTTGAATACAAGAAAGGAATTTTAGGTTTTGTGTATTACTTGCTGGAGAGAATGATAAATCACAAGTTTCGGAACGTGAAATCATGATAGACACTTCCTACCACTTAAAAAATCAATGAAGCATTTTCTACAATATTGAATGACTCAAACCGGGAAAACAAATACAGGTCATCTCTTTTTTTGTGGCATCAGTTTCACATTCTATGTATACCATGTTTCTACTGCTTCATCAAGTTTTAATGCAGTAGTAAATCAAAGTCATGCTTTAAACGCAAATCTTGACACAATATCTTCAAAATATAATGAAATATTAAAGGCAGGAAGCGTTTAAGTGTTTATAATTCCCCAAAGCGCCATTATGATAAACAGCTTGCTCAAAAACCGTAAAAAAGAACGCATCAAGATCTTTGTGCCACAGTTATGCTTGAATTTATAAAAGGCAACCCATTTCGGGTTAACGAGTGGATTCAAAATTAAAATGGCCGGGAACCTTTTGAAAAACGTTAACACCCGCTTTATGTTGTCACAATGAATACCGTTGAGATTAATTTAAAGCGGTGATTGTTATTCAAAACAGCAATTTCAGACCCACAATGGATTTAAATTGGTTTAGATAAGAGCAGGGAGGCTGCTTCAGCCCGGAGGAGACCTCTAATGGAAATCTATTATTTGACATAGTTTGATTGCTTATTCTTTATTTCTTTTCAGACCAAAATTGTTGTGATAAACTGCTTTATGTTCTTCACTTCTTGTTTTGAGGTTTTGTGGTTAGGACGCCCAAGACATTGCTACACAATTCTCGTTTTTGGATATGTTTCTGTTAGGTGGTGGTGGCAGTGAGTGTTGAAACGCTGAAATAGTGCTGTTCCTTTGCGTCCAAAAGGGTTTATTATACAGATCGTAGCATGCAAAACGAAGGAAACACCAGGTGTTTGAAATTTTAGAGCAAATTTAAACATGCTATATATTGCGCCTTGTTGTTCTTTAGACCACTCATAGCCACTTTGAAACGCAGCGCTGAATATTATGATTTTCGGAAGAGTATGTAATGTATGGTACAAGCTGTTATTCAAGAGTAACAAATTTGCATTATTGCCGCTACCGAATTAAACTGTAGTTTATTCAAAGATTAAAGGTCAACCCTCCTGGCGCTTGTCTCGTCATTATCAAAACTGACTAGATCTTGATGGACAAGATACCTCGTAATTAGGAGAAAACTGGCCAGATCTTGATCTCGTCTTCATAAAAAAATCGCCGATATTTTAAAGGACGAAATATTTTGTCGCTAACAAAGTTGGTCAGATCTTAATGGAGAATAGATTTCGTTGAACTACATGGAGTGCTAATGGCGCATCAGATAAAAACTGCAACAATTTAACAATTGCAGAAAAAATACTTAAAAGAGAGGAATGGTAAAAAAAAATCCCAAACCCGGAGACTATATAATTACCTAACAGTGTGGTTTATTCGGTATTGTCTATTTTTGGCAGCTTATTAGAATGTTATAAATGTAATTTAGATAAATATTTCAATGATCTTTATTTTTATTAAAAAAATCGCTTCATTTAAAAAAAGTTTTGATTTTTTCCAGATGGCACGTCTTGTACCAAAACACCATCCGGCATGTGTGCTCATACGAATTCCATTTTTGTAACAAAAGCATGGAATTATTTAGATGCATGTCGGTTTGTCATGTCTTGCTGTCCCAAAGAACCTCTCCTTAAACTTGTCTTAAGACAGGGAAAGGTATTAGTTAACAAATCTTCTGTAACCTCAGAATCTAAGCTAACTGGTAACAGATGCATTAGACCATTTGTGCGTAGAGGTTATTTATAATTCTCCCGACCTTCACAATCCATCAACAAGTGAGCAGCAACATCCTCTCCAATGTCATTCTTCATCGAATGATAATCGCTGAGGTGAAACCTTATACTATTCCATTTCTTTTGTGAAGTTGCTAAATAATCTCGTGGTCTCCCCTCTGTTAGTCCGTCGGGTCACTTGAACCCTCTATTAAATCTGCCCCCTCTATTATGCTCAGCATCAGGTGTGACCTTTTCCTTCATTACCACCCGACAGATGTGGAATAGGAACTGACACCTGAATCCGCCATGATGGATTGGAAATTGCGTTGTTCTACTAATTCCTTTTTTTTCTGTTACCCATTCTTCTTTTCTGGAACATATGTAATACGGTACTTGGAATTCTTAGGTAGGATTTTGTGTTTTGGTGTGGCTTTTCCACAATTTACTTCCGTCAGAGTCGACTTCTCGTAACGACGTAGATGATGTCGGGTTTTCTAAAGGCTGTCATGCACACTGATAGGTGAAGTTTCCCTTGAATTAGTACCCTACTATCAAGAAAGGGTTGGTTTTCATTTCTGATTTCCTTTTTTATTTGGCCTGTGATGGAAAGAAATCTCCTAGACACTTGTAATTTAATGTATTTTTTATAGAAATAGAGACAGAAAAACCCACCTGTGAGTTTAAATTTCCTCATCCAGTGTTAAAATGATTGCTGATCCATTAAGGTGTTGTCTCCTGTGTTTCACTTCTATCGTGAATGACGCCTAGATGCATTTAACTGTGTGCCACTCAAAGCTCTGTATAAAGTCCATTATAAAGCGAAAAAATCTAATGGTGGATATAATATGAGGGCCATTCCAGAATGATGCACTTGCACGTAGTCAGAAAAAATAGGACCCGCCGGAAGACAGGTGCAGTAGAACTCTAGCTTTAACCCTCCTGGTGGTTATCACGACCAGTTAAATTTAGCTAATTACGAGGTATCTTATCATTATCAAAACTGGTTGGATCATGACAATGTTTTCATAAAAATAGGCTGTATCTTGCTGACGAGCCTTCTCATGATAAGCAAAACTGTTCAGATCTTGATGGACGAGATATCTCGTCGAAATCACTTGAAGGGTTAAACACATTTGACAAGCAAAGCATTTTTCGATGTTATTAATTTATATGTATTAGTTTGTAGATTATTTTCCTCATTGCGAAATGAAAGATACTTTGTTTATGCGATTGATATGTTTTGAATATGCATGTTATGCATATATATATATATATATATATATATATATATATATATATATATATATATGCACGTATATTCAAAACGCACTTATAAAGGGTGGGGAAATTTGACGGGAGCTCGAAAAATCTATCAAACCTATGAGTCCTGCGGACCAGTTATAAAAGAGAAATAGAAATTTTGTATGCTATGGGAAATATGTACGTCTCAATTCGTCAACAGTCATAAATAATCATTTAATGAATTGCTCATTTAAAGTTAGGACATTTAGAGATCCGAGAGAAGAAGTCATAAATTATTTTCTGACTGTGCTTTGTACAGTGTGGTAATGTGCTTTATACAGGGTATTTTTTTTAATAAAATATTTTTGAGAAGAGGAGTTTGTTTAGTGATGTTTGCAAGGAGAGCTCAAACCTCAATAAAGGTATTGCATACTATATAGGGTTGCGCAGCTTCATGTTCATGCTTCATTTAATTCGACAGTACGTTATTTCAATTATCGAGTTATTTAGTTGATATTGGTAAAAATTCAAATAATAGTTCATAAAAGATTTTTAAAAAGACGACTCTGCACCATCTCTTTGTTAAGTTTGAAGGGGAAATGGCGCACTTTTGTAAACTCATACCATGAATAAATAACATAAATTGGAATAAAATGGTGAATAACTAGTAAAGTTTTAGTTCTTTAATGGTCTTTTTTTGCATTTTTTTTCTCCACGATCATAACAATTGTTTTTCTATTTGAAATGCAACTTTCATGCAGCTTTTATTTTCAATCGACACATTCAATACAATCAGGAGCCGCGGTAGCTCAGTCAGTAGAGCGTCGGGCTCGCATCAGAAGGGTTGTGGGTTCTGTCCTCGGCGGAGCCTACAATTCTGATGATTTCGAGATCGGCGCTTCGACCTGGCTAAAGACCGTCGTGTTCACTAATGGTGACTGGGGCACGTTAAATAGGTCGTGGTCACAATGTCCCCCATGTTCCCATACCAAATCAATACCTCTGGGGGTACCTGATCAGGGGGTTATCGGCCTCTGATTGGAATCTAAATTACGATATGTGTGAGTGAATGGATGTATGAAAGGGACCTTCCTGTAAAACGGATGTGTCATGTATATCGAGCAAAGTCGGACTTCCTCCCAATGGGGCTCAATAACATGGAAGGCGTACCCCCCTCGCCTCTTGCCGTCTTCGACGGGCCTGGCACTCCTCTGGTCTGCCAGTGTAGGCATAAGAAACAACAACAATACAATCAGAGATATTTGTTTAGTAGAACTATAATCCTACCACATTAAGCGTGACTGATAAAATTTACCTCATAAGAAGTTCGTGTTTTTTTAAATTATAATAATTGTCATGTTCTTTAATTACAACTCTGGGGTAAATGTGTCTTTAATACTCAAAGATTCTGCAGAATCGAATACAAGCTTCTTAATTGTCTTCTTGTCTAGGCCAAATCCCGTTTCTGAATATTTTTTAATTAATGAACAAGTCATTTTCCTTTCTCCTCTGCCAGAACAACTTTATAACTTAAAAGGTAAATGAGCTTGGTTATATACTCATATCACCTGCCACTAAAGCCCAGTTGTGAGACAAGAGAAAAATAGATCACTGAATTATCTGGCGATTTGGTCCTAATGAACCCTTGGCAAAATGTCCATCTTTCTTACTTCGTCAAAATGTAGCTTCTTGTATACTATAAATGCGTAATACTTCATAGTTTCCTATTTTCCCAGAAATTATGCAAAAAAATAGCTTGCTTTAACACTTCTTCGTACCAAGTATGCCTAGTTAACATACAATATTTCCGGGACTAAACTGGTGACAAAACCAAATACATTTAGCACACAATGCACAAGAAATTGAACTATTCAGTAAGTTTAAAATAAGTTTATAGATATCTCTAACGAATTGTGTTGTCGAAACAATTTCTTTTGAACTATAGAATGCCAACCACTAATGCTTCTTTCTACGGAAAAATTAAACACATAATTTCGTCACTTTATGTGACCATAGGCATACATTCACAGTGGAAAAAATATCTATAGAATAATCAATAGAGAAATACTTTGCAATTGGATAAGACCCAAAACTACTTCAAAAACAAATTCAAATATATGTTATACTAGGATAAGTTAATTTTAAAAAAATTTTATACTTTTAAGCACGAATTTTGCTTTATAATGAAACGTATTTGGTCACAAAAAGAGTCTACGTGAATGTTATCTTTTCTCAGAGAATAACCTGCTATTTTTTACATATATTTTCAGTGCCTTAGGCATAGGAAAGACTGTGGATATCAAAGGTTCTCCGAAAATGTTGACTTCTTATCTTCATATTTTATAAATGAATATTAAGAATGCATATATTTGATTATTAAATAATTGTTATATTAGTAAATAGTATATTAAATTAATAATTTATACAAGAAGAAGTGTGAAGATTATCAATTTTTTCAATGACGTAGCCATCTTATATTCATCGACCATTTCATTAGAAGGCCGATGCTCATGTTTGCCAATCATTGATACGATATGTAACGCGATTTATACGAGATTGAATAAGGAAGGGGGTGAAGAGAGAGCTCGTGAATTATTTCACTTAACTTAAAAGTGAATTTTGAGGTACAAGATATGAATAATATTTTATATAAAGACAGCCACTTAAGAATAATTTTATGTTCAGATAATATAAGTGACGTCATTTTTAATACTTATGCAATTTTCAATTTTTAAGTGAATCTAAAGAATTGAAATATGATATTATAAAGACAACTGAATCTTTAAATTCCAATAGAATTCAGATACATCTGGTATAAAAGGTGCCTTTGTCAACTTTGGACCTCCTCAGAAATGAAATCATGGCTGTGCCAAAGTATATTAAACTCCACTATTCGTTATACTAAGAGTGCAATCCATATCATAATTAAACCTTTACTAGATGAAATTATTATTTATGGAAGATTCATTCAGTTTTGTTATATTTTACTAGCCATTTATTTTAATGAACATTTTTTGGAAACGTATAATTAGAGAATTTATGAATCTCGCAATAAATATCTTCTTTATCTATGGATAGAATGGCACAAAATACATCCTTTTTTTAACAAATAACTTCTTATGAAGTTTCTATACTTCCGTCCTGAATTCAGATGCCAAAAAATCACATTAGTCAAGTAAATGATTACACTATAAATGGGATTTAAATGTGCTAGGCTTCCTGTGTGCGTATTTTAAAAATCACGTATTATTTTAGAGGTTCTGTCTTCTAATGGATTTTTAATAGTTTTCTAACGGCTGAAAATTTGTATCTATAATTAAAAGCTTGTAGAAAATTGATATATTTTCTCAACCAAAAGATTTTTTTTGTCGTGGTCCTTAATACCTAAATAATATTTCTTTTTAATATTTTCATCGTTTCTCCCCGTACCTCTCTTTAACAAAATTTTTTATTCTAAAAATTTTTACGTTAGAGTAAAAATATTTAAGAATTTAATTGAATCTTTCTTAAATCACAGTTCTCTTTGTAATTCAAATGTTACTTTCTCTACTCGGGTCTTTTTTCTTAATGGGATTTGTTGATTATTCAAAAGGCCAGTTTAATATTTATTGTAGTTTAAGTCCGTCTATATAAAACTTTATTGATTCACGGTTCCCTTAAATAAAGTATGTATTAGCGGTTACTTTGTATAAAAATTCTGTTTGAATAAATTTAACTTGAATTCGTTTAGCTATTTATGTCACTTGCATTTTAACAATCAAAAATTATAAAAGCGGTTAATAACGCGTTCTGAGCTAAGAGGGAGAAAATATGCTATGTTGAAAATATTTCCTTGTTAAAAGCTTAAAAACATACTTGATAGTTTTATGGCGATATTTGTACACACAGACGCAATACTTCCAAAACAAAGAAAACAGCAAGACACTTTTCTTACTCCAAGAATGGTAATTCTTTTTTTACATAACCTGCCTCTTTTAGTACTAAAATTAAAATTTGTCATACTCTATCGTCAATAATCAACTTTAGTTCTGCAAAACTGGCGTCTCAACTATTATCCACCTCGGATTATCCCGACGGTGATTTCAACTAACATTATATTCATAAACGTACATATTATATTATAAAAAAATATTATATATACTGCAAAGGATTGTTAGTTATTTTTTCTTGATTTTATGTTTCGAAGCACACAGTTATTAGACAGTAGTTAAACATTCGAGGCTCTTCATCAAAAAAATGTGTTATTTTTGTTACTTTAAGCAAAATGCCTCGGTCTTGTTAGTCATGATAGAAGAGCCTGTACTCCTGACTGAAATTTGACTGTGGAACGCTATGACACTAGATTTAGTATCTTTTGCCTCAGTAAAACTGATGCAATTCTCAAAAACATCCTAAATAATATAATTCATCAGGTTGGTGAAGGCTAAGGAAAACAATCACATTGAAATTATAGACCCAGTAATTTTCAATTACTTAATTTATTGTTTCGCAAGACCTTTTTCTTATCTTTCATGGAAAAGTGAAACATCTCTGTAAAATTTAAATTATGCTGATAAAATTGCTTTTAGAAATTGGTTCATTAAAATAATATTAAAATTAATGCTAACACAAATAAATTTATCATTTATCAAGTTGTTCCATTTTTATCTCTAGTTATATATTGGAATCGTGATACCACATAAAAATTTCTGCTCTATTCGTAGACTTGTACATTATCCTTATTTCGTATCTTAATCTAAAATTCCCTTTGAACCAAAATAATTAACTTTAAAAAAATTGCCCTTTATTTTGAAGAAACGAATCCCCCAATAGTATGTATTTTTTTTAAACAATAAAGAGTAAAACCCATTCTGTGAACTAGAAAAATTTTTCTTCTATAAAATCCACATAAAAGCTAAAAAAAGGCGGTTGAAAATCACAACAGTAGCTGCTCTACTGCCCTCTGAGAAACATTTTCAAGGATGGATGAAAACGATTTCATTCCCTCAAATTGAATTGTTCTAAACAGTCTCAACAGATATTCAAGAACAAGCTACTGTCGAATGTGTTTTATTTGATTAATCACCAGTATTACAATTAGAAAGTGCCATCAAGATGAATTTTTTTTTTAAATTGAATAATAGAATAAAAAATAAAAAAATTAGTAAAACAAAAAATTATTCCAAACTAACATCAACATATAATCTAAAAAGGATTATAAAACCTGTAAAGGAAACAAAAGCGAACGTCAGAAAATTTCACTCGATCTTTATAAATAAGAATGGAGCGTTTGTGTATTGAATATTTTCAACCCATTTCTAGTTTTCTAATCGTTATGAGCCCTTCTGATCCAAAATCCGTCTCTTGCGCGTTTGGTGTCTGTATGTGTGTGCCCATGCTACTTCCAAACAGTTTAGTATAGTTTCATGAAACGTTACGTAATGCGAGTACACGCATTCATTTAACGACTGAACTTGGTTGTGTTAGTCTGACTCTCCGTCTTCCCGTTCTAAGTCTGATTTTCTGTCTGTGTGTTTGTGCAGGTATTACATATATTTTGTTTCATATATTTCAATAGATTGCTCTTTATTCTATACATCATATTTTCATTTAGTGAATGCAATATCAAGCTTTCTTTGTATACGTTCTTAGATAAGTTTCATGCTAAAACATCTGAGTAAGTATACTTAAATTAACTATAGTTTGGTAGTTTTGTGAAATCTGAAATCCATATTCGAGTATTACGATTTCATAAATTGTTTTACCAGTACTGCTAAAAAGCAATTATTTTTTTCCCAAAATTACTTTTTTGTGGAATTTTAACTGATATTTCATTTATTTCGAGTCTTAAATTCGTTCTTTGAGCAATATGAACGATTTCTGAATATTTGTTACAAACAATATTTTTCAAAGAACAGGAATGGAATAGTTTTTATTTTGTTTTTTTTCGCTGTCTTCTGTTGTTTTCCGTTTTAAATATTTATTATTTTTATTTTGTTTTTTTTCGCTGTCTTCTGTTGTTTTCCGTTTTAAATATTTATTATTTTTATAAATTGCATTCTCTTTTCATCACATGCAACAGGACCACAAAGTATTCGATTTAAAGTGGAAGGTGATTTAGATAAAGCAAATTTTAAGTGTTCCGAACTGAAACTTTTGAAGTATTAAAAGATTCTTGATCACACATGACAGAAGGTAAAGGTTGATTATTTTACGAGTTGAAGCTATATTTAAACACACACACAGCTTAACTTATTATATATTTTAAAGTTTTATTGAAAATAATGATTTTCTTTTCAAAAAAATTTAAAAAACGATTTACCATTTTTAAATAGTAATTGGTTATCTTTCTACGTCTGTACTGAAGACGTTCAACTTTAAAACAAGCTCTATTATTTTAAAACATGTAACAAAATGTCACAAAATTAAAAACAAAAACTGTTTCTCTTTTAAAAAACTTGGTGACGAATAACTTATCAAATTAATTTGTTCTTAACATAATTTTAACTTCCCTTAAGGATGGCGAAATTCGACAATGTTGCATGGTTGATGCGAAAGGATCCAAGTAAAAAATATTGTATCGTTGACTATGAGTGTGAGAGCACTCGCAGTGTAGATTCATCATTTTTATGAATTGAGTACAGCATGAAAGTAATTGAGAAAGCTGATTCAAAATCCCCTCAAAATTGTCTTTTGTAATAGTAACCTTAGTGTCACCTCTCGTTATTTTGTTGCTTTGCCATACAGCAAGTTTGCAACGCATGTAAAACATATTGCATGGATGGATATGCATGTAAAGGATTTGTGTCCACAGTAAGTTGTACAAATTATAAAGATGTCGGAAGGGTGTTAAAATATTATTTTATTCCACGAAAGACAAAAGTGATTGTACAATGTGATAATTTTTTTCTTCTTCAATCTAGAGTTAACCAAATTAACTCGAGCAATGTCGGGAAATTTTGCTATTTAATATTATATTTATTGATGTTGTTATATTAAGTGTTTTTAACAACAATTACATAAATGACGGAATGCAAAAACAAAAATCTATTACCAAACAAAATTCCACTGAATTCGGTCCATGTACATAGGAAAGTTATAGCACTGCTATTTCCTTTTTTTTATCCTGCACTCGTCTCCGAGCCTCTAAGCTAGTAATCGACGAGAAGCCCCATAAAGTTATTAAATATCCTAAAAACACTGTCTGCAGTATTTGGACAGTATTTAAAAATTTTAAGACAGTTTATAAAGTGGTCTCTTATTATTTCATCCAGTTTGCATAGAAGACATATAACTGATTTCGTTACTCCATTATGATGTATGTGCCTTTATAAGAAGTCATATCCTATAAGAACTCATGTCTTGTTGAAGTCTAGTGTAGAAATCTGGAGAGTGGGGTGCCAGCTCAGATGCCGACCTCGCCATCGGACTGTGGTTCAAAATTGCGAGTGTTGCCCTAGGATTTTTCCCTTCGAGATTGATCCCGAACCTACGCTAGTAGCCCGTTGTGTTGCTCCAGTGACACGGAAATTCAATTAATTAACTGTAAGAAGTCGGAAACAAGCTACTCCAACAGCTATGAGCAGAACATAGCATACGAGTTTTATTTCTCAATAAGATATTCCAATTTTTCCTTCAGACATTTCTTTATAACTTGCAAATGTAATTGCTTTGATAGACGAGCAAACAAGCCTCTTTCTGTTACGCTGTGGAAAAGGGGGTATAGTTTCGGGCTAATGTGCTCCAGCCTTAAAAATGTATTTATTTTTTATATTAGAGATTGTATTTTTCATATTTTCTGAGTCAGCTTTTGAAAACTGAGCCGTTGCAAACGCCCAAAATCAGCCAGTCACTTAGCGAGAACAGAGTGCACTAAATGTAGGTGACTGATTGGTTGTTTAGGGGTTTTATAACACAAGAGCCATATTTGGCCAAGCTGCACCTAACTCAAGACAAACAATGTCAAATAATGGACATACACGTACAATGAAAGTTTTACTGATACAAAAGCTAGAAATGAACTCAGGGAGGAATTAAACCTGAAAATAGTTTAATTGGGTTCTAATTGCGCAAGGGTCATATTTGACCATGCTGATACAGACACAAGACATACAGTACAATTGACAGTGTCTTACACACACACGAAAGTTTTTTTGATCCAAAAGCTAGAAATACACCCAGCGAGGAATTGAACCTGAAAATAGTTTGGTTGGGTTCTAATTGTGCAAGGGCCATATTTGACCATGCTGCTAGACACAAGACATATAGTGCAATTGACACTGTCTTACACCACACGGAATGTTTTACCGACCCAAAAGATAGAAATACACCCAGAGAGGAATTAAACCTGAAAATAGTTTGATTGGCGTTTTTTTGTTTTTTTTTGCGCAAGAGCCCTATTTGGCCATGCTGTTACAGACACAAGACATGCAGTACAATTGACACTGTCTTACACGCATACAGAAAGTTTTACCGATTCAAAAGATAGAAATACACCCAGAGAGGAATTGAACCTGAAAATAGTTTGATTGGGGTTGTTGTTTTTTGCGCAAGAGTCCTATTTGGCCATGCTGTTACAGACACAAGACATGCAGTACAATTGACACTGTCTTACACGCATACAGAAAGTTTTACCGATTCAAAAGATAGAAATACACCCAGAGAGGAATTAAACCTGAAAATAGTTTGATTGGGTTTTTTTTTTTTGCGCAAGAGCCCTATTTGGCCATGCTGTTACAGACACAAGACATGCAGTACAATTGACACTGTCTTACACGCATACAGAAAGTTTTACCGATTCAAAAGATAGAAATACACCCAGAGAGGAATTGAACCTGAAAATAGTTTGATTGAGGTTGTTGTTTTTTTGCGCAAGAGCCCTATTTGGCCATGCTGCTACAGACACAATACATGCAGTACAATTGACACTGTCTTACACGCACACGGAAAGTTTTACTGACACAGTAAAAACAATACAACCAGGGAGGAAATCAAACCAGCGCCGCCTACAGCTCACAGACTGCTTACGCAACGGGCGAACCCACTGAGCTTCAGCTATTCCATAAGGCGACTGATACCATCCCTCTAATTTCATAAAATAGTATCTATTCACCGTATTTGTAATCAAATATTATTATCTTGCGTTCCATTTAAAGTTAAAGAGAGTCCAATACTTTTTTCCGAAAAGCTGAATATTTCGGAGCTTGTACCTGGGAAAAGGGACCACCTACATCCCATGAATGCAGCCGCAATCTGCGACTCTAATTGCATAATGCAGCAGGAAGCGACTTGTGCGCCGCTGCTAGACAAAGATAACACTCTTTCGAATGAAAATGATAGAGCGGCGCAGGGGCAAAAGGTTAGCACACATTTGGCCCTCCCTCCCCAACACTTGCCTAACTACAATGCTCGAGAGATACATCACAATAAAGCAAGGCATCTTCAGTTTTCTCGTGTGGGCCACTTCTCTTGAGGAATAATTTTTCATCATTTGGAAAATCATCCGCCGGGTGGCAGAGGTTATTGGAGGGGTTGAGTTAGACAATTCCTCCGACATCTTACTCTGCGATAATTCAGCTGTTGGTCACGGATTTGACCAGGTGGACAGCGTTCTAGATTTCCAGCTAGGCGAGATCTTTTGTGGCGTGTGCTGCAGGAACTTGAGAACGGGCTCCGTTTAATTTACCCTAAAGTGTTTATGGGGCATGATTTTTCTGTTTCAATTGTTTTTTGGGGGTTGAGGTAAGAAAATAGGACAAATCACAGTTTTCTAGGTAAGCCCAAATATCTCGTTGAATCTCTGAGCGGCTCACACGTATATAGCCCTTATATAACTTGAGGTACTCCCTGGATGACATCTAACCAGTTCTGACCTTCTTAACTAATAGAATCTTTCATAGAATTCCTATAATAGAAACATTTGTTTATCAAAATATATTTGTTTTAGCCATTGGTTGTGTGTTAGGAGATATGAAAAAAATACCAACCTAACCTAAAAATCTCAACGCTCAGAAGGGTATAAAGAACAGTAGTAACTATATTTAACTACTCTAAACCTAATTAATTTTACACCATTGACAATTATTTTTTTAACTGAATATTAACTGATACACTTGTGTATGTAATGATCTTTCTAATCATTTGAAGTAAAACTATCGCTGATTTTTATTTCATAGCACTGCCAGGTATATTTTGGGGATACATTTTCATGCTTACGAATTTGTGGGGGTTTTGTTTACTGAATTTAAAATGCATTATGTAATAATTTCTGTGTTCTCACTTAAATTGAAATATGAAGACAAGCAGTTTTTAAAGTTCTTCATGTCCTCCTTGTTTCCAATGACACTTTTCAAGATTATCATGGCTAAATTCCACTCACAAAATTGTTCTATTTTAAACATGAATTTGTTTTTTAAGGAAATCCTTGACAATTAATTTTGTGATACATTTTTGCTATTTTTGTAAGCAGTCAATCTTATACGATAAAGATTTTAGAGTTTGATAAAAAGCATTTTATATTAATTTACAAACTATCACATCCATTCACGTTTTCACGCAGTTAGCTAGCACCACATCTTAGAACAACATAATAATTGAACTCATTTTTTGAGAACCATAGTAATTGCATGATTAGCATTAAAGTTTAATTTGATTTCTTTTCTTAAATTTCGAAAAAAATTATTACAAACGCTCTCTGACAAATACATTTATTAACCCCCATGTATCCAACACAGGCCTCGAAATAGATTTTTTTAATACAGGTGCATCTTGTGCACCTAGATTTTTAAATTAGGTGCAAGGTTATATTTTAGGAGCACATGCATTTAGGAATTTTAATTACGTTCCTTTAGAGCAAGAGAGGTTGATACTAATATTTTGTTCAAACATCAAAATAACATAAACAACGTCCCCCCCCTTTTTTTTTTAAAAACGTTTGGTGCACTGCGTGCACCTAGCGGTAAAAAAGTAGGTGCACAATTGTATTTTCATGTGCACAGTGAACCTGTGCACGCGGTATTTCGAGCCCTGATCTAACATATTAGTAACTCGATCAGATATACAAATATAAACATTTTACATTTTTCTTTATAAAATAAGTCATTTTAAAAAGAACATACCAATGAATATGAAAAATGATGGTTGATATAACGTAGGAGATATAAATTTCAAGTGTATATATTCCAGTGAACACTTTATAAAGTAAAAATAAAGGGTTCTAATGATATTTAAGGAATTAAGAAATCAACTAATGTGCCAAAGAAAGGTGTTTGAATAAAATGTATTCGAACAACAGTGCACTTAAATTAGTGCTTTTGTCATGGTATACCATTTGTAATTCCTATCAGATAATAGTTTCAATGATGCACAAAAATTCAAAGTTTAAAGGGCTTTTATTAGCTAATCGATAGAGATAAAACTTTAGTACACGCCACTCTTAACTTTCTGGTGTTGGTGAGGTCATGGAGAACCTGGGTCAAAGGGTCCTGAATCTTCACTATTGATAGTATATCACTTGATAAATGAGCCTATCTTGGTATTTGGGTTCTTAATAATTTGAAAAGTAGATAAAAGAAAATAACGATATATGTATAAATATATTTTTATTGACAGTTTTTTTTAGTATGCAGGTTTAATTTTTTATATTGAAAAATGACTACCACTAGGTTAAATCCAGGCAAAAGTAAATTTGTTTGATTGAAATATTGAAAAAAATGAAGCTTCAATCTGGATGAGTACTTCGGAGAGCTCTGAAGTGCTGATCAGGAGCTTTGAAATGGACAAGAGTTTATCATTCGCTGTACGAAATTAAATGCAATTTCTTGGCCTTACTTACTAACGATAGGGCTTACCAAAATATAGAAAAGAGAAATGTAGTAGAAGCTTCAATTTTCTATCTAAAATATTCGTTAGAAACTGTAGGATACTATCATTCAAATATACGATGGATAATGTAGCTGCGGCGAGAAGGCAGACGACCTTGGGATTATTTCTGGTAAAGGTGAAAGCGCGTCAGAGAGAAAGACGCCACACTTAGCTTGAATAGAGATCACAAAGGATCTCTTTACCGATTCGTCAATTCTGTCGTTTTCGGCACAGAAGGATATTTAAAATCTGAATATGCGCTAAAACTGCCAATTGTGAAGTAGATTTGTTTATGTTACCACCGATTCCCGAATCTAACTAATACACTCGTTCGAAACCACGTGACTCAACTGCCTTCTCCCGGAAGAAGAACTAAAGGCCTCATATTGTTCATCATCAGACCTGTGATGCTAAATAAGCTAAAATACATATACTGACGTGTTTTCTTAACATAAATGGAGTACGCATGCAGAGTTGGGTGTTTTGTCGCATGTTCGATTAATGTGTGGTTTGCCTTAAAGAATCATTTGTAAGATGACTGCTGTTAAGAAGTTGGAGTAATTTTTTTTACCGAAGAATAAAATAAAGATTATACTTGGAAACATGTATCGACTTTGATTTTTAGAGGAATTTGGGTAGATATATATTTTGAACATAAAAGTCAATATTCTATGTATGACATCTATTATAGTCAGCTATATTCTGTGTTTACTAACGTGAGACAAATTGTCACCTGAAGTAAAACTATCCATTTATTTGTTGATTTCGAAAGAAATATTTGTTAATTGAAACGAGTTTAACGATTTAAAGACGTGTTAACAAATACGACTGTAACATTCTCTGGGATATTTTCCACAAAATGTGACTTAAAACACGCATGCGTATGGAAAAAAATACGACATTTGGTCCAGTTAATGTATTTTTCCCTACGTTGATTATGTAAATTTCCCACAAATCATACATTTACCAAAGCAAGGTTACTCCGAGCTACAAAAATTTTCTGCTGATGAACTTTACAGAACATCTACAGCATGCTATCCATGCATTCACGTCATGCGATTTGGTACTGGATACATTTTCAAAGCTCATTGCCAGACCAACCAAGCATGCAGGGGCGGGGTTAATGGATGGTCATATAATTTAAATAGCATTTCCAACGCTATCAGGACTCGAAACAAACCAACCATTCATTGTCTTTTTTGCCCTTCAAATATCCGATGAGATTATTGTGTTACGTCCTTGTTAACGAAACTCCTTAAAAGTGGCGTCCGTCGATTGGAGGATATCTCTGAAGGAGCATCATTAGGACGTCGTTGAAGTGCTTGGCGTCTCCACTATAGCATGCAATTCTGCCATTTTCCGTGCAAACTTCACTTGGAGACGAGGTAGAACGAAGCAACGATGTGGAAACTTTCGATGCAAAAGACCGAATGACGAGGGCGATGACGCCCAGACGTTTTTCAGCACCTAAATATTATGGTTATTATTGAACAACTGGCGGGTATTAAAGTCCTTTTGTCTTTCACTGCAGATGATCGAAGAGAACCTCTTCACATCTATTACTGAGCAGAATGGCAAAAGGAAAATGAAGATTTATATTTTTTGTTACTATTCGTGGAATTTCAAATAGCAAGGCTTATTGGCAAGGCAGAGCTGACATTGATACTTTTTTAGGAACTCCAAATTAATTAGTTCGTTGGAAGCGACCACCATTTTTTTGAAATTTTTAAGAAATCTCAACCCTTTTGCAAGAGTTTTACATCTAAAAAGTGTCGAGATTTTGAATGATTGTGGATGCCTCATCTTAAAATCAAACTCCTGTGAGATTTTCGTAACTAAAATCAAAGAAGTGTCAAATCTGTGGCATTTTCAGTACAAACTTCATTTGGAGACGAAATAGAACGAAGCTACGATATGGAAATTTTCAATGCGAAAGACCGAATGAATAGGGAATGTCACCAAGTCGGTTTTCCGCAACTAAATATTAGAGTTCAGCTAACTAACTACTAAACAGCTAGAATACATAAGTCCTTCGGCCTTTCAATACAGATGATCGATGAAAAACCCTTCGCATCTATCATTGAGTAGAAAAGCAAAACGGAAAATAAAATTTTTATTCTTATGTTCAAATTTGGAGCTGGAAATAATAAGACGAAGTTGTAATTACATAGTCGTTGAGAGACTTTGCATTGAAACGTTGTAACTTCGAAAGGAAACGACCACCCCTTTTACGAAATACCTTTACATCGCACCCCAAGTACAAGGATACCATAATTCTAAAGAAAAGTGGATTTTGAGTTTTCGAATGACTGTGACTGCTCCATCTTAAGTACGTCTCCTGCAAGATTTTTATAACTGAAATTCTGTCAAATATATGACGGCTAACAGTTTAGCTCCTCACAGTGTTTTCGATGGCTTCAAAAGATTTTAAATGCCACAGAAAATACGCACTTTTCGAGTTGTGTCATTTTTGCAACGCGAGTGCAATGCAATGACGAAATATAAAATAATTATCTGACATCACGCTGTATTATTTGAATTGAAGGAGAATATAAAGGATATTGGAAAAATTTAGGATTATATATAACTCAAAATACGTGTTTATGTGTAGAATAAGGAGTATACAATTCCTTATGATGATGGGAGGTTATTTGAAATAAGAAGAAAACATCTCTACTTAATATGTAGCTCCATATACTTGCAACTTAGTATTTCGTTAAAATGAAACTAAAATTAAAACTACAGAAAATCATTTCATATTTATTCTGAGCATATAGAGATAGAATGGGAGGAAGAATATTTTTCAATTAAAACATTTCAAAAATATAAATAAAACGATTTAGTAGTATTAGATTCTATCACATCACATATAATTCATAAGATCGGATTTGTATACTATTTTAAATTTAAGTATATTACAGGTTATACATTTCTTATGTTTTGTGTATATTCTGTGTAATTTGAAAAAAGAATTAAATGTCGTGATTTGTGTCTATAGTATTCTTTTTAACACGAAGGGCTAACACAAAACAGCTTAGCTCTTATTTTCAATTCAAAAATCATATTTTATTCCGAATGCCATGTTTAGTATCATTATTTTAAAATTTTCATT
The DNA here is from genome assembly GCA_947359465.1 of Metellina segmentata. Taxonomy (NCBI): domain Eukaryota; kingdom Metazoa; phylum Arthropoda; class Arachnida; order Araneae; family Tetragnathidae; genus Metellina; species Metellina segmentata. Next base: position 57,075,791 of record OX375874.1, read on the forward strand.
ATTTTGTACTCACGTATTTTCACGTTGACAAAATATTTTTTACAATTTGAAATTAGAACCAAATTAGAATATAAGTTTTAAAACTGTGTCCTTTAAGAAACAATGAAGAATTTTTTATGTTAAAGATTATGGCCCCAGAAAGACAATATTCTGAATAGTACTGAATTAGTTGATGCTTGAAATTAGCTTATGAATCAACAGAATTTAATTCAAAACTATTTTAATTCAGATAACATGTTTAATAAGTAATAGTAGAAGTTGTTTTGGTACATTCAAAATTGTACAAGTATAAGTTTCGTACAAGTGTTGTTTATTTTGAAATTATAACTTTTTTGTTCTAAGCACAACAAATTTATAAGTAAAAATATATTCTCTCATCAAGATTATGGAATCTAATCTCTTTAACCAGCCATTTCTCGTTCCTTGTTTTTTCTAAGGGGACTGTAGAAAAATTATGGGGTTAAAAAATAATTAAAATGGATAGCAAGAATAAATTTTTTCACTTACCATAAATTTTGACTGAGTTACATATACAACATCGCAAATATTGTAAGGGTTCAAAAAAAAACAGGTTATTTCTGATTGAGATTTTTCGACATTCTTTTGATAGTAAAATGTTCCCTGCTTATCTGGTTTTAATTGATTAATTAAAAATTTTTGGCAAAATCTTGAAATCTTGTATACTGAAGTTAATTTGAATCATATGTATGAAGACTGTAATATGAACTAAAATTAGGACAGTACATGAAATATTAATGCTCATGAAACTTATCAAAGTTTATTAATTTTAACAAATTAATTAACTTTTTTAACAAATTAATAACTGTAAAAAGTTTTAACGTTTTATATCACAACTTTCGAATGACGATATATTTGTACTAAACTTTTCATACAGGCTTGTTAGTAGAAAGAAAACAGTTTGTGCAACTTTTGATAACAGTCGGATAACTGCAAAGTATGTTTACAAAGTCTACTAGCCTCTTAAATTCAAACAGTTTAGTTGTGGAATTCGTAGAAAATAGTATCAATGTGTGGTAGAAGTTTGGTTGATTTTGGGTTTTATGACGCAATATCCGGACTAAAAGCTAAGGACAGCCTAGCTACAAGACAAAAAAAAATTCAATAAAATGCGTTTACAGGATAGCTTGAAAAAAAAACGATCAGACCAATATTAAAAGAGAAGTTGCACTAAATAAAAACAAATGAGTTACCTGAATACTAAGCATAAAGGTTAAAATTTTAATAACAAAAAATGTAAAATCTTGTTAGAATGAAGTGACAATTGAAATGGAGTACTCCATTTTAGATGATAAAACTTCATTAAATTCAATTTAAAAGTTAATCAATCATAAATGTGGTAAACATTCTAAATGATGATGGAAATTAAGGAAACTCAGTTATTGTGTTTGGGTGAATGTTGCCCAAGGGGACAATTACAAATTTGCTCTGTTAAAACAATTAACAAAATGTGTTTTCCCCCTTACCTATCGCCTACCCATAACATAATTTCACAGTTAATCCAACACATCGACAATGGCTACGGCAGAGACCAATTAAAATGATGAGCGACTTATACGAAACATCAGCAGCTGGCCACAATTACACTGGCGCCGCGTTTTCCAGCATGCTTACCCTCCTCGATAGAGCTATCACACTTCACAATTCGATAACAGCTTCACCAACCTACCGCCTTAAATTACACCTGTGGCCAGAGCAGCCGCATGGCAATGACTCCCCTCATTCATAATCTGATCTGTGGGGAGGTCCCTGTTTCCCAATTAGTGTCCATCGGTAACCCAACACTGGCACGATGGGTAAAAAATTCACTCGTCTTCGTCGAATGTAATATTAAGACTCTAATGAGAATTCGGTCTGCTGGGATTGCACCTGGTGGAAAAGTTCAGGTTACTTCTGCGTCCTATTAGATTTATTACATAATGAGTGAGGTATGAAGTCTGCCGCAATTTGTCTCATAATTATATACTCTTTCGTGTGTTAGGTGGTGCTTTGCTTATCAAACACTTGGTTCTTGTGATCTTTTATTTTTCTTGTTTGTAGTTGTGGAGTGATTATGGTATGCATTCCAAACGTTTGTTGGTCTGTAACATGTAATCGAAAATTACGTTTCACGCACTTTGTTATTAAGATAAAGATTGAAGGTCTAGCTACTTTTTTGTACCGAATAGCAATGTTAGTTAGGAATGAAAAATTAAAGAAATAAAACGACTGCGATGCTATTTTATGTTGAATGTCAGAATAATGTTATCATTAATTGGTTGCAGCAACCAATAAATGATCTAAGTGGTCTACATAATCAGTGGGCGGGTAAAGATAGACTGATTATATAATATATATATATATATATATATGTGTGTGTGTGTGTGTGTGTGTCAAAATCTTGTTCTGTGTGATGCAATTTTTGCAAACCACAGTTTATATTATTCGCCGACACATCAGTTCAGTGGTCAGAGTGAGGGCTTCACGATAGAAAGTCTCGTGAATTAAATCAGGGGTACGGCAAGAATCTTTGTCCGCTTGGAATGAATATGTTGCCTCATTATGAACGCGTTGAACCTAAAATGTAAGGTGCAAAGGTGAATGCCTCCATGATGCACCAGGATGATTCGAAATGCTTCCCCAATATGCCTTGACCAAATATAGCCATTGCGCCATAAAAATCCGATCAACCAACATGCAATAAAGAAAAATGTTCAATAGAGCAGACATCAGGAAAAACGGTTTCCATAAAAGAATATGATATATTTGGACGGTTACACTGAATGTCTAGCTGTAACTGGTGCAATAGAATTGATTTTAAGACGTTTGACTCGTTTTTCTTTGTTACAAAACGTCTTTCGATGTGAAATTTAACAGATCTCTTGATCTGTGATCCACTAAAATATGTCAGTGTTACTCTTCACTGATACATTTTTACTGGTAAATATGCGATCGACCTTTTATCCACCCGTGTCCAAGATCATTAAAGTTAAGCTAAAAATAAAGAAATCTTAGAAATGCTCTTTTCACGTGCATATTTTTTTATGGAAATGCTAGACAGTATTCATTAAAACCACTGGTGCAACATTTTAACACAATTTTGTGTCTAATTTCTTCTCACCAAATACATCCCGGTAATAATGATGTGTCAACACGCGAATATTATGAGTTTTTGTCAAATAAAAAGAACACTCAGCTATCATTACTTGTCAATGACGTGAGCAGAAATCCAATGTCATATGGAACTATCTGTGAGACTTTAAGATGCTTAAGTGAACAACTATAAAGCTTAAAAAAAGTTAATAAACTTGTGAAATTTCTAATGCGTGAAATATAATTTAGGGGCAATAATCCTCTACTCAGAGTGTACAATACAGCATTTTCCACTTTTTGCTGTTTTCTATGATTCATTTCAACAATATACCATTCACTTATTAATGAATAGAGCTGAAGACCAATGTTTTTCAGAGCAGAGACCCTGTTTCTCCTTCTGAAGTTAATCATGAATTGTGAAAGGTATTCAGCTCAGATTCTTTCTAAGCAAAATATTAGAAAGTTCTTGGTTGTTCTACTCTAACTTGATTGTTATTTTCTCTGGCATCAGTTAGTAGTTAGACTACAGTAAACAAAAATATATTATCCTCATTCACAAAGTACACAATTGTGATAGTTCGTGTATCATTTACTTATCAAACCAAGAATTTGAGAATTCTTCCACTGCATTATCTTAAAATTTTAGATGAAATGTTAGTACAATATTATAACTACAGTATTACAATATCATCAGCATAATCACTGTTTACCAGTTCGATCTCTTGACATCAGAATTAATAAAATTTACTTACCTCTGTGTGTCAAACGCATTGGATCAAACCACAACATCGAAAACTGGAAAAGCTAATTCCCTATTTTAATTTACAGCAACTAACTTACTCAAAGTAATGTTTGGAAATTGGGAATTCCAGATACGCATCATCTCGATGGTAACCATCACAGACATGTCCCATAAGAAGTTTTATATTTCTTGAAAATCATGAATTTTTACACTGTTCACAACATAAGTGTTAATAGTTCTCCCAACAATGTCGTTAAAAACTTCCAGGATATAAAATTCGAATGGTCCCATTCCTGATTGCTTTTTCATTCTTAAATTTTCTTTGTAGTGAGGAATACTCGAATGGGATGAAATAATTTCCCTCAATTTAAAAAAAAATGAAGCTGAACTATAACATCTTTTCAACTGCCTACGCCACTCCAAAAGATTAAATCTTCGTATCAGTCCTACCCAAAAGATTCACTCCACAACTTCCTAGCAAAGCAAAGAGCCGAATTGCGAAACTTTTATGACTTCCCACTCACACATTTTCTGATAGACATCTGAGTTCCGTTCAAAATGATAAGTATATTTTACCTTTTAATGATTTAATATGACCTGTAATCACACCACCGCCGTACGGAGCGGGAACACGAAGTTCAAGGTGTTGGTTTATAGTCCTAAAACCTGTATTTCAAAACCTGGGTATACGCCTCTTCGTTTCGATATTACGTACCTGCAATTCACGAGGTGCTCACTTCACTATTTGAGTTTTTGTGTAAGTGCCAAGTGATAAGAATCAGCGTTGACTCTAACATCTGAGCTACTATTTGCTTCCCGGTGTGCCTCCTTGGATGAAAATATGAGAACAAATATGTGGATGGAGAATAATAGTTGCGTACAGATGTAGTAATTTTTCCTTTTTCAGCTCTCGCCGACAGTGCGGAATAACTATAGAAATGCTGCGCGTAAGGCTGAAATATGTTGGAAGCTCTTATTAAGGGAATTTTACAATAAAGGAAGCAGGATATCAAAGGACCCATTGATGGTCAGAAAAGTCTATTATGGCACAAGTTATGATTTTAGCGAATAAGGCTTGGTCTTCCAGGGTACTGTGCGAAACGAAATAGTTGATGAATAGGGTAAAATGATATTTGGGAAAATAATCAGGGAGGAATGGCCTTAAATTACATTTACTTGGTTTGCTGCCTTGAACAAAATGTAATTTAGATATGTTTGTTGCAAATTTTAATATCCATGGCTAGTTTGTTGTAATCAATGAAGCCAGTACACAATTCAAGCAAACATTATTAAATGTGATGGAAATGCAAAAAATATAATCTTGATTAATAGCCCTGAAACCTCCTGGTGGTTGTCTCGACGATACAGCATTAGGAAAATCTTGAAGAACGAGATATCTCGTTCATTAAGATCTCGTCGTCCCTCGTCATTAAAAGAAAACTGACCAGTTATTGATCTCGTCACCAAAAAAAAATTGGAAATACCCATATGACGAGATATCTCGTCTTTCGCAAAATTGGATGAAATATCTCGTCGAAACCACTTAGAAGGATGAAATCATCTCTACAAAATACAACATTTTCGAGATTCCTATTCCAGGATCACATTGGAATGACGAACTACGGCCCGCCCCCTGTTTTCAATCCGACCCGCGAGATAATAATGTTTTTTTGCATGAAAAAATTAAAAATAATCAAATTACGCTCTGTAACGCAACGGTCGATAGTCGAGTTAATAAGTTGTGAATAATGACCGCACGTGGCGCTACTGGCGTCGCATTTTTGCATACCATCGTCTGCCGTTGCAGTAGAACAAGTGTTGCCATTTCTTCAGTTTTGCCTTAGCGGCACACATGGTATAGGCGATATTTTGTTCTTTTCATTTAATTTTATTTTATTTATTACCCACTGTTGCCATGTCACTCTCAAGACCAGATTAGAAGAGAAAAGTGGACTTCGAATGTCTTGCTCTTAAAGCAGAATGAAGTCTGAATTATTTTGTCATAGAATTAAATGACAAAATATCATGTATATTATGTAATGACATTATAGCTGTGAGAAAAGAGTACAATATATGTCATCCTTATTAAACTAAGCATGTGACACAATATTCAAAACTCGCATAAAATCAACGATCACCGAAATTGGGAAGCTTAGAATGGAATGCTTCATCACAACGCATTTTATTCGTAAAAATAAAAAAAATGATAATAAAGCAGTGACTAAAGTCAGCTTAGAATAGCTCTTTTATTAGCCATGAGAGGGAAACCATTCACCAATAGTGAATTAATTGCAATCATATTTGCTTCCAAAGAAATGTGCCCAAAGAAAATGGATTTGTTTCGATCTGTCAGTCTTTCGGCGAAAACAACTGCTAGAAGTGTTGAGCACATCGTGAGCCACACTAAGAGTCAATTAAAAGACAATGCAAAAAATTTCAAGTAGTTTTCGTTGGCTCTTGACGAGTTGACAGACATTACTGATACTGCCCAATTCCTGCTGTTTATTCGAGGTGTCAATACCGAGTTTGAGGTGACTGAAGAATTAGCTTCTATGAATAGTCTCCATGGAACGAACAACTTCAGGCAAAAGTACCTTCAAAGAAATCGAGAAAATGATAGCAGCTTACATTTTGCAATGGGATCAGATAAAATGTGTCACAACTGATGGTGATAAAAAAAAATATGTATGCAACAGGGAAAGGATTAGTTGGACAAATCTTGAAGGCTTAGGAAGAAGCTGTGTTTAAAACCTATGGTAATTCATTGTATTATTTCACCAAGAGGCTCTTTGTAGGAAATACCTCAAACTGCCATGTGTTATTGAACCATTTATGTCAGCGGTTATCTTTAATCGCTCTCGTGGACTTAACCATCGTCAGTTCCATGATTTTGTATTAGAGATCGAAGCCGAATATCCCTACCATACAGCAGTTTAATGGCTCAGTAATGGGGTAAAAAAAATTTTTAGACTCATTGTAGTAATAGAACTGTTTTTAAATGAGAAAACTTGCCCACAACCACTATTAATGAACAAGGGATAGTTATAGACATTGGCATTTGCTGCAGACATGGTGGAATATCTTATCGAATTTAACTTAAAATTACAGGGGAAAATAGTGCTCTTATGGGAAACGTATTCTCTCGTAAAATCATATCACCGAAATTTTGCATTGTATGAAACACAAATCTTATTATACGAGTTTGACCATTTTCCATACTGTAAAATGTTTTAAACATTAATGAAATCCTCATTCCCAAAGAATTCGCGTCATATAAATTTTCTGAACGTAACCTACAGTTACAACAGCGTATTTCAGATCTCGATGCAAGTGCAAAAGACATTTCCAAATTTCAAAATCCATTTGACTGTACAGTTGAAAAAGCTTCAGTCAGACCTTACATTGGAAGTGATTGATCTGAAAAATGATGATATGCTAAAAATGATGTTTAAAGAAATGGATCTAACTTATTTCTAAAAAAATCTTTCGGAAGATATAAACGGTCAATTCAAATCATACGCACGGGGATTTATATCTGTATTTGGGTGAATCGCTAATGTGAAAGGACATTTTCGAAAATGAAGTATTTAAAATCTCAATGCAGATCATTATTAACATATGACCATTTGCAAACAACTTTAATGATAGGCAGGAACAACTTCGAACTCCAATATGATGAAATATTTACTCAGAAAAAACAATTACATTCATCGCACTAGTGCAAGAATTAACATGTTCTATAATACGTTTATTAATAAATATAAATATTTTGTTCGTTTTTTTTTTTTTTTTTGTAAATGTCAGCAAAATGTGTATAAAAATGTAATATAAAAACATCACTTCCGAAAAAAAAATTGAACCAGCTTTTTATCACTCTTTGAGTAGAATTACTCTTGTAAATATCTATGAGTTTGCTACCTGCGAGCCTAAAATTTTTACATTCTGGCCCTTTTACAAAAAAGTTTGCCCACCCCTGGTGTATGTGCTTCTTTAGAAACTTGTTCATTTACAAATTATATTAAAGATGTGAATGTATAAAATTGAATTGTAACTTGTATTTTACTTAATATCCATTAGAAAAATCTAATGAATCTACAGCTTGACGGTAACAAACATTTTATAAGACCTTGGCTAATGTTTCTCTAATTGATGCACGGCCATCAAACTTATATATTCCTTTTAGGTAGAATGGTATTTTGTAATTCCAGAGCTTTAAGCCTTGAACATATGGAAAAAGAAAAGATGAAAAAACTATACTGTTTATTTAACTAAATTTTGGCAATATTTTTTTTTAAACCAAGTACAATATTTTCTTGATATGAAAACGAAATTAAACAACAGTTATCGAAGTAATTTACTTCTAAAATTTTCTGTAGGTAAATTGTCGTTCACAAAGTAATTTACATGTATAGAAACACCATCTGTTAAGCTTTTTAAATTATTTTAGTGTTTGTTATCTTAGCATCTAATTCAAAGCAATACTTGACAAATATTTTTCTTTTTCTTGATTATATCCTCAAATTTCTAATTTTCTTTTATCTGAGAGTATTTTTGTTTTCAAATTTAATGAATAAAAATTATTAAAATATTTTTATACGGGTAAAAATATACAACCAGAATTCAAAATTTCCGTGCAATTCTTTTGTGTTCATCGGATTCAAAAGTAAATATTAACTATAATATTCTTCTTTTAAATTTTTGGTGAGATATATTGAGAATGTCAATCAATAAAATTGATAATTCACACTTTACAGAAACAAATAGTTATATAATCTAGTGCGTGTATACTCTTAAAATGTACATCATTGGTTTACAAGTGAAAACAATTCTGTCAAAAAACACAGTTCTAAGAATATATAAGGGAGAAAAATTAGAATCTTCACACAGTGCGAAAAATATAATATATTTAATTTTAACAACTACTTATTACACTCCTTAATTACTAAATTTATCAGTTATTCGGTGAAGACAATCAATTATAGTTATATATTGCAATAGCAACTTAATAAAAATTACAATAAATAATGTACATTTATTACTTTCTATCTAATTTTTCTCGAGTATGCTTTCTAAGTGTTTCTTAAGACAACATTTAACCTTAATTCAATGAAAAAATGACTTTATTAATAGACTAAAAATCACCACATTCTTGTCTAGAAAAACTAAAAAATTTTTAAGTTTAAAAATTTTGAAAAAGTGTACTTCGCTTGTTGGCCGACCATATATTTTCGTACGGAGTAATTTAGCGCATGAAAAATAGTTTTTCATACTCTAAAATGTTCCTATTTTTGTACTGTGAAATATGTACGTAATCAATCTAATCACATACAACCTATAGTTTACTCATTCAATTTGAGCAATGCAGAATGACTCTACTAGTAACAGATCTTTTAACTAAAGTTTGAAATGAATCAATGTCAATTAATTTTACTAATGGTGACGAAACCATACTTTTTTGCAAAATGACAAATGACGTCTTTAAAAAAGGGCTAATGACTCCCTTATTGAATTCATAAAACTGTCACATTAATTATAGCCAAAACTGCAAGAATTCGTCTCCACCAGTGCAGTCTCCGATTCAATAACATAAATAACGACTCTAATCAGACTGGAGGGAATCTTTTACTTCATTTAGGAAGTCCATTCGCAGAAATAAATGAAAATTAAAGAGACAGACGCTTTATCATATTTAATGACAATACTCGAAACTTTCTCGGAGCCCGCAGGACAAAAGACGCCCTAATTTAACAACGTTTATAAAACCATTTATCCCTTATTACGGCGCATTTTATGATAGCTTATAATCACTGAAGGCGATAGATACAATATAATCTGCACCTTCCCGTATGGCTCTGGGAATCATTAATAAGGCTATAATGACAAAGAACGATCCTGCCGAAAGTGAAAAATGAAGGGACATTCAAACAAGACTTGGAAAAGCGAAGCAGAGGCCAGTTCAGTTACAAATTGATGCACATTCGTATCCTAACAGAAACATTATAGGTATTTATTTCGTGATTTGTTGAGCAAATGGTGTTTCTTCATTTTGGATTCCTAATAACCAAGCGTAACATCTGCGCTAAACTTTCTTGATTGCTTTATACGTATTAATGATAATGTTATTACTCTCATTTCACACCTTAATGCCTGGCCAGATGTGACCCTTGCTCAATAAAATCCAACCAACCACACCTTACTTAAATCCAGTTGTATTACACAACATTGATAACTAGAGGTACAGAGATTGGAACGAAAGTAAGACAAAATCTAGTGCTTAACTTTAGACGACTCTATGATTCAACTAGATTCGTTATTGTTTCTTTTTCACTAAGATTTTTTTTATTTTTCCAATGGCAAGGCTGGGTACAGATTGCAAAGACAAATACAATACATGATACAATACAGAAATACAATACAGTACAGAATTGACCGAAGCCATTGTAGCCTTATACAAGGGCAGAAGTGATGGTCACTTGTGAAGGGGCACCCAGTGGGTGGACCATCATTGTCCCTAACAAAGGACAGCACAATTTACATCCATGCCCTGACCCGGATTCGAACCAGGAATCTTCCGATCCAGAGGCCAACACCTTGACCACTAGAACTTTAGGTTTCCACTAAGATACATACAAAATATTTTAGCCCTCCTGGATCTTTTCCTGGTAGTAGTCTTGACGATGTATTTTTGCGAAGAGCAAAATTGATCAGATCTTGATGGACGATATATCTCGTCATAAGAAGAAAACTGACTATATCATGATCTCGTAATCATAAAAAAAATTACCAGTATCTTGTTGATGAAGTACCTAGTCATTAGGCAAATTTGTCATATTTTGACGGATTATATATCGCGTTAAAACCATTTTATGGGTTAAAAAGGAACCCAAAGGACACAACTCCATCCACTCCATCGTGGATGATTCAAGAGCTGTCTATGACAGGCCACACTGCAGCAGGGTGCGACAAAACATACGACATGTCCATGCATACTCCGTTTCTGTACAGAAAACATGTCTGTGAGCATGCGTGTTTCAGTCAATTTATATCGAAGGACTGATGTGGGACCAATGTTGGAGGCTGACTTTTACATGAAAATGAGCGAGCACAGGGAGATAATTATAGGAACGATCATGAAAAAGGAATGACTGCACATTACATCTGAACGGGGAAGTCACCTCAGTAGGAAAGTGAGTTAAAGGAGAAGAGTCTGTGCCAAAGGTACCGATAGCTCATGACAAACATACTTAACCAATCATAATAAGGAACTTGATTGATGAGACTGAAAGAATGGAGCCCTCTGTCTTTTTGGTTATTTTCATGTGCATTGTTTTTGGTTTCGCAGTCATCAATTTTCAGAAAGGAGTCTTTTTTTCGATTTTTATCAATTAAAAACTTTTTTGTAAGTTAATGCCGAGGTTCTGGGTTTCTATAAACACTACGGTAATTTTTAAATCCATTTATGATGAATATAGAGCATCAATCTTTTCCATTGATATAACGTAAGTCAAAAATAGTAATTACGTATTTTTTTTTACTGGCGTTACTTCTTATTTTCAATAAAAATGCATGGCAAAAAGTCTACAATCTCAGTAATGCTTCCACAATTAGTTCCAAACCTCAACTTCAATTGCTTCCCATTCACTTCTAATATAGGATATTTAGGGGCGATATTATATTTTTTAACGGTTAAACCTATTTTTGCGTTTGCTTGCATTTTTTTTAACATTGATTACGATCTTCCAGATTTCTCATGACCTTGTGCAATCAGACGGCTGAAGAATTTCTTTTGGAGAGATGAGATCTTTTGTGTAGTTTTATAAATTTTTTATGCATCTCCATAGCTTAAACCAAGAACACTTAGATTGAACCGCAAAAGTGGATGAGGATTCTCTAACTGTTGATTTTATATTGTTTATTTCATTTTTTTTTCATTCGTAATATACAGAAAATATCTATTTCGGTACGGATAATTAGATCTCAGTAAGTTAAACTGATGTAGTTCCATTTATGGAATGCTGTCAAGTCCTTCATTATTTTTCAGTCGGCAAATTGGTAATTCAGTAAGTGATAAAATTGTAAGTTCTGAAACGGAAAAGGTAGGTTGAGAAAGTATAATTAACGTCGTACTATGTTAACACAACTGGACATTGGTGGTGGTGGTCCAGGATCAATCCCGAAGTGGAATCCCAGACAGTACGATCAATCCCGAATCAATACGAGGACAACATCTTGTAATTTTGAACCACCGTCAGAAGACGAGGTCAATACCTGAGGTGGCACCCCCACCTCTCCAAACTTCCACTCCACGCCAACGGAAGGACATTTGAGGCCACGACCAATATAACGTACACCATGAAATGGAAAATAATCTGCCATCTCTACTGTTATAAAATGAAGTTTTATGTGCCTGTCTGTATATGGGAGTGTCCAGACGAATCTATAACACTTACAACCATGAAATTTGGCACACAGAAAATCCTAAAGATGACTGAATTTTCCTCGAAGTCCGATTTTAAAATTTAATTTGGAACATTTTTTAATTATTTTTTTTCTTTTGTTCTTTTTTTGCCTGCGCGTTTTTTTATTCCACTTTCTGTCTCGGTGCATGATGAACTTACTTACTTTTTGCTACTGGAGAAAATTGTACGCTCACCAAGTTTCGACTCTCTGCCGATTCTCCTGTGATTTCAGTGGTTCTTCTATTTTTCCCGTTCATTTTCTTAACGGATTGTAATTCCCGGTGTACACATTCGGTTTTTCAACGTGCGGCGCCGCTGCGGCACCACAGCCCAAATATGCACACATAACCGTGAAATGACATAAGTACTCATTTCGCGCCATTTGCTATAAATATTCTATTGAAGAAAACGTGTTTATTTCGCTTACTTGGGGTAAAAAAAGTATATATTGAAACAAAATAGACGCTACTGGATACAACCATTTATTAATTATTATTTATATTCCATTTATTTATGAAAACAAGTTACTTTATAACGGAGAAGCGTGAGCGGCGTGCTGCGGCTCCGTGAGGAACTGCGGTACAAATTGCACGCAAGTTGGACGTGCGGCGCCACAGCGGCGACATAGGCAGTGTGCACTACTCCATTGGATCTAATGTATCTCAGCGTTAATGTTGCCGCTCGGTACCGCACGTATAAAAACCGGGCATAAATTGGAAGAATTACAGTTTATGTTGTTTGTCGGAATCAGTGAAGTCAAGCGTTAATACTTTTTAAAAGCATGACTTTCTTGCTTTTTTCTCTAGCTTTAACACTTTTGAAAAGCATAGCGTTAGCTTTAAGACTTTGAAAGAATAGCGAAATTTTATTTTTATTTTTGATGCAATTTTATGTTTATTACTGTTCAATTTGGTATATTTAATTTTTATGATTTTGGTTTTGATTTGCGTTGTTTGTTGGAATCAGTGAGGTTTAACGTTAAGACTTTTTAAAGGCATAACTTACTTTTGAATTTGTATCTTTCTTGCCCTTCTCTATAGCTTTAAGACTTTTGGAAAGTATAGCGATATTTTATTTTAGCTTGAAGACATTTTGAAAATATTGTGATGTTTTATTTTTAGCTTTAAGGATTTTTGAAAGCATATCGATATTTTATTTTTAGCTTGGAGACTTTTTGAAAGTATAGCGCTAATTTTTATCATTTATACAATTTTTTGTTTATTACTGTTCAATTTGGTTTAGTCGGAATCAGTGAGGTTGACTTTTTAAAAGCATAACTTTGTCACGGGCAAAGCCATGCGGTTACTTCTAGTTTGAGATATGACGCCATCGAAACAGGTTTCAGTCTATGCTATTCAAATATAAATGGTCTATTTAGGATTCCAATAAGCAGTAGCAATACAAATTCTGTAAGTGACTTTGACTGAGAATAACCGCTTTTTAAAACAAAATTTATTTTCATGTGATTTTGCTAATAAATACCGGAGTACTTAAAAATGACCAAGATATTTGAACACTTCTTACCTTACTAAATTATATTTAAATATTATGTCATAGACATCTAATGCTATGATGTTAAACAGATGTTTTTTAAACACTCCTAACGCTTGCATACAAATCTAAAGTTTTAACTGAGCTGCCTTCTTTCTGATTCTTCCAATGGTATGATTATTTAGTCACTGTTGAGTATTGAACAAAAACTTGAAAGTTTTATTAATCTAAATACAATTCGGATTCGAATAAGATGCCTCAATGGTATGTAAGGGTATAATATTTGAAACCTCTGAAGAGATTCTTAGCAACAATGACGCCATCATTAAAGAAGTTCGTAATAATAATATTTTTACGTCAGCATAAATAAAACTAACTATTTAAAATGATTCATTTTTATAATGGCAGCATCATTAAGAGTGATCTGACTATACTAAAGTAATTGAAGTTAGAACTATAACGTTAACAAAGCCTAATGATGAAGTGACCAGGAAATCGCAATATAAGCAGAAAGATTAGTAAATGGACTCATCAACAAAAAATATGTGTCATTAGGAGTAGAATAGCTATCTAATCACTATGATTATGATTAGAATTAAGGTTTCGACTTTATAGTTATCGTGTTTTTCTTAAGAATTACCAACCAAGATTTCATTACATAAGTAATAAAGATTAAGGAATATAAAAAAATATTATGGGTGGAGAAATCCTGTTTAGAAAATAGTGTTTTCATCATATTTTTATTTCTTTGAACACAATTTCAAGGTTTCATTAAACGTCCTTTTAATATTTCATGTTGAATTGCGATGTTTTCCTGTTCTCACTTGAAAGCGAATGTTCAAAATTATCGATTTACTGCGAATTCATTTTTCTGTTTTAGTGAAATCGATGTTTGCAGATTTTTCACATGAAATTTGTATTTTTAACAAGCAAAGGAAAAACTAAGTGTAAGACTTTGTTCAAAGTAATTTTTTTCAAAGAAATATAATACCGTGCAACCATAATTTTTGATATGAAGTATTTCAAAATTCAATTGAATTAAAAAGCAAGAAGTATACAAGAATTATTTCGACTTATATTCATTACATTTCATATTTTATGAAATTTTCCAAACCTTTTTTTTTCAGAGAACGTATAAAAATTAGAACTCATTAAATCCATTTAATTTTTCTTAAATGATTCAACGTATCAATTAATGAAAAATATGAATTGCTTTAAAATCATAGTCGATGTGTGTAATGTTACTCAAATAATGATTAAAGGCAAGTAGATAATTGAATTGGCTTTGCACAAGTTATACAACGGAATATTGGAGACAGTCCGGATAATCCCAAAGAGAGAAATATCAGAGGACAACACCTCGCAATTTTTAACCACTGTCAGCTCAACACTTTAGATGTCACCACACTTTCCAAACTTCAACACCTCACGAATATGAGGACATTTGAGGTTACGACAGATTTGAGAGGACTCGGCACCCAAAATACCAACAAAATATTGATTTTTTTTATTTTGGCCTCAAATTATACTTCATACACTGAAGAATGTTTCTGCCAAGTTTTATGTCCCTGTGACAACTCTAAGATATTAAGTTTTTTGATTTTGCTAACTCTGAAATTGCTCTCTATTATTATTCTCTTTTTATAACTTTGACCACTTGGTACTCACTAAAATGTCGTTAGATACCAAATTCATCAACGAAACCTTATAGGGTCCTGTTTTTTTTTAATGCCATTGTCCCATAGTATTGAAATATACAATTAATGAGGTTGTTTTGCCATATATTCTAAATGTATATCAAAGATTATCAAAAAGTGATGTTTTGAAAAACTGTCTCCAATGTGAAATCCAGACAGGGAGTGCGTCTCGTTATAATAATAGTTGGATCAATTTTACAAAAAACGTATTTGTATTACCAAGAATTTATGCTTGATTTTTGTAAGTTTCGTATTAGTTTTGGAGTGCAGAACAGCAAAGCAACTGTGAAAAAAACAACGAAAAATGTGTTTTATAAATCCGTCTACAGAATGTACTATCTACATTTCAAAATGTTAAACAAGTAAATTCGCTAATAAAAACAAAATCTTACTTATAAAAGGGTAAAGTAATGATTTCCAAAGCTGGAGTATTCTGGGAAATTTCTGCTCTTAATTGTCGATAGGAATTTTGACTTTTGCTCATAATAGAGAGTCTTTGTCGGAAGTGATTTAAAATTAATCTGGAACATTGCAAATAATTTTTAAGATTTTAAAGGATTTTTATTACTTAACAGAAGAATAACCATTTGTTCTTCATATGTTTTGTTACCAAACATTAAATTTTTCCATATTTTTCGATGTAACAGCCACTTTTAACTTTGACTATATAAAGGTAAAATAATTGTTATAATTACTTATAAAGGTAATAGACAAACACATGAGCTGTAGATATTCGACAAAAATCAATTGTTTTCTTCACAAACGTTTTGTACGAATACAAAATCCTTAAATTAATTTTCCTCAGTTTCGATTTTTCACGTACTATGCCATGATTAAAATGCCAAGGTTTTTTTTAACAACAATTCGAAGCAATGAAACTAAGAATGGGATTATTAATAAGAGGAACAGAAACTGTTATTAAAACTAAAGTTTTCAAAAGTCTAAATTGTCATGTTTTATCAAGGATTTTTCTCTCTCACCTTCGAATTTTTAATTCAATAACTATTTGAGGTATCAAAAAAAAAAATCCCATCCACTAAAGTTGAATAGTTTTATGAGAATGTTAACAAATATGGCATAATATCGCAAACTGAATGAAGTGTAGCAATTTAAAAATATGTTACAAAACTCACAAAATCTTTTATTTTTTCATAACTTGGAGGTCATTTTGAAATTTTTCTGATGAAAAACTTTTTTTAGACTCAAGAAGATAGATTGCAACGTAATACTATCAAAAAACTCATATTTGAGAAATTAGCTCTTTACGTGCCAAGTCCGCTTAGAGTACATCCATCCTGACGTACAATATGGTATTTAGTTCGATCGAGTTTCTAACTGAGTTATTGACTAAATACTACTAAAAATGATACCCGACTATTAATTAAATAAAAATTTGTACAAATCAAAATTTTTATTTAATGATATTAATGGTAGTTTTAGTCAGTTAAAAATATCATATTTATCATATTAGGTCTGTTTTTGTATCTTTTTGACGTGTTTTTTAGCATTTAGAATAGTTTGCATTCAATTGTAAAATAAATTGTAAAACTCATGGAAGTAGTTTTCATATAAGATCAGGTATGTTCAGTGAGAATAAAATACAGAGCATAGATATCAGCTCATTTGTTAATTTTTAGCCAATGATTTTCGTTTGTCATGTCATAAGTAATTATTAATCCTTCGAATAAAATTTTTATTTTTGAGTTAAATATTAGTAATTTTTGAAATCTATACACTATTTCCTTTTTCATCTTATTCTTTTGAGATTATTGTATTTTTTGATACACATACCAGAGTTTGGACACGAATAAAAAAAGTTTCTTGCGACCAAAAAAGGGGCCAGATTTTTCGCTCTTTTTCTCGAAAACTATAAACAAAAATCTAAATGTAATCTAACAAAACCTAAAAGAGTTTGGAAAGTAGGGGCACCCCAACTCAAGTGTTGCCTCATCATCTGATCGTGGTTCAAATTACGTGGTATTGTCCTCGGATATTTCCCTTGTGGAATTGATCCCGGACCGTTGTTAATAACCCGGTGTGTTACTTCAGTACGACGTTAATTACCATACCTACCTAAGAACGACATTAATTGAAAGTTTAAGTCTGCATTTAAAATAGTGGGTAATGTGGGAGTGCAGCGGTGTGTGGATTGCGAAGAGATAGAACTATGACATCAGTGTCGTTATGTAAAAAATAACAGGATCTACAATATTATTTAGAAATAACAGAGAAGAAAATAAAATTTGCCAAGTTATAAACCATAAATGTGCCGAGTCAAAGAAAATTTCATCATATCTAAAAAATAGTAAAGGGAGTGTGAGCATGATTGTAAGAAACATATCATTGAGATAGAAATTGAAAAGGAATAAAAAAAGTCTAAAGTGACCAAAGCCGGACGATGCATATTACAAGGAGGGCATAAGAAAGCAGAGAGCGTCAAAGCTGGCACGAGAATTTCAAGTGTGCCGCCACCTGAACCGATGGATATTATCTTGGAATGTGATAACTTTGCAAGATTTCATTAGGAATATTGTCCCCAACATGTTTCCAGATACCAATGTACCCATTGTTCATACCGGTAATTTCAAAGTCGATGTTGCTGAAAACAAATCTCTTATAGACTATATCGTCACTCAAGGTGCAAAAGATCGAATGTAAAAATTCCACTTTATCCTTTATTATTGCTATTTGTGCATTTGTATTTTCCACCCGGTGGCAATATATCTTATGTCATCAGCTGATTTAATAAAAGTCACAACCAAATGTACATAATAATAATCAAATCAAATCATAAGGAAAACTATTAGTTTCTTTGCTCTCCTGAAGAATGCAGCTTTTAGACTTACGATCCTTTGCATTTTGAGTGTCAATATTCAAAACGTGAATTCAACTTCAAGTACATTTCTGCATCGCCCACTTCTCTGGGCAACGCTTGTACATATTTAGTCACTGTAAGACATAGATTTATATTCTATATCATGTGTGTCTTCGGGGGTCTTGCTCCTGGGACACACATAAGCGATCGTTTTATGCTTTCATCCCACTATTGTGTAATTCAATCCTTCATTTTCCTTTCACAACATTGTTAACTTGACACTGTTTTGTGTCTGGCACAGTTTGACCGTATATGATCTTTGCGCCACAAAACCCACAAACACTCAGTGTGTGTGTGTGTGTGTTGCCTTCTATCACCGGCCTTGAAAAATAGTTATACTTCTTTTATAAACCCATCAAGACTGTTAATTTACACCATACACTTCCTCTAATAACACAAAGACGGTTTCATGACTTAGATTGTTGCGTTTGTGTCACTATACGCAACCCACTACGTTTTGTGTGTAATGGAGTTTATTTTTTGCTATAGTTTTATCACCTCTTTCTAAATTGGTCATTACAAAAATCATTCATTCTGAATGAAGAACATACACAACGAAAAATTTCATTTATGAAGAAAAAGTAGTTTTTATCTATATCCATCTTTTGGCCAATAGATTTGGTATTTCTCACATCGTTAGCATCTTTTTCTATATAGACAGAGGCCTCTAGATATATCTATCATAGTTTGACCTCTTTATTTAATCATGATCATCCTTGCTTTCAAATACGACAAAGAACTAATGGAATAATCATATTATGATCCGTTAATGGTCTACGTAATTGAAAGAAAACTTAAATTACTGTATAAAATTGTCTTTAACTGTTATTTCGCTAATGAAAACTCTATAGGCTTCCCGAAAGCACTAGCCTCTCAGGACCTCAGTGGACCTTATTGCCACTACACGAACAAAACATTGCTTTAAATGGTCATACAAAGCAGTTCAAAAGCAAATAAAGTTTCGATTTTGTTTCTGTCTAATTTTATAACTCTTCTTTAGATGAAGTATAGATTTATTATTTAAATAAATAACAAATTAGAACAACTTGACTTCGTTAATAAATGTGAAAGCGTCTCGAAAAAAAATGAAAAATATGCACATAGCACTGAAAAAAACCCATGAATATATAGATTTCGGTAATGAGACTACAATAGACCTCTTATGTAAGTATAAATTGAACCGTCAAAGTAATAGGTTGAAGAGTAACTATAACCAAATGAAAAAACTCTTCAATTCGGTAAAGTCTATTTCTTACTTATACATAACAGTTTGCTGTTTTCTAATTGGAAAAACTATTAAATTACCCTGCAAAATTGTAACTAATTTTTATTTTTTAATGAAAGCCCTAACAGTTTTCTATAAATACCAGCCTCTCAGAAATTTCCATTATTTCCCAGTGGGCCTGTTTGTCACTGCGCGAACAAAACATTGTTTAAAATTTTCGTCCAAAGCAGTTCGTTTCCAAATATAGAGCTCTACTTTGCAGCTATCCCAAAACTCATCTACAGATAAAATGTAGATTTATTACTTAAATGAACTAAAAATTAGAGTAACTTCACCTCTTTGATAAAAACGTATCGTAAGAATGAAAAATAACTTAATTTATTGATTTCGGGTAATGAGATGTACCTCTTATGTAAATATAAATAGAACAGTCGAAAAAAGTAATATCTTAAATAATAACTAAATCCAAAGGAAAAATATCTCCTTACTTCGACAAAGTTGATTTCATTACTTATGGATAAGTTTCCTGTTTTTCTAATTGGAAAAATTGTCTCTGTTATTTTTTAATGAAAGCCGTCCTAAACGCACCAGATTTCCCAGTGGGGCTGGCCGTCCTTGCTTAAAACTGTCATCCAAAGTAGTTTGCTGCAAAATAAGACTTCACTTTTGTAGCTGTCTGCCCAAACTCTTCTCCAGATAAAATGTCGATTCCATAACGAAAAACTAGCATAACTTGACCTCTTTGATAAATGTGAAAACATCCCGTAAGAAAATATGCAAATATTAGTTATTTTTTAATAAAACTGAATAAATTGATTTCAGGTAATGAGGCGTTAGAACTGACCTCTTATCAAAGTACAAACTGAACGGACCAAGTAATAGTTTAAAGAGTAACTAAAACCAAAGGGAAGAACTTCGAACCGCCAAGTGATGTATTAAAATTCCAAACAACTGTATGCGCTATAAATCTTGATGCATCTCAGTTACCAATTACGGTCGAGGAAAGTGCACAAATAAATGCGCTCCCATCTATCTTCCAAGTATTAAGAGACCAGATCTTCCCATGGAGTGGCCGAAGTCTGTCATTTATCTCAAATAAATGACGGCTTGATTGCAAAGCTGACACGACTCACAAAATGAGTTGTTCTCACTGTGCTCCTCAAGTGCTATCAATTTACTTCAATTTGTACAGAGCCTAATTTCATCCGATATCTCGAGTCGTAACTTATGATCATGAGGTAAAATACGAAAGATTACTCACAGTGACGTTTCAATATCGCTTTCGGCAAAGAAAACTTCAAAAATTAGTGTGTATTAGATATTTTTTTGTTAAGCTAAATGTGTGTGTGTGTGTGTGTGTGTGTGTGTGTGTATTTTGCACTCGTGTTTAAGTGATAGAAAACGTATACTCTAAGCATTCAGGAAGAAACGATATTTTGAAATAACTCAGTTATAGTTCGACTCCCTAGAGTTGGCAGTCAAGTCACGTGGATTTAAACGAGTCTACATTAGGGGGTAGTTGAACTAACTTCGATTATCTTGAGTTTGGCATAATATGTCCCAATAGGACTCAATGCCACTAAACCATATCCAATCCAATCGAACTAACGTCGCACTGAAGCAACACAACGGGCTATTGGTGAAGGTCCGGGAGCAATCCCAAATGGAAAGATATTCTACTAGTCCCACCGACCCGCCCTAGGGTATGTGGTGTGAAGTTGGGTTGCGAAGGCAACCCCACTCAGCACAATCAAAACAGTGTTTTTTTTTTAATTTCTCAAAAAAAAAAATGAAAAGAAAAAAAAAATTTATTTTTTTACCCATCCTTTTTCACATATTTCTTTTCGTTTGTTTTTTTCGCAACAAGTGCATTACAGTATTTTGTTTTGCATAATACCGCTTACAAAGTAGTAGATTTCCATAGTTTCCATTTCAGTACATATTCCCGTATATTTTCTGTTTCATACACTTTTACAAATTTCATTTATCTTAAATTTCAGTTGTTAATATTAGAGTTATCCCTCCATAGGGGTAACTCCAATGGAAAGATATGGGGACAATTCTTACTTTTGAAACTCAGTTAGATGACGAGGTCAACACCTCAGCTGGCACCTCACTCTCCGAATTTTGACTGCACGCAAAAGTGAGTAAGTTTGAAACCATGACAGATTTAGCGTACGCAATCCCCATAGAACGCGACGGTCTTCGGTTGAACCGAGTTTCGAATTCGCTGCCCTCCGGTTGCGAATCTTTTACTCTTCCAACTGGGCTCTACATTAGAGGACTGGTGGCAACGTAAACAAATCACCTCCACAATTTGCGTCCTTAGCGCGGATTCTGGTTCTGTTCATCGCTCGGTGCCAAAAGGGACAGTAGTGATGACGCGTTTTCTGCAATAGCTATACAGGCTTCTGCGTATGGCAGCCTTCTCCAAACGAGCTTTCACACCTTTTCGAAAGTCGACTGTCCCGAGGTCGACTGCCTTCTCGTCGGAGCCACACAAAACCTAACAAGCGAGAGCATTGGACGAACTAAGTTAAGTCCTCGTCTTCCAGTGGTTTGCTTGACATTGAAACTACTTCTCGAATAAAAAATGTCTCAACTGTCATATCGCCGCAATAGAACAGTAGTGCGACTCCCAGGAGAAAGCAGTAGACCGCGTACCTGAAAGATACGAAGACTGAGACTTGTTAATAAGAAGCGCTTCAAAAAGTTTATCCAGCTTGTCAAATAGCAGTCATATGACTGCTCCCTGAAAAATTAACTTGGTTGGTCAATTTGATAATCTATCGCTTCGTTTAGTGATATGTGTAAATGCATATTTCTATAGCGTTGCAACAGAAATGAGGAAATCGCCAGAGCACACGAAACTTATTTAAGGGTCACCTTACTACTAGTTATGTTCACATGATTATGGGCACGTAAAAATGTTCCGCTACTCGCTCTATTTTGTATTTCTTCTATACAGTTGATATTCAATCGGTTTCGTTTCTCATGTGAAGTGTGAAAACAAGTTATGAGAAGACTACCATACGCAAAGAAGTGATAGAGACCACAGTGAATGTTTTCTTCTTGCTTTACATGTTTACTTTACCTGACGACAAATCCTTGTAACTGGATAAATAATCCGAATAATTATAAGATCTTGGTATCGTTGAAAAGTAAAGAGCTGGAAAATATTTTGAAGGAATGAAAACAATCGATGTAAAATTTCTAATGCAATAGATTGTAATTGCTAAAAGTATTCGCCAATCTGTCCAATCCGTTTTACCCAGCTTCGTTCACATCGTAAATTAAGTTCAATTACGAATAATGTAGTATTCAAATCTCAAATTTCCAATACCTATAAGTGTGACGGAAAAGTCTTTCTCGATTAAAATATTACTATAGTATGTTGTTGACAAATGCCGTCGTTGTGCCTCTAGCCTATTAGATCATTTGCTCGCAAATATTTTTTAACAGTATTACCATGATCGTGATAAAAGCTAATGATGTACCTGATTGATGGCTGTTTAGGAAAAATTATTATAATTATACAATAAAATATTATCAAATTAGTCTCCATAATTATTATTCATTATTCTTAAAATAATCGTTAATCTTAATGGTTATTAACCCTCCTGATGGTTATCTCGACATGGTCATTAGCAAAACTGAACGACAAGAGCTATGTGGATGTGATGTCTTATCATAGGAAGAAAACTGAATGAACTTTTTTCTCATAATCATCTAAAAGACGAGATATCTCGTCATCGAAATTGGTCAGTTCTCAATATCCGAGATATCTCGTCCTTAGCATAATTGTCGGATCTCAAAGGCCGAAATATTTCGTCATTATAAAAATTTTCAGCTCTAAATGGCCGAGATATCTCGTCATCAAAATTGGTCAATTCTCAATGGCCGAGATATCTCGTCCTTAGCATAATTATCAGATCTAAATGGCCGAGATATCTCGTCCTTAGCAAAATTGTCAGTTCTCAATGGCCGAGATATCTCGTCCTTAGCATAATTGTCAGATCTCAAAGGCCGAAATATCTCGTCATTATCAAAATTTTCAGATCTAAATGGCCGAGATATCTCGTCTTTAGCAAAATTGTCAGTTCTCAATTGCCGAGATATCTCGTCCTTAGCATAATTGTCAGATCTCAAAGGCCGAAATATTTCGTCATTATAAACATTTTCAGATCTAAATGGCCGAGATATCTCGTCATCAAAATTGGTCAGTTCTCAATTTGCGAGATATCTCGTCCTTAGCATAATTGTCAGATCTCATAGGCCGAAATATCTCGTCATTATAAAAATTTTCATATCTAAATGGCCGAGGTATCTCGTCTTTAGCAAAATTGTCAGACCTCAATGGCCGAGATATCTCGCCATTAGCAAAATTGTCTGATTTTGTTGGACAAAATATATCGTCGAAATTATTTTGAGGGTTAATGCAAATTGACATAAAGATTATTAGTAACCTTAGATTTTTGAGAAGGCCTGCAAAAAAAAAAATGTACAACAGTAATAGTTGGAAAGTTAAATGTTAGGTTATTTTGTCATTTTAGTTGCAATTAACAAAATGAAAGGATTTTTCTTGATAATTAAAAAAACTTACATAACAACACTATTTGGTAGTAATGAAATTATTTGAAAAGAGAAAGAAATCTTCTTATACCTCATTGTTATAAATAATGACTTGAAAATTGTTTTTGAATGTGCATTTTAAAATTTAAAAAGTGCTACATTATGTATCAAATATTAAAATTTAAAATTGTTATATTTTTTATAGAATGTAAAAATTTAAAGAAATGTAACACTTGTTGTAAGTGTCGTGTAATATTGGTATTACTGACATCCTATGTATGTGATCTTATAGAAATGAGATGTGTTTCCTTAAAATCTATTTGTATTTCTCGATTGTGTATTAAAGAAATATAAATTAAAATATGTAACAGAATTTTTGGTATCAAAAGCGAAATGGGAATTTGTTAGATTAGTTTTTGAACAAAGTTTCTTACAAATGTTTCCATATTTAAACAGCAAATTATGCCAAAAGTTACTTATTCTCAATATCCGAAGAGCGTATTTTGTATATTCAGCAAATAGGAATTGCATAATGTTTAAACAGTGATTTCGCTTGTATGTGATAAATTGAAAATAAAAGTGGAAGGCAACTTAATTTTTTTTAACAGATGGGAGAAAACTAATATTCTCTTCAAATAATCAGAACATATTGGATAGGTAAGAAACCTTCTTGGTGGTATTTGAGTATAGATGTTTTTACTTCTGAAGAAACCTTTTTCTTTGCTTTGATTAAAATAAAAGTATCTTTTAAATCTAAATAGTTTTTTTTTTTTAATTTTGTTCAACTATCCAAGGATACTATCTTTTATTTTCTGCTATACAATAACATCTTAAATAGTTTTAATTTGGAAATATTTTTTGAATTTTATATTTGCGAGATGTATGCAGCTAGCATACGGATTGATCCCTTGGGACTGCAAATTTTGAGTCGTTTAGTTACTGTATGGCTATGCATAGCTTTGACTCCATTTTAAGTTTATGCGAAAATTGTTAGTTGGATTACACATTAAACACATCAGATAATACAAACTTTCTAGGTTGAAATGGTTATTATTTTATTTTTAATGATATTACCATTTGTCACGTGCTTAACTACATAGTTTATTTTAAATTAACATATAATTTTATTTATTTTTTACCCATTATATTGCTTGCTTTATCTAGTCAAATCTATTTTAACTAAATCAGTCAGTATTTTCAATAGTTGAGTGGTTTTCACTATTTCACTTTTTCCTTGTCTACATGTGTGTAAAAATTGACTTCAGAAGAACACAACAAAGTCAGAGAGTAAATGCATTGAATAAGAACAAATGGGAGGGGCAGTTTTATGCATGATTGAGGATGATGGAAAAGGGTGAAAGTGGCCAAAGTGACAGTATTTATTTTTTGGAGGAAAAGGATGTATGAATCATGCTATATAAGTTGATAGGTAAAGGTTGAAAGTACACAAAAGATTTCGGCCGTCAGATAGTCACAGTTCATGATGCCGAATGCAACAACAAAAATCTAACTTCCGCTTTTTGTGAGAAACTTTCTTATAGGCACTTACAATCTTTTCTTCAAAGCACCTACCCTGTGGCTTAATTTTTAACAAAAGCAAGTACACTAACATTGGGTACTGAACTTAATCACTCTCAAGGGGTACTTGGATATAAGAGGAAGAATTATAAATTCAATCATAAGGATACCCGAGTCAGATCTCGAAATAACTATCCTTAGTCTACGGTCAAGAACTGAAATCGAATCTAGAACCTCCAAGATCTCATGATAAATCCAACCAACCAATGTTTATCCAAAAACTCATCTGATAAAATCAACTAAACCAAAACTTTGACTTCTTGTCAAACAGTCTACGGTTCTCAAGATTCATAGGTAAATCCAATCAAACAGTGATAATTCAACATGACATTCAATGGAATCTATCAAACCAGAAATTTGACTTCGACTACTTGCCAAACCGTACTAGGAATACTGAACTTTTGCTGATAATCAAACTCCCACCAGGTTAAAAACTCATCTAGTCCTTTTCTGGTTCTTGAGGTGACTGTCTAGTTCTCCCAGTATGGTTGTAAACTTTGTGTCCGTATGTATCAATTCAGTCGTAAAGTCATCTTGAGCCAGATGTCCAAAATGGTAGACTCCTTAGTCTACAGTCAGGAACTAATATCGATTCACTAGAGCCTCCAAGATCTCACGGTAAGTCAATACGACAATTTACCCAACATCATATCCAATAGAATCTATCAAAGAGAACTTCGACTTCTTGTTAAACCATTTCGGATATTTCCCTTTCGGAATAAATCCCGAATCGTCGCCAGTGTTCCAATGTGTTGCTACAGTTCGATATAAGTTGAACTACCTACCTACATTGTCAAACCATTCTGATGATACTGAAATCTGACCCTTAATCAAACCTCACAGGATTAGAAGGCATTTAAATTTCTTAAAACCTTCATAAATTTTTCATTATTAAATTTTTCCTACGCAATCATATTTAGTTCGCTAAGCGAACTATACTTTTCAACAATGAGGGGGAAGGTGATTGCTTCACAATTCATCCCCATTTGGATCGCTGCTGGATTGATCCCGGACCGTTGCGACGTTAATCGAAGGTTCCCTTCCCATTGCGATATTAATCACATGCGCCCGAGTAACGGAAAATTGCCTACTTTTTGTAGCGAGATTAGCGTATCCATATACAAACCAACACCCGTACTTTAGCTTAAGAAAACGTTCCAAAAATTCTTGGCTTATAGACAGAAATATACGGTAAATAAAAACAAAATGGTTTTTTTTTTTTTTTTTTAATGTCGAGAACAAAACATCTCATTTCCACATAAAAAAGGAAATTGTTAAATAAATAACATATTGTTAAAATTCAGAGAAATCTCATCATAATTTTAAATTCTTTAATTGATCCGTATTGTGATAGCACTTTTTAAAAATTTCATATTCGACTATTGCTATGGAAACGGCGATCGAATTTGCCGGTTCTGAAAACATTGCAAACTTTATAGCCCGTCTCTCAAATTTTATGAATGAATAAATTAATTAAAAAATAGAACTGTGTTTATCGTCTGCGCGTGCTCCAAATTCATTAGCTCGTTGAACCATAAGACTCGCTATCTACCAATCACAAAGCGAATAGAACTGAAAAAGACTAAAATATTTTCTTTTATAACAGAAAGATAATCTTTAATCCATCTTAGAGGATATAAATACGGGGTCATCCACTGCATGTGTATGTATCTAAGGGTACGTCCCTTTTCATAAAAATTTCTGCAACATTACAAAGGGTATTGCAAAAGGACTGTTTGTAATTCATATTTTTAGGTCCATTTATTTAGAAACATCCCATACAAAAATCAACATAAAAAAGCCGCAAGTTTATTTTGAAAATATACAAGGGTCGGAATTGTACGTTTATTCAGACAAAAAGACTCAAAAATAAAAAACGAATTTGTTCCTTCGATTGCTTTTTACCGAAACCACACACACTTTAAAAAAAACTCGCAACATACGAGCGAACTCATAATGGGGAGACAGCGACGCAGTTGAAAAAAAGTAAAGAAAAACCCTCGCGCCGTCCAAGAAAACTGCGCATGGAGACAATAATAAAAACGAGGCCGCAGTGCTATCAGAAATGCCGAATCATAATTGCGGTCGGAGCTCTCCTCACAATTGAAAGCCTCCTTTCGGTAGCTATCAGCTTTCGGGGTGTGAAAATTGGTGTTTTGGCCCATCGCGCTATACCTCACTCCCAGTCATCATCGCACGCCGCGGCCTCTAATAAAGGACGCCGCTCGCCTCGATTTGCCGAAAGTCGGGGGGATGCGCGGATGGAATGGAGGAGGAAAAGACGATGTTCGTTTGTACAGTTTTATACGAGACATTATGATTTTTTTTATATACGTTCTTCTGCGGAGGGCATTTTCCCCTCTGATTAAGTATTGTGCTGCCATCTAGTGGTAGTAGTGATAACTATTTGAAAATATTTTCAGATGATGATTTTACAACTCTTTTAAATCCCCAAATTTAAGTTAGAGCAAATAAAAATCTGAAATTTCCTTAAATGCCGTGTTCTTTCTGTTACTCATTGAAAATTAAAATCTGTCTGGTAAGTACATTGGTATAGCAAGTTCTCTGTTTTAGGGGTGACAATTTGAGAGGATTAAAACATCGAATTTAGATTAAGGTTCGACAAATTATATATATATATATATATTCACGAAATCTTTCA
The DNA here is from genome assembly GCA_947359465.1 of Metellina segmentata. Classification (NCBI taxonomy): domain Eukaryota; kingdom Metazoa; phylum Arthropoda; class Arachnida; order Araneae; family Tetragnathidae; genus Metellina; species Metellina segmentata. Next base: position 57,104,182 of record OX375874.1, read on the forward strand.
AATTCTTATCTTCACCTTTTGACTACTATGACGAAAGATATAACGCATGATTCTTTCTTGGTGCGATTTTTATAACTTTCAAGGTACATCTGCAGTACCGCCTGTAGTCTAAATTCTTTTTTGGTGCGATTCTTATAACTTTCAAGGAAAAACTGCTGTACTGGCCGTAGTCTTAATTTCTTCTTGACGCAATCAAGGTAAAACTGCTGTACTGGTCATAATCTAAAGGTTAAGGAAGGTGTAAATCTGACTGTCTCATTTCAAATGATCCAAAATATTATTTTTAAGTATTATTTATTAATAAATGTTACTGGACAGAAACAAAAATGCATTTAGAAATTTGACTCAGGATTATATTTATCTGTAGGCTCGTGTGCATAATTGCTCTCAGATTTTACTATCAAAATGCATTCTTTTACTGTAAAAACACAAACACGACTTCTTCACAAACCGACGACACAGTGTTGTCCTCGAATCTTTCCCTTCGAGATTAATCTCAAAACATTGCCAATAGACCTCTGTGTTCCTCCAATGCGACGTTGATTCTAAAACCTATCTACTATCAAATTTATGTTGCATCTACTCATATATGTCAAAAATTTAATGGTAAAGAGAACTTCAAGTTGTAAAAAATTATTAATATAAAGCATACAGATTTTTATCCATATTCCTTCGATTAAAAGTCATTTAATATATACTTTCACCACTTATAAAGCAAACGGCTAGAAAATTTCTGAGACCATTCCATGTGCTTAATCTTGTTATAAATCAACACACACACAGGTATTTTTGGGAAAAAAACTATAGCTATTATAATATCATTCTACAAGAAATATATGCAACTATACCAATAAAAATGTTAAGTTGTCTGTTTATTTAATGCATCAAATGTAATATATCAGTCGAATGTATGCTGCTACGCAGCTTTAATCGTTGTATCATGGAGGCTGTTTTTTTTCCCAGGCTTCAGTTCCTGCTTACAAAGAACTCTCTCTGAAATAAGGTTTTGATTAAAGAAATTCTCTGAAGTATATATCCATATTTTTACTAAAAATATTTGGAATATTGTATACAGGTATCATGAATTCTATGATCAAGACATTCTTTCAAAAGTGCCTTTGACTCATAGAGAAAATGCATGGACTTTAACCCTAGTAGCCCTTCCCGCTTCCGATTTAAATCAGCTTGACTTAAATTATGATTTTGATCGTTATTTAAATCAAGTGATTTTTATTAAAAAAATCATTGATTTAAATCAAAAAATTTTGTTTTCATTTTTCTTTCTTTATTAAGTTAAAAATATTGAAAATGAAATAATTATAAACACGATACATGTTATTTTATTCCAATAAGTTAAGAACTATATCAAATATATAAATAGACTGTTTATGAAAGAAATAATGACGCTGTCAAAATGAAAATAATTTGTTCAGTATCTGAACATAAATCGTTTAATGTTTTCATTTGTTTTATGTAATAGGTTGGTTAATTTTATTTAAATTTAATTAATCAAATTTTATGCATTGATCTTGTAGGACTTTTTTTACACTGCCCGCATAATTATTCTGTATTTATGGAATTGAAGTTTCGAATGTAAAAGTTAATTCGCCCATCTTATAATTGAGTATGCTAACGAAATAGATTATGGATTGAATGATTATGATGATTGCATTGATGAACTTTGCATTGCAAGTTCAAAATTTCATTCAGTTGGCATATTCAGGGGAATGTTACACTTATTCCATGCTGTTTATAGAGAACGGCTTCACTTTTGTATGTATAAACCCTTTGAGTGTTATTGTAATATCACTTTCAAATACTTATCAGAGAAAATTTGAAAAGCGGACATATTTGATTTATATTTATGTATATTTTCATGTCTTACCTCAATTTTTATTTTATTTTTAAATTTTTATTACAACTAACATTTTTTACAAATAAGTACTTTTTGCATGCTAAATATTAATAGTAGTAATTGTTTCATGAATTTTGGTGCAAGAGTTCCTCTTATGTTATTTTTATTGGTGACATGAGATTTTTTCTCAAAAACAAGTCTTTAACTAATTACTTCATAAAAATATCTAAAGACATTCTACACATATATAATGCAACAGAATTCTGAAATTTGTCTTATTTTCGACTAATTTGATACTAAACTTTATATGGTATTAGTGGGATCTCCAATTTGTTATTTATCTAGGTCCAAAAAATTTCGTCCCACCGGTTATGGGTTAAAAACTAAGTTGAGAACATGATGAGAAAGCATTGGTTATGCATGAGATCTGTTGTGCTGTTCTTTCGACTCTATCGATTAACACGCTCATGCGATTAACTTTGCTAATCCCTCTATCGTGTTTTAGTCTTTCAAAAATTTAACCTGCTATATTTCTTAACACATTAATGTTGTTCACGATAAATATTCATATCAATCATAATAACATAAGTTAAAACTATCTAAAAACTATACTGTGATTTTTGCATCGCATATTCGACAAGTTTAAACATGTACAGTGAAGAAATTAATTAAAATCGTAAAAAATCTGATTTAAATTTTATTAAAATTTTATTTTAGTCAAATAAATATAATTTTATAATTTTTTTTTAAATTATGAATGGACAATCCTGTGCGGACAATTCTGAATACTTTGTAACTATTTCGACACTTATTGACAATTTGTTAGAATACCTGAGCTATGAAACGTAGAGTAGTTCTTTGCTTCGCAAATATCCCAAAACAAAAGATGTAGATAGGTAGGTAGAAGTTAAATTTACATCGTACTGGAGCAACACAACGGTCTAGTGGTGACGGTCGTGGATCAATCGCGAAGGGAAGGATCCCTCGTAAATTTGAACCATTGTCTGATAACGAGGTCAACACCTCAGCATGCATCCACTGCCAAACTTGAACACCATGTCAACGTCCTCAAATTGAAGTCACCGTATATTTAATGTGCACCAGCTCCCATGTACACGACGGTCTTGGTTCGGATCTAGTTTCAAACTCACAGTGTTTATAAGTGATAAGTATAGTGACATATTCATGTTTTCATTAATGTCAAGTAGACATTTTATAGCAGAATAGTCCCACATTAGGAAACACCTTAGACTAAATAAGATTATAAGTTTATTAAACATCACTTTACACTAGTTTACCCTTGAGTTTATAATTGAAAGGAAACAAGTATGAAGTTTACATTCGTTGTTTCTAAATGGCTTCTAAAAACCATTTAAAACAGCATTTAGTTGAAAATGTTTTCCAAAATGTTATTCACGAAATGTCTATTAAGAGGACTGTGTGATCAAGTCTTACATGGGAAAATCATACGTAAATAAAGCCGACCAACCGGTGTAGTGTTTAAGGTGTTAGCCTCTAGATCGGAAGGTTCCTGGTTCGAATCCAGGTCCGGGCATGGATGTTTGTAAACGTATGGTGTAGAGGAGGCTGGTGCACCTTAAATCTGTTGTGGCCGAAAGTCCTCACGTTGGGTTGGCGTGGAAGTTTGGAGAGTGGGGTGCCAGTTCAGATGTTGCTTCGTCATCTGACCGTGGTTCAAAATTACGAGGTGTTGTCCTCGGATCTTTCCCTTGAAGGACTGATCCCGGACCGTCGTCAATAGCCCGTTGTGTTGCTCTAGTACGACGTTAACTAAAATTACCATTACCATTACCATACGTAAATAAAACTCACATAATACACTACCCTACAATAATGGACCGGACCCCTCAACTTGTTCAACCCATAGATCTTCTAATGAAATGGATGAAGATGTGCGAGTAGTTTCATGTTATTTTTTCCGATCACGTGATTTGATTTCCAGTCGAGAGTCAGAGGATATTGAGCAAAACACGAATCTAAAAACACTACACAACAATAATGGTCCGGACAGCAAGATGTGATGGTATAAGGGAAATAATACATACTTTAATAGGAAGATGGTCCCCCACGTGCTGCAATTACACTAGCAACCCTTATGGGCATACTTCTAACAAGGTTTTGATAAATAGTTATGGGTATTTGTGTCCATTCCTACAGCAAGAATGTCGCCAGCTCAGCTGTAGATTTCGGACGTGGTTTCCTGGTCCGTAAGTGTCGCTCTAACGCGTCCCCTCAAATGTTCTATGGGGTTTAGATCAGAACTCTGAGCAGGCCAGGGAAGACGTTTGACAATCATATCTTGATACCACTGCTTGACAGAGGCTGCAACATGACATGGAGCGTTGTTGTCCAGGAAGTAACATTCGTCCATTCCATAAAAATGCCAGAGCGTAGTAAGAACCTGATTGTCCAAAATGTTCATGTAGGCTTCGGCGTTTAATTTACCAGGCACAACATGGTCCCGGGGCCATACCACGAAAAACAGCCCCTTCCAAGATGCAAGTTTTATGCAAATCCGATGGAGTCCGGTCCATTATTGTAGGGTAGTTTATATTTTATCGACTGATTACTATAATTCGAAAGACTGCTTTATTGAGCAAAATTGTTCTAGGCTCGACGTTCGGAATATCTATTCAGGAAAATGTTTCTAAATTTTTCTGCAGTAAAATAAAGTCTAAAAAACAACTAATGTTTATTTTTTATCTTTGTTTTGATGCCTGTAAAAGAAAATGTACATGGTATTTAGTACTTCACTGCACACCCTTAGTATAATTACAAAGAGCAAAAGAGTTCTAGTCGCAATGTAGGACATATTCAAGGGAACATTTCTAAACATTTCTTTAATAAAATAAACGAAATTTGAAAATTAGCATTGTGACCATTCTGCTTCAACAAAAGAGTAAAGCGGTCGCAATGCCTATTTTTTAAACTTTTGGAGTCTTGAGGAAGTAACAATGGTACACCAAAAATGATAAGTTTAGATGGCAATTGTTTTATACCGATTTGTTTTGCTGACTGCCACATATGTAAGATTACAAGGTAATCTACCAAGACTTCGATCACTTCTATTGTTTGCTTAGAATAAGACAATAAAGGTGTTTCATTCCTTGAGCTAAATCTAATTCTGTAGCAGAAATGTTGCACTAACAAATCTCATTTGATTCCGTGAGAAAATATTGAGATAATACTGAAAAAAAATGCCGAATTATAGCTGTATCCTAATAACAATTTGAAGATACATGTAAGAAGGAGTAACTTTTACACTCTCGTCATTTCAGCAAGGATATAGAAATGTTATTATGCGATTTTCGAAACATCGAGAAACAATAGTTTCCCACACTAGATATGAACTTTAAGCTTCATTGTGTTGCTTGCATAATCCTATTCAAACTGTCAAAACTTACATGTCTTTATCAATCACGACAAACATTTGTATTAGATATGAAATGTTTTGTTATAGTTGTGTTATACTTTTATCCACGAGAAATGATCCAGGCACAAAATCTATGTCTGTTGTAAACCAGACCAGGTCCATTTTCCATAAGGAATTCTTGAAGCATTCGAGTTTGCCACATTAGCGCGCTTTAGTAACAGTTGGCCTAACTGCTTCAGGCTAGTATTAATCATTAGTGTAGTAGTAGTAGCTAGTATTAATAGCTAGTATTAATAGCTAGTAGTAGTAGTAGCTTGTATTAATAGCTAGTAGTAGTAGTAGCTAGTATTAATAGCTAGTAGTAGTAGTAGCTAGTATTAATAGCTAGTAGTAGTAGTAGTAGCTAGTATTAATAGCTAGTAGTAGTAGTAGCTAGTAGTAGTAGTAGCTAGTATTAATAGCTAGTAGTAGTAGTAGCTAGTATTAATAGCTAGTAGTAGTAGTAGCTAGTAATAGTAGTAGCTAGTATTAATAGCTAGTAGTAGTAGTAGTTAGTAGTAGTAGTAGCTAGTATTAATAGCTAGTATAAGTAAGCTAGTATTAATAGCTAGTAGTAGTAGTAGCTAGTATTAATAGCTAGTTGTAGTAGCAGCTAGTATTAATAGCTAGTAGTAGTAGTAGCTAGTATTAATAGCTAGTAGTAGTAGTAGCTAGTATTAATAGCTAGTAGTAGTAGTAGCTAGTATTAATAGCTAGTAGTAGTAGTAGCTAGTATTAATAGCTAGTAGTAGTAGTAGCTAGTATTAATAGCTAGTAGTAGTAGTAGCTAGTATTAATAGCTAGTAGTAGTAGTAGTAGCTAGTATTAATAGCTAGTAGTAGTAGCTAGTATTAATAGTTAGTAGTAATAGTAGCTAGTATTAATAGCTAGTAGTAGTAGTAGCTAGTATTAATCATTAATCATTAGTCCAAGAAAGCGCACCTTAAACTCCACATGTCCTTTTCTTCGTTGAGGAAAGCCTGTTGATGAGTTAAATGACGTAAACAGGCGATCATCACATAATTTTTTTTTTATTCTCACCAGTTGTTTGAGATTGTCAAACAGTTTCACAGTAGAGGCTCAAGGTTGTGATCACCCATCACTAAAGCCTCATGTATCTCATACGACTCAAAGTGTACTACGAGTCCTGTTTCTATACTGACAGTAATTACTTAGACAGTTTTCATGGTAGACGGCATACAGTACCTATATCTGAAAATACTACTACCCAACATGTCCTCTTAGACAATTTTCCACTCTTATCCCCCACTTTCTAAAAGGCTTCGTTAGAAGAGTAGTAGACATGAGTGAGTCGTGTACAGGGGGCTGGTACACATTAAGTCTGTCGTGGTATCAAATGTCGTCACTTTGGGTGGTGTGGAGACTTGGAGAGTGGGTTCCAGCTCATGTGTTGACGTCGTCCATATGACCGTAGCTAAAAAAATACGAGGTTCTGTCCTCAGATCGTACCTTTCAGGACTTATCACTAACCGTCACCAATGGTCCGATGTGTTGCTCCAGTGCGACGTTAGTTCAACTACCTACCTGACAATTTGCTTGTGCATGCTTAGTACACACTCAAAAACTGCCCAGAAACTTTGCCATCCTTTAATATTGTAGTTGAGTTTATGTCGCACTGAACAATACATTAGGCTAACCTTTTATTAGAAAAATTATAAATTTGAACTGCGTTTAACGTGTGGAATGGGTATGCAATTAAATGTCTGTCGACCTTGACAGTTAGATACGTATTCTTTTGAACCAAATCTTATCTTGTGAATACTGTTGGATGTTTGCTTGTTATACACTCAGGAACATTGAAAATAGCGTACCAAGAAGGGAGCATCGGATTGAAATAATATTTAATACACATAATAATACAGATGAGATATTCACTTGATCCCAAAATCAAGACAATTAAACAAATACAGTGTGTACAATTAGACAAATACAGTGCAACTTCAATAGCGCGTCGGACCACCTCCTACTGCAATACATGCCGCAACAAGGTCCGGCATTGAGTTGATTAGACGTCTGATGTTTTCCTGAGGCAAATGGGCCCAAAATTCTTGAACAGCCACCTCCAAATCATGTACAGAGTAACACGGCGGCATTAGTCGTTTCAGATGGTCACACACATGCTCCATAGGGGACAAGTCCGGGGAGCGGGCTAGCCATAGAAGAGTCTGAACATGACGTATGAAGTCTTGAGCAACTCGAGCTGTATGCGGACGAGCATTATCTTGCTGGAAAATTTCCCCTGAAAGACCATTTAGGAAAGGTCGCACATGGTGTCGAAGCTCCGTGTCCTCCGAAGCTCCCATCAAAGCTCCGAACGTGGCGAAGCCGCTCTAGCCAGCAGGCTATCGGTTTGGGTCGTAGGAACTGGCACAGGGCGATGCCACTGTTCCTGCGATCAAGTAGCGACAGGAACCTCCTTAGGTGCCACATGGAAACTAGTGGTGTCGGGACCACTCCCCGGCTGCCCTAGGCCAATACCTGTACGCTAACGAAAGAAGGCTATCTGGCGGACGGCAAGGGTCTGCAAGACTCCATAGATGATGGTATCGGTTGCCCACGGTACCGGATAAACAGGGATGTCGGGGCAGCCTGCTGTTCCGTTGGGCTACTCAGGAATGCCGATTGGTTCCTAGGAGATGCCTGGGTGTGCGTCTCTGATCACCCCTCGGCACGAATCTATGAAGAAAACTTTTCCGGCTCAAAACGGACCTAAGGTTGACTGATATCAATGAGCCGGACCACATATCTTCAGCGCACACACTCACGGGTCGACCACGTCCACTCCCTATCGTGTTCATCCTGGGCAGATAAGGGTTTTTCGGACGGCGCGTCACTAGGCCCACTTCTAATGTTTCTCATTAGAGGCTTTCCCTAGCTTCGGCTAATCCGCTGTGGGTTTTCAATAACTCGGTACGGAGGGGTCTGCTTCCATTCAAAGAAGAAGAAGAATGGGGTCGAAGAATGTCATCAACATAACGCTGGCCCGTTAAGGTTCCACGTACCACAATTAGAGTGTACCGGCTATCATAGGCTATGGCCCCCAGACCATTACGCCTGCTGTGCGAGCAGTGTGTCGCGCAACAGCGTGGGTGGAATTGTACTAATCACCAGTGCGCCTCCACACGCGAACGCGGTTATCATCTGTCCCTAAAACGAACCGGGATTCATCTCTAAACACCACGTTTTGCCAATCTGTGGCATTCCACGTCGCTCTGGCTTGGCAGCACTGTAGACGCAGTTGCCGATGTTTCGGTGTTAAAGGCAGTACACGGAAAGGGCGCTTGGATTGCAAATTCGCCTCCGCAAGGCGTCTGGAAATGGTTTGTGGAACAACTGGCACCCCTACAACTGATTGTATCGTGAAACGAGTCACTGTGTGATCCACGAGCGCTTGCCGCACGATTCTTCGATCATCTCGCCTCATCATCTTCCTGGTCTATCCAGACACGGTACGCCGCACGTGGATACCCTCTCGTGTCCCCTGCTCCCAACATGTTCTGACGGCACACTCCGAACGATCGACCTGGCGAGCAATACGGTGCGTCAACCAACCAACGGTTTTCATGCCGATGATGAGGCCCCTCTCAAACTCGCTTGATTGTGAGAAATGTCTTCTCACACCTCTACCTGGCATTCTTTACTTACTTAAGTCCTCTTGGAATCGGAATGTGATCGTCACGTTCATGAATCTTCCACTATGCACCGGTCCCACTTCCTGATTGCAGTGCCACTGCAGAGTGTGAGGTCATTCGCATTGGCACCAAACTTGGATCATTTGCATATCGGATCTCACTGTACTTATTTGCAAAGTTTCGCGATTGTAGCTTTCTTCCTTCTTGGTGCGCTATTTTCAATGTTCCTGAGTGTTTATGATTTCTTGTTACATATGTTTGCTTGTTATATATGATTTCTTATTATATATGTTTGCTTGTTATACATGTTTGCCTGTTGTTTCCTTTTGTTATTCTCTGCCACACACTGGCGAATTAGGTTGGAACCTATGACTACAAATGAATTCTGAACCACTTGGAACATCCCGGAACATCAGTAATAGCACTTCGTGTTGCTCCAGTAAGACGTTAATTCAACTACCTATCTACACGCACATTCTTTTAACAACCCATTGAGTCTAAATAATTCACGAAGAACTCTTCTAGAACACCAAGAGCTTTATTCAAACACCAGCCTTATCACAGTCCTTCTTCAACGAAAACGTTACCGCAAACCTTTCCAGGATTCTTAATAAGAAACCACAATAGTCTAATTGAAAGAGTAGTGGATTGACAACAGGAGAATTGCGAGTTTGAAACTCTACCCAACCAAAGGCACTTGTGTATGTGGAGGCTTATGCACGTTAAATCTGTCGTGGCCTCAAATCTCTTCACGTTGGCGTGATGTGGGAGTTTGGAGATTGGAGTACCAGCTCAAGTAGTGATCTCGTTAGGGTCTATACAGGGTTCAAAATTAACCCGGAAATTGCGAAACTCTACCCATCCAAAGACAGTTGTGTATGTGGAGGCTCATACATGTAAAATCTACCATGGCCTCAAATCTCATCACGCTGGCGTGATGAGGAAGTTTGGAGATCAGACTGACAGCTCATGTGTTCACCCCATTATTTGTGTTAGGTTCAAAATAATACAAGGTGTTGTTTTCGGATCTTTCACTTCGGGATTTATCCCGGACCGTCACTCTGGTGGTTAAGGTATTAGCCTCTAAATCGGAAGGTTCCTGGTACGAATCCGGGTCAGTGCATGGATATTTGTAAGCGTATGGTGTAGAGACGGCTGGTGCACCTTAAATCTGTCGTGTCTGAAAGTCCTCACGTTAGGTTGGTGTGAAAGTTTGGTGAGTGGGGTGCTAGCTCAGGTGATGTCTCGTCATCTGACCATGGTTCAAAATTACGTGGTGTTGTCCTCGGATCTTTCTCTTAGGGGATTGATCGCTGACCATCCTCAATAGTACATTGTGTTGCTCTGTTACGACGTTAATTGAAAATTACCCAGTCCGTCACCAATAATACGCTGTGCTGCTCCAGTGCGACAAAAATTCAACTACCCAATGTACAGAATTTTTCATGTAATTTCTCGGATCCCGGACGTTGTGTTGCTCAGTTGCGACACTAATTCAACCACCTACCTAACCGCACTTTCCATCGACAACCCAGTGAGTTCAAAGAATTCGCTAATTCTCCCGGACCAGCGTGACGACCAACCGGTATAGTGGTTAAGGTGTTAGCCTCTAGATCGGAAGGTTCCTGGTTCGAATCCGGGTCCCGGGCATGGATGTTTGTGAACGTATGGTGTAGAGGCGGCTGGTGCACCTTAAATCTGTCGTGGCCGAAAGTCCCCACGTTGGGTTGGCGTGGAAGTTTGGAGAGTGGGGTGCCAGCTCAGGTGTTGCTTCGTCATCTGACCGTGGTTCAAAATTACGAAGTGTTGTCCTCGAATCTTTCCCTTAAGGGATTGATTCCGGACCGTCGTCAATAGCCCGTTGTGTTGCTCTAGTACGACGTTAACTAAAATTACCATTACCATTACCATCGAATCAGGGCCAGTGCATGGATGTTTGTAAGCGAATGGTGAAGAGGCGGCTGGTGCACCTTAAAATCTCGGAAGTCCTCACGTTGGGTTGGCGTGGAAGTTTGGAGAGTGGGGTGCCAGCTCCGGTGTTTCATCGTCATCTGACCGTGGTTCAAAATTACGTGGTGTTGTCCTCGGTAATTGGTAATTTTAGTTATCGTCGTACTAGAGCAACACAATGGGCTATTGACGACGGTCGGGAATCAGTCCCTTAAGGGAAAGATTCGAGGACAACACCTCGTAATTTTGAACCATGGTCAGATGACGAAGTAACACCTGAGCTGGCACCGCACTCTCCAAACTTCCACGCCAACCCAACGTGAGGACTTTCGGACACGACATATTTAAGGTGCACCAGCCGCCTCTACACCATACGTTTACAAACACTCATGCCCGGACCCGGATTCGAACCAGGAACCTTCCGATCTAGAGGCTAACACCTTAACCACTATACCGGTTGGTCGGCGGTGTTGTCCTCGGATCTTTCTCTTAAGGGATTGATCCCGGACCAATAGCCCGTTGTGTTGCTCTAGTATACGACGTTAACTAAACAATTACCAATTACCCAGAACAGCGAGTTTTCCACGCACCAGCCTTATCCCAGTTTTGGCACAGGGAGGAACGCCGCACCAACCCATTCCGCAGCGCTCAACAAGAAACCTCAGCGCACCCGCTGATTAGCAAGGGAATTCCACCTTCACCCGTAATCGAACCCAAAAAAAGCGGCAACCTGCAATTTGTCGCATGGGTGTGCTCCGCTGTTAAAAGGCCTCGTGTTCCGCCGCGAGAGGCAAATTGATTAATCCGGGGAGAGGAAAATGGCGTTGGGGATGGCTCGACGAGCGGATGACACAAGACGCTCCCATCTGGTTTGAGCCCGAAATGCCGCGATGATGTTTCATTTTTGCGTTTTATCATGTTTTGCTTCATTCCCCAGTTTTTTAGCGAGAGCGGGCAGCACGGGTGTCGTCTTCGTATCTTGTCGAGGTGCCTCCCCGGTGCCTGTGATTGATAATGTGGGGGAATTGCGTCATCCTACGCAACACGGAAAAATCAGAGGACGGAGGTTTGAGGCCTCCGCTGAGAGGGAGGGATCAAATATTTACAGCGCACATCGACTCCTTCGCGGAAGCTACCTGTTAACCCTCCGAGCAGTTTTGACGAGATATCTCGTTCATCATGAGCTGAGTACTTCTGTAATGGACGAGGTATCTTAACCTACGTCCGGTACATCAGTTGTACCCAGATCACGCCAAGAAAGAATTCATACTACGGCCGGTACAGCAGTTGTACCTTGATCACGCCAAGAAGGAATTCAGACAACGGCTGATACAGCAATTGTACCTTGAAAGTTATAACAATCGTGCCAAGAAAGAATTTAGACTACGGCCGGTACAGCAGTTGTACCTTGATCACGCCAAGAAAGAATTCAGACTACGGCCGGTGCAGCAGTTGTACCTTGATCACGCCAAGAAGGAATTCAGACAACGGCTAGTACAGCAATTGTTCCTTGAAAATTATAAAAATCGCGCTAAGAAAGAATTTAGACTACGGCCGGTACAGCAGTTGTACCTTGATCACGCCAAGAAAGAATTCAGACTATGGCCAGCACATCAATTATACCTTCAAAGTTATAAGAATCGTGCCAAGAAATAATTTAGACTACGGCCGGTACAGCAGTTGTACCTTGATCACGCCAAGAAAGAATTCAGACTACGGCCAGCATACCAATTGTACCTTGAAAGTTATAAGAATCATGCCAGTTATATCTATAGCCGTAGTCAAAAGGTTAATCATCAAGATAGTGCCGATAGTTTTGTATTGAAGAAACAAAGTTTTGGTCACTTTTCTACTACTCGTCCATCAAGATCTGGTCAACATTTTTCAAATGACGAAGTATCTCGTCGAAAAACTACTAGGTAGGTTATTAATTATTGCCCCACTGAAAAAACACAACGGGCTATAGGCAATGATTCGAGATCAATCCCGAATAGAACTATCCGAAGAAAACACCACGTAATTTTTAACCACGGTCAGATAACGAGGTCCATAGCTGAGCTGACACCCCATTCACCAAACTTTCAATATAAGATTTTTGAGGCCACGACAGATTTAACCTGCACTGGCTACCGCATAGGAGGGAGTAAGAATTTTACAGAAATAATTAGTTTCTGTTTTCAAAATATGAAAATAAATTGCTTTAAATATTTGAAATACTGTTTTGTTTTTTAAATACAATGACAGCTATTCGTAAAACTACAGTAGAACCTTGACTATTTAAGCTCCAATTATTTTTGGTTGTTTTGGGGTTTTATGGTGCAAGGCCTCACTTGGGCCATGCTGCGCCAAACACGTCATGTAAATATTTGGTTATATTTTTGTATTACGGTGCAAAGGGATATATTTGGCTTAACTGTGGCAAGTCAAGTAAAAAATACCGTGAAATGGGAAAATAAAGGATTGGGGAACAGAGCAGAGGGAGGATATCAGAAAAGGATAGTTTGAGTAACCCAAGAGAATAGCCCCATGTTTACCAGACTGTAAATCTCATGGGAAAAGAAAAGGATCGCAAGAGTACTTCGTATCAGTGAAACCCACACACTTAAAGTAGGGCCTTCTTGTAAATGAACATGCGCACACACAAGGAAAGTTTTTTGGACACTTGTAGAGGGAATTTTGAACACACAGGATTCGAACCTACCCTCCTTACAACTCGCATATTGTTAGGTTCGAGCTCAGCTTAACGGAGTGTTCATGCTATCCTAGTCGAATTTGGAGGCCACGGTAGCCCAGTGGTTGAATCATGGGTTGGCATACACTTGAGATATTCTATCGATAAAAATAAATCTTGTAAATTCCAAACATGACTAATAACAGGTGCAACTTGTTGTGGAGTTATGGGTTTCATGGAGTAAATCTGGGGGTGATGTGTGTGTGCGTCAACTATAAAACACTATCCTTGTCTGAAGAAAACGTTCAAAAATTTCGACTAAAATGGTGAGTATTTATAATTTTTTTAAGTGCGTAAAAAAAATTAAGTGCGCAACAAAAATCAATTGCGTACCTTAATTTTGCAGTGGAATTTTATCATGCTTACTTACTAAAAAAATGCAATTATTATGCCTTTTTTTATTAAAAAGATGAAACTAAGTCTCATAAAAGGTATGTGCACTTTAAAAGGAACTGCTTACAAGAGTAAAAGACATTTTTATATTTAATTAACGATCAATTGAACATTACTCGTTATAGCATCACAAGGGGGGATTTGTGATCCACGTGGTGTTTTCCTGATTTACTACTAGGGGGTTTCATGTTACACACATCATATACTTACCATCACTTTAAGTACAAACCCTTATAGAGGCCACCCATTCATTTTCAAGACGAACAAACATCCTTTACCCCAGATTCAAACCAGAACTTAATCGATCCGCAACCCAATACCCTGATCATTACACCTTTTGGTCGGCTGGCGAAAAATATTGTTTTGAGGAAACGAAGGGCGAAAGATTCTCATTATTCTATACGCACTAAGCAAAAAGAAATATAACCTTCATCCAAAGAAATGATGACTAAGTGGACTTCAACCATGTCTGATGATCATCACATTCCGATCTAGAAAAGTAAAAACAATGTATTGGAAATGTTTACTTAGTGAGTTTCACTTGTTGGGTCGATAGTAAACTATAGGATGCCTTCGGTACAAAGAATACATCAAGCGAGTTTGAATTACATATATAAATAACAGAAAGCATGCATACAGGGGGAATAGGGATAGTGTTGACAAGTTCTTTTGTGTTTCTCTTTTTAGCCGGGAATAAACTATAGGATGCCTTCAGTACAAAGAATACATCAAGCGAGTTTGAATTACATATATAAATAACACAAAGCATGCATACAGGGAATAGGTACACTGTTAAAAAGGTCATTTTCATCGAAATAGAGCTAAAAATTGGAAAACAACCCCAGTTCAATTTGTAACCGATCCCTTTCTTGCCATCCTCACGATCCTACTCCAAAGTTTACATGATAATCGAACCCAGTCACTTATCCTACATTATGGGTCAGGGCAGGCGCAAATTACGGATGCTAATTCCGACTACTTCTCATAGACCGTACATTAACAAGCTCCACACCATTCTCTGACGTCCTCTTCTTCAGAAAACAAAAGCGTCCGAGGTCAATTGCTTGTGCACCCAAATTACTCTGATGAAACAGCAATTTTTTTTTCATTCCATGCTTACGCGGCTCTGAACTATATTTGATTTTGATGCAAATCGCAAGTAGTGAAAGGAGACGGTAATTTCTGTGAAGCGTATATAGTTACGGGATGATTAATTGGACAGGGTTAAGCTTCGCGCTTGAGGCTGACGTTGTGGGATAGATTTTTGACGAATTGGAGTCGCAGGGCAGTAATTATGTAAAAAAGGTTCAACGCGTGGACTTTCCGGTTTTGTTTGAAAATGCTTCGCGTGAAATTAATGTAAAGAGATTAATGAAGATAATAGAGGTGATGGAAGGGGTATTTCATAGAAAAACTGCTTACTCAGTTTTTGAAATAAAGGGCAGTTTAAAAACTCCGACTATTTTTCTCTCAATTAAGCTTTTATCTTCGGGTAGTGTTATCTTTTATTAGCTTTTCGAAAAGCTTTTGTTTTTCGAAAACTGGCGATATTTTTATTTTTATTATTTCCCCCGTTTTTAGAACTGCACGTGAACTACAGAGCACCAACACACTCACACATACACGCAAATATACTATTTATAATTTCGAAAGGTAAAAACGTCAGACACAATTAGTACTTCATTAAACAATAAACCATCATAAGTGAAAGTGCAATTCTCGGGGACCTGTAAAAAGTCTCATCTAAGTCTATAAAAAGTCTCATCTAAGTCTATAAAAAGTCTCATCTAAGTCTATAAAAAGATCTATTCTAAGTTTATGAAAGAGAATTTTAGCCCCAGAATTTCTGCACAAAATTCTTCCCAATCGTAGACAATCGGTTTGTCTTTATGGTGAATGATCGCTAAAAAAAAGTAAAATTAATTTTTAAAAACAGGAAAAAATTAAATGATATTAGTGTTTAATAAATTAATTAATACTACTCAAGCAACAAGGCATCAAAATACAATGATCTGTATCATATCAAATATTGGACAAATGGCAATTAAATTTGCAAATGCATCGAATAAATGCAATAGGAATTTTTTATTAATGTTTATGTTTTTATTGCAATCTAAACAACTATTATATTCCAAAGAAAAAGAAAAATTTTGAAAATACAATTGATTTTTTGAACAATTATTAACAATTATTTCATCATCATCATAATTACTTATCTTTATCAATTATTTTTTCATTTTTATTTCCTTGTTGATTAAAAATAAATTTTTAAATTTTCCTACTTAAACAAGTTTGGCCAAATATGACCCTTTCTACGTAAGCCCCCTATCAACCTACTTAAATAAAATTTTCAATCAGTCTTCTCATGTGTAATCAAAGCAATTCGGGTGGCTGGTTTGGATATTTTATGCCGCAAGGATCAATGAAAATTCAGAAAAACAGTTTTGGAATATGAACTTTTCTCCACAAAATTAGATACATGAAAAAGAAACGATGATCAAAGGATTTCTTTTTAATCAGAACATTTAGTTTACATTGTGCTAATTTCTAGAAAATATTTTTCATTTCATTTAAAACAATTTCCTTTATGGCAGACAACTACATGAACATCAAAACGAAAGTGTGCTCGAAACATTCGTGCTGCCATCTATCCTGTTAATGTTGTTACAAATACTTATCTTTCACAAAACGTATTACAATTAATATGTTTATACTCACACATAATCGAAAAATAATTTGGGGATATATAACCCAATCTTCTCTCTCTTAGTATATTTTACTAATTTGATAACATCAGCGTATATTTTAGTAATTCGATAACATCAGCGTATATTTTAGTAATTTGATAATATCAGCGTATATTTTACTAATTTGATAATATCAGCGTATATTTTACTAATTTGATAACATCAGCGTATATTTTACTTATATGACTAATGCGTAAATGTAGTTACAAATACTTATCTTTCACAAAACGTATTGCACTTTATAGGATTACACTCACACAAAATTGAAAAATTATTTGGGGACTAGCAAAATACCCGACCTTACTCGGTTTGAATTGGTTTACTCTAGATTGAAGAGATAATCAAAATATATAATGACTAACGTTTTTTGTAGAAAAAAATTTTATTTTAACACCTTTCGCCACTTTATATTTTCTACAACTTACTTTGGACACATATCCTACACATGCATATCCATTCATGTAATACATTTCACATACATTGCACAATTGCTGTATGACAATGCTACAAAATGACGAAAGGTGATACTAAGGTTACTACTATAAAAGACGATTTATAGGAAGATTTGGAATTCCCTTTCTTAAGTTCTTTTCATGTTCAACTCAATTAATTAAAATTACGATTTACGGCGAGTGCTCTCGCACTCATAGTCAACAAAACAATATTTTTTTACTTGTGGCACTCTTGCCTCCCGTAAGCGACATTGTGAAATTTTGCAATCTTCTCCTGTCATTATGACAACGAATTTTTTAATGTTGGAAAAGGTTCTAGTTTGGATTTTTAAACATTACTATTCTTTCAATAACGGCATTATTCTTTAAATAACGGCATTATTCTTTCAATAATGACATAACTACACTTAAAATTTACTGAAAATTTATACTGACCTAACATTTTTAAGTCTAATACTTTGTGGTGCTGTTGCGTGTGATGAGAAGGAAAACACATTTATTAAAATAATAAATATTTAAAACAGGAAACAGCGAAATAAAACAAAATAAAAGATGTCGCAAAAAATTGTTCTAAAGATATTAATTTGTCATTCAATTTTATCTCTTGATCTCGCACAGTTGCCACAACTTACAACTAAAAGTGCACAAAATTTAGAAATGTGAAATTAATTCAGAGCGAAAGAACCAGAGTAAATATCACTGCTCGCGCGATCTTGTTCATTCTCGTTTCGTTGAAAAATATCGTCTGTCCCAAATATTCGGAATTCGTTTTCATTGCGCAAAGAATAAAAATAAGACTCGAAATAAATAAAGTATCAAAGCTAAAACTTCACCATAAAATTTTTTTTTGAAAAATAATTGGTTTTCAGCATTACTGGTAAAGCAAATGAAAGTAATCGTAATACTCAAACTACATTCCAATTTTTCGAAAACTATCAAATTGTGGCTGATTTAAGTATACTTACTCAGGTGTTTTAGCATGAAACTCTTCTAAATATAACAATAAAGAAATGTTTAATATTGCATTCACTACACTAATAGATAATGTATAAAATAAAATACAATGCAATCAAATATCTGGAATACAATTCATGTGATGTCTACACAAACACACAAACATAAAATCGAGCATAGAACAGAAAGACGGACAGACAGACTTTCGCAACCAATGCCAGTCACTAAATGAAGATAAGTACTCACTGTATGCAAATTTCCATGAAAATATCTTAAACCGCGTGGACGTGTATAGGGCACAACATACAGACAGACAGACAGACAGACGGACAGACAGACAGACAGACACCAAACGAGAAAAAGGCGGATTCGGCATCAGAAGGGTCCAAAACGGATAGAAAACTTGAAATGGGTCGAAAATATTGAATGTACAAACAAACACTCCATTCTTATTTATATAGATGTATAACCCAGTCTTCTCTCTGTTAGTATATTTTAGAAATTTGATAACATCAGCGTATATTTTAGTAATTCGATAACATCAGCGTATATTTTAGTAATTTGATAATATCAGCGTATATTTTACTAATTTGATAACATCAGCGTATATTTTACTTATATGACTAATGCGTAAATGTAGTTACAAATACTTATCTTTCACAAAACGTATTGCACTTAATAGGATTACACTCACACAAAATTGAAAAATTATTTGGGGATGTATAACCCAGTCTTCTCTCTCTTAGTATATTTTAGAAATTTGATAACATCAGCGTATATTTTAGTAATTCGATAACATCAGCATATATTTTAGTAATTTGATAATATCAGCGTATATTTTACTTACATTATTAAGGGCTCAGATTGTCAACTGGAGCATTTCGCACATCGCCTGTTCAAAGTTTGTACATTATATCCGGATAACCCAATTTAAGGCTGAGACGTCAGAAGCTCTACCTTAAATACCTTTTTAAAATAAAAACTAACCCTTCACACCCACTATTTACTATTATAACTAATCCCAAATTGGGAAGCCACTATTCATTAAAACCTTCGTTCATTCTTTCATTTGGTTTTAGAGTTCGTGATATTTTAACATCCTTAAATATAGACGACCTAGAAATGTTTTACAGAGAGAACGCACCTCCACCCTGGAATGATAGAAATATAACTATCATTCACGATTTTACCCAGCTGACAAAATCTTATACAGCAGACTACATTTATCAACAATCCTTTTATTGCCACAGACAAAGATTTTTATCATACAACACAGTTTATACAGACTGATCTAAAAGTGGAGATCATGTTGGTGCTGCGGCTGTACTAGAAACTGCTACCATTGAGAGGAAACTAAATGGTTGTTGTTCATTTTTTACGTCTGAAATATACGCAATAATTTCAGCCTTAACGCAGGTACCCACATCTAATGTTAAAATATGGATAATATACTCAGATTCTAAGAGCTGCATAGATGCCCTAGAAAAATGTAACACAAATAGCCACCCACTTATATTGATTGCAATAAGACGACTTTTTCTTTTAAAAGAAGATAACTTTAATATTTTACTTTGTTGGATCGCTGGACATGTGGCATCCTGGGAAACGAGAGAGCAGACATGGCAGCCAAAGGAGCAACTATGCAACTCAACTTGAAAAGACCCATAGATGACATCGACCCCATTTTAAAATATGCCGTAATTACATCGTGGCAATATTAGTGGGACATGGAAATTCAAAACAAACTTCACCTCATTCAACCATCAGTAAAGGGATTTTTAAAAAATATTTTAAAAAGAGATCATTCTGTTGAATTGACTAGACTTCGAATTGGACATACGTATTTTACTCATAGACATTTACTACACGGAAAGCCTGCTCCGTTTTTCTCATTCTGTAGCACTATTTTATCCGTAAAACATATTTTAACAAAATGCCCTAAATTTAATAATCATAGACCAAACCGTTTCGGAGCTTCTAGCCCTAACCTAAGGGATTTATTGATGGATCCTTTCCACGCAAACTTTTGTTTATTCGCTACCGATATTTATTTTTTAAACTACATCTAGATTTTATAATATGACCTTTTTCAGCTTCGAATTAAAATTTACCTTGTTTGTATTTTTAGACTTGAGCTCTTGCTTCATATATACAACATTGATAACGTACATTAAATAAACCTCGTTTGACGCAGTTTGGCCAAATATGGCCCTTGGGCCATAAAACTCATAACCAACCTTACATGTGTAATGCGTCTACATATGCATTACTTGTACAAGTGACTGAGCCCCAATTTGTGTCGAGACAATTCGCTTCAGGGTTTATTTTGAATTGCTTTTTAACATAAACCATATTTTTGGGGATATATATTTTATAAATGCGAAATTTTATATAAAATGTAAGTTTCTTAGAAACAAGTGCTCCTCAATCCTGGATACATCTCGCATTTTTCTTGTTTTCCAAAAAGTTTAATACATTCTTTAAATAATTATACAATCCCCTCGATATATCACACTGTTTGGAGGGACAAGAAAAATGCGTGATAAGTCGAGGACTTTGTATAATTATTAAACAAAATATTTATAAATATCATAGCTTGGATTAATATGTTTCATTTTTTATCATACCTACTTTTATTGTATTGCGTTGCTCCAGTGTGATGTTAATTAAAGATAGTTACATACCTACCACTTTTATTTCAAATAAAATTCAGGTAATTTAGTTGTATGATATCTCTTATTATTCGTATATTTTTACTATTTCCCTTATTCTTCCCGTATTTCTTCTGGAAACGTATTTACGTACTAACAATTTATTGGATGACTCATTTTACCTTGTGCTGATTCAACACAGTTTTCAATTTCATGAAAAAACTACAATTAAAAGATTAAGGAATTAATAAAACGTAATAATTTTATGCAATCACATAGTTAATCACTTTTATAAACTTTCTGAGTACGAACCATTTGGATTAACCATGTGAAAAATTGTACATTCAGCTCTTTTAAACTCTACTTGATTTTTTCACTAAAGAGAATTCTCACGATTGCATATTTAAATTTGAGAATACTTTTATTCGGCTTTTCTATTTGTTAAATTTCGGAATATTTTGATATTGGTTTATGTGTATGATGAGGTATCACTTTATAATTAAAAGAAGGGGTATATTTATTTCTTTAAATCTTACAGGAAGAGCAAATATATTTTATTCGAATATTTAGCCATCTTTACTCTCAAAATACGCAAGTAAGTTTGTTTCTTTATTTTCGTGCTGCCATCTATTTTTGAAAACTTAAGACTTAACTTAAAAAAGTTAAGAAAAGTAGTGAGTTTCTAATAGCGACAGCAGATGGCAGCACGAGCATAATAATTTTCGTTTGTTCTAAACCGCGCTTTTAATTTTTACTGGTGTAGGCAAATCGACTAACTCATTTTTTAGACTTCCACCATGATTAATAGTGAATAAGTGATGCAGAATAATAATCTGAGCGTGCAGCTTAAGATTTCAAAATTTGATAAGCATTTTCTGTATACAATTGTATTGAATCACACATAAATAACTCCAGCCGGCTGTACATTTAGCTAGGTGGAATTTATTTTTCATTTACAATGTTTATGGAGAAAACATACAGCAATGCAATGTTATTCGGATTTTGAAAACATGACATAGTGCCAGTTTCGTATCTACTTCCTGTATCACTTTTTTGACAATATTTCCGACTTGGGTTTCGTGGGAGAAAATTGTTTGAAAGGATCAACATTAAAGCATAGTATATTATTTTGATTCAATATAGTTGTCAAGATAACTAAACCCCACGCATTCGTCTTTAATTTAAATTAAGAGTAAATTACTGTACTTCTGGAATCGATCTTAGTCCTTAATTTAAATAATGTGTAGGAAATTACGCAATTTTATGCTTCATTAAACTTTAAATGAGTAGATAATGAAATGGTGTTTGTACTATGGCTTCCAGATATTACCGAAAATCTTTACCTATCTAGACATAAGCATATTATATTGCAGATAATTTGTGTGAGTAATTCGTAACATTCCGAGGAAATCGGAGAATTATATCGGATATATTATCTATTGACTCACATTTTTTGGTTTCTTGTATTGATTTTAATGTCCCCATGCATAATATCAGAAACCGCCAAATTACTTTTTCTTCAAGAATAAATTTGTGGCAATTTTGATTCAAATTTATTTTTAAACTGAACAATTCATTTTTGTAGGCTGGTGTATTTTTCAATTCAATGAGTTTTCGGCTTTAATGATATGTTTTGTTTTATTTCTTATCTCAAACTGCATTTGGGTATGTCTTTTCCTTGAATTTTTCGTATTGCGTAATTTTTTTGTTCTCTATAATTGAATATTTTTATGTGGAGAAACAACAATTATGTGAAATAAAATAAAAACAAAATACAACTACGAGTTAAAGTTTTTTGCTAAAATTAATCACTATGGTCATCAGGAAACAACAGCAAAACGGGCTTCAAATAATTCCAAACCAGTGAGACAATGATTAAGACCCTCTTGTAAATGAATCTAGAACAGTGAAAATACTAGATTAAAACTTTAACGCGGAGAACTCCTAATTAACTACGAAACGAAATCGCCATTACTTGTTCTATTGAAGCACACAATTTCACCAGACAGAAAGGGGAAAAAATTGCTTTCATTTCTGCAACTACCAGATTTCTTTATTAATTTTTTCTCCCAATCCTAACAAAACTGTTCGCTTTTATATAGATCAGTACAAATCTCAGGCACGGGACGTTGAATGCGTAAAATAAATGTCATTGCCGTCTCCATAGCAACGCAAGGTAGCACTCGGGTAAAGCGGTCTTCGGGCATATTTCCCTCGGGACGCAAGACAACGGCAATTAGAGAGCGACATAACGCCCGTAATTAAAAACGAAAACCGTAAAACGGGACAAAGCCTGAAACGAGAACCCATTTTTAACTGCTGTCTCTTCCACTGAAAGTGAATTGCTGTCATTGTTGGAGGCCCTTTATCTTTTAAGTTATTTTTTGTTTCGGTACTTTCTCTATGGGCTCGGGAACACATTTGTTTCGTCGTCATTGATGAACAGGAGCGATATTACGTCCCAGAAAAATGATATATACCACCCTAAAAGACATCGAGGAAATGGTCATTAGAGACATAAAAAAGGGATCGTTTCTTTTATATGACAAACGAGGTTGAAAGAAGCTTGCTGTTGTAAGTCGGTTTAGTTCTTTTAGTTCTGGTAATAAGTCAGGGCAGTTTTTGCTTAAATGGAAGGGTATTTTTGGACGTTATGGTATTACATGAATTATGAATTTAACTTTGCAAGTGTATGTCGTTAAATCCATGACCTGATTGATCTAAAAGTTGATCTAGGAAAACAGTCTTGCAAGAAGGTCGATAAAAGAATCGAGGAAATTGTCATTATAGACACACAAAAAATGACACCGTCTTTTATATTGGTTAAAGTTTGAAAGAAGCTTGCTGTTGTGAGTCGTTTTGGTTCTTTTAGTTCTGGTAATAAATCAGGGCAGAGTTTGCTTAAATAAAAAGGGTATTTTAGGACTTTATGGTATTATATGAATTACGAATTAAACTTTACATGTGTGTATCGTTAAATGCATGACCTGGTTGATCTAATTATTGACCTAATCAAACTGAAATGAAACTACAACTTCCACATTTGTTTAGATTGTACTTTGTACCCCGTATCTCAAGAAAAGTACAAGAGCAAAACTGCTTGAATTGATTTGAATACCATATGTATCGATAAAACTGGAAGTGGGGTTAAAACTTCCATACTTGTTTAAGGTGTACCTTGCATTAATTGTACAACGTGCCTTATGAAAGTGGACGTGGAAAAGCTTGAGTAATATTACATGGCGACTTTTTCAATGCAATTTATCTTCCTATACATTTGTGCAATCTTTGTTTCATAGGTAAAATTAAAAGGTATTAATAGGAATTAAGGTATTAAAAAGGTGCTTCCTTTGTGTGCTGTTTTATTCTTCATTGGCGCTCAACAGTCTAATGTGGGCCTTTGTCATCTCGATAATTTTGTTCATCTTAGCCAGATGTAAGCAATAGTTCTGTTCATTCATAGTTCTGCAAATGTCAGTCCTTGCTTACACAGTCAATCCATCTAAGCTTTGGTCTTCCACTAGGCCTGACTCGAATTGTCCCGTCTGAAAATATTTTTACTGTACTTATTTCATCAGCACGGGTATTCAAATATCCCCAGTTCATCTCATTTGCTCCTATTAATACTTTTTAAAATATCTGGTTCTATATTTTATTATATGGGTTTCTTCAAAATTATCTGTCTTAAATCGGGAACCATATGAACATTACTTAAATTCTTAGATATATTAGCATGACGAATGAGATTAGCAAGTAGAATTTTTGTGTCTTTTTTACCCATATTTGAAACTTCATGAAACAAGAAACCTGTAATGGACAATACTTTTTTTAAACACTTGCATTAAATACTACTTTTCTCTTCTGGAATTTCAACGAGTCAAGTCCCCTGCATTCGATGACAGTCTGAGATAGTGACCAGTTTTTAGGAAAACCAGTCATGGTTCTTCTAAAATTTTATTTATACTTAAACCTATTTACTTATCAAAAAAAATTTTTATTGCAGAATTTTGTTACATGTAAAGTAAAGCTTAGAGTACCTTCTATAGGTAAATGTTAGAACTCGAAACAAAGCTTCAATTCTTTAAATAATGATTAAATCAATTCAAATTGAACTCACTAAAAGCACATATAAATCAAGAAATGTTGAAAATATGTTTTTATCATCAAATTCTGTAGATTTCAAAGTAAACTAAAATATTTTTTAGAATGTTCGATCTTTTTAGGCTTAGTAAGATTAATTTTTTTTGTCTTCTTGAAATGATGCAGTCTATTTATGAATCTGATATTCGTCTAATCTTCCTATCAATCTATAATCGTCTGTACTAATGATTTTTTTCTTTATTACTTAGTTTGCCTTCAATTTATTGACTTGCTTCGTTTTACTGGTTTCAATGTTTGTGTGTGATAAATTTAAACTTTATAATTCATTCGCCTTCAGTCAGCAGCAATTCCTAAAGCTAGTTCATTTCAACAATGGCGCTTGATACATCTGTCCTGTTCTATGCTGAATGAGAACTCTATAATTTGATATATTTTATTTTATATCTTTTTACTTCCATATTTCAACAAAGATGTAATTATCCTTCAAAATTTAAAATGAACAATCAGATTTGAATGAAGTCTAATACCAAAATGGAAATTGCCTCAAGTAATTTTAGAAATTTCATCTACATGCATTCAGTTTTTAAGTAGATGCCCAGATAATACTCATCTGCATGATATTATTTTACACCACAAATTTTTTTTTATGTTCATATAAGTTTTGTTTCAGGGTTTAAATCGCAGTCATGATAAGCGCTTGGAAAAGGAATCATAATTGGCTGTTTAACAGCAGAGGCAGACCATATGTAAGTACTTATGCTTGATGCAAGCAAGCTATTTTTCTGGTATCAATTCATCAAGGACGTCAGTTCTGTATCGAATAAAACGAGAAAATAGATAAATATGTTTCTATAACACTAGCTATAGATTGTTCATATATTTATGACCTTCCTCAAAAGTTTAATGATCTGTACATTCTTGCTTGCCTATTAGAATGAAAAGGATAATTGACCTTGAGTTACTTTTCCTACAATCGTATTTATGGTACTTCACTTTTGGGGTTTCTAGTTCTGATAGCAAAATCAAGTGTTCCTTCGTTTTCTTGAAATTTTTCAATTTTTTTTCTTCTATTGAATTCAGAAGATTTATTTTGCTATGTGCTATGCTAATACATCATAGTTTTATTAATTTTAATGTTTATTATAAAAATGAATAGGTAAGGTTAATAATACTATCAGTAGTTATTGTGTTGCATTGAATAAATTTTCAATGTACATGCAGTCAAGTTTGAATTTTGGTGGGCTTTAAATAAATTTATTTTCATGTATTTTTAGATGTAAGTTATTTTTAATTTTTGTAAAATTTGTTGTGTAGTATTACTAAAACTTGTTGATTTTCACAGTTTTGGTTTCGCAGTTCTGTACATACAGTCAAGTTTGAATTTTTGGGTTTTTAAATAAATGTATTTTCATGTATTTTTGGATGTAAGTAATTTTTAATTTTTGTGAAATTTGTTGTGGAATACTACTGAAACTTGTGGATTTTCGCAATTTCGGTTTTATAATTATCTGAAAATGCCCCAAGATTGTACTGAAAGTATACAATTGCTTTCAATTCAAAGTATTTGAAAGCAATGCAGTGAAAATTCTGTCACAGCTGTATTATATATTGTACCTTCCAGAGATAGATGACAGACTCAAAATTGAAGTACAAATTTTTCACCTAAAAACTTCTTCATTACACCCGAAAAAAACCTGCATATCAAACATAAACAAACTAACGATTTGTAATAAAGATAAGACAGTTTTAAAATAATAATTTAGAAGTGAAATACACTCTAAAATTTTCTACTTTCTTTTGCTCTGCCAGAAAATTTACTATTTAAACTATCACTTTTCTCAAACAGATATGTACTTACTACAAATATTATTAGGCTACAAAACTTTATAAATATATGGTGGCATTTTACAAACATCGATAGAAAATTAAAATACGATTGAAAAGTTCCAGTCTTCTTTATGATCTCCTGCAAAAGTTACTTTTCAAATTGTCACTTTTTCCCAATAGATGTGCACCTTACAATCAAAACCGAAAGTTAGGAACACTTGTGAATAGGAGACGGGATAAGAAATGTAAGCAAAGTAAGCACTTAATGATGATTTGATAGGCACTTCGGCGTGCTCTAAATCAGTCTAAGCAGCGAGCTTATCGCCTCCCAATGAAGCAGGGAGTTAATATAGAGGACTACATCCCAGTTATCGCACGCTCTCCATCACTGCTCCCGAAATGAGATCGTAAAAAACCGCAGCACGTCCCTGTTTGAAGATGTCTAATCGACTTAATTCATGGCATGTCGTCTTCGACTAAGGACTCCAACCTTTCAACCAGGCGCCGTAAAACACGGAGCTGTTTTCAAGTAGTTTCAGTAATGGAAATGCGATACCAGTAATTGCTCTTTTATTTAGTTTTCTGATTAGGATAAGTCTGATGGAAAGACGAATGTAGAGTTTGTACCCGTGTGTGGCATCAGTAGTTTGCGTTCATCGCATGCTTGATGTTGAGATTCGTTTTGTGATTCATAATTGTTTCATAGTGCTCAAAGTTTATTGCTACCGATCGGCCGTTGGAGGTAGAATATTAATTTTGGAAAGTTGAACAGATGCAGAAGTTAGTGATGTATTGGACGAGGATATAAAGTGATGCCTTTGGCGTTAACCTATGAATGCGATGTACAATTGACTTCTCGCTGTTCATTGGCTATGATTATATTCCTTCATTAAAATTATCCGATATCCTCAAGTGCTATTTAGTTTTCTGATTAGGATACGTCTGATGGAAAGCGAAGGTAGAGTTTGTACTCGTGTGTGGCTTGAGTAGTTTGCATGTGTGTGTTACTCGTATGTGTGTGATGTTGCGATTCGTTCTGTAGTTAATAATTATTTTATAATGCTTTAAATTTATTGTTGCTAATTGGCCACTGAATATAGAATATTAATTTGGAAAGTTGTGCATATGTAGAAGGTAGTGGTATACTGGACGTGGACAAAATGATGCATTTGGCGTTAACCCATGAATGCAGATGTCCAATTGACTATGTTCATTGGCAATGATTATATTCCTTCATTAAAATTATCAGAGATCTTCAAGTGGTATTTAGTTTTCTGATTAGGATATGTCTGATGGAAAGCGAATGTAGAGTTTGTACCCATGTGTGGCATGAGTAGTTTGCGTTCTTCGCATGTGTGTAATGTTGCGATCCGTTCTGTAGTTAATAATTATTTTATAATGCTTTAAATTTATTGTTGCTAATTGGCCACTGAATATAGAATATTAATTTTGGAAAGTTGTGCATATGTAGAAGGTAGTGGTATACTGGACGTGGACAAAATGATGCCTTTGGCGTTAACCCATGAATGCAGATGTTCAATTGACTATGTTCATTGGCAATGATTATATTCCTTCATTAAAATTATCCGATATCCTCAAGTGCTATTTAGTTTTCTGATTAGGATACGTCTGATGGAAAGCGAAGGTAGAGTTTGTACTCGTGTGTGGCTTGAGTAGTTTGCATGTGTGTGTTACTCGCATGTGTGTGTTACTCGTATGTGTGTGATGTTGCGATTCGTTCTGTAGTTAATAATTATTTTATAATGCTTTAAATTTATTGTTGCTAATTGGCCACTGAATATAGAATATTAATTTTGGAAAGTTGTGCATATGTAGAATGTAGTGGTATACTGGACGTGGACAAAATGATGCCTTTGGCGTTAACCCATGAATGCAGATGTCCAATTGACTATGTTCATTGGCAATGATTATATTCCTTCATTAAAATTATCAGTGATCTTCAAGTGGTATTTAGTTTTCTGATTAGGATATGTCTGATGGAAAGCGAATGTAGAGTTTGTACCCATGTGTGGCATGAGTAGTTTGCGTTCTTCGCATGTGTGCTATGTTGCGATCCGTTCTGTAGTTAATAATTATTTTATAATGCTTTAAATTTATTGTTGCTAATTGGCCACTGAATATAGAATATTAATTTTGGCAAGTTGTGCAAATGTAGAAGGTAGTGGTATACTGGACGTGGACAAAATGATGCCTTTGGCGTTAACCCATGAATGCAGATGTCCAATTGACTATGTTCATTGGCAATGATTATATTCCTTCATTAAAATTATCAGAGAGCTTCAAGTGGTATTTAGTTTTCTGATTAGGATATGTCTGATGGAAAGCGAATGTAGAGTTTGTACCCGTGTGTGGCATGAGTAGTTTGCGTTCTTCGCATGTATGTGATGTTACGATTCGTTCTGTGGTTAATAATTATTTTGTATTGCTTGGAATTTATTGGTGCTAATCGGCCACTGAATATAAAATATTAATTTTGGCAAGCTGTGCAAATGCAGATGGTAATGGTATACTGGACGTGGACAAAGTGATGCCTTTTGCGTTCACCCTTAAATACAGATATCAAATTTTGACTTCACGATCTTGATTGGCTGCTGATTATGTTCCTTCATTAGAATCCTCCTATATCTACTAGTTCTCCTACTGGCTTCCATGTGGGATGGGCAGTTTGATTTCTTTAATGTGTTTGATGTTGAGATTCGTTATTTCAATATTCATAAATGTATTTCAATGTTCAAATGCATTGTTGCTAATCGTAACTGGAGATAATAATAAGTTGTAATGATAAGTTAGAAGTGGATAAAGCGGTGTTTTTTGACATTGACCTTAAATACAAAAGTCCAATTGATTTCGTGCTGTTTATTGCCTATAATAACCACATGGGTTTTCTTCCTTCATTGGAATCATCACAGTACCTTCAACTTCGTCTATTTAGTTTACTAATTAGAAGGATTTTGCTAGAAAGACGAATCAAAGATTTTTTCCTTGTGTGGAATGAGAAGATGGATTTCTTTAATGGGTTTGTTTTTGAGATTCGTTATTTTGTTATTCATAACTGTTTTTCCATACTTGAAATAAATTTATTAGTGTTAATTTAGAAATAAAATGTTTTGGGTAAATTGAGCAACTGCAGAAGACCAAAGCCAATAGCCCGTTTGTTGTTCCAGTTTTACGTAAATTCAACCACAAGCCAACCCTTTAACACATTTTTGTTCCATTTCTCTTTCCGAGTGTCAACTCTGATTAAAGTTACGAATAATTAACAAGTTTCTCGTGATACAGCATGTCTAATGTAGGTTTATGACGGATCATTTGTAACCTCGTTTTTCAGCTTTCCTTAACCTCTTTTGGAATTAAGTAGTTTCATATCAAAATTTTCCTAACTGAACTTCGAAAGAAGTTTGGAAAATACAAAGTTGTAAAGGGCAGTGCCCCGCGACATATCGTACTACAAGAAAGGCAAGGGAAAAAAAGCGAAAAACTGAGGAAAGCAATTCAGTGAAAAATAAAGAATATGTCCTTTAAAAAAAACGAAAATCAATATTATATTTTTTATTTAAAATATTTTCACACAATCCCAAAAATATTTTTGTACATACGCTTGATCATTTCTAAAGTTTCAACCTTCCTTAATTTGACCTCAATCCCTCTAACCAATGACGGATCAGTTTATTATTTTGAGTACATAGATTTCTTTTCTTTTTAATTTAATGAAATCCAAGACCTCTAAACTTTCACTTTCAAAGTAACATATTGACTTCGGGATCGTTTGTCCAAATAATCTCAGATTTGTCGACCATTATATGTTTAAATAATCTTATAAAAATAAAATAATTTTGAAACAGTTACACACACACACACACATTATATCAAACTACTTAAATCAATAATACTTATTAATTCTAAATAAGTATCCAAAAGTAGCTACAAAATTCCCAGCAAAAGTAATCAAAATCATACCCATTAAAAGTAAAGTTTAAAAAATAAATTTTTTTTTAAAAATATTCATTTGACAAATAAATTTTTCCGTTTTGAGGTTCTCAAAAAATATAGACGTGCTCCTAGTAGGTGATTCGCCACTGTCCCCAACCACAATGTCTCAAGTTCAACAACAAATTCATCTAGTGGCAAGAAAAAAGTTCGATGTAGCCGTGTGCGCGAAATATACAATGCTGTTTTTCAATTGAGTCATTTGAATCCACTTTTAAACTCGTAACAGAAATAGAATCTTTACCCAGGAGCTTCAAGTACAAACCTTGCAACGAAATTACAGCTATTTCGGTTCAGAATAAAAGATAAAAAAAATAGAAAATGATTGAATTTATTTCGTTTGTCCAAAATCTCAAACATATCTTACCCTGAATCAAATCACATAGTTCAAAACTCGTTCAATCTTCAATTTAAAATAGGCAAAAAACAACTGCCCCGGGTGAGGATCGAACTCACGACCTTCAGATTACTCAGATGAGTGATTATGAGACTGACGCGCTGCCTACTGCGCTACCGAGGCTTCGGGCGGTGGAGAGAAATGACACTTAGCTTTCGATTGCTACTGATAACGAAAAACGGAGTGATTGAAAAATACATGAACATAAACTATATTTTGAAGTGAAGTTTCGCAACTGCGAGGTTTATTCATTTCAATATATCAAGAATAAAAGCGTTGTTCGCTTTGATATCGAATTATTTTTGTTTTCGTGTCGTATTAGTAACGCTAATTTCCGAAGATGTCTAAAATCAGAAACATGGTTTTTGACAAAATGAATAGTATACACTATACAGTATCGTATTTTTTAGATTTCGGGTTTCTTAAAAGTCCTTTTGTGTCATTTAATCATTGGACCAAATTTTTTTAAAATTGATTACAAGGTAAACTAAGATGTCATTATAAGTATTGTTTCCGCGAATGTCAATGATAATAAATGAGGGAAGGGAAGTATTCAAATCTTATTTCCAGACATGCATTATTTATTCATGCGTCATTTTTGACGAACTGATGCAATTATAAAAATTTGAACTTAGTTGTTAAATTGTTATTATTTATAAAACTTGATTAAATTTTATAGCAAAAATTGCTTTTTTAATCTATAAGATTACAATATTCGAATTTAAACATAACTAACCATCCAAATTTTCATTTAAAAAGGATATGTCCGTAATTAAATCTATATCAAACGAATATTTAAATGAATGTGTCTGTGATTTAGATGTACCTTTCGGAATGAATTAAAAAAAGATAAACTAGGAATGATAATTATTTGAACTTTGATATGAGAAGAATAAGCGAGGGAATTTTCAGAGAAAACAAATAAACCAGGACAAAAGGCGAAGATTTCACTACTGCAAGTCAAATGTTCTCGTTTATAGAAGGTTACCTTAAAATGTTGTTTACTGCCGTTTTGGCAACGATTGGTGTTTTATCTAATTGACGTTGACCCATCACCTGTAGGAAAAACATTTCGGAATTTTTTAAAAATATTTATCGCCGATTACTGAGATTGTATTCGAAAAACAAACCACGTTATGTCCAGAATCCTACAAGAAGCACGCTTTGCAGCTCAACTGTAGCTATATACTGCATAAAGCTTGACAGAAAATCTCTCATACGAAATGCTATTAGGCAGTAAGTATTCTATTTCAACTACTAATAATTCACGACAGAAGTAAATTCGTAATGGCGGAATACATTCCAATACAATACCCATTCGTAAGTAGAAACAAATAAAATTAACAAGCACAATTTA
The DNA here is from genome assembly GCA_947359465.1 of Metellina segmentata. Classification (NCBI taxonomy): domain Eukaryota; kingdom Metazoa; phylum Arthropoda; class Arachnida; order Araneae; family Tetragnathidae; genus Metellina; species Metellina segmentata. The sequence continues at coordinate 57,136,691 of OX375874.1, forward strand.
TTCCTGTTTGTCTTCCTTGAGGATCACTAAGCCATTTTTCGTGGATAAATAAAAATATCTAAGACATGTATAGAATTAGAAATGCAAGTATTCGAAACAATATTTTCAACTTTGGGAGCATGTGCAAGTTTTCTTATAAAAGATTGACTTATTAATTTTGATTTTTCGTTTAAAATTCGACTTTGTTGAGACAATTAAAAAGCCTTTTATCAACCAGCTAAATAGAAGCAACCACGTGAATTTTCCACAACCGTGAACCGTCTAGCAAATTTTAGTGCTTCGTGTAGGAATCGCACCGCAACTGCAAGGGCAAAAAAGAAACACACGAATACCTGTTGCAAGTTGTAGGCCGTAAAAGCAGCCATTACAGATAACATGATGGAGAGCTCGATACAGGGGAGCGCTATCGTAGTCTTTTAAAGCTGACATTGACAGTGATGGACCGAGACTCGCGACGGGCAGAGCCTTTTGCGAAATGCACCACTCTCGGCATGCAAGTCGTTTAATTGGTAAAACGTGAGTTCAGACAGCGGAGTTGGTGCTGACCGATTATGTGAATGGTAATCATATCAAACACATTGGATGCGATTCTAACTGGTCATACCCATAGGATGTTCTTTTTAGTCTTTTTAAAAAAGTCACCAAAAGAAGTCTTCTCAGACTGAGAGAACTTTTGTCTGCATGTCAGTGTCTCAGTGTCTGACAGTGGTGAACCGAGACTCGCGGCTGGTAGAGGGTTTTTGTGGAATGTACCTCTCTAGGCAGGCAAATGGTCGTTTAATTGGTGAAACGTGAGATTAGACCGCGGAGTTGGTGCGCTGACCGATTATGCAAATGGTAATCGTATAAAACACACTAGATGCTATTCTAACACGTCATATCCATAGGATGTTCTTTTCTGTCCTTTTAAAACAGTCTACAAAAGAAGTCTTCTGAGACTGAGGGAACTTTTGTCTGCATGTCAGTGTCTGACAGTGGTGGACCGAGACTAGCGACTGGTAGAGGGTTTTTGTGGAATGTACCTCTCTAGGCAGGCAAATGGTCGTTTAATTGGTGAAACGTGAGTTCAGACAGCGGAGTTCGTGCTGACCGATTATGTGAATGGTAATCGTATAAAACACATTGAATGCGATTCTAACACGTCATATCCATAGGATGTTCTTTTCTGTCCTTTTAAAACAGTCCACAAAAGAAGTATTCTGAGACTGAGGGAACTTTTGTCTGCATGTCAGTGTCTCAGTGTCTGACAGTGGTGAACCGAGACTCGCGACGGGCAGAGGGTTTCGGTGAAATGTACCTCTCTAGGCAGGCAAATGATCGTTTAGTTGGTGAAACGTGAGTTCAGACAGCGGATTTGGTTCTGACCGATTATGTGAATGGTAATCGTATAAAACACACTGGATGCGATTCTAACACGTCATATCCATAGGGTGTTCTTTTCTGTCCTTCTACAATAGTCACCAAAAGAAGTATTCTGAGACTGAGGGAAATTTTGTCTGCATGTCAGTGTCTGACAGTGGTGGACCGAGACTCGCGACTGGTAGAGGGTTTTTGTGGAATGTACCTCTCTCGGCAGGCAAATGGTCATTTAATTGGTGAAACGTGATTTCAGACAGCGGAGTTGGTGCTGACCGATTATGTGAATGGTAATAGTATAAAACACATTGAATGCGATTCTAACACGTCATATCCATAGGATGTTCTTTTCTGTCCTTCTAAAATAGTCACCAAAAGAAGTATTCTGAGACTGAGGGAACTTTTGTCTGCATGTCAGTGTCTCAGTGTCTGACAGTGGTGAACCGAGACTCGCGACGGGCAGAGGGTTTCGGTGAAATGTACCTCTCTAGGCAGGCAAATGATCGTTTAATTGGTGAAACGTGAGTTCAGACAGCGGATTTGGTTCTGACCGATTATGTGAATGGTAATCGTATAAAACACACTGGATGCGATTCTAACACGTCATATCCATAGGGTGTTCTTTTCTGTCCTTCTAAAATAGTCACCAAAAGAAGTATTCTGAGACTGAGGGAACTTTTGTCTGCAGGTCAGTGTCTCAGTGTCTGACAGTGGTGAACCGAGACTCGCGACTAGCAGAGGGTTTCGATGAAATGTACCTCTCTTGGCAGGAAAATGATCGTTTAATTGGTGAAACGTGAGTTCAGACAGCGGATTTGGTTCTGACCGATTATGTGAATGGTAATCGTATAAAACACACTGGATGCGATTCTAACACGTCATATCCATAGGGTGTTCTTTTCTGTCCTTCTAAAATAGTCACCAAAAGAAGTATTCTGAGACTGAGGGAACTTTTATCTGCAGGTCAGTGTCTCAGTGTCTGACAGTGGTGAACCGAGACTCGCGACTAGCAGAGGGTTTCGATGAAATGTACCTCTCTTGGCAGGAAAATGATCGTTTAATTGGTGAAACGTGAGTTCAGACAGCGGATTTGGTTCTGACCGATTATGTGAATGGTAATCGTATAAAACACACTGGATGCGATTCTAACACGTCATATCCATAGGGTGTTCTTTTCTGTCCTTCTAAAATAGTCACCAAAAGAAGTATTCTGAGACTGAGGGAACTTTTGTCTGCAGGTCAGTGTCTCAGTGTCTGACAGTGGTGAACCGAGACTCGCGACTAGCAGAGGGTTTCGATGAAATGTACCTCTCTTGGCAGGCAAATGATCGTATAATAGGTGAAACGTGAGTTCAGACAGCGAAGTTGATGCTGACCGATTATGTGAATGGTAATCGTATAAAACACACTGGATGCGATTCTAACACGTCATATCCATAGGATGTTCTTTTCTCTGTCCTTCTAAAATAGTCACCAAAAGAAGTATTCTGAGACTGATTGAACTTTTGTCTGCATGTCAGTGTCTGACAGTGGTGGACCGAGACTAGCGGCTGGTAGAGGGTTTTTGTGGAATATACCTCTTTAGGCAGGCAAATGGTCTTTTAATTGGTGAAACGTGAGTTTAGACCGCGGAGTTGGTGCGCTGACCGATTATGCGAATGGTAATCGTATAAAACACACTAGATGCTATTCTAACACGTCATATCCATAGGATGTTCTTTTCTGTCCTTTTAAAACAGTCCACAAAAGAAGTATTCTGAGACTGAGGGAACTTTTGTCTGCATGTCAGTGTCTGACAGTGGTGGACCGAGACTCGCGACTGGTAGAGGGTTTTTGTGGAATGTACCTCTCTCGGCAGGCAAATGGTCGTTTAATTGGTGAAACGTGATTTCAGACAGCGGAGTTGGTGCTGACCGATTATGTGAATGGTAATTGTATAAAACACATTGAATGCGATTCTAACACGTCATATCCATAGGATGTTCTTTTCTGTCCTTTTAAAACAGTCCACAAAAGAAGTATTCTGAGACTGAGGGAACTTTTGTCTGCATGTCAGTGTCTCAGTGTCTGACAGTGGTGAACCGAGACTCGCGACTAGCAGAGGGTTTCGATGAAATGTACCTCTCTTGGCAGGCAAATGATCGTATAATAGGTGAAACGTGAGTTCAGACAGCGAAGTTGATTCTGACCCATTATGTGAATGGTAATAGTATAAAACACATTGAATGCGATTCTAACACGTCATATCCATAAGATGTTCTTTTCTGTCATTTTAAAACAGTCCCCAAAAGAAGTCTTCTGAGACTGAGTGAACTTTTGTCTGCATGTCAGTGTCTGACAGTGGTGGGCCGAGACTCGCGACTGGTAGAGGGTTTTTGTGAAATGTACCTCTCTCGGCAAGCAAATGTTCGTTTAATTGGTGAAACGTGAGTTCAGACATCGGAGTTGGTGCTGACGGATTATGTGAATGGTAATCGTATAAAACACATTGGATGCGATTCTAACACGTCTTATCCATAGGATTTTCGTTTTCGTCTTTTTTAAAGTCACCAAAAGAAGTCTTCTGAGACAGAGAGAACTTTTGTCTGCATGTCAGTGTCTCGATGTCTGACAGTGGTGGATCGAGACTCGCGATTGGTAGAGGGTTTTGGTGAAATGTACCTCTCTAGACATGCAAATGATCGTATAATTGGTGTAACGTGAGTTTAGACAGTGAAGTTAGTGCTGAACGATTACGCGAATGGTTATGGTATAAAACACATTGGATGTGATTTTAACACGTCATATGCATGGGATGTTCTCGAAATTGCGTGAACTTTAATGATAGAGTTTTTATTATTTTTTTGTCTTTTTAAAAGAAATAATCACCAAAAGAGGTTTTCTGAGACTTAGCGAACTGTCGGTCTTTCACGTGAGTGTCTCACAGAAGATTATATTTCTTGAGTTTCGACTTCTGAACTAAGAGTTGAAATATTTCACTTTGATTTAATTACTACCCATCATTTAAATGCATCCATTTCTCTGCAAATTTAACACAGATTTCATTTTTACAGTCTTATATCTTCCATTGGTTATGCTATCTTAGAATTTGGCACTTTACATTTATAAATTTTTGAAAATATTTCAACCATCGTGACTTTGAAATCGCACATTGTTTTTAGTATATTACATTTCTTTGGTAGGTGCGTAAGTAAATAAATTTACGTTGAACGGAGGCAACACAACAAGTGGTTGACGCCGTTCCGGGATCAATCTAGGTAAACACTTCGTAATTTTGAACCACGATCAGATGAGGTAAATATCTGAGCTGGCATCTCACTCTGATAAGTTAAAAAAGTAATTTCATGTAAATATAACCCATGCATTATTGAATTACTTTATTTGAGTATTTATGAAGCAGGGAATAATAATAATTTTTACTCGGAATTATGTCACAGTATAAATATTATGATAATTTTACAAAAACTCTGGACGTGAGTTAAATACATTTTAAGCTCTCATGAAAATCGCTAAACGGTCTTCTCTTTCGCAACACTTTCTCACCTGTCTCTGTTAGGCAAAATGCTAAATCTTTATTTAAAGATTACAAAATCTCGGTATCAAATTCGGCTCAGATAACGCGGTTACGCGGTTAACCGAAGTTGGACAATCAAGACTCTACTGTATATATTTCAAAAGCTATATGTCTACGTAAGGACTAGCGCGTCTTTGTTGGAATGGCTCCGAGTTGCGTGGAAGATTCTATTTTGTACCGTAGGTAGGTCGGTAGATATTAAACTCGTGAAAAGTGAATCGATTCTTCAATTCGATTCTTTGGTAACTTTTTTTTATCTACAGTGAGCTATGATTATTTACTTGTTATAATATCAATTGGACTAGACAAGAGGATGTATTTATTCCACACTGATGACATTTATTTTGGTTTTTGTATTGGATCAATCAGATTTGCTTATGAAGGATACCTTACAGAGATCAGAACACTTCTCTGAGGGAAACCTCGAACACTTAATCGTGATGAAAATCGAATTACATTTCGAATTCATTCATACAGTAAATCTGCTTCAAAATCATTGAAGACACGTAAAAAGACTACCAGACAAGTAAATAATCATACCTCAGTGTCGATCCAAACAAGTTACGAAAGAATCGAACTGAAGAATCCATTCACTTTTCACGAGTTTAATATCTACCGACCTACCTACGGTCCTAAATAGAATCGTCCTCGCAACGCGGAGCCATTCCAACAAAGACGCGCTAGTCTACGTAAGGTATGTTCAACTAATAGTTTGCAGCAGTTGAATTAGGATTTTTTAAAAAAAAAGGCATTTTAAACAAGAAATTCATATTTTGGCTATCACAGACACATACACAAATCATTTGGCTATCACAAATGCGGGTTGGAGAACATAGCAGGATAAAATTTAAACATGTGCGAATTTTTGAATTTGGAACGATCGGAATAGGATGAACAAAATGTGTATTTTATATTTAAATAAATTATTGACAGTTGAAAGAGGGCAAGATAAAAGTTAAATAAATCCAACCTATATAGCACTGTGTTCGCACTGAACTTTAATTAAATTCACGTCTTACAAGATTTATCAAATTGGAAAATGAAATTATTTAGGTTTAATTAAAGAACAGCAAATGCGAATTGGAAAACTATTACACACAACGGAAAGCGCATTTTTCTCTTCCTCTTTTCTGATTAAGAATTATGTAATTAAATAAGAATTTGTACGAATATTAATGCTTAATTAATTTAGGATTTCATTAAATTAACGCAAAAGTGTAGTATTTCAAATACATTACGCTTTAATTAAGTAAAACTCTTTCAACACGAATGTTTATCCTTGATTAAATTAAAGATTGAATATTTTGCGTCATTAGCGCAGTATGTAGTTCATTAAAAATGTCCTTCAAACTGCATCATAGAAGACACACTGTTTGGCAAAATTAAACCAAATTGAGATTATTCTCTCATCCTGCGAGAAGCGTGTTTAGATGTGTGCGCATATATGCCACTTCCCCAAGACGTAATCAAAACATAATCCTAACTCTTTTTTTTTCCCCACTTCGTCTTAAATCGCTTCCGTTTCAGAAGTCGTCGGCGCAAGGCGGGGTAAAAATTGCTTGCTGCCAGAAATATCGTGGAAAAATGTAGAATAAGTTCCCGTTATTCATTTGAGCAATTTGCGGAAAACAGTCTTTTCAAAATCGCGGTTGGCAATTTATTTCGGGAGTAGTAATTTTCCGCCTTTTGTTTTTATTGAAGAATCGTCGACATTTCGACGGTTTCGGGGGTAGCTATCGAAACGCCTTCCGTTCCGTTCAGGTCTTGTATCTCGCTTTTTCTGACCACGGCCAGTCTGTCTAGTGGTCAGGATGTTGCCTTCTGGATTGAACGATTACTGGCTCGAATCCGTGGTCCGACTGATTTGATGAGTGGTTGATCTATAGACAGGTTGTGCCCAGAATGTGAGGTGTAAGCTGTACCATGTGTTGTATCAGGATTAGACAAAGTAGTAAATCACAAAGCCGCAATTGTTGTACCGCAACAAATTATGTTCAATTGACTGTTTTTTTGAAGACACATATAATTCTAAATTTCTAGAGATTCTTTATCTACTTAACAAATATTTATCCTCCCTTTTCGGTGGTGCAGCGGTAGTCCAGTTGGTAGAGTCGAGGATTTACAACAGGAGAGATGCGAATTCGAAATTCGATCGAATTAAAGACCGTCATGCACGAGGGGGCTGATGCGCATTAAATCTATGGTAGCTTCAATTGTCCTAACGTTGGCATGGTGTGACATCGTTATCTGATCGGGGATCAACATTGCGAGTTGTTGTTCTCGGATCTTTTTTCTTCGGGATAGATCCCGGCAATATAGACCGTTGTGTTGCTCCAGAGCAACATTAATGAACTACCTACCCAAATTCCTAAATATCTACCTTCGCCTTTATAAAACACTGACAGAAAAAATTTGTAAAATATATCGCTTGTGCCTCAGAAGTAAAAATACTAAACAGAAATCAATCATATCATCAACTAAGTATCTCACAGTGTTGACACCGCTTTCGCATTATCACCTCACACCAAATCAAGCGGGGTCACTTCGCCACCGTGGCGATCACATATCAGCTCAAGCGTCCTCTTTACTTCCATTTCAGAGAGTCAAAACACAGCCTTTTCCATCCATTTATTCTATCACCTTCCGTCCAGTTTAAAATCACCATTTCATTTATCTTTCAATTAAGAACTTAAGCCAAAACATGGCAGGCACACTGGTTCCCTTCACCAATGAGCCAAACTAGTCTGTGATTGTCTGTGTTCCCAGTTAGAAAACATGGCTCAACATTCTCATGTATGTGGGCTTACAATCCAGGTTTCGATGTAATCATCGACACCGAATTACGATGGTTGGGGATCAAATGGGTTCCTTTGAGTCAACATTCTTTCTTCTCTGGATGGAGAATCTCACATAATGTGACTGGAAAGTTTTTACTTCCAAGCAATCGAGACTCGTTTGTCGTAAAAAAGAGAAATAATTGCAACACATATATTTTTTTACAGGATAGTATGTAATGATATAATGTATTATAATGTATTTATTCATGAAAAAATTCCCTTGGAACTAACTTGTAATTGCACATCAAAGATTTTTGTACTTAGTAACTGACAATAAAGGTGATAAAAGTATGCTGTTGTACAATTTTCAATACTTGAGAGCTTAATTACTTTTACAATTTTAAAATAGTAATTTGACCAGTAATTAATCAATCCACATCTATTTCCAGTAGATTAGCCTGATTAATATTTATTATAGTTATTCATTGGCTGTAAGAATACCAAATTGATTGACGATATTGATAGAAAAGATTCATTTTATCGCCAAATGATAAATATTCAACTAGTTACCACCGTTCCAGCCTAAGCCTTTGGTGTATTACCACGTAATTTCGAACCACGGTCAGATAACAAGGCAACAATTAAACTGGCATCCCACTCACAAAACTTCCACACCAACTTTCAGCCACGACAGATTTAAGGTGCACCAGTGAGGACTTTCAGCCACGACAAATTTAAGGTGCAACAGTCGCCTCTACACCATACGCTTACAAACATCCATGCCCTGACCCGGGTTCGAACCAGGAATCTTCCGATCTCGAGGTTAACACCTTAACCACTATATCGTTTGATCGGCCGTCAAATGATAAATATGGGAACATGGTCAGTTACTTGTAAGTGGCCAACAGGTTGGGTCACTCTATTATTGAATTTTTTTGATAGCTGTAAAACTTCTTTAGTAAGCTACTGGTGAAAGTCGTTTCTTAACTATACGTAATCTTGGTTTTCTGTGTTTCGTAGAAACGCATTTAATAATTTCATCATAAGCCAATGAAAGCTCAGCTAACGTAAAAAATTGTGTTTATGCTTAGAAAGAAAAAGTTCATTAAAATGTTTCTATATCCTATTCATTGAAAGCATAGTGCTGATTTAACAAAATGCAAGTTGGAATATTGTAGTTTTTGTGTGGATAGAAATTGCAGTTGTTCGTAAGATCGATGATATAAATTAATTTTCAGATAAGTAAGTTTATTGATGCAGATAATGAACCGACCAATACTAATTCAAGAGTGTTTCGGAATGAATAAAGTCATTAGCCACCAATACTAGTGAAAGAGGACCCAGTAGTAGCAAAAAGTAGCTTGTTGTAATAAAAAATATTTGGTGTTAGGATAGAAAATATTAATGTTATAAAATAGGATACGGATTAATTAGCATAAATAAATTTAATCCATTCAGACATTTTTTTTGCCAAGTGATTTATTGCATATTTATGCAAAAAACTAAAACACTCATCTCAAATGGAGAATCAATTAGAGGCATGAATGAGAGGAAAGTTAGCAATACAAAATTTAGTCTCGAGAAAGTTGCAAGTTTTCATTTTATGATGCACTTCCAGATTACACAAGGCTAAAGTTTTCTACTAGTTTGATTTAAATCGAAATAAATCCATTTCTTAGAAATTTATGCAACTTTTGTTTGTAAACCTTAGATTTTTGTACAAAATCAGAATTAATGTGATAGTTTATAATTGTTTCTAGCAAAATAATTTAATGCGTGTTACAGTGTAATAACCAATTCTTAGAAAGACAGAAATTGAAAAATCAGTTATGTTAACAAATAAATTATCCTTTAATTTCACTTACAATGAGTGTATTTCGCTATTCTATGTGTTTAAGTCTTGTGTTTGACGCAGCTTGAATAGATATGGGCTATACGCCAAACCAATTAGGATTTTAATTTAATTTCTTTTTGTAATGCTGTGCTAACAATTGTCATATCGGATATTAATAAACCTATCTCCATACAGATGAAAATGTTCAGCTTGAAATGATGTTTCAAACAGATTGAAACGTTGCTTTCAGACTTGATATTATTCATTGAACATTCGAATGCTTTATAATGAATATGCATAGTGTGAAAAATGTTCTATAAATAGTTAGGGCTTGAAAGGATGACGTTACATCTAGTAGACAGTACGATTCCGATCCATCATTGGAAAAAAATGAGATGACTCACGTAACTTTATAAAAATTTTAAATAATAAACACGATTTAAAATTATTTTAACAAATTGTATCGTATTATGTGACATTAGCAAACATACCGAAACTATTTTACTCACAGTGACACTGAATTCAGAACGACGAAATGCCTTGTTAAAATATGAAAGAACGTATCTGACGATGTTTATTCATTACTGCAATGAGCAAGTTCACCAATACAGGGCCTATCCTGAGGTATCAGCAATTCATGTACAAACCTCAGCAAGACGTCCCCTTTCCAGAAAATCTAATAAAACACCCTCGAACAAGCAGAAAATAATTGATGGTCTAGTTTTCTGCTGGTACCTTAAATGCCTCACTGTTAAATGATTTCTACGATTAATGATTTTTTCGAATGTTTTCATTGACGGATTCAAGTGTATATTTTATTTGCGTGATTTACAAAACTTTGATTTTCTCTGATGCAACTTAACATTAATACCAATACCATTTCTCTCCCTAAATTCATATCAGCTCTTAATGAATGCTTTTTTAATGTTCTAAGGTATTTTAAGAAATGTGCTGCTTCATAAGTATCTTATTACAATCTCAAAAAGAACATAAAAGGGACGAATCAGAATAAAATTAACATTGTCGCAAACTTTATTGCTATTATTTATTTATTTGAATTTCTAATAGAACGACCTTTATCAAACATCATTCAAAAAACGATATTTTGACACAATCTTCTTTCTCAATTTTCCTAAACGCATTAATGTCAAATGTGGGCATAGATTTAGTGACTTTTTATCGGGTATCTCAGGCTATTAATGTGTTCAGACGTATATTTTGCAGAAATAACTTATTAAATTTCGATTTTTTTTTTCTGGTATAATTAACTTTAGCATATATTTTTGACAGCTTGTTTAGTTTTACAATAATATCGGAGAAGATTTGAGTCCCATAGCTTCCCGACCTGAATACTCTTCTGCCCTTCATGAGTGCTATTTAAACATAAAACATAAAATCAGAAAAAAATATCTAGTTTCTTGTAAGTATCTTATTACAATCGCAAAAATAGCCTAAAAAACGAATAAGTGTTAAATTAATGATATAAGAAAATTTATACTGTAGGGCATATTTATAAAGTTGGAAGCGTACTGCTTCCTTCTTTTGATCACCGCTAAAACTTTCTGTAAGTGTACTCTAGAACGGTCCCACATATCTCAACGTATACTATTATATGCTACATTTCTCTAACGTACTACGCACAGAAATAGATGTTATTTATTTATTATAGAATGGATAGAACGAATGTAAACAATAAGAAATCGATTGTTACGGGATTCATTCGTCAGTTTTCCACTTAGTTTACACATGATTGATTTGATCTATGGAGATGCATACTATTGATAAAACTGCACTGATTAACTCATTACAATGAAATTATTCATCGGTCTGATTAAGAAAAGAAATGCGAAATTTTGAAGATAAAAATCAACAAAGAAGATAAAAATCAACAGAGAAGATAAAAATTAACAAAGAAGATAAAAATCAACAGAGCAGATAAAAATCAACAGAGAAGATAAAAATCAACAGAGAAGAAAATGATAATAATATAGAATGGATAGAACCAATAAGAAATCGATCGTTACGGGATTCATTCGTTAGTTTTCCAATTAGTTTAAACACGATTGATTTGATCTATGGAGATGCATACTACTGATAAAACTGCACTGATTAGCTCACTACAATGAAATTCTTCATCGGTCTGATAAGGAAAAGCAATGACAAATTTTGAAGATTAAAATCAACAGAGAAGAAAAAAATCAACAGAAAAGAAAATGGTAGTAAAAATTTTGTTATTGTGTTGTGATTGGAGTATCCTACTCTTTTTTTCAAAGGCGATGCGGTAATTTCTGAAATTAAGAATATATTTATTATTACTTTCTTTTCTGTTGTAGTTCTGTCTCTGGTTTTCGGAAGGACCCCAACTGTTACGCTGGCCAACAGCAATCGATTATTCGCGGATATTCCAACATATTATCAATTGTTCAAATAATACCATCCACGAGCAGGTAAACGTAATTTATTCAAGCATAACTTAACACAGTGACAAATAAAAATATTTAAAAGGTCTGACATCCAAACTCTTGAGAAAAGATATCTAAAACAGAAATTACAATTTTAAGTGGGTGTTTGTAAGAAAAACAGCAATCGCACTTTCGACTTATAATTGGTTTTGTACAGAGCTGTCAGATGACAGCATCGTGCGAACGTGCTTGAAATTTGCAAAGTGATATTGTTGCCGCAAATCCTTCTCACACACACACAACCCGACACAGCAAATATTTAGCGCGTATACTACCCCCCAAGCATCTCAAATCGTTTTTTAATGCCATTCCCTTTTCCCTTCAATCCCCAGTAATGTTACTTCATTAATCTGCAAAGCCCCCGCCACCGTTCAAGGAAAAATGTTATGAGTTTTAAGGATCAAATTTGAGTTAAGTCTGGGATTAAAGGTTAGACCACGAGCTGCGAGCGCCTCCCGAATTTCCGTCGAGGCACGAGGGGACGCTTTTTGTTGTTTATCGCCGCCACGTCACTTTTGATTACAGAGAAATCTTTCACTGCTGGCCACAGGAGGGCGCTGCGTCTGTGCGTGCGTTAACAGAAAAACGGAAGGAGAGGAGGCATGCAGAACAGAACCAGCGTTGCGTCTTTGAGGTTCTGAATTGCATTTTCCTTTAAAGGGGGAATCCCATACTTGTTTTGTCGATCCAGAAATGACGGTTTAGTGAGGAAGGGAAAATAGGACACTGTATGGAGTGGAAACACATTTTTATTGTTTTTTGACAAGTTTTAAGTTGATTCAATTCTTAACTTTTCAACAGTATTTTTTGAGTTATTTTTAGTCTTGTTAGATACACACACACACACACAGTAATTTTTCCGCAGTTTCTCTTCGTCCATTCATAGTAACACGGTCTCTTTATTTCACTGTAATTGTTTTACCTATTGCTGGTTATTCTCATTGTTCTCAGATCTCTTGTTTGAATTTTTCTTTCGAAAATATTTAATGTGTTTCAATTCTTAAGCTCTTTCTCGCTTCTTATTAAACAGGTTTTTTAGATGTTTAATTCTGAGGAAGAGGGAGAGGTGTGCTTATCGCAATCATGTCAAGTAAAGAAAAATATATTTATCAATTTTTTAATACATGGCATTTTAAGTACCTATATAAAAAGCAAAAAAAATTTTGAAGCAAAATAAGCTGTCGAACGCTGAGATTTGTCGTCAATAAACTTACACAGCTTATTCTGTCTGGAATTTTCAAGTCAATGCAATTATTTACAGCTCACTACTTTGTTCTCTTTAGATTTTTCCTTTTAGTAAAATTTGAAGAACATTACTCAAAGTTATATCTTCGCCTCACCAAATTTCCAATAGTGGTTCAAATTTACGCTTTTTTTCTCTTGAAGATTGATCCCGGACCGTCAACAATAGCCCGTTGTGCTGCTCCAGTGCAACGTTAACTTATTTTTTCTATCGTGAGCATATTTGAAACTCAAGTAAAAGTTATATTAAAACCGGCGTGGCTATGAAAACAAAAGGAAGAAATCATTTTTTTAGCCAAACTCAAACCATCACAAAGCGTCAAAACCTTCCACTTACCACTAATACCGAGCAATCGAAAGAGGTAAGAAGACAGTCACGTAAAAGAGAACAAAGCTAAAAAATAATTAGAACAAAAATAAGGGGAAAGTTCTACTTGTTATGTCTCAAGAAGCAAAAACAGAAAAAATGCTAAGTGGACTTTATCAATTTAAGATTATCACATTCTTGTCTGAAAATCTAAAAAAAACCCTCAAATCTTAAATTTTTTTTATTTAGTGTTTTAGCTGTAAGCAATCGCTTGAAAAAATTGTTATTGGATATTTATTTTTAAAAATTATAATTTCTATTTCTCTAATTTTAACTTTTACTGAAGAAGGAAGAAAACAAAATACTACCAAGTGAACTTTTATCAGTTAAAAGGGATTTCCACATTCCGGTCTGAAAAATCTAAAAAATTCCATCGTATCTCGAAATCTTTTATTTAGCGTGTTTCAGTTGCAGGCAATCGTCTGAAAAATTGTTAAGAAATGTTTATTTTCAAAAATCATAATTTAGAAGAACTGACATCTCTAACTCATATCAACAGCGTAATGCATCACAATGTATATATAAAAAAAGAGAACACAGTTGGTTACTCAAATATTTCGAAATTTAAAAAGAGAGTAATATATGTAATATAAAACCGTGACTATCAAATATAAATTATCACCATCTTATGTTATTTTATCTGCACATAAGTATAAATTTTTCTTCCTTTTAACTGTCGCTTGTTTTGATCACGGAATTGTGATATTATTTACATTAAGTCATAAAACTGAGATGCCACACGTGAAAAATCATAAATACTTAAACATACATTAAGGACGCACGAATTCCAAGTAATCTGAAATATATCAATGCGTATATAATCTAAAGTAATATTTACATTAAATTTTTACACATTTTACTCGGCAATAAGAATTTAAAATATGTGCAATGAAGAAAAGTTTTATTTTATATACATCACAGTAACTTTCGTTCCGATGAAACAGTGTAATTTAACTTTATAACTTCTTAAAATTATAAAGCTAACTTGAAATTTTTAATTAAAATACAAATGGGCATTTTAATTAAAAATAAGTTCCGTTCTATTATTTTTCTTGCTTGTTGTTCTTATTTTACTAAGTTTTTGTTTTAATTGCATTTCTGTACGAAATAAGTTGAGTGTATACTCAATTTTGTGATACACACAATTTTATAAAATAGAAATTAAAAACCTGTTTGCAAAAATGTAACAAATGTGAAATTATTTTTAAACCTGCATATTTCTAAATGTGTGTGTACTTAACTATTCCTATAAAAATTAAGTTCAAATTATTATTCTTATTAGAGAGTTTTGGCATCTTTTAAAGAAACATCTTCATAATGGATACGCAATTTCGAAAACCTTTTCATAATGTTAACAAATTACTTTTAAGCTTTTCTGTTCTTGAAATTACATCCTCACTTACATCTACTACTTGTATACTTATGAAGAACAATCTAGTGCAGAAAAATGTAAAATTATTGAAAACTCCTGGGTAAATTTATCTTATTTTATGCACCAGCATGTATGATCTGGATCTATTTCTCACAATAGATAAGAAGAGTATCGGTAGATAAATGATCCATGTTAAACTTATTTTGAGCGTATGTAACTAATGTACGAATATAAATTAGCATTTTATGTTCTTTAAATCTGTTGCATTAAATTTTATGTTTTCTAGACAATTGTATTAAGTAAAAAGTTTGATTTGTCGTCATATGTTGTTATTCGAGGATTAAAAAAAACCAATAGATAAACGACAAATTCTTTTAGAAATTTTTAAATTCTATAATATCCAGTCTATATAAATCTAAAATATTTAATTTTGGTATAGACTTCTTATTTACACTTTGGTGGATAGTTAAAACTGCAAATCAATCGAAAGATACATTGAATATTTGATCTGAATGTATTACATGATTGATTATGATATGACTGATTGAAGCTGTTGTGGTATATCAGCCACACATAATCGATCATGCCGTAAACGTACTGACCTCAATTCTATCAGATATAATTTATTTTTACTACATAATCGATCATATATGGAAAGAAAAGGGCGTCTTCAGTGTAAGGCAACACTCGTTTGGGTTCTTCATAATAAAATCAATAAAACAAGCCAAATAAAACTTATGGATATTCTTCAAGGATAAAATCATCAAGAAATGTAAATTAAATTTGACATAAATGTGTCATCTACTTATTTCAAATTTTCATGTATTTGTTTCATAGATTTTATGACCTCCTGCATCTAAATTCATACATTAAATTTACAAATTTGCATTTGAAGGGGCATCGGGTCAATTTCTAGTGATATAAACCAGTGGTTCTTAGCCCCTGTGAGCGATATGTCTGGTTAGCTTTTAGACAAGAGTACAGTAACAACAAATTTACTCGTAAATACCCTTCCAATTATTAAAATTTTATACATTAAACAAACATAAAGATTAATTTTGACATATTCATGAGGATAACTAGTACATTTAGTGTACAGTGTGACATTTTGATTGGTATAAAATTACAATTAAATTAGTTATCAATCCTGGACAAATGAAATCTTCTTTGTGTGTGTGTACCGGGTTACACTTATTAAATAATGTTATCTCTCTATATTAAAAAAATGTTACCGCCGCCGTCGCCGCAGGATTGAAAACTGTGTTGTTTAGCTCGATTCTTAGACGGTTTCCCGAGAAAGTACTGATCGGAAAAAAATGAAATTAACATGCTTTGTTCTTCATCGTATTCCCCGGATAATTATTAAGATTTTTTTCCGATGCGTCTATTAGTTTAGGTTTTATTAAGTGTTAAAGTTGAAGAAGTGAAATTTCTTCCGCGAGTGAGCAAAACACATTCAAATTTTCAGTCTTCAGTCGTGAGTTTTGTTTTAAGAGTACCTCTCAACGTAAATTTTTGCAGCTCGTCGAGTTTTTTTTGAAATTTAAATTTGGTTCTTGATAATATTTTTTTGAAATTCAGGAAAAATCGGGACATTTTTGTTACTTTTTTTTAAAACTGCCATATCTATATCTAATTAGTATTAGTTTTTAATTTTTAAAATATAGCAGTATACCTCAGAATATACTCTTTCTTACGGTACTATTATTTTTGAAATCGGTTAATAATTAAATTGGATGCGATCAAAAGTTCGTCATACAAAATTCGGAATCTTTGGATATTTTCGCTACTTATTGTTAAAACCGTTTTGTCTACGGCAAAAGCCATTATTTTTTAAATTTGAAAACATCACTGAATACATTACATTACACTCTTTCTTATGGTACAATTATTTTTTAAATTGGTTAATAAATAAAATTGATGCAATTAAAAGTTGGTCATACAATTTTCGGAACTTTCAGATCGTAACTTCCGATACAAAACTAAAATGGTCATATCTGTATAGTATTACTGTTAGTTTTTAATTTTAAAAATATTGCAGTATACCTCAGAATATACTCTTTCTTACGGTACAATTATTTTTAAAATTGGTTCATAAATAAATTCGATGCAATCAAAAGTTGGTGACATAAATTTCGTATTTTTCAGTTCGCATAGCTGTTTCCGAAAGCAGTAGTGGGTTGCACTTTTGACTATCGGGTTTGCCAGATATCAAATTTATCGTAGCAACAATTGCCATAACAACGATTTCTTTTTATTTGGCGAGGAAAAAGGCTCGCTTTTTTCCCTCTGTTCTCAAGACAGTTTACCGACAAAGTACAGATCGTAAAGTTTGGATATTAACAATGTTTACTTAAAATTGTACAGGGAACAAGATGCAGAAGATTTTTTAGTGATGCGGCTATTAGTTTAGGGTGCATTAAGTGTTAAAGCAAAAAAAAGTTAAATCACTTGCGAAAGAAGTATTGGTTTGAGAAAGCAAACCAAACGGATTGCGTAGCAATCCCCGGGGTCGGCGAGCGTAAGCGAGACGCAGCGAAGCCCTCGCTGTGACGTCATGAACCGGAAAGTGAAATCAGCATAATACGAATTATTCAGATAGTTTCACTCTGTGAAAGTAATGTTGGTTTGCGAAGCAAACCAAATGGTATCTGTGAGAGGAGTGTTGGTTTGCGAAGCAATCCCCGGGGGTTGGCAAGCGTAAGCGAGCAGGGGGCGGAGCCCCCTAGTATTGTATATTATTTAAGTCATCCTCATTAAATTTATATGGGCTGATTTTTATTGACATTTTTCATTCTGATAATGAGATATTTATATTTGTTTCTTCAGAAACAACTTTTACTTATGAGATTTAACACCAAAATTAAAGGTAACCCGTGTCTCTAAATTTTGTCGTAAACATGTCTCTGTTTCTAAATTCAGATCCTTTTACTTTAAAAAACTTTCGTCACTTGGGGTTTCTTGAAACAAGTACTTACGCGTAGCAATGCGAACTTGGGAAAAAAACAGTGTTCAGGAAAAAAGATTCGATAATCGTATTACAGTGAAACCGTAGTAATCTTCAATTTCAATTCGAAAATTTTCTTTACATATCCTTGCTGTTTTGGTCAATGACTTAAGCTATTCTTACGTTCTTGGGGGTTCAGAATTTGAGTATTTCAACAAATTCGAATATTATTCTGCGAACATTTAAACTAAATGTAGTTATTAATAATAAAATGACGTTCTCTGAAATGAAGTGAATCGATTAGTTTAGAGTTGAAAACATGTTTAAAGTAGAGATTGTCGTTTAAGTGTGTAGTTGAATAATTTATGAACAAAACTATCGAAAACATACATGTTTTCACAATCCCATTCAAGACCCTACGAATGCGGGTGCTCCATTTTGGGAAATCGGTAGAAACATCTTAGACCAGTTCTGATTGTAATATAAACCAGAATAGTAGAAAAAGGGCCAATGCCCAAAATAGCTGATTTTGAGTTATGTCCACAGATTACAATATAACAATGATAATAGAAAAAGTGCTAATGTAATTATGGCTTGAACTGTTCAAAACATTGGAAAGCATTTTTTGTACGCTATTAGTACGCTAAAGTATTCTTTATAGTGTATTTGAAAAATAAAAATAAGTGGAACTTCTAAATGAGGTTTTATAAAAAAAAACCTTACAAAATAGACATTGGCTTCTTTTTTTATTTTGGCTTTCAAAAAGTAAATAGACATTGGCTTTCAAAACATTAGAAAGCATTTTTTGAACGCTTCTAGTACAAATACAAATACAAATTCAAATATTGACGACCAGCTACAGGCTCAAGCCCAACAAGGCTGGTCCTTTGTTTATGAATTCCCCAATTTCCACTGACTATCCAATCGTATCTTAAATTCGTACACTCCCTTTGAATGAACTATATTTTCTGGCAATACGTTCCATTTGTCTATTACCCTATTAAAGTAGTAGTTTTTCCTTAATTCCCGATTAAAATGTGTCATTCAATTTATACCCATGGCACCTTGTTCTGTTATTCCTATTGAAATTTAAGCCCTCTGTGTCCCCTTGTTTTACCAACTTAAAAAGCTGAACCAAATCCCCCCCCCCTTCTTCTTCTTTCCAATGTATACATGTTTAGCTTACTTAAACGTTCATTATAGTCGAGATTTGCTATCCCCTTTATTATTTTTGTAGCTCTGTGCTGAACCCTTTCAATTAATTCTATATCCTTTCTCAAATATGGAGCCCAGAATTGTACAGCATATTCTAGATGTGGTCTTACTAAGCCCTTATATAACGGCAAGATTATATTCTTATGGTACGCTAAAGTATTCTTTGTAGTGTATTTAAAAAATAAAAATACGTGTCACTTCTAAATGAGGTTTTATAAAAAAAACCTTGCAAAATAGACATTGGCTTCTTTTTCTACCAAGACACAAATATATAGATGTGTTAAGAGGAATTTTGTAACAAATCAATGAAAAAACACCATTTTCGTGGCCACTCCTACATCCATATCCTTGAAAACAAGCAACCGAGAAAGATTTGGGTAACTTAATCGAACTGATGGTTCGCCGCCTCGTCTTTTCTGAGCAAAGCCACTTGGTTCCTTTCCGAAGAACCCCGAGCAAACTCCTTTTGATCCTAGTTGAGCGCTAAATTATTACGCAATTAAGGAAGGTAGCCCGTCGGAGAATTTTAAAAGGCGGTAAGTTGTTAATTTTATTATGAACTCGGGGCCGGTGGTGGTAGAGTAAAATACCAAGTAATGAACGTTAAGTTTTTCGCCGAAATTTAATTTCAGTAATTTGCGCTGCTCCGCCAGCTTTCCGAAAGAAACAAGCTTGACAGGAAGTTTTAATATTTGCAGCGTTTCGGCTTTAATAGCATCAGAGTCCTCGGCTCAAAGCATAGGGATGGAAACGAGTTTTCTTTTCGGATTTCCGTTTTTTGTCTCCTTCGGGATTGTTGATATTTTTGACAGCGTTCTTCATGCTTCTTTTTGTGAAATTCGTCAGAAGCCCTGATATAATAATGGACGAATGAGCTGTTGTTAAGCCTAGAACGATTTAAAAGCTCAAATAAAATTAATTGACTACTTGAAGGTGGAGTTTGAAAGTTTTGTTTTAATTTGTGAATGGCCTGAGTGAGTTAATTTCAATTACTTAAATGCATTCCATCGTTTGGAAGCATTAGTAAGATCGTAAAACAATTTAATATAGTGTTGAGAAAGTGCACAAGTGAAATTTTTTTTCATTTTTGAGTTGTTTTACCCATTAATAGAAAAATAATATTTCGACAGGTACGTATCTCAGAGCGCTGTTTCAAAATGTGTAGGTTCTTGTAGACATTCGCTTTGTCAATAGAAGAACATGAAATTGTGATAACAGTTAAGAACTTTTTTAATGTTATGAAAATTTCATTAATAAATTTCACGAATATTTTAGATACCATCTATTTATATACTTTTCATTTTTTTTCTTGTTACACAGTTGTGAAGTTCCCCGTAGCGTCACCAGGTTTGGGTAGGACCTATGGACACGGAGTCGGACTCCCCGGGGTCCTCCCTCGTGTATGGGGAAAAAACCCGTTTGGAAAAGGTGGGGAAAAGAGGACTTGCACGAAGGCCAGCGAGGAAGCGAGACGCGTTGGTTTGCGCTGGAGATAGAGGGGGATTATTCCCGACCGTGTATGGTAGACTTAATGTTCCTGTAAATACTATTTGTATCGCAAATAGCCAAGATGTGTTACATAAATACATAAATTCAATTCTAAAACTAAATAAATTAAAATACAAGCAAAATTTTTTTCTCCAAGAAACACATTAAATCTGTATTTTTAAATTAATAGTTATCTTATGATAAAATAAAATCTCAGAATTCTTACTTAAATAAATATGGTTAGGCAAAACATTCTCATAAAATGTATATTTATATATATTCCATCTTAAAACATCCAGAAAAACTTTTATTGACATCAAATTACTAACCAATCAATTAAGTCTTCTAAAAATTGTATTTTTGACAAGTGTGCTTTATACCGCACTTCGTAAAATTCTTTTGCATTAAAAAAATTTATATTGAAAGTTTTTATACTTGCATGTTTTTGGTGATTTTAAGTATAATCCCCACGTTTTCAAAACTTTTTAAATAAAAAGTGTTTGTATATGATAAAATTTGTAAACGTCAATGAGCGAGTTGCCTTTAGTTAATGAATGTTTTTTTAATGTAACTTTAGCAATGAAATGTTTCATTGCTTCGAAACACTAGTAACATTATAAAACAGTTTTGTATTAGATAGAAAAAAATTCGCAAAGTAGTAAATTGACATTTACAAATTTTTAGTGATTTTTATGTATGATTCTTGATTTTTCAAGACTTTTCCTGCAGTAAGTACTTTGAATAAAGCAGAGAACCTATGAGAAGAGAGAAAGTCGATCCAAGATAGATAATAGCAAGAATGTTTAGAGTATAATTTTTTTAATAACTTTTCTTTTGATTGGGGAATTTAAAATTAATTTAAATTATGATGAAAAAAAGAAAGAATACAATTCTATAGTTGAAAGGCAAACATACCACTTTTACTGAAAAGTAGGACAGATGTCGTTGAAAACTATCAAATAGAAAATAACCCAATTATAAAAATCGTAACAAAAAATGAAACAAAATTCTGATTTCAGTCTATTTTCACAAATATTGTATATTTATCTCCAAGAGTATCGATACCATTTTAATGAATTTGAATTAATTAAAAAACAATTGTATCATTATTCTTTAGGTATTTAAAGTTCATAAACAATCTTCAAAATACACATCAACCTTTTAGAAGCATATATAATATTTAAAAAATAAAATAAAATGTTTAATTCACTTCCAGTATTTTATTATTATTTTGTAATTTTTATAAGACTGATAAAGTAACTCATAAAGTAACTGATTTTAAACCCCGCACATACCATCATGTAGTTTTTCATGAGTACTTTGCGAAAGGAGCAAAATGGAGTTATAACGGTGAATCTTGTCTAGAAAAGTGAAAATATTTTCCAGAAATAGTAACACGGTTTAATCGTCCGAAAGGGCTATTTGGAATTGGTGGAAAATGTTCTGGTTTTTAAAAACGCAATAAAAAAAGAAATTAAAATGCAAAGCATATCGCTATTCAAAGAATCAAACGTTCTTTATTACTTGAAACATAAACCACGGTCGTATGTGGTCCTCCATAGAGTTGCTGAAGGGCAGACTTATATTTGTTGTTTCAACTGGTCACCCGATAGTTAATTTTTTAAATTGCATTTGCTTACAAAAAAGTAGCTGTGCCAACTAGTTTCCTAATTGCAAGAAAATTCCTGAATAGTTCAATGCGCCAACTTATAAACTGTATATATTGAAATTTGATATCAGCCCTCAAGGATCGCTTGTCTGATTTTGAAAAAGTAAAACCGTTTCTCGATTTATTTAGTTATCCTTTTGCCATTTTGTCCAAAAATGTATCCGAATTAGTACAGCTTGAACTCATCGACAGGCGAAATAAATTTAATAAATGCAATTTATTAAACTGCTATCGCTGTGTCAATTAAAAACAATTGTAATAGTTACTAGACAATCTGTCTATGTAGTATATATTGAGGAATTTGCACGTTTTTTGTTTAGATTTTTATAATATAAAAAAATGCAAAAATATGGAAAGTGTCTTTCTTTTTTACATTTATAGCCCGAAAAGATAAAATAAAAAAAATTCTAGTTCTTACTATTTACTTCGTCTCAAAAACGCTAATTTTCCTACGTTGAAATAGCAATAAAAAAAAATTCAATTGACTGTTTAAAAATTAAAAGAGCAAGCAATATGAAATTTTAACGCGCCATACAAACGTAAACATTACATCGTGGTGCACAATGAAGTCACGTAGCGTTTTGAGGTTATGTGCTTTTGCTTTACTTTTCGGTTATTTAAAACTTGAAATTTTAATTAATTAAGTCCATTTTATGGGTTTTAATTGTCGTTCTTGAACATGTTGACGATCAATCTATTAATAAAACACAGTAGTGAGCATTTTCATCACTGGTACAAGTTCCTCATTATGTGGCAAACCAAAAAGACGATTTTTTTATTGCATTTTGGCAACACTGAACGATTGTTTGTTTACCACGAAGCCTCGTGCCTCAATTGAATTTACAGCGTTATCGGATGAAATTTTATTGAAAAAAAAAATTAAAAGTTCATTCACTACTTTCTTTCAAAATGTCAAAAACAAGCGCTCTTTTCAGGGCCATTAAAAAAACCTGCCAATTTTAGGGCAACAATTATAGTTCAACAAGACGCCTGGACTACAACTTTCGACCACAAACTCAATGAAAAAGTGTGTGGCTGGCTTGAGTGCTGGGTATAGGTACACACAAACAACATGCTCGGTATTCGATTGCCAAAGCAGCGCTCACATTTCGAGTCGTAATTTGCTAAAAGTATTCATTTTAATTCCAAATTGCTCGAGTTCTGATTCCAGAGGTTCTTTATAACTTTTCTGTAGTACAACAAATTTACATTTGAAAAATATATTTTTGGAAAATCATAATTTTTAAACAATCCCTTCTGCTAGGACAAATGTCTTCATTGATGCGAGCGAAGCAATGAGGATTGCAAAGCAATCCTCTGGGAGTTGAAGAGCGTTAGCGAGCAGGGGATGGACCCCCTAGTATATTAAAATGTATAAGCCTTTTTGAGGCAACGTATATCTGTGAACAAACTTTTCAGTAATGAATAGTAACAAATCGAAAAACAGGAACACCTTGACTAATGAATATTTAGAATCAATTTAGGACTTGTCTACTACAATAATTGTACCAAATATTTACACAATTGTTAAATAAATGTAATGTTACGATTCAGATTAAATACTTGCTTGACTTTTTATTATTTATGTAACAAAATATATGATGAATAGAAAATAAAAATGTATGATGGATAACTTTCATGTTTTTTGGCGACTTTCCTATAAGTCACAGTGAATGTATATGGCCATTGATTTTAAAAATTGTGTGCATCCCTGAATTAAAATAACAAGAATTATTCAATGATCTTGACGTTTGAAGAAGTTAGTTTCATATATAATGTCCGAAAAGTAGGGGTTCAGAATTTCATTTATAACTTTAAATTCTAAAAGACGACTTGGAAATAAAAATTTGAACAAACAACAGTCAAAATCCAAAATGCTGCAAAGTTTGGTAAGATATACAATGGGTCACAGTTTTTCACTATTTTTAATAATTTTATAAGGATGTAGTTAAAATGATTTTTAAAATTTTAGCACATGAAAGCTGTTTTTCTAGTTTAGCTTCCCTTTAAAATAATCGAATGATAATAATATTACAAGAAGTGGACGAGTACTTTCATAACTTACTGTAGTTAGAATTTTTTTTAAATGTTTGTACGGTCTTCAAGTAATGGTTTTCATGAGATGTTTTTTTTAAGAGATTTTTTGAAATAATTTACTTGATTTTTTTTTTATTGTTTGATATGTTTACCTAAAAAAAAATAATGGATAAGGTTTTCTTTTTCATTTGGAATATAGAGTTAGATTTTAAGAAATTTATTATTTATTTCTATTACGAAGTTGTTTAGTTAATTTCTGAGACAAGCTACCACAGTAGTTTCAAGCATAAATCCAAATCCATAAATTGTGCATTCTACCTGTTAATTAAAAATTTAAAATTGTTATCCAAGGAAATTTCAAGGATATAGCCAAAAAGAGATTTGAAACTAAAATGAGGTACACAAATTTAAATAGTTTTGCCTTTCTTATGTAAACTATTATTTATTCATATTTCTTTTATCGTTACAAATATTTTTTTTCAACCTGCTATGTTAAAAATTAACCCAGTAGTAAGATTCCATTTCTACTACTTTTTCGCATATTTTTTTATGGGGAAATGAATCTATCGGAAAGATCAAACCAAATTTCTGAATTGTATATTCTTCATTGATGAACGCCAAGAATAATACATAGACTAACAGATGGCGCCACTTAAGTGTCTTGTAATAGATTTTACAAACGCACTTTCTCCACAAGAATGAATGAATTCCAACTAAGTAAACTATAAATTATTATCGACACGAAAATATTTTTGCTTTTTTCAATATTTTTACTTTTATTGGTACAGTTATCGTCTTCTCTGATTTGAACCATTTGTTATTTGCTTACTAATTCATGAAATTACTATTTGTTTACCAGTTTGATTAAATAAATTATTATTGGTTATTAAATTAGTTAAATAAATTAATAAAATGAATAAAAATTATTTCTGTTTGACTCATTAATAAGAAATATATTCAGTGCTAAAAATGTTATTACGTGACGCAATAATTTTTTAGATTCTGAATTAATTTTTTTTCGTCAGTAACAGAAACAGTACAAATAATTTTGTCATTCAAGTGTATGATTCAAATAAAAATAAGCAAAAAATAACGTAATATCAAATTTTAGTATTTTTTAAACTTAAGAAATCATAATAGAAAATGGTACGGGCTTTACATAAGGTTTTGCTGGGCAGGATTTTTGAAAACATTGTTTATATATTTTAAGGAAGTATCAAGCATATTTAATACACATATAACATTTAATACAATTCCCTTTTAGAAATTTAAAATCCCCAACTGTATAAATTTAAACAAATATTCCTCACCAACTGTAAACAAAATTTCATTGAATAAGTTTAAAAGAAATTGGAATTTGAACGGTTATATTTTGCGAGTAGATCTCTAAAATGGCAAAGAACTTCCTAAGTAAAATGTATCATTGTATGTGTCTAAACAAAGTACAGATCTGAAAATAAAACGGACCACTCTTCTTTATCTACATTGTTCACAGCAAAAAAAAATTTAAAGATGTGATTTTGATGGCAAATAACATCTGTATAAATTCACACACATGCAAGATATATACATATGGAATAGCACACAAACTTCATTATTTAAGAACTGAAACAAATTATGCAAACATTGAGGGTTGTTACTTCCATTTTCAACACATAATACCTATCTATATCAAACCCAACCTAAATTCTATCTATCAAACCCACCTTCAACAGCCATATTCAAACATATCAAATGTAACAGTAGATTCCAAGTTCAAATAATTTGGGTTCACCCCACTCTGGATTATGAGAATTTAAAACTTCGAGCTATTGACGTTAACTATCGTTACAAACACTCACTCTTGCCTTCGAAATAATGTCTTATCACTTTAATTTGGTTTAATAAGCTATTTTTTGAGCAAAATCTACAGAATGTATACTTAAAACAATTTTTAATGCGTAATATGAATAGAAAATTTTCAAAAGAAGTTCCTTCAAAATATAACCAGATTGCTTGTCCATACCTTTTAGAATATTAATTTCAGAATTCACATTGAATTCTTAAGAGTTATTTTTGAAATAAACATTAAGTAGGTTCTGTTAAGATAGCTAAGTAGTATTGCTGGTTTAATATTTCGGATGAAATAAAAAGAATTTAGAAACTAATTTAATATTAGGAGCTCAAAATGGTACTCATCATACTCATAATTCTCTAAAAATGAATGTGACAAATGACTTGAAAACTTTGTACACTATTTTAGATAGTAATATTTATTCGAAATTTGACAGTAAATGGAATGTTAGAATATGAAACTATGAGATTTAGGAACTCTCTCTCTCTCTCTTTTCATCATGAAGATAGCTCCTCTTGATCATGTTTTATGCATAAGGATTTATGACGAATGGAATGTTATTTTATTTTGTTCTACTATGAAGTACTATGACACAAGTACTATCTTCTTTTTTTATCAGTTTGAGAATTATCTTTTACTTCAATTTAAAATTCCGAACCTGCCTTTGTGTTGCAAAATAAATAACGGTAAAGAAACAAACCAAACGGAAACAATCAATTAGCAATGGTCGCAAAATGAAAATGATTTTTTATAGATTATTGCTAAAAATGAAAGAAATTTTGGAAAAAACATGAAAGTGTAATAAACGTTAAAGTTAAGTATAGTAAAAGTTAAAGGATACACACGCACACAACCTTCTTTTAGAATAGTTATGACACAGAAAATAGAATAACTTATATTAAAGAGTAATACATGAATTAACTCTCCTATAATTCTACAAATGTATATCTGAATAATCTTTTTGATATAAAGATAGTTGATTCTTTCATTATTCTCTGAATATAAACAAAAGTTCTATTTGTTTAGAATATTAATTAATTTCCTATTGTAAAATGTTTTAGGTCATACGGAAAGTTCTGCGCGTTTTTTAAGATAAATACCAACGAAGCAGTTCAAAAACATAAGAAAATTCTATTGAATACCATAAGCCCCATTTTGTTCAATGGCTTTTTGCCATCTTTCTGGCAGCTTGAAAATTCCTTTTAAAAAAATCATTAGGCTTATTTGTGTAGGCTTCAAAGAATTTGAACTCCAGGCCGTTCAAAGAATTGAGAAGGTTCATATAGTATCCACTTCTCATCTCCAGTAATGAGCCGTTTAAAAAAAGAAGCTTCTTCATTTCGTTTCAGCAAAGAATCACACGCCGAAATTCGAGCAAGCATATTCTGCTGACAAAAATGAACTTTCTGGTTCTCCATTCTTAGCACTGCAGTGAAACAAAAATTACGCCACAACACATGCCATAATTATGCAGTGTAAGTAGAAAAGACCGAATTTAAACATCTGCTTCAATCAAGGTCACTGAAAACTTCAATCACAAATTGGACAAACGAAAATGGTTTTATTTTTTTACCTTCCAAAACTGCATGTGTTCATTTTTGCAGAAAACGAAATCTTCACCTTGACCATGAAATATTCTGCAAAGAAATTTTATTTAATGTTGTGGACAGTGTAAAATTTTTAGGTATTATATTTGACAAGAAGTTTCAACCACATATTTTAAATCTACGCAAACGTTACGAAAAGGCTCTTAACATATTATGCGTTTTATCGAAATTATTATGGGGATCTGATCGTACTTGTCTTTTAAAAATCTATAGAGCATTAATACTATCAAAATTAGATTACGGCTGCGAGGTGTATGGTTCAGCCATAAAATCTGTACTTCAAACTCTGAACACTATCCACCACACAACTTTACGTTTATGTTCTGGTGCCTTTAGAACTTCACCCGTAAGCAACTTATATGTAAACTATTTTGAACCTTCCCTGGATTTAAGGTGACAGTTGTTGTCCCTAGAATATTATTTTAGAATTATCTCAACCCCTCATCACCCATTGCATACCATTTATCACAGTTCATATTTGAAACACACGCCTTTATTAAGCAAAAACATCCTTCATCCCTAAATTCCCTTTAAAAATGCTGAATTTGATGAACGGATCCGAAATTTCTTCACTTGACGCCATCCAGAAAAAACTGTATGCTTTCTCTCCTTGGTTTAATCATGTTTTTGAATTTCAAAACCCGTTCCAAAATTTCTATAAAACAGATACCTCTGATATTATCTACAAACAACTCCTTCAAAAGTATATAGAAGCATACTCTAATTTTATACAAATTTACACGGACGGATCTAAAAAGGCAAACTATGTTGGAGCTGCGTTCACTAGTCACCTAGATTCCCGTCACAGTTTTAAACTTCATTCTTCATGTCCTGTTTTTACCGCTGAAATAATAGTAATATATAAAGCATTAAAAATACATCTGATCATTGTCATAAAAATGTATAATTTTCACATATTCATTAAATGTTTTACATTCATTGAAATGTCCTGATCATGCCAGTCATCCCGTTGTTTTGGAGTCACTGAAAAAAAATCTATCATCTTTCTTCAAAAAACTTTAATTTGGAATTTTGTTGGATCCCATCTCATGTTGGCATATTAGGAAATGAAATAGTTGACAAAGCCGCCATATCGGCCGTAAATAATACTAACCATACCATCCCTTATCGGGACTTAAAATCTAGCATTTACAAAGAATAAAAACGGCAGAACGAATGGAATAAACAAACTTCACTCTATTAAACCAAATATATCTGAATGGAACTCGCTACCTTTAAGAAGACAGTATGTAGTAATAACACGCCTCCGTATTGGACATACTCGAATAACCCATATACACCTCTTCCTCGGGGAAGATAATCCAATTTGAAAGTACTGCATTTGCCCACTAACAGTAAAACACATTTTGATAGAATGTTCTCATTTTAACAGTCAACGACTTAAAAATTTTAATTCATATACCTAGGCTGTAGAAGACATGGTTAGAGAGAATTATCATCCAAATATTTTTAGCTTTTTACATGAGACTAGACGGGCTACGCCGGCTAGCGCTCGGCGGTGCGTAATAGTGTTTTTTTTTTAATTTTTACACACCGTAATTAAACATGTTTTGATTTGTATATTTTTTTTATTTTTGTGAAACAATTCTTCAAATAATTGCGTATTCAATCAAATATTTAAAGAAAGTTGGTCGAAATATACATATACCGCTACAAAATTACCCATGTCTAGTGATATTTTGCAGGAAATAGATATATCCTTAAAATAAAAATCCTAAATAATATTTCTGCAATAGGTAAGATACCGGAACACATAATGCAAACAAAAATAAAATTCTAATCCTTGAAAAAATGCAACATTCTGAAAAAGTCAAACGTGTTTAATTTCGACTTCCTAAATATACTATGAAATAGAATAATGCGACAAAAGGCTTTCAACGATATTGACAAAGACAATATTCATTTATTAACAAAAAGAACACATATTTATAGAATATTTTGGGAATTCTCAAATATGTCCGCAACATCTCGTAGTCAACTCAAATACCCAAACACGGAATTCTAAATCAAATTAAAAAAGTAAACATTAATTCAGACGTGGCCAGATACCGGGTAGCAAAATTACGTTTAAATTACCTTTACATCAAAGAAAGAAAGAAAAAGTCAGTTCAAACATAAATATTACGATTTAATTCCGTATTTTGCATAGAAATTAACCTCGTCTATTTGAAAACAGCAAGAATTCAAAATATCTGGGTTATTTTATTTACGTTGATTGTTGCCTTTCGACGATACACAAATAACGTCGATTTCGGGTCCACGTACGCTAGTGTTTTATATATAGAGATTGGGTTCATTCATCATATATAATTTTATGAAGTATTCATTTTATTATTAAATGACGCATTTCATTTTATTATTGGATTATATATCTGATTTTTTTATCTTCAGTTTGGCATAATATGTCCCAATAGGACTCAATGCCACAGAAACACATCCAATCCCATTCATTCACTCCTTATCAGCGGTAGCAAAATAATAATAACAAAGCTAGCTTCGATTTGAAAGCGCGCAGAACTTTCCGGATAACCCAATATTTTGCAAAATAATAGAAGTGTAAATTTATTGAATTCAATAAAATATTAAAGATTTACTTTATTTGAAAATATACTAAAGAATATGCATTTAAAATATTTGAAAATGCTGTTAAATAAAACACTTCTCTATAGTTGATTTCTTATTATAAATGTTAAAGACTGATATTTTGATAAAAATAAATAAGCAATTTATTCAAAGTAAACACCAAACATCATTTAAACTGTCTTTAAATGTGTGACAATTCTTTGTTAACGATTTCAATTTCATACGTTCCAATTTTAATAGCAGTTTAACAGAATTACGTTCAGAGAGAGAGAGAAAGAGAGAGAAATATATTACAACATACTATAACCTCAATAACTAACATTTTTTAATCGACTTTTGACATTTAAAGTAAAGTTAATATATGAATGCACTGTAGAAGTACGTTTTCTGTGGTTGCTTAAGAAATTGCGAAACAAATTGGTAGTTGGCAAAGGAAGAGAAAATGCAATCATTGCCACATTTTTTATATTAAAATATTTCATTAACACACATTGTATTAAGATAGCATAATCTCAGGGAACTGACAAGCATTGAAATTTCTACTTCAGTAACTGCATTTAAATTAAAATTCAAAGACTTAAGACTTTTGAATTATCCTTATAAGAATAAAGAATTCTATGTTGTGAAAGTTTTTATATTATATCGCGTGCGGCTGTCCTGAAAGAACAACACAACTGAAAAATTCAGATGAATTTTCAAGATATACCCGCGTGAGTAGCATTATTCAAAAGTAGCATAATATGATATCACTAGCCCTCTATTTCATTACCATCTAAGTTACTCACATGTTGTAATTGTTATTAATCACGAACGACATTCTAAGATAATAAATAAATTGATGAATTCCAATTGCTTCGTTCTTCTTACGAGATAGCGATATTATAAAGTACTTTAGGCATTTTAAACGACACTTCAATTCCAGTATTATTCGTCCACCTGATAGCGATTTTAATTAGATTGTTAGAGAGTTTTCCAATACGAAAAGGGAATGCAGTCTAAATCAAACTTGGCTACTAATGTTTAATGACGCAGGTGTTAAAAATCATTTGAAACACTTTAACATCATTAGGGATTCGCTTCAATGCGCGATAAAAGTGTCACTGAGGAGCTGAATTCATCCAATTCTGTACTTAGCACTCCTTACTTAACAATAAGTACAAAAAGTAATGCCCCAATAGACAAATAGCCCTTATGAGGAATGCGAAATCGCTGGTGTCTCTATCTGGAAGAGTGACGTGATTGAAATGCGAAATGACTTCTTATTGGAGCAGGGCAGCCATTTATCTATCTTCATATCTGCCAAGACACAGGAATGGCAATCTGTTGCCCATTGAGAGCTGTTAATGGTGAGTGATAGGGCAGATAGGTTTCTACCATTTGTCCTTATCTAATGCCTTATCCCTTGCACAATGTTATCCTGTACCGTAAATCTAGGCAAGATGAATTCTGGAGTCTTTTAGGGCCATATTATTTTCTTTCGCTTTTGCTAGAGGAACACTAAATCTCAATTCACTTTGGAAATCGAGAGAAGGCTGCATCAATTTCTTCTTTTGATTTTGCCCTTTCCCTTTACTTTTCTATATTGAACGCTTCTTTTTTTGTCATATAGAAATTATATACTGGCTCTCATAAACCTCCGTTGTTTTAGAAACTTTCGCTTCGAAGCCCCATTCTTATTCTAACTCGATTCATATAATCATTTCTGTGTATGTGGTAGGGACGACGAATGAAAGCCCAAAACCAGACATCTAATAAAAAATAAAATAAAATTCGGTGGCAAATAAAAAGTTGAAACTAAATCCATAACCAAAAACGACATCCATAACCAAAAACGACCGCATTTTAAACATAAATCTGAGTGACCCTCCAGCTATTTTAACGACACATTTTCAAGACAGGAAGCCAACCATAGTCTTTCAATGCCCCATCTATTCAACTTCAAATGGTTCTTACTAAGACAGGTTTATATCATTTATCAAGTGGAATTATTATCCTCAACTTTACATTCACCCCTCAAATATAATTCTTCAGCAGTCTAATGAAAAAAAGCAGTACGAAATTTTAGAAGCTAAAAATAAGTTTAAATAGATAGTATGCGCAAAAGTAGGGTTCAACATTAACAAATTCCGACGAATCATTGAATAAGGTAATGGAATTAAGCAGATACTTCAGAAGCTAACTGTAGAAAGATAACTGAGGTGTACACTTTTTAACATGCGTTTAATTGGAGATAATAATTGAGGCTAGTAAAAGTATATGAAATGGCTGATACATAATTTTGGATAATTTTGTTTTATTTAGTGGTATGAAATGTGAATATGTGGATACTATATTCATTATAAATGTATTGAAATAAAGTTTGGAATGTGAGCAATGACACTACCACCAATAAATGTAAGTAATTAAATTTTTAGCACTGATGCTATGCATGTGTCTGCAAGTTAACATGTAAGTCATATTAATCCGCGTCACAGTGGAAAGAAGGTCAGCATTCCTACAGAAAATAACCACTGCAGTACATAACAGTTATGCTAATTTTTTTTCACACTTTTCTTACTTGATTATAGCATAAAAAACCCCACTCAGAGTGAAACTGGAAGAAATAAGAAATTTCATCCATAGAAAAAGTCTCCTTCGCTAACCTCACTCCTGCCATTAACGGCCCTCAATTGAAAATAAATAACTGTTCTTAAGCGGCACTTTCTTCGAGGCAATTTGATTCAAAATGTCTTTTTCCAGCTCCGAAACTGCATCGCAATGGCGAGCGTATCTTTTCGACTTTTATAGGCAGGTAACATATTCATTAGGGGAAGAAATGGTTGTTCGACCTTGGCGAGGGAAAGCCAACTTGTAGGGGTGGGCAGGGCACGCCAAATTACCTCTAATCTGAGCGACAAGCGGCAACTCCACAGCGAAGGGGGTGCCAAAGGAGGGGGGGACTCAAAACAAACATGACATTAGGTCTGTTGAAACGGCGCCGAGCCGTTTGAAGAGTCAGTCGTGCCACACTGTCATTTGCATCCTCCGTTTCCTTGGCAGGGTTGCCGGGATTTCCGGCCTACCTGTAATGTGAGGGTGTTGGGATAGGAGCCACAGGACGCCAATTTTGGCAAAATTGCGCCGTGGAATGGACAAAGAGATTCTTAACAGGGGCGCTCCCAGGATTACTGGAGAGGGCCACATTGGTAACTTAGACTCTATTTGGTAGAGTTTTTACGGCTCAAAGGCCATATTTGGCCATACTTCGCCCCACTCAAGGCAACAATGTAAAAAAATAGACTGTATTTGCAGGGGGAGGAGAAATAGTAAATCGAAATGATTAAGCCATCGAGTCAAAAACAAACCATAAATATGGAAGTCAAGATTAAAAAAAAAATTATTGTATATTTTTTAGTTTCTATATAGTAGTTTTAGAGGGTGGTGCTAGGAACTAGTGTTAATGTGTCTACTCCAAGCTGTATTGAAGGGAGATGAGGTCCAAGTCACATGATTAATAAAGAATATGATTATATGTTTAGATTATGTTATCCCATTCCTGTAAATAAGGTCTGGAAAAATTGTAAATGCGATTTAAAAAAGTATTTATTGGTAGAAGCTATATATTCGCGAAAGAAAGGTCACACACTTTTAAAGATACCAATTAATTAAATAAAGATAATTGTAAAGGTCTGAGTGTTGGGCTTCAGACTTCACAGCTTCCTTCATGGGTGCGTCCCTGAGTTCGAAATATTTGGTCAATGAGGTGCGTATAAGAAACCATATAAGTTTGAAGCTTACCACTTTTACACAGCTGTAACTCTTATATCCGAAACTCTTAACTAAACGTCTACCTTCATAGTCTTTTCCTTTCCTTTTTGATCTGCTATTCAATTCGATTTCGATATTGGAAAATATTTTTCAAAACGTTTGACAGGGTTTGCGAGTAGGAAATAAATACCTATTTAACAGTAATTAAATAATTTATAAAAGATCTGTAATGCAAAACCAATCCAAAATGCTTTCTCCAAACCATCCAAAATCACTCTTGAAGGTAATTGCTGTAAAGCGACAAAACAAATCCATCAAACCCTTGAAAATAGTTAGCTGGTAATTTGAATGAAGCTTAAGATCACCATAGATTTATAGACATTGCCTTTCGAAAAGTTTTATAATTTACAACATCTTAGTTCTTAAATGTACACATAATCAAACTGAACTTATTTTTGTCTTAAATTTACCACCCCTATTGTTCCCTGATTACGTGCAGTGTGTCTTAAAAGTTCGCGTACTCCAACTTTAAAAAATTATTACCCTTGTTTGTTTTTTGAATTATTGAATTTTATCGTCTGTTTATAGTTTTATCAAGTCTTTAATATTTATCGTTTTTTTTTTCGCGCTCAAGTTGTGTGATAATAAAGTTCCACGTCATTTTATTCTTTATTGCAAGATGAGTTTATCACGCATTCAGAGAATTGCGCTGTTCGAGGCTTATTTTGAATATAAATCATATGAAATATGTAAAGAATTTTGGTCACATAAATATCCAAATGATGCAATACCAAATAATGATACGCTATATCAACTCGTTCGGCTATTTTTTGCATTTTCGATCTTATCGTATAAAAATGTTAAAAGAACTAAAGCCACCGGATAATGAGAAGCGGCTTTATTATTGCCGACGGTATTGCGATTTTATTATTGCAATCGACTCGTCTCAAGAAACCTTAGGCCACCTCGTTGCCCTGATCTGAGCATCTCTGACTTTTTTCTGTGGGAATATTTAAAGAACAAAGTTGATAAAGATAACAAGTAAGCACCAAACAATAGGTGATCGGAAAATTGATATTACTCAAAGGACACAAGAAGTTACTCCCAGCATCTTGAAACGCGTTTCTAAAAATATGCGCAAACGACTTCAGCTTTGCCTCCAATAAAAAGGAGGACATTTTGAACAGTTACAATAAATGTGAGTTCACATTTTTTCTTACGTTAGGTTAAAAGTGCTTTACTCAATTGGCATAAAAATAATTGTTTTAAAATTTGTTGTTTTTGTATAATAAATTCACGAATTGACAGTACGGGAACTTTTAGGACACCTTGTACAAGTGCATTTTCCCGTTGTGCTGTCTTAAACCTTTCAGTTAATTACAAAATACCACTTAAGAACGGACTAGGGGGATTTAAACAATTTTAAGGTTAAAATCAGGGAACATCTTCAACATTTCTTTAAAGACAGAGCTCCACATTTAAGAGAGACCTTGCAGAAAAACTAATAAATGGTTTTTTCGCTTGCAAAAAAAAGGAGAGGAAAGGATTAAGCAAGGCATCGGATTAACTAAATACTCTTTCTGACAATCAGAATTTAAATAGAATTTAAAATACATGGTGAAATAATGTAAACACATAAAAAGCAAATTAAATGTTCCCAAAAGTACGAGGATTTCAGCATTAATATGTTGGTGAAGGGTAGCAAACACATGTAAACAATATGAAGTCAACCACTAATTTTTTCATTTGCAGATTTTGTCACTTATTTTAAGCATGCTTAATTTTAGTTTTGACATTATATTGCTAAAATTTCACAGAAGAGCTTGGTCGCTGGAATTCTGGTAGCAGCCTGATTAAGGAAGGCAATAATATACCTAAAAGATAGAAATCAGCGTAGAAAAGGGTATGAGCAATATAAAAAAAATGTCGGCGTAAAAAAAAATAGGTATAATCAGTTATGAAAGTGTTCGGTGCAGATCCTATGAGCAAGTTGATTAAGTAAAGATACTACTGCTCATGAAAAACGGAAGATGAAGTGTTTGTTCATGAGATAATCCAATTTAAAAGTAAAAAAAAAAGTACTTTTGCTATTAATATTTATTTCTTTTGTCGCCAAAGCAGCGATTCAGCAATAACATGGCAAAACAACATAGGATATTTCCATTCAGACTTTCTCCAACCTGTAATCAAAAGAGCGTCTTGTTTCTTTTGCTCATTCAACCGCAACATCGTCTAACCTCAGTGGAAAAACGGACAGTTTTTTCAATCTGCACTTGAATGCTCTGCAATTCTTTTTTACTCCGAATCTCTTTGATATATCTCCGTTTGGTAATAGATGCTCTCGAAGTCACCTATTTTTTCACACCCGCTTCGTTTTTTACGCCTGAGGAGTACTTAATGACAGTAATAAAAGAAGCTCTTTAATCCATTTTCTGGAAAGTACATTCTTTTGTATCCTGTACTTCACTCGCGTTATTGCCTCACTTTGTGATGAAAAGTAAAAAAGTTATTTCCTGTTACATCGTTCGAAATTAAGTAGGCTACATTTCCCAGCTAAATGCCTAGCTAACAGAACGGTACTGACTTTTAAAACTAACTTTTAAATACTCTGTCATCGACACAGACTTTTAAATGTGGCTGTCATACACCTTTTAGTTAACTCTCCAAGGGTTTTCTCGATGAGGTCTATCTCGTCATTTGCGAAACTGACCAGATCATGCGAGGCGAGATATCGTGTCATTAGCAAAACTGACCAGATCATTAATCGGAATATCTTTAGTAAAAAGTGACGCATACCAAAAATTAATTCAATTTTTTAAAATAACAAACGACCTGAGCCGCGGTAGCTCAGTCAGTAGAGCGTCGGGCTCGCATCGGAAGGGTTGTGGGTTCTGTCTTCAGCGGAGCCTGCAATTCTGATGGTTGCGAGATCGGCGCTTAGACCTGGCTAAAGACCATCGTGTTCGCTAATAGTGGCTGGGGCACGTTAAATAGGTCGTGGTCACAAAGTCCCCCATGTTCCCATACCAAATCCATGCCTCTGGGGGTACCTGATCAAGGGGTTATCGGCCTCTGATTGGGGTCTAAATTACGATATGTGTGAGTGAATGGATGTGTGAAAGGGACCTTCCTGTAAAACGGATGTGTCATGCATGAAGAAGTCCAACCCTCCGGGGCAATGGCACCCCCAATTGGGCCATATATAGCCCGCATGACAACAACAACAACAACAAACGACCTATTAAACTCAAGCAAACCACGGAAACAAAATAAAAAAATTAATATTTTTTTAATAAAAAAGAAAATATTTTATTAATTTAAAATTGACAAGTATAATAGAATAAATATTTTCAGCGCTTTTTGGGGTAGCCTTCTTGTAACATTTACTTTTTGAGAAGACCCTTTAATCGGGAAGGGTAATATTTAATTTTATGTGTATCACATAAAAAAAAACGCCTAAAAATCTTCAAATAAAATAGTGAATTGATGAATATCATAAAAAAAAATAAAAAGACAAACTTTAAAAGCTATAAAAATGTCTGAAATTTGTATCTATTATACAAAATACACACTCAAAGAAGCTGGTGTGTGGGTAATTGAGTCGATTATTTCGAAAGCCAATGTCTTAAATGGTTGAATTTTAGAAACATTTATTAAAAGTGTAGTCCTTTTTCTTGAAAAAAAAAGGTCTAGAATTTTAAGTACAATTTTCCCTTTTCCATAGGAGTATTTCCTAGTTCTATTGCGTGGAAGCGAGAGAGAGAGAGAGAGAACTCTTTCTTGCACTACATCCTTATTATAACCAACGATTACATAAAATTTAATTCTTCCATTATTTAATCGCTTGTCTACTAAGATTTTTAAAAAAGCAAAGAAATACAATTATCTTCTCACAAATGTCAAGAGACTACAAAATAAACAGGAGGTGTCATTTTTTCTATTCTGGAGATCCTCTAATAAAATAAAATGTTGAAATTAAACTTTAGAATTGTGAATAGCAATTTATTAACAAAATATAAAGTATTATAATTAAAGATATTTTATCCTAATTATTTAAATAATTATATGGTTCGGCTTACAAGTGAAACATAATAAATCAAAACATAATTCAGAAAAACCCCGAAAATGAAAAGTTTTAGCTTAAAATTTTGCAAAAATTGTAATTTTTTCATTTTAACAATTACATATTTCACTTTGTGTTTACTCAATACATCAATTGCTCAGAGAAGAGTACCTTCATTGTAATTACGAATTGCTATAACAACGTTAATATTAGTAGTAAAATATTTTATATCAGTAGTAAAATATTATTTATATCAGTAGTAAAATATTTTTAAATATTGTGCATTTGTGCTCTCTCTCTCTCTCGTGTGTTTCCAAAGAAATCTAACCTTCAGTCAAAGGAAAACTTACTTAATGCACACACACACGTTACACCAGTCTAAAGATCACCACGTTCTGGTCTTGAAAAACCAAGGAACTCATGTTAAAACTTTTTGACTTTGACTCTTCTGACTTTGTTTCAGTCATAAGCCAACATTATTTTATCTACATTTTAAATAAGTAAATGTTACTTCGAATACAGGCAGATAGAGAACTAAGGTCCCACAATGGGCTATTGGAGACGATCTGGGATCAATCCCGATAGGAAAGATCTCAGGACAACGCCTCATAATTTTGATCGGTCAGATGACTAGAACAATACCTGAAATGGCATTCCACTCTCCAAACATCCAACTCCACTTCTCCAACGTAAGGACATTTGAGACCCCGGTAGATTTAACATACACCAGCCTCAACGTGCACAACGGTAATTGACTGAATCAAGTTTCGAACTTGCGAGAATCCGTTTCCTTATCCGTTACTCCTCTAACCGGGCAACCGCTGCCCCACTTCAGATAGAAAGCAGCATCACAAGCCTCATTTGTCCCAAGTTCCAAGAAGTCTAGCTTCGCCTTGGGAACACTGGATGAGTCTCAGAAATAAAATCCAAATAGTCATCAATCAGATCACCATCTGAGATTCTCACACCGTTGACACCACTCTGGTATATACCGCCTCAGTTTGGTCACTTCGCCAAGGTGGCTACCACGACTCACCTCAAGCCTCCATATCCG
The DNA here is from genome assembly GCA_947359465.1 of Metellina segmentata. Lineage (NCBI taxonomy): Eukaryota > Metazoa > Arthropoda > Arachnida > Araneae > Tetragnathidae > Metellina > Metellina segmentata. Next base: position 57,175,940 of record OX375874.1, read on the forward strand.
TTTCAGCTAGTCAAAACACCACCTATTCCCTCTACTTATTCTCACAACTCCCGTACTGTTGAAAATCACCAGACCATTTATCTTGCAATCAAACACCTAAAACAAAACATGGCAAGTATACTGGTGCCCTTCAAATTCCAGACGTCGCCAACGAGTCAAACTAGTCTGTAATTGTCTGTGTCCCCAGTTGGTAACCATGCTGCCTCAACGTACTCATGCATGAACTTACAAGCCAGCTTTAGATGCAGTAATCGAAATGTCTAGCTAAGCCTTGAGAGTAGTTCGTTGGATGAAAACATTTGTGAAATATATGCTCGCATGTATCACAGAAGTGAAATCCTAAAACTAATCAATCAGATCACCATCAGAGTTTCTCACAGTGTTAACACCCCTCTCGTATATATAACCTCACACCAAATCACGCATGGTCACTTCGCCACGGTGGCCATTTATCTTGAAATCAAACACCTAAAACATAACATGGTAAGTATACTGGTGCCCTTCAAATTCCAGAATTCGCCAACGTGTCAAACTAGTGTGTAATTGTCTGTGTCCCAGTTGGTAACCATGTCTCAACGTTCTCATGCATGAAATTACAAGCCAGCTTTAGATGAAGTAATCGAAATGTCTAGCTAAGTCTTGACAGCACTTCGCTGAATGAAAAAAATTGTGAAATATATGCTCGCATGTATCACAGAAGTGAAATCCTAAAACTAATCAATCAGATCACCATCTAAGTTTTTCACAGTGTTAACACCCCTCTCGTATATATCATCTCACACCAAATCACGCCTGGTCACTTCGCCGCTGTGACGGCGACCACATCTAACCCCCAACGTCCTCCTCACATCCATTTCAGCGAGTCAAAACACAACCTTTTCCCTCTACTTATTCCCAGACCGTCTTGTCGGAACGAGAGGGGAAACCACTGTTTAACGGGCCGAGGACTCCTCCCGTCCAGAGTCCGGCACTTCCGCCGGTGGACGGAATTAATAATCGCGCACACTCTCTTTAAGTACACGTTGCAGTCTCATCAGGGAGGTCCGACGCTCCGTCTGAAGCGGAGCCCTTGTGCGGAAAATTAGGACCTAACTGTTTCTGTGAATGCTGACAAGTGCCTTTTAAAGGACTCGAGGAGATGGTTGTTGAGCATGCGGGGTGGGTTTTTCTTCAGGTGAGATCAACTTCCTTGTGCCGGAGTGGATGACTTCATTATATGTAATTACGTGTTTCTGTTCTGTGTGTTTTAGATGGGTTTGTGTAACTCGATTGAATGGAATGACTGATTTTTTTTTGTAGCGAATTGTATCGTCTAGCGTCGGAATGGGCAGGACGATTTTATAGGGAATCGATCCGCTTCTTGAAGGACGGGACATTGAAAGAGGTGAACAGTTTTTATAGGGAATTGCACCGTCTTGTGTAATGGATAGGCAAAGGATTTCAAAGATAGCTTGTCTTGGGAAGCATTGAAACGGACCTAAAGACCTGTACCGTCTTACAAAGAAATTATCTAAACGATTTTATGGGAATCACACCTTAGAGGCATCGAAATGGACAAAACGATTTTTTATGAATTGGTACCATCTTGTAGGGGGCATTGAAATGGACACAAAGACTTGTATCGTCTTACAATGAAATGGTCTAAACGATTTTATGGGAATCTCACCTTAGAGGCATTAAAATGGACCAAGCGATTTTATAAGAATTAGCACCATGTTGTAGGGAGCATTAAAATGGACACAAATATTTTATAAAAAACTGTACCACCATGCTACAAAATGGGAAAATATATTTCAGAGAATTGTTACGTCTTGGAGCCATTGAAATGGGCAATTTTTTTTGTGGGAATCGGACCATATTTGAGGCATTGACATGGGTAAAACTTAATAGAGAAGTGTACTATCCTGGGGGCGACAAAAAGATAATATAGGGAACTGTTTCATCTTGGGGAGCATTGAAATGGGCAAAATGGTTTTATTGATAATCTTACCGTCTTGTATTGGAATGGGATAAAAGATTCTATAAAGAATAAATTGTATCTCTATGCCTGTATTGCATTGAAATAACAAATGGATTTAATATTTGATTGTTCCGTCTTGGGGTATTGAAATGAGCAGAATGATTTTATGTGGAATTATACCATCTTGCGGCATTTAAAATAGGCAAGAAGAATTCTGAGGGATTTGTGGTTAAAATTGGTAGTTAGACATTCAAATTAAAATTAACATGTCAAAAGGAACGATTATAGATTTTGATGTACAAGATGGAATTTCAGACAAAAACAGTTAATTTTTTTTTTTGATTAAAATTTTTAATTGCACATCCTTTTTTTTATAAACATTAATTTGAAATTATAGGATTTTATCTTTTTTTTGTGTTTTATAACCGAATGTCTCACTTAGAATTGCTATGCTAATTTAATTTCTGTATCATAATTTATAGTTTCAAGTATCGAAATTAAAAAGTAAGCTCTTTGCAAATTGGACCCACTCAAGGTAAAAGATTAAAAAACCCTGGTTTAAAATAATCATCACTTTTATTTGGATCTGCCATTAAAACAGTATTATTCGGGTAGCTATTCTTGAATTTCAGCATACAATAATGCTTTGTAACGTATAATTGCTGTAGAATGGTATAAACGTTTCAGTTTTCCTATAAAACTTTAAAATTCAGTACAATTATAGAAACATTGAAGACATTAATATGTTATATTTCCTAACGAAAGTCGTTTTTCTAGACTTAACCCTCTATATCTCGTTCCATTTTATTATTTCGTTTGATGAAACATTACATCAGCATCACATTTTATTCGTGATAGAATGAGACATGTTTACTTTAAATAATTTAAAGTGTACTTTAAAAAGGCGTAAAATAAGACATAATAACATATCAACATTCATCTTTAATTAGAGTATTTATGAAAGCTAAATTCACACTTCTTATTAAAATTAAATAAGAAGTGATACATATTGAGTACAAAATAATTATTTCGAGGACTGTGTTCAAATCAAGTCACTATAAAAAGTATCAAATTTGGAAATTTGAAAAAGTTAAAACCATTTTAACCTTTTAGTAGTACCTCCTCATTCGACCATCGCGCTTTCACATTTGATCTATCGCACCTCCATTTGCTTGCAAACCGAATTGAATTGTTTATGTAGTCAGTCTTTAAGATCTCATGCTCTAGCTGATCTAGTTTGTTTGCATACCTGCAAATATCTCGCAGTTTTTCGCTTCTAGAATTCTGAGAAATTCTGATACAAGGAAAAGCGAGTGTTGGAGATCAAGGTGACTGGTATATTTAGTCGCAACTCCTGTTATGATTATTTAGCAACAACACGCTTCGTGGTCTCTCCATTTCCTTTCCTTTCAATCTGGAATACGTGCTATGATTAAACCTTGCGTCCAATACTTGTTTTCTTTTTCCTAACACGACAGAAATCGTACGTAAGTTTAGCCCTTTTATTTGTATTCATTTCTCAGTTCTATTTTATTAATGTAAATTAATCTTGTAAATTGATAAAGGAAAGTAGACTATATGTTTGTCAGATCTTGATCAACGCATTGAAATTAAAACTCTGATGTTATGATATTTGCACAGCTTATTCTTCAAGGAATTTCTATATCAACACAACTATTTTTAACTAGCTACGTCGTTCTCTTATAAACCACAGAAGCAAAGTTTAATTTTGAACCTCATACAAGAGGTCAATTAACATATGGTGTCGAAACCTGTCACGAGCCTTGCAATCGGAGGCGGAAAGAGCACAAGCACTTGAAACGGACAAAGCTCAAAAGACCGTTCAACGACACAACGAAACTATTGAGGAAATAGAGGTGCGACTTTGTTTATCGGATCAGCCAAAAAGCACGTGTGATAAAGCTAGTAATTTAGTAAAGGCTCAATAGCTGAAGTTCCTGACTGATATGGTAATGTGGATGAAAGAAATTTGCGAGTATGTATTAATTAATTGTTCTCTTGGTATTTAATTTTATAGTTTTAAAGTATATGAACAAAGGAACATCGATTATTAAAAGTTTCTTATAGTTTTAAATTAAAATTTTTCATCTGTTTACACATAAAATAATTTTTTTGTTAATATGTAAAAGTTCATCTTTTAAAAATGGCGTTGATAAAAGTTAAGCAGGAATGTATGATTTCAGAGATTAGAAACCATATTGACGGTTAAAAGAGTATATATCGGTAGTCAAAATTTTGTTTCCTCACAATTCTACAAAATTTGTATGCTCCATCAACTGTCCATCCTAAGTTTGTCAGTAGCCTTATTAATTGCCAATACCACAAGATTCCAACGAGAACATTACATTGGTTTCATTTCCGATCGTCATATCCGTCTCAATAAATAACACACAGGCAAGATAGAGAAGACTTTCAAACTTGCGGTTACGCAGAAAAGGGCAGTGACGTAGCGTTAGCGGAAGTACAAAATCCCGACATTCCCTTATGAAATACGATATCAAAAAAATTATCAATGAAACCTGAAATAAAAACAACAGCTTTTTCAAACTCAAATCAGATTGAGACATGTTTTTATTTTAAAGTCATTAATTTTCACCGCTAAAAGACAAATAGGAGCTGGAGTCTTTAGGCCGTTAGAAACCATTTAACCTTTCAGCCTTAAATGATTCCTTACTGGGATTGGTTAATGACGTTTGTAATGCCCAACAGAAATTTTCTGCACAGACTCTTTTCCCGCTACCCCATGATTTCTTCAGAGGCTAGTACTCAGAAAAGACAATAGGTGTAGTTGGTCCATTCACATGGTCTTCCATTCTCTTCCCATTTTCTCTCATTTTCTTGCGCTTGTAAAGAGAGCATCTAGCTCTAAGGTAAGCCACACGTTAGTCCAACTTACTCCCTGTTACGATAAATAGGCGTGCAGACATTTCTGTACCGAAAGCGAAGTACGCATGCGCCTTTCAACTGGTTGGTCGTACGCCCGATCACTGTATGATCACATCCTCACAGTTGTGCTTTATCTAAAAATCTATATTTTATAGTCTTTGAGGGAAAAAAAACATCGGTGAAATTAGACGACACAAGGTGGTCAAAAGCTATAAACATCAGATTTCTCTTGCTTTCTATCCAATTTTAACATCCCCTGATTCCAATGCTACGTTACGCTACTGAAAAAGCAACCTGTGATTATCGCTATTAAACAAAACAGATCGTTCCGTTCCAGCTTTGTTCGTGTTTTAGCGAGTCCTGTCCACTAGGGATGCGACATCAATGTCAATGTTTTCAAACATCGAATTTATTTAAAAAATAAAAACATCGATGTATTGGAGTAGATGTTTTTGTAACATCGATGTTTAGACTTGTCGATGTTTTTACATTGTAGATGTTTTATTTTTAAATGAAAAAAGTACCGTTATAAAAATTTTAAAAATAACCAAGTAGCATAAATTGCATAATTAGCAAATTGAACATACTTTTAGACCAAAGTGGCCAAGGGTGAAGGATCTGAAAAGTAGGGATGCGACATCGATGTCGATGTTTTATAAAAAAAAATCGATGTATTGGAGCCGATGTCGCATCACTAGTTGCTAAACCAGTTTTAAGAAATGGGGAAAAAAGTTTAAATACACTGAACTTTAAAAACATTGATGGTTTGGGGGCGATGTATTATCAAAATCGATGTTTTAATTTTGAACATCGATGTTTTGCTGACGATGTCGCATCAATAGTTGCTAAACCAACTTTAAGAAATGGATAAGAAAGTTTAAATACACTGAATTTTAAAAACATCGATGTTATTGGGGCAATGAATTATCAGCATCGATGTTTTAATTTTGAACATAGATCCCGCTGCTTGCTGTCGATGTCGCATCACTACTGTCCACACTCTGCATCGAAGAATCAATCCGAGACGCTAGTTTACCCGCGTGCCCCAAACCCAGTGTCAGCCAACTCTTTTCCAAACACAAGGAACCGCATTATGACTACTCTCCCCGATCGCCTCCTCGCCAAGTGAAGACGGGATCAACGAGCAAAATGAATAAACGGATCTGTCAACGCGTTTTGGGTGAGGCCGTTTATCGCGCAGCAATCGTGTACTGTAGTGTGTGGCGTTTCGAGTGGCGAAAGTGAATGCTGTCCAGACTTCTGGTTTCCGCACTCTGTGGAGCTCTCTCTGCGGACCGCACACGAAGGACCGTCCTCCACCCCCTGCTCTCGTGCGTTTTAACTTTTAAAGAGAGGAAATGAATTCTCTGATAAAATCTTTGTAAACGAGGCGTTTGATGACATGACGTGGGATCAAGGTTGAGGGTGTCATTGGATTTCTGGAAAATTTCTTCGTGTGTAGCATAAATATTTTGTTCAGTTTTTCGTGAAGCAATGGGACTTACTTAGTGATTCTAGGAACATTTATCTGGACGTCAAATTTGCCTCACGAAAGTAATTCATTGACTTACTAGAAAATCGATATTTTATACATTTAATTCTTATTAATTTTACAGTCTAGTTGTTGTGAAGTTGGGACTGGTAGTGAAGTCCACCAAGTAATTTTTGTCATGCACAAAGGTTGGATTTCGTCTCGAAAAACGTTTAGTGAGTTTAGCATAATTACAATTTCCCTTCTTTGCTTTCTCAGAACTACGTGTTTTGACTTGGTGTGTTTCACTTGTAAGCTGACAATTCGGTTTTGCGAAATGACAAATAGGACAATCGAAGTTCTTAATAAATCTTCAACTCGTATACCAAGGGAAAGGGGATATTTGTCTTCCTATTCAATTAGTTTTGATGTTTTATTTTTCTCTGTAGCATTTAAGCCAATCTTTTGCAGTGAATTTATACACTTGGGAGAAAAATTTATGTCAACATCAACTTTTGTTCACTTGCAATATGCACTCTATGGGCAAAAGTATTTGGACACTGCATGTTTTTTAGAAAAAGTGCTTTATTATTCTATTTAGTGACAGGTAGGCCCTCCTTTTGTATTTTGTATTTCCTATTATTTGACATTTGTATTACAGCTGAAACACGTCGAGGCATACTTAACACAAGTTCTCTGTATGTCTGAACAGGCGTGGCTCGCCATGCCTCTTGCAAGGCTATGAGAAGAGACTGTTGTGAAAACGGGCGTGCTTTGTGGTGTCGTACTCATCGCTTCAGTTTGTTCCACTACTGCTCCATCGGATTGAGATCGGGGCTCTGAACAGGTCAATCATGGAAATTCACCTCATTTTCATGATACCAGTTCAGCACACGTTTTGCAGTATTAAATGGAGCTCGATCCTGCTGGAAGAAACAACCATCGTCGCCTTAATATTGTCATAGCGTAGGCCAGAACGTCAATGTACACGCCAGTGTTCATAATACCAGGTACATAAAGCAATGGGCCGAGTAGAAACCAGGAAAACAATCCTACACAAAGATGGTTCCTCTTCCGAATTTCTAGTGTCAAAATACTTTTGTCCATATAGTGAAGGACAGGTCTCCTAAATGTTTTTCGAAATTAAGATTTCTAATCACGGACAGGTGAAGAGAAATCTAATCCAATGCACTTTTGTAAATTTAATGCCGGCCCATAACAGCCATGTTGAAATATCCTAATTAACTTTTAAACATCCTTTCTTCCTGTGTCTTTCTCTTTTCTGTGTTAGTAAAGCTGTCGTTGTATGTGAATGTTCATTTACTTGACTTTGGCTTATCTTGACCAAATATAGCGCTTACCTCATAAAATCTAATCAAACCAACCAACTTAAGGAGATAGATGTTTAAAAGCTAATTTTTAAAGTTTTGTAAAATCCACTGCTGCTTATGATGCTATACGTTTTTCTTTTCAGTTGGTGAACTACGTTTGGTTGTAAGACTTATATGGAGTATTGAACAATGCGATTATGATTATTTGCAAAACTTACAGTCATACTTATCAATCGTATAATTAATTCATTCTACTCGAACTGTTCTTCAAAATCAAAGTAACACTCATTTTGTGTACTAAGCCTCAGTCACTAAACTTATTATATCAGAGGGAAAATACGAAATGTTTTAGAGTAATATAGAAGTATTAAATAAATTATTTTCTTTTATGTATAAACAAAAAAAAAGTTTTAAGAAGGCTATAAAAATTTTTCATGAAACTGGATTGTTCATTTTAGTTCAATGTGTACAAATTTTTACTCCAAAGGCTCAAAATTTGAAGCTAATTGCTTGTAAACCTTTTTTACTACCAACAGAAATAATCCAATTCAACCTTGCATATCATAAACATATTATGATGAACTGATAAAGTAACTAAGGCTGGGTCTCAGTTGCGCCAACTTATATCCCATATGTTTCTATGTGATATTAACATTAAGAGTGTTATTTGGTCATCTATAAGAACTAATAGGTTTTCAAGCTGGAAATAGATATCTACAGGTAAAAACTGTAATGCTTTATTGAGAAATAAAGCTCGTATGCCAAATTTCTTGCCCAGAGTTGTTGAAATCCCTTATATTTGACTTCTTTCCAAACTTAACCTCCTACAAAGACATTATTGGTGTAAAGTCAAATAAGATGATTATTCTTAGCAAACATGACGAAATTACTGGTCCATTTCAAGGACATCACTAAAGTGCTTGACAATATAGTTTGCAATAATGTTAGATAGTGTTTTTAAACGGCGTTAATTCATCAGTAACGCAACATAACATTGATTTTTGGGAGCCGAGATCGAATCGAAAGCGAAAAAAATCTAAAACGTAGCTTTAGACAACCTTGTGTCTGTGCCAGATTCTAGAACTGTTAGAGCTTGAGGCTATATTACAAAGGCAGGAAAAGAGAAAAAACAGATTTAATGATATTTCATGCGAAAGGATCCAGTATGTATGTTATATATTATCTAGACAGGGCAGGCTAGACAAGGAAGCAAGGTTAGAGGAGAAGGTCTATGCTAAAGTTATCCATAGTGCATGACAAACGCCACTAACCAATCATAGTAAGACATCATCTGGACGAAGCTCTTCTTCACTTGATAGAAGGCTTCGGCAATGCAGAGTGCCCGTTGGTCATTCCCTGGTGGGACCAAGACCGTTATCTTTACTTTTATATTTAGGATAGCTCTTATGAGCTCCAGCTGACCTTTTGTTGACTTTTTGTGGTAAAACGAAGGAGGTTGAAAAAGAAATAACGTCTCAGCCACATTTAAGTTTAAAAATTGGTGTTTTATTTTTGTGTCACGAAATTTAATATTTTATTTGGATGGATGGGGGAATGTTCCTTTTCTGGGCTTCAATAGATATCATACCAATAACATACCTCTATTGAACTGCTCGTCGACTGATGGCTGGAGACGGACGTAGGTTAAAAAAATATATCATCAATATTTCCCAAAAGTACTGCTGACATAGCATCAGTGCCACCACTAAATCATTCACAAAAAATGAATTTTAACAACCACCTTCAATCTTTTAACCATAAAACCCATCAAATGGGGAAGAAAGAGCTCTGTTCCTCCCACCAACCACCGAAGGGAATTTCCTGACGAATAGCCTCAATTAAACCTACTCCATTCCCTTCTAGAAACGAGAGAAGACCTATTTCGTCACAATTCCAAAAAGGCGAACCGAGTAAATTACGAAAATTAAAACACGCACAGTGATAATCAGATGCACCATTTGATGACCAATCTTCACTGAAAACTCTTTCCAGCGTTGCCATTTAATGACCTCCGCTTCGGAGGCCTCCACTCTCAGGTAATCGCTTCGGGTCCCAGTGGGGCAATTGATGCTATATTTATATCTAACAACTGGAATCGGGCTCTTTGACCGTTATTAATTAGAACCTGCAGCCACGGCAGGCAGAGGAAGAGCCAAACACGAAAAAAGAAAGAAGCTCTTCTTCACTTGATGGAAGGCTGCAGCAATGCAGAGTGCTCGTGGTCATTCCCTGGTGGGACCAAGTCCGTTATCTCTGCTTTTGTATTTAGGATATCCCTAGTGGGCTTTACTGGTTTTGCCATGGCAATCAACTTTAAAGCATTTCGGGCCGTGGGCTGACCACAAATTACGGAGAGGTTGAGGTGTGGGCTGGATAAGCTTTTTCTTACAGGATCGCTTATGCGCGAACTAGAATGTGATTTTAATTCGTTGCTCTTCTGTAGATTTATTTGGAGATATGAAAATTATTGGCAGTTGATCTATACATGCTCATGCAATGGATGATGTGGATATATATCATAAGGTGTTGGGATGTTATATTATTTTAGATAAATGCAAACCAATTGGTCTAATGGGTAAGATGCTGGATTTTGGATCGAAATATTCCTAGTTAGAATCGGGGTAAGGTATGGATGTTTGTCTGGATGAATGTATGATCTCTTTATAAACAGGTTGTATTTGGAATGTGTGGTACGTATGTGAAGTGTAATGTGATCCCCTCCTCCTGTGATGCAACGGGATAAAGTAACGTGGTTCATATAGCCCCCTTTAAAGTGCTACAATAAATTATATTGAATTGGCCGGGTTAAGAAATGTATTAGACGTGCATATTATTTTAGATGTATAGTGCAGTTGCAACGAGAAGGCAGTCGACCGTGGTTCAGTATATGTTTCAAAAGGAGTGAGTGCTAGTTAGGAGAAGGCTGTCATACATAAAAGCATGTATGAGTGACAATCGATGTAAACGCTCCTAAACTCGTTATCACTGCTAATACTTTCGGCATCGAACAGTATATTTTATACCAGAATCCGTGATTAAAATAAACAGAAGTGGAATCGCTTTGTTTGAGTTCCAACCTATTACCTAATTAAAAGAATAGACTTGTTAAAAATCACTTGATTCGACAGTCAACTCAAGGGGGCCAAATTATACGTATTATCTTGTGTGCGCATATTACGTATATTGGATATACATGTTAATTTAGTTTTTTAATTTTTCTTTGAAAAAGACTGTCGTGAAAGGACTGTAACTCTTTATTGTATTGCAGTATATAATTTGTCACTATGCTATATCTTTAAAGTGGTATGTGAAAGAAAAATATTGGAAACTGTATAAAGGGATTGGAAAAACTGAAAACATTTCTCCAAAAATGCAGAGGAAATTATTACTATAGCGGTGACTAATTTGAAATATCCGTAAAATTTTGAAATAAACAATCTTTAAAGACAAAACTTTTGATAAATGTAATGCTTAAACATCTTTTGTAAAATTCAATTAGTTATGAGCGTTTAAACTCTATTTATTGAATAGTTTTTGATTTGTAAAGAAGTGATATGACGTATTAAAGGAATGAATCTGTATTGAATCGATATACTAATAATCTATATTTGCTATTGGAATGATACTAAAGAAAAAAAAAGGCAGATAAAATCTATGGTTTTAGAAACCTGAAACTTTTATTCGATGTTTTATTTCCTTTTTTCTCCCGTATATGAAACGAGAGGAATTAGAAACGAATTCAAAATTCCTAAAATATATACTTGGTACTTAATTTTTTTATTATGTAAAATATAGAAGAGCCATTCTGCTTAACGAGCAATATATGGACACTCATTTATTTTACTGAAATGTAACATTTATTTTGATTTTTTTTAATGCATAGAATCGTGTCTAAAACATTTTTATATAAAAACATTTTGATTTGGGTTCAGCTTAAATGAAGAAAATCGATGAGTCTAAGATCATTTGATGTACTATAAAAATATAGGAATATTGTTGCTTAGGTTTCTCTTTAATTTAATAAGTATCGAGACAAATACATCGAAGTTTTCTGTAGAAAACTGGTATTTGGCTGAAGAAAACTTCGGGATGAAATCCTTTCTGTGACTAAGTAACTATAAAACAACAAAGAAAATGTTGAAAAATGTTGCCCATTTGTTATATCCATGAGCTAAAACTAAGCATTCGAGAAATTTTTTAATTGTAAATGCAAATTTTGTAACACAAAATTTTAAAAAATTGTAATAATTTCTCATGAGCTTTTCCAATAAAGCCCCACGTTAGTGACGCTTAGTTCGTAGTTTTGCATAATGTCTGCCTACAAACTTTATTGTACTTAAAAAATTCGCACCATGTCTGCAATGAAACCATAGGACCAATGTCCACGCAGAGATGTTGAGGCAACGAAGTATATCAGTGGCGTGAATAGAACTTCATAGGGACAGGAGCTGAAATTCTAAAAAACAGCTACGTTTATTTTAATTAAGAGTTTCTAGAATTACTTTGGGCAAACTTTCCAACAAAAAACCAATCGGAATTCATAAGAAAAACTAAAAAACCGGAATTTCGAATTTTTCAAAAAAGATCGATTTAGCTGTTAACAAAAATGCTGTAAAATATGCAAACAAAAAAAGTGAAACGTATCAGCACATTAATCACAGTGCTTAATATCAAAGATTATAGTTTTAAACTACGGACTTACTCTTGAATAAGATTATTTGCAAACAAATTCTATGTTGTATATTCGAGGCTCTCGGCCATCACTTCCGGCCTTGTAGTGGCCAATGACTTAGGTCAAAATGTGCCCGCCATTAAAAAAAAATATTCGACGCTCACAAACAAAAATATTACATATTTTGTTGTAACTATTCTTTCTAAAGGGCACTTTTGACCGAAAGATAAAAAAAATGTAGAGGCTTGAGCCCCCTCTATACGACTCGGTATGACAAAATACATTTTACAGAAGACACTATAAATAATTACCCATGATACGATATGGACTGACATGAGTATGTCGTATAATTTCATTTATACAGATTGGAACATATCCTCTAAAACGATGAACAGTTTCGCTCTGGCCGATCATTTATAACCCAATTCACATAAGCCCCTCCAAATTTCATAAATAACGAAACCGGAAACATTAACTCCATTATAAAGTCGTTCCGAATCATGACATTTTGACAAACCCATTCCCATTCCGATTCGAAAATTCGAAACATCCAACAGCCCCATTCAATCTACCGAATGGAATTCCCTGATCCTCATTCATAAAGCGCACGATCCCTTTCCGATACCATATTCTTTCCGTACCCCCGCAAAAAAAAAAAAAAAAAAAAAAAACGAACTACCGCAATGCCTCTAAATGGCTGCCGCAGTGGACCCCCGGGACCCCGATCCTAATCTATTAAGTGATCCCTGCGCCGCAAAAAGCACTTTCACTGGGCTATTGTGATTCGCAACAAACCGCTTAAATCATTCGTTAAACGTTGCTCTATGCCGCTGATAATTCCCCGATCGACGTTCGTTGGAGGCCGCCCACCACTCAAATTCCATTCGATTTCCACGTCCACGAGTTTAAAGAGCGCGTGAAATTGGTAAGAATCGATTTTGAGAGGGATCGATTGTCTTGCTAATGAGAGGTTGGAATGTGGGTACTTTGCTTGTCAAGTCTTAACTTGGAAGGTGTGGGGCATATCACCCATGTACTCAAACAGTGGCACAATTCAAAAGTCACATTTTGAGACAAAAATGGGTTTTAAGTTTTAATTACTGAAAGTACATTGGCCATTCTTTAAGGCACTAGCCGTTCAATATTGAATTTAAAGAGTTGCCATTTTGTTGCTGGAGAGGATGGAATTTTCCAATTTGAGACATGCACTTTCTCAATAAATATTATTTTATGCGTTTGAAACAATTGCTGCACATGAGCGATCTGAAGCTGAAGAATACCGTAAAATATGTATCGAAATTCAATTAGATTTTCTATTCCTCTTGAGTCTCGATTTTGGCGTACGCAAGTTTAAGAAGCACATGAAATTGGAAAGAATTGATTTTGAGTAAGAAAAAATTGTCTTGCTAATGAGAGATTGAGCTGTGGGTAATTTACTTGTTAATTCATAAATTGGTGGAAAGTGTTGGACATATCGCTCATGGATTGTAACAGACGCACAATTCAAAATATCACATGTTGTGATAAAATGGTATCAATATTTTCGTTATGCCGCACTGGTATACTATTAGTCATTACTGAAAGTACATTGCCATTCCGTAAAGAACTAGCGGTTCAATATTGAATTTAAAGAGTTGCCATTTTGTTGCTGGAGAGGATGGAATTTTCAAATCTGAGACATGCACTTTCTCAATGAATATTATTTTATGCTTTTGACACAATTGCTGCACATTAGCAATCTGGGGCTCAAGAATACCGTAAAATATATATCGAAATTCAATTCGATTTTCTATTCCTCTTGCGTCTCGATTTTCAAGTACGCAAGTTTAAGAAGCACATGAAATTAGAAATAATTGATTTTGAGGGAGATAAGATTGTCTTGCTAATGAGGGATTGAGCTGTGGGCACTTTACTTGTTAATTCGTAATTTGGTGGAAAGTGCTGGACATATCGCTCATGGATTGTAACAGACGCACAATTCAAAATATCACATTTTGTGATAAAATGGGATCAATGTTTTCGTTATGCCGCACTGGTATACTATTAGTCATAGAACTTGTCTGCCATAGAGTAGGTCGTGGGTGCAGTTCCCGTTTTGTAATCGCATGGATGTTATTGCCCTTGCGAGTAGTATCGACGGCTCAACCATTCATATCCTCCACAAGTACCCGTCAGTTCGTCAGCAGTCGGACTTAAAAAATAAATAAAGTTTTTATTATTATAAAAATATTTTGTGACTCACATTAAACACGATTTTGGGAGGGATTGATTTTTTTTACTAATGAGGGGTTGAGATGTGGGTACTTTGCTAGTCGAATCTCAACTTGTAAAATGGGAGGCATATCGCTCATAGTCTGAAACAGCGACACTACTCAAAAACTACATTTTTAGAAGTTTAAGGCCCAGTGCCCACATCCGATTTTCAACGTGCGGCACCGAAACACAACTATGCACACATAACAGCGAAATGACGCAAGTACTCATTTCGCGCCATTTGGGACATATTCTATCGAAGGAAACGTGTTTATTTCGATTAGTTGGTGTAAAAAAAAGTATATTTTGTAACACAATAGACGTTACTAGATACAACAATTTATTCATTATTATTTATATTCCATTTTTTTTTATAAAAACAAGATACTTCAGACCGGTGACGCGTGTGCGGCGAGAAGCGGCGCCGTGGGGAACTACGGAACAAATTGCCCGCAAGTGGGACGTGTGTCGCCGCAGCGACACCGTAGGCATGTGTGCACTACTCCATTGGATCTAATGTATCTCAGACCGCACTTGCGTTGCGGCAGCGGCGACGCACGTTAAAAAACCGGATGTGTGCACCGGGCCTAAAAAAAATTAAAGTTTTCACTGCTATGGAAATAAATTGCAATCTGTGAGACTCTCTTACCAAATAGGGGTGCATAGAATCACCAAATAAGGGTGTCATATGGGTTCAAGCATTTAATTTATAGATTTCATAGTGTGCTTCTGGAAAGCATTTCTTACTGAGACGTACTCCAAAAATCTTATTTGTGTACTGTGACAGTCCAGGTTTTCATCTTTTGAGATATGAAACTGAACATACTTTCAAAATTTGTTCCCAAATTCGAATAGACATTTAGGTGATCGTGAACACATTTCTATGATTGTGAATACTCACTAAATCCGTATTAATGAAAACAATTGTGAATTAAAAGCGTGTTTTACGCTAAGAAGTATTTAGAGTTGGGAAAGATATAGAATACTAAGCTATTGTACAGAACGTACAGTCAAACTGTATTCAATTTTCCGCCCTCCAATTTGTTTCGACGAGATATCTCGTCTGTCAAGATCTAACCAGTTTTTCTAATGGCGAGATATCTTGTCAACAAGATATTACCGAATTTTACATGATAATCTGATCAAGATCTGATCAGTTTTTTTCTAATGACAAAATACCTAGTTAAAATAAATACCAGAAAGTTTAAGAATCGTTGTAATCTGAAACAATCATATTTGTTTGCAGTCTAAACCGTGTGAATGATGAAATGAGCTTTATGTTGTGGGCATTTTATTGATTTTCGATTCGAACAATCAAAATATGTTATTTGCTCAACTCAAATCAATCAAATATGCACTCAATTACACTCACTGCCAAAAGTTAAGAACGGATAGGAAAATGTTAATTTCCAGAAGCCAATCTAAATGTGAGAGGCTGCGATTTGCTCCAAAGGAAGATGGAAGTATGCAAATGTGTTATGTAACAGCCAATCACGGTTTCGTATCTAGAAAGATGCAAAAAAAGGCAGTCGTTTAAAAAGCCAGCATTGTGAAGGGTTAGAGGAGTTGCATGTAAGTGCCGATAAAAAGTGTTTAGAACTTTCGTACGATTAGTTTTCAAGACAGTTGTGTTTATATGGCTTACAGAAACGAATGGCAGATAATGACCGCTGACGTTCTGTGGGACGCCTTGAAGCAGGGCAATCAATCACTGATATTGCTCTTTTCTTCGGCGTTCATCATTCCGTCATTTCATGACTATCGAAACAATTCCAAACAAGGCAAACAGTTGTCCGGAGACCTGTGTCCGGCCGCCCAAGGGTTAAGACCCCCGCGGAAGATTGACATATTGCTGTTGTAGCGAAGCGGAATCGAAGAGCGACCTCCACACGTGTGACAATATGGTTGCAGCGTCCATTGGTAAGACAAAATCTGTTTTACTGTGCACCGAAGGTTACACATGAATGGTCTGTATGCCCGGGTACCACGAGTTTGTGTTCCTCTATCCGTCCAATCCAGAGGGGCACGATTAAAGAGGTGTTGGCAACATGTGAATTGGACTGTCTGATTGAGCAAAAGTTATGTTTATGGATGAGTCGAGATTTGCCCTGAAGCCAGATGACAAACGTGTAAGGGTCTGGAGAAACAAGGCACACGCAATCGGCCCAGAACATCATCGAGCTTCACGCATTCCGAGGTGGAAGCATCATGGTGATGGCCGGGATTTCGTTGGGATATCGCACCGACCTGCACATCTATAGATGGGGTTCAGTGACGGCTGTCCGATATCGAGATGAAATCCTAGAACCCACTGTGAGATTGTACGCTGCAGCAGTTGGTCCTTCTTTCGTTTTAACGGATGATAATGCGCGTCCCCATAGAGCTGGCATCATCAACGAATGCCTGGAGAGTGAGGGGTTTACGCGTATGGTTTGGCTGGCGTACTCGCTCGACGTTAATCACTTTGAAAAACTTTGGGATTCCCTCGTCCGTGCTGTTTCTGCACGTTTCTCACCCCAGCTATTCTCACAGAGTTGCAAACTTCTCTACAGGACGAATGGAGACTACTTGACTCTGGGGTGGTTGATCACCTCATGGAAAGCATGGTCACACGCTGTAAACTTTGCATGAGGATGAGGGGAAGTCACATACCCTATCAATTTCGGTTTTGTATATTTTTGTATTGTATTTAACATCATTTTGTTAAGGACTCCAACATGACTTCATCTTATAATTTATGAAAATTCAATATTGTTTTCATCTTTTTATTTAATTCTTTGTTTTGTTTCATGCATAAATATATTTGCTACCTTCCTGCCGCGTTTCGTGTCAATCAAAGCTGTACTTGTTGTTTCTTTTCGCATTTTACCTTTCGAGCTTAACTTTTGGCAGTGAGTGTATATCAAATACTTAAATATGCTTAAATTACTTTTCAAAAATTTTTGAATTTTTTTATTAGGAAAATTAATTATGCGTTAAATACAGAACCGGTATGCATGAAATTGACAAAAATCCACGTTATGAAGAAGGAAGATTCAAACTGCTCCCTGAAAACATTTGTGTATGAAATCTCAGTAGTTCGAAATTTAACTAAACGCATACAACCTAATAGGATTTGCTTTTTATAAATGTTCAAAATAACTTCTTACTTTAAAAGTTGATAAAACTATACCAAAAGAGAAATGGTTAAATCACAATTTCTTATGACAGGTTTTTAATAGATGATTTATATTTACATAAATAGCATAAATCGAACATGCTATGTAAAACATAATTCGTCTGCTATAATCAACACTAACATTAAGCCAAGGAGGTCCAAACTCTGTTTATTCACATGATTTTCCTGCCATACCATAATGCGCGAATCTATTTTTACTAAGAAAAAAAGACACAAATAAAGACTCTTTATATTGCTCAATTATTTTAATATCCAATTAAAGCTGCCGTAAACTTATTTTTTATGCTTGTCTTTTTTCTAAGAATTGATGGTCATTAATTTATATTTTATGCTTTTTTCGGGGTGGTCGAATTAATAGCCAATTTAATAAAGCGTGCCATTTTTCGCCCTATGTCGCTCATTTTATGCACGTCTAATTACTGCGGCACTTTGAAATTAATTTCTATTGACTTTGTCTATGTTTTACAATCTTAAAGAAATCATTGTTGTTCTTGAGTTTATGTAAGTATAATTAGACTTACTATATTTTTTCCCTTTACACGCGAGTTTATCTGCACAGTATGAAATTATTTTTTACACCCAAAATCTGATTCAAATTCAGTCTGCATCCCGAAGTTTATGCCGGAGACAAATGTTTACAAAGACAAGTCACTTTAATTTTTCATTCGTGACGAATAAATACAGAATGGATATGATCCTTAGTCATTAAACCTGTGGGAAACTGCTCTTTACTATTGGGTAGTGATTTCTATTGCTGCGCATAATGAAGACTACTGAAAAGGACCCATTGTAAAAAAACTACTCTCCTAAGTAAATAAGTCTGTAGGGATCATATAGACAATGTTAAAAATTAATTCTTGCTTTTGAATGAGCTTTTTTATTGTTTTCGATTACATTTTTATTCAAATGGAACGAACACAAAAGGTTGTTTAAAAGAGTTCTCGTTTATTACCGAGTTCGTAAAATCACTTTATTTGGTAATTGGTAGCTGAAGTTACGTAGCACTGGAAAAACACAATGGTTTAGCGACGAATGTCTGGGATCAATCTCCGAAGCGATCTACACAGAACAACACCTCGTAATTTTGAGCATCGCTCAGTTGACGAGGTCAACACCTGAACTGGCCATCCCACTCTTCCAAAATTCCCACCACGCCAACGAAGTGAGGACAGTTGAGGCCATGAAAGATTTTACATGCATAAGCCCCCACATACACAACTTTTAGTTGGATCGAGTTACGAACTCGCAACCTTCCGATCGCTATTCAAAGAAAGTGATCCGACTGCCAACTGGAACGCTTCTTTTGAGTCTCTATAACTACGAGTAACATGTTAATCCATATTATGTAGAAGCATTTGCGTGCTTAGTATTGATTGTATTGTTTTCAGTGGGACTACATGCTTGATAAGAGTGTCGATGTGGTTCTGAGTTTTTTCACTGAACTAGCAATCTGCGAGTTGTAGGCGGTGCAAGTTCAACCCCTGTAGGGTTCAGTTCCTACCTGGGTGTATGTAAAATTCTTCATTGCTTTCCGTCCATTGACTTAACTTAGGCGTATCTAGGGCATATATGGTTTTATGCTTGATCTTGTTTGGGTGTTTGAATTATTAGTTTTCCGACTGAAAATAAAAATATATGTTTGTATTGTATCTTAAAAGAGTATATTGTTCACGATATGCTTTTTTTGTGAAGGTGGTAAACTTCAATATTTATAAGCGTGCTGACCAATCCATAATATCGGATTAATAAGATATAATTCGGATATCTTATCAATCCAATTGATAAGATATCCGAATGGGCTGTAAAATGGGGTATGTCATTTAATGTAGAGAAATGTCAAGTTCTGCATATGGGTTACAGGAACAGTGGAGCCGAGTACTGTCAGCAGGGAATAAAGGTAAAGGAAGGAGAAATAGTCAAGGATCTTGGGGTGATAATTCACCGGGATTTTAAAATAGGTCACCAATGTTCCGCTCCGGGTAAAAAGGCTAATAGGTTATTGGGGTATATTAAAAAGACTGTAACTTCAAGGGATAAGAATATAATATTGCCGTTATATAGGGGCTTAGTAAGACCACATCTAGAATATGCTGCACAGTTCTGGGCTCCATATATGAGAAAGGATATAGAATTAATTGAAAGGGTTCAGCACAGAGCTAAAAAAATAATAAAGGGGATAGCAAATCTCGACTATAAGGAAAGTTTAAGTAAGCTAAACATGTATACACTGGAAAGAAGAAGAAGGAGGGGGTATTTGATTCAGCTTTACAAGTTGGTAAAACAAGGGGACACAGAGGGCTTAAATTTCAATAGGGATAAAAGAACAAGGGGCCATGGGTATAAATTGAATAAGACACATTTTAATCGGGATTTAAGGAAAAACTACTACTTTAATAGGGTCATAGACAAATGGAACGCGTTGTCAGAAAATATAGTTAATTCAAAGGGAGTGTACGAATTTAAGATACAATTGGATAGTCAGTGGGAATTGGGGCATTCATAAACAAAGGACCCGCCTTGTTGGGCTTGAGCCTGTAGCTGGTCGTCAATATTTGTATTTGTATTTGTATAAGAACTAGTCTCTTTTCCGAGATGATACTTGCAGTGTATATTTTTACATTAATTAACATAGGATTCAGTCCGTTGCGCCATAGTTTTGTATCAATCCCTATTCTAACACAAAATAAAAATAATTGAAGAAGTAATTAGTTTCATGGTACTTTCTTTACATATCACACCTTCTAGGAGAAAGAGACACGACTCAAAAAAGTAAGCTACACAGATGAGCCAGACGAAAATTGAACAGCTTTAAACATATTTTAGTTCCCATTTGTGCCACTTAACTGGCATTGTGGTCATAGCGCTTGTCTACTGTCCTATAGGTCATGGATTCGACTCCGGTTTGTAAGTCCATGGATGTTGGTGATTGTCCTAGGAGTAGTGTCTTCTCACCCATGCAGCTGTCAGTTCCAACCTTATAGTCTGGAAACCCGATAGGCCGGTAATTGGGCAATATAGAAAGGATTTTATTTAAGATTTCTAGTGTTCGTTCATATCTTTACTGAAATTTTGTAGCATACCTTCTGATTTGATTTCCCAGGTTTAGGATTGACGAGTTTAATGGAATCATTTTTAACGGGAAATATTTCTAAATTAAAAATTTTGGAAGGGAAAATTTTAATTTTAAGATCTACAATTTTTTTTTGTAAACCCAGAGACGTTGGATCAAACCTAGAAGTGACAGCCTTATACGTATTAAATGGAATTTAGAAGACCCACGCATAGCATTGTGATGTTTTCTAACTAAGCTAAGTTTTCCATAAGTATAAAGTATAAGTAAGTTCCATAAGCATTTCCTAAGTTTTCCATACAGAATAAATTCAATCTTTCTTTTATAAAACGATTCGCACTTTATTCCCTGGATAAAGTAAGTGATCCCACTTCAATTCCATAATTTCCCTCCTAAATTTTTTTCTGAATGCGAATTTGAGCGATAGATTGTTCATTGATAATTTATATCCGTTTTGTCATGAGTAGACACTAAATGTATTTACCGTTAAGTAATATCTCGTCGAAAACGATCCTCTGCAAATAGAAGCCAAGCACGCACCAGAAAACAACGGACACCGAACGACACATTGAAAGCCCGCTTACCAATACGAGTTTATGCATAAAACATTAGCTTTAAACGTTTTAAGAATGCTTTCCATGTTACATTTTCCGAAGAGCTGTTAAAAATCCATTTCAACGGTACGCTGCGCACGCAAACCCGTTGTTAGACATCAGTGGAAACACCACTCTCACAAACTCAATGGGCCCGCGATGTTTTTGCGGGGATCGGCCTTACAAATTGTAACAAGGGGTGTTTCCAGTCAACTATTAAGGCAGACGAAATTGTCGTTTCACTGTCTTGAACCACTCATCTGGGATAGGGATCGGCATTTAAATATGAAGGCGAAGCTGGATGGGTTCGAGTGCGTTTCGTGTATCGCAAATCGTGAATGCAGACATCCTTTTAGGACGGTTGTAAATTACAGTCATTACGTGGTCAGTGAGATTTCGGAAAGGCGCTTGGGAAATCTGTTCCGCCGAGACGTCTGAGTTGATATTTTGCTGGTTTGTGGTTATTTGCACGTTTGTCAACGTGCTGCACTGAAATCTGTCCGTGTCATTGTATTGTACTTAAGCCTTATCCACACACGATGGTGGCTTCTACAACTATTCTGTTTTTATTTTGGATTTTCTATAAATTCTAAACAGAAGTTTCAGAGATGCACTCAGGGTAGAGAATCATGGGCTTCAGCCATCCCGAAACAGTATAAATTTTAAATATTTATCGATTATAGTTATTTTGTGGTAAAATAAAATACATAATTTCATCGTTATATTTTTCAACTGGTTATTTTAAAACCACAATTCAAAACGGCGGCGAAGAATTTCCCCTTGTGAAATC
The DNA here is from genome assembly GCA_947359465.1 of Metellina segmentata. NCBI lineage: Eukaryota > Metazoa > Arthropoda > Arachnida > Araneae > Tetragnathidae > Metellina > Metellina segmentata. The sequence continues at coordinate 57,198,165 of OX375874.1, forward strand.
AATTTAGAGTGGTGATTTCAACTTTTTTAACTTAATTTTTTGCATTAATTAACTGTAACACAACTTATTACTAAAATCCTGCGGCTTTCCCCCCCCCCTTTTTTTTTTGTCGATTTGTGAAAATGTAGGTAGAATTTTGTTGAGAAAAAGATGTAAATACTTACTCATTTTGCTACAGTGGATTAAAAAAAAATTGAACTATGATATTTTGCAACAAAAAATAATGTTCAAGATTATTTATATAGATATTGAAAGAAACCAGTGAAGACACCAGTCAAAAGTTAAAAACTAAACCGTTGAAGCAAAACAAATATTAAAATTTTTTAACAATTTCATCATTCGTGCGGCGCCTCGGCTGAAAATCGCTGGTTTTTGGGAAGTTGAATTTACTTCGCATGAGCTTCAGTAATGAAAGGGAGAATCCTCGTAATGACAACACCTCTTAAAGTTGAATCACGGTCAGAGGTCAATATTTGCGATCCCATCTCTCTCCCCAAACTCCCACACTACACCATCTCTAGCTCAGATATATTATCTAACAAATTGCGGGTTTCTGTAATCACAGAAAAGCATTTTTACATGTTCAGTAGGAAAATAATTTGTACTAAAATTTATTTTCTTTTAATCCTTTTTTTTTAAATAATTTTTGTATTGTAAATAATTAAGCATAAAAGTTTTACTTTTTTAAACATAATTTTTTAAAACACCCCAATTTTCGTGCCCAAGTGGGGGGGGGGAAAGGCTGTTAAATCAGAAGATTGATTAAGAATTTTGCATGTATTAAGGGGACCGGGAAGGCAAAATTCGACTAAAAAATCAATTTCTATTTTATTGCTCCTTTATATAGTTCAAAATCTCCTCTTTCCAATGATATATCACACTAGGTAATAGAATAAGAGGAAGTTTGAAAATTATGCACGTTTCCAATAAGCACTTCACATCTGACACGGCCTTTCAAATGTAAACAAACCGTTTGTGGACATTTCTAATCTTTGTTGCTCAACAATGTATATTATATTTTTTACTTTACTTTACTCAAATTATTTTCGATAATCTGGTAACAGTAGAGTTAACTGTAACATTTAGTTTTTTTCTAACTATTTTTATTAATTTTACCATGCGATATAAGTTAGCACTTTCTGAGACATGACATTTGATCTATTATGGACTAGCAATAAGGATAAATGTTGGTTTTCTGCACAATATGCAACAATCTGTCTGGGCAGAATATTTTTATTTACTGTCAAGTAACTTAAATCCAAATCACGGTCTTTGTCCAGTTGGGAATGAAAGCTGGTGGAAATTTCAACGTGCTGTAGCTAAAAGTGATGTGTATTACCATGATAAACACACACATATTGCCTTGCCTTATACTGCCTACATTTTGAAGACAATTAAATCAAATTTCAGAGACTTGTCGAATCCAGAATTGTTGAAAAAATGTGTTCACGGAAAGACTCAAAACCCAAATGAAACGGTGAACAATGTGATTTGGACTCGCGTTCCAAAAAATGTGTTTGTAACCATCCAACCTTTAAAACTGGGAGTGTTTGATGCTGTTTCCTGCTGCAACAGTGGAAATATTATAAAGTGCTATACATTATCTAGAGTTAAAATCAATCCAGGCTGCCATTTTATACAAATTTTTGAGAAAATTGGACTAAGACCGTGTTATCGACGGAGAGCGAAAACTCTCCGAATACAGTAAAAAGGCCCGCCATAGAAAGAAAAGCATAAAAAAAATCGAAGATACATGTATTAAAAATGAAAGAGATCACCCTTTATATAAATCAGGATTTCATTAAGGTTAGATGTAAAATTATTTATAAAAATTCATTTGAAATGTTTAAATCCATTTTTCTCAAAACTTAGATTTTTAAGATTCATGCCCCATTTTCTCAGAATCTACTGAACATAATGACTTAATATTTTTATGACGTATTTGTGTTATATCTCTAAAGATTTTAACACGGGCATTTTTTGATTTTTTGAAAATTGGATTTTTTAGAAATTTAAATGTGTTAAAAAATGCTATCTAAAAAGTGATATTCAGTTAAAAATTTCTATAAAATTAAAAATTTTAAATAAAAAAAAAGTGAGCTGTTAAAGTTTGTATAACATATCAGTCTAACCACCATAAAAATTTTGTGTTGATTACTATTATAGTTATTGAGAAAAAGGGTCTTGAATTTCGTGAATTTAACATGGAGGAGATAGGGCCTTCCCGGTCCCCTTAAGGGATTCGATACATCAATATTAGAATGGTGACCATTTTTTTTAAACTCTCCCAAAGAAAAGTTTTGGTGCACTCCTGAGAAATCCTACTGATCATAATCTTTGAAAAATCTAAAATGGAAGAATTGGTACCAAAAATCATATTTTGCCTACTATGAACAGTTGTAAAATGTTGTGAAATTTGAAATTTTGACTGTTATGCACACATAGAAATTATTAGCTGGTTTCAAAATGACTTTTTAGATTTCCTCCCTATATGGGTTTGCGCGTACGTTACTTTGTATACGTTTTAGTTTCCTTAAAAGTTACAAACAATTTATTTAGTACTTCGAAAAAACTCAGTTAAATTGCATAAATTTTGGAAATTTCTACAATTTTGATCGTGATAAATTATTTTGTATTTTAAATTTTTATTGTAATGGGAAAAAATTGTCTGACATGAAGAAAGATTTAAACACTATGTTGTTGTGCTGAGATAAACTTTTCCTCATATATGGACTAAATTATATGATTAATTTGGTATTTTGAAAAAATCAGCAAGATCCCGTAAGTTTTAGAAAATTGTGTAACTTTGATCGCGATGTGCAAACGGAAAAAAAATTGTCTGATTAAAAAAAGACACACACAATTATTAGGTCAACTTTTCCGTACTACATCCATTCGATTGCAAAAATAAAAACTCAATTTTCTCCGAACCGTCTAGTTTCGCAAGTATAAACACCTCCCGTTTAATCGAAACATATCGCTCCAGCAGCAAGACCACACAACTCGCGAGGTCATCACACCCCGTGTAATGTCACTTGTCATTCATCGACGGCTTCAATATGAGACGGCCGATTAAATACAAACATACTGAAAGGAAAGAAGAGAAAAACCAAATCCGATCCCGATAATGGAGAGTCAGAAAGAGGGTGAAACACACACCGTTCAATCGTCGGTACTCAATACGAGTGTTTACGCTCACTCATATACACGGGCCCTCTCTCTCCGAGATGAACAATGAGAAGAATAACGCTCCTGTCTTTTAGTAGGGGGTTATCGAAGGTGTTACATGATGGTGGACGTTTATTGGGAATTTCTGGGGAGAAGTCCTGGTTTTATGGTTTCGCCGGCGTGGGAAAATGCGTTTTGAGACGCTTGTTTTCACCAGCCTGGTAACTGGGACTTGTCACGATGTGCATGGGAGTTGTAGTGTGGTATATATGGAAAGATTTTTAAGGGGTTCTTAAGTCGGTTTATGTAAACTTTATTTTTCTATTTTTATTTCGTGGGTTTACTGAATGGCTTTGGGTGGTATTGAAAATAAATGAGCTTGAATTTCTTCCTACGCAGTCTAGCGCATTTATATAAAATAAACTTATGAGTAAAACGACTAAATATTTTTACATTTCGTGGCATGTAAGACTCTTATTTCTCTGACATACAATGGCTTGGGAAAAGAGACAGCTCTGGGGCCCTGAGAAATACCCCAAAAGTGCTTTCTGATCTTTAAAAAATCTTTACAAATAAATATTAAAAAGGAATGAAGTACGTTTTTACATTCTCGAATAAATTCTATAAAATATATTCATCTCTTAAAATAACTATTATTCTGTGAATAAAAAAATAATGTCTTAAAGTTTTAACTTTAGTTAATGTATGAAAGGAAAGTAATATATATATATATATATATAGCATCTATTTTCTTACCTCCGAATGAAATTAGATTAATCCAAAATATATGAAGCAGTATTTCGTGTACTGGGATTAAAGTTTATCGCCTGAAAACTAAAAGTGACGAAAACACATGAATATAGCCTTGTGGGATAAAATATAAACCTCGTATAAAATGTTTTATTTTTAATTTTGGGCCTCCTCCGTGATAAAAACTTGGTTGCGCTGAAACTGATACAAGATGCTCCTGTAGAACATTCCCGAAACTTGGGATACTTCTCTGTAATCGACATTATAAAAAATAAATAAATTAAACATAAGAGAAAAAGTACTAAGTGTTTTAGTGGAATAGCTTTGAGCAAGTTAAATAAAATTCTAAATAAATTTGAAATGAAAATAAAAATTTGAATGTCTACGTGTAATGATGGTTAAAGCATGAAAATCACGTGCTTTAAATTACATCAATAAGAAGGTTACTAAAGTATAGAGGAAAGTTTTTGAACATGTTTAGCTCAAGAAGAAAAATATGTTTATACTAATGAGCTTCACCTTGCTTCGATGCCACTTAGTAATCCCTCAAAATTGCCATATTATTTTATTTTCAGTACGGACAAGTGTACAAAAGAACATTAAACCATAATTTTTTATGGAAGTCAATACAAAAAATTGCAATCAAAAACTAATATAGTGAATTATAGCTTAATATAAATTAAAATGGCACAATTAATAATATTTAATGCCGAATAATAAATAATATTTAATGCCGAATAATTAATAATATTTAGTGCCGAATAATTAATAATATTTAGTACCGACCAACCGGTCTATTAGTTAAAGTGTTGGCTTCTGGATCAGAAGGTTCCTGATTCGAATCCGGGGTCAGGGCATGGATGTAAATTGTGCTGTCCTTTGTTAGGGGCAATGATGGTGCTCCTTCACAATTGGTCATCACTTCCGGCCTAGTAGTGGCCAATGATTAAGTTCATATGTTCCCGCCATTGGAAAAGAAAAAAATATAATAATATTTAATGTAACAACTTAAATACATAACTTCCTTTCAAATTATTTATTAATAAAGAATTTCGTTGACTCAGAAGAAATTCATTAACTGACAATAATTTCTTTGATGCATAGTTATTTAAAAACTAATAGTTTTCCGGTTACAAAAAATAGAAATGATGAGTATTTTTATAATTAGATACCTATAAAAAGATTACAGGACGATGAATTTTTCATCATCATAAAGATAAGCATTTAGCGTCTTCACAAAATTTAAATTAATGACTTTCTGCTCTATATATAAGCCTACGGTATAGAATGTTCTAAAGTAGGGGTTCCCAACCTTTTAGTAACTGCGTACCACATGGAATTTTTAGAAATTTTTGGCGTCCCACCAGTTCTATATTTTTTTTTAGAAACATACATCTAATGTCAGAAAAGTTCCCAGTGGCTTGTTTTATTTTAATTAAAATACTAAGAAAGCTTCATATTTTATGATTAATGCACTTGTATTTCGTATTAATGATGTTTTAATAAAGGAAAAAATAAACCAATTATTGAAAATTACAGTTTTACTTTTTATTCACAGGTCTAAAAACAAATAATTATCTCGTGCGTATTTCTCATACAGAAAGATAAAAGAATTCTTCGTAAAATGATTTGACAGGGAGAAGTATCAACTTAATTTCGCCGATATAGACATTGAATCGAAATATATAATCAACAATAAAGTTTCTCTTTAATTAATGTGCTAATGTTAGCGTCATTTATTACAAAGTAATAAAAACATTAATCACAAAATTAATTTCATATAATCCCATTTTTTGGTTGTACATACTAAAAAAATGAACAAACATCGTATAATATTTACGTCGCTCGTATCGTCCTTGCGTACCACCTGAAACGTTGCCGCGTACCACCGGTTGGCAATCCGTATTCTAAAGTGTTCACAGCATTTTATCCAACCTCTTTAAGAAATGAAAGTTTTGTTAATGTGACAATAATCGATACTTTTAATTGATTGAAGCAATGAGAAAACTTAAAAACGACATAATATACGAATTGTAGAGATCAGTGAACTGAAAATTGATATTTTTGATTTTTAAAGTCGTGGGTTTTTGAACCTCTCCTGGGCGCGTCCCTTTATCCTTGCATTTTATAACAACGTAATCTTCTCATTTCTGTTACTAAGAAAATCAGAATTTCATTAATTCCTCCGAAATCTCAGCCACTCAAGAAAACGAATGACGGCGAATCAGCAAATGGGAAGCGCGCCGCCCAAACCTTCACTCTGGGCGTAATTATCCGAAGTGATTATTGATCTCCCAACAGCGCTGCGACTCCGGGCGGCGAGGAAATTAACAGGCGCTGAGCCAGAAAAACGAGTTTCGTGACAGCGCTTCAATTTATTTACCGATCCCAATTAGCGCTGCTGGCCGCTTATGCAAATAAACGTCATCGCAGGCCGGCCACATGTTCTCCAGTGACGTCATGTCGGCAGTAGTTTCCTACTTTTTAACGGGGTTCGCTCGTGCGTGGGATGCGAAGGTGAATCGCCGATACGCAGAATCAATCAAGTATTGACTGTGATGGGATTTCGTCATCAATAACGACACTTGACCAGGTATCTGCTTCCCATTCCTGTTTGGCACCTATTGGGAAAGATGGGCATCAGTGAAGGATAGTCGCTGTTGCAGGCAATGGCATGCGAAGAGCTGTTTAGGAGCAAGTAAAAGGAAATTTGATTTTATTTTTGGAAGAGAACGATTTTTGAATTCCTTTGCGTGCCTCCTCCATTCAATCAATCGTAAATAATGAAAAGTAAAAATTGGTTTTTGAGTCGTTTTCAAATGCATGTTACTAAGTTTGCAAGTAGAATGTCGTTATCATCAACAACGACACTTGACCAGGTATCTGCTTCCCATTCCTGTTTGGCACCTATTGGGAAAGATGGGCATCAGTGAAGAATAGTCGCTGTTGCAGGCAATGGCATGCGAAGAGCTGTTTAGGAACAAGTAAAAGGAAATTTGATTTGATTTTTGGAAGAGAACGATTTTCGAATTACTTTGCGTGCCTCCTCCATTCAATCAATCGTAAATAATGAAAAGTAAAAATTGGTTTTTGAGTCGTTTTCAAATGCATGTAACTAAGTTTGCAAATAGAATGTCGTTATCATCAATAACGACACTTGACCAGGTATCTGCTTACCATTCCTGTTTGGCACCTATTGGGAAAGATGGGCATCAGTGAAGGATAGTCGCTGTTGCTGGCAATGGCATGCGAAGAGCTGTTTAGGAACAAGTAAAAGGAAATTTGATTTGATTTTTGGAAGAGAACGATTTTCGAATTACTTTGCGTGCCTCCTCCATTCAATCAATCGTAAATAATGAAAAGTAAAAATTGGTTTTTGAGTCGTTTTCAAATGCATGTAACTAAGTTTGCAAATAGAATGTCGTTATCATCAATAACGACACTTGACCAGGTATCTGCTTACCATTCCTGTTTTGCACCTATTGGGAAAGATGGGCATCAGTGAAGGATAGTCGCTGTTGCTGGCAATGGCATGCGAAGAGCTGTTTAGGAACAAGTAAAAGGAAATTTGATTTTATTTTTGGAAGAGAACGATTTTCGAATTACTTTGCGTGCCTCCTCCATTCAATCAATCGTAAATAATGAAAATTAAAAATTGGTTTTTGAGTCGTTTTCAAATGCATGTAACTAAGTTTGCAAATAGAATGTCGTTATCATCAGCAACGACACTTTAACAGGTATCTGCTTTCCATTTCAGTTTATTACCTATTGGGAAAAAAGACATGCTTGCGTATCATTCCATTCAATCAATCGTAAATACCATTCAATACTTCGTAATTGCCTCCATTCAATCAATCGTAAATAATGAAAAGTAAAAATTGGATTTTTGAGTCGCTTTCAAATGCATGCAACTAAGTTTGCAAATTAAATGTCGTTATTATCAACAACGACACTTGAACAGGTATCTCTTTCCATTCCAGTTTATTACCTATTGGGAAAGATACACATGCTTGCGTATCAGTGAAGAATAGTCTCTCTTGCAGGCAATGGCACGCAGAGTTGGTTAACAGGTGAAAGGATATCTGATTTCCTTTTGGAAAGGAAAATATTATTTAATGGTTTTCCGTGCCCACTTCATACAGACAATTAATCGTAAATAATGAAAAATATAAATTGGTTATTTGAATCACTTTTCAAATACATCCAAATGAGTTTTTCAGATAAAATGTCGCAGTTCTCAGCAACGACACTTGAATAAGTAATCTGCCAATTTCAGTTTGTTACTTATTGGGAAAGAAAGGAATGTGCTTGAGTAATAGTGAAGGTAAGTCGCTCTTGCAGATATACATAGTTCTCTAGAGAGGATTCTAGTTTGATGGGCAGTCTTAGGAGGAGGAATTTAAAGGTTTATGAACCTAAAAGGCTCTAACCAACTACCATCACACACTCCTGTGCCTTGAGTTGTGAGACACAATACCAATTAAAATAATGGATTGTAAAAAGACTGTACTGTAAACTAGACACTGTATCAATTTAAATAATGGTTGGGATGAATTGAGCATGCCAACTAGGCGGCATGTCTATCCAGAATATCAAAGCATGTTACATCTGTAAATTGTTTCATCTATGCCATCATACTTTATCACATATATGTACGATATGCAACAACAAAAAAATCTCTAGGGACAGTCAAATTCTGATGATTCTATGAAAAGTTCAAAAATATTGTGTCAAAAAACTCTAGAATACTACTTTCATTTCTTCAGCTTGTGTTGCTACGAAATCCAGCAGTTTAAATATCTGGTACCAACAACCTCTATGATGCAAGAAATTCATTTTCCACTCGACATTTAAGTGACCTGAATGGTGTTTGACGTGGTATAATTCGGTGAAAGGACATTCCATGACGTAGTTCAGGAAGACTATTGAATCCGCATGCATTGCACATAGGAATGTCTTCGGAGTCCAAACCAAGAAAGAAACATTGTAAATTAGACGAAAAAACTCTCTCCTTCACTCTGGGGATGACTATATGGTGATATGGTAGGAGCTGGTCAGGGGAAGCTAAAGGGACATCTGATTTTGTTCTTGAAAAGGGAAAGATTCTCGAATTATTCCACTCCACACGTAAAATCAATCGTAAACTATGAAAGATAAAAACTGGAATTTTAAATCGTTTTTCAAATATATGGCAGCTAAATTAAAAGAGAAAATGCCAACCAAAAATATTATTAAAAGTTTCATCAGTTGTCAGATTCCAGTTTCAGTTTACAAGCAACTCGCTCTTAAATATGGCTACAAACAAAGAAACTCTTTTATGTATATTCAGGGGTTTTTAAACAGCACTAATACAAGATATTTTGTAAATCATTTAAATATTTATATAAAATTTTATCATAAAGGCACTTTAGTTCCTAAGAAAAAATGCAGGGGCTTGAACTCTTGTAGCATCTACCTTTATATCGCCCAGCTTGTAACTGTCATACAGCTGCTTTCTTGTGGATGGTTGAAGAAGGTTACCCTGCTGAATATTTTTTATAGAAATCCAAGCGCTTAAAGTACTTTAAAATTCACCCGCACCCTAATGAATGTGATAGTATAGCCTCTTCAAAACTATGGTAATATTCATGTGTTTCAATGGATCGTATGAAGTGCATTGGGCCATGAAAAAAATCGATAATCCGATACCTTTATATACCCATAAACAAAAATGAAACTGTCAGAGCTTTAGAATTAATTAGAATGAATCATTTAGAATTGACTCCCCTTTAAAATAATAATGCTTAAAGATTTAAAAATGACGTGAAGGGCATATTAAAATATTGAGGACTTCTAAAAATAGCGAAATAAAAAAAATTATTGAAAACAAGAAAAGTTATAGTACAGTTTTTTAACTTTCCTGGAGTGAATAGCTGTTTGGAAGTCGAAGTCATATATAAATAGACTTGAATAGATAGTCAATATTAAAATATGCTGATGATAAGATTGATCTGTCAATCTGCTGTCATTTTTCGCTACTCGAGGGTTTATTAGAATGATGATAGAGGGAACACAAGGCATTTGTGTGTGTTTGTGTGTGTGTGTAAATCATGGGACTCCTGATCAATTGCGCACTGTTTCCACACGTTACGACGATATTTTGTTTCAATTTTCAATGTATCGCTTATGAGATTTTATGTATTAGCTTTATTCTAACAAGCATCGGTGGAAATCGTTCCAAAGAAAATTGCCTCTTTGCTAAATACAAAACCACTCAGATTTATTACAAAGCAATGGACGCTGCTTTCAATTTTATATTCAGATAAATCTAGAAGAATAATTGCAACATTGTCTTATGCATTTATAAGCCCACAGATCAAGTCTATATTTAAAAAAGTTTTAGAAAATCATAACATAGTATTAATGAAGTATAAATGATAAATATCTTTGGACGTATCAAAATAAAGGTATGCAATTTTTAAGAAGATAAAAAGAAAGGATTTAAACGGAGATAAAGAAGTTTTGGTAGATTATAGATTTAGGGATAATATTACATATCGCCAACAGAGAGTAGTAGAAATAAAGACGATTACATTTTGGTATGAGTAATGGAGGATTTATTTATCAGTATCGCTTTTTTCCTGAATAAAAAATAAATATACTGAAGAAAGGTATTTTCAAAAACTTAAGAAGTAAAATTAATGGAACACTTTTGCATTTTTACACTTTTCGATTTGAAGAATGCAGTATGCATTTTACAAATATATTTTTGGCTGAATGAAAATAATGATTGAAAGCGTTTGTCTAATTCGTCAATTATCAATAAGTTAATATAGTAATTTTGTGATAAAACATTTTTTCCTCTAACTTAACACTTAACCAAAATTCTGAGGTATTTTACAGTTACCTTCTTTTAGATCCTTTCAGAAAATTTGTATGTTGCGTATTAGACAAATTAGAAATACAAGTATGCACACTTAACAGCTCTACGTTTGATTGATGGTAATTATTTTAGTGTTCATATTTTAGAGAAAACGACGACCGAAATATTTGCACAATCTAAATGAAATATTGCATTGTTTTCTACGTTCAGAGCTTTGAGGTGAAGATGGATAATACAACAGGGGGAAATTGAAATAATATTCAAAATTGATCACTTAACTTGTTTGTTTATGGTAAAATTGATTACTAAAATAATTTTATCCGTCGGAAACAAAGAAGAGGAGATTTCGTGATTTAAGTGTATAGCATCATGTTTAAAACATTATATAATATCAATAAATTTGAAATCATACGCTAAAACATTTTACTTCAAAATTCTATATATGAATGATGATGGTAAAAATGTATTAGAACTTTCATTAGGCCTTTTAATGAACTAAGTATGCAAATAATAGAAGAAAAAAACAGAAATATAGTGATGCTCCCGTGAGAAGGCAGTAAACTTTGGGTCAGTTAATTTTTGAACTGGCACGAAAACACGTTATGAGAAGGTTGTCACAAAAACATGAGCTACAATCGCTGTCGAAATATCTTCCTTTGCCAGAAACGTTATCACTTTTGGCACTGAAGAAAAGAACCAAAATCTGTGTGCTAAAGACGCTATTTGTGAAAGCATTTTGCTTATGTGACCACCAGTTCCCTTACTTAACTAATAGACTCATTCAAAACCACGTGACTCAACTGCCTTCTCTTCGGAACCGCACTGTGTTGTCTACATGTAATTACAATTTTCTTTTAAATTTCGTGAAGTAAAAAGTCATGTATATTTTCTATTAAAAATTTATTAGATGATTAAACAGAGATCTTAGAAACATAATTACAATGATATAAGGTGAAGGCATAAAGTGCAATATACATTAATTACATTCTAAGCTATCGCTCAGAAGTTATTGCATAGTAAATGATGCTTGTAATTTTCATTTCATATGAAAGTATGTAAATGCTCAGAGGTCTATAGAACCATTAATTTATTAGATTTGTTACCAACTATTTCATATAAATTGCACTGCTTAAAACTCAAAAACGTCATACATATTTCAAATTCTAAAGTAAAGTAATTTGAGTAAATAAACTATACATAATTACAAAATATACACATCAGTCTGATGTAGCAATTAACACAATAAATTATTAACACGTACAAGAGAAGTTAATGTCCATTATATAACAGTTGGTGCAATTTAATATTTTTATATCGTTGTATAAAAACGTATGGATTATTGCTTTTATAGCACATCACATAAAATGGGAAAAAAATGTTACATTTATTTCAAATTTTTGCTTTATAAATTACTGTTTTATTAATTCATTATTTAATTTATAATTTATTCTTACAATAGAGTTAATTTTCTACGATATTTGTGTATTCATTTATTACAGTTTAATTGAAAACACTTTTTATTTCTGAGATAGTTTAAAAATTATTTTGCGTCACTTTCAAATGCACTAAATTTTTTTTACTATTTTATTGAGTTAAAGTTTGTATTTATATTTTATTTTTAACTGTTAATTCGTAAGATATATTGGTAACTTAAAATTTTTTTAGATTAAATTAGAGAGAGAGTTTCTGTTATGACCGTTATGAACAATACGCTTAAATCAAACTTTAAAAACTGTCAGATATACAATACACGATATAAGTTGTCTAATACCACCTGTGCTAATTAATGCTTTTGTAAAATACTATTATTTTTGTGATGTAGGATAGGACTGTTCTGAATATAAATATCTTATCTATATATAATTAAATATTTTTTATTTTGATTATTTACCATGGACTTACAAAATACGGTACATTATTATACATTAATTTTACAAATGCTTGTAATCACATAATTGCTAAACGCTCTACTTTACATGGTATAATTTAAAGAATTTCAATCGATTTTTAGAGCTGCTATTGATTACTAAAGTTTTAAACATTAAATCAAAGAACTAAACTTTGTTTCAAACCTGTTATTTTCAGAACTAGTATTCTGGAGTTTATCAAGTTCTTATACATAATAAATAATCACATATAGTTAACCAATAATGTATCGCCACAAAGCTTTGTTTTTATAACGTTCTTAATCTTCCCGCTTAATTTGTCATTTATAGTTACATTACAGCGTTCAGGGTAATTTAATTTTTCCTCTTTGACCTAAGTAATCCAGTTAATTTTTAAAGCTCTTTATTGACATCAGAAGTTTGTATTGGTACAGAATTTGATCTGGTTAAATAGCAGTAAGTTTATTTAAAATTTATATTTTTGACACGTTAAGTTAAATTTTCTGTGTATGCTCCCTCAGATTGTAAGTCCAAGATAAATGACTGAACATGCTTGCAAACAACTTCAAGTACTTCTCAACACAGCAGTATCCTCTCATTCTTCTAAACCACGGATTGTTTTCATTGCTGACAGGAACAAAAATAGAGAATTCACACTCTCATCAGAGCACAGTTTCTACCGTACAGAGCGTTCAATATAGTCAACAGATGGGCGAAGACAAGGAATGTGGTGGTCCTAAGAAAGACGGCCTGTCCACACCAGCTTGGTGATGTCCAGCTGCTGCAGCAGCAGCCGCATGGGCCGCAGCGGCATTTTCGCTCGCCCACGGTTGCAATGTCTGTAGCGCGTGCAGCGATGCATTGCTTATGCACAATGGGTCCCTGGATTGGTCGTATATGGATTTGGATACGACTTCTGCCTGTAGTGACATCATGAGTCGGTTTGCTGCTTGCCGTTCGGCTTCTCTTTCTTCAGCAGTCTGTCTTCTGCAAGGAAAGAATATAATGTGTTTGTTATAACGCAAAAAAGAAGGTTCTATAGCAATCGCTTTTCGACAAAATTATATTAGCAGAAGTAGCAGTAATTTAACTTTTTTATACTTTTTAACATTCCACGTACTTGTCTCGACACGGTATCTCATAGTTAGCAAAACTGACCAGATCTTAATGAACAAAATGTTTCTTTAGAAAAAAGACGGATCATATATTGATTCCATCATCATAAAATACAGGCAACATCTGGATGATGAGATACTTCGTCATTAGCAAAATTGGCCAAGACTTTTAATGGACGAAATACCTCGAAGAAACGTCTTGGAGGATTGAGACAAATCACCTTGGTCAGTTAAGCGACACAAATGTGACCTGGGAATGCGTGATCTGCTTGTGTACAGATAATATGGCAGTAGGCATACGCATATCCACCTGTTCTGTGTCATAATACTGTTGTTGGAACAATGTGTGACTTGCCTAAGGCATCAACTCTGTAAGAGAGGCAATGCGGCTCAATTGAAAAATTAAAAACCAGTATGGTTCATGTTGCACAGCCACATATTTAATGAAACTACAATTTAGATATTTAGAATTAAATCTTAAGTTTCGTTTTAAATATTTTTCAGTTCTTATTTATTTTGCATTAACCTCTTCATTCCAGTTGGTCACACATTGACTGTTTCTCACTGTATACCTTTTGATAAACTCAACTAAATAAAAAAACTCCTTTGAAAATTATTAGTAGTAGACTGACTGGCTTCAGAAATTTTTACTGGAAAATTCTTGAGCGACCCATATCTTAAAATTTACATACATCTGTTATTATATTTCAAAATTGCTTCAATTAATTAATGTTTGTTTAGTTACTTCATGTTTTGATAGCATATTTTTACTATTAAAGAGTAATTATTAATTATATTGAAATTATTTTAGTAGAAGAGAAAAGAATGGAATCGATACATAGAAACAGCTGTATTTTTAGTGATTGAGAAGATAATACAGTTTGTAGTACTTGAGTCCTTTATCCAGACACATATGGTGAAAATTTTCAGAAATAATTCATTACGCTTTTTGTTTGATGAAGTAATATTCTGAAAGTAAAAATGACGGACACAAATGATAAATGAGCCGGAAAGCCTGTTTCCTGGATTTGTATTTATTGAATGAAAAAATTATAAATATTGTAAATTTCTCAAGTATACAGGAACATTTGGTCCCTAAAATACCAGTCTATGTGTAATTTTCTACATCTGTCACATTTCCATTTCGTCCTTGGTAATCACTGAATAGTTCGTATACGAATTTGTTGTTCAATATAATCTGTTTAAAATTAATTTAAAATTAATGTCAAACTTCAATATAATCTATGTTTAAAATTAATTGGATTTTTTTTTCTTGGGTTTGAAGCGACCAAAACAAAACACGTCCATATATGTGGACCTGGAGATCGATGATTTTATAAGAGCATATATTATTCAATAACTCTTTTTCTTTAAATACGTATAGTAGTATGCCCAAGTAAGTCACCGCTGCTATTTATCGCATAAACTGATCGCTGAACTAGCTTTTAAATTGCAAAATCAAAACAAAATAAATGCTAACTCAAAACTGCTGGAATGTCACATGATCACCTTCGTATTCAATCACACAATTGTAAATGCATGTAAGGATACAAAACATTGAGAGTAATTTCTTATTTACATGCTATACTCTTTGCTTTAAAACAAAAACAATTTTTTTTTTTTTTACAAACATGAATCTATTATAACTATATTAATACCACATCATGCATAAGATACCTGCACCATAATTTACATTGTTGTTAATTAAATTTGAAGTTTTTGAAGAAAAGGTATTTGCAGATTAAAATTATATATGCGTAACTCATTTTTAAAACTTTTAAGGAGGACCATAAGAAGAAACATTGTGATGGTACTAAATAACAAACATACGTTTTAGAGGAGATGGAGAATTAAAGATGACTTTTATACACTCATTCATGAATTTATCATAACTATATTAATGCCACACCATGCATAAGATACCTGCACCATAATTTATATTGTTGTTAATTGAATTTGAAGTTCTTGAATAAAAAAATATTTGCAGATTAAAGTTATATATGCGAAACTCATTTTAAAAACTTTTAAGGAGGACCATAAGAAGAAACATTGTGATGGTACTAAATAACAAACATACGTTTAAGAGGAGATGGAGAATTGAAGATGACTTTTATACACACATTCATACCCGTAAAAATTGAGCAATTACCAAGATTAAACAATGTATTCTGGATCAAGCATCGGATAAGTACTCTATAATTTTTTTAGTTTACTATAAATCGCAATTGATTGTCGATACTGTATGATACTTTTTAGCAAATTGCACTAATATGCTTCTAAATAATGGGATTTCCTGTATGTAATTGTCTCATCTAATTAATAGTCGGTATCAACATAAAGCCAAAGCAATACACAACTGTAAAAGATAACCGAACTAACAAGATAAAATTAACGATGCTGTTCCCCCTCTCTCTCTCTCTCTCTCTCTCTCTCTCTCTGAAAATCTCCCCAATCTTTCTAAGTTTTTCATACAGAGTTTTATTGTTCCTGTAATTTTAACTACGAGGGTTTTAGTTTTTACAACTCCATTTTACGTGTCGTAATAAGCATTAGTAATAGGTGGGTTCTTTTACTGCGATTTCTTATAAAAGTGGATAGTTTGATAATGAAGCTTGTAATTGGGCAATTACAGAAGAGTATCGAGTTACGATGGCCAATTAAATATTAATGGTGAGCTTTTTCTATCATTTATGTGTATGTTTTTCTTTTCTCCTAGAAAACTATAGGTTTTATTGACTTCTTAAAGACAGAGCAACTGTGAAACATTTGCCTCTATCTAAGAGAATGTAAAATCGATACGTTTATAACAGTGGTATACTTTTACAACTGTGAAAATCGGTATAGGAAACTACGAATGGAAACAGGCTATTTTAATCATATTTTAAGTATAAGATATTTTACGATTTTATATTATTAGTTCTTAAATATTTGTTACAAAATCACAAATTGCTGATTAAAAATGCTAAAAGATCAATAAAGCAACATTTCTCAATTTATGTAACAATATCAAAAATTTATCGAACAATATTTTCAGACTTTATGGAAAACGCAACTATAAAATATGTGTGTAGGTAAGAAAATGTAAGATTCAAAAGGGCTTACTTTTATAGACATAGAAATGAATTTTTTTAATGTAAGAGGTTATTTTTAATATATATTGAATAATCGATTGGTAATGTATAAGATAAATCACAATCTTATACTTATTGATAAAAACAATATCAAAAGATTTGTAACACAATTTTAAAACATTTGTTCCAAATGGATATTAGGGTATAGTTTAGTTATTAGTTTCATGAAGACACGATTTTTATAGCCTCTACACAACATCGTTCCTTCTATTGCCTCTTTATATCCTCCTAAACATAAAATAAATTAAAGTCGCCCCTTTTGGAATCGTACCAAAAGCATAACATAATAGCTCACGAGAGTACCACGTCGTCCAGGACTATTTTCCTCTGCCAAAAGAGAGAAAAGCACGCATCTTAAATTCCATATCTTATTCAAAAAATGGATTGAGACGGGATAATACTTCTTTGGATGGCATGTGGAAATTGAAATATCGAAAACATGCTTCCTCCTCTATATAGCCAGTAATAATAATAATCCATAAAAACCATTGTTCTGCCGTTCTTGTGAGTTGTATAACAAAATGGACTCATGACGTACAAATCCGCGTTCTGGATACGTCATGATGACTTCAAAGAACCTCGAATTCAATAGACCCATGATCGTATAGAATGCAGTTAGTATAAATATTTGAAGGATCCGACGCTAGGGATACTCTTTTGGATGGGGGATTGTTGTTGGGATGACGGAGAACTGTGCATAAGTGCTCACAAAGAGCTTTTATGGTGGAAATTTCATTTCAGTTATCCTGTGTATAAAATGTGAGGGTTGTATTCCGTGATCTCAAATATCGTCGTAAAAAGGGGAGGAAAGTTATTTTATTTATAAGAATTTTTGTTCTTTGAAAATTCTGTGAAGAAGATATGGTGCCAGGCAATTATGGAGTTGCAATGATTTCTCCTGTTTATTTTAAGACGCTTAGGTAAAACTTTGGTGTTTCTTCTTGGCATGAAATTTTACTTCAAATGTCTAAGTCTAAAGCCTAAATTTTCAAAAGTCAAAGCCTAAATTTTCAAAAGTCTGAAGGTCAATTTCCAATAGCATTTTCTAATTCCATCTTTTTCATACGTTTATTTGCTACTTTTTTACGCTACTACATTCCTATAAGACACTGACAGTCCAAACATGTTTTAGAGCCACCGTGTCTCGGTGAGTTTGCTTACTGTGCTTGCAATGTGCAAGTTATATGCGGTGCGGTTTCAATTCCTGTATCTTACTCTGGTGTAATTCTCTCTTCTGTATCATTAAAACTATCCTTGTGAATTAATGTCCATTATTCTCGACGCTATCTGTCTTGTGTCTGGTGCAGCTTATACAAATATTGCTCTAGCGCCATAAAACCAAGCCAATCAATTATATTTTTCATGGATTTTAAATTATCTATGTGTAAAAGGGTCATTATATATATTGAACACATACTTTACCTTAACACTCTTTGTATTTGTTTTGCATTTGTAAATTCAAAATTATTTTACGTATGCTGTTGAATTTTTTAGAAGAGTCATGTAAGATAGAGTTAGAATTTTAAGAATCACGCAAACATGGTTCAAATAGGCCTTTGATATAATTTGCTAAGACATTACAAAACTGAATGAAGTCGCCAGAACAATAAACTGCATTGGTTGTACATATGTTATAAATATTTCCTTTCAATTTGACAGATTATCAAAACTTTCACCATGCAGTTCTCATAAACATAAATATTTATATAGCATTTTTTGATTAAAAAAATTCTCACCTAGAAAAAAATATTTAACTTCTAGAGGAGTCGTGTAGGATTTAATGATAGTGAAAAGAATAATGCTAATATTGTTTCTTATGCTTTAGTAGGCCCTTGATGTACTTTGCTATACCCCATTACAAAATAGAATTAAATCATCATAATTCATAATTCTATAAAAAGTATAATTTGGAATTGGAAGTAAGTTCACAGGATTGTGATATTGAAAACCATGGTAAATAATTTTATAGAATTTTTCAGTTCCAAGTTCCAGTTTATAAATTATTTACTTAAAAAAAAAAACAAGACGTACACACAACACAAATTTTCACTACAGATAATTCATTTAACGTTTACACGCACCTATGCTGCCAGTTTTTCCAAATATGTGAAAGCGCACCCCTCAATTATCTACCTAATTTCCGCATATCTCTAAATCATGTTCACATTAGACTTGCATGATGCCGTGGCTATTTAGGGAAGCATTATATTGTTCAGACGGAATTACCGGGCATTTACAGATCACAAAAAATCCCAACTGAGTTGATCGGTCAGACACATAATAGAGGTGCTGGATATCTTGATTGACAGCATTGATATATTGGCAGTGATTCAACGGATCCCGGGGCTAAGAAAAGGTGAATATGAAATAGATATGCTTCCATCATCCGAAGCCTAATAGTTGCAGCATACTGCAATAAAGGGGCCCAAATGATGTTACCAGTCAACCTCATCAGGAAGCTGGGACTGAAAACAGCGTAATGAAATGGTAATAACTTGGTTACGAGAGCTACTGTGCCCGCATGTCCCGGGCCTAAGTCGTGTCTAGGGGCAATCGAAACGAAGAAAAGACTTGTAAGCCATCGATGCATGGCGACTTCTAAAGAGATAAGCTTCGCGTCGTACATTTCCAATGAGACAGATTGGTGGCAGGAATGCCACGCGGCAACACAAAGTTGGATCTCGGAAACGGAATTTGCATACATCCTAGGGCCTTCGTTTGACTCGACAACTCGTTTGACTTAGAAATCTGCATGAGAATACCACTTAGGATCTGGAATCTTAAATGACGCTTAACGCTGATAGTGATCTAGTCAGTTTAATTAGTATAAAACACTTAAACCCAGTCACGAAGGATGATAATAGAGAGTCGTAGATGAAACAAAACTTAATGATAGAGAAGATTCCCGAAAGGTATATTAATATAAAAAGGTTTTTAATACATTTTACCCTCTGCAGCATCACGAGATTTTTGAGTATTAGGTAATTTATTTTACCCCACAATACATTCAATGACTAAATAGTCATATCTATTAGTTGAAAGAATCCAAGGAAAGATTTTATTGGTCAATAAATCTAAAACTTTTATTGTTAACTAAGTCTTATTGAGTAAGACATGAAGAGGTTTCATGGTGGAATAATAAGTGCATGATCTTAAAAGAGTTAAACCAGGTTTTCATCAATTTGAGGAAACATAATCATTAAGTATGTATTCCAATATACTGTCTAAACGTTGAAATACTTATTAAGTTATGAGATGTACAGCTATGAATTCTATTTTGGTAATGAAGTTATGATAAAGAAGTTGACAATTGTTTATTTCAAAACTTTAACATGAACGGAAGAATAGACCACATAATAATTAGCGAAGCAGGCATTATGGTTCGGGTTTTCATACTGATATAAATATATCATTCGTTGTCAATAGTTGTATGCGGAACAGGCTTGGTTTCTCTGACTCACCCTGAGTGTATTTCTTCTTTTCGTGACAATAAAACTTTCCTTGTATGTGCATGTCGATTACTTGACATTATGTTTGGCTCAGCTTGACCAAATATGACTCTTGGGCCATAAAACCCAACTAACCAACACTCGATGTCAAGTGTATCTACCTCGTTGATTTTGGAAGTTTTACTCGCTACATGAATGTTTTTAAAATAATTTCTATTTCATGTTAAGTGTATATATATATAATTAGTCTTTAAGTAACAAAAGGTTCTTCCCCTTATGTTTAGGCCTTACTAGAAGTAGAAAATGTATTACAT
Source organism: Metellina segmentata (assembly GCA_947359465.1). Taxonomy (NCBI): domain Eukaryota; kingdom Metazoa; phylum Arthropoda; class Arachnida; order Araneae; family Tetragnathidae; genus Metellina; species Metellina segmentata. The sequence continues at coordinate 57,218,840 of OX375874.1, forward strand.
GAAAGGTCTTGTGGCAAATTGAATAGTCTGAAGAATAAAACGCAATTGCTTTAGCAATGCATGTATTACACATAATCTCTTTTGAAGTCAACTAAGTCTATCCTATACGATTACTGAGTAAGTTATGGTTTCATAAAGATGAATTTCACATCAATGAAATTATATGCATTAACCTTTAACGGGTAAATTTGACTCTTTTGTGGATGGAACCCATAAGAACGAATAATCGGCAATGACACTCATCTACAGAAATCAAGAGCTAGGTAAGCCTATTTCCCTCACTGATACTGGGAGAAGCAGCTGCGCTTACAGTTCTATGGTCGTTATAGAGTCTATCGGCCTCACTGATTCTGGAAGAAGCACTTTTGCTCACAACTTATGGTAGTTCTTAAAATGCTTTCTTCTAACACATATCCAGTAGAAATAGTCTTCAAGAACAAAATAGGTTTCCAAGTATATGTTTTTATCACGCAATAATTGTAAAAAAGTATTGCCTGAAACACAAACTAAGCATGCTGCAGAACAAAATGCACCTATTTGTCAACGTTATCTACACAAAACTAATCTAATGCGTTTTGTAAACAATTTGCGTTCCATAAACAATAGCGTTCCAAAGTGAAATAATAGGCATCTACATTTAACAGGTATGTTTATCGCCGAGAATGCTTTTGTGGACGGAACTCTATCAGGAACGAGCTTTTTATCGAGATGTGAGGAAACAACCCGCGCAGGAACGAGTCATCAGCAGTGACAGACATCCATCCATCTGCAGAAACCTAGAGCCAGGTAAGAGAAGAGTCTATCTCCCTCGCTGATTCTGGAAGAAGCACCTTTTTGCCAGAGTGAAGTGTGGCGGCGCCCGCTGTCTGCCGTATGATTACAGTACCCCTCCCTTTCTTTCTTTTTAACTGCCGGTGCCACGCTGCAATAAGACCGAAGAAGGCGCTCCAGGGCTTCTGTCATTGCCTGGGCAGGCGCCTTCGGTCTCCTAAGTAATGCACGGAAATGAAGAAGATAGCTCACTGATTATGAGCGAGAAGAATGTCCAGTCGAAGAAATACCAGACGCGGTTTGGGCTTTGTGCCCCGATAATCGGGTCGCAACCACCATGCGTGCGTACGCCTCCGTACGGGTTGATGCTTATTTTCGTCCCATGGTTCCCTGAAGCGAATTATTTTTTGTTGTGAATCGAGAAAAGCATGCGGGAAGAGACCCACCCTTAAATAAGCGGCATATACCTTATTTTCTTCATATTTAGGGGGAAATACATAACTTAGGTCAGTCTCATCAAGAAAAGTATAAATTCCGTTTCTGTTAGGAATCGGGAAAAAGCCCACGGGAAGAGACTCACTCTAAAATGAGCGGTATATAAAGAACTTTTCCCCCCAAATGTATTAGTAGTCTCATCTAATAGCATGATGTCCATCCTAAAATAAGTAGTACAATTTTTCTTCAAATACAGCATCAAAGACATAGTTTTGATCAGCGGGTTCGTATAAAGTATTGTAATATGATTCCAATCCATACAGGTTGATGCTTAAGTTTGGTCCATGGTTCTCCCTGAAGTTAATTCTTTTTTGTTGGGAATCGAGACAAGGCATACGGGGAGAGACACCCTATAATGACGGAATGGACCTTAATTTTTTCATATTTAATTGAAAATACATAACTTAGATCAGTATCGTTAAGAAAAGTAGAAGGCTAGTACCCATTCTAAAATCATCCGTATAGTAGATTTTGTTTCAAATATAGTGCTAAAGACATAGTTATGATTATATTAATCAGCGGGTCTCATCAAAGGAAATTAGAATGGTTCCTATCCAAACAGGGTTATGCTTATTTTTTATCTATAGTTTCCTAAAACGAATTCTTTTTCTGTTGGGAATTGGGAATAGGCCTTGGAAAGAGACTCTGTCTAAAATGAGCTTTATACAGACTCATTTGTCTCATATATTGACCGACTCATATATTGGTAGGTAGTTTACATCAGCGAATCTCTTCAAGAAGAGTAGAAATATTGTACCCACTTTAAATTGAATGGTATATAAACTCACTTTTCTTCAAATGTATTAAGATAATTGAGACCAACGAATTTCATAAAGTATAACAGAATGTAGTCATCCCCCAAATGAGTATATAATAGAGTCTTTCTCTCCAAATTTATATTATAGTTAAAAGACAGTTAAGATTAGAGGGTCTCATGAAGTATAGCGTCCCCTCTAAAATGACACTAGATACCCTTTCCTCTTCAAGCGAATAATCAAATGTGTTAGTTAGATCACAGGTTTTATAAAAAATATAATTGTATCCTTTCTAAAATCGCTTCAGAGGCCAGATCCTTGTTGGCGAATGGTAAAAAAGTTTATTTTGAATCAAGTTAATGTGATTGATATGAAACGTCTGTATTTTCTTAATTGATGTCAATTTATAAGTTGTTACTTCTCACATTAATAGAATATTCTTGGTATACGGCAACATATAACAATTTAATTAAATCAATTTAGCAATTACTGAGCAAATTACTACAAATTTGAGCAATTACTATTTCCATATGCAACACATACATTTAAATATTTAAATCAATTTAATAACATTCCAACAAGAGTCGGCTGTTCTTTGGAATTTTTAGTGTTCTGAATCCTTCATGTTATTAACTGATTAAATCTTCAATTTATGAATGCGCCATTAAAAAAAAAATTCTTCGGAAGGAACGAAATTACGTTAAAAGGGCTCTTTTGTATACGAACACTCGAAACATATGTTCTGCAAAATGTTCTTAATTTTACTCTTTGAAGCAATCTGAAAAGTTATATATTGCTATTATATTATGTTTTCAGTGAACCTTATTCAAATTTATGCATTTTTGAGCATACCGTTTCATGTATATGTATTTTTGAACTCAATAAGTACTTAATTCCTGAAAAATCTCAAAGCAAAAGAACTATAATTGTAGGCTATTGGAAACGGCCCATTTTGAACGTCACTCTTTGACCCCATTGCTTGAGTAATGGAATTCAAGAGAGATATGTATGAGAAATAGAAGCAAATAACCTGTAAATTTATTTTTATTCTTTCTTACGACTGCTATAACCATATTAATAGGATAATTAGAGCTTAATAACTGCATGTTATTCGATTAGCGTGAGAGAGTTTGCTGACTGAAGGTATTAATTCCTGTTATGCTAATGCACTGTTAATCATATCCTTTTATCTTTTGATGCCATTTCTAAATTACCTCTCTATACCAAACATGTAATTAAAACAACATTTAGTGCTGCCAGCCTTTAGACATATATTCTTATTTAAATTCTAGGTAAAAAAGACGATAATTTTTCATTCATTTCCTAAGTATTTTTTAAATTTACCGAATTCAATTAAAAAACAATCCGAACATTTTTAATAGGTAGGGAGGTTTGGATATGTATAATTAATCTCAATTTAAAGGTTACAGAGTATATACATTACTGTAGATTAAGAAACAGGCAAAGGAATAAGTTGCATAATTACAATATATTTTATATTTTCTGTTTTCTTTCAAGCAAAATTAACTTGTATACATTGAAGATGCATTTTGATTAAACAATTTATGCCACTAATTGGTATATTCATTGTTTCACATATGATTAGACTTCTCTATCAAGTTTATTTTTGATATCAATACATTATAAAGACCATTTTTCAAATAAAATTGTCTGTGCAACATATTTACATAAAGCTTAGTTTTTAAAAACTAAAAGACTTTTGAAAGAGAAATGCTATATCATATGAGTTCTCTTTAAATTGGTTCAATTAAAAATGTACAAATCATGTTTAGTGAGCAATGGATCTCGTAAGTAGTAGTTTTAATTATAAACTGTATTGTAGTTGAAATGGGGAAATGCATACAGAACTAAAGCATGCAAAACAAATCATCGGCAATTCTTATACGGTGATCTGATACTTTTCAACTGAGGCCTTTTAAAACATGTTTCTAAAAATTAGGTAACACCTGTGCAGTTATACTGGTAGAGTTAAAAATATTGGCTGGTAAAGATTGGCTATATCTCAATATGTAATCTACAGTTGTATCCTGCGACCCAGCGCAACCTCAAAAAGGTACTTTTGCTTTATACAATAAATAATTAGCTATGGTTTTATTTCTTCAATCGGGAATCTCATTGAAAATGTTATCAACTGGTCCCATTATAAATATAAACAGAGAAGTGTTAAAAATAATGATTTTTATGTTATAAATTTCGAAATTTTAATAGAGGTATGTAATACTGTGGTAACAATACAGGATTAAATTATTAGAAGCCATGTAATTTGAATAATATGTTGTTTTTTTTGTCTTTCCCATTTAAGCTTAATAAACACAAGTCGATATATTATTCCAAGAAGTGATAAGATGAGATGAATTTTCCAAATTCGTGTTACTTAAAACCAAACGATAATTAATTTAAGCATGCATTGAGAGATTAAAATATATGAAATAAAAAATGATTTCATTTACAATAAAATTACTACATTTTAACATGAATAATCAAGTATTCTTGTGCAACATGCAAAATAAATTTTACCCTCTGTAAAGTCTAATACGGTCTAAGAAGAGATATCAACTTGGTGGGTTGCTAAATCTAAAGATTTTATTTACTGAAAACACATAAGTTTTATGCGAAAATATTGCTATTTAGCTGTTTTTTTAAATGTGTAATGTTTTCTTTGTAATAAAAAATCATATTAAACTGTATTATGGACAATCGCGGCAAAGGTGATTCGATCTGTATCCATATACACCTTTCAGTCCCTGTATACATCAAAATATTTAATTTTTCAAAGACCCCTCTTTTATCATGATTTCAAATTTGATCTTAAATATGTGAATAGGTAGTTGAATTAACGTCGCACTAGAACAAATCAACGGGCTATTGCCGACTTTGAAGGATCAATCAAGAAGGGAAATATCCGAGGCCACCTCATAATTTTAAACCACGGTCAGATGACGAAGTCACATCCAAGCTGGCACCCCACTCTTCAAACTTGCACATGTTAAAGTTATAATTTTCAAGAACAAAAAGGTTTCCGCATACGAGTATAGGTCACACTGCAAATACAAAAAGTAACGCAAGGCCTCGCACTAAAACCCAGCAATCAGAAGAATAAAACGCACCTATCTCCAAAGTGCGTGTATTATACATCATCTCTCAGGTCATACCACTGCGGTCTCCGGGCTTTAAAACCCGGCTAAAGCTAAAGAGCTGATTTGTGAAACATTTATTCATCGCCGAAGACGCGCTTGAAATAATGTATCAAGGCAGACAGACGGACAAGGGAGAAACGGGCATCATTTATCACCTTAATCTTCTCAGTGGAAGACAGACAGGCAGAGTCGCAAATTGTATTCAGGGAGCTATGCATTTAATTTGAGTCCTGTTGTTTCGCCCACTTAAACGCACGCGGTGCAGACAGCAGTTAAGATTGTTGGCTCTTGCTCTCTCTCTCTCAGTAGCGCCTTTGTTTACGTGCTCTGTTGTTTTATGGAAGAAGTGTCTTTGTCCTCTGGACTTTGGAGGAGAGGAGCATTGGAATTGTTTGAAGGGCAATGCGTTTGTGTGGATCGAATTTCAGAGAAGAGTAATTTTGCCTAAGAGGGATTTTTCTTCATTTTTTATTATTATTTTTTATTTACTGACAGTAAATTAGACCCGGTTATCTCTATATATAATTCTCTTACGTGGCACGAAAAAAAGACGTTATTTGTTATCGCGTTTTGGCAACACTGTACGATTGTTTGTTTACCACGAAGCTTCGCACCTCAATTGAATTAATAGCATTTATCGAATGAAATTTTATTGAAAAAAAATGAATATTAGTCGAATCTGTTGCAGCTTACAAACGACATGTTGTGTATTCGATTTCCAAAGCAGCCCTCACATTTCGAGTCAAAATTTGCTCAAAGCTTTCATTTGAATTCCAAATTGTTCGAATTCTGATTCCAGAGGTATTGTATAATTTTTCTGTAGTACAACACATTTATAATTGAAAAATATTTTTTTGGAAAATCATATTTTGTAAACAACGTCTTCATTGGTGCGAGCGAAGAGAGCAAGTTTCGCGCAGCGAACCAATGAGGATTGCAGAGATTGAGGTTGGCGAGCGATAGCGAGCAGCGGGCCCCCTAGTTTTCTATAATTGTTCTCAAATTTAATATATATATATACATATATAGAAATTTTGAGTGCTTTAAACTGGTTACATTGATTGCTTTTCTTACCAATTTTCGGCCAATTAATTGAGCCTATCCATCATGGCACTAAAGGGGGGGGGATTTTTGAGCCACTTTCGTTACTATGATGAACAACTGGGGTTGGTACACATCTCGCATTCTTACCATACATTCTAACTACAATTCATTTATAGAGGCCGCATGCTCATTCAAGAAGACAAGCATCTATGCCTTAATCCGTATTCTATCCAGGAGCCTTTCGGCCCAGAAGTCAGCATCCTGGCTACTAGAATGATTGGTCGATGTCACATTGATAGTAATGCATTCCATTCAAAACTTACAAATATTTAAATGGCACACTTTGAGAACCTTTAAAGGGCTAATCTTTGAAACAGTAAACATATGCATATATGATGTAAGAGAGACAGAGAGAGTTAGAAAGAGTAATTTAAAAAAGAAATGTTCGAAAATGGAAATGTGGTAGATCAGGGCGTCATCAAGAACGAGCCTGACCTAGGTAACACAAAATGGTTATTTCTACGTATGAGCAGCAATATTCTAAAAAGTTGATCATACGCTCCCCCAAATACTATTAAAAAGCAAACACACATAACAAAACAATATAAAAAGGTTAAGAAGAAAGCGAAATCAACCCCAAAATGCGAAACATATCATATGTATTTATGTATTATAATATAGTAAATTGTGAAATAATCTCAATTATTATATTTGAAAGAAGTGAGATTGATATTTCTAATATGAATGAATCAACTTCTCATATATTTAAGTATCGTATAATTATCTTTAAGTGACACACAAAAGTAAGAAATTAACTTATGAAAACTAGACTTGAAAATTTGTTTTAACACCAGTCAGAGTACTCTTTTTTTTAATTTTGAGTCATCCATACCTTTCTTGTCACAATCAGGTAACTAAAATCAAAATAATATATATATATTTTTTAAATGAATCTAACTTTACATAAAATGTTTGAGTGATCTTCGAAATAAAATTTTGACTACGTTATTGATTAGTTCTTAAAAGTATGAGTGCGCGCGCGCTGACAAAAATGTTTACTATTCAGAAATTAATAATTTAAAGATATTTATGGAGTCTGAATTTCAGTAATTGTTAAAAGTATTGATAGCAGGACAAAACTGATTGTAAGACGAACTTTGAAACAATTTCGTAGATGCAACCAGTTAACTTGTGTAATCTTCTAAATAATACAAACTTAATAATTATCATTAATTTTCGCATTTGTAAAAATTATGTTTTTCACCAAACTATGACTTTTAGAAGTCACTCTCCAAGCTAATTACCTTTAGGTCTCATTATTTATTTTACATTCGTGTTTTAAAGCACACATCTGAATACCACATGAAAAAGTTAAATCCTCCCACTTAAGTAAAAAATAGTGTTACGTTCTGAAAACAAAGTGATTGAATTAACATTAACTTTACCTTGATAAGTCAGTCGAAAGAACAAGCTTTTAAAATAATTTGTAAATCACTTTGCACTTCTCATTGAGCAACACCCAAAAAGACCCTATAATCAAATGTGTTCAGAAGCCAGCTGCATTTGGGTGGTATTGCCTAAAAGATGCAAACACAAAGAAAGCAGTCTTTGAGAAAAGAAATACACGACCGCATCACAGCTGGGTGGAGCGATGAATTGCACATTTCCAAGACGCAGCGCGTAGAAAAAGAGCTCCAAGCTTTTAAGCGCCCTGCCCTTTCTCGCATTGTATTCACTCAGAGCAATTTTTTTTTTACTACTTCTCTTCTATATTGCAGTTAGATATACTCCACTCTTTTTCGGTGCTTCCATTTATTTATACTGGGTATCCAAAAGAAAGGGATTATCTTTTTTGACATTTTGCAAGAAAAATAGTGTTATGCTCATTAAAGAAAGAAGTGGTTTGATAGCACTTGTTTGGGAAAGTCTTTGTTCTTCTGTTCGCCGGGCGTTGGCGAAGAAATCTTGTGATACAATTATTTATTGAACTCAAAATTTGTATAAATATGTGTACATAACCTGGAGTTCTTTTGAAAGATAATAGTTCTCTGTTTTGGTAGCGAGTTCTGTAACATTTAAATACGTATTTTTTCAAATGTAAAAAAATTATAAACTATTGTTTATCTTTATCTAGGAGTTTCAAGACACTGGCAAGCTTCCAAACTCACTTTTATGATAAAATGCTATAAGAAAATAAAAGCGACTCTTGTTGACCATCTGAGAGAAAATATTTTTTAGAGGCGTTTCTGTCTTCTTTTGTGTAATGTTAGAAATTTTTTAAATACAACGAAATACTCTTAATTGAATAAGTAAAATAGTCCATTAAAACTAGTACATTCCTTAAAAATTGAATACAATTTATAGTTATAGGTTTCACTTATAAAGAAGATTAAATTGAGTTTCCATTGAATAATCAAATATTCTTAAATTAAGAGAAATATTTTAGTGTTGCAGAGAGAGATATCATTTTCTGTTTAAGAAAATTGTTAAACTGTAATTGCAAACTACTTATTTTTACATTTTGAATTGTAATGAAAATTTTATATATATATATATATATTTTTTTTATTATTATTATTATTTTTTTTGCTTAAGGAGAATGAAAAAGGTAAGGGGGAAATTTATAGCGGGAATTTTCTCAAATTAATGGGAAAATAAAACAAAACTCGAAATAAAACTTTAATATGCATTAAGAATAGTTCACATAATTTAATTTTTTCATCTAAATATATTAAAATCGAATTAACGTGTAAGAAATAATTTAAAATAAAGTAGTTCAGTAGAAACATTCTGCTAGGAACCTATAGCTACAAAATACTTAACGATAGAAAATTTCTCGGAATGGTAATGCAGAAAATTGCGCATAGTTGAAGTAAGACATATTTTTAATATTGCAATGGGGGTGGCGGTTAATTGAATATTCATTTTGTGAGTTTCAAAAAGCTTGACCTCTATTTTTGACGAAGTTAATGAACGTCGCCCTTAAATGTTAATTTAGGTCATTGTTGATTTATTTCAATTTACTATCAGTCTGATTTACTTTGAATTCATTATTTCTTATCTGATGTGGTATAACGCTCATTATATTTTATAAGACGAACGTTATTCATGTTTACTTACAAACTGCGTATGATTTTCGTAACTTTTATTTAATTATATCAAATCGAGTACAGTCGATGAATTTTAATTCATGCCGTGTTGTCGATGTTCAAAAAAAAATCCTGAATCATTGTTTTTTTTAAATGAAACTGTCATTTACTTAATTGAATCAAAGTGTATTTTACATGATGTGTCCTTACAATAACCGAATGTACTTATTTCAAATATCATTGTTTCAATGCAGACACAAATACTACCTCCTAAATATAAATAGCTGTAGCATTATTGCAAATTACTCGTGGAATGGATCAGTATTCGTTCTTTTATTTAATTACCTTGCCTACCTTAATATAACTATCAATCCCATCAAATAATGAATTAAAAGAACCATATTTGTTGTCAGTAAAATAATATATTTGTACATTTAAGCATTTTAATAAAATGATAAACTAATATAAAATAATAATCCATCTAAATATTTACAAAATGATCCAAGATAAAAATTTGTAATTTTGTTTTCCTCAATTCAATCGAGTAGTTACAGAAGTAAAGATGAGAAAGTGCGGGATTTGACAGTAGGAAAAGAAATATACTTGAAACATACGCTCTAACGTTAAAAGTATAGCTAGTTCTTGAATAACTTTAAAAACCCCAAGGGACCCATTGCGTTAAACAGGCTTTTAAGCTAACACATTTCCAAACGCTTTGAATTGAAACGATTTCCTTGGCCATTTGTCCCCCATTTCATCAGAGGATTCACACATTCAGGGAGTATAAACAAGGATTCAAAATGGATGAAAAAAGTTCATGTTTCATCGTACGTGTCACTATACCGCCGAGATAAATGGAATGAACCTTTTATGTATTTGACATTAAACGACGACTCTCATACAATAATACCATTCTTCACCATAATTGCCGCCCAAATTAGACAGTGTTATGATCGATAGACCCCGTATCACAGAACAAAATGTCAGTAAAATCATCACTAACTGTCCGCCCAACGTGTGATCGTTTTTTACAAGTTGAAACCCACGCTGCTCTTATACCCTTGGTGGGCTTAACTCATTCAAGAGAGCCCACTGACTAAAAATCGCTGACACAATAGATAGTGTTGAGGTTATCTTTGGTCAAGATATAACCTAGACCAAGTCCAAAAGATCATGTTTTACAAGTGTTGCAGTAACCAACTCCTGTTAATCTAAGAGCAATCCCACGGAGACAATGGTAAAATTTAAAATACGGGCAAGAGTTCCTTGGTTTATGGAGCATGGACAAGTGGAAAGTTCTGAATTAATTTCAAAAAAGTTCTTGTCTGCTTTTAAGTCTATAGAACAGATCTGGTACAGTCTTGAACCTTTGAAATTCGATGATAACTAAGGGTGCTTTGCGCAATACTAAGAATGTAGCAGCAACCCCTGTTTAGTGATTTCCCATAGATAACAAACTTAAAACCTCATAAACTGTAATTTATATTTAGGTTATTTAGTCTACAATATCTGTTAAATATTTCTCTTTCATTACAAATACAAATATAGAATATATGGGGTGTAGTGTGTGATTATCTAGAAATTATGGTAATGCATGGAGCGATACCGAAATTAATTTTCTGAAATTTAAAATACACAATAAAACGTTTTTTTTTTAAACTGGAAAGGTATTATTTGCTTTTAAAAACTTTATATCTTAAACTGCTTTGTAATGATGAAAGAAACTTGAGTTTTCAGTATGATTTTAAAAATATCCTAGGTGTCTCAATTTGAAATTAAAAACCCTTTGTCAATTAGATAATTCTGCTTCAAACTAACAAAAGCAATAACTAATATATCGCAGCATCGATATAATGGTCTTAAGCACGCCTGTTTTGCTTTTAGTCCCCAACTGTTTCAAGAATCTAATGACAGTATCAAAATATTCATTGCTTAATTTCAGTCTATGTCACCCACTTAATAAAATGTTTTATTTATCAGCTCTCTTTTACTTTTTATTGACTCTCTAAGACTCGAATTTGTTAAATTTAGTTCTGAACTTGAGTTTCACACACGAAAATAATTCAAATGCTCTATACGTATTCTTTCATTTCTATCAGATATGAAAATATTATTATTATAATGAAATTTTAATTCACGTTCCGTAAGTGATATCTTATATAATACATGGCGTCATACAGCAATCAGTAAACAGTTAGCTCTCACTAAGTATTTATCCTTTTGACGAAATGTACCTCAAATATTAGCAGTAGAACAAATTGCGGTGACATTCGAAATTCCTAATAAAGGCGTATCCAAAAGAAGAATCCTCTTTTTGTGGCGTATCCATCTACATCGAGTGGATCAAGGACCAATAGAATCAATAAGAATATCCCTCTTCCAACAAAAAATAAATAAATAAATTAACTCGGGGATTTCTTTAGAGACCGGTATTAATTTCAAGCAACCTTGAGGGCAGTTGTATGAAGTAGCACTTTCCGTGACTGGATTTCCGTATTCCAGCTTGGCACTCTGATTGGTGCTGGCGTTTCGGAGGGAGATGCTAATCTCTGAGCGATTCATTATAAAGATCGTCCTTGCTTTATAAATTCTGAACACGCTACCAATGACTTCCACATATAGGCTGCTGCTAGGTGTTCGCGACACTGAAGCACAAAAACCGCACAGCAAAGAGCTGTACGTAACAACAGTACAGCACCGAGTTTTGCTTTTTGGATCGAACTATCTTTATAAAGGGTTCCTATCAACCATTTTTTATTCTTTTTCCCAAAGGGAGGAAAATACATAGTTGTTGAACAATGCAAAATGCAACAAGAATGCAAAGGTCGAAAATACAAAAGATGAACAAAGTCACAATCCTACATTAGACTTCTTGCACACCACTTGCTTGGAGAGAGTTCCATCTTATAAATTCCACGTATTGCATGATATTTACACTATCTATTTTCTCATTCTTTCCACATAGGGGCAATTTGGGTTTGCAAACCTCCAATGCGGCACAGATGTCTTGCCATGCAATCGTGACTAACTGTAACTAAAAATTGCAACAACTTCTCAAGAGAGCTGTCCAATATCCATTTTGAGCTTGAGGAGTTTTCTTCTGTGGAGTGATGCGTTTCATTATACCCACTTTAAAAGAGAGAGTGAGGTGTCTACGAATAAAGTCTTGCTGCAACCAACATTTTAAACATCTAGTTTTACAATATCCATGCAATTTAGAGTCTTTTCATACAGAATATACATTTGCTTGGGTACAACTATGAGGGCTCAAGCTCCTCCCAGGCTTGATAAAACAAATAACACCTGATGTTGTTTCTAATCTCATAAGACCTAGATAAACCAGCAAGACCAGGTTCCAAACACGCTTAAATTATTTCTTTCCAGACCAACACATGTCAGAAGTTGACTTGAAGAGACTTGTCCAGTGTTTCAGTTTAAACAATATAAATATCTTTATTTAATTAGTTGTTCTACTCTTTTATTAAAGGCGCTTTACACTTCGATGTATTGTCAAGATTTTAACTCATATGAATGTTTGTATACATGTAAATAAAATAACTACATTTAATCAGTGCATCACTCAAATTTTGTACTAAACATTTAAAATTTTGCCAAAAAAGTGTAGGTTAAGCAACACTTTGAACCAAAAATTTAAATTTAGCACAATAAATTTCTTTTAGTACTTAGATATAACAGATTGCATAGATAATAAAAAAATGAAAACTATAAAAAAGTATAAATCAGAAAAACGCGTTTATTTATCTATATTTTATACTCTTGTATATGCAACGCCTTCAAAAATGATCGCAATTGAAAAATTACTTTTTGTTATCTATATAATTTTATATCAATTAATGTTTTACACTAAAATTTAAAAAATCTACTTTTTTAATCAATTTGAGTAATTTTGAAAATCTACTGTTCCTCTTGACTGTAAAATTACTTTTAAGATAAGATCATAACCCTTAACCAGTGTAAAAACCATAGTAACTTTGGAAATTAAAAAAAATAGAAAATCGTTCTTCTTGAACATTTAAAAAGTTGCGTTCATGTTGATTGACATTCTTCAATTACCATACTTATTTCGACGCTACAGATGGTAATCACGGACATTCATGTCAAAGATAAAATCCGATGAAGATTTCGTACTTTTACTAAGAGAAGCCAAAATACAAAGAAAAGCAGGACGCCTAACAAATGTCAAATCCTTGAATCGTTCAAAGGGGAGTACACCTCCAACTAAGTACTCCCTTAACACTACCTTATAAAAACATCAAGAAACATCAAATATGAGCAGGAGCAGCTAACGAAAAACACCATGACACGCCAAAGTGGGCCCTTGGGAAATTCCAAGTCGTCTGGGAGCCGCCAGAATCCACCATAAAAAGATTTCATTTTTCATTGCTTTAAATATGGATGGACAGCTATCAAGAGTAAAGAGCGCTTGAACTCTAGGTGGATTCCCAAGCGAAAGCTTGTCAGCGTCGTTGAACCCAAACAGGAAAACCGTTTCTCAGAGTCTTTAAGTAAAGTTTCTGTCTTTAAGCGGAATGGGGGTTTGGGTTATCTTGCTTTATTGGCCAGTGAACGCCAAGTTTCTACCGTGGCGTAATTTCTGCAACTTTAGCTTCTTCAGAACGTTTCCTTCCACAACTACGGTATAGATGGAGTTTTTCTTTTTCAAAGCATGCGTCTTTTAAGAGCTTTAGAAAATTCAAAAATATTTCATGCGTTTTCTAACCAGACAACATGAATGAATTAGTAAATTCTGTACTTGATCACTAGGAATAGCTTTCAGATATTATCGGTTCAAAGTCTTTTAGAAGGTATTGCTTTGTTCAATTCATTTAATAAAGACGCTCAGTAATGGTTTATTACCATATCCAGTTAAAAACCATATCCAGTTACTATTCTATTATTTGCTGCTTCATCGGTGTCAAGTTACCACGGTTGTGATTTTGGGCTTTAGTTGGTTTGTATGGTACAAGGAGGCCAGATATGGCCAATCTGTTCCATGCAATTAGCGATAATTTGGATTCCAATGCCTAATTGTTCCATTTAGTGAATGGTGATACGAACTGATAGTCATTAAAATAGATAAATTGGTGAAATAGAGTTGTTTACATCTTTACCACCTTGTGTTATTAAAATTTCAAAATTTGGTCAAAGTTTTCATTTGAATTCCAAATTGTTCGAGTTCTGATTCCAGAGATAATGTATAAGTTTTCTGTCGTACAACATATTTATGTTTGAAAAATATTTTTTGGAATATCCTATTTTGTAAACAATGTCTTCATTGATGCGAGCGAAGCGAGCAACGTTCGCGCAGCGAACCAATGAAGATTGCAAAGCAATCCTCCGGTGGTTGGCGAGCGTCAGCGAGCATAGGGCGGGCACCTAGTTTAATATAATAGTGGACATGTTTGACTATTCGATTGCTTCATTGAGCAGAATAGCTTGAACAGGTACTTAATTTTAATAATAATAGAGCAATTTGTTTTGAGTTAACATTGAGATTATGACCGTAAAGCATACTGGGTATATTGGTATATAGAATCAAGAACGAACATTTATTACTTGACCAAACATACCATAGTTTCCAAGGTAACGCTTTAATGGCAATCTCGGCGATCTTTCACTCCAGTGGTGGCAATCCATTTGACTTGGACAACCCCAATATCTTATTAACATTTAATGTTTTGTATTATATTTATTTGGAAATTATTCTTTTTACAAAGCGAAATTTTTTAAACAAACTGGCTTCAATTTCTTAAAAATCATAATTTCACAAACACTACCAGCGTAACCGAACAATGGACATTGGAAGTTGTCATCTCTTAACAAACTCTTCCGAACCAACTACTACAGCAATATTGTCATATATTCTCATTTCATTGGTTAGAGTTTCAAAGTTATCACATTCCAAATCTATGGCAGCTTACTCGAAATTACTCGTGTCGACGTTGACGGACTTGGATTTCTTTATGCAATCTGCATCGTTTGTCGTTATTCGTTTTGTTCGTTTCGTTTCTGATTCCTTTTCAATATTTTTTTTTCTTTCTAGTGATACACATTTCCTACACTTTTGTTCACATTTCCTTTGCAATTTTTTCGACATGACGAAAATTATCTTCAACTCAGCACGCTTATTGACCATAACTTTACAAATTTTATTTCTTTGGTTCCTGAACAATATTGTATATCCTGTCTTTTTATACAAACCGACACCAATTTCAACATCCTATCTCTTCCCGATCCGAAGTTACAAGGCCTAAACGCTTGACGTCGTCACCATTTTCAGTGTTTACGCTACTCCCCCTACACGCTCCACTACCCACTATTTTATATACGGATATAAGCTCCTTTATGAAATGGTGTGGGCTTATGTCCGTAATGGTAATTGGCACTATCCAACAAAGTTTAAAACAAAACATTGCAAATTATAGTTTACGAGATATAAGCGCGAAAAATCTGGCATATTTTTGATTGCTAGAATTATTAAACAGATCTCCTTATACGGAACCGAATATAAAGATGTATTCGCTCCAAAAAATTAAAAGCACATTTTATGCAAAGAAAAACATTCTTAATTTTTTTAAACTATTTTGTTAGTATTGGAGAGGCAGAAAGGGGATCTCTCAAGCAAAATAATCTTTATATTAATTCAGTAATAAAATATTTCAGACACTATACTTTGACTGGATAAGGATTTGTTACTAATTTGAACAAGAAAACCGAATAAATTTTGATATGGCGTGAGAAGAATGCATTTGCACTGTAAAAATATACGTTTACAAAATCAGTACAGTGCAGAGAGATGGTTAAGGACCCGGGACAAAAGGATGGCAACTAGTATATAATTGAAAGGGAATGATTATTTAATTGTTTTGTATGTTGAATTGTTGAATTGAAATATAACGGATATAAATACTATAAAATCAACCACCACTGTATTTATTCACCACTTTCTTCGGTTATTTTAATATGCTTGATTTGAGCTGAGCTGTTTATCTGTATATAATTGCTAAATCTATATGGAAGAGTTCGCCATTTATTCAATTCTTCAGCAGTCTGATTACCCAAAACAATGAGAAATTTGGCAGTTTGAAATTAGCGCAGAAAGAAAAATGTACGCTAACACGATGATAGGTTCACGTAAAAAATGCCGAATAAAATTCAAGTAGACGTTTAAAATAACTGGGGGAAAATGTGACTGAAGTGTGATTTCTGCCAGTCATTATATTAAAAATAAGAATTAAACTAACAGATGTAAACGAACTGTTGTTAGAGTATAATTTTGGTATGTAGGTAGGTATTATGATAAACGTCGTACTCAGTATAATTTCGGATCATTTTATTTCATTTATAGGTATGAAATGGTAGCATGGATGTGATATTCATTATAAATAGATTAAAATATGATATCAAATGCGTTAACTACGCTTTACTGTCAATAGAAATGAGCATTTATGAAAGTTTAGCGTATATTCTAAGCGCGGTCTGCTAGTTTTAAAAGTTCTGTGCAGTTATGCTTGAAGGGAAATGGCTGTTTGTAAACAACTAAATGCATCAAGACAGTGTTTATTGTCGTTAACTCCGGTGTTTCAACTTACAATGAACTTAGTCTCGGGATTCAAGGATTTAAAACAAAATGTTTTTAGATATTTTAAAAATAATGCTATTTTGTTGTCGAATTTCATAGTTAAGGTATTGGTGTAAAAGAAAAAGTACTGTCAGTCGAGCTCCTGCACGTCTCATTCTCTGCACTGCTCTGTTCAAAAGTTCACAAAATATTTCCTACCATACCAAAAAGAGACGTTACAAATCTGTACATTGGTAGGAAAAGGTCAAAGTCCATATTGCAAAAGTTTTTGACTGCACCTCATTAATAAGTTTTATCTTAGTAAATTTGAATGCAGCATACAAATATTGCTTTAACATATTTTGACTACTTCATAAGGACAAGCGGACAAGGGAATTTTTTCAATATAGCTTTCATCATTTTGAGGTAATTTGTTGACAGAACTTAAAGCCAGAGAATTCAGAAGTCAGCCCTTTTACTAAGAAGGAGGATAAAAAAATTTTGAAAGAAAAACTGTTATAAAATAAATACTGACCTCCATTTCGTTCTTCGGTTCTGAAACCACGTCTTGACTTGAGCGTCGGTCATTTTTAGCGTCTTGGCCAGAGAGGCCCGCTCTGCTGAAGCCAAGTACTTCTGTTTGTGGAACCGCTTTTCCAACTCGCAGATCTGCATTCGCGTGAAGCTGGTCCTCGGTTTCTTTCTCTTGGGAGGCGTCCGGTTCTGGTATGGGTGCCCGATTCGTCGCGGAGGAACTGGTGGTAGACCCGCACCGAGGGGAAAAGGCACTGGAAAAAAGCAATCTTAATTTAAATGGTTATCTGAAAGGAACCCTAGTATTTCATACACTAGTCAATATTTACGCGTCGGGACCTAATAACGATTTTGAGTACAAACGTTAAATTTGACTAATCATATCAAACAATCCTAACCAGGGCCCGATTTAGAAAATTTCGTATAGTAGGCACAACACGCAGGAAGGCCCCCCCCCCATGTTATTTGTTCATCACAAAAACTAATTTTATAACAATAATTGGTACTTACGTATTTGACTGTTGACCTTTTCACAGATGTCACCAAAAAGTTTGACAAAATCGTGACATTACTTATAACTCTTGGCAAAACAAAATAAAGCAGATGAAAATTAAAAACATAATAGTTAGATAATTAATGTAATTACAAGAATGTGATAGTGGGGGAAACAGTCGACGGACATTTACGTAAATACCCAATAATTTATGTAGCTACTTAAAAACTTTAAAATTTTTTTAGATACTTTTGAAACTTAGGCACCTTCTAAATTATGGGGGCCCTAGGCCCGTGCCTCACGGGCCTAATGATAAATCAGGACTTGATCCTAACACACCTAGTAGTGAAAACAAGCCCTTACAAAATAATTCGTTACAAATCGCCTCATTATGGGTTTTTTAACTGGGAAGTAAATTTTCAATCCACAAACAATTGCGGTTCCATACGAATTCTTGAATTCTCCCAAGACGAATTGCGACTTCATTCGGGTTTGTTAACTAGAAATAAAGTTCTAAATTCGTAAACAAGCGACAGTGGATATCATTTATGGAAGAGTGGTTTAATTGTAAATTGCTTGATTTATGAATTGAAGAATATTATGTCTTTACAAAGAATAAAAGTACTAGGTATTAATGTAGTGCATTAAGCTTGAAAATCAGCTAAACAACTCAGACCTAGGAATCATTTAATTGTTACTTTTGCAGTAAAATTAAAAGAATAGTTGAATATTATTTGTTTCATGAGTCAATGCCAGAGTTTTGGAACTAAAACCCCCTAAATTAAGATATGGCATTTTTAATCTTAAAATGTATTGGAAAATTGAAGAATATGTATATACTTGTACTTTATAGCTAATAGTGTTGGTATCAAGATAATCAAACTTTTAATTTCATAGTATTTTAATTATTGTTTTTAATGAGTATTTAGCATATATTAATAAAATATATTCACAAACTGTGAACCTAAATTATTAACCTTAAGACTTAATTATTTAGAAACATAGTTCGTTGATAAATTCACTAAAATGAAGCTAAATAAATTCATTTGAAATTAAGTGACAGTCATAAAATTCTTAATCTGAAGTTTAAAATTCATTTACGAGAAATATATGTTGAGTTACAGAAAGATTTCATTCCTACTTGATCGACAATATTAAACAGTTCTTGTAACTAAAACACAGCTACTTTTTAAGTGTTAGTCACTGTAACAAGCTTTTAGTGTATGTGTATTAGTTACCATTTCCAATGTCCAGATATATGTCACATTTTACCAATATCGTGAACAAAGTTTGTTTTACACACGAAGAAAACAATTTTTCTTTCTCATCGAAATTACATTGTTGAAAATTACGGAAAATTCACGAGTAAATTCAAACTTGGTGAAATCAAAATGAAACAATCTTCAAAGAAATATCTCAATTTTAAAGATTTTACGTGAACAACGGTATAAAGTTAAGATATATAGCATGTAATTTGCTTTTAAATTTTAAATTTCTGAGAAAAAAGGCGTAAAAATATCAAAAACAGTATAAGCTCATGATCAAAAGAGATGGAAACGAAATTTGAACAGAGCTGCCCCGGAGTAGGAAATTTAATATCCGTCGCTCTTTATGTAATGACACAATTAGAGAATCCATCATACACTTAGCGTGTTAGCCATCCATCTTAATTCTTTCTAATCTTGCAATCTCAATGTGTCAAAGGAGTGTAATGTTTATTTCTTGCAACGGATTAATTCACTTTTACGATCAGTTTATTTCTAGATGTTTAACTACAATGTATCTAATTTATCGTGTTGTATTATATTTATACATATTTCACGATTCAATCGTCGAAAATAAAACAAAAGGATATTAAAAAACTTTCTGTCGTATAAATAACTACAGGATTGTATGTCTCGTATTAAAACGATTGACTATGGCAAGATTTCAAAGATAAGGGGTTATGGAAGCATGTTAAAATGAGATAGGATATTTAGTCACTAATTCATTACCTAAAATAGAATAGAAATAATACAATACGAATAAAAAAAGCATATTTAAACATATTGGTGAGTAATTTCTTAAAACTGAACTATTTTATGATTATATGTATCTCACACGTCACTGTATGTCGGTATGAAATTGACACATGTGTGAAGTTTTCTCTGGTTGTCTCAAAATGAAAACGAAATATACTAGAGAATTTAAAATCAATTCCTAACTGGTAGGTTATTTTTGAAAACTTCTTTCTATTACAGAACTCGCAAAAAATTCCGATCATCTAAATGGTTTTGTAAAAAATTCAACATTGATGAGAGTTTTATGGTCAAAAATAATAAATTTTCATTTTTATCTATGTGAATAACGCTATCAAGGGAATTAGATGCATCAAAAATTTTAAAATTATCCAAACTATTTATTTCTGAACTTTATCTAAATACTAGCATATAATCTAAACCAATGATTGAAACCTAAGTAATCGAATTTTACATAACATTTAGTATACTCAAATCGAAACAGATATATATTTAAGAAGTTAAGACTCTAGTTTCATTGATAGTAGCATTTACATAAATCAAAAAGAGTTTTTAATAATATTTTGTTACAAATCGTATTTGTATAAAAGCAGCAAAACTCAAGTTTTTGCTTTTCTATCAGTAAAACTACCCAATTTATTAATCTATTTAATCAAGCAGATGAATTGAAAATCAATATTTCGTATAGTTCTTACTTATATTGGCATAAATAAATTACACCAAGCACATGAGTCCTGAAGTCTTCAAGTATCTCACGGGTTTTACACCAAAGTTATTAAATACTCTTAGAAACTAACTTAGATCATTGAAATTTTTCGCAAGTTTAAAAATAAAAATAAATGTTTATCAATCATTTAATTTTTAGGTATTGATTTTAAATATTCTTTGGATTTACATTTGAACTTTTGGATAACCTGATGTAACAGGCATAACTACACATTTGTGAAATATATAGCGTCCTATTGTGACGTATGAGATATAGATGCTAGTTACTAATATATTGATTCACAATTTAAAGATTAGTCTGTAAACAAGCTACTTTCAATCTCAAATTACACTGCCGACAACATGTAGAAGCATCCCTTCGATTTAATAATTTCTTCAGATAAATGTTGGTTTGTTTAGTACTTTAAATTTACTTTACTTATATGCTAAGGTGTAAAATAAAATAATTAATTTAACATTTCTATCGGTATCAATAATTTTGTAGTTTTATTCCGATTTAGTAAGCTTAGTGTGGTAAGGCAAGGCAAAAAAAAAGTGTTGTTTTGATTTTGTAAAACAGTTTGAAAAGAAAAAAAATCACACAATTGCTTAGTACGGTTGAAAATTCTGCAAATCATCATTCCGAACTTTGTTAAAAACACCACGTAAGTCTCATCACCAAGCATAGTTCACGCACTAAAAAAAAAACACATAGCATTATAGGTAGGCAGTTAAGTAACGTCTCAAAATGGAAAACACAAAGAACTACTGACGACGATCCGCGATAAAAATCAAAGCAAAAGATCCGCAGACAACACCCCGTAATTTTGAACCAAGGCCAGAAGACAAGATCAACTCCTGAACTAGGATCCCCACGCTCCAAATTTCCACACCACGCCAACGTGAGGACATTTGAGGCCATGGTGGATTTAAAGTATACCAGCCCCAGTGTACACAACGGGTCTTTAACTGGGCATAATATCGAACTCACAACATTCAGGTTGCTAACTCGTTACTCTTCCAACTGTCTTCCGAGGCCCACGTGACATTATAAACAGAAGTGGTGCGAACAAAATACTAAACATTTATTTTTGAAGCAAATATATCTTTAGGTTGCTCGAATCGGGTTTAATGGCGTTAAATCCACATTTGACCAAGCTGCGAAAAACACGTCCAGTAAATGAACAACACACGCAAGGAAAGTTTTACAGACACAGAAAAGAGGGAAATACATCTAGGGGATGAGAAGAATGTGACCGAAATTCGGATGTTGCTAGCACAGTGGAGGAATCCACTGAGCCACGGCCCCATATTCATAGATAAAATCAAACCCATTGTATTACATCAGATATTCATCCTTTTTACAGACATAAAAATGACAGCTCTATTTACACTTCATTCCGCTATCACCTGCTTGTAATCCGGACGGGAAGGATACGACATCTGCTTTTTAATATACACACTTAATTTTAAAGATTAAAATTCCAGATAACCTGTCAGGATGGTTAAGAGGCATGAAGTGCTTTCTGTTATCAACTTATGCACAAAAAGGCATGCAAATCGATTTCGAGCCGAATGGTTTGCTTCTTTATCCCAAACAGCAGGAAGGGGGATCACGCATTGCCATTTTATTCCAATTAACGGCCGCGGCAGATGGCTTACTGAAAAACCACACACTGTATCACAGAAAGTCAGACATGTTACACAGAATTGAGCATGCATTAATTTTTTCACCCATCGCGCGCATGTATCTTTCTATACTCTTACTTTTCATTTTAGATTGTACCTAATAGGGCTTGAAGTGAAGAGATTCGGTGCGTGGTTAACCAACCGAGGAGTCACGCATGCGCATGATATCACGTGACTGGAGGTGAAACGATTTCATAGCCCAATAGGTCTCCAGGTCTTCGGTAACAATATCCTTCAAGTGATGATCGTATAAATGATGAAGGTTTATATCGTCGGATTAGAGAAGAAACTCATTAACTGACCGAACAAAAATTTTATTTTACAGCTGCTCAACCCTCCAAGCGGTATCGACGAGATATCTCGTCCATCAGAATCGGTCCAATTTTGCAAATGACGAAATATCTCGTCATCAAGATATCATAGATTTTTTTGTATGATGATCGGATCAAGATTTAGCCAGTTTTCGGTAACAGTATCCTTCAAGTGATGATCGTATAAATGATGAAGGTTTATATCGTCGGATTAGAGAAGAAACTCATTAACTGACCGAACAAAAATTTTATTTTACAGCTGCTCAACCCTCCAAGCGGTTTCGACGAGATATCTCGTCCATCAGAATCGGTCCAATTTTGCAAATGACGAAATATCTCGTCATCAAGATATTATAGATTTTTTTTTGTATGATGATCGGGGATCAAGATTTAGCCAGTTTTCTTCTAATGACGAGTTATCACGATGTCCACCAAGATATGATTATTTTTGTTAATGACGATTTACAACCATCAGTAGGGTTTAAGACTAACTTTTAGTGTTTAGGTCAATAGGTAAAAATTTCAAGCTCATTTTATTAATGGTAGTTATCTTTGAAAAGATTGTTGTATAATAATGTATATCTCATCGTTATGAAAATAAACATTGATAGTATCCGAAAACCGTTATTTGTTTATGATCGAATGACAACAATAGATATAAACAATATAAAATCGACCGTTACGAGATTCATTTGCCAAATTCACCGCTTAGTTTGATATGCTTTATTTGTTGTATGGAACTGCATAATATCGCTAAAATTACACGGAAGAGCTGGCCCCTCTGATTAAATTTCTCAGCAGTATGATTACAGAATCAGTATGGATTACACGTCAGCGTAAAAAAGGAAATGTGAGCCAGCGAAAATATTGGTTTAGCCTCACAAAATGTCAAATCCTTTGAACAAGTGTCGAATCTTTCCCTTAAGGGACTGATTCCGGACCATCGTCAATAGCCCGTTGTGTTGCTCTAGTACGACGTTAACTAAAATTACCATTACCTTTACCTTTGAACAAGTGAATGAGATACATTGAAGCTAATTGTTGTAACACGACTTAGTTGTGCACTTTTTTGAGCAGTTATATGAATTACGAATATGAATTTAAATGAATTATGATTAGAAATGTGGATTACCAACATTAAAAAGTATTAGATGTTAACATTTTTTATTCCTTTTATTTCATTTGTAGGTACAAAATAGGCATATCAATGCTTATACTTATTATAAATGGATTTAAATACATATCAAATGTGACTATTATCATGCAGTCAATCAAACAATTTAGAAAATTTAATTCAGATATTTTGTGCTTGTCTATGAGTTTTATAGGAAATGAAAGACAAAAAATAATTGATCAGTAGGCAGTGTGTGATCTTAACATTTTAAGGAAAACATAAGACATTTTAAGAAATTAAATTAACAACAACCGTGTTGTTAAAATCTAATCCCCCTTGGTGGTATGTTGGCCCTAGATGAGGTAGATAGTCATTTACAAAACTGACCAGATCTTGATTTCGTCATAATAAAAAAAAAGAAATCTGCAATATTTTGGTGATGTCATTAGCAAGAGTGTCCAGATCTCGATGGACTAGCTATCTCGTCTAAGCCCCTTGGAAGTTTAAGCCATTTTTTTTATTTAACGGTAAAATCGAATAGAACGGTATTTGGAAACTGGATAAAAGTATAGTTGTAATTACATGTCGGTTTAGAAAGCAGATAAAAGGGTCATTTTCTTTATTCTGTCGCATGGCATTCGTATCCGATATAAGCAAAAAGCAGTTCAAAATAAAATTAAAATAAAGCTTCATCGTAGTAAAGTGTCGGCTAAGACCTTTGACTAGAAATGTCCGTGTGAGATTTATCAGCGTAAGCGATCGTAAGGCCTTCAGTTTACACTACATTAAGCACAATTTCAATTACTTGCCCTTTGCGAACTCTTCTTCGCTTCCCGACTGAGAAGAAGTTCAAAGGAGGAACCGAAAGAGAAAGACAAAGTATACGAAAGAAGACTTTATCAGGTATGGGAAGAGAAGATCGAAAGAACATGCAAAGGCTTCTCAAGCGTGAACGAACAAGTTTCCGGATGCAAATTAAGATTGAAATGATAAAAAATGGTTTCATTTTTTTTACATTCTAAGAAAGACATTAAAGGGTAATTGTTTTTGTTGAAATACACCGATATTAAAAGGTATGGGAGAATATTCAATTGTTTATCGATTTCTTTTTTGAACTTTTGTTCTTGAAATGGGTCGTTTTATTTCTCATTGAAAGCAATAGACAAGTTCTTGGTAGCTTTTTTGTACTCAAATAACCTCGATGTCAATGGGCTTTAGTCAAACAGGCATTTTGGTGAAGAGCTAACTTTTTCAAACACTTATTTAACGTTCCAAGGGGTTTCGACGAGATATCTCCTCCATCGATATCTGAATTATTTTGATAATAACGAGATATCTCGTCTTTAAGAATGCCAATTGAATTCCGAATTATGAACAGATTGCCATTTCTTTTTATGACGACGAGATCAAGATGACGTCAGTTTTTTTCCAATGACAAGGTATCTCGTCCATCAAGATTTGATCAGTTTTGCTAACAATAAGATTCCTCGTCGAAACAACCACAAGAAGGTTTAAGGATGAACTAGCTTTTTTGTCAATAAAAGTAGTTTTTTCAAATCCCCTGTCATTTGCTTAAATATTGCACATTGTGACGAAACAAGGCGGTTTGGTGATCCACTTCGTCCACGGAAATTGGCTTCCACAGACGCATAACAGGGGTGTTCACATTATACTTCACATTCTTACCGTATAATCTAGACACAATCTTTTTATAACTGTCACACGGACGGTCAAATACACACGCCTTATCCCACATTCGAACAAAGAACCCTTCGATCCAAAAGCCAGTATCCTTACCAGCAGACCGATTTATCGGCTAATATCTAACAATAAAAAAAATATTATTTGTGATAACGAAAAGGAGCTTGTTTTCCTGTAAGAGACGCATCTTTAATTTGTAAGAGACAAAGTTTTTTATACCATTGCGTGAGTCGGTTGCGTTTTTGTAAGAATTTAACTAAAAATTAGCTAACTTAATAAAGGGAAAAGTGTTTACAAAGTCTTTATATCCTAATCTTTAATCAGAAGAAAAAAATTATTTCAAACAAACTAATTTTCATTTATTTCAGAAATTATTTTTTTGAACATTAAAACAAAGTTTTAAAAAAGTACTTTTACCTATTTCATCCTGAAAACTGTTTTCTGAAATTGTAATTCATTTTACATGAACCGAATAACAATATATATATATATATATATATATATATATATATATATATATATATATATATATATATATATATATATATATATATTACCATTATTTTCTTGTAGCTAATCAAATTTTCTAGTTTAAAAATATAAAATCACTCGTAAAAGGAATGGAAAAGGAAAGTAGTCATTTTTAAAACTAAAACATCCTATAAAGTATCGCGTCTTTAGACTGAGTCTTCAATACCAAACCATTTGATCCCTATCTCCCCACAGCCACGGGATAACAACACTTTACCGAATGGTAGAAAACCCTTCAAAAAGCGACCTTGTTTACAAACTCTAAAGTGCTCTTAACGCAATTGCTCTGGATGTCATTCCATAAGAAACAGGTTTTTAGGATAATTCGATGTCGCCTATCCTAGGTAGTTTGCTTTTCTGTGTGTTTAGGTGATAAGAGGATAAAAAAGTGAAACACTTAAAATCTATTTTTCGAAACACCCTCTGCAAAGATGTCTGATAAGGAACTGGAAAAGAACGTCTGTGGGTTATGAAAGGGAGTTATTTTAAGTGCCCTGTATTTCAAAACAAAAGGTTCTGCACTACATCTGCAGCTGAATTCAGGACAAAATACGAAGCTGATATTGTATATGTTATTAGACGAAAATATATGATGATACTATAAAGCGAGGTGAGAAAAGAGTGCGAACCCCCAAATCTTCAAATCTAGTATTCAACCAAATACTACTGTGTCCCAGTAATTAAAAAAAATTCATATATTTTACCATGCACTCCCAACCTTTACAAATATGTTGACACTCTTATTGGTTCAAGCTTACCAATGATATAATTAAAAAATATTTTCAATTCCACTTACCCCATATGACTAGGACCTGAGTCCATGGTCATGCACCATGAACTCAGGGTCGTTCCTGAGGTAAGAACAGTCCCATAAAAACCTCAGCATAGGTCTCTCTCCGGTACATTTGATTTTCTAAAGAACGCCCTCCATCGAACACGTATTCAGAAAATCATTTCGGATGCCCAGTTTCCCCCCCCCCTGGTTCCATAAATACCGTAATGTAAAATTCAAAAGCCGCATTGCATTTTATGATTTTTCTACTGTTTTGAGACATATACACCACCTGTAATGTACGAAACTTTGATTACTACATCGTCGAGATCGAAATCGTCCCGCCCGGCCCCTCAGGGCAGTTTTCGAAGCGAGGCTAAACCAGGAGAGTTGATACCAACATCATTCGGGAATGATTCAAGCCCCAGGGTCCCTACAACTGAATTCTTTTTTTGTTATATTTGATGACTGCTTTCACCATAATCTGTAACATTTTTTAATTCATTCTTAGACTTAACGAGATTGTAGCCGATCATACAGATCATATCTGATCATATTTAATAACAAAAGGCTTTTTTTCCTTCTTGTGGTTGACCAGCGGGATCCGTAGAACTTCATTCATTTAATGAGAACTATGGTCAGGTAGATTCCGCACAAACAAAGGAATAGATTACGTAATAACAATTCAGAAACCCCGTTGCGGAAATTGATCCATCCACCAGATAAATCATAGAAGATATCGATTTCATTAGCCCTCGAGTTGCTAAACATAACCGTTGAGCGGCGAATCAAACAAAACAATAGAAGAAGCAATCAAACGTTGGAATTGGGAGATTTAATAAACGATAAAAAACTTAATAAATATGTAAACAATTAATTGGCACAAAGTTAGTTTTTGATTATTTTCAATCAGCGTTCCTTATTGTAGTGATAGTATTAGTTAAATATCGTATAATTCTTTAAATTTAACTTAATTTAATCTAAAATATTGTATCTATGTTTTATTTACCTGTTACTTTCAAAACAAAATTACACTGACGAGCAAGAGTGTGCACAAATTGTTCAAAGAAATTAGACCATTAATTTTTTTATCTAAACCTTTCCAAAGAAGCTTTTAAAAGGTACGTAATTCGCGTCGATATTTATTAAAATAAATACACACAATGACACTAATCTGAGTATAGATTACTCCTCCTTCCCGTAATCCTAGCTCTATGAATTCTTCAGTAGCAGTTGTAGTAACATGCAGTATCGTAAAATTATTTGTTCCATACATTTCTATTTTATGTTACTACGTCCGTAGTGTCCAACTTTCCGGTTATCCGATATTGCGTTGGTTTACATCACCTCAAATATTACATTTACAAAAAGTTAAGTAATCAGGGCATCCTTTCAGCGTCACGATGTTTCAAAATACAGTAGTATTAGTATTAATTTTTCCAAACGACACACATAATGACTAAATAGCTACACCTGTTGATTAAAAGATTCCTAGAAAGGCTTTAATTAGTCAGGTAGTCTAGAACTGATTACAAATAATGCCGGGAAAACTGCAAGGTGCCTAGCGGAGCAATGCGTGCGTGACACTCTGAGGACAAACGACAGTGTTACTGTCAATGAATCCAGTTTCACCTAACAAAGAGCTCTTGAAAATAAATAGAAACAAAATAATTGTATGGTGTATGTTTTAACCCTCTTATGGGGCTTACACGCGTATATCCATTCTGAAACCTGTTGCTTTCACTGCATGACTACCGGTTTTGACCTTATGGATCAATAGAGCCCTTCTAGGATTTTGTCAAATGATGTGTGGTTATTTAGGAATTGTGTGTGTGTAGTGTAGGGTAAAAGCCGTAGAAAAGCTAGTTAGCATAGTTTTTTCCAATTTTTTTTCAGTAATACTTTCAGCTGATATAAAAAATACTGTTGATAGTGAAACACTTTGGTTACAAATTAATGAAGAAAACATCCATAAAAATACTATAATTAACTCGTAAAATGTTGTTTACGAATGTGTTCAAACTATGCCCTCATGTTAACTAGGTTGGCATAACCCCTGGGGTAGTTTGGCAAAGCATGTCATTGTGATAGGATCTAAGAAATAATGCGAGTTATATTAAATGCACTTTAAAACTTATATTTTAATATAAAATAAGAATAACTAAGAAAACAATACAAAAAGAACTTGGAAATCTTAACGCTTCATGTCCACCAAAAAGTAGGGTGATCGTCCACCGATTGGTGGTTTTAATTTTCGCAAAATTCAGTTGCGTTTGTACCAGATTGTGTTCGTGACTTATGGCCATCTCCAAAGTTTGTGTGTTTTCACTATTGTGAAGATTGTGATAGAATTCATTCACCATTATGATAGAATTCATTCACCATTGTGATAGAATTCATTCACCATTGTGATAGAATTCATTCACCATTGTGACAGAATTCATCACTGTTAATGTCCACTACCTTTCTTATGCCATGACTTAAATGCTAACTTGCCCCATCTGGACTTATGAGACAAGATGGCTGCCTCACTCTTCCACATAAGTTTTACAAGCAATTCCAGTACATGGATACAATTATTATCGCTCACTCTAATTGAAAACTCCTCAACATATTCTAGCTGGGGCTTCATAAAACACCAAAACCTTATATTAAACAACACTTACTTGGCAAAAAAAACCCACAAATCCTCATTTTTTATCACAGTGGAGCTAGAGTGGTTGATGCAATATACACATGGTAGTTAAATAGTGGCAATATCACTGATCGAATATCACAGTGGTAAAAAATACAAGGTAAGTGTCAATTTACTCCTTATGCCAAATAGCCTCTGCCTCCTCTACTATAGGTACTACTCTGAAATTTTGTGGTAGTCTTTGCACTAAGCATTAATACAACTCGATATTTGGTAAATCGAGTAAATTATTTCATCAAAAATCATAATTTTCTAAGAACACTTTTGACCCAAAGAAAAAAAGGGCCGGGGCTTGAGCTCCTGTTGCCCAATCCCTCTGCACGCTCCTGATTTTAAGTATTCTTTACAAGTCCACACTTATTGAAATAGAGTGTGCGATTTCCCAACCGTCACAGCACAGAGCTACATCTCAAACATCTAATTCAATTGTCATTCATATTCTATGCAGAAATACAGCCGCAGTTACAGTTAATGGAGAGACATTATAACCATTATGCGAAGCTCAGAAAAGAGCGCAACGAGACACAAACGCTATTTTTAAATGATACCTTTTACAAGTCTTGCAAATGCGCCGTCTGAAGTCACACTGACTCCGTATCCA
Organism: Metellina segmentata; assembly: GCA_947359465.1. Lineage (NCBI taxonomy): Eukaryota > Metazoa > Arthropoda > Arachnida > Araneae > Tetragnathidae > Metellina > Metellina segmentata. The sequence goes on from OX375874.1 coordinate 57,248,898, forward strand.
TTCCTCCATTTAATACTCGTGAGAAAGGAGAATAATGAGTAAAATCTTAAATTTGCTTTATTTTAACTTTACATATCATTTACAGTAACTTACGTTTGAATTGTTTAAACTGTGTTCTCAAGGAATCTAATCGTGCATTTATGTTTAGTTTCCTTGAGAAATAAAGGTTATTTGTTATTTGGTTAAAAACTGGAAGAGTTAAAGTGAGAGATATAAGAGGATAAAATTGTGTATTAATTTTGTTTTAATGTTACGAAAAATATAATTGTGAATTTAAGAAACAGTTAGACAGAAGTCGAAAACAGACAAATATTTTTTTAATTGCTTTAATAATCTCATTAATCGTAGGAAACAAGGACTACTACATTTCTTGCTTCTACTCTCAAAGTTGTTTTAGAAGTGAAAAGATCTCTCGCGCGCACAAAAATATGAGTTTACCAAATGGAAAATGTTTTATTTGTAAAATACTTCAATTAGCTGTACCAATGAACTATTTTTAGTAGAGTCGTGTAGCATCATAGAGTTCTGTATAAATCCACTGTCAGAAAATTAATTTTAATTTTATATTGTGCTTTATAAAATAAAATTTATAACTTGTGTGCATCCAACGCAGGACCCTTTCTGAAGAATGTTCTACGCACGTGTTGAGTTCGGCAGGTTTCTTCCCGAAAATATTTGAGCTAAAATAACACCGTTTATGCACTATATGGACAAAAGTATTTGGACACTACATGTTTTCAAGAAAAAAGTGCTTTATTTTTCTGTTTGCTAACTGGCAATCCCTACTTTTCCTTGCATTACAGCTGCAACACTTTGATGCATACTTTCTACAAGTTTTTTGTAAGTCTGGGCAATTTTAATTCGCCAACTTCTTGCAGGGCTGTGAGAATAGAGTGTTGTGAAGATGGACGTGGTGGTGTCGTACTCGTCGCTCCAGTTTGTCCTACAAGTGCACGATGGGATTGAGATCGAGGCTCTGAACAAGCCAGTAAAACCAATTCACCTCATTTTTAGGAAACCATTCATCACACGTTTTGCAGAATGACATGGAGCTCGATCTTGTTGGAAGAAACAACCATCATCGCCGTAGTATGGCCATAGTGTTGTCAAAGCCGAATTATCCAGAACGTCGAGTTACAAGCCAGCGTTCATGGTACCAAGTACATAAAGCACCGAGTCCAAATCAGGAAAACAATTCCACACTAAATGGATCCTCTTCCAAATTTCTGCAATGTCCAAATACTTTTGTCATATAGCAGGTATTCAGGTATCAAGCAGGTATTCCGAAAGTAATCTGGGATAGCCCAGTCATTTTTCGCTAGGTTTCCTAAACCCCATTACGTTAAATGATCACTGTATTTAAAATGATTTTTCGACTGTTACTTTACCTGTGATTGATGAAATTTCGATTTTCTCCAATGTAACTAACTTCAGAATGTGTTTTTTATAGTTTTTAATTCCAAATCACTTCGGAAGGAATACTAGTAAATTAGCGATCACCCTCAAAACATTCAAGTCCTTAATGAATGGTTTTCCGATATGTTTAGATTCGAGAGCATTTTCTTTATTACAATTGCAAAAGAGCCTATACAAAATGCATATGTGTATAAAATGTATATCAGGAGACTCATTTCCAAATATGTTTATTTGAAGTTGCATGGATACCGCTCGTGCTTTTCGGTCGTCACTTACTTTTTCAAACTACGTGATGCATGCCCAGTACACCATTCAATAACGGCTTCCAATTCGATGCATCAAAACTGAACATAACTGTGTAATAAAAAAGGTTTTAACCCGTCTGGTTTTCTGCAGAACTTTTTTTAAACCTGAAAAGTTTCTTCAAATAAATTATCTACAAGTTGAAGCTATCTTGTACTGTCACAAACCGTTCATCATTTCTTCTTGCGAAGATCTGATAAGTTGACTCCATTGTTACAATTCTTTCTGATCTTCGTTATGATTTTTCACATTGTGTAAGATAACCGAAAACTTAATCCTTGATTCTAAAATAGCAGTCGGTTGTTTTCGCGTTTTCATTGGACACAACTACCTATAAAATCGTCTCTACGGAATAAGCTTATCATACTTGCCCTCCTTGTGGCTCTTCAGACATTACAGAAACCCAACCTCAGTAGTTGCCCTGATCCTACTGACGTTTCTGGAAATAATACTACTGATAGTCATAGATTGTATTTCTGTTTCAAAACTATATCGGGCTGTCTGAGCTTATGACAAAAATTCTGAGGTCTGGCGAATGATAAAAAAACAATTACGACTTCGTTGACTCAATGTTTTGTCACTCCAAATTACTACATTCTCAAACAGAAAGTCTACACTACCATTGTGTCGCCTTCCAGATAAATATTGTAGGTGGGCCACTGCACAACTACATTCCTCTTTTACAGGAACATTCCTCTTTTACAGACATTACAGGAACCCAACCTCAGTAGTTGCCCTGATCCTACTGACGTTTCTGGAAATAATAATACTGATAGTCATAGATTGTATTTCTGTTTCAAGACTATATAGGGCTGTCTGAACTTATGACAAAAATGCTGAGGTCTGGCGAATGATAAAAAAAAACAATTACGACTCCGTTGACTCAAAGTTTTGTCACTCCAAATTACTACATTCTCAAACAGAAAGTCTACACTACTAGTGTGTCGCCTTCCAGATAAATATTGTAGGTGGGCCACTGCACAACTACATTCCTCTTTTACAGGAACATTCCTGTTTTACAGACATTACAGGAACCCAACCTCAGTAGTTGCCCTGATCCTACTGACGTTTCTGGAAATAATACTACTGATAGTCATAGATTGTATTGCTGTTTCAAGACTATATCGGGCTGTCTGAACTTATGACAAAAATGCTGAGGTCTGGCGAATGATAAAAAAAAACAATTACGACTCCGTTGACTCAAAGTTTTGTCACTCCAAATTACTACATTCTCAAACAGAAAGTCTACACTACTAGTGTGTCGCCTTCCAGATAAATATTGTAGGTGGGCCACTGCACAACTACATTCCTCTTTTTAAATCGTTATTAAGAGCAAAACAGCTAAAGTCTTGTTTTTTAGATTAGAGACGCGTTTCTTAGAAACTTAGAGAAACGGGGATCTTGGTTGTGGGTTTACAATCCCCATAAACACATTTCCAAAGCCCAGCGCAGATAAGTAATGGCTCCAGTTCACAGATAAGAACAATCACATTAACTTTTCTTAAAGAGCACTCACTCTCTGTAATAATCGTTTCCCCATTGCTTGCTGAACAATGCAAACATTTTCTTTTCTCCCCGTGTGATTGTAATATTGCTTTTTATTACAAAACAGCCGCGCTATAAAGATATAACCTAGCAACTGCCTTTAATAGACGCTTTATAATCATTTATCTTCTGTGTGTTCAAAACGGCTGCTTTTATCAGGTGTTTTAGCATTGGATTGTTCTTTCTATGAGTTATAGTTCATATTTAAGCGAAATTATTGTTTTGAATGTGCCGCTCGATAAGAGAAAATACTATTTACGATTACGAGATTTATAAAAATATATACTGTAGTGGTGTAATGAAGAGTATTAAAATGTTGCATTTGCAGAGTGCTGTATTAAAAAATGAAGATTTTATAACCGCACACAATCTTTTCTTATTTTTTTAATACATTTAGAGGAATCTGGTATCATAATTCTGATAAAAATTCCTTTTTACTGTACTTAAAATATAAATTTATCTGCATTTTCTATAAATTTCTCAAAACGATAACGTTTTGTTAAGCAAAATATAACGTTTTTAAGTCAGTGTTTCATATTCCATTGTTCTACATTTAGTTTAAAGCTTTAAATTTTGATATCTAAGAACGAAAGTCTTAATCTTTCATTCAAAGTACTGTGCATTTTTATAACGATTTTCCAATAATTTCCCATCACTATCTTTTATATAATTTATCATAAAAGGACTTAATATTTACAGCCGTGAAGCAAAGTAAAGGTTAATTATTTAAACAAACTTAAATGCACTATTTTTACTGTTTCTAGCACCTTCATAGTACTTGTATTAAATATATGAAGCCTGTTGAAAAAAATGAACTGCCAAAGAATACAAAAAAATATTCAGAAATTTTCATTTCAAAACATTTGTAAGAATATTACAGTCAGCGTTTGAAAAATTTCTCAAAATTAAGATTTTTAGAAATATTTAAACATCTATGAGTGAAAGAATGCAAGTTAATATTTATAGATTGAGTAATATTAACATGTTCAAGAATTTATGTTACCGGTACAATTTTTTCAAATAGTGGTTTTTAAATATTTAAAGGTTTTTTTTTCCACAGAACTTTACATTTGTATCTTATCAACTGAAGTGAAATTGTAACAGAGGCTAAAATCCAATTATTTTTAGAATACTAACAACTTTTTAATTTGAAGCAATAGAGCTAAATGCATACAACATTTTCTACTAGTGAAAGCTGATCTATTGTATAAAGGTTTCCTGTTTAATTTAACATATGTAAGTCGGGCAAATGAATTATCATTCAAAAATTCACGTTCGTATACACCAATGTAATGAAACAGAACATACAAAGTTATTTTTTGATGCTCAGCCAAATGAACACCAAAACATACAAGTAATTGTATGTCTATTGTAAAGGGATGGAAATCACCTATTTAAAGCCATGTATACATTTGAAGCGGTAGTTTTAAATGTAACTTAAATTAAAGATAAAGTATTTTTGGGAGAGGAAAGAATGTCTGTGTGAACGAGAAAATATATAACGAGTAAGAAAATGTGTGTTGATTTCCCTCCAAATAGAAGAATAGATTGTAATTATTTCTTAGCTTCAAGAAGAATTATTTAATGGAATATGTTTGGATTAAATATTTAAAGCGACGATTCTCAAACATTAATTCAAATTCGTTTCATGTGATTGTTTCTCTTACATTTTCCAAAAATTTGAACGAGTTTCCGTAACGAGTTTACAGCTTCTTTGCATTATTATTTGTTGTAAAAAATTTCAAAAGATTGAGAGAGAGAAAGCAAGCATTGTAAAGATTAAAAATATTAAAAATTTATTTAATCATCCGAATGTTTAATGGTAACAAATTAAAAGCACCGAAGACATTCGATTTTGAGTACAGATAAGATAAAATTTAATAGCTTTTTTTTATATAGATATTAATACTATGGTACTGGAAAAAATTTTTATTGAATAAAACATCCTTTTAGATTCTAACATTGTGAAATTCATTTGTGTGACTTTGGTATTTTATAATTTACTTTCTCTTATAATATTCCATTCCTTAGTTAATTAATTATTAGCTATTCTAATCTTTAATAAATTATTGCCCACATTTATGTTGCGGTAATGTACAACATATTTGATCGTTGCGTTCGTCCTATTAAAACAAAATAGTCAGTTCGATCTTTTGGATTCTTTGTCTCTTGTAGTTCTTCAATTCCATAGAGACACACTCTTTCTCTCTCTCTCTCTCTCTCTCTCTCTCTCTCTCTTCTTATGTTACTCAAATAAAACTAATTTTGATGAAAACATTTCTTAAACAACTTATTAGTGGAAATAATTTTACAGCTTAATTCCCAACTAATTGTGTCAATGTAATTATTTTGGGGAGTATTTTGACGCATGCATTTGAAGACCAAAATATCAAACGAGAAACAAGTATTTGTATTTAAAAATTTTAAATCATATTTTTTTGACCAACCTAAAAACAGCTTGTACAAACTATACCTAATTTTTTTATGCAAGCTATGATCAGTAGCGTAACGTAACAGTTATACCTAGGGATTTCGATATTGAATTTGCTCTACTATGAACTTTGTGTAATTAAAATGATAGAAATATCATCTGTAAGTATGTCCTACGACACTTGAAAGTAATGGACTGAAAGGAGTTTTTGATTTCAAACAAATGTGTAATTTTTGCAACATAATTGGTGCTCACAAATCGGCATAAAAATCAAATAAATTTTCATCTATCATCAAAACATCGAACAAAACATTCGATGAATGGGACAAAAGGAAAGAAAGAATATTATATGTAACTTGAAAAGCATAAGCTTGTGGATTTCATTTGAAATTCCAAGCGTATCAGACAGAAGATAGCGAGTGAGCTGTGATTCTGTGACAAAGAGTCTGTATAAAATCACGGCGATGGAATGTGGGGAAACGTGCACGTTTGAAATCGAAACAGATGTCTAGCTAAGATGCGCCTTAGAAATAAACTTTGTTTTAACATCGCGTTTTCTTGATTCAGTCGATGACTAACAGTTTTTTTAAGAAGGACTTACACAGACGCTGAGTCACTGCTTAAGATGTATTAACAAAACTAGAAATACACATGATTCCATCCGTATTCTAGAATTTCCTATGAAAATGCGAAAATACTTTATGCGGGATCGAAACCAGTTAATCCTGCTCAGCATAGAAAGCCAGTATGCATAATATTTCTAAAACCCTTGTACAGACACCTTAAACGATACTACTTATAGTTAAAATGTAACATCAAACTCAACTAACGTTAAATAAAGTAGAGATAGAAGATGTATTGAATCGTCTGTATTTGTTTGAGAACTCAAATTTAAATTTTGTAAATTACTTAAATCGAAGGAAAGCATTCAAAATATTCATACGAATTTGTTTGACTGCAAATAAATAGTTGGTATATGGGAGGAAATGTCATTCGTTTTGCTTATAAATGTTTATAGCAATCATTGGTTATCGTGATAGATAAATCACTTTCAATATTTATGTATTCCTATTTTGTTCGTGAAATTCACACGACATTCAAGTTTTCAAGTGCACATGTTTATGTTTCAAGTATATTTTAGCCATATTTTTGAATTTTAAATGGATAAAATTTGGAATTAATGATATTGCTGTGTCAAAAGACTATCTTTATTTCCCTGATTTTATTTGGTATGCACATTCAAATCCCGATTCATCCTTAATCGATGTTACGAGTGCCGGTTACAGCTACGTACTCATATTTAAGATTCGTATTCTCAAGCATCATAAATAGATTGTTGGTTTCTTTTTACAAGCATTTCGTCTAACATTGAAAGCTCCATTCAATACCACCAAATTACAAACCATTTTAAGAAGTGCGAATTGATTTCCATTGAAATGAATTGCAGATATATTTATAATTTAAATATATTTTATCTGAGTTCATTTCAAAGTGTAAATAATTCGAAGCAAATAATCATGAAAACGAAAATATATTATAACTAGAATCTTCATATAATAATAGTTACAGAAAATGTAGTGCAGAAGTTTAAAAAATATAGCAGTATTCTATCACGAAACGGTATTTAAAACAACAGCAAATGTTGTCTCTCCATTTTGTTTAAACTGACAGCCTCATATTATCCTATTTAAGCAAACTTCGAATGTGAGGTTAACAGACATTTTTTAAGTATTAATAAGATAAACTTATTGAGGAAATGCTTGAAATACCTGTAGTAATAGAAATATTCAGAAAATATTTGTGTAATCTGACGTTATTGGAATGTGGGAAAGGATTTTAATTTAATATTATTGGCTGATAGTTTTAAATTTAATCCGAATCAGTAGAACTTGCTTTCTCAGAGCACGACTCAGATTAATAATTTAGTACAATTGTTTGACTAAAATACTGTATCAATCGAAATTATTTTATTATGTTTGGAACAAATACTAAATGACAAGTTGTTGACTTACTCAAGACTTACATGTTGACAAATGATCACGATAAACTTTTTTAGAAGACTATGAGAAAATTCAGACACTTTGGCTTGTTTTCAAAACGGCTATTATTTGATAAAGCTATTTAGTTACAGTATCATTATGATGGCAATATATTTCCATTCTTCAAGCCTATAGTTTAATTTATATTCTATCTCCCTTATCACCAGTCCAGGTTCATAAACTGAATTTCTCATAGAACTGAGTTCTCTTTTTAATCCGATTTCTCCGCGATGACCAAATTAAAATATTTTGCGGTTAAATAGACTTGTAAAATTATAACTAATACAGTCTATTTTTTGTAACATAAACGATACATTCTGCTGTCCTTGAATTTGCCACTGTGCTAGTCTATTCAACCTTTTAAAAATACGATTGTGGTGTCATAAATCAAGATTTCCAGTAGGTATTTGTCATGCACACCCAAACATCACGGCCTTAGTATTACTATTTAAGGGTATTATTTTTAAATAAAAGCTGAAAAATTAGCTTTTGATTTGTGACTTCTGATACTAACAGTTTAAAAAGATGTTTAAACTCTATTTCAGGTTTCGTTCTTGACAGCCATTTTAGTGAGTAAACTAACAGTCATAAAACTAAAACAATACACTTCCAATATAACATGTTAAGGAAAATTAGAAAAAATGTTTAAAAGAGCAAACATTATTCAGAATAATATATTTTCAAACTCTTGATTTCGTCACAGAATAATTTATTTTTGGTAAGGATATTTGTCACACTACAGTAGAAACCACTTTTTCTATAGATCTGTTTGTGAAAAGTTTTAAAATAAAATGTTAGATAATTAAATGATAAATGAACAACGAAAATTGCTTAATTATTTCGACATTATAAAAAATTCCCAATACATAAGTATCATGATCCAAAGATTTCATAGAAAATAATTTTTTCAAACTTTTCTAGCATATATTGTTTTTACCTGTTGTTTGATTGTATTATATCCGTCCCCTTATTGATGCTATGAAAAAATTTACAGTTTCAAAACTATATAATTTTCAGTTTTAAAACATCATCTTGAAGTTTTGTGTGTACACTATGTTTCAGTCTCAACTAAATATTTTGACAAAATGTATTCAGCAAAATTAGTGCATCTTCCCATGTATACCATACTTTCTATATTTCCATCCTGTCACATTTTAAATTTACCATGTTGTGTATACATGTCTTTTTAAACATCTCTTAACTCTGGAATTTGTATAACATGTGCGTTTTTTATAAATGTATTTTATGAGTTAAATTCTTTAATATTACTTTCGCAGGTTTTAAATGCTCGTAACGATCTAATTTCCTGACATTAACTCAACTGAAAACTGTTAAAATTAAGAATTTCATGAAGAAAAGACATTAATTACAGAATTTAGTACATTGATTCTTCTAAAAGATTTGAATATTTATTTGCGTTTTTTTACATTGACGTCTTAAATGTTGCTCCTGAAAATTCATTATTAGAAATAAAATATTCCAAGTAAGAGATTGAAACGTAATAAAATAATCAACTCTCACATTATATTATGTACAGAACGTGACCTTGAATCATAAAAAAAATTTCAGATCATTCAAGCGATGAACTCTATTTTTTTATGGATCCATTGTCACAAGTTCATTGGATATAAAAAAAAAAAGATCGTTTATATTTAACGATATATACATTTATCTTAGATCAAATACTAAAATTGCGTGTATGTGATAGTCTGTTTCACGTGTTGTACGAATAATAAGTAAAACAACTTCTCAACTATATGTAATACATGCTATTTGACTTCATATCTAACACAGAATCTCCCATTTATGAAAGCTTCTCAGAAATAATCATAAAGCTGAAAACGTTTAATATGGGTAATCGTATTGAAAAGATCAAATATTAAGGTCTTAAAAATAAGCCAACAGTCTGCAGCTAATAACAAACTTTCTGAGCAAAAACCCGTTTGCGAAACAATTTAAATACATAACTATGCCATTTATTATTTAAATTTTTTAAATATGATCAGTTTAATGGTCTTTAAACATGGACAGTTTATAATATATCACTTAGTCCTTCCCTCCAACGATTCCGCCTATAAGATTGAAATAATCTATGCTGGAACAACGTTATATTATTTTAATTCACATTGTACACCCCCTGTTAGTTGCGTCAGTGCCAGGGAATAGAAAGTTTTAGTTAAGGATCAAAGTGTGTTTTTTCCCCTGGTGGTTGTCTCTAAGAGATATCTGCTTTTTTCTTTTATCAGAACTGAAGTGATGTTAATTGACGAGATATCTCGTCATTGGAAGAAAACTGACCGGGTATTGATCTCGTCATTAACAAATTTTATCATACCTTGATGGGTGAGATATCTCGTCATTAACAAATTTTATCATACCTTGATGGGTGAGATATGTCGTCATTAACAAATTTTATCATACCTTGATGGGTGAGATATCTCAATGAAATCACTCGGAGTGTTAAACTCACCATAAGTGTGTTTTTATGTTTTATTCCACCTAAATGTCGGTTCACGAAATTATTTTGAGAGTTATCCAAAGTAACAAAATATTTTCCGAAAGAAAGATTAATTCAATACATTTCTCCTTTTTATAGTTGTTTAAAAAATATATAAAATTTAGGCAGACCTTTCGAAACTTTTTAGAAAGAAACTGAATTTCATTCCTAAACTAAATAACTGCCTAAAGACACGAAGTAATCAAGTATAGTTCTTCTTCACGTCAAAGAAAAATTCTAAGTACCTACTTTATTTAAAATCATTCATGAATTCGTTCTTTAAGTAACTTTGTGATACATCTCACCTCATTTGAGCGAACCTTTGTCATGGATCTCTCTCAACGCCTTTGTTGATTCACACTTTCTAAATTTACTCACCTTAAGCCCAATTCACTCAACTGGTTGAGAAGGTTTGCTTTCATAATTATTTCCTGCATGTTTTAATAATCAGTTTCTTAAGAAGGATAGAATGTAATGTTGCTCATTATTGTTATTATTTAGCCAATTGTTAGCTGATTTCAATCAAGTTCTGAGATGGTCCAAAACGAATAGACAAATATTTCAAAGAATTGCAGAATAGTTGATAACACATAAAAGTGTAATCATTACTTCTTTTTGTGAATTTAAATGTACTTGTTTCGGTAATATTTGCGGTGTAATTCCACTAGAAGCCTTTTGCAACAAAATAGTGTTTTTGGCATGGTTTCTCATAATGTTGATAAAATTTGAATATTGTAAGAGCTTCGTCATGATAAAAGTTAATTTAAATATTTTTGTACGGCAATTCGAAGTTTCAAGTAATATGAAATTTCAAAAGGTTTGATTAACCATGTAAGGTGGACAGATTTTTTTTTTTTTGCTCTTTTCAGTTGATCAGTAATTTAATTTTTAAATTATGTTAAAAAAACCCACTTATTTTGCCTCATAAAAGTCTAAAAATTGTAACCACTATGATCAATTTTAAACTGCAATAAGTCTTGTTATAGTGACATGAAAAGTTAAAAAAAAACTGTAAGGATTAAAGAACATTCCATGACAAAGAATGGTGCTGCATAAATTGCCGATAATCGCATCCGATATTCAATGTATTAAATATTTCCAGTTACCAATAAATTTCTTAAATTGTAATGTAAATAGTTATACATTTCATCTAGACCATAAATATGTTACATATTCAACTTATATCAACGTTTAAAAACCTGTAACACTTTACTTTTATTTAAAGAATTATATACCTATCGATTTTTTAAAAGTTGATTAGAGTAATTCTGCACAAAACATCCATTCTGTTTCCATGTTCATTATTTATTATTTCCATAGAACTTATTTGTAGATAACTAAGAATTCTGGCCTCGCGAATTAATCGAAATCTTAACGCACTAACCCATTGAGTTTTATACCTCATTAACCCCATTGTTTATTATTGCAAGCCATGGAATAATCATATTAGGACCAAAGACTTCAAAAATCAAATTAATCAACTGTGGAACTAATCAAAAATACAAATACACGAGAACTTGTTAATTGAAGAAATTATCCACCAACTACTGCAGATTGTACAAGAAAAGAGTGGTCAGATTCGTATAAACCGACTGTATATATATTTTATTGCTTGTTTCCTTAGTACAAAATTTTTGAGAATTCCATAAAAAAATAGTTCGTGATCAACAGGACATAGATATGTGCATCCAACACCAACACATACTTCCATGCCTAGTGTCGTGAGACACTGTATCAGTTTAAATCGTGTGGCAGGATTGTATAGAATATACCACTGCAGTGACCTGCTTATCCAGAATGCCATGTTATGGACATCATATTTACAATATGCGCATGAAGGTAGATCAATTCTTTTGGATAATCAAGTCCTAATTTTGGATTTGATGATAGAAAAGGTGGCCTAAGTTCCACCTTGACCAAGAGCATTAGTAGCAATAACATAAATTAAATTACGTTGATCATTTTAAACTCAAAGCCTTTGTAAGTATTGATAATCCGAAGCCACGTGATTTTATGCTGCGCGTAACTTTGTGGTGATATTAGGGTAGACTGATGTAAAGTATAAGTGTACTGATTTCACTAAAGAAATAAATGAGCGCATTACATTTTTAACCCCATCAAAGGAACGATGAAAAACAATCGAGATGTTTTCACACAACGCTCTTATACTGTTTAATATTTGATAGCAGCTTCCTGGTATGTTTTATGGTGTAGAAGAGAACTGGACTTACCTGGTATTCTGTCCTTGACCATCCCTTGAGATCCGACCCAAGGAAAGCTGACCGTCGTTGGGTAGGACAGTGGAGCCGGCCGGTGCGCCGGTACCCTTATCACAGTTCCATTGGCCCCACTCTGAAGGGGATCGTAATGAGGAGTCATCACAGGAACACAGGAAGTCTTCAGGTCGGCCGTCGTGAAGTAGGACTGAGGCGGGTATCCAACGCAGCACCCACCACTGCTCATTACCAGCATGGGCGACGCGGCCAGCGACGAGGCCGGGGTCGTCCTGGCCGAGCTACTGTCGCCCCCGTTATTGTCCGTGGACGACCTGCTGTCCTCCTTCCTGTGGTTATTGTTGGTGTCATTGTTCAGGTCGTTGTCGTCGCCTAGTAGCCTGCTGATGCTGAAGGACAACTTCGGCTTGGTGGAAGACACGTGAAGGACAGGTGAGGATGAGGAGTTGTTTTCGGATGTAGCGGGAGACCCCGAATGTCCTGTAGTCGCGGACATGGGGGTGCTGTCCATGAAGTCTCTGTCCAGGACACCACCGATCCTGGTCGATGGGATGGTGACGTCTATGGCGTTGGAGGCTACCGGAGGTGACCGGCCATCGGTCACTCGGGAAGTGCGATCACAAAGCATAAGGCCGGTTGGAAGTCCAAGTCCTTTCAACACTTGTTTGGTTGGCAAAGATCTCGTATTAGTTGACTGTTGGTATCTTCATCGCCGTGACATAACGCGAAGAGTGTCCTGGTACTGATGTCAATGTCGTGGCAGAAAGGAACTCACCAGATTATTACCTGACACTATATGATCCCATTCATTCTCTTAATCCAGGTGACAAGGTGAGCGGCAGACTTGCGTGAGCGATAATTCGCGCGTTCTGGCCGGCGAGTGACAGCTCGTAAATTTGAAGCGGACGTGACAGGTGAACCGAGCTCAAAACAAACAGCGCGAACCAACAGCTAACTGGTTTGGGAGCGAAGCGCAAACTCTCCGTCACGCTCAATCACGACTGGGAGTTAGCCGACAAACTGTGTTCACTTTATGAGAGAGGCAGTCAACGAGCGAACGTCCCGCCCAGCGGTTGTTCGCTCACCTATTCCCAATTGGTCGCCGAGGGCTTGGCGACGGGGATCGCGGTGGCGTCGCCGTTGGCGCCGCCCTCCTTCCTACTTACCAATTGATTACGGTAGGCGGCACGAGGTAATTGGTTGCCAAACTACCCTGCCAAATAGGTGATGTTCCTCTCCCTTTCGCATCGCACCACTCGCCGCCCCACAGATAATTTGCGGTGGACTGGAGACAAAGGACAATTTGGGAGTTGGAGTCGCTCTCCTCCCCTGTTTCCGGTCAAGTTTAAACAACACCTGCTCTGGATTTTCTCCACCTGTAATTCGGCAGAAGAGCAGAGAATTTCCGGCGTCGGGGTGAGGCGACGCGTGTAATTTAGTTGCCTTAATGCGCCTCTATTACCTGCGTGCGCGAATTAGACAAGACTCTTAAAGTAAAGTTCAGTTGTGTTTTCAGAAACGAAAACATGAACCCATTTGGGTTGAAGTATTTGAATAATTGGGTGGGGAAATTATGAAAAGAAAATGAAATTAAAACTACACACAAAAATCGCGCATTTAAAAACGTCTATGCCGCAGCACTCACTGCATATAATGCGTCAAAGTTAACTGAATTACTTATTTTAGAATTAGTGAACGTTTAGAATCCACCAAGTGAAACGGTGTAGTATCTACTATTGAATGAATACCACAATCAAATTAATTTTTATAAGAGACACATTAAATTATAAAACCTTTATTAAAGAGGGAAGATAATTATCTGAATACTTTATTGCAATGTAATAAAGTGCATAAAATCCAGAGCGTCAAAGTTAACTGAATTATTTATTTTAGAATAAGTGAGCGTTTGAAATCCACCAAGTGAAACGGTAGTATCTATTATTGAATGGACACCACAATCAAATTAAATTTTTTAAGAGACACATTAAATTACAAAATCTTTATTAAAGAGGGAAGGTAATTATTTGAATACTTTATTACATTGTAATAAAGTATAACTTATAACTCTTTAACGTGCATAAAATCCAGAGGGTCAAAGTTTACTCAATTATTAATTTTAGAATTAGTGAGCGTTTGGAATCTACCAAGTGAAACTGTAGTATCTATTATTGAATGAATACCATAACCAAATTAAATTTTATAAGATACACATTAAATTATAAAACCTTTATTAAAGAGGGAAGGTAATTATTTGAATACTTTATTACATTGTAATAAAGTATAACTTATAACTCTTTAACGTGCATAAAATCCAGAGGGTCAAAGTTTACTCAATTATTAATTTTAGAATTAGTGAGCGTTTGGAATCTACCAAGTGAAACTGTAGTATCTATTATTGAATGAATACCATAACCAAATTAAATTTTATAAGATACACATTAAATTATAAAACCTTTATTAAAGAGGGAAGGTAATTATTTGAATACTTTATTACATTGTAATAAATTATAACTTATAACT